>OY365747.1:10699217-12064405 GCA_959347395.1 Mechanitis mazaeus
GATCATCTGTTAGAGAGTATTATATAGCTGGAGCTGCTAATAATAATGACTGACCGTACGGAATGCGATATAATGACACGAGCTATATTTTAACGTTTTATATCAGTAGAAATACCAACTGATATAAATAATATACTGATATAAATGAAATAAAAAATAAAGCTAAAGCTATACTTATTATTTTGAAAATATCTTCTACATATTCCTTTGAAAATGTTTTAAAACACGTTTTACTGATATCCCTTTTATTATGTGGCCTTTAAATATAATAGTGAATAAAGTAATATAATTATCAGTTTTATTTTTTTAGATTTTAGGCTGTACTCATCTTAAACTCATCTCAACTCAGTTTAAATTCTCAACTCAGTTTAAATTGTTCACGCCGCGACTTCGTCATGCCCCGAGCTTATAAATATGTCCCCAAGAGGATTTAAAATTGGTTTGCTATTGGCTATGACAGTCTTAAACCAATGTTTAAGACTGTCATAAAAAATAATATAACGTCATACAATTATGACGTTATATTATTTTTTGTCTTAATAAAAAAAGTAATAAAATGTTGACGTTTGTTTAAAAACTAGTTCTTTCATGTCATGTGAAGGTCAAAGAGATCTTTTTTCAGATCCTCATGATCTGTTTGTTACCGAGGGGCAAATATTGGAACTATATTTTGAACCAGTTAACCTCAATTTATATTTCGAATTTGCGTTTTGTTCCGATGACAATGTAATTATATATATTCAATATTATCATCAATTCACAATGCCCGCAAAATGACAAATTATATAACTTTGTAGAATTCATGCAATATTCTCAATGAAAGGGTTTGAAGAGTACAAGATGATCAAGATTCAATAAAAGCTTGTGTTTTTACCATATTAGTACTTTATATACAGATACAATTTGCGGTAGTACCCAGAATCTACTTTATAGCAATATAATTGCTCTACCCTCTCCATTTAATAAACTAATCGGCCCTTCGTTTGTCTCCTTAAATACAAAATTAATTTAATAAAATATTTCAAATTCAAAGTATTTAGAAGCTTGTAATCCTATTCCTTTTAAAAATATTAAAGACATAACTAATACATTATTTTAAATTGTAATCTTTAATCAAATTCATTTTATACTGCAATCATACAATGCATTGTAATATAAAATAAATGTTTAGTTTTTTTACACAGTGTGCAGATAAAGAGAGGAATGAACAAAAGCTATTTATTTTTTGTCTGAACGTATCCAATGCAGTGAGAGCAATACATTACATGCACGACTTTGAAAAAGGCGTCAAATAAAGTTTAAAGTTTATTCACTACTTATGTAGTTCCAGGTCAAACCGACATAAGCATGTTAGTGGGAACTAGTTTACTATAGTAATTCAACATTATCGGTTTTCCATTCGTTTGAAAAAGCCATTTAGCTATGTCAGGGCCTTATTGACCACGTAAATGATGTGAGTGCACTTAGCGGACCAAGACTCGCAAGGTTGAGAATACCGAATATACCATAACGTACACACAATACGAATCCTTAAGGTATATTGGAATATTGGAAAACCATGTTATATTACGCTGAGCCCTGGCTGCCTTATCGTAAGAAAATCTAATAAAACGATGGAGTATACTATTTAATGACATTTTCAATATCTATTTAAAGATCGTAAATAAATGCTGGTTGATTTTATTAAGCGAGACGCTTCCTTTCTTCTTCAAGTAATATATTATCGAAGTTGTTTTTATTCGAAATGATATGTCATGTAATAAAATCCATTATACTTTCATTTTACTTTTAGGTCTTTTTCATCTTTACCCTAAAAAGAAAAAAGGTCATCTCTAGAAATATCATGTTAATTTATGGTAACTGTTTTTTTTAATTGGTATAAAATAAATTGTTTTTGATTCAATTGAACGAAAAATAAACGAATTGGTATTATATTTTTTTCTATATTTATCGTTTTAACTTACTATAATAAAAGTTGGCATATTGTAAATCTCAGTGGACAAAACGTATTCTCTTCATATTCATAAGATATATATATATTTTTATTTTAGACTATTAACTGTTTTTGATTCTAATACAAATTTAGAAATCGAAATACAAAGATAATAAACTTTTACTGGCAAGTTAGACCTTTGTATGATGACTCTAAAATAAGGCGCAGAATTCTTATTAGCTGTAGCCGAACATTTTAAATAATTACAAATATTTTTTTTTCACACTTTAATGTTTTTTAAACATGGCTTCATGTTATTGATTCGCTTGAGGCAGATAATTTGTCGTATGAGCACGCTGTCAAAGACGTGTTTTGACAAAAAGTGCTTAACCTATATTTAAAACGTTACTCATTGTTTAAAAAAAATATAAAACATAATGGAAACAAGTTTTTAAGAACTAAAACACCATAGTGTTACACTCAGTTATAGTTGGGAAAGATTTTCTAAATGGACTTTCGGATCTCATTGTCTTGATCTTTATAAACAAAAAAAGATGCCCACTCTTCATTAGCCGGTACTTACCTTTTATATTGCAAAAAAATATAATTTGTACATATATGAATAATATAAGTTAATAATATAATACATAATTTATTCATTGTTTAATGATTGAAAACAATAATAGCGTGTATGCCAACGCTATGAGATGTAACTCACAAATGTTTACGACGCCTACAGGTATCTGTGAAAATAAGGTACCCATCCCAGTCTCTATCCGAGCGGAATGTAACGGATATGATTGGATCGAATCAATAAATCGGACTGAGACACGAGCGAGGAAGCACATAATTCTATCTGTACCATTAATGTCCACCTTGCGTCACCTTTTGAACGTCAGTTGATATAGAAAATACTACTTTTACTTCTTATCCAAGCTTTTCTCTCACTATATCTGTCATTTAGACTTTTTATGGTACGAAAACGAACAAACTTCATCTCTATAATATTAATAGTATTTATTAGATAATTATGTTTCTGTTTTGGTTTTTTTTTGATATTCCAGACTTCCTAATTATGAGGCACGTCCAATTAGGTTAGGCTCTTAAGAAAACCTTCAAATAAAAGAAAACTTGAGAAGCCTTGACAAGTACTCGAAAAAAATATATAAGGGGATAAATTAAAATTGTCACAAATGTCAGACAATAACCATTCATCCAAAGCACTTGACAAAATATATATTGAAATACTAATCTGTAAGGAAACGAAAGGTCGAATGTAATTTACACCAAGACTTGGGAATAATCAAATTGGATTACATTTATTGTCCGTTATCGTTCTTTTTTAACCAAATAAATATCAAATTTCGGCGAAATTGAAAATAATAATTTCAAAGGACTATAATATTTAACATTTCTTATAAAAATAGAACTTTAAGTGTTATCAAAACCTTTATACGGAAATTTTTATTTAAAATAAATTTCGTATTTTGTTTCTTTATTCATGAATAAATGCAGCCGTTGGACGAGTCGAATGAAAAATTTGTTTTCCTTGACATTTATATTTTGGTTTTATCATTTATTCCTTCTTTTGATATATTAATTAAAAAGTATGAATTTCTCTTAATATTAACAGTGAAATTCTCAGCTTCATATTATATAAAAAAATGCATGAAATAAATATGGTAACTATTGTATTGAAATTTTTACCGTCACCGTTTTAACATCACGCAGGCTGTAGTCAAACAAGTACCTATTTCAATATCAAACAAACATATATTCACTAATGTCATAGGAAAAGGTTTTATTGTAGTTTCGGTTGTATTGTTGAAACTATTTTCAAATAGTCTATATTTGATAAATATGTTCAAAAACCGGGCTTTTTACGTTAATTTTTAAATATAATTTTATTAATATACATTTATTGATGTATGTCTTATCTAATCTGTCTAGACAGTCATTTTGATTTATATTATATAGTTCGATACAATAAAATGACCTTTAAAATAAATTTCATACAAAAATATCCTTACAATAGTTTAATGGAAAATAAAGATGGAAACAGAAGGTATAGGTACCATGAAACATGCTTATCTATTATATTTAATATTATATATTTAATAAAGTTGTAATCAGATAAATATTAGACCATAAAATTTAATCTTTTTATATGAGTGGTTCGAAAACAGCCATCTTGAAATTATTTAGAAAAACATAAAAATAAACACCAAACTTTTGCCTTCTAGTAAAGCAGTATAAGCTGTTAATAATATTCAGAGTTCAAATGAACATTATATTATGTCGAATAACTTACATAATCGTCATTATCATATTAGTTATAGGACCTTGACCTCCAAAACGATCGATCGCAACCCTCCTCAAGGGTTTTCGTAATACCTGTTCAGGTCATCTGTCAATCTTTTAGGTGCCCGTCAAAGAGGCTTGGCCACAATTCGAGGAGTTTTCTGGCCTATAGCCAACATTTGCTCAAGATATATGACATGAGCCAAACTATTTGCGCTTAAATCCGTTGACTTGATTTGTTGACTAGTTCGCTCTACGCTTCTCCTTATTTCTGATTCGATTCCTAAGTTTACATAAAAATATTTAAGTTTGAATATATATTCAATATATTTGCGATATAGCAATCAGCACCTGTGTGTACACTGCACATAATGTAATGTATTATTTATGAACTAAATATACATTTTCGGCTTCGCACGTTTGAAATTTAAAATATTTTTAGTAAAGGCACCGAAAGCATACAACACATATATATTGTTATGTGACAAAAATTTTGTTCTAGATAATTTATTATATACTTCTTAAGCTCATATCATTAAATTCCAAATGAAATTAATTCAGACAATGCGAAGTGAAGATGAAGAATATTGGATGAAGATTCAAAAACACAGACAGATGGAAGCTATTTTTTATAGAGTTAATGTAAATAAAATAGTAATTCTTTATCAGATATATCTATCGATATATTATTTAGTTTGAAATAAAACAATTTTTTACCGATTAAAGTCGCGTATAATTTGGTTACATTTTAATTTTAACCCGACGTAGCGAATGCTTTGCAGGAATCGTGTTCACGAGCTGGAAAACAGTAAAAAAAGTTTTATTTCAAATGTGTACTCGTGAAAATCTAAGAAAATACTATATTATATAGTTATTCATCTTTATAATGTAAAGATAATTATATTATAATTATTGTGTATTTATTGATAACTGCACAGTCCAAATCATTTATTAATTACTATTGTGGATACGAAATTAACTAGATAATTCAATTTATTAACTTTACTTATCAATAAATTATTATAATTATTATTTACCTTCATTGAAATTGCATGTATCGGGTATTAATTTGGAGTCTAATTGCATTAGAAACGTACTTTAATAATTAACAAAAATGGAATGGTTCTCCTAATACAATACTAAGTATTGCAACACTATATAAGTACTAATTCTGGGCGTAGAATTTAATTATAGAAAGGGTACTGCGATTTACCCACCACGCTGTTTCAGCGGCTTGATGGATCATCACAATATTTACAGAACGCTCAGGCTTAAACGTGTTTATAATAAGGTTATTTATAATACAATGTTCAATAGCAAAAATAAATAAACATGCATTAAAAGACTATTGGTTTTTGAATATTATTTTATATATTTTTGAAATTACTTATTCTGAAATTTAAGAAATATTTTCATAAACTTCAAATTTCTTGATCTATGACAGTGTTTTCATTGCTAGAATAAAACTTTAGAATTCAAAAAAATATGAAGAGAATGATAAATCGGAAAATATGTTTGTATGTATCTATTTTGAAATAATAATTGAAAACATATACGATCAGTATCCCAAAGAACCCAAGGCCGGCAACACTTTTGCGAGTCTTTCTTGCAACATCCGAAATGTTGCAAGAATTCGTGGGCGGTGGTGATCACATTCCATCTGTGCCCGTTTGCTCTCCTCTCCCATAAAAAAAATATCAAGCCCTGCCGTTGTTGGTGCATTTTTTAATCTAATTTTTAATCTTATTTTAAAAACTAACATGAATAATATGGTCATAATCAAATACTGAGATAGCTCTAGTATTTTACCTTTTCGTTAAAACACATTATTATAGCACTTAATAACTGTCTGCTTGTATTTAATGTCAGCGGGTTTTCATTAAGCAAATGACAGCTTGTTAAACATTTTCGGTTTACCTTCCCAAGTAAACCGAAAATGTCGCCAAAGTACATTTGTTACGGGTCTGATTACACCCTTCCAGGCCATAACATTCAGGTTGCTTACTTTGTACAGTGTGCTATACTTGTCTTAAAATATCCTAACAATAAGTATAATTATTTCTTTAAATAATGGGCTCGTATAAGAATATTTTTTTTTAGTATGACAGTGCCCTAAGATTTGCTAAACGAAAAAATATGTCGGCATAAAAGTTCCATACATTAACTGTGTAAAGGTAACAAGAAATTGAGTCCTATCAATTAGATCAAGCATTGTACTTACTAAACAGAATAAAAAAAAAAAATATTTAAAATATTTTATTATTTTTTTGAAAATATAAAACCCATTTATTTATATATAAAAAAACCTTTAAAAGGTAGGTCTATGTGTACTCAATCATCAAATAGTCGACATATTATCACAAAGTGTTTTCAAAGTTCTCACGTTTCGCTAATATTGTTCTGTCGTCTAACACATAATTGTTATTTCGGTCACGAAGTCGTATGTCGGTAAAGCCTTAATAACCCATTGGTTTTGATTGAATCAGAGTTCGAGGCTCCATATAATACGCCTATAAGGAAAAATCGTATTTATTTGAACTATTACAAAGAAATGTAATTTATTAATATAGGTAATAAAGTAATTAAAAGCCTTTATTAATTAACTTTTACTTTGTATTTTATTGCCTTCTTACCAATGTATACATTTTTAAGCAACTGAATTAATTAATTTCATTAACTCATTTCATATTACGTATAAACATTATGTACAAACATGTTAACATAATTGAAAGAATCTTTGCTTCATATACATTAATTACTTATTGTTTTATTTTTATCTTCTCTAAAAGGACCTTTTTTTGATGAATGTTATAAAAACTTCTATTTGGTTTCAAGAAGAAATGAGAAAAAACAGTTTACAAAAGCAACGACGGAAGTTAAATGGCCAAATAGACTAAAATATTTACACAAACATGCTAGGACAGTTCGTATAAAGATATTTTAATTAATATTTGAATTCCATATGATGTTAAATTCCGGCTAAAAGAGCAAAACCCAATAACACAAATTGGCTCCAGATAGAGAATTTTAATAACGCGATATAAAATATTTTTTAAAACAGAATGAACAAAACATTTATTTATTCAAATATTGGCTCGAATATTTCATTATTCTTTATTCATATGGAATTTGCAAAGTTCATAATACACACGTGCAAAACTTTATTGCACCAACGTGTGTGGGCGTCATGACATTTTGTTTTGACTGAAAAAAATTAAAAATACTTGACTATTTGCGCATCGATCTTTTTCCATATTCAAAAATAAACTTAAGCTACTTTGAACTTTACTCTTTAGGATATAATTAAGTGCCTACTTTATACCACAAATACACTCTTTAATTAAAATGTTTCAAGTATCACCTCCGCCTCAGCGGCTTATTTATATTCTGATATTAACAATTAAGCTACGTTTCTGATTACATTAAATTATTCGCGACAAGCATGTTTATGATATAAATTATTATACATCATATAAAGTATAAATTACCTACTTTAAATGTTAATGGTAGTTCCTTGTAAAAGTGCCTGAAAATTTATTATCTGATCAAATTTGACTTTAAAATGTAAAAACAACAGATACTTCTAACAAAGCCTATAATCTTTGTAGGTTTTATTTATATTGTGAATCTAAACCGATATTAAGTTATAACAGTCGAGGATCCACATTCAAAGCACATTCAAAAGCAATTTTTACTGATTAGACGAATCGTATTACTAATAGTAGCGAGCAATATGGTTTTAAAACTAATATTCATTGGTGTTAGTCAACTTGCTTTTTATTCAAAATAATAAGATGCGTTTTAATATATTGTTATAGTTTCAGGAAAAACAAACTTTAATTAAACTTTTATTTTGTTTTAAGATTTTTTTTAAACCAAAAAAGATCCACCGCTAAATATTAACATAAAAAATAGATAACGTGTTTCCAAATGTATAATTTCCTCTAGATTAGGTTTATATATAATTTATTATGATTTCAAGCTTCGCAATTATATTAGAAGAAACTTAAGCCGCATAAGCCCAATGGCTTATCTTTATCTAAATTTGAGACTTATTTCGAAATGACGATGATACCTTTAATATTTTCAAAAGCAACGAGAATTTAATACAAAACATTCGTTAGATCACAGGCTACATAAATTTCTTAACAAATCATCTTTACGTATTGTTTATAAAGTAACTATTTTTTACAATATTTATTAAATATAATAAACGAGTAAAGCAACGGAATAATTAACATGTAATGAAAAAGTCTATACGATGTAACAAATGTTTATTATTCAATGTGACTTGGATTAAATTTGTCATTGAATTACAAGTAGGATATCTTTTTTGACTGTTATGGAGAGTGATGTAAAAGATAATGGCTTTATGCGCTCTTGAAATATAAGAACTTTTCCTTTTTATTCAAAGCTTTTATTAATAACACATCTTGTATGTCTGTATTATTAATAAAAAATCAAAATTTTCCTATCACAAACGTTGAACATAGCTCAAAATTGATTGATAACGTAATATTCATATTTCTTTTTGTATTAAAAATTACTATGTTATAATTACGAATGTAATAATATCTGATGGTTTAAATGTTGTGAATGTTGCATAATTAACAAAACTTTATAAGAAATAGATTGATTACTAGCAGAAGTAGATTCGGATAGATGATGATATCTCATTTACCATTTATGGTGGGTTTCCTCAAGGAGCTATGTTGTCACCAATACTCTTTGCTATACTCAAAAATGCTATAGCTATATGATTTTTTTGTATAATTTTGCACAGAAAAACGATATTTCGATCTATTAGCGAAAGCATTTCGCCTATGTTAAGGTTAATCTTGAGTTATTATCTGACTGATACAACTGACAAAACTCTATCAATTATAAGTGGTAATACAAGTTATTTCAAGAGTTGAGTGTCGAAACTTACCTTTTATTTATTATCTACAGTTAAACAAATAAAATTTTTAGTCTTTACCAGGAAGTTAAAATATTACTTGCACTGCTTTTAGATTATAATATAAAATATTATATCAAACGTTTGTAAAGTTTTATTTAAGCTTTATGAACATAATAATTTTGGCTAATTACTATGTCACATAATTAATTTAATTAATAATAAAACATTTGAATTGCATGCTTTGAAAATATACGTAATAATTATCGAAACCACTAGTTTTAAAATAATTTATTTTGTTATGCTTCAATAATATAATTAATGAACAAAAATAAATTTGATGTAAAATTTTTTCCAGGCATATATTTAAAAAAAAATTATTATCAACATATTTTTATAATAAATATAAAATAAAAATCCCTAAACACAGGCAAGCATGAACCTGTAAACTCAGAGATATCGTTCACATCGATCTAGAAACTGAGCCACTGTAACGTTACAGGTTGATATCCTGCGCGAGTCAAAGACGCCTTTTTAGTCTTTATTTTTGTACAATATTAGTTATAAAATGGTTACATTATATTCAGTTTATATATATTAAATTTTTTATATTAAGTTTATCAGTTTTACTATTAATTTAGTGCCTTCAAACGACACTAGATAGTGATTTACTTACTCGTAGCAAGTAAACATACATAGTGATACATTTAGAACTTATATACAAGTATTTGTTATACGCCCTCGTTCAACATTAGCTTAGTTAGTTTAGTTCTTATCAAAGAGACATAACTATTTAAACTGTTTAGTTTAAACCATCTTTGTAAGCTGTATGAACAATCTTAATTTTTTTTTTGCAAAAACATTTTAAATTGTCTTTTTAGATCATAAACCAACCGACTACCGAGACTGTTATCAAATTTATGTTAAAAACTTAAGCTAAATAAAGCACAGTATTTTGTAGGATTACATTAAGTTAACTATTTAGGATGCGTAGAATAATAAATAGTGACTTGAAATACTCACAAAATTGGTCTTTTATTTCTTTTTCCTTTACTAAAGTCTCACACTAGGGAATAATCGCTGAGTGTATGAAGCTTTTATAAATGTACAAATAAGGCACAAAAAAAGCTGACGAAAAACAAAAACTTTATAATGTGTGAATCGAATGTGATATACATTTGAACACTACACTAGACGTCCAGATTAGATCACACAAGATTAATATATCTTAGTGAATGATCTAAAGTCTTTATTATTTTATAAAAATATTCATATTTTGTTAAGATTTAAAGAAGATATTAATTGGTGAAGCTGCATAAAAGCATAACATTTTAAAGATAATGCATTGCGTGCATTATCTTAAGCCTTTAAAGTTTATTTACGTGGGCTGCGGATTAGTAATACTTGTTACTTATTATTAAGATATAATAGGTGCATTCACTTTTGCTGATGGCAATAATAGGATTATTAGGATTTCGTTCATGTTGTTATTTGACGACCTAATAAAATTTAGGGTAATTACCCTTAGTACTTCTGGTTTTGTTACAAAAAAAAATAGTTTTTTTATTTTTCTCATATATAATCGAAAAGTTTTTTAATATCTTGTTATAAAAAAATGGTAAGTAAATTGTGAAAAGTTTAAACGTCTACTTTTAATGCTTGCGCCTGTGCGTATGTATTTTGCTGGTAGCTTTCTAGCTTCTGTAAACAAAAGATGCATAGAATTGCACAAATAACTGGTATAAAGAACAAAAATTTAAATTGTAACAACAGAATTTCTTAAAAATAAACTAAACAAAATTAAATACCATTAGATTAATTTATTAACACAATGCCAATCCATTTCCAGCATTATATTTTATTAAATTACACATTTGATTACAACTGCCAAAAATAACTGAAATGAAATTAATTAATATTCTTTGTGTTTAATATTAAATACTTATCCGTTATTATATAAATATTTACAATTAATAATTAATTCTGTTCATTTTGTTGATTTGAAACAATTTGAATCCACTTTCTGAATTCCGACATCTTTTATTGGAAATGACTGTTCGTGACGTGACGTCACTGTCACAATTTAGAGTTTGAGTTCTAATATCCTTAATTTTAAATGATTAAGGTAAAATACAGATTAGATATTCCGAGCCAATTTTCTATTTGTGTAATATCATAATATAGTGGAGAGAGAATAGGTCAGTTTAATATAAATAAATTTAAAAAGTAATATGAGATATATAAGTATATAATATTTGAAGAGAGCTAAGTTTAAGATTTGAGTATGTAATAATATATAAAAATGAAGGTGTTATAAATGTTTTAGTAATATTAATAAAAAAGTTCGACTAAAATATGAAAAAGTATACAAAACATGGCCGAAAAATTTTTGAAAATTATTTCCTTTTTGTCATCTCAAGTCTGTTCTGGTTAAGTTTTTATTCAAAGTTTACAATTTAATCACATTCCATTAACATATCTTCTTATAATTTTAAATTAATCTAGAGAATATTTTAATGTTAGCACTTAGTATAAAATAAGTGTTGGAATTTAACCCACTAAGTACCTGTTCTTCTCTTGTTCAATGTGAGAAGTTAAAGTAAAAGTCACTTTAACTGATATATCATTTACTCTGGAAGCACTAAAATGGTCGAGTGTTGAGCAAAGTTAGTCGATATTGCAAATTTAAGAACTTTGAGTTGGAAAATATGGAGACCATTCGACTGTTGTTAATTATAACATTTTATCTTTATGAGAGTTTAATATGAGAGTTGTTTAAAACAGCAGCTATTATACAAGTACGTTTTTTATTTATTTAATTACTTTATTTTTTTTGTCAATCAAACAATCAGTCAATGCAAGACATTTGACATTTATATTGATGTTATAAAGATTAATTGTTAGTTCTGGCAATGATTTATCTGTGTGTATTCATTACTGACAACTTATTATTTTAACAAACAACGTAATGGAAGAAAGTTCTCTGCAATGATGTGACTTTAATAAATCTTTTACGAATTCATAACGAAAAACTTCTGTCAATATTTTTATTATATTTAAGTTATTTCTTTTACAGATAAGACTTTTAAATTACTTGGTTAAGTTTGACGATATTGAACAATCTACAACTTTTTGGGTACAGAAATATATTCACTAAAGATGAATTGATAAATATTATGATATTGAAGTAAGCAAGCAGTTTATTGTAAAATTCAAACTTGGATTGCTTTCGTTGATATAAAAAAACAGTTAAATAATCTAAGTTTAAAAACTATACAAGTGTTTTTTTTTTCGAAGTGATATAGTGACGTTTAAAGAGATATTGGCCAACATAGAGATTTCAAATCTTTGAAAAGTTTATTACTTATGTATGTTAAGATTAGTATATATTTATAATCTATCAGATATAAAAAGTATTTATTATTATTATTTTTCACAATGAAACGATTTAGCAGAAAAAAAACATTACAAATGTAATATTTTTTTATGAATGTTTTTGGAAGAACTGTATTCTCAGTTTATACTAAACTATAAATATAAATATACAGATAATATCCATCAGAAGAGAGCACAAGGACGTACTGAATATCCTTTGCTTTAGTTATTAATTCAACTTTCCAGGTGAACGAAGTTGAGAAAAATCTATTATAATAACATACGGCACATTAGTATATGGTAAATAATGTTGTTATATTATATTTATTAGAATTTAAATACTTAGAAAATTCAATTATAATGTTTTAATTTAAAGTTGTATTATTAAAATATCATACGGTAATTTTTAATACATAATTTTTAACTGAGATAAGTTAGAATGTGTTTGGGTCATTATTGGACATATTTGATTATGTTTGTTTATGATATTTTACTACTTTATCCTTTTATACATAATTAATAAAATACACATTTTAGATTAAGCTACAAACTTACATTGCAAAGATTCTATTATATAATATTAATAAAGCTCATAATAAAATGGACGTCACTAGTTACGATTAACAGAGGTTTTTGTGATACCATTATAATAATTATTGTATCACAAAAACCTCTTTATCTTATTTAATTTATCTTCTCAAATTTTCATTAAATTAAAATGTAATAAAAGTCATATGTGTTTTATTTTGATAAATTTCGTTAGTAGCCGACCGGTCCTATAAAATGTCTAGGGCGTGTCATATAAATGGACGGGGATCGGGACGATGACTATACAATATATTTTATATTATGATAAAATTTAATAGTTTGTTTGAAACGTATCCAATTATTCTTCGGTCATTGTTATATTGGATTATATGTTAAATGTTTCATTTATTATTTATTATATTTGACACCAATACTGAATGTGGCATTGTTGTTTTGTTTAAATGCTTTTTCAATTATGTTCTGAAATATTTTATACAATTGAGTAGGAAAAATATATACACATTATGTATTTATCTTGTATGTGTTTTTGTAAAGATGATTCAGGTTTTTGAATTCGAATTTTTTATGTTTTATGATATCATTATGTTTTGAGGTGTCCCGAGTAATTATAGACACTTTAAAAAAAAAAGTAAAAAATAAAATAATGTGTGTGTAAGCATTATTTTTGGTCCCATTTTTCCACGGTTTGATTATGCAATTGAATTCATCTTGATACCGATCGATGTATGCTCACATATATCAGAAGTTTTTAGTTTTATTTGAAAAAAACTAAAAATGGAATATCTTTTATGGATATTTATGGTACTAATGTATCCGTCTCAGTCAACAAATACGTCAGCAAAAAATATTAGTAGTTTTATGTTTAAAAAAAATGGTATCGAATTTAATAATTATTTTACAAATTTATATCTGCAAATGTTTTAATGACTTTTATGCAAGTAATGATGGAATGTATTTTATAAAAAAAATAATAATTTAAATGTGTGATAACAATATATTTATTTTAATCAGGAATTTAATGTGCGCTCATCATAATTAGTAATTTAATAACCAATTGCTAGTTAAGTTATAAACAATAATTGTTAAATCCCCAGTTAACTTTTATCTTCGGAATAACTGTTGTATTTAGACTTGGATGGAAATATTGCTGTGGGTTTTAAATTTGCAAAAGAGCTTATATGTCAATATATGTATACAAAATAAAATTGTTGACCGGAGCGTTGGCAATTAAATTATTTGAGAACACGATACGGGCCTAATTAAATTCTGAAACGGTCCGGCTCGTAACGTATTTTAACATGTTTTATGATTGTTTATTATTTACTAGCTGCTACTCACAGTTTTACTTGCGGACGAATGAGTTCATTTACTATATGTATAAATATAGCTAATACGTAGCGATAGCATACAATTTTTTAAATCGGCTGAGTAGCTTTTAAGTTTATTCGTTACAAACATTTAAAAATATTAAGTTGTTTTTGCAATATTGCAACATTTTGTTTAATTTCTTGGTAGATGCAAAAAAGTATTGTTATCTTAGTTTGATTTGTTAAACCCGTTTCATACAATATGACTATTTCTCTAGATTATACTTATTCTTTTAAATAACCTTATCGTATACCCCAGCCGTAGGCATGTTGAAGCTGAAGCATACATTATTTTACTGTCAATACTATATTGACTATTGTTAAAAGAACCCTGAACCCTGACGTGTATAGACCAAAAATATATAATTGGTATTAATGATGTCGCTTCCACACAATGAATTACAGGCTTTCGTTACTGAGAGTTTACGACATACCTTGGCGATTAGGATTGATTATAGCAATATAAGAATAGCACGTAAATGTAGGTGCGGTTAAACATATTAAATGCGTTAAACCCTATTGGTGTCATATATATAGTATAATTAGGAATTATAAGACAAGCCACATTACCTGACTTGCTCTTTGAACTTGACACTTGATATCGAATAAATGTATTTATTATAAAAATGATAAAGATTTATAAATTTGTTCCTATTTACTTATTATTACTTTAATTGATTTAAATTTATATTGTATTATAACAACTATGTAATAATAAATATCCTAAATATGAAAGTTACTGTATCAAATTATAAATGTTAACTTAATCTCGTTAAACCAGAAAATCGTTGAAGCGATAAAACATATATGTAAATTTTGCAAGCTCTCAAATTATACTTTGCTATATTGAAAATTATGATGATTTTATAAAATATATTTTAGTTGAAAATTATTTTTTTATATATATATATATAATATAGAAAATCGGTAGGTATTTTTAAAAAACCTTTCAAAATAATAATAATATTGAAAATTCATATACTGTTTTCGTGATAAACGACTCTTAAGCGACGATTCAACCAAGAAAACCATTTAAACACACGCGGTCAATAAGAAATGAAAATTAAAAGTAATTGTTAAACTTTTTAATTAAATACGCCACGGTCTGAAACCAATTACTTGTATGAGTTTCACCACAGTTACTGATTGCTCAAGTTTTTGTTGGAATATTAGTAACTGAAATATCGACCACAAAGAACAAAACCTAGGACATTTAAAAAAAATAGTACCATCGAATAAAAAATATAAAATGGATGAATGAATTCAGTATCAGATAAAACAACTTTTAAACATAGTTCCTATAATTAAAATTATAAATGACCGATTTTATTAATAACCTTGATGTTAGTAAAACCAGATATCTTGATTTATTTCCTCATTGTACACTTGAAATCAGTACGAATTTACGTAGCAATGGTTGATTTTAATTCGGTTCAGGGTTAAAACAAAAATATTTGTATTATCTTGTATTTTAAGCCCTGGTCAATGAAGAAATGTACCCTCAACATATCCACTTAAAAGAGATTTGTAATGTATAAACCTCTATACTGGAGTTTGACATCGGGGTTTGTCGTCATATAGTCTTTTATTGTTAATTTATTATACTAATTATCCTTGCATAAAATTAGAACAAATATCAGTTAAGCCCTTTATCTCTGCTATTGCTACTAATTTATTATATTTCTTTAGAATTTAAATGAAAACCCTCATAAATTATAAGTTAATATCATTAATCTAGAAAATTTCAAGAATGACCGAAAATGAGGTTATATTTTTCAAACGAATTTATTACAAGTTTTGTATTAGGTTGCTCTTACACTTATTTATTCATTGAGATTTGTAACTTTGAAACATTGAAGTTGTTGAGAGTTTTATCGTAAGTCTTTCATTTCCCCTCAAATGATGATAATTTTCTCGGGTCGCTTTATGCCACAAAACTCATTTGGCATTTCATTATATAATAAATAAATACAATATTTATAAGAACAGTTTAAAATAATGTTGTATTCAATTATAAAAACAACAAGGAAATATAATATAAAACAAGTAATTTACAATTATTTTATAAAAGTATTTTTATAACATTTTCTATTCCGTTATAGTGATTTCCATCTTATTATCATATAAGAATTGTATTGTTACATTAACGGGTCAGTTGCTTTGAAATATTACGGGTATAAATATAAGCAGAATATTGCTCGCCTCACAATAACGGGGTGTACAAAAAATAAGCATAATATACCTTTTGGCTCCGCAGATACGACGCTTCAATGACTGACCCAATTTATCTTTATACAAATTCAAATTTTGTCAACCCTACATCAGATTATTACAAAAATGTTTTTCTTAATGCGTATGTATGTGTGATCAAAATTATAAAAAAAATGACAAAAAATAAATATATAATCATTTTTATACTTTTAAAGATAAGTGAATAATAATAATTTTTATTTTAAATCTTTAGTTCTTAATTAACAAATGAAGTTGGTATTATCTTAATTTAATATGTGAAAAAATAATAAATCAGTCTTGTTCGTCTCAATCTGAATAAGGATTCTAATTATTAAATTGTAACATTTCTATTATTTTTATTTGAAGTGTGAAAAATAAACGTTTAAAAATAATAAAACTTACCTTACACCCACAGCCCTCCAGCATAAATGTGTTTTTTACAGCGACGTAAATATAAGAATTGGATACAAAATCTATTTAAGTAATAGTCAACAGGTAACACAGATATGAGTAGTTAACAACAGTTTAAATATTTTTAAAAGTATAACAAACGCGGGTAAAGGATTCGCGTATACGATAAAAAGTCGTCCGTAACAACAACAACACCGGGAGGAAGACGAAATCAACTTTATTAAGGATATATGAAAGTAACAAGGCAGAGCGGAGGCGAAGAGTAGACATCACAGGTAGTTAGAATTATGTATAGGATATAACTTAAAAGAGGATGATTTTACGCTAACCTACAAACCGCGCGAGTCGAGTTCAGATGGTGTGAAAGTCTGCAGATTCAACAAGTGGTATTGCGAGCGCGGGCGATGCGGGTCGCAGGACCTCGCGGCGGGAATGCTCGCCCGCTTCTGTCCCGAGCTCATTCCCGCCTCTCCGATCGAGCCTCCGAGTGTGCGTATACAGCCCTATTGTTACCTGTGCTTCTGTGTGCGGTTTCCCGCGGATTTATTAGTTATGTGTGAGTGAGTTGTATGTGTGTGTGCGAGCGTGACGCGCCTACGAGTCTAGTACAGGTAAGCCCGGGCGGCCCCCAGCCAGCTCCCTCTATCTATAACGCTTTTACAATGAAATGGCTGGCTGAACATAAACTACCTGCGTGCCCCTGCATCAGTAGGCGCGCGTGTACTTATGTTTAAAAGCTTCGATGACCACTTTTTAATTTGGGATGGCAATTATAAATATTGTGTATTTTATAAAAACTGGTCAACCTATATAACTTAATAAATCGTATTGTATAAAATATTATCGTTTAGTATACACAATATTATTTTATACAATAATAAAATTTATTATCAATGAAAATAAAATTTTCAGAACCACTTTACTTATTGCTATTTAGATAGCAATTACGTATAAGAACAAAGTCAACTATGTCAAACTCATGTTTTATTTATAGCTCTCACCCCATTAACTCGAGGTAATGTGTGTCCTTACGGGTTTATATTATACAATAGGGAAAATTAGGGGCAGTATGTTAACTTTTTGGTAAATTCTTACAGAAGAATAGAGGTTACGGAATTGTGTGCTACGGTTCTTGCTACATTTGCTACGACGTAGGCCGGTTGCATAAATGCTAGTCAGTTGGCTAATAAGATTTACGCGATCGTAGACCATGTAATTCAGCATAATGGTAGTACTAAAAGTAACCTAACTACATACTAGTATATTGTATTGTTTTTTACATCGATATAAGAAACATATAGTCGGACATATTGGATAATGTATGATTTTTAATGAAAGTTTAAATACACTGTAAGAATAAAACGTAGTTTTGTCAATTTTCAAAGCATTTCTTTTACTAAAATTTCAATATTCTTTTGTCACGGGAACTTTTAGAAAACATAATTAACGGTTGCAAAATCCATTCGGTATTGGAACAATAATTCTTAGAGCACACAAATAAATTTCCGTATGTGAATTGAATCCTCGATTGTCTGACTAAGTCAGGTGATACAATACCTATAACAATATGTTGACAGTTTGAGGAATACATTTGGTAGTAAACTTAAAACTATATGTATATTTTTCAATCAAAGTCTACTTTTATTATATTTTCTTTTGTACTTTATTATATTTAACCCGACGTTTCGGATGCTTTGCAGCAAACGTGTTCGCGATAAGACGAGATGATGGTGTCTGTGGTGGTGAGATGACACAAAAAAAAGATGATGATAAAAATGTAATAAAAAACGCGAGTTATATCCGAAAAATAGTTTTATTGAAATGTGTAGTACTCGTGTAAATCTTAGAAAACATTATTGTTAAACTACTTGAAAAAAGCGAAATGACTTACTTAAATGAAAATAACATTGATACCAATACTATGAAAGTATTTGGAAAAGTAATGGCTGAGAAATTATATCAATTTTTAAATAATATCAACAATTTTAACTATAAAAAAATGTATTTCTACAACATTACCTTGTTTTTTTTTTAATTATGACTCTAATAATTAACCTTTTTTCAGATATAAGTAAAGCTTTTAATTTTGTTTTTCAACTATTTCTCTTAGAGCAAATAAAAGTTACGGTTTGAGGGGCAAACTGCGTACGTGGATTGAGAGTTTAAACATTTATAAGAACAACGCGTAGAAATAACAAAGATCTGTGGATATTAAAAAAAATATATATCAATTTTTAATTTTAATCGATGTAAATTCCATAAGGAAGTGTATTAGGAGCCACTTATATTTTTGATATATCTGACAGAATTAAACACCAGTGTCTAGTATTTGTAAATTAGACCAAAATTATCATTAAGCGTAATAATAAGTTTAATGTTGACTATTAAGTAAAGTTTAAGTTTTTAGGAGTAGTTATAAAAATAAAAAACAGATATAAATTCAAATTTAAAATCTTCTATAGAATCTGGATAATTTTATACTCTAGGTTTGGACTGCGATAAGTTTTTATTTCCAGGAGTAGACCTGATAATTCTAATAATATTGTAACATAAAATTTACTGTTGGTCAATCCTTTACCTAATTAACCCTCAGGAAAATGATTATAAATATGATCAATATTTAAAGTGCCTGAAGACAAATGGTTTTAAATTTATTTAAAGATGATTGTTTACTCAATTCCACAACTGTCAATAACTAAGAAAAGTCATATGTATTAAATATGTGTGTATACGGAAAAAAAATTATTTAATGCATGCTTATTAGTTTTCTACCTACACTGTAGATTGCGTTGTGTAAATGTCCGAATTTATTTATATCATATAGGGTTTCTAAGATTCTAAAGAATGAATAGCGACACCAGTGGATTTAAATATAACACGAATAAACCTTTTAAAGCCTAGTATTTTTACATAATAAAAATTGAAAGCCGTTGAATGTTTCACCGTCGGCAAGTGTTATACTTCAGACACTCATTTTCGAAGGTCCCCTTGTTACGTTGCCGGAAGGCTATTTTAGATTTATCCTGAAATGGAATGAATAATTTGTGTGTGCTACATAGAATTTATATTTATAATTGCAGAAACAGGTGTAAAACGTTAAAAACTGGGTTAATGTTTTATAAATACTTAAAAGAGGTAAATATACTGAATAATACTAAAGTATTACTTCATAGCACTTTTATTATACGCTATAATCGGAAACACTGATTATGATTATCGATTTTAAAAAAATAAAAGAAAAGGTTAGTGTTAGATGAAGAATAATAAAGTACATTTAAAACTACATTATTTTCTGTAGCTGCACTGCTGATTAAAGATTAACTCTTTATTTAAAAAAAAACCCACCGTCATCGAATTAGGTACCTACTAAAACGGAAGTATTATAAAAAGATAAATCGTTATTTGATTTCATCGGTACAAATCAAGACTTTACAACTTTTTAATATCACACAGTAATATTATATTTTTAGAAGCCACCGAAAGATGTTATTTACATTTTTTCTGCAAGAATTATTTCAAATATATACTTAGTCCAGCGATAAGTATTATTGTTATGAAAATAACAACATTACATTTGAATTTAGAATCTATCATTCTTACATAAACGTCCACAGTGTTTTCTTCTCTTCGCGTCAAATGGTGTTAAATATTAATTATTTCTAAGATGTTTTGTTGAAAGGTGTTAAATATTTTTTGAGATATTGAAATATAATAGGGTAACAAAGAACCGAATTGATGTGATAGCATTACATAGAGTTATTTAGGACACCAATGCATTTTTTAAACTCTCCATCGGTATTAATCGAATGTTAGTGTCCTGTGCTATCGATAGGTACAATGATAGGCCTATTTTATGATAACAAACAAAGGACTGTTTGGGTTTCCACGTACTGTTTGTAAGAAAAAGACCATCAAAGTAGTGAAGAAAATAATTCAAAGGAATCCTATCCGGAAGCAAACAATTTTATCTCGGAATATGATTATATAGTACCTAAACCATTTTAAAAGATGGCGTAGGATATGCTGTCTCTTATAAGACTTTATACTAATAAGACGCAGGGATTGTATCATATAAAGGGTTTAGTAGCAAAGAATCAATATATCGGCACAATTCCTTCAAGATACGATTCTTAAGAAGGTAGTTTAACCTCTCAACAAAGCTATGTTTCAAAAAAACAACTGACAAACCAAAACTCAGACATTTCAGGCTTAACTCATAAACATTATTTAAAAATTTTATGATACGCAATTTTAGAACTTGTGAAATCTTATTTACTCCAAAAAACTTTTGATTTTACAAGAAATACTTCAAGTGTTAAGTTGTTCGCTACTGCGCGATTAAAACCATGAAAATAAGTAAGTTCTTTTCATTCCTCAAATAATACATTGAGAATTTATACTCATATTGTCTTTTAAAATTTAAACTCTCAAAAGAAATATTTTTTTGTATAATTAATGAACGATTCCAGGAATCCACAAGAGTAGATAAAGTTGCCTTTAAAGTCAGAGGTACTCCAATCCTTTAGTCAACATATTAGAAACTATTTAAAGTTGTTTAATAAAGTATGCTCATACTTCAACTTAACTAATAGTTAAAAAAAATAAAAGCACGCGGGTATAGTAAGCATAAATTGTATGAATTATAGTAATTTGGTAAAAGTTGAGCTTGCAACACTAATTTTAATTTTTATATAGAATACCAATCAATAAATACAATAGAGAAGTTGTCTCTGCTTTTATAAATTAATTTTAAAAAATTCTAGATTTAAATCATCTCTTCTTTAATTTGTTCTTCGTTATTGTTAAGTCATTTATTAAAAAAACAAGCGGTAATGGTTGTGGACCCATTACATTAACTTCTTGGTTAAAAAAGATGTTACATGATTATTATTTATTTAAATTTAATCTATTCCACCTTTCCTTTCTCGAAATTCATTAAAACAACTTACTGCAAAGTATATCATATTTCATAAAAAATTGGGAAAAATCCCAATTGCGCAATTAGCTGTTTATAAATCGTAAATACGCCGTATTTACTAAAAAAAACCGCTTCGTCGATGACATTAATATGCATAGATTGACATCATGAAACGAAGTCAACTGCAATCGAATCTCGAGGAAGTGAAGCCGAAAAAAACGCTTTCATTCATACATACACAAATACGGATACGGTGATATAAAAACAAGATAGCTCAGTGAGGGTCTACTGCCCAGTTCATTTCTTATAATAATCGAATGAGAATAATATTTAAACCTAAATATTAATTAAGGTTTATTATGTCTAAATATAATATTCTAAGCTTTGACAATGAAATATGCTCTTACTTAACTTCAACGTAGATTTAAATTTATTTTTAATATAAGTGCCACTTTCGAAACATTTTAACTTGTAATTGTTGTGAAATATTTTCAAATTTTATTGCACTTTTTGATACTGTATCAAAATTGTATTTTTCTGGCAACATTATATTGTACTTGTTTGATATCTGACAGTGACAACTGGAATCGGCAAATTGTCAAATGAATTCAGTCAAACCCAAATCCCAATTTGACAGTTTAGTTTGACACTACTCTGCTCATCCACCAAGCGTTAGTACTACACAGTGTATCAAGAATATAAAAAGCTTAAGTTGTTACTTCGATCTTGACATTTTAATTACAAAAAACTAGTATAACTAAGAGAAGAACCACATTAAATAAAAATAATGTTGTAACTTCATTCAAATGTCTATAATCTAAAGCTGTGCGTACGGACGTGTACAGGAAGCTCAAAAGCACCAGTGACAATAAAATGCCTTTTGTTAACATCAAGAAGCAATATTTAGCAGTCGGGATGTTGGTTTTTGTAGTTTTATTTTTTTTCAATAGCCGACCATCTTTCCAATGCCAATTTGCACCAGAGGTAACCACATATCATCCGACGATATATGGAATAACACCGACGTACGCAAGGCTTGCTCAAAAGGCCGATCTTACAAGGTAATATTAATTTTGTCGTGATGGTTCTGCCCTTGATTATACTAACATTAGTGTAGTTTCCTTGTGCAATTATAATATAAATTTGATAATTAAATGTAATGTTAATAAGAAATGTTAAAGAAGTTTAAAATATTATCAAGTATAAAATCTTGAAAGCTTACTTTAAGAAAGGTACACTCACTTTTTTACCTTAAATATAATTTATATATATGATATTTTAAGTTATACAACAAATAGTTGGGATTTTTCATTGACCTTTTAGTTAGTCATGTCTTCACATACTAAAAAGTAAGAACATAACATAAGAAGTCATGGCTCAATTATATATAAGAATTGCATATTAGAATATATAATCCTCATTTAAATACTCGAAATTAATTGTAATTCTACTGATTTACCACTTGCTGGCAAATCAAAATATATTATTTAAGTGTTATCTCTGTCTTTTATAGAAATTGTTGAAGTTATTGTTGCATATTTTCCTTCCTTCAAACATTATTTATTTCTAACACTTGCAATTTTTTTTTCCTCTAAAAACTAAATATTGCTGTTACTAAAAAGAAATAATAATATGTATTATCCATCAACACATTAATATTAGTTTGCCATCTGGTATTAATCTGACAGAAAAAGACATACATTAATTTTTCAAAGACTATATTAATCTTTTCTACACTTACTTATTATTTAGTGTAAGAAGTAAATTAATAAATAATACATATTTTCTTTATCAGATTGTCTCAGACTTTACTGCTAGTGAAGAACTTTCATTGGATTGTTATTGAGGATTCTGAAACTAAGACAAAATTAGTGGAAAATTTGCTCAAAGAATCTACCCTAAAATATACACATCTTAATGTAAAAACCCACAAAGCCAAGCATTCCACAGTAAGTATTATTTATAAATATAATATACAAATTAGAATTGTATAATTGTTAGATGGAGGATGACTAGTAGTTATTTGGATAATTATTTTATAGACAAAACATTTTTTTATTTAATTTATATTGTAAATATTGTAAACTATAAGTTTTATCTGGGACTTCACTTATATTTACTTACAATAATTATTACCAAAAAAAACTGTTTTGTCTATATTTATAAATATGTATATATTTTTAAATTATTTTATCAAGAATCAGATTGCTATATCTTAGCTACAAAACTTTATAGCAATAAAATAAGTATAAGATTGATTATAGATATATTTATATATTATTTAATTGTTTTTAAGTTAAAATATCCAAGATTCATAAAAAAAATAACAAAAAGACTGATTATATATAAGTTGACAAATATATATTTTTTATTATATAGCATATTGAAAGAAATTTTAGAACATTATTGAACATTTCAGGTGTTGGATGTGAATATATGTGTTTTTAAAACTGCCACGTACTTCACTAGTTGGTATTGTGTATGTTAAATGTTTTGTTTTATGTGTTTTCATTAATGTTTTATTGGTGTAACATTTTAATTAACAGCAATATAGATTAACTGATATCTTTTCTGTACATTTATTTAAAATTCAACAGCTAATTCAATACACTAAACAGTTCTCTCAGATGTTAATAATTATTATTATTGATGTATCTGCTAATTTATTAAATAGGTAATATATTAAAACTATAAAAAACGATTACTTATTGTTATTACTCGTATTGCTTCAAACTGAAACAAATAATAATTAATATGTTTTTCTTAACATTTATTTAAACTTAATTGGTCATTTAAAATTACATTTTTTTAAATAATGCTAATTAATCTATAAAACAGCCTAAAACTGGAGGTCATAGATTTATCTGTCATTTGACTATGTTATAAAATATTACAATCTTATTATATTTCTGTCTAAAAGAAAGAATCTTCATTTAAATAAATAATTACAATATTCATTTTATTACAACTTTGTTTTATGAAGCTCTTTATTTTATTATATCAATTAAATTTAGATTACTTAATCTCTTTGTATGTTAATATAAAAGTCTCATATAAGTGTACTATTACATCTAACAATCATGATATCAAATTTCAGGCAAGTGGAGTGGAGCAAAGAAACCTCGCTCTTAACTGGCTGAGAGAACATTTGAAAAGTAATGAAGACAAACGAGGAGCGGTCTTCTTCATGGACGATGATAATACATATTCTTTGAAAGTATTTGATGAGGTATGTTAATTTATATATAAGTCACATATTGATAAAATTGTTATTAATTAGTATTATGTAATTCTATCTGTTTGTATGTCTAGTAAAATGGTATGCATGATTACTTTTTCAGTTATAAGGTATGTTAACATTTATAATATGTCAGGATCAAAGATGAATTGCATGTTATATGATGTGTATCACAAACAATCATACTAAATAAATAAACATGAAATATTGTTTTGATTGACATTTCTTGATTATTAACATGACAATATACAATGTTTGTATTAGTTATATTTCAAACATTTACAAGGTCATTCAACTGATTTCTTTTAAATATTGTAATGAATACTCCGGTATTGAATGAATTAAAAGTAAGCAAGAAATAATGATCTAAATATATATATATACTAATTAACTAATATTATAGTGTTGGTATTTCTACTAACTACTAACTAACAAATGAAATAGCTTAAATAAGGAATTATTGAATATTATTAATAAAGTTTGTACTGTTATATTTGAATTAAATACCCTCAAGGTCAAAGAAGTCATTTTCTGTTTAACCATGACTCTGTAAACATTATCTGCCGACCTTAACAAGGCTTCGCTCGTATTCTGATTCCGCGCATAATTCAGATTTCATAATTGAAATTCCTTGCATTTAAATATTGTTTGTTGTTAAATCAATTATTGGTTTCGGGCAAATATTACTTATAATTTTATTACATTATATATAATTTTAATTATATTTTATAATGTTTAAACATTGATTTGCCATCTACTTTTATCAGCTTTGCGATAGTTAATTCTAAAATAGGATAGAGTGTGTTATCACTGTTTAACTTTTAACAAATATAGACAGGATGAAATGCCTTTTTTTAGTAAGAGTTATTTTGTTTAATAAGAAAATAAGTTAATTTATTTTCTTATTAAAGTTTTTAAATTATATCATTGTATTTTTTCTTTTACAGATGAGAAAAATAAAAAAAGTGGGTGTTTGGCCAGTAGGAATAGTGGGAGGGATGAGGGTAGAAATGCCTCTAGTAACCAATGGAAAGATATCTGGCTTTAATGCAGTTTGGAAGCCTTTTAGACCTTTCCCAATAGATATGGCTGGTTTTGCGATCAATGCTTCACTCTTCTTAACACACCCAGAAGCGAAATTCTCAAGAAAAGTTCAATCTGGATTTCAGGTTTGTAAAATCTGCTCATTTTAAAGGGGACGGGGGTGGGAGGGAGTATGATAATTGGATTACATTATTATAAATATTACTCAATAATAATTATCAAAAGATGTTAAAGATTGTTATCGATAAGTACTGGCCTTTATCAGTTTTTTATCAAATTGTTAAAACAAAATATATTTATTATTAATCTAAAAATATTTGTCAATAATTTAATACTTTGTTTTAGAACGTTCTTATATCTCAATGATCTCTTCAATCTTTTGTGTCAATATGACTTGACACTCTATTTATATAATAATTTAAATATCATTTAATTGGTTGGATATACCTTGTCATTGTTATACACAACAATGGGTTCACACTTTGCCAGTTAAATTTTACTTTCTTTCTTGGTTCTTTGCTGTATCATTAAAAAAACATGGTTTAACACAATCAAAAAATACATATATGTATTACCTATCGATATTATTCTCATAATTATTAGGATTTATTTATAAATAAGTCCATATGTTAAGTGTTATTTATTCATTTTGAACATGAATAAAACAAAAACGTGACCTATTTTTTTTTATTAAAGCTATTAATTGTTTTGACCCTTGTCATATATTTATTTCATTGTCGCGCAACCCACTGATCTAAAATATTTATCACAATACCAAATTTACTACGGTCACATTACTGATAGTATTTGAACTCGTGAACATGAGATAACTTATCATGCTTTCTCTTTTTAACATATTAGCTTCCGTTTATTTTTATTATTATAACTTAATCATTGAATTTGTGTCACTCGTTATGTTAAATTCAGTTTTTTGTAAAGGCTAATTGAGCGAAGCTCTCTATGAGAGACTTTTCCAAAAATCAAATTTCCAAATTTTGCACACTGATAGACATCACTCTGGTAGTGGGTTTTTTTTATAAAAAAATAGAAAAAATATATATAATGTGTCTCATCTTGAAAAAAGGTTGAGGACAGAAAGCGTCGGCTTTTTGTAAATGCAACTTCGGTGCTGTTTTCACTTCGCTTCGCTCAATATGCTAACACATAGCGAGATTTTGCGAGATACAATATCCTTTATTTGTATAGATATAAGGTTCGTTTTATGATAATAAAATAAATTACTATATATGTTATTTTACAGGAGAGCGAAATACTTAAATACTTTACGACTAAAGAAGAACTTGAGCCATTAGCAGAGAACTGTACCAAAGTATATGTATGGCACACACGCACACAAAAACCATCAATATTGAATCCTAAGAAATTGAAACATCCGCCTATACCAGACGACCATATTGAAGTTTGATTTGTTAATAACTAATTATTTGTGTTAAAATCGCATTAAACGCCATTAAAACAACGAAAACGGTATAAATCGAAAAAAAAAATAGTTTGTCTTTTAAGACACAGATGGCGCTGTCAATACTAATACAGTATTTAAAAATGCAAATATGGTGCATTATATTGCAGGCAATACTTAAATGAGAATTAGCTATTTATATGAAGCTAAATAATTTATTTTGAATTTATAGCAATAACGTAGATAATATATACTTGTGTATTGGATTTTTTAACTTAACATAATATATTAGTCAATAGTTAAATAGCTTTAGAAATTTTAGATCAAAACTTGTAACAAAAAACATTTGATTTTTACACGTCTGAGAAAAAAAAGAAAAATTGTTTGTAAATTCATACAAACTTCCACTGTTTTATACTAAAACTATAATTTCGTGGGCGTTTCATATTTATTTATCATTTAGATAAAAATAGTTTTATATTTCCTAGCAGTTATTATATATTACAAATAATATACTCGAAAATATTCATAGTCTGTACTACTTTATATAATAAGTAGGATCAAATATGTATTACATAGTATTTAAGACAAGCAACTTAAACTAGGACTAGTTCATCTTGTATTTCAAACAATTTTTTTTTGTACCCATATCACAAGAAAACTCTGTTTTGAAAGTTAGTTTGGTTAGTTTTTGAAAGTAACTCAATAATATAAAATATAATTATAATATGAACAAACATAAATAAATTTTGAATATTTTTGAAAAATACTGTATAATTTGAATTTTAATACGGAATTTTCCTTAAGTTAATTTCAACTTAAAATGCAATAATGTTTCTATAATCAATATATTTATGTACTTACTGTACCGTAAACAAATAAAACGTTTATGAGAATATAATTTACATAATAATGTACAGAACATTTAATAATAAAGAGCATTAATTATTCAAGTATGTAAATGAAAGAAGTCTTGATGCAGCTGATGAAGCAATGTATGGTTCATTAACATAAACTGTATGTGAACTGATTTCTAAAAAAGCGACAGTACATTTTAAAATATGAGAAAATGTCAAATTGCCTGGTTATAGTCTGATTTTATATTACTATATAACGTTTAAAAACTAAAGGCCAAATTTTCTAAAGAAAATTTTTAAAGATTTTCTCAGCCAATAAAATTAACATTTATATCACAAAGAGGCAATAATTTTATTTGGTAACTTTTTAGAATATTTAGAATTTAGTATATTTATTTGAATGTTTTGACCCGCTCAAGCTTAAAACACAAATAAATATGGTTTTCCTTTTAGGACATAAATACTACAGGCCTACTTTTAGCTTTTAAGATATTCGTTTACTACTTGTTTATCATTCCTTATAATAAATTGTAACCCTTAAAATAATTTAGTTCAATTGAATTTATTGCTCTTTCCCGACTAAAATTATAATCATGTTTAGACTAGATCATTATAATATTCTTTTTTATTACAAAACTGTAATCACATTAGAACTAAACAACATGTACTGAATGTGGCCTATGTAAAAGAAACCTTTCTTAGGGCCGCTTGAAAAACCTTGGATACTCAACTATTGCTGTATTTGTCAGATATATAGTAAAGAAAAAATGTTAAAATATTCTTGCGACGAGATTTAATTTTTACTTAGCTTGTATTATTTAACAAATTTCTAGCGAATTTAATAAAAAATCTATGTAAATAGAAGTTTTGAATAGATAGTTTTAGTATCAACAGAGGTTTCATTATTTATTTGTATGATGAACATCCTCGACTATTAAATATTTATTATTATCAAATAATAAAACTATTTTTTACAGATTAAAACTCGCGTATAATTTGGTTACATTTTTTATTTTAACCCGACCTTTCGAATGCTTTGCAGCAATCGTGTTCACGGGTAGACGAGATGTAAGTGTCTGTCGCAGACATTGCTGCAAAGCATTCGAAACGTCGGTTTAAAATAAAAATGTAACCAAATTATACGCGAGTTTTAATCCGTAAAAAATAGTTTTATTTGAAATGTGTACTCGTGAAAATGTAAGCAAATACTATTTATTATTGTATTAACTGAACCGTAGCTTTAAATTGCATAATATACTGTAATGACTTTTCGGTCTAACTACTATTGACTGTACTTACTAGATATTAGATGGTAGGTTTATAAGGATGTAGTAAGATTTGTACCCCAGTATCGTCCACTTGATATTTGTATGTCATGATATTATTAATATAGTAAACCACTTATAAGTATGCTACAAAAATTGAATTATAATAAGTGTATTTTTTAAGAAATTCATGGTTTCTGGAAAGATCGCTAATATTGCAATGATTTGACAGAGACAGACAGACTCTTTCAAGAGTTGTGATTGGTGGAAAGTATTATGATGTCAACCAATCACGTGGGATGGTTCTGAACTTTGACAATCAATTTTGCTTCCATATTGGAGAAACCGGACTTAAATTTATTAGATGATCGTGAATCAGTTTAAATGTGCTGATATTTTTAAATCTATGCCACTCATAATAATATACTTCAATATTTATTACTGATCGTTCCCATAGTATTATAGTTAGAGGGAAGTGAATAGTTGTATGATTTTTATATGTATTATTACATAGATATTTGATTTACGACATTCTACATCGAATGCTAAATAGTAACGATGCAATTATATATATATGTGTGTGTATTATTTTGTAAATATGTAATATTGGCAGAAATAAATGAATAAATATCTTCAAAAATGAATGTATGTTTCATTATTTTTAGATTCTGAGTAATAATATTTTTTTATTATACCAAGCAAAAACTGTGCATCCAATGTTTAAAAAATGCCCTGTAATTTAGCTTTTTAAAACTTTATTTTTCTTGTTTTTGTCAGCGTATCATAAAAACTACGAGACATATTTTTATGAAAATTTATATGGATATAGACATATTCTGCCAGTTTTTCGACTTTTGTGAATGTCATACCAAATTCGAAAGACCGTAGTTGCAGATAATTTCATTTTAAGGAGAGGGAAGAAAGGAGAACAGAAAAGGGGATAGTTGGGAAACAACACTACGTGCGAAATGTATAATAGTTACTATTCAGACGGGGAGTAAAAGGTTTCAGATTTCACCAGACTGAGTAAAGCAACCCAGTGGCAATGACAGACACCGAAAATCTGTCTGGATCGATCGTCAGAAGAAAACCCACAAATTGACTCCACACACACTTTGTGTAGGAGTCAACATCAGGTTTCTCGCGCAGGCGTCACGGTGTGTTCTAACGCGATCTCGTGACGTGCCATTACGGCGCAACCGTTGGTTTTTTAGTGGGTAGCCTTAAAAATTGCAGCATCCTCTATGCTGCCGGGCAGTCCCACATTACCCCCCGGCCGTCACCCCCCAGGGCCGACGGAGTACCCGTAACGGGTTTTTAAACGGAAAAAAAGGAGTCAACATCAGGTATCCTAGTATTAAATCTAACGAATGATAGGTAGTGACTCCTCTCCAAGCCAGTTTCGTGTCTAGATATGGGTATAGCCAATCCAGGTTTGTTGAGCTATGTTCCCCCCCTCGTAGAGATTTGTTATTCTATTTTCTTTTTTTTTTTTGTTGAAATATGAACTAAAATTATCCCTGAGTTTTCATTATGCAGTTCTTTCACGAATTATTACAGTTGTCAGATATGGCTAAAATAAGTTTGGAATGAACAGAGGAACAGTTGAGGCTAGATTCGATGTCACGGAAGAGGTAACCAATCGCTTTGGTTTTAAAGAAATGTACGACACTTGAGACCCGATTGTGTAGTCAAGAGTCGTGAAGTAGTCAGCGGTTCTGTGCCCTTCTCCACATTTAACGCAACGGTGATGCCTCATCATCATCATTGTTGTTCTGAAAGTGCCCATACTGTTGATATTGTTGACACTGGAATAAATTTTAAAATTTCTGATGATCTTATATATTACCTCGTTTAAATATATTTTGGATGTTTTTAGCGAGTTTGATATTAAAGTTAACGAAGTAAAGGCTTCAAGGTAACGAAGAACGTATACGAGGGATCTTTGTCTGCTTCAAATCGAACGTTTTAATCTCACGAATTCTTCATCTGACGAGCGCCACGAATTTTTGATTACTGTTTTCTCTATTTCCTTTACAATTTCTTCATAAGGGTTTGTATGGTGGAGGTTTTAATTTAATAATTAACCATGTGGTTTAGTCTATTTTCTAGTATGTATGAATAATTAATCTTTTGTTTCTATTCAATTCGATAACTTTTTATCATTTTTGTTAACAGGCTTGAATTTAAACTCAGAAATCATAATCTCATTTTGAATCAGTTTTCTTAGATCATTTGCGTCTACTATTCCATATAGAACAATATATGGTGGAACCTTTGAGCTATTGGCACTGAAGCTAAATTGATCCTTAGAGTCCAGAGGTATATTACAGAACTTATTATTTATCGCCGTAGGTGCAGGTGAGAAGGTGATACCTCGTGAATCATCCGCTTTTGTTGATTGGTGCGCGTTGCCATCCTGGAGGTAGCTGGACCTGTTCTACCAATTCACCAGACACAGGTGGTGAAGCGGGAGTTTTAGAGTTACTTATATCCCTTTGGAAAGATACTTTCAGGTGGAATGAATTTCATCCGATGGTACTAACATGAATCGTTATTTCAGTCTATTATAAAAAAAAATTACTGAATAGGTAGGAATATGAAACATTTATTAATTGTATTTAGACTAAGCTAAATGGTACTTAGTTTAAAATGTAAACCAGATTTCTAATTCAACAATACTGGTCAGATTAAAAATATTCCTATCTAATTAGTACAAATCAGGGTAAACTGAGTCGAACCATTTTAGCGTTTAGAGCATCAAGATTAGTTAAGGGAGTGATAACGGAATTTAGTAAATATCAGTGTATCTGTTTGATAATAGGCAACATTATTTGAGACTACATTATTATATTTTTTTTGTAAAATTTTGAAACAGTGCTTGCTCTCAATTAAAACATTTGCAAATAATACAAAATATAATAATTAAATTTAACATTATATGTAATAGTGTTTAAAAGTAAATAGAACCTATAATAAAAATATTTTTATATTATTAGCCTAATAATGCTCCATCAGTAAAGTCAACCAATAACCGAAATCAAATCAGTATATACTGACTTCTAATTAATGTTCGAAAAATTAATAAAAAACACTATTTTTATTAATTATAAAATAAACTTCAATTAAAAACTTTATTATTTTAATCAAATTGAATAAATAATAAAATAAAATATGTCGAAACAATTTAAAGACCTTGTTGGTCTCGTTAGTATTATTGATTCGAGCGGATTGTGCAATTTGAGAGGTTTTTGGGCTAACACTGTTTAGGAGGTAACTGCAACATTCCTCTAATGTTAAGCATAAATGAAATATTAAATCTAATTAAATACTACACATAAGTTTTTTTTTTTATCGGCCAATTACTTTAATATCTGATCTGACTGGTGCCGTATGTTGGCCACCAAGGTCATATATTTACTATTAAACTTATTCCGCTACAAATATTCAAATTAGGGCTCTGTAATGTTGTCGTTTTTAAAATTAAATCCCTTTTGAATAATACTTAAAACTATACGTATGAAATAAAATTTCTGACAGTTTTTAAAAATCATGTCCATCTTCATTATCATCTGAAAAGATCAAAATATATTAATTTGATTACATTAACTTTAAATTAATATGTTAAAATATGCTAAAATAATTATTTTAAAAGCCTGGACAATATCACTTTAAAAGGACTATCTCGTCTAGTTTAAACTTTTTATCGTAAATTTTAGTTTCATTTCACCCGGCCATTAGCATTTCCACATGAGTGTAATTTATTAAAAAGAAAAAAAAAGTTTGGTGGAAAATGAGTTTAACAAAAATATTAGGTATAAAAATATTATATTACAGAATATAGAGTTTTCTATATTAAACGCCTATCAATGAAAAAATCCGGAATTCAATACATTTGGGGCGTACATCGCAACGTTTGCTCATGCAAGATATTTTTTTGTCTCAATCTGAAGAGAAGAGTTATAACTTCCATGTCACACGTCTATCTCACATAATGCCAGGTCCATATTTGTATCAGAAAAGAATTCACCAATTTTATTATTTCATTTATTTTATTTAAATTGTTTTATACAGAAAGAACAATTAGAACGTCATCCTTTGATCATATATTTTCATTATTATTGTCGTAAATATGGTACATACCTAATTAAACATTTAAAGTTAAAATTTCACGTGTATCATTCCACATACTTCATATATTTCATCGGTAATTAACAACGTTATCAGTTTGGGCAAGTTCTCGTTATTTTATATGTTCGTGATTACTTAATCGAACTTTGCTAAAAGTTAGAGCTCTCCTCATAAAATCACCATTACGTTGATGATAAAATATTTCTAGGAAATTTCTGAATATTAGGCACCTGACAATAAAAATTGTTTTATTCGGGATTTTTCTCTTTTCATAGTCAACATATGACGAAAATTGAATTAAATACAAGTTTAAATAGTTCAGGGTTTAGGTATTTATTGCCTTAAAGGAATTTTTGATATTTTTAAAAGTAACTGTAATTTTTGGAAAAGATTTGAAGCGATCTCTTCAAACTTATCCAATATCCGTTTGAAGTTGAATTCGTTGCTTATGTGAGCACAACTTCTCGGCTAGCTTCCATGTTCCGATTTTCCATTCGATATAAGGTAACTTGATATAACCTATTTGTTCAGTTATATAAATGTTTATTTATTTATGTTAGATATTTTAAATGCAGATAATATAATAGTGTATCTCTTCTGTAAAGAACATACCTACATATTTCGAGGTTATTAATAATAGAAAATAACAAGCCCAATACTAATACAAAAGAAGTGGTAATGTCTGCGAGCCCAATCACTTTAATTACCATCTTAGGAAAAATGTTATATTATTATCTTTTTTTTAATACAATCTTTTCCATCATTACTCGCTAATTTATTGTTTAATTTGTAAATTTAAAGGTATGAAATATGTTTTATAGGTTGTCTTAATGCCTTTAGTGAAAACAATAAACGAATGGATTATATAAAAAAAAATATGGTGGTATATGGTGGGGCTTACACACATTACCGCTTACAAATACCAATATTTTGTTATAATAGATTTGTTAACCAATAGATTTGTAGTAAAATGTAGTACACTAAAAACATTACCAAATAACTGATATAACAAGACATAATATGTTATGATGTGATGTGGTGTGATGTGATACCGCAGTATTATATATACCAAGGTAAAGGTGTATGACTTTATCTTAAATGTATAGATATTAAAATCACATAGTATATCAGACTGACTGTTAACGTGGCGGTTTACTATATAATATAACTAATTAATATGTTTAGCGGTTAAACCAAATTGCAACTCTGATGCGGTGAAATGATGAAATTGTATTTCAATTAGAGCTTTGAACGCCTGTACATTATTGACTTAGTTTAAATAATAACTAAAAAGATTTAACTGTAATTTATCAATTAACTATTTGTCACTTATATAGTGGCAAATGTGTCTGTAATAAGTCGCCTGCGTGACTGAAGTTTTAACAAAAAAGATCTCATTGTACTCGTATAATACATTCTCTAACCAGTTATGATGAACATAATAATTAAAATCCTAGTCTGTGGACGTCCTTAGACGGGCAAAGCATAATCAAACCTAATTAGGATTTCGTAGCAAATTATATCCACAGCGTAATACAGACACTCCTGCAGATTATTTTAGGGAGATATCGAATTTAAACCACGTTTAGCATAATTATATTGACACTGTTTAAATTGCATAAATACATGGACGTCAAATATTAATTAAGTCCTCATATATAAATGATACGTAGGCAAGTTAAAATATTACAAATAATATATATTCATAAATTTAAAAATGTGTAAAGGCAAAACATTATATATATTTTTAAATCCATTTGCTTTGATATCCTATACCTACTATATATATGAAAATGTATGTAAATTAGGACTATTAGGTTTATGTTTTTATATTTTCAAGTAAAAGTCATATAGGTCATTTGTGATTTTATAATTAAACCTTAGTTCGAACATACGTCACTAGATGGAGCCTTACTTCACGGTGGCACGATGCAAGCTCAAATTAATATAATATAATAAGTTGTTTGTTTTTAATTTAATGAATGTTTGACTCGTTCTGAAGTAACTCTTTTATTCATTTGGTTACTGCTAGGTACTAAAGTACCTCTATGTGTTACTTTCTTTATAATTCGAATTACTTAAAAAATATATATTTTATATATATATGTATAATAAAAATTGGGAAACTAAACTTTTACTTGTTCGTTGCGATTTTTTTTACTACTTTATATAAATAAAACATTCCAAAACATAAATTTCAAACGTATCGTACATTAGATTGCCAGTCACGCGGTCGCATCGATTGCATTAGGGTCTGTAATCATGGCTCTTGTCTAGCTAATAAGCGCACAATTCCTTCGTTAGTCATTTTGTATTGCGCATTGCATGATTATATTTTGGTGTTATATAAACAAGGTAAATATTGGTTTCAAACCTTTATGTACATATAAAAGTAAATGAAACATTCATATATAAAAGCACATACTAAATTAGTCAGATCGTAAAATTTGTTCCGTGAAAGTTTGGGTTTAATTTGATAAATATAATTATTGGGTGCAGTGTTCGGTGGCGCGATACGTAGGGGTGCGTCGGGATCGGTTTCACAGTGATCAATCAAGTTCGAAAGTCTGGCAAAATTGATAAGAAGCCCACTGCATAATGCTTTTTGGTTATTCGGCCATTTTGTTATCATAAAACCCGATAATTAAATATAAAAATACTTTCTAATGTAATAGGAAATATTTTTAAATCAAAAATTAATAATTTTTTGTGTATTTCTCAAAAAATATCTTTTAAAAAGTAAATGAACATAAACGTAACGTAACGTAACGTAACGTAATAAACTCTAAAGTATAATTGAAACAAACAATAAAGTGTGTAAATAATTATGAAAAATTTCTGTCCATTTTAGCAGAACACGCTTTAAATATTCAGACGCCTCAAAAGGTTTTCTCGAGGGGGTAGTCATTTAAATAAATATTATTTCGCCACATATCTTATGCATGAGCTTACAACCCTACAGAGGCGGGGTGTTAAGAGTAAAAGAGTAAACTTCTTAAGAGTACTTCCTAACGTTTAATACTTTTCATGAATTTGAAGCTGCAAATTCGCATTGTGTGATATATACATATAATTTTATACTTATATTAAATATAACTGTTTTCATTATTACACAAAGATAATATACTAATTTAATTTAATAATAAAATAATCTATATAAATATTTACAATATTCAAAACCTAGAACATATTGAGAGATATTTGCCGATATCTGATAGGTGTACCAACAGTTTTTAAATTCTGTCTGACTCTATATAGGCGCATCAATGAAAGCTTTTGAAAAAATAATTGAATATTAGTTAAATACGTTAGCCTATCGGCTGAAAAAACTGTTTTAATCTTTTATTATAATGGAACTGACAAAAATAATAGAATATGTATTTTATATGTTTGGATGTCGCAGTTTTTTTAATGAAATTTGGGAATGGTCAATATGATTTGACAAGTCAAACGTCCCTAACCATGTAGCTACAACCGATATATAAACAAAAGGCCAAAAGTGTGTGATAACCATACTGTCATACTGTACCCTTGCTCTGTACGTCCACGCGGATTCGCGGGTAACAGCTAGTTATAAATAATTCGCCTTGAATAAACATCACGTAGAGACTTACAGAGAGCACAGAGCTACGATCGCTACTTTAAGATTCATCAGTGTACTCATACACGCTCACGAGGGATACGAGTGTTAAATAAGCTATTGTATGTAAAATATGAATATTTATTAAAATTTATACTTATTGAAATACCACTCTAAATTATCTAATATATTTCTCTATATATATATATTATATTCATATATTTCTACTCCTATTACAAATCAAAGATAGTTGTGTAAATCTGCTGTTAGTACCCATTATGATCAGTAAACTGAGTTCAAATTATCTTATTACTAAGGCAGTAGTGGTTAGATGTAATGACATAATTACCTCCATTTGCATCTATAATTAATTGTCTTATAGGTAACTACTGTATATAATGTAGTGGACTAATTTTCTCACTATTTCAGTGTTTATAGTACTTTAAATAATAAAATTTAATTCTCTGGATAAGCTGACAAGAAGTAATAACATAGAGTTACTTTAGGAAGATTCTTTTTTTCCAATGGAACAATGGAAAACTATTTTGATAGTTTTACTTCGTATTATAACGAAACTAAAACTTATCAGTAATGTATTAGAACTCTGAATGTAAATATCTGCAGAAACTCAATGTTCTAGATATTAATCTCCCGGCTGACATAGGCCAGATCACGTAGTGAGCATTAGTTCTAGCTACTGGCAACTCTCTAATGGCGCGAACTGAACGTGACTGCTTCTAATAAATTAAATTCTACCATTTATATGCATTATAGCAAAATTAAATATGGATTCCCAAAGATTATCTAATTTGGAGGTGTTATTTTTATTAAACTTTTTTTGGAGTTAAACTCTAAATTTTATATTCTTTTTTCTTTTGTATTCTCTTGTTCATAATCTATTAAAATATTTTATAACAAAATCCCTAAAAGTCTTAAAACGTTACAAATGTATAGGATTAAATATTATCTCTTAGGTTTTTGCTTTAATTTCATTAATGCACGAACATAAATAATGAAAACAGTTTAAATAAAACACGTAATCTCTCTACCGTTCCGTTTTCTGTATAATTCCGAGTGAAGCGAATGTGGAGACTGCTGAGATCCAGTGTATTATTAATGTATAAAGTTTCGGTTTGAGTTTCGCAATGCAAAGCGACAGACCAAAACGTAATTAACATTTCTTAATAATGTGTATGATTTTGTTTGATATTGTTTGTACACTTATTTCATAACATAGAATGAATATCTATAATAATACAACAAATATGTATTTAAGACTAAATTCTTTAAAGTCGATGTATATAGAGTAGACGTGATGGCAGAGATATTTACGGGTTCTCAGTAGCAGGTTTGAGTCCTGCTTGTCTGGATGATTTTTTGACTCTGTACTATTTAACAATAGATATATGGTTTTCTATCTTTTAATAATTTAACAAAATCACAAGACGCAATCTAATAAATTATGTTTACGGAATATTAGATGAAACCTGAGGAAAAATGTTGCTTCCATTACATTCTTTTCATATCTTGCAAAGAAAACACTTCTCATTTTTCCTACTTTATTGGGTATAATACATTTTACTAACATTTTATCTTATGTCATCACAAATATTGTACGCGAAATAGAATTTTCGTGACATAGCACACAGCCAATATCTCGCTAGAGGAAAAGGTACAATATTTTTAGTAACTATGTTCGGTCACAATTTTATAATAGAACGTGAGGAGACGTAATTTATATAATCAGTTTACTTTTGGTACTTCAAGTTAAAGATACTGTTATATTTATTTATATATTACTTATGTATTTATATATTTTCCACTTTCAATCAATACCAATGATCACTTATGTACGTCAAATAGAAGTGCCAGGAGGGCCTATTTTGATGCCTTACATATTGAATTAAGCCTTTCTGTAGAGTCACTGTCCAACTTACAACTAAAGCAACGAGGGTTCCAAGCGCGCCCTGGTCTGAGAAGAAACACACCACACAACAAACTCAGCCGGGTTTTTTTTATTGTAATCACTGTTTCACAAACGTGAATATATAGTAGTAGTACATTCAGTGTTATCGCAATTATACAACAACATGGAAATTATATATGAACATTAAAGTTTATTCATAATATTGTTACTTCCTAGTTCGTTACGTGTCGACGCGATGTCTCAATTGCCAGAGCGACAAGGCCGTATATGCAGAGGTCTCACCTTCGAATCCTGCTCGTGTTGCACGCTTAATTCTATATTTACTTAAAAATTTAATTATTTATATTTTAGCTAAGTTATATTTTTATTAGACAATAGATACAACTAATTATTTCTTGCCCTTTAAAGAAAGTAACAGCCAAATGGATCTACTCGAATTCATGAGTATTTTTTAATTAAATTATTCAGCTGAAAAATATAATTTATGGTCGAGACACAATGAGTAATTAGTAAGCCATTCGTTTGTCTACATTCATGATTTATGAGAGAATGTCAGGGTTTTTACACTTTTTTCACGCTTCGGTTATTTATTTGTTTCAGCTGCGAAATGGACTTTAACGATGAAACACTTTTCATAGACAAATTAAAGAGATAATAATTAGACAATATTCATGTACAGCAATTGTGTGTCCTAAAAATTTGTATTACAAGATTATAATATTAGAAATGTCATAAAATGTAAGATCAGTTCAAAGTTCTTCCAACCGATAATTTTTAGTTTACAAAATCTGAGCAGCGCAAATTATTTACAGTATCTTGAGGTTTGTAGATTGTTTTTAAAACCAAATTATAAAAAGCGAAGTTAAAATGTATTAAAAATGTTATCCTTAATAAAAAATGTTACAGATGAATATTCCCCGCTGATGGTAGATTCTAAAAAGAAAAAGTATCAAAAGGAACCATTATCGGCACCTGCGAACCGTTCTGCTAAAACACTCATAAATTCAGGAATTCACAACAGCCCTGAGAAGCGCCAGTTGCAAGTCTGATTTTTCACCGAAAATCTTCCGTAAGCTTTTATTTATTTTAAATTATATCTATAGATTACAGTATCTAATTTTAATATATTGGTATATTTTATTATAATTAAGTTGATAAACTAACATGTATATAAAACAATTTAGACTTTTTGAAAAAGTGGTTAATTTTCTTAATATTATCATTATTTTTTATTGATTCTAAAATTAAGAAACGTTGATCGTTTTACAGGAGTAGCAACAGCGGATTTTTTGTAATATCTTTACATGTTGTGGTGTTCTGAGCACATAATTCTAGACATTTGTGTGTGTATATGTGTGTGTATGTGTGTCTATAAGCATATTTTGCGGCATAATTCTCTTGTGACCTGTTTATTCAATGGACTTCGGTTTGGTATCAATCCCTAATTAGTTGGCACATGATATTGGAAAAGCACTTCTTCAGTTTCTTTTAATGTTTGAAAACCACGTATACGCGATTTCTAAAGAGCTAATTGCGTGTTCGGGTGGTTGTGATGTGTTAATAACAGCAAAAAATAAAGCAATTAGAACAACATGTATTGTTTTTTTTTTAGAAAATTTAATTACAAATTTACTGTTAAATTTATAAATTTATGTTAATCCACAATGACTTCGGTTAATAGATTTAATCAAAGTAATAGACATATTCTTATTTGCTTAATTACATTTGCTTATTTTTAATGGTTACCAGAAAAAAGAATATATTTTTATTATGTACTAACATGGATAATAAAGGGGTTTTAAAATTTCCTCTCTTTACATTATTGTGAATGAGTTATTATAATATCAATAGATACTATATAGTGTTAACTTCCTGATCAAGAAACTTTTCATTTTATTGAAATAGAAACGTATATTATTTTTCATCTGTATATCAATTTGTTTTCTATGGCCTAAGAATGGCACTTCACAAGTCCACGTGGTCATAGAAGATCTTAAATCTTTTTATTTTTGAATAAAAAGATTTAAGATCTTATATTATATATAATAACTAATTGTTTCCAATTTGGAGAACGTGATAGGAACCAACTGAAAGAGAAGCTTTCTTTCGCAACCAAGAAATCGGTTACAACAACTATCCACACAACATTAATTTCGGAGAACCCCACAACAATCTGTAATAACAGTCGCAGCAACAGCCAAAACTAACAACTAAAAATATTGTTGCGTTGATGCCTCCAGCAACAGCCATGTCGATAGCATTCGTATCAATCAAGCACCAAGAACTAAAATAACAAAATAACACAAGTACAGCAGGAGTAAGTACTATATAACTAATATTAAAAATATATACATTTATACGTTGTTTAATATATTTTTCATTTACAATTGCAAGCCGTCTACAGCTAATATCGTGGTGGCCGTGCACGTCGTTGAGGCCGCGGAAGTGGAGACGACCGCAGGGGCCTAGTTGGGAAATCTGGGAGGCAGTAAATAAGGCGCTGGAAATTTAGCTTATTAAAATAGTATTAAAAAAATAAAAAAAAGTATGTACTTTAAACCCTTAAGAAAAAAATATATAGAAGACTCCATCGATTTTTTTTCAGAAGTACAAATATTAATCATTAAGTTCTATTTTCTCATAAACTCATCAAGCCATGTATTTAGCTATGGTGTCCGTCTATACGTATGTATGCAAAATAAAAAATGTTTATATTTTTCAAGAAATTATTGTGATGGAGTTTAGACGCTTGCTTTAAAAAATCATTTAAACTTATCCGTAGTAAAAGCAAAATTTAAAAGTTACAAACTTGTAATCGAGAAAAGTTTTGAATTAAAATACAGTATAATACAAGAAAATACGAGGATATCTTAAAATAATTAACCAATGTTGTATGTTAAAAATTAAACGCCTATTCAAGTTTAACAGGGCTATATAGGCGTATGTGAGAGTATACCATAAAAGCTGTCAAGAGAGCCGTTACAGTACTTAACTATGAAGAATTATTTTGACGTCCAGCGGAGACGAATGTGGCTTAAAATGTCTTTAGCCATTTTGTAATAAATTTTAAGTTTCAATGTTATTCATTTATATATCTAAAATATCTATATTTTAAAAGGGAGAGAAAATATTATATATATAGTTGTATATTTTATATCTTTTATTTTTAATTAAATCTTTGGCATATAAACAATACAAAATGATAATATTTTTCTTAAAAGTGTAACAATAAATATAATAAAGATTCAAAAGTACAATTACTTAATTATCTACATTATTGTAAATTATGTACAATAAACATATTTTATTAGAAAAGAAAATTCCTATACTTATCTTAAAAAAGAATCGGTAACAAATTAATACTGTATCATATTATTATCCATAATTGTAGACTAAACTAATAAGCAAAATAAAAAGCTGTAAACGGTTTCAAAAAAAAAATTATAATACCTTACTAATGTCATGATAAAGTAAACCGTTTCTCTTGATGATATTTATTTCTAAACATTAACATTTATTACAATGAAAACACACCATTAATGAAATATTTTAGTATGTTACTGCAGCGGCCGGCAAAAGGATTTTTGATGATGGACAAACGTAAAAATGTGGGCCGAGGTTACGCCAACACACATATACGTGAGTCCACCAATGCCCATTTGATGCCAAGGTTTGTATTGTGCTTTTCTCAAATAACGCGCAGAAATTAAATTGAGTAAAATTTTAAATTTTCGTACGTATAACATATATGAAAAGCATATATTTCTTTTTGAATATTGATGGCAACACGTTTTCAATTAGGATTCTTCTTCGGCTTCTAGAATATCATGTTGAGTTAAACTAAGCTCATCACAGCACATTTTTTTTTCAGAAAACCTCAGGCGACCGAATACTAAACAGCTTTTATTGTAGCTTTAGCTCCAAATTTAAAATATAATCTTTTATACATTAACGGCTTTGTTACCATATTTGGGAGTAAAAGATAGTTCAATTTTTAAATTACATGACAGGTATGTGTTTATATAGTAATTAATTTGACTTTTAAAACACGACCGATTGGATTCTCATACGAGTTTTACCGACCGCTGTTTGTCAGTACAGCAATTTCTATTTATCTCGAAGAAATTTGTCAAAATAATGGTTTAATTTAAAAGCTAGTGTGAGAAAAAACAATGTTATTTATAAATTAACTGTCTGATTAAAATTTACCCGATGTATGTATGTATGTGTTTATTATGGATCAAGTTAACTGTTAAACAATAACCTTTATTTATCAGAACGATTGGTGGTAAACCAAGCTCGCAACTCCCAACATATTTTTATTTGTTCGTAAATAACAAAATCTTCTTTGTATCTCAGCTTACGCTTACGCTTATACTGATCACTGTCACTAGACGTAAATTGGCAAGATTAGTTGAAACCAAACACAAGCCTTTATTTACTTTTCATGGATGTACATTCTGACACTGCACATTCTACTACGGACTGATTCTACTACGGATTCTCACGTCAGAGAAACTTCTTATATTCAGAAAAACAAATAGGAAATGTGAAAAAAGTAAGTTGTATATTATATCTAGACTTTAGTTGCACATCGGATTATTCAAAAAAACTTTGCTGGGAATTTTTCAAATGTGGTTATTTCGAATTAGCTCTTGTTAATGGGAAGAATTTATGAATTCCCAATAGCATTCATTAGTCAGGTCTCTAGTTAAACAACACAGTGGGGGATAATAACACTTTACCTACGATCTAAGTTCTACAGTAAAATTATCGGTTTTTGTACAGTAAAATTCTAATATTTTACATGAAATAACATCAAATAAAACAAAAATCAACATTCCTTCGTGGCTTGTTAAATGTAACGAGCATTAGCAAACAATTTTAGGTAAATTGTTGTTGTTGTATTAATTTAACTAACATTTTGTTTTACCTAAATGGTATTATAATTAAATAAGTCGATATATAATTATTAGACGGCGGAATGCTTCCCAGTGATGGCTCCAGTGGTTTTGTTGTATTCAAACTCTCTGTGGCCGTTTTTCGAATCTCCGTCTTTGAGAAGACCTTTTTTGTCTCTAAAATGATATATTATTATATAATTCTTATCTACTCATATTTGGGATAAATTAATTTTTTTTTAATTGTACATAAACAAGTTACAATAAAATGTTTTTAAAATAATTAATTTTAATTTATAAACTTTAAAATAAAGACATAAATAAACAGACCTTGAGTTTATACTTTCCTCTCGGTCATTTTTCTTTTTCTTAACACAGCAATTGGCGATAATTCCTTGTCGTCTCCACACTAATAATAATAAATCTAACACCACCAGACACAAAAAAACTACTAATATTGCTAAAGCGATTAGTGCTCCGGATGACAGAAGTGGAGTGTCTTCAGCTACGAACAAAAGATAAATGAGTAAGAGAAATCACTTTTATAACAAAGTTACCGAAGCGTGGACTGAACTTAAAACTGTCTATTTCTAAGATACAGATAAGTTTTTGATTTATTTTCATTTTTAATATGTTTCATATCGAAGTTATATCGCTTTCTTCTAGAAAGTTTTAAAAAGAACTGAGCGGGTATCGATGCTTTTTATAAAGTACAAATTTCAATTCGATACCGAGATAAAATATTTTGTCTTATATACGTTTTTGTTATCATGACACTGAACGAAAAGTTCCAGATGAATCTTCTATATTTAGAAGGAATTTTATGACATGTAATCAATCAAAGTTACGACTTTTCCATAATCGTATGTCCAAACATATACAAATTGATTCTTTTTATGTGATCTTCATGTATAATAAAATGATTTTACTATTTTTTTTCATACTAAAATAATTATTTTTAGTTGTAAATAACTAGCTAATCCTAGCATTTAGGTTTCCAATCGATGAAATTGAATTCTTGAAGAATTTTTTGGTACAATTACTTTAACAACTTACCCGGAATTGTAACAGTGATATGAGCAGCAGAAGAATTGCCAATTGAATTGTGAGCTACTAGTTCAATGTAGTACGACGTATTGGACTCCATTTTGTATAATGGAAACTCATTTGTAGGTTCTATATGTTCCGACTCGCAAAGCTCCTCTTCTACCAAACCATTAGATATCTAAAATTTTTATTTCGACATTAACGTCTGACACGTATGTTTTCTAGCTAGTATTTAATACTAAGATCTTGTTTTCGAAGAGTAAAATATGTGACAAACAGATTAAAAAAACGTTATTGTAACTAGATTCCGCCCACAGCTTTTCTCATGTGGCTTTCAGTGAGTGAGTTTTTTGGTCTTTATAAAAATCGAGTTATTATTATTATTATTATTATTATTATTGGGTTACATTTCTTTTTACTCAGCGTATAGCTGGTTTTTAAAATAACGGTTACGGGCTTAAACCAAGTAACCGCCATTTGAAATTAATCGTTGACTGTATTACTTAAGGGGGATTCGTCGCTCTGCATAAATTTTCGTACTATTCGGCAAGTGTTCAACATGGCTGCTTTCTGTATATTAATAAATGTGTTTGGTGTGAGATCTAATAATTTCAAGCTATGGTGAAGGTGTTTTGGCACTACTCCTGTTGTGGATATGACTACGGGTACTATGAAAACCTTACTAACTTTCCATATTCTACTTATTTCTTCTTTAAGTTCTGTGTATTTATTAATTTTTTCTGTTATTGTTTTCAGAATGTTATGTGTATTGGGAACGGCTACGTCGACTATGAATGCTATATTTTTTTGTTTGTTGTGGATAGTAATATCTGGTCTATTAAAGTGAACAGTTTTATCTGTAAGTATGGCTCGATCGTAATACATTTTGTAACCATTGTTTTCTAGTACTGTACTCGGATGGTATTTGTAGTAAGGTGTATGTGTATCCTGAATAAGGTTATATTTGATTGCTAATTTTTGGTGTACTATATTAACTATTTGATTATGTCGGTGTGTGTAGTCCGTCTGTGTTAGTGTACCACAAGCTCCTGTAATATGTTGTATGGTTTCAGGTTGTCTATGGCATTTTCTACATTTGTCATCAGTAGTATTAGGATCTTTTATAATGTGTTTCCTATAATTTTTAGTGTTGATAATTTGGTCTTGAATTGCAATTAGAAAGCCCTCGGTCTCTGGGAATAAATAGCCGCTAGTTAGCCACCTATTAGAAGCTTGTGAGTCTATGTGTGTTTGTTCTAAATCATATGGGTGTCTTCCGTGTAACGTTTTACGTTTCCATTGTTCCAGTTTTTGATTCTGTGATTCTATTCGTGTGTTTTTTATCTGTGTATTGGTAAGTGGGTCTGCTAAATTAAGGGGGGTTAGTTTAATATCGTTATTAACAATATCTTGATGTAGGACACTGGTACCTGCTTTCCTATTAAAAAATATTTTTAGACTACTGATTTATTTATTCCATAAAGCTAAAATGTCTATGAGACCTCTGCCTCCGTTTATTCTTCTGATAGACATCCGCTCTATTGCTGACTTTGGGTGTAAATTATTATGTTTTGTTAATATGGTTCTGATCTTAATTTCTAAATTGGTTAATTCTGTCTTAGACCATTTGATAATCCCAAATGAAAAGGTGAGTACTGGAATTGCAAATGAATTTATGGCTTTAATTAATTTCTTACTGTTAAGATGGGTTTTACAGATTCTATTTATTCTACATTTAAATTCTTCAGTTAAGGATTTTTTTATAGCTGTGTGGTCTAGTTGTTTTGATTGCTGATATCCCAGATACTTATATAACTCATCCGTTCTCATGGCCGATATAATGTCTCCGTCTTCCAATGTGAAGTCTCCAGATTGTATTTTCCCCTTTTTAATATTTAAAGTCCTACACTTATCTAAGCCAAATTGCATATTGATGTCAGAACTAAATTTGGTTGTGATATCTATAAGTTTTTTCATATCTTTCGGTGTTCTAGAGTATAATTTTATATCGTCCATGTAAATCAAATGGGCTATGGAAGCTTCAGTATTATTGTTTATAAAACGGTATCCTACTTTCTGTTTATTAATTAAATATGATAAGGGGTTAAGGGCGAGACAGAACCACAGGGGGCTCAAAGAGTCACCTTGGTAAATACCTTTCCGGATCTGAATCTCTCTAGTTACAATGTTACCTTCTGTACTACGTAGGTTCAAGATAGTTTTCCAAAATGGTATGATATCTGTTAAAAAGTTAATTAAAGCTGGGTTTATTTTATAGATTTTCAACACTTTCAATAACCAGGTATGAGGAATACTGTCAAATGCTTTGCGATAATCGATATAAGTACAATGTAAGTTTCTATTTTTAACGTTAGCATGTTTAAGAATCACAGAATCTATTATTAATTGCTCTTTACAGCCCATGTGATTACGCCTACATCCCTTTTGTTCTTCAGCTATGATATTGTTAGTATCTACGTGTGCATTTATTTTATGGGTTATTGCCGATGTTAAAATTTTATATATGGTGGGAAGACATGTAATTGGTCGATATTGCGAGGGATCACTTGTATTATTATTTTTAGGGATCATATAAGTTACTCCTTTGGCTATAAATGCTGGAATAGGCTGCTTTCTCAATATCAAATCCGTCATACACTTAGCTAAAGGTTGATGTAGTCTGTATAGTTTTTTGTACCAAAAGTTATGAATATTGTCAACGCCAGTTGCTTTCCAGTTATGAAGTTTATCAGTTACAGTTTTAATATCAATTTCTCCGATTTCATTGAATTCCATTTCTTGTACATTTGAGCATCTACTTTCTTCGTCTTTTATCCATATTGCTTCTTCATTGTGTACGGTTTCTTTTTCCCATATGGCCGACCAAAACGTCTCAAGCTGTTCTTTAGTGGTTGTTCCATTGTTTTCACAACTTCTATTTGTAGGGTTACCTAGTTTAATTTGTCTGTAGAATAATTTTTCGTTAGTAACAAATAATTTGTTTTCTTCTTTTCTTTGAACTGCTTTTTTGTATCTAGCTAATCTATGTGCTTTTAATGTTAATTTCTGTTTAAGGGTGTCGAGGTATTCTTCAGGAGTTTTATTGTTACTTTCGTGTATAGTGTGTACTTTAGTATTTTTAAAAATTGCTTCTACTTTATGTACTATTTTTCGCGATCTATTTCCCCTAATATATTGAGTGAGTCGGCCTATATCAGCTCTAAGTTTTGAAATATCTTTTTGAAGTCGGATTTGCCAAGCTGGTGCGGAGTATTGTTTGTGGTTTGTGCTATGTTCTAGTGGACCAAAATTAACTTTATATCCTAATTCTAACGTTATTACCATTGCGGTGCAATATATAAGGGTATGTAAATCAGTGAGAAGAGCATCCTGCGTAATATATCGATTCAGTATGTTATCGTTAAATATATCTAATAATTCAAAAAGTCTCTTGCTATAATTTAGTTTTGGCAGTTTTGGTCTTAAAGTAGGATCTACTCCTGCATACTCTATTAGTTTACCTTGTAATTGATCTATTAATTTATTTGTAGTATCACTTGATGGTGCAACTTGGTCTATTACTTCAAGTTCGGATTCTAGAAGTATATTTAGTGTTGATTGTGTTTGGGTAGAATGAGTAGTGGTCTGGGTGGAGTTTTGGTTGGTTTGAATTGTTGAAGAGGATAATTGCGTTTGAGGAATTGGCTGTGTCTGAGTTTCTAAAATAATATCTTGAAAGGTAGGTGTAATATTTGTTTGTCTAACGTGTGAAAATGAATGTGTATCAGTTGTCCCTGCTTGTGTCTCTAGTTGTTCCATAACCTCATCTTTAATTTGTTTTAGTGATTCATCGGAAAGATATTTATTTTTTATTATTGCACGTTTTTGGTCTGAAATTCTCTGTTCTGTTACATTTATGTCTGGGTACTGTTGTTTGAATAATTTATGCAGATTCTGTCTGTAGCAAGTCATGTCAGTTTCTAGCTTTGTAATTAAGTAGTATGAGCGCATGATGAAAATATTGACATCTTTAGTCCACTTCATGCGTACTCTAGTTTTGCCTGCCTTAGTGGACGCAGGTAAAAAGGTATTTACCTCCTGCGTAACAGCTAAGGTAGGAGCGGGTGTGTCTCGAGGAGTTTGGTCCCTATAAGATACCGGTGAGGGTATATATGAATCTGTTGATGGACTGTAAGGATTTGCTATTGAAGAGGAATTTGAAGAATTTAAATTAACATTGTCTGTCTGTCGGTCATGTGAATGGTTGGCTGTAACATCTTCGGGTGACCCGGAGGGAGCCCGCCTATTCAGCTCCTCTCCGCTGACGGATCGTATACTGTCACACCCAGCGTCAGCTCCAGGTGTGGCCCGGCGATCGCCCCCGGATAGCGGCATTATACGTTTACTTCTTAATTTCATCACCATAGTCTGGGTTCCCAGAGCCATGTTAGCCACGCCAGTAATTTCATATCGTGTGTCCGCCCCCCACGTGAATCTGATGGTCGACTCGGACGTATGGTTGGAGTTGAAGGGGGCTTATTATTATTATTATTATTATTATTATTATTATTATTATTATTATTATTATTATTATTATTATTATTATTATTATTGGCCACCCACCCAAAGATTCGACCTTATTAAGTCGAGAGTCGTTGGTATCCAGTCCAATGGTATGTAAAAATAAATAAATATTGGAACCAATACAAGAACCAACTGCACACAGACAGGCAAAAGGGTAGCTTTCCCTACTACCCTACTATCCTACTATTATAGTAAAGTAGTAGTAGTATTGTAGTAAAGACAAAGATAAAATTAAATACTCACTGGACAATGTCGTATTGCGTAAAAATCAACAAGATCGCTATTTTTCCATTTTAATACTTTATCTTTAGCGACTATTTCTTCTGCATCCATGTCCCATTCGGGTTCATCGGGAGATGTTCTGAAATTAATACTGAAACTGGTATTTATTTAGTTTTATTTATGTTATTTTACATTGTGTTTACGATACGTCTTGAAATACCAAATCCACATCGTGACTTTTACGTTGAATATAAATCTTTAATTAAGTATTATAATGTAATCAATGATATAATTATATCTATGAAGGTAATTTCTTTGCACAAAATTCATGTATAATATTCAAATTTCCTGATCTAATTAATGTAAATTCCATCTAACCATTATAATTATATATATTGAACGCCGTCTTAACATGATCGCGGTTGTGTTTAGCATTTCGTAGTTATTAAGACGAACTCGACACCAATTTGCAAACTTTGACATCTCATAACAACCGTTCGTTAATGTTCAAATATTAAACACCTTGAAATATTTAATTAATTTGTAGAGTCAAAATATATATATATTATTTCATTATGACGTTATGATCTAGCGGCAAGTGGTGCTGTTTATTTAAGGGGAAGTCGTGGGTTTGATCCTCAAATGCAAATGATATTTTTGTTATGTTCCATCACACATATTGCAATCTACGGTTTGTATTCTTATAAAATATTCTTCAAGCAGTTTTTTGAAATAATATTTTATTTATCGTAAGTAATTATTGCATTTAAAAGATAAAATAATAAAATATGAATCCATCCATCAATGGTCAATAAATATTGTGATAATCTAATAAAATATCGATAATACAAAAGTATTATTTATAAAATACTCACTTTTCAAGTGTATTAAACTCCAGCACCTCGCTCCATGGTCCGGTGCCCACGTCATTGATGGCAGCAAATTTGATAAAATAACTAGTATTTGGTTTCAATTTCTCAATTCTCAAAGGTCTGTGTATCGACCAGGTTCTGTTTATATGTATGTCTGTTATGTTGTATGTTTCTATTTCATCATACTCTGCAGTAAATCCGATGATGTCTGGACCATCAGCGGCTGGTGGCTCTATGCTGAATGTTACTGACGATGATGTTATATTTGCGATGCTTAACTGAAATTATAATTCTAGTTTTACTGAGTAAAAGTTGCCAAAAACAAAAATAAATGAACAAAAAAAAATTATTTTAATGATGTTAATAATATATAATATATTTGAATTTTATTCGAGTGTTTTATTCTAAAATTATAATAATATTTTTTAATGTTATTTTAAACATACATGATTGATTGCTGTAGGCACGAAACCCTCTCTTAAAGTTATAATCTTCTTGGCCTCTCCAAATTCGTTCTTAGCGGTGCATTCGTAAACTCCATACAGCATCTTATCTCCTATCACAAGTGGACTCTTATGTAACTTGGGTGTCATTATTTTATTGATCTCAGCTTGATCTTCTGATGATATATCATTGCCTTGATATCTATAATATATAACTTAAGTTGTATTATCAAAGAAGCAGTAAAAGTATATATAAAATGTTCGGAAACTGAGTAATAATTAAAGATTAATGATCAAACAACATATTTTTTGTCAAAAATACTCATTACTTCGAAATTTAGTGACTATTAATTCACACTATATATATGTCGCTATGATGTGAATTTCATGATTTCAAGACAAATTAAAAGGGAAGTATATATTTCAACAGCATCGTTCATCTTAATAATTGTAAGTTTGTTGCAGAACACCTTTAAAACAATTAGATATAAGTTAGAAAGAATACATTAATAAAGGTTCTCAAATATAAACTATAGTTTTACCTCCAATTAATATCAGCTGGTGGATTACTGAAGTGCTCACAACTTAAATTAATATTTTTCTCTTTCCACGACCAAACATCTTCAGACGGCGTCTTAAAGTAGGGCGGGTACAGAACCGTGAGCTGCATCTCTTGTGTAGTAGAATCAACTAAAATAAATATACAGTCTAGAAATTTATATATAATATTATGTATAACATCTTTATCTCATAACATAATAAAATGCGTCTACACCATAACAATTGAATGAAAGAATATTGAGCAGCTAATATAAAAATATTATTGAAAATATGAGACGTTTATTGTATGTTCATAATTGTGTACATGTTATATCGAATAAATAATTAATATTTTGTATAATTTTAACGCTTTGTCAGTTAAGTTCAAAGATAAGATAAGGATATGGAATTGCAAACCAATGTGAGAAACATAAAGTGGGTCAGCGCATGAGGCTTTATCATAATTACATTGTTTAAAATCTGTATTGTGTTAATCCCAAATAAATTATAAGATATTATTTTAATATTTATACGGTTTTTCGTTTCATCAACATTATTTATCCGTATTTCTTAATTGGATTCGTGTTTTGATTTAATTATAAGTATATTTTCATGGTATATATAAAACCCAAAAAATATTGATACAATACAATGATAGGAAATTAAATATTGTCATAGTTGTTCTCAAAATTTTCTCCTACCGATTCTAATTACACAAATAAAAAAAAGTATTGAAAATACTCGGTTCTTTGATTCCTCATCCTGTGCGATAGCAACACGTTTTTTTTATAATTTATATAGTGTCGTCAAATCTGTTGTGAACTTTGCAAATTTCCACACGATACAATATCAGAAGATCACATGCTGTATAAGTATAGTTTTGACCCAAATTACTTACTTTATTTTTTTTACATAATTTTCTTAAAAGTTAATACATTATGAATAAAATGGAAAACGGGCTCATGGTAAATGGTAACTCTCATTTACGAAATGTCTTTCTTGAGCAAGAAAAAGTAATAGACACGGTGTGAAAGAGACAGAGAATTGCTCCCTCTCGCTTACTTGGCTTTGTCTCTGATTCACTGACAGTAATGTTACCGGAAGTGTAAATGCGTATAAGCTGCAGTCAACCTAAAAGTTTTATATTTTAATTTTTTCCTACCAACTCACCTTCATTTGTAGCATTACAAACGTATAGACCATCGTGAGATCGATTCACTCTCAGGAACGACAAATAGAATTCCACCTCAGTGTCACTTGTATTCTTAGTGTCCCACACTATGCTGGAAAATAAGAAAACTTATTTAATATTTGCATATACTTTGAACTTATGTCTTGATATTTTAATATTTAAATATTTTCCTTAGTATTTTTTTATTACAAAAATACTCATATATATTTTTAGGAAATTTTTTGATAAAAAATATTTTTTGATAAAATTTTTGATAAAAAATATTTATTCATCATAATTATTTAATAACGAAAATTATATCGACAATATAATATAAAATATTTTTAATTAATGTTAATTATTTAATTTAAATATCCTCCACCATCAAAAATATAAAAATATATGATCTGGGAATTTAAAATAATATAATTTAAGTAATATAATTTTATAATGTAAGACTACCTTTGTTCATCGGATTCTTCTCCTAAAAATATCATATTAATTTTGGGTACTGAACGTCCGTTCGCTTTGCAAACTATTTGTGCGGTGGAGCCTTCCACTGCTACTACATCGTTCAACTCCGTTATATTGGGTGCCACTAGCACCTGAATAATATAGATCAATTTTTGTTATATTAAATAATAGTTAAAAAGTATAAACAAAGGCGATATTAGCTACAGAACTAATAAATAACTAATAATTGCGTATTAACATCGAATAAATGAATGTAATGATGTCAGTATTGCGGCATATATCAAGATGAAAGATTAAACCAAAAATGATTTGGCTGCTGTCGTGGTCAATTTAATTGTCAATTATGTCAATAAGTACACAAAGTTGTGATTGGATCACACCATCAACCAATCAAAAACAGTTAAAAATGTATAGCTATGTTAAGCTTATAAAGTTTTATAAATATGACATATAAAATGAAAAAACTTTCGATATCACGGGTTAAAAATTCTTTTGTATCGATACATTTTTCATTCTTTACTTTTAATAATAAAGTTATTAATTGACAACAAGTAAGTTAATTTTAATATAGACAAAAAAATATAGAACTTGCCTCAATATTAATAATCTTAGTAAAGTTCCCGGCGCTGTTGGTAGCGGTACATTCATACGCTCCTCTGTCTGTTGCGTTCACTTCATCAATTATAATTGTATTGCCTATCTCGTGCCATGTTATATTTGTCTGCGATTTCTATAAATCATATTATTTATAATAGATCATTAATATAGAACTCGTATTTCAACTGAAAAATATCTGAATAATAAATATGCTACAAGCAATGATAAAAATGGTATAAACAAAATGTCTTAGAATATGAATTTTAGTTGGTATATTTTTCATCTAATATTAATTAATAATAACTAGCCAAAATAATTATTTTGGCTATTTGGTTTTTGCTTTCACATTGTGTACTAATCAGTTATGAGTATCTAGCTTTAACTTTCATAATCAAAATTGAGACTGTGACTTCAACAAAAGACTTTTTATTTTATTAAACGCTCAAATCTATTACCAAATTTTAAAAAAAACAGTATATTTATTTTTTTTTACGTCAGCAAGACCGTAATATTTTAAAACTATTGATCAATACTTATAAAGATATTAACTAAATATCCAATATACATACCGGGTTCCCTATCTTCCTCCAGGAGTACTCTGGATGCGGGACTCCATCAGCGACGCACTCTATGGTCAAACTCTCGCCCTCTATCACTGTACTGTCCATACTCGCTGACAAGTCTATTATTGTTGGTATCGATATAACCTACAGAATTATTAGGATTATGTTACAATTATATTTTATAGCATTCAAAATGAGCTTTTAATTTTTTTAAGTTAAAAAATTTTGTATATATCTTTAATTTTGAATATATATTGAATAAAAGAGTTATCAAAACGTGTAGTAGAGATCGCTAACAAACAGTTGTGAAATTTTTTATTATTTATAAACACGTCAACGCATTCTGTCTTCAACTGTTTTTTAATTTTACATATTAATTTAATTTCTTTTTTTTCATTGAAATTTTTTTATTTCATTGTTGATTTTAAAATCTTTTGATTGATGCTTTCACAAAGAGTGCAAGTCTCTAAATAAAATTAAAGTTTTTTTTACACAAGCAGAGCTCGAACCTGTGACCTCTTATATGCCTTACCAACCAATGTTAATGATTTAACACTGAATATTCTTATTATTATTATTTTTGATATCTAATGTTAATAGAATTCAAAACAAACTTATAATTTTTTTATATTATTAGTAAACTAAATAATGCAACTATTATTGTACAGCGTTTAACCTCGAACTAATAAAATTGTCGTGTTTCTGCTACATAATTTTCCCCACCGATTAATATTTTACTAGACTAGCAAATATTTAGTGAAACTAGGTCGAACGTTGATAGTTCACTTAAGAGTCTATTCATATTCATATTTTAATCACTAAAATGAAATGAACTTTTACGCTGTTAGGAAAAAATATGCTGAAGATAATTTAATATCTTTTATACTAAGATGAAAATAAAGATTATATTACAATGTACTTTTTAGGATTAGAGTAATTTTATTAAATATTATTATTTATATGTATTATAAAAAAGAAATAAATTTGGAATATTTAATTATAATATAAAATAAGTTCATATTAGTTACGTCAAAACTTCGGTCTATGCAGATCTGTCTTCAGACTTGTCTGCGTCTATGCAGATTTGTCTGCAAACTTAAAACTTGCAATATAATTCAGACGAGGGAATAAAGAAATATTTCCAGCTAGCTCTAAATATTTCTTTATTCATTTAGACAACAGTATCTGTATCCGTAAATAAATATTTTTTTTCAGTCTGAACCTTTTTTATTGGCGTACAATTTTATGTTTTCACTTTGACAACGATGGGAATATGAATACTAATAAAATTTTATAAAAAATATGCAGAACTCTGTATATGATACGTCGTAAAAATATCCCACGAGTTACTTTCTGTATGCAGATAGAAGGTTCAGTCGGTTTCGACAATTCTCTTTACAAATACATTTAAGCCCTTGATTTGCAATGCTGTTTTATTTTTAAAATATATCATGTATGTTCTAATCCAGAACTTTGTGTATGCTTTAAATATCAGATTTCTTTTTCATGCTTGTAATTAAATACATTTTTGGAAAATCGGTTAAAAAAGTTTTTGATTTACATTTCTTTATTATATAAAAATCTCAAAGTGATTTTAGATTTAATAATTCTGCTACTACAGGTCAGACACAAAAAATAATAAATGATAATCACCGGTATGTATAAATATAATACTTATAATCCTTTTTTTATTATATTTTTATCCACATGATAATAATAGAACTTAATAAGTTACCTCCACATGTATATCTTGGTCGATTCCTTCACCTGTTTCCAGATCAGAAGCTGCACATTTGTAAACTCCATTATCTTGTTTTGTAATGTCTTTTATTTTCAGTCCTTCTGGTGTAACTTCATACTTATCGTCATCTGTGATCTACAAATAATTATATTTTATTATACATAAATATTATTCAATATTATTTAAATAACAAAAAGCAAAGAAGAATATACGATATAATGATCGTATCGCAACAAACATTTTCTTTATATAATAAACTATAAGTTACATATAAACTGTACCTCAACGAGGCCATCTTGTTCTTTGTACCAGCTTATCAAAGGCTCTGTATCGCCCCGAGCCTCACATGAAATCACAGCGTCTTTACCACTCACTACATATTGATCAGGCTTTGTGTTCACGAAGTACGGTGGATCTATAATATTGTTACAGTAATTAAAACTGAGATCAGTTCATGATTTGTGGTCTAATTTATATATAATGTTATACATATTATAGGTTTAAATCGCCAAAAAAGGTATCTTATGTAAACGTCATATATTTTTAGTTAACGCATAAGCTTAGGTAAAACTTATATGCTAGACAATCTTCTTATGCAACAAGAAGAAAGAAAAAAAAATTAATTACATTTTTATGTAACTAAAAAGTACAAACGAAATTAAAAAGAATATTGGATACTCTTTATTTGAGTATAAATAAAAAAAATATATTTTATCATTTCACACCTCTTTTTCTAACGTGTATTTAGTTTCAATTTCTGTTCCGAGTCTGTACAATATAGAGTTAGGAGTTAGGAGTAATTATATTTGATTATCTCTATTATACGCACCATACGCTTCGACGTTATAAATCATGGAGTATTGTTTGCCGCTGTGAGCAGTCACGCACTTGTAGGCACCTGATATTGACTTGCTTATATTTGGAATATACACGCTATATGTCTCCTCGTCGAGCCACTCCGTGTAGACGTTTGATTTTCTACCTGGTCTTGTTAAGTTAATCATTACTTTAGGAAGAATATTGACAGTCATTCATTATACAAAATAAACTGTTACAGCAAGTATTAAATTACGCTTCAGTCATCAAAGTCTTTGAGCTTGAAGCTGTCATCCTATAACTATACTATAAATATAAAACCATTTCAAGTTATATAAAACTAGCATATCTCTCAGTGTGAAGTCAGCCTTATCGTTTTGTATTTTACTTTATTGATATAAAATGTTTGTTATTTATATCCGAGCTATTAGCTATTCTTGCTGATATCTAGCTGTCATATAGCAATATTTAAAAAGTATACATTTAAAAAATGTTGCACAAGTTTTTATTACAAATATCAATGCAATGTGTGTGTTTGTGCAAAACAAGTCAATTAAATAAACTGTTTACAAATTTTACCTTAAAGGTTGAATCTCTTGATTGTGGATGTCGAGCCACTTCAAAGTTTCTTTGGTTCCAAGATCACATTTACACTCTTGATAAAACGAACTTCCGCTTTTAATTTTAGTAAATTCGACTTGAGTGTCGGTGAAGCAAGTCTGGCTCTCTGTAAGAAAGAATATGATTGTCACCCACGCTGGCTCATCCGTCAATTAAGTTTAGGCATCTACAATCCTCAAATATGGGGACATCAGACAATGTCGGACATCTTTTGTGTTTTTGTAGCTAATAGAACTGTTTTAAATTTTAGCCTATTAAAAACATATTCAATTATATCAAACCTTGACAAAAAATTAATAAGAATGTCAATTTTGAAAACAGAAATGAATTTCACAATTTAACCGTTTTTTTTTAGGTAATTATGAACTACTTCTATTGGGTATAGAACAATCACATCACAAACAAACTATTAGAAGTTGTTCACGATTCCTTTAAAAGATTATTCATGATAGTTCTAAACGTGTACTAAATGTAATTAATACATAGATACAGTACAGATATAGATTCACGTCAAGAGCACATTTTATAAAAGAGTCGCTTCCAACTTCTAAAGAATGAAGTCTTTTATAGAAAAGTTTGGGCAAGTTGAACTGATCGAAAATAAAGTTGCTTATGAAATTTCTTCCTATCCCGGAATGGGTATAAATAAAAATATGTCAATTATAAAAAAAATAAAATATAATTTTATTCTTATATGTTATAGAATAATGAGATTTAATATTATTTTTGATTATGAGTTCCGAACATTATATTTATTAATACTCTCACTAAACCTATCATATCCTCGTCTTAACTAAAGATAGTTTAGTAATTTAGAATAAAATCCTGTATTTAAGTAACAAGAAGTCTATTAATAAATGTAATATAATTTAGTAAAACAATATAAAAATATGTACAAATAAGTATATTTAGTTATAAAAAGTTGCTTTTATAAACCATCCATAAAATATGACTAAAATATGAATATTTTATTTTTGCACTCAAATTGCTCATTAAAAAAAGCTTGATTCAATACTGACATCTAAAACTGGGCCTCTTACAAATGCTTATGAACATTATTTGTAAGATCTGTCTTTGATCTTTGTAAACAAGTCTTTGAAAGATGTAAGACTTTTGGTAAAACACATGTTTTGAAGGGATAATGATATTTTCATTTAGTGGTTAAGATATTATTTAACATATGAAACGAAAAGCCACAAGTAAATAACCAATATGAATTGTAGATTTTATTAAAAAATATTCATTTAAAATTCATTATAATTTAGTTAAACTTAAATATATACTTTTTAATTATGAAGACACAGAATTCATAAAATTAAAAGTAACAACTGGACGTGTTGTAAATAATGTTTTGTTAAATATCCGCTCTTACTCCACGCTCTCCATTCATGTATTTAGTTTAGTTCTTTTTTGTTTCAAACAATGTAAGGAGGTCAACTAATTACAACTAAGTGTTTAACATTAGTTTGTTTATATTTACGTAAGGGTAAAAATATTTTATTTTAAATAAAAATAAAAAGATAATTTTATAATTAAGATTAATTTTGTGTTTAAGATTATAAATTAATATTAAATGTTTATAATAACAAACTCGTATACAGTCTCAAGAATTATATTCCTTAGAGACATTTTAGTTATGATTTAAACAGGAAGTTCACAGAGAACTGCTCCGGAAGGTACGTGGGTTCATAATTTGTCATTAAACTTGACTCACAGCTATACTGTTGTTTAATAGTCTCTAACCTTAGACAAATGCAACAAATTTTACGATTTTAAATGAGATCATGTCTTTTGTACTTGAAACGATTTAATTCAGCGTCGGAATAATATAATTTCTATGTTACTTTGTCCTTAAACTCAACAACAAGGCCGTATTCATTTAATTTAAAGATATCATTTACGAGCACGATTGATATATATTTTTTTGTATTAGATTTGAAAAAAACATCAGAATGGTTGTATAAAACACAATTTAGTGTTATTTCTCCCATGTGGAGGAATTAGTACACGTCTTTGGGGTAAGAACCCTCGCCAATATCTTTTTATGTAGAAAATTGCCGTGTATCGGGGTACCGATGGAATTTGATGCATGTCTAACAATACCCCCAATAATAAGGTATATAACATATAGAGGGATCATAGTAATACAATTGCAAGAAATAATCTGTGTTAATGTAAAATATATTTCTTAGCGGTTAAACATACCATGGCAGGTCGCCAGATGAAGATAGCGGCTGACACCAATTGTATTTATACAAATCAGACCTATATACAACAACAGGACGCTAACCAGTTAGCACGTCCTTCGTAAATATAACAAATGAATTCACTCTTCACATCTGACATTGAGTGCAGCTAATCAGCGTCCATCTAAATGAAACAGGGGCTTACGTCATACAACATACCCATTTAATTGTTTTAATACAATACTGCATCATCACGAACCCACGGAGCCGCAAATGCAGAGTTTGGCAATAATATTAATCAAGCTTAATTAAATATGGTTTGGTAATTTTGGTTGTACTGTTTTCTGTTAAATGTCAACCATACATGATGTATGACTTGGATGTAGACTATATTTGTCTCAGAGTTATTTTGAATAACAAAAATATTAATTATATAACTACTAAATGAAATGTGTTCTTTAATCTTTTCTCTATATGTATGTTTTGTGTATATTACTTTTTATGATTCCAGATTATATCAATTACGAAAAGAAATAATATAACAGTAGCTATTAAAGCCACATGTTCTCTTCGTTGTAATGTTATGAGAAGATTTCCGAGTATTTAATTCTAAGGAACGAAAATGAATGTATAATTTGTATGTATTCTTCAATATTATATGAATGCAGTGTTTGAAATTGGTACTGAATATCGATTTTATAATATATTTTGTGATGAATATCTTTTAAAACAATTTTGATATTTTGTTTTATTTATCATTAGATTTCATATTATAGAGTATAGTGTTATCTTTTTTATTCCCTAATTGGTTGTTTAAAAATTTAAAAAAACTAATAATATAAAATTATATTTTGTTTATTTTTAATTTTAATTATGGATTTATTTAAATGTCAATCAATATAGAAGGTAAAAATATTTAACTTTTATATTCCAAAAAGCTTTTACAGTTCCTTACAACAAATAACTGCCCATATTTAGTCCTACTTTTTCTGGTTGGAATCAGTTTTTAAGATAAATTCTCAAGAGTCGGACTCTTTATATGATATATATGTATATATATACTGTTACTCGGGGACCCACTCACGGACAAACGATTTTATTTATATAGATATAGCTTTCCTCATGAACTTGACTATCATAATCAGAAAGAATTTTTCAAAACCATTCAGAAGTTCTGAATATTAGCGCGTTGAGACAAACAAACAATCAATTCCGCTCTATAGTATTAGTATATATTACAAATAATTAACCTTTTTAAATTCTAATCTATATTACATAAACATAAAAACACAGTGCTCTTAAGCGAATTAAATCTAAATATGAATCTTCCTCTAGGATATCTTTATAAATTTAGCTACATGACCTACTAGCCGACTAGCAATTTATGCGAGCAACTCCCTCCTATTATTGTTACGTTATCATATTTCTTAATATAATGGTCGGTAGGTAGAATATAAAAATCTCAATGTTTTAAAGTAATAAACATTTTATACCATACTATCTGTTATTCGCGGTTTCACTCGCGTACAAAAGATGTACTTACAACTCTTAATATTACTAAAAGCAGTAGTGTAATGCTAGATTACCCATAGCTTTCCTCATGTACCTGCCATACTATAATCAGAAAGAATTTTTCAAACACATCCGTTACTTTCAAAACATAGCGCGTTGAAACAAACAAACCAACTTTTCTGCTTTATAATAGTAATATATTATATTATAATTCTTTTACTGCTCCATTTTATTCAATACATCTTGACTTTCAATAAAATTTATTTAAATAATACCTAAAAATAAATAATCTAGACGTAATAAATAGACCAACAAGATGTAATATATAACATCCTTATTAGTTCAATGCCCCAATATATCACCCCGATAGAACATCAGAAATGTTTCTAATATTAATTGTAAGTTATTGGTTCAATCGTCTTCCCCCATCTTCACTTAGATTTAATATTAATATCAACTGATTTAACTTTCTTTACCTTGTCTGTATATATATATATATTATTTGTATTATACAGTGAAGATCGCTCAAGCGACACAATATCTAGGATTAATCTCAGATTACTACGCTTGTTCACGGCCAGAACTAATCTATAGGATTACTTTGTTTATATATAACTAATTCCTTATAAAAGGATAAAATACAATTGAAACTGAACATTCAGTGGATAATTTAATAGCGGCACTAATTCAATAACGTCTCGCAATCAAAACATTTTGATTTTAATTTTAAAACTATTTTTTATTTAAACATCGAGTATAGTTATTTTTAAACAAACAGTTATATTATAGTATTATAACTTAACTACATAATGTAATATCTTTTTAATCTTATTTTTTGCTATATTCTTTACTTCAAAGACTCGATGCAATGCTAAAGGAATAAAACAATATATTGAACTGTTCTTTGTAGAGATTCCTTAAGCGCTTGATATTAGATTTTTATAAAAACAATATAGTTTTGCATTAAAACTTATGTGGTTTCCGGGAATATGAGCCTTCAAGTTCTGATCAATTTCTTTTATTTATTCATTGCAGTGGAAAACATACAAAAATCAAACCTAACGATAACATATTTAAATAATATCTATACACATAATAAATTGAGGTTTGTCTGTATGTAATACTAATGCTAAAGGAAATATTAGATATATAATTTTTGATGTTTTTAACTAAATAGGACTGAAATATAACCATTATTGTTGAAGAGATTTAAAAAAAAGTCTTGTCCAAGTCCAAGCGGACAAAGCTGTGAACAAAAGCTAGTTATTTTTATAATAAAAGACCACTCAACAATTTCATAGTATAACATTTATTTTTAAATTTAAAAGTATTGTCAATGACAAAAATTAAAACAGATGAAATAAAGTCAGTTACATTTCGTCGAAACAGCAATGTTTTATTATGAATTTATATTCAGTAATTTTTGTCACGACATTTTTTTTCAACTTTTACGCTCCAATTTCGGAAGTTTTGAACTTTATCAATACTGAAATTCACTTAGCATTTATTTGGATATCAGAACTCTCGGATAACTTTAACTTTAGTAATAACACGTAGAAATAACATTAATTTATACACATTATTTGATATATTTAAAATCTTTTCAATTAATTAGTATATAGTTCTAATGTTATCTCAACTGTATTTTATTAGATTTTCACGAGTACACATTTTAAATAAAACTATTTTTTACGGATTAAAACTCGCATTTAATTTTTGTTACATTTTTATTTTAACCCGACGTTTCGAATGCTGTGCAGTAATCGTGTTCACGGGTAGACGAGATGTAATTGTATATTTTTTTTATCCGTAAAAAATATTTATCTCAACTGATCTAGAGTACAATAAGAACTTACATCATCAGTTAAAACCCATCAACCCAAATATTAGAAGTAGTTAATTCCACATCATGACACCAATACCATCATAATTTTAGGAATGTACCAGCTCTTAACGAGCTCAACGAGCTGGTGACCGAACGAGTTGTTTGATATTGTGTTACTCTTTTTAATAATCATTATATCTATACTGATATTATGAGTTTAGTTTGTCTGTTTGAACGTGCTATTTGTTTTTTTTTATTATGATTATAAAATAGGCTCTAAGTTATCTAGTTAAAATCGTTCGAGTTGATCCCCGAATAACATATAAATAATATAATATAATGGTGTAAACCATAAAGCCTGAATGATAACTGAAGAGGGTTACTTTGGTAATTATTATTCTCCCAAAAACACTAAAATATCATTCCCAGTGATATGTACAGTAAATACAATATATTATTTATTTGTAATTATAATTTCAACAAGTGACTGAGACAGGTTACTGTTTCTTGGAATTGTTTTTTAATAATCTATGTGTGTGTTGTCTATACATGTGTGTGTTGTCTATACGTGTGTGTGTTGTCTATACATGTGTGTGTACAAAAACAAGTAGCCTTGAATTGTTAGATTGCAATTTGCGTTGTTATTGATTATATTTAATAAGATAATAATATATTGCTTCTGGGTGTTATTGAGAAACTTCTATAGCGTAGGAACTCCGGCGATTTTTTATTAATTTAAATTATATTTTTATTATGTAAATTCAATATATTGACTAATTATTACAAAATAATTAAAATTAATATTTCTAAATTATAAAATATTATAAAATAATAAAAATTCCTTACTTTCATTTTATGTGAAATTCAATTTTAAATTATTTAGACTTATTAGGTTAATGCATCAATAACATTGACAATTGAAAAGAACTGAATACGTAATTGAATGAAGTCGATAGAGATTGATCGATTGTGTCACATCCGTGGCTATTTATACATTTAGACCTATTTAGTGAAGTATTAATAGTATTTTTGTTGTTCATTATTCATTTTAAAATAAACATAACGAAATAACTATAATGTAAACAAAAAAATACTTATTTCGTGTTAGTAGTAATTACATTTTATGAAAAAGTTATTATTTAAAACATAAATGTAAAATATAAATCTATGTGACAGGTTTTTGTGAAATATTGCATTAGGTTTTTGGTGTTAGAATAATTATATTTTATAAAATACATGAATATATTTTAGTCCATATATAAATGTAATTTACATAACAAAAATCTAAACACTACAAAAGTAAAATTAAAAAACTCAAATAAAAATAACTCACCTGATGTAAACACACATACAAAAAGGCCAATAACAAGAAAAATGTCTTTAATATACTTCATTTTTAAATCTTAAACTTATTTGTAATAGAATAATGAAAACCAAAATTAATGATTTACGAGTGACAACACCGACGACGCAAGATCTCGAAAAAAGACAAATATTGAAATATAAAATTAGAATATGCGTTCCGAAACGCGTCGTAATTGATTTGTGCGGCTGTCTCCATGCATGCGGGCGACTAGGCATAGCACGACTGACGCTAGTTACTTCATACTTGTGTTCTCACTATGAAACAGGACGCATATTGAAGTAAACATCACGCTTATTTTTAGAGCCCTTTGAATAGACTTTGCCATGGAATGTCATTTTTAATAGCAAAAGGTTCCAAAGCATTTGTTCTAAAGACTTGTAGGAGAATGGCCAGAAATAGACAAAGGAAGCCAATTAAATTTTTGCTAAACCTTTTTGTAGATCATCACTCTGGTATCATTAGTCATTGTAATGTTTGTTTCTGGTACATTTAGCTTAATTTTATACAAATTGTTTTGAAATTTGCCGCTTATTGTGTATTTTAACTAGAACCCTTCCAAATCTTTTGAGATTATAATGGAAGCGATGAACCAGCAATGTGCTTTTCTCCCCACTTAAATAAATGACTTCTCTTTATGAAAAGAATAGCGTTAGTACTTAGCAACAAGAAAGCGTTGCTCAAGAAAGGGTGGAAAAATAGCAACGTTGCTTAATCATTTGTTTGAATTTACGTAATTTATAATAACTATTTATCTTGATCTTCAATTTAACTCAAATATTTGTGAATGTACCCGCATTGTATGTTCTATCAGAACAGGCGTGTGTGTGGGTTATATTAATACAATAAATGCGTTAAGACGTTATTACGAGCGAAATGTATGCTTAAGTCATATTTTATATACATTAACATATATTAATTTACATACAGAACATATACTATATAGTAGCATTATATAAAGTCTAGATAATTTTGTTTAAAAAACGCCATCCTCTTTCTGATTATTTTATTATTTTTGGAAGTGTTTTTTTTTATTTACTATCTACAAAATATATTTTAAAATATGTCAAAGTGCCGCAAAATAATTACTTTTTCATAATTAATGAGGTCTTTTGTTGATAATTGATTAAATTTTTTTTTACTTTTCATCTGTAATTTATAAATTGCTTTTAATTATGGGTCTTATGAAAAAAAGAACAAAAAAATACCTGAATTTTAACGCTCCCAAAAATGTAGAGTTAAATAAAAATGTACGTTTTGTTTTTAAGTTTAATAACCATCATTACGGCTATCAGGGGAGGGAAACCTTTTTATTTATAAAACATAATAAATGGTGGTATTTTGCAATGGGATCTTGTTGTTTTGTAAAGGTCCATCTCTTCTTCGTCTTTAAAAATGTTTACATAAGTATCCATATAATATTTTACATAAATATTATTACTTTCAAGTAAACTAGAGAACTTGCTTTTAGATGTTATATTTACGATCTTATAGCTATGTATTCCAGGAGTGAGCAATTAGGACGTAAAAGAATAATCTTCTTAAGCTCAATTGCGTAACGATTGCAAATGGAATGGAAAAGTAGATAATATGCCTTTGTAGTTCAGGAAAATAATGTTTAAACCAAGGGTTGTTCCACCCTCTATTTTGTGGGTAAATGCCGTAAGCAATTGTATGTATACAACAACATATATAAAGGGTAAAAGGTAATATTACTATTATTTATTGCAAAAACCTAGTTAGAGTAGTGGTCCTTGGTGGTACTAGGGCATGTATCCTTTCTAATAATGGCATAAGTAAGCAGCCATTACAGCAGCAGTGTACGTCAAATGGATATGTCAGGTGGACCTATTCTGATGTTATTGATTTATATCCATAAGTATGGTATCTTAGGCTTATGCTGTTCTTAAAAGAAACTCTCTAATTTAATTCTTTATTGTTATCGCTGTTACAATTTAGTAAGAACTATGTAAACTAAAATATTATATTGCATTTCGTAATGGCTGTAAGTGTGATATTCGTCATATATAGTTTGCCTCACACTGTGTTTACTAGCGCGTAGTAAATTGGATAGTTTAATAGAAGCATAGGTACAGTCAGCTTCAAAAGTCGATGACCATATTTCAAGTTTCAAATTAGCTATACATAATATTATACCAAAACTGCTGAACATGAAAAACTCCAATATTGAATGAACGTCATTATAAATTTGTTTCAATTATAATTTGAACTTTAATTATAATTGACACAAATTTTTTGTGAATGTCATGGAAGAAAGTTGAGACAGAGAACATATCGTCACTTTCTTTTGCATTTCAGTTTTAAAACACTAATGACACATTACAAAAAGAATATATTAATGATTTAAAAAAATTATAGAAGATTTATTTTTATGAACAGTACTTCATTTAATAAATTCCACGTTACTATAAAAATAATGTATTTTAATAGTGGCAATGTTAGTAATACCTTTCCATCCATTGTCACTTAGAACAAAAACAAACTTCAAAACACGTGTAATTAAATAAATTCTGTTGCGAACATGACATATGTTTAAAGAATTTGACAACTTGATATTTAGGTAATTTGTACTCTCATGATATTCATTGTTTGTCATGTTCAGTAGTTTTGATGTAATATAGTGTATAGCTATTTTTGAATTTTAAATATGGTCATCAACTTTTGAAGCTGACTGTACACTACTATTATAGTTATCCACTACGCACTTTCAAGGTTAGTTATTTTATTTGATTTCTAATATCAATTTGCATACTATGCAATGTTAGGTTTCAAGGTTAAGACCCGGACAAATAAACATTTACCTTATACAAATATTTTTTTATAGTTTAGAATCGAACCTTCACCCGTCCATTGAATTGCAAGAATTGATAAGTTAATCGCTGGTCCTATATACATTATGTAATTTCTATGATAAAATCTACTAATTTCAGTAGATTTAGAACTAAAGATAAACTGGGATGAAAAAATCTGGGAAACATTATAAATTTATTACAGAACAAACAAACGTTAATAAGTCTTCACAATAAGTCTTTACAAATTCATATTAAATATAAAAAATAACATCTTTGAAAATAAAGTTTGCTTAAATTCCCTTCAACCATAGCATAGTTAAGCATTGTTAAATACCTCTTAATATTAATTGGATCCCATCGGTAGTTAGATAGGTTAAACTGAGTCCTTTCCGCAAGTCCTTTTAGTACTATATCAATTCCCAGCAGCTGTGTATTTGCAAGTGGAGTACAATGTGCCTCCGGTTTCAGCAACTTTGTCACTCAAGTTATATGCCATCTTAAATATTCACCAACTAGACTAAGTTTAAATAACTTTTATTATATACATATTAAGTTTCTGTGTACACATCGAGATGAGTATCTAAATTTAAATGGATTTTTTTTAAACTTTCAATTCTTGATAACAAAATGTTCATAATCAATAAAAAAACTAAAACAAAAAATATTATTTAAAAACAGGAATTAATCAAAAATTATGACACCGTCTGGTGCCATAATAAAGCTAATTTAAAATCTTTTAAAAACTACTAAGTCAAAAAATACATATCTCATGTTCTTTGAGAAGATTTAATACAAGATATTTGAAACATTTCGTTAAAATAATGTTAAATAATAAACATCAGCTAAATCCTTTAAAAAGTATACCATTTGTGAAAATGTAAGAAAACACAACATTCCCGACATTTTACTCTCAAGTTTACATAAACTAGACATTAAGCAAATATGATATCCTCTTATTTAGACTACAACATACTTCAGACTTATTCCAGTTTTGATCTGTTTTAAGCTTGTATTTTCTTTATATTTATGAACATATGTTTAGTACACATAAGAGACTAGAAAAACATAACAAAAGAAAACAAATAAAAAAATATATATATATATAATGTTATATCACCTTAAATGTAAAAACACTCCGCAAGTCTCAAAGTTTTTCGTAATTGCATTACGTATGTAAAAACTTTGAAAGTCGCTCGTAGACAAATTAACGGTCAAACTTACGTATGAATAAACGACGCTCAAAGTGAGAAATGTACAAGGTATTTGTCAAAAGTTTAATGTTGTTTAACTCAAGTTAAAGATATCCAATTATTTTTAACTTTATATTACAATTGCTTCTCAAAATGTTCAATTTGATTACCTTTGAAATGTTTTCTTTCTTGTTTTTCTTTCCTGATTTTTATATAATTTCCGTACAAAATGTTTTGAAACACCATTATATTAGCTTATATATAAATTATAAGTGCAATGCTATTTTCAACATTGCCTACTTATTTAATGTAAATAATATTGACTAAAATATTATCCCGCAAGATTTTATTCAATCTTTTTCACTTAAAACTCAAACGCTGAAGGTAGACGGAAATAAAATTTTGATAAAATAAAATATATTCCAAGAAAAGTATCACAGCATTACATACGATATGTTGATACGATTCGCTCAGAGATTTCCATCAGGCGTCTATAATATCGCTATGAATATATTTCAATCTATTTCCATTTCGCAAGTTACAAATACAAACTTTACTACAACGTTACAAATACAAACTTTATTTAAAAGCCATTTCGATAATGTTTTTCGCATGGTCGAGTGTTTACGTCGTTCCCATAGGAAATTAGTACTTTTAAAAGTAATCCAATGTAAATGCAATATTGTGTATTTGCATAACAATCGATTTGCGCTTTTTGCTTCGAACACCTTAACTATCTATTGTAGTTGTAGATGATTGCTATTCAATTCATATTCTTTATTTATTTATATATTTATTTATTTATATCTTTTCCACTTTGAATCCATATCAGTGATTACTTGTGTATGTCAATTTGAAGAGTCAGGAGGGTCCATATTCATACCATTCTTGTCGAAATAAGCCCTTCTGGACACTTCAATTTAAGAGTTAATTCTACGAGGGTTTCAAAAGTACCCAGGTCTCAGAGCTACACAACAAAACTGAGTCAGCTATTTTTTTTACAAGTCCTGTATTATGAAAATGGTAATTCTCCATTTTATATTTGATTATTGTGTATTATGTATAATGTGTTTTCTTAAATTTACTTTGGAAATAAGCAATATCTACATTCTAAAATAAGAAAATAATATTCACGATCATTAATATTTCTTAGAATTTTGATGAATTGAACTGTTTTACCTCAAATAAAAGTTTTACAAAATGTAACTTGTAACAGAATCCAAGTTCAAAAATCCCTGGATCACTTAATGAAAGGCCTGACGATGATTGATTAAACAAAAATGAGATTCCCCATGGCCAGAAGGTGCGTTGCGGTAACACAAAATTGCTTTTACATTAAAAGCAACCAGCATATTGAGTGACGCGCTACTCTCTGGAGACTTATAATCATGGACTCAATTTTGTATCTATCACTCGTGGGAGTGTTATGAGAACTTCTATAGTAACGCGCGTCAGAAACATGTCGGTTCGTTAAAACATATATTTATAATTTTGAATGGATGAAATATATATATTTATTTTACTCTCTTTATGTACGATTACACACATAATTGCTATGTTGTTAACGTCGACTATAGAGGTTTGCATATATGGTTCGTTTCAAATGTATTATTTAATATCATGTGAAAGTAAGAGAATAAGAAGGCAACGAATCAGCCATTGAGCTCTGAAACTGACCATAAAACATTGTTTTGATAGTTATTATACCTTTGATCCGATGATGGAACCCGCGTACCGATTTACAGGTTTTCAAGATCTTCAATATGTACACAGAAGAATATATGCAGAAGAAAATGTACTTTAGTCAATGCGACATTTATAGGTCGTTCATAACAAATGCTACATAGCTGTAATTATAAATTGTAAAATGTTACTTAAACAGACAGACAATATCAGGTAATATAGACCATTTTAAGTAATTTTGATATTTGTTTATTGTTATGTGTCAGTTTTTCTAACCGCGCCCATATGTTACCATACAAATGCTGTACAAGTTATAATCGCTTCATTTATTCTTGAAGTTCTGTGAGAGAAAAGTCACATCTGGCAGTGTTATTGTGACCTTAGTAGGGGAGCAATATGAGAACCTATATCGATGGATCCTTATCAAATTCGGTCTTTAACTATTAAAAATAATCTTTAATTTTTTTTATTTCTGTGAATAAAAGAATAAATAATTCTATTGCTAGCTGTCTGTTTAAAAAAAAAAGTAGTTATATGTACATACTCCTTTTAGTTTATAAGATATATCATGACATTTCGGGTTGATATGATATGATGTATTATTTTATCATGTTTTACTCATATTATCCTATAAGTAAAACATATATAAAACAATAATTGAAAATTTTGTATCAAAAGTCTGGCAGGAAGGTAGTTAAAATTACAATGCAGTATATCTCATTGTTCATTGATACTAAACTTCCGTGTTACACACAATATACTTACTGTTAGAAATAATTGCAGACCAGACTACAATAATATTATACGTTATAAGACAAAAATGTTAATGTAACAGACATGTTATAAAAATCAGGATTTTAAATTTTTTAAAAGTTTTAATATGTTCGTGAATAAAAAGTATTTTATTTTATATGGAAATTGACATAAAACAGTTCTGCGGAAAAGAATTCTACAATTTATGGGTTCATTGCCTGAATATTTAAGTTAGTGTATGTTTATTCGCTTACAATAACGTGTAGTATGAAACTGTTACACCAGCGCACCATACTGGAGAAATGAAGAACTTCCGAAAACAAAGGTACGGAGAGGTTGATAATACCTTACGAGCTACAGTTAATTAAGTACACGTTAAATCAATAATCTGAAATTAAAACTGAAACTACCTGAAACTAAAATCTACCTATTTATTATTACAAAGAAACTTCAGAAACAAATCGTGTCTTAACTAGTTATATATATTAATAAGATTAAGAGAAATTCATTTATAGGTAAGTAATAATTCCAATAGATAAGGGAATCACTTTCAAAGTAACATCTGGATAGAATATTCCATTCGCCCAATTTAACCCAACTTTATGTTCGAAAACGTGATGGTACCACGTATTAGTTCCATTCCTGGGTGAAGTAAAATAAGTGCTTGAAATTATTGAAATAAATTTCAATATTAATAAATGAACTAAAAATGAATAAAATGTTTTATGGCCCAGCGACACGTCATTGAAACCGTTTTATTGTCGATGAAAACTTATTACTCTCGTTATACCATAATATCGGTGTTCGTACTTTTAGCAAAAAAATATGACACCCACTCGATGTATAAATTCATTTTTAATTCTATCATTAATTTATTGTATATATGGCTTTTTTGTAGATTTATAAATGAAATGTTAATTAATCAAAGTCTTTGTTGGGTTTGTGCTCGAGAGGTATCGATTAGAACTATCAGAGACATAAATTGGAAAGTTGCCAATAGTTTCCACTTGGTAACAAAGGAAAGAAATATCTTGTTTCTGAAGTGCATTGTGTTAATCTATTTTGTTTGCAACTAAATTGGAAATTTTCTTTGGGCTGTGTATATTGGAAAAGGTCGTTGTTTGCAAAGTGGAAAAGAATGATTTGTGCTAAAAGTCAAAGTATTTTTCTTATTACGCATCGATTAGACTTACCAAATGTCAGAGTCTAGTTGCATAATTCCAAAGGGAGATCCAAGAAGAAGAACCGGCAAAAAAATGTATGAAATTATAAATTATTTATAAAATAACAATAAAAATAGAATTGACTATTTGAATCACAGCCTTAAGTAAAATGTGAGAACGAACTAGAATTTAAGTAAAGTGGCTCCGAAAACAAGACACAATTTACAATTTATACTCTTATTGTATAGGTACGTCGGTCACAACCGGAGGATCCAGAAAGATACAAATTAATTAACTTAAAATTTAATTCTTATATTTAATTTACAAACTAAAATTCCTTGCGCAAAGTTGGAGACAAGTATGAATAAAATGAATTTATAATTAAAGGAATACATAAAATAAAGTAAAAAACAAGGGTTTCAGATTTACATTCTGAGATTTTAACATGATACAATGCACCTGTGCTTAATCAGCGTTTCCACGGTTCCTGAGAATATAGTAAATGCTAATTTAACAATTTTATTATTTATAAGAATATAAGAAATATTTATTAAATGATCACATAGCATATGGTAATATAACAAGGTACAATATTCATAGAATATTTTGCTTTTGTATTGTGTGTTGAATGGTAAAACGACACATTTCATATTAACAAAGAAAATATCTAATTAGTTATATCTATACTATTATAGTGCAAAAATCTATCACCGTATATTTGTAACAGGTATGCGATGTAATCTTGGGTATTGCCATATAGCCGAGTCATCGGAAGCGGGTCGTAAATCTCCCATTTGATAGTAATTTATCACACAATGCAATTTAGCAACTCATTTCCATGTCATAATAATCTATCAATATCTGGTGCATGTCTTGTGAATTTAGACAGAGATGAAAGTTAAAAGATGAAGTTTGTTTCTTTTAAATATTATTGACTTTCACTATTTCATGATTGAAAAAAATTCATTATTTTTTATATGCTTTGAAAATATTTTATATGGTGTCAGCATTCTTCAATAATAATCTTTATTCTTTTACTAGACAATACGATATTTTACAAATATAAGTTTGTTACATGTTGAAGTTTTATTTTTTTGCTAACCGTTATGTAATCTGCTTAGTTCCTAACCCGGTAAAGAGATTATTGCGGTATCGTTGACCGCATTTTTCACATAAGCTACAATCCATTTAAACAGCTTTTTCTATGAACACGGGTTCAATTGAAAATATTGGTCTTTGTTCCATTTATAGTATTAATTACATATAGCTCATTATATATTTACAATGATAACCAAAATATACTTCAATTTTCGTCAAATTTACTTTAAAGAGTATTATTAAATCACTATTATATTAAATTAATCAGCTGTTTCATTATACTAATAATTACAACTTGATACTTGCTTCACTCCTCTTTTCTTGTTTGTCTTCAAACTTGTTATATAACCAGTATAGTGTATCGTATGTATAAGAAAACCGTTTGGTAAACGAAAACAATATTCCTAAGTCCCTTTGATCCTTCACAGTGTAATCTACATATAACGATCGATTTGATCCGAGGACGGTTGAAATTTTCATGCAAATTATGAAACTGCACATATTTTTACATACTTTTGTGCGATGGTTTTTTCTTACATTTATGCATTGAATTAAAAACATATACTTAAAAACGTATATCTTTTATATTTACAATTTAAACTTTTAATTTAAATATCATGTTCACGGTTAGACGAAAAAAAAACCGTTAGATGGTCTGTCAATCAGTTAATAAGTCATTTATGTCCATCAATTTTTCAATTTGCGAGCAGAGTTTAGAAACATGCCATGCCCATAAAACGTACTAACCATATATTGAAGCCGCGCAAGTCAAGAGTCAGAGTCAAAAGTCAGTCAGAGAGAGGAGATTGCAGTCAAGAGCATGGAAATTAACATAGTCTATGAATGTCTCCCAGGAAAGACCAACAATGTTTATCATGTATAGTTTAGTTCCCTGACTAGGATTTGTGGTTTATTGGTCCCAATATTACGAGTGGGCTTATTGGTTTTGTTGCTTGATATACGAAATGTGATCCCTAACTATTGTACCAATGCTCCATTGTTTGGCCAACCGCCAATGTATGACAAACCACGATTACAGTCAAATATATAAGTACGTATTAAAGTAAACATTCTAGGGACATTCTAAAGAAAATATTTCTTTACATTGGTCTTAGGAATTGGCCAATTTTCCAATGAAATGAATAAACCTTTTTGAAGTTTCTCCTACGATACTAGGGCCGGTGCTGTTCAACTATTATTGGCTTAAGGGTGGAAAAGTGTGATTTTTCCAATGGCACTTCACAAAAAACAACTGAAAAACATCACAAAATATTTAAAATAACTATAAAAATATTTATTCACAATTCTTTTTGCGTAAAAAAAATATTTTAGTGAAAAAAAGAAAATTTGGACATTATTATAATTATAGCTAGGTACCAACGACTTGGCCTAGTTAGCGCCGGCATTATTACTGCATATTTTAACATGAAAAAGTAGTTATTGTGACATAATGATAGTTACACAAATGATACTCTAGAGTTTTATGTAGATACTAATGTCTTCTATAAAACAGTATTGTCACTAAATACCGCAGCGTAAGTTATGTAAGGAATTTTATGGGTATTTTTTATGATACATTATCAAATTTTTCATACGGATCTGTAACATTTTGAAATATATTCTAGTGCCTATGTTTTTCAGAAATAAAGTAGATTCAGTCCAGTAGTTTCGGAGCGTATTGAATACAAACAAACAAAGAATTAAAACTTTTTATGATATTAGTGTAGATATAAAATTTTATTGTAAATAATATTAGCTAAGAATATATTCTACAGTTTATGTAGAATAGACGCTGACTAAATCGTTATTGGTGACATTATTTACAAGTAATATCACAGGATGGCCGTAACTGATGTTAACAAATGGACGGTTATCCATCAAGGAAATAACTTTATTCTTGTTGCCCGTCTGGACATTAATATTCCTGAAAATAACATAAATCTCAATATCTTATTCGCAGTTTTTCTTTTCTTAAGTATCCTTACTTTTTTAACATTTGAAGATGAAAAACAGTTGTTTTTTGTTATTAAAACTAGTAAGTCCCGTGTAAGGGAGAATTCCCTGTCGTCGCGACCTACTTGCCATAAATGCATTATCGATTTTATTTGTATTTTTTTTTACTATTATTTTTATTATTATTAGATTTTTTTTTGTTATAGTTTCAGTTAATTTGGTTCCATATTTTTGTGTTTTCTTTCTTTAATTTCAGTTTTATTTTATGTGCACTGTGTATTCTACATTCCTTCCTCTAATTCTATATGTTAATGGTTTGCTGTAAGAAATCTCTAGACAAGATAAGCTCGCCTTTTGTGCAATGTTTATTATTGATATTTTTAAATATTTGCTACGTGTACAATAAAGTGTTAAATATTAAAACTAAAAAACTAAATGAGAACGATAAAAAAAATATGTACCTTTTCCCTATATAATATACAAAAGGTTGTACATTGCCTAGACTTTATAATGTATTATAATGGTAAGGAACAAAATCAAATGAAATCATAATAAAGTTTTACAGACCTTTGAAATTGAAGAGATTTTGTTGTGTTATTTTATTTTCACAATTTTAAAAGCTCCTCTTTACTTATTTTAAAAATAACAAATACCCATTTATCATTTGTAAGAGCCATGAGATATCATTTAGCACCCATTAGTGTGATAAGCTATATCCATGAGTACCAGGAGGTCAGCAAACCCGAGGAGGTTATTAATGTAGGGAGGCTGCCACGCGACGGGAGAGGCGACGCGACGGCGCGACGACGTGGCGCGTCCCGATGCGTTACGCATCCGCCTTCAAGCCTTTCAGCCATTGTCCGTTGTTAAATTCTGAAAATTTACAATTTGACAGAAATATTCCATAGTTGGTTGGTTGGTACTCTTGTTCACTTTAATATAGAAAGTTCTAAAACAGAAATTATATTAAGTTTCAAGTTTAGTAACACAATAATTTGTATAATGTTCACGAAACTCTTATTAAATATTAATTTCCAAGTGAAATTATTGAAATGAAATTATATTTTACAAAATATTTAATAAAATATTTTAGTTATTTTGGAGAACCAGAAGAATTGTTTTTCTTATTAATATTGTAAATAGTTATTTGGGAAGACTTAAATTAACACGCTTATTAAATTATAGGAGATTTGTATTCTTGTATTCAAGATCGTAACATTTTTAAATAAAAATAGATATTGTCATTAAAAAAAACGTAGGTTTATGTAAAGCATTAGTCAAAGTCTTTACATTTTATTTTCATATTACATTTTCTTATATGGTAATGCATATCGGTGTCTGTGGAAGAAATCCTATTATGGTTCATATTTGTGGCATACATGTACGAGCTTGAAAATCCTATCCATATTTTAATGATGAAGAGATTGTTACTTGCTCTGAGATACTTATTAAAATTATTATATATATATATATATCTACAGTTTTTTAGTATTTTTTGGATAATATTTATTGATAAAATTAAACTAACATAAAAGTTTTATAAATCTATGGTAAATTTTACTGTATTTTGAAGTAATAATAAAACATCTATTGGTAGAGAAGACTTGTACAGTATTTAATAAGTAATACTTTGTAATGACGATTTTATCAAGAAAATGTTGTCTACTGTTAATTAAGTTGAAATTAAGTAGACAGTCAGGTTCGCTGACACCGCACTGATTTTATTGTTTTAAGGAAATTTCATTGTTTTACTTAATAATTTAAATGCTTCAGGATTTTCATTTAAAATTCTACAAAATACTTTAATTGTTCTATTATTAAAATATCTAAATTTAGCTTTAATTATAACGTTTATTTTAGGGTCTTCTCTGCAATAAAGATAATTGTCTTTTACTTTTATCTTTTATTATAATGACTGAATATTTAATGTTTTCTAATATTTATACGAGTAATACACATTTCAATAGAACCATTTTACGGATATAACTCGCGGTTATTATTAAATTTTTTAAATTTAACCCGATTTTTCGAATGCTTTGCAGCAATCGTGTTCGCGGTAAGACACACCGTCATCTCGTCTTACTAATAAAATGTAATAATAATCGCGAGTTATATCCGTAAAATAGTTTTATTGAGACTGAATATTTTTTACAAAATGTATTTGGAATTCAGTTTAATAGAGGCGCATTGTTATCTTTGCATTACATTCAAATTAGTCAGTTCTTTGATTAAAAGGAACCCACATATAAAAGTACAACAAAGTGATTAGGAATTTTACAAAAGAAAAGGCAAATAACATATATCTTTGGTAATGTTTATTTCAAAATATATCAAAGTTTTTCAACGCGTGTATTTTAAATTTACACTAGTGTGTTCCAAAGTAATCTTAAGAATATATTCAATACATATAGCAGTATGTATGTGTATTTAAATTATGTCACAGATGTTGTTAAGTGTAAATATTTTGATAAAGTAAGTGTGTTTTAAAAGTAATTAAGTAACGAATAATTAATCATTTAGTAACTATGCGCCTTTTTTTAAATATTAAACTAAGTCATTAAAGAACATTTATTTAATCAAAGACTTACTACTTACTTTTTAACTTCATAAAAAGAAAAAAACAAGTTTCTTAATTACCACGTTATTAAATCGGTAATTCTATATTAGGAACTATAAGACTAAGGATTTTAACGTACTTTTAAAAAACTTAACGGATACGAAAAAAGTCTTAACTTAAAAAAAATATCCAAACGTATATTAAAAATATTTAAAAATAAAATAAATTTTGTTTGTTGTAGTAATAAATGTCTAGTATTAACTTAATTATTTTTTTTCCAAAACGCACCATCTACAATTGACACGTGCGATCTGAAGTGACCATACACAGAGATCGGTAAGAGCAGATACGTGCTCCAACCTCTATCGTAAGCCTCTTATTGAGTTGATACAGCTTCCTGTTACTCTAAATGTACAACGCACGGGATATTTTTACTCTCGCCGGAGGGATGTACGTCAAAAATGATTACATACATGTTTTGTTAAACTAAATGGTACTTTGTACTGAATATAAAAAACATATCCTAAAAAGAATCTGGTATAAGATTGCGATTTCAAATGTATATAAGATTATTATAGTAAGTTTTTTTTATTAAATGAAATTATTCTTTATTTAAATATTAATGACAAAAAAAATCGTATTATGTAATGATTATATGTTGATTTGAGGTTTAATTTCTTTTGTAGTTCATAGTATAGCTGTAGTTATATAAAATAGCCTTTCTAACATTATATGTCAAACTAAAATGTACTAGCTGGTTATAAACAAAATCCTTTGTAAATAGGTTTCACGTAACTAATTCAAGACGTAGTAACGGTTAGTTAAACACAATATTCTTAAAAGTAGGTCGAAGGTAAAAATGTAAATAGAAATTTAACGTTTATAAATTAGTTAACTTCTGTATATATTGAATGATTTCTGGCCTGTATATAAAAAATATGTATTTTATAAAAGTAAATTTTCAGCCTTTATATGTATATTTAAAAAAGGAACCTTATTTATAGTTTTGCAAATAAATTGAAATATTGGAATATAAATATATATTTTCAAACCAATAAATACTAATAATAACGGCAAAAATAAACACATGATCGATTGTTTTATTATTTGCTCTAATATAATAGCAGCGACGAATAACTCCTGAGTGAAATAATGATGAGAACTTTTAAGTTTTGAAAAGGATAGATTAATTCATGATGAAGTTATAAATTTGTTTGAATGTACAATATATCTCACGGTAAAATAATATAAAATTAATATCTTAATTTAAAAATCCTTATATATGTGTAAGATCCAAAAGTATATTTACAAGTAGACCTAGTTTTGAAGCATTGTTCTTGAAATAGACGTTCAAGAAATTCAATGCAACCTCAATCTGACTAAAGCGCGTCCGTGACCGATTTTGTTAGCTCTAGTTAACAAAAAAGTAGACAATCATACAAAATATTATGTTCAAAGCACTGGACATGAACACAAAGCGTTTTGTGTGAGCATTGCTTCAGCATAACTAAACGAACAGTTTGAATACGAACAGACTATACCTACTTTTTTATTTACTATAAATTTGTACTATCTATATCTGCCCTGAAATGTAGATCATTAAAAAAAAATATATTGTAATACAATACAATATATACATTACAGTATAATGTAAATTTTAACTTAAAATATATAAAAGACATGGAAATCAAATACTAATGTTTTAAGGAGGCATTGTACCTTCCTTTTATAACTTTAAGTTGGTTTTATTCAAAATATTACTAATTATAAAAACAAATATTAATAAAAAAGAAAATACGTATTACTTTCATACTGTACTGTAACACATTATATCCATCATGTTATAGGGACTAGAAGTCTAGGAACATAGTATGTGAAGATCTCTTAAGATTGTTGGTTAACTGGTCACTTGTATAGACAGAATTCTAAATTCAATACTCTGCCTGTTCATTTCGATTGACTGCATGCAAGTGACGGTCGAGGGTCGAATCAACCCTATATCCGAGGTATTTATAATTAATCTATGTCTCAGAGAGACCACTAAAGCGAATTCCATTATCAGTCATAACTTTAAGAATTCGCACTCAATGGACTGTATGTACAAAATGGCAGTTATTTGCCAAAAATTGCTATTTATTAAATTTAATTATTTTATAGTCTAACTAGAATTATTGTTGAAACTGTTGTTATTGATAAGTCAGATTCCTCTTCAATAGACTTTTTATTCAGCCTAATAAACAAAACCCCAGTCGAAAATGTAATGAACTGTAAGAAGGAAGGGTTGATACGCGGCTAGAATAGATAATTTCTGTTGAAACGCTGATTTGTGATACACTGTGCATACTAAATAGCGGGCAATTGATTTACATTCTTTGGATAATTGTAGGGGACATTTCGAAACCTTTAGAACTTTTCTTAACTAATTTTCAGACGTAATTATCACTGACTATTAAATAAAGAAAATAAAAGAAAAGGAATGAAATTGAATGAAAAAGTTCTAAGAAGTTGTAAGGTTACGAATATAGCTTTAGTAAACAAAATATTGAATGTAGAACTTTTGTGAATATTAATAACATGCCAGGAACAAATACGAAAACGCTAAAAAAAACTAAAATAGAGATGAATTTCCAATCCAGTGAAGTTTTTCTATGGACAGTGAACACGCCACCGACACTCGCTACAAAGCTGGCATCCATTTACCAAAATTACATTCTAACTTTATATGAACTTTATTTTTATATATTGATAAAAAATATATATATTAGTGGATTATAATTGCTAACGTGTATTAGGATCCTAATAGTATTAAAAATGGTTAATCGTGTGACAAATTATTTAATTAACAATTAATATTATATTTAAAAGTGGTATTAAAATTGTAACTACGTAAAAAAGGAAGATATTTAAAAGGTTAGAACAATATATATACCACATCAATTCATACCAGAGAGTAAGAATATTTATTTCGTTATTTTATAGTGGACAGAACGTTGGTCGGTACAATTAAAGGGGCAGTTCTGTCCCCTCGGTACAATCACGAAATGCTTTTATTTTTTCAGTCCTCGTTCATTGCCTCATCAGCGGTGGTCATGGTTGGGGCACTACAATTTACGCACGTTCTCTGAACTTTTACATAACATCATGTATATATAGAAAGACAACTGGATTTAACTGTTTATATATCATATAAATATATGTCCACATATTTTAAACACAAGTTTTAAATATATATTAGTATATTGAGTTCATTATTGATTTCAAAGCCACGAATAATTACAACTAATTCATTATTGATTTAGCAACCATAGCCGCAAAGAGGTAGTCAGTATTGTAATTGTATTCTGTCATAGTTCTGATCGTCACTAATTAACTAATTAGACGCCAGATACAAACCAAACTAACTATTACGTTTAGTAATTTTGGTTCAATGTATTAATGCTACAAATTAATGCAGCGATAACAGTATTATTTAAAAACTAGATATTTAATCAAATAATATTATTAGAATAGTTTTAGATCGTTTAATTTAATTAATTAGTTATTATTAAACATTAATCAATTATAGTGACAAAGGAATATCCTTCCTGATTGTTACTTGTTAATAAGGGATATAAACAGAAAGGGGAAGTAAATAGAAAAATATTCACGCCATATAATTCATGGTTATTGCGTTCAAATTTCGATATCTCACTACGTCCCCTCAGAAACAGACATGGATGAGATGCCCTTTACTCAGAGTGGCCAAACTACTTATAATCTCAGCAGGGTTCTGCAGTCGAAGAAATAAATTCTCAAAAATCCTGTACGTATTGTGATATACGTTTCAGACTTTTTCAAAACTTTTCATTTATTAATATAGTATTTTATGTTTATATGTGTATGATAAAGATCACTTTTCATTATTGGATACCAGCTAAAGATAAATTAATTTTTATTATGTAAACATATAAGGTTCATTAGATCTATCTATATCTTTTTACATATGCACATAGTATCATTATGACTATGTTTGACGTAAGAAAATAAAACGCCAACCTCTAAGGGACCTTGCATATCAGGTTAGTAATTAACTAAACAATTTTAATTATAGTTCTAATAATAGCACAAGAACTAATAAAATGAATATTTTTTTATATATTTATCATTATAATGTATCCATATTATGCCTCTTAATTTATTTTTATATAATCTAATAAACACGTTTATGTGTCAAAACATAACAAAGGAGGGCCAAGGTACACGACAAATTAAATAAGAGAAGTGGACTTCTCCTCAGTGATTCACAGTTAGTGCCTTCAAACGAGAGCTCGGGATTTCCCCTCGTAAACAAAGATTGGTCGCGACGACCAAATTTACTTAGACGCCTGTAGTCGCGCTACGCTTGGTACGCGTAGCGGTCCAGCGTTCAGTACAGTCAAGTGTAACATCAAAATAAATATATTTCATATATTTAACAACGTTGTGAAACAAAATTACAAATCCACTTTTTAATATCAAACAGAACAGTCAGTCTGAATAAGAATTTATTAAACTTTATAGTTTTAAATGTTGAAATTGCAAGATGTAATAAATGAGTTATGCATAAACAAAACTTTCCGTCTGTTGTTCGAGAACTTCTCACTTTACACTTAATTTTAAAATTGAAATTATTTAATTTCATTCTGTTATAAATTTCCTAAGATAAAATTTTTCATATTTATGACTTTTAAAAGAAAAATTTTCATCGCTATAGGATTATGAGTTTTGATATATATTTAAGCGCTTTTTCACTCGACTATCCGTTTTTCTAACTTCGAGGGTTTGGACAAACATAGCAGATGAATCATAAAGCCCCCAATAGTTTACGAGACCGACCAATTTTATGGAAACATCTTTTTCATATAGATATAATCTTTTGTTTCACATTTAATAGTGCTATTGTCATTTAATAAATCACAGATTTATCTCAAGATAAAATAAATAAAAAAATAAGATAATAAATAAAGAAAAAAAGAAAACAAATTTACAAAAACATTGAACGAAATACGTGACAATTGTGTATTTATAAATGTAAGTGTACCGTTTCAGCGGTTTGGAGCCCTTTAGAAGACTGTAATCCTCAGTAATGCTGGCAAAACGACGAGACAAAGGGTTGGGACAGCTTAATTCCAATAAAACGTGAAAACGTGAAAGGAATTGCGATTTTAACATAAATAATCCTTTACTTAACGAATTAAGATTAACCATTATTAGCTATTTTTATATTTCTTAATTGAAAGACAAAAATATTTTAATGAAACGAATATCTTTAAATTGATATGTAAATTAAGTGTAAAGGCAACAAGTTATTATTCCATTTATGTTCTGGAATAATCCAGATCAAACCAAATCCTGTTTTTTTATCTTACTAGAAATCTAATGTAGATCCACGATTACTGAACAGATATATATTTTGGTCTAAAGAGTTGGAGTTGAATTCATGTGTTTCAGGCTTAAAAAAAAAACGATTTCAACGTAAATTATACAGAGTTCAAGTTACGACATCTAGTCTAGTTGCTACTGTGTCATAGATTTAGCATTTTCGACTTTATTATAAAGCCAGTAAGACCCGTAAGATGTAAGCTTTAAAACTGTATGAATCTATAGTAAGTACAAGCTGTAATGAAATGCCAGCAACGCATGCCCCTGCGACTACGGCCGCGGAATACTGATATCCTGCAAATTTGGAAATGCCTCCACACGAGGGCGACGAGGGGAAACCGGGTGTCAACAGAAATCGTATACATTGTAAATAGTATATGTGTTAAAGTCTGCGACAGTTTTATCGAGTTAGCCGAAATTTTATTCACTTTATAGTTATTCCAGACAGAAAAAGCAAAATATATTATGTAGATATTTGAATCACGTCGAATAAAACTTAGAATTCGATATATTTTTAGATAGGTAGGAAATGAAATATTTATTTTTCACTTATAGAATAGTATCAATAAATAATACAGGTAGTCTAAATTCACATGTTCAGTTCAAAATAAATATTATGAGACAATATTTTTATACTCAAAAGCAGTGCACCTATCGGAAGTTATTGTTAGAAATAAAATGTCTTGGAAGTCTCGCAGTGTGGCTAAAATTTTTAAAAATGTTTAATACATTTATAGTATATATTGTTATATCATTTGATTCAGAAATGAGCAGTTAAAAATAACGCAAAGTTAACAATTTCAAAGTAACAGATGTCATGATATTAATTCGTCTAATTAGCTGACGAGGCTTTGCCAATTAAACGTTTTGTAAAACAGTCGAAATTAATTAGAGAGCTAAGAGATCGTTGATTTTAGAAATAGGGACGCTTCAAACGAATCACTTTGGAATTTCATTATTAATCCTTCCTAAATAACATTTATTCAGCAATTCTGAAGACAGATGAAACACTTATTGTTTTTAATTTCAAGGTCAAGATATCCTGCAAATCAAAACTTTATAAATCATCTATTCTACTACATATTATAGTAGTGTGTTTAAGTCTTGTCTTGAAGTAACACCTATTTACAAAGCCTTATATATTTGACATATTTTCTTGATCCAAGTCATTAAATTATCGTCCTACATTTTCAAAATCTAATAAAAATCATTGATTATTTCTAAATCCTAATAATTCAAACGAATTAATATAACATATAATGTAAATTTTGAGGAAATAGTTAAGATTCTTATAAAATACATCAGATCGTTAGGTAGACATCGTAACATTCCTATTATAATTAATTGCTCGAACATTGGCATTTCATGTTTATTACAAAATACGAATACAGATAATACAAAATGGTAATATTATTATATATTTATGTTACCGTATTGTTGTCTCGTTATGCCAATTTTATCATCATATACGAAGGCGGTTCTCCGAGAAATTGTCTTAAAGATTTGTTGCACAGGGAAATACAATAAAATGCATAAGGAATATTTATTGTTTTATAGCAATACGACATTTATAGTGTGTGTGATTTACCGACAAACGATTTAGGGCGGTTGCGGGGTGTCCGCCATTTCCGATTTTACGCTCCGCTACACATGTTCTGATCTATGCTCTAACTTTTAAGACAATTTATTTAAACTTATCTTTTGTTTTAGCTTTGAATCAAAAGACTATTTTGTGCCCATCTCACTGTTTTAAAAAGCTAATAAAAATATTTTTACGAGTAGTTACTAACCAAGGTGACTTTGTAGATTTTTGAAATAGAGCAAATGATGTGTCACGAGTTATAAATCAACTTTTTCCTCAAGTACAACCTTGTTAAGCTTTAAAGGAACCCATCAGGATAATGTTGAGATAAATTTATGTATCATTCTTCAAAAAATCTCTCTAGTGAATACTTCATAAGCCGAAGTCGGGTTTGTAAACAAGTTTTGCGGTGTAAGCTTGAGTTTTATTATTCCCTAAGTAACCGTTTTAAGTCCGAGAAAACATAAAATAAAATTGAAATATAAAATAATACTATAAATAAAAACCATGACCGTGCTTTTATAAGACTCTTTTGTTATTTTATATTCAGTCAGAGAAAATCTCAGAATAAAAATTAGATACATATTGATTTATAGTTATAATTTTTGGTACATCACTAGAGTGTAATAAAAATCGAGATATAAAGTCTATTCGATTTTAATAAAATAAGGTATTAATTATAGAATAATACAGATTTTAACATTAAATAATGTTGTTTATTACAAAATGTTAAGAAAATAAAGTCATAAACACACCTGTGCAATCTTGGCCTTCCCTTCCCAAATAAAAGATACTGTTGTCAGTTACATCAGCTGGTGTCTCGAGGGATGGGGTCGTTCACCTTGGTTACAGACTACAGTGTGTATCTGCCTTTTACTGAGTACTAAGAATAGTATAGTCGTAGCTTTATAGACTATTTGAAGATAAAACCAGCTAGGAATGTAATTTGAACATTTTATTTTTTTTTATGCGAAATTTTATTTTAGCGTAATTTCTAAATTGTTTTGAAAATTGTTTTCAAGTAGCCAGAGGAAAGGTCAAATGCCAAGTTGTATGGAAGTTACTTACATTAGTAAAAATACAAAGGACGTAAAAGTATTCCCGAGGGGCAAAGGGCAATACCTGTACCCCTAAATAAATACCCCATTGCTGACAGATGCCTTACTTTGACCTTTGATATATATAAAAGTTTCTATCACCGGTATTATTGTTAAAGACGCCACTTATTTAATTTGCATTTTTTAACAATGTAAAAAATATATTAATATTAAAATAAAAAAAAGTTACAATTTAGTTTAATAAAATTAATATGGACATTATCTTTTCCAATCGGTTGGTTATTTGACTCTCGCAATATTTACTTATTATATAACCAATTTTCTCATTAATGTTTGTTATTTGATTTTCGTAAAATTATATTGGACGGGACAACTTTATTAATTAATTGAAAATACAACCCGCCAGAGGGACGGATACAATTATTGAGGTCATTTAGATATTATTAACAGTGGTCTTACCAATTCTCCGATACGTAATGGGATGTATTGAAATCAAAATTAAATTTTATATTAATTGAGCCTTTTTGTTAGATTAAATGGTGCCCTTATTGCAATAATTAACTAAATTATTCTATTTTATTTTATTTTATCGTATATTTTTTATATATAGTTAGTATAAGTACGTATTGTATTCTTTAAAACAAAATATATTTATAATTTGAAGAATGGAGAAACGTTTTACCACGTTTAATATCACCTGTACCAACAAAATCTCAAAGATAATAGGAAAAATAAAAAATCTTGTAGACATTATGCAAAAGAGATAATCATCCCCAAAAGAAAGCCATAAATAAGGTTAATAAAACCCCCGTTACATGAAATGAAATGAAGGACCTACAAAGAATAATATTCCCTTACTGTTTCATAGATGGAAATTTTTCTACTGAGATAACTGTCTCCGTAACAAATCATACCATTGTGCTATAAAGAACCCCTCACATTTTCCACTCCATAAAATTAAATATTGCGCTTGGAAAAGTATAATTTTATTGCATTTCACTAACTTTAATATTTATAATTTAGACAATTTTTCTACCATTCTTTGGGTACTTCAATATCAGATTATGATTCAGTTACCCAGGGCAAGACTTTTAGATTTACTATGAAATAAATTCCTGTCCCTGGAATTATTTATAAAAGTAAAAGGGTTGTATGACATAGGTTGTTCTGTATTTTTATTTAAATCCAGGACACACTAACATATCATAAGACAATTATCAAAACTGCATTGTCACGACAAGCGCCTTTAACTTTACAAACGCAATGTCATAGTCCAAAGTACTGTAAGTTATCCATTAGGCGCTCGCTTTGCAGGAACTCTACCGCACTAATGATATCATCTTTAATGCATATTGTCCCAACTTTAAGCTTCCTGTTTAATGTTTCGAAGTATGTTGCTTAGAAAATTAGTTACTAGTAATGCATATGTAGCGAAGACGCTTACACCGGCTTCTACATTAAAGTATTCGGTCCCCTCCGGGCTCAGCTGTGCGGTTTAGTCCTGAGTAGAAGTTGCCATTTGCGTAAATAACAAGCACTCGCCAATGGTCTTTTATAATACCCGGGACTTGTTACCTAAGACGTTTATTTTCTTTAGTATCTTATTTATTGTTACCAGAGTGGACTGTTACAATAATTTATAACAGAGACAAATGTATCTTTAAGAGCTTTCAACTATTAAACTTTTTGTCTTTTATTGTGGCATACACATATATATGTTTATAAAACTATTTTACGGATATAACTCGCGTTTATTTTTCAGTGTGGTGTAAGACTCCATCATCTCGTCTCACCGCGTTCGCTGCAAAGCATTCGAAACGTCGGATTTTAATTAAAAAATGTAAAAGTAAACGCGAGTTATATCCATAAAATAGTTTTATTGAAATGTGTAGTACTCGTGTAAATCTTAGAAAATATTATGTACACATATATGTTACATAATTTTTATAACAATGAAAAATATTCTATTTCTAAAAGTTACAAATTGAATTCAAAAATAAAGTGTATGAAATGAAATCCAAACCTCATCAACAAGTAAAAGCTAACGGAAACAGTATTAGGACAGTTATAATTATAGTTTGTATGACTGAGCAAATATAATATAACTTTGCAACGTGTAACTTTGTGCAGTGACGGCGTGCGGTTGCATTTACTACATATCAAGTTCTATCGTTAGTGGTTCTCCAGCGTTATAGCAATGCCTATATATTTATATTTCTAGATGTATATCTAATAACCGAAAAATAAAAACTGATAATGTTATGTGTTAAATCTAGGATGTTTTTGGGGTAGCTGGGATGATCTGTCTGTTATCACTCGTTGAATATACCTCTGTTATGTATTTTTTTTGTGTGTCACGTAAGCAGTAGAAAGATAACGACTCCTGCGGGTGTTATAATTAAATTATAAACTTTTGTAAGCCGACCCACGAAGGGTCAACTTGCTTAAAGTAAATGCCGTATCGTAAAACTTTATTACGTGCCAAATAAAGGGGTTGTGAACTTTTACATTTGTTTTAAGCAAGATTGTAAATGTCTAACGAATTAATTGCCAGGGATTGTAAAATAACATTATATTTTATTTGTTTAATTTTAACCGAAGATAACACGTCTGTTATATGTATGGTTATTTCACGACTATATAAAATAAAACAAATAAAAATAAATATAAAATAGAAATCGCAATTTCTACATTGTCTAGTTCAATAACACAACTAGCTGATCTATTCTGTTTTTGTTCGACTAAAATTTCAATTTCATTCTTAGCGGATGTATCATGTCGCATAAAACTATGAAGTATTAGTTAAACGAAGTTTAAAACATTTTTTCAAAACAAATATATGAAACATATTTTCCACAGTAACATATTATAAAACGTATGTTTAACAAAAACATTTTTTCAAACACATTGACGGTAATAGTATTTTTGCCAGGAACAGTATTTTTAACATATTTAAGTTATTCAGCTTACTAAAAGTAAGTGCAGTATTTTTTTTCTTTACTCTATTCTAAGAAAATACAGTCACAGACATAATATAATTCAATTCAAGAACTTGGGAGACCCTCTGCTAAATACTGAAAAACTTCCGTACGTGACCTCATCAAACTTCTCGGCTTTACGTTTGTTACATTCTTTATTCCTTCAGGGTACACTGTTTTATTACTCGCGTTATTTGAAGGATTCCTTTTTACGTGAAGAGATTCGTCTAAACTATCTTTGGGATTTTTTCGTCATTATACAGGACTGACCACGGTTTTGGTTTGTTTTATTATGCTTATTTTTATATCAAAATAAAAATAAAACTGAGTTGTTGAAAATAACTCTTATATAAATATTTGAAATTGAGTTTTGGTTGAATATAAAATATGTATTTTATTCAGAAAGTTATGGTAAAATTATAAAAGTTTTTTCTTATAATAATAGTAATAGAAAAAGGCAAAGTTCGTACTTAGTTCTGTTAATTATGTAAATTAAAATAGCATTTCATTGAGGAAGTCACACTTTTTATTGCAGAATATTTATAATTCGGTTTTATTCAAATTTAAAGTTCTATCTAAACGTATTAATAACTGCAACTGCTGCTGCTATACTGCTGCAGGGCAAGAATCCAAAATTATCCGAACCTATAAAATTGTTTAATTGTTCATTTATGGATCGTAAAATATGTCAATTTATTTCGAAACTAGCTTTTGCAAGTGTTTTGACGTGTTACTTTTATCTTTTTTTTTTCGTTTTCTTTTTATTGAAATTTTGTGGACACTGAAAATATTAGCCGCAAATTGTTATTTTGACTTAAGTTTTCATAACACTAATCTGAACAGACTATAACAATTTCTGTATATGTACAACTTTGGCCTCGTTTCCATTTCATAATATATGTAGGAACCTATTATTTTTATATCCAACGCCATCGCTGTATATATGAATATATTATATTATGCGTTTCATTGTAATTTTGAGCTCAGAATGACATTGTTGCTAGATTATAGACCATGACAAAGACCATATACTATATTGTGTAACGGTTAGTAGCAGATTAGGTATGGATTTGTAGAGTCAGCAAAATATTAAACGAAATTTTAATATTTGAACTAATCTTAACAACAAAATTTTGAGAATAAATGAGCTTCATAGAAAAGTTAAATACTCGTTTTCAAACATATTGATAAGATTATATATGAATTCACTATTAATATTTTTTGCGGACCTTACTTTAATAATCAGTTTAGGTGTTCAGTATAATGGTTAGTAACAAATATACTATCAGTTTCTAGTATAACCATGCTACCTGACAGTAATTTACTATGTCTATGTATATACTTATAATAATGTCATAATAGTAGCATAAATTGTCATTAAAATAAAGTATTAACATAAACCAAGAGTGATTGCTTTAATATTATTGCAGTAGAATGTTGAAATTAAAGAAAATAACTTTTTGTTTTGTAGAAAAAACGAGCTATCGGTCAGCTTAATGATAAGTAGTCACTGTGGTCTATTTTAAGGGAGAGGAGTTTTGGATAATTCTTCATGGTATGGAATACTTTAATACTGCTCATGCTGATCAGTACATCATGAGCATAGTAATGCATGTGGTGGAACCGTGTGACAGCTGGTATGCTAGCTGTACCACAGGTTGGCTCTACCACCCAGAATCTAATCACACTTTTTTAAAAATTTTCTATAAGAATGTTATTGTTATATTATTGTTACTTATTTCCTAAAATAAACATAACGTTAACACTCATAATACGGACAGAATTCATTGAGATTTTATATTTATTTATTTAATAATATATATTAGATTCAACCTACCGTTATCCGTGACATGTATAATATTCTATATTTCCCAGGATGTCTGCAGCTTAAAAAAACAAACCATTACAAAATATTTACTTCTTTTAGTTTTCTTATAAATACTCTCTGCATGTGACACTCAATTAAGTAAAACCATATATTTTCTAAGAACGATTCAATTTATATGCAAGAGAGACATTGTTTGTAGAAAAGTCGAATTGAAATTGTGATCTTGAGATTCAATACCGCATAGTGCTCTTGTCGCCAAATAACACTGCACGATTCTTTTATTATATTGTTATCGGATGTCTCGGTTCCGACCACGATTACCAAGTTCAGTCGCTGTACTCTTTGAGCACTCGAACAACTCACAATGTTTAATACTAACTAGTCTTTTATAAAACAATTTTTCTTCAGTCTGAGTTATTAAATTATAATAATTTTATGAAAAGGTAAATAATATTCATGTTTAAATGTTTTCAAGGCGGTGTATAATGTCGGGAATGGGAATATTTTGAGACTATTTATGTGATTTCAAAACATATTAAGCGTTATATCCTGTTACAATAAAATGTCTCTTAGTGAATTTAAAAACGAAATTTAACAAAAAATACTTGAATAATAACCCCGTAATAGTAATCTTGTATCATGAAAGTTTAAACCAATAATATCTTCTTAATATTGAGAAACAGGTAATATATATTTATTAACTTAAATCCTTACTTCATTTGGTTACGCTATAACTTTGGAACCACATGATTATTTTTGTCGCAATAAGTTTGAAGAAATTTTATTAAAAAAATTAAGAAGATTGAAAGGGTTTTGATGTGCTGTTAAGTTATCTGAGCCAACATTAACTATTAACTTACAAACAGAGACACAATACCATAAAAAACTTAAAAATTATAAAATAAAATTAACTTAAATTATTGTATTTACATCGTATATATTATTTAAATGTTATTACAATTTTAAATTTTAAATTAAGGTTAATGTTTTATTTTAGTATAAAATGGAAGACGACGTCGCTAGTTTCCTGTAAATGGAAAAGATTTTTTAAAGCCAGTAATTTTACTTATTACTTTTTATTTCTTGCCCATTAAAGGAATAGATGTATATTTTGGGTATGTTAGTAATGTTTGTAAGTTATATATTTAATTTATACACACTATATATAAAATAATAGAGCTAAAAAGGTGTTTTTAATAGAGATATGTAAATTATAAATAAGAAATACATATAGAAGATGTAATATACATCATAAAGTATGAATTATTTATGATCTAGGATCCGTTATTCAACGAAAATCATAATTAAACCAAGTTTAAATCTTGTATATAAGTGAAGTAAAAAATTTTACACCATAAGATTGCTAATATGTGTATAAAAGCTTATATATTAACAAGTCCGCTACCAACTGATGCATAAACAGGATTACCAGAGTGGAGATTTACATAGTCTTCCTGTTGCAAAGAGATATTTAAATTAAAAATTAAAACAATTTATGTCCATGACTGATTTTGAAAATATAAATTAACTGCAATATTTTGATGTTTGTTTTTAACATAAAAATAAGATTTAATAATAATGAACTAATAATTTACAATTTTATGTTATCCAATATTTATTAAACACACAATGGACACGCAAACATCTGTTGGCCACCATATTAGGTGAGATTTCGGCTATTACGGTCAATCGCCAGACCATCTGCGTTGGAACGGCTTACACTGCGATAAATGCTCGGTCACGGCTCTTTTATTTTCAAGTCTTTTGAATTTATACCACATCACTGGAGTGGCGTGAAAAATTTGTTTATTTTATAGACCTTTATCGAAGATGAAATCTTTAGAACGCCTCTAACGGTCATTAAAATGTTTTAATTAATTGAAAAGTCAGAATCAAGAAACAAATGAATCAGTAATTTTTATTATTAGCTTTATAAGATTTCAATATTTTGTAAATGTTATGAAACGATATTAAAAATTAAAGCATATTTCCTAAGTCCAAAATCGATAAGCTTAAAACGGATTAATCAAACCCATAATCAAAATGCATCCACACGAAACAAGGGGTGGTTTTTGCTAAATATCAGTGACAATTAGAGTAACGTCGTAATCCCATCCCCGTGTTTGTTTAAGCCTGACGTGTTTCAGGGTCGGCGATATACAAACAGGCTAATATAATTAGTTTAATATGGTCTTTGTCTGTCTGATCCTTCATCCACGACAGCTTTTAAATTAACATACTTCAAAGATAAAATTTAAATATCTTAGAGAAAAAGGAGGCTTTTAAATAATATCTCAACATACAAAAATATCATTTTCATTGTGAGCAAAATTTGAACCTGTGTATTGTAAGCTTAAACGTCAATATTTATTAATATGAGCCTCGTATATGCCGTTACTTTTGAGATACGAGTTATTATTATTGTTCACAAGTTGATTTTTAATTCAATTTAGTCAGACAACGGAACAATGAAATTTAATATAATTGTACTTTAATAAACAAACCTAGCAGACCAGGCTATCCGTATTTTATCCATGACCGGACATAATGCAAGATGGCGCAATCCCTCCCATTTACTAACTGCTCTCAGCTGTTCAGAAAAGTTTAATCTTTGTTGAGTGATGAGTGCAACACTTGGGTCTGACGGAAAACACAATTGTTGTATCTTATATTGTGTAATTAGTCAAGTATTGATGCATCGGTAATCCATTAATACCAGTAGATACGAACTTTATATGTGCTTTAATATATTTGTACAAAATCAAACTATCTCATATTTTTTAACAAAAAATTTACATGCAACTTTAATATATAATTGTTATTGACTGCAAAATACAGATGTATTTTGCATTTAAATCAGAGATATATACCTTATAAACGTTTTTTAAGTACAATATGATTTTGTCATAATGAATTCTATGCAAGTTTCATTACAGTGCTAAGATTTCCCACAGGATTTTCTTTTTATTACTTCCCATAAATTTGTCATAGCTTGCTCTATACATTTTTGATATCGGTCGCGAGCGCACTGACCGCGTTTTTAATATTGCCAATCTTTTATTCAATATTGGCTTCATTTTGAGTAAAATATATTAAATTTATTTCACTTCAAAATTTGTACAAACTTTATTGAAAACGTACATAATTATTTTCATCTGATCTGGTTTCTAATTTAATGAAACACGATGCTTCATACTTATAAAATAACTGTTTAATTTAAATATACACATTGCAAAATATAATACTGTTTTGATAAACATTCGTTTGTAGGTATTTTTAAAGGAATAAAAAAAATGCATAATATTCTCTCAAATCCATACATTATATACACGGGGTTGATATAAAGGGCATTTATCACCCTTCTTGATGGATAGGGTAATGCTATCGGGTTGTCAATAACTAAATTGATAGAGCACGAAGCCGTAGTGCAAAGTTATTATTAAGATACGCTCAGTAAATACAAGCTTGAAGTTAAGTACCTTTTTAATTAGTTATGAAACATATACTTATAAAATGTCAGCTTAAAGATAAACATATTAAAAGCAATAAAATTATTACGTTACGTCTCTTTACTTCTTACTGTTACTTCTGGTCTAGTTATAAAATTAAAATAACTTTTTTAAATACTGTACTTCATTGAAGGGGGCAGTGAGTGCCTGTGACGAGTGAATGTTATAGTATATGTTTATAATTATTATTACATAATATACATACATATATATTCTAATTTAATAGAAATGAGATTCTTAATTTTTTTATCATTTAATGTGACATACAAAATGACACAAAAAAGGCAAGATTCTATTAAAATAAGTGTGTTTTTCTCATTTTGTAAATCATTTTTTTTTTATATAAACGTAAGTATGGAATTTTTTAATTAGAATTGGTATTAATCACTTAGAAATTAATGTTCATTTTAAATGAAATAAAAATGTATTTATTATTTATATATCAAAGAAAAAATGTAAATCTATGTTGAAATAATTTGTAAAAATAATACGAAGACAACAATTAAAAAAGTTCATTTGTTTAAAAGAAATTGTAATTGATATGTATCATACTAAATGCAGTGCCCTGGTCTATTATACTTTTGCCCTATACTACCCACATTTTATTTCATAGTATATTAAAGGGCACGGCGGTAATCCCTGTCATCTGCTTCGAAGGTAATTATTTAAAGGGAGCAGACGTAATCTCATGCGCGTGTCGAACCCTAATTGTTGGGCATGATAACTAATAAGGGTCGGTGGTACCGAATTAGTTTGGACAAGTTTGAAAACTATCTTCGTATATTCCCTTTTTTTATTTATTTAATTACTTTATTAATAATGGTAACATAGACAGTAGACTTCATCGATAAGTTTATTAATATACTTTGAAATATCAATCATTTTCTAAGCTCGTGTGTTTGTATGTCGAGACGCAACAGATAAACATCTCATAAATCGATAGTATCCAGTCTACCGTGACACGTGGTAACACATTTTAGTTTCATAGCAGTTTATTCATTTTTCACGCTCACCAAGAGATATGGCACGTAGTTTGTAGTGAAAAAATAACTAACGAGAGGCAGGGCGTCATTGTCCGTCCCTCGAAATATATTAAACCGCAGCGATTGACTGCTACCCCATTTGAGAGAATAGTGATGCTTCATTTTCAAAATGGGGTTGCTTATATCGATCAAAAGTTTTACGTATAAATATATACTGATAATTAGTGCAAATTATTATTTTTTAACTACCTTACTTACAAACAGTTTAATTAAAGCTAAATTTAAAAAAAGTGTGTTTTTGTTACTGGTGATGTTGAATAAGTATACATAGAATATTATGTCAATTCCAATATCCATACACGATAATGATAATTAAATCGATAATATTATTTATTAATTATCGATAGTGATGACCCAAAGCCATCCCTAATATTAATAAGTAAGTAAGTGTTGTTGCCCAACAATGAGGTATTGTTACTAATACGGGCTCGTCTGCTCGCACGCGTCCCCTACGAGATTACACTGTAATAGGAGCCGCGATTAAAAAGCGTATTACAGTATATTGTAACTTTTTGTTCGGTTAACGAGGATAAATCGCTGTTGTATTTATTGCTTCTTCAAATTTCATTCACCGTGAAGAATATTGTGTGCAAACAGGCCATCACTGCTAATGTCTTTGGATGAGAGGGCATATGTTGCCACATAAAATTAGTGTTGCAATAAAATGAATTACTTAAAGACTTTTTTGTATCGTTTTACGTATCGTGGTTATGTTCGTAGTCGTGATGATTACTATTATATCTGGCTGCATTCACGAATTACTATCGTAATTTGACACAACGCCGCAAATCCGCGGTGCTGCTCATGAAAGCTTATGAAAGGGTTTGAAACTAGTCGGGTAACTACCGACAGTACTAACACGGGTACAGCCTTATAATTGTTGACACCAGGCCAACAATGCCGAGCGATGTCCGCGGGGTCTGCACAAGGGACGGGGGACACAGATCATCTATGATCCCCGATACCTCGCTAGTTGCCGATAGTTCCTCAATCGATTATTATTTAGTTTTAAAGTTAATGAGGTACCTACTATTGGTACAATTTTCTTGAATTCTGTGTCTAAAACAGATTTCATCGTTGCTTCAGTTCAGCGAAAGAAATATTTTTATACATACTGGCATTTGCAAGGAGTAAAACACTGTTATTATCACTTAAAGCTTGCAGAAGTAAAATAAACAAAAATTTGTTGTAATTATTATCAATTGTACATAAAAATCAGGATCGAAAAAAGCTTGAAGTAATTTATACAATAATGTATTAACAGTATTTAACTTTAACTGCAAATGGGAACTGAACATTAAGCTGTCTGCGTAACTTTTGCAACGTAACTGCAACTATTGCCAACTCCGTGAGGACTCTCGTGAATGTAAAATAGAAAATAAAAATATTGTTTTTTATCAAAGACATTTATTTTATAAAATGCGCCTTTTTTAAACCTCAAGCGTACAATTTTACGAGAAATATACCTATAAAGCTTGATACTATATTTGATATCAATATATTGTGTCCAAAAGCTTTTCTTATGTTGCAGGCAGTAAAGTTTAAATTGACTTTATATAAAAATAGCCAATATAATATATCTTAATAATTTAAAATATTAATTTAAGTAAAATTAAATGTTCTTCCAAAAATGTAATATGTTTACAGGAATGAGTGATATTTCTTTATATAAATAGATTATACAATTGGTATATAAATTATTCAGGGTTTATAAAATACAATAATGTTCCTACTCCCTCAAAATACAAATTTGAACTTACTTTTACTTGAATTCAGCAAAGTTTATCTTTGAAAATTAACTTCAATCGGATGAAACATTCAAAAGTTAGAAACCCATTAATTCGAACTTGAAAACATTTTTCGATAAATTGTTCACTTTGAAACAGAACAGACATCGCTCCCACGATATATATTATTTCATCTGGCAGTTTATCCCTCTGTCTGTATATATTTGACAGCTCTGCAACCGAGTGATACGGGACTTACGGAAACGAGCACAACTTGCTACGTTTATTAGCCTTTAGTACATTGTAAATATTATTAGACTAATAAGTCATTGATTGATCATTTAAATATTTTCAACCTTACATTAAAATAATCAGTTTAATCTAGAAACGTACATTGATAACAATAAGACAGTGAATAGAGATCTCGTTAAAGACACTTATAATATCGAAAGCATAATGCATCTAACAAATGCAAACCTGCCAACTAATAGATAAAAATAATATTTACAAAATTATAAATTATTTATTTACATCGCTTATGTTAATGACAGTGCGTCTGATATCAGTGTCTGATAAAAATTATCTTATGATAAGTTTATATTATAACATTGAATGTTTTTTTTATATGTTCCGTATCCTGAAAACAAGCAAACTATAAATTAATATAAATATAATTATTACAAAGTCTCCTAAACTGTAATATGACGTATCTATAGATATATAGATTAACATATCTATGTTATAATAAAAACTTAGTTTAAATTAACTTAACGTAACTAAATTAATCTAATAACTTTTCTAGTCTAAAATGTGATGTACAAAAAATGTTTAAATTACGAATTGTAGACTGGACTAAAAGAGGAAATGACTGGTGGACTATTAGACTTAAATGTTTGTGACTATACTACTTGTAACGTACAAAATGATATATACATTCTAGACTATTCTATAAATACCCTTATGAAAGTACTTTTAATCTCTTAAACGGTAAGGTTAAAGGCACGATTTGTACCTAAAGCGGTTATTAAAAGGATCAAATCAAAAATTAGTCTTAACATTGCCTCGTGTTGTAAATAGCCATTAGGTGAGTTACATGCTGATTTAACTATTGTTTATTTTTCTCATACAAAATGTATATTTAAATTTTAATATAAAAATACATTAATACTAATAGTAGCAAAACACGACAAAGCTGTTGACGTATTTAAATAATAAATGTATGTTTGTCTTTTGGCATGGGTGTTTTCGAATACTGATCGCGTATCACAAATACACAAGCATATACTCGTAATTACCTTCTTATTTACGAAACTACTTGTATAATGTTAAGTATTCTGTTTGATAGATCGGTAGAAGTTAGTAAGTTAGTTTAAACAGCAGAATTCTTGCCAATTATAGTGCCACTAGTAGCGTAAACTCGGCGACCATCGAATTCTACAGATGAATTTCGTTTGATGGCATCTTCTCCAGTCTCTTTGAGAGGTTCCTTTTCGTCTCTGGGAATAACAAACTTTATGTTTTACTTTGCAATGCTATACAAATTCAATAACTGCTGAAATTGTTTAAGTGATAATATAATACAGTTTATTCTATTTAAATTACAGCAGACCTGTGCAAAATAAAATTAAATAAATGAGCATAAATAAAAAATAAGCATTTATTAGCAGCTTAAATATTAAAATATAGTAAGCATTAACTCGCATTTGAAATACAATAATATGTTTGTATATCTTACACTGGCGTAGTTGGGATATAACTACAAGTGACCGGAATGTGGCAGCGTGGGAAAGATAATAAATATGAATATTAGTAGATGTCGTGCATAAAATACTATTTATTAATAGGTATATTACACTAATATATACAAGTTTATATGTCAAGAGGAACAAACAAATTAAATTTTGGATGTAAATCATAGCCCTTTTCAATATCCATTGTCGTAAGAGATGTTCCAGACAAAAGAATAACCAGATCTCTGATATTACGGCAACTAGTTTACTTTTAAGTGCCCGGTTTATATCGAACATAAGTCGAAGATAGTATAATTAAAATAATTAATAATTAATCTATTCCAAAAAAACGTATCTACACTAAAAATTTACAAAATCAAATCAACAGCATCAGTCTATTGCATTATGTACAGAGGCAGCTTCAAGCTTACACGCTGATGTCATATTTACAAATTGCCGGCCCAGCAAAAGCAAATTTCATCACCATCTTTGTATATCACAATGGCCGTCAAGTTTCCATCACTAGTACTATATACTAGGGCCAGAGCAAGCATCACACAAGCATGCTTTTTGCCTTACGTAGGAGTCGGCACGAGCTTGACGGGCGGCGGCAGGGGCGCGGGGGAGGGCGGCGCGCGCGGCTTCGTGCTGCAATAAGGGAGCGGGAAGCGCCAACCGTACAGACTAGCGGGCAGAAACATCTCTCATCGACACTCATTTCTCATGGATCGGGAGAGGATAGGTGATCCAACAAAATAGATAGGATGTCGATGATTGTGAGGGCAGAATTAACACTTGTATATCATTATAAAGTTTGCGTACATATATATGATGTAAATAATACTGTTAACTGGAAATCTTTAATTAAAAAAATAAGGTTACCTTCCCAGCTTCGCTTCGTCATCGGAATGCTTCTTGACTCTTCTGCCACAGATAGTAGCAATCACGCCTTGTCTTCTGAAGCATAGCAGCAGGAGGTCTACTATGATGAGGCAAATAAAAACGCCAGCCAGGGCCACTCCTATTATGGCTCCACTTGAAAGAAGTTTAGGTGGTGCAAATCCAGAGCGTTCGACACCTGTTGAGAAGTAAATATTTCAGATTCTTTTAATTTGAAAATGAAGAAGAGCAGTAAATTATGATGAACATTTCGGTAAACCCATAAATGATATATTTCAAACATCATAATTTACTGCTCCCATCAAAGTTAGTTTTATGCATCATATTGAACAAGCTGAATATTAAGTGATGACTGAGATTGTAACAAATGCATTGCTCGTGCTTGTGATGTTATTTTCTGTGAAAAAGATTCCTTGTAATCAAAATAATAGAGACATTTATTACAATCGTTAACGGTGAAACAGGAGTGCTTTCACAACATAATCGTGCACCCAATCACCAGAATACGAGGATACTTGGCAGAATATAAAATAAGAACTTAATCTAAATAAATTTGTTTAATATGAAAGCCCTCCATCTGAATGAAATGGGGTTTGAATGGAAATGAAATGGTATAGAATGTTGGCAGCGGAAGTAATGATGCATAAACTCAAGTCTTATGTTTAACAATACAATAAGAAAGATAAGCCGTCAAGATGCAAACATTCCAAATAATTTTGTAGACGCAACATAAATTTTCAAACCCCATGACAAATTCTGTATATATAATAAGCGAATATGGAGATCTAGGAATATAAGAGGATAACTATAATAAATCCGATGGAGGTCTAAAAACCATCACCGCTGAAATTCGATCCCTTATCTCTACCAACAACATATCAGGGGCTTTATTCGTAGTTTGAATTCAATGACACAGTTATTGTAAACCCAAATCTCAATAACTCAAACTACAAATAATATGATTAGCTCTAATTAACATTAAATTAAATACTGTTCGTTTTCCTATAAACTGATCAATAATTAAAACCGTACAATTGTCCAATCGCTAATTGTCTTTAAGAAATCAAGATAGCAATGATGCTATCTTGAAAAGACATGCTAAGTATAAATAATTAAAGATATAAAATATCATTATCTACTAAATAATGGAAAATAGGTATAATTTTAGCTAAACACGTCTAAACTAAAGGGTAGTTCTAATGTAATGAGACAACAGTAATCCTATATGTAGTATTATATGTGGAGACCATGCTAAGGTTTAAGTATTGTTATATAGTGGGTGGGGAACACAAATCTATAATCGAGAAGGACATGCAATAAGTAATTAGTTCATTCCAAAGGAAATATAGCAGGATTAATCTATATAACATTATTATTAATATAAAAAATATTTACCCATAATTCGATCAGGGTGTCACATACACTTGTCAAAATCATTCAAAGGGAATTAAGGGACTCTTGATAAGCATCTTGACAGCTTTCTTTATAGGGATTATAATACAGACATTGGAAATTAATATATCATTTAATTATTTATTTATAAGGATGTTTTAAATAAAATAGACAAAGCTTATTCCAATACATATTATGTAATAAAGGCTTTTAAATAAAAAAAATAATAAAATTAAAAAATAATTTAAATTCTCAAAGCTTTATATATTTTATTATTATATTTGAAATCACAAACGTTTTATATTTTCGCAATATTTATTTTTCACATTGGTCACATCCCGTCCGATCTCTTTACAATTGAAACTTGACACTTAGAACTTTCTACCTAACTACACTTAATTAAATTCTCTTAACAGGTCGGCAATTACATTATCAACCATCCTTTTCCGCTCATAAACTTCACTGGACGATATTATTTTTACATTAAATTATTTTGAAAGTCACTAAAACGAATAAAATAGTCATCAAAAATTCGTACACATTTCTTAGTCTACTTCGAAATTACTTATTATATATCAAAGAAAGATCTTACATTCTGGCAGTGTTAATTTATTTGCCAATTCGCTATATTATATTGTTTAAAATTTAACACCATATACTTTCCATAAACTACTCTAGTGGGAATAAAATTAATACTATTAAAATTTATTGTATCCGTATTAGTTAGGAGTTGATATCATTTTATGATGACTTTTTTACGTCGAAGTGTTAAACCTATTTATACATCAACAAATAATATCACATAAATCCCTAAGTAACAGTCGTCTTTGGACTTATTTAATTTTAATTGATTATTATTAATATGACAAATTTATATAAAGATATATATTGCAAGTAGTGTAAGTAAGACGTCCATATTAGTGTGAGCGCATTGGAAAATACTTGTACATCCACTTGGGTTACCTAAAAATATATTTAAATGCATAAATATTCATAATGGTACAGCGAAGATGGATATTTAATACAACTGTTATGTATCTACATCGATAAATGAATAATAATTAATTAAAATAAAAGCAATATAACTTACCATTAAAATTAAATAACTCGAACGGAAAGTAAATGACTCTTGTAAACTATATGTTGATGCCGATGAATAATTAATTATAATCGAAGACAAATTAAAAATGTTACATAAAACACATGCGCAAAAGCAATTAAAGAAACACTTACTGTCTAATGGGATCGATTTAGCAACTGTAACGACAACTCGAAAATATAGAGAATAATCAAACTTAAAACATAACAGAAATTAAAATAATTATTAAGAACGATAAGAGCTCGAGGTTACAGTCTCATCAATGTACTATGGATAATAATTTACAAAATGAATTTAATCAGGGCAAGATTCCATAACTGTCACATCAAATGCAAAGCCTAGATTTAAGCTAAATACAAAACAAATAAAAATGAAAAAAAAAATACAATGACTGGTTAATGAATGTCTTAATCTAACATAAAATTGTACTTTAACATAAAATAAACTTAGGTAAAAGTCTAAAACACATGAACTTCACAAAAACAAACGATGAACGAAATTAAAACGAACGACGATGCTGCGTGGCACGCTAGTGAGTGCGGTTCGGGAGCGGTATAGACGTCGTAGAACCCGGCCCGCAGTGTGTTATGTTCGCGACTGTACTCACCCAGCGCGGTCTGCACGTAGAGCTGTGCGGGCAGCGAGTAGCCCAGCACGTTGTGAGCGCGCACGTGCAGCCTGTAGCGCGTGTCGGGACGGAGACCGCGGATCTCGTAATTAATGGCTTCGTAAGATTTCAGTTCCTCGATAATACAATCGGAGTCATCCGATACGCGCCACTCTCCGCTCACTTTTAGAACCTTTCGACAAATATCGTGAGTTTGAAATTACGTCATAATTAGTATATGACTCAAAATGTAATAAAAAATTTGTAACGAAATTTTTATTAGAAATGCTTACCGGGCAATAACTAATCTCATACATATCGATCGGTTCTCCGTTATGGGCGGGAACTTTCCACTGCAATTCATACTTGTCGGCGTATTTGCCATGAATTAAAGATTCGGAACTGATCGCTTCTCTCCATTTCGGTTGCTCCGGCGGTGACCTAGAAAATAATTGAATATTAATAAAAAAATTTAAACGTAAACTTTATTTATTTGCTATTCTTATACCTTCTCGGCATAATAACAGTGATCGGAGCACCCCAGCTTCCGACACCGACTCGGTTAACGGCCGCAAATCTGAAGTCGTAAGTGAACATTGGCCTCAAATTCTCGACAATATACGGAGAATTGACGGACCACGTTCGGTTCATAGCGAGATTCCAATCAAAGTTTCCGTTTTCTTTGTATTGGCTCGTGTAAGCCAATATTGGTGGACCCAACTCTTCGGCGGGGCCGACTATATTGAAGGATACCGATGTTGCCGTTATTGTTTCTTGTCGCGCCTGAAAATAAACGCGATGACACTCTTAAACGGATTAGAGAAAATCAAAAGCGATACAAACTTGTTTTCTTTTAAAAAAATTAGCTTATTGTTATTTTGTTACATTAAATACCCAATCGAAATAAATTGTCTTTAAAATTCATTGCCATGTTGAAGTAATGTCGGGTTATTTAACCTGTACGACTGGTCCTGGAGCGAATGCTTCTCTGAAATGAATGATATGTTCCGCTTCTCCAAGTGTATTTGTAGCGATACATTTATATACACCATAGAGGCTACGATCCACTGGTATGATGGTCACGTAACTGATGGGCCCTGAACCGTATATTTTCACATGAGGAGACTCAACGAGATCGTATTCGTGGAATCTAGAACGATAATAAGATATACATATTTTCTTCTAAAAAAATTCTAAGTTTCCGTTGGTTGGGTGCTCTACTTACTTCCATTTAATAGTAGCGTTTGGAATACTCTCTGCGATACAACTTATATTGACGGGTTGCGAGTTCCAACTCCATATTGGTACATTGGACATATGTTCTAAAGAAGGTCTGAATTGAACAGTAAGATGGCCATTTTTTCTTGCTTCCCCGCCTATGAATTAAAAAATGTACTATATTATTGTGTACCAATGGATTAGAACCTCTATAAAAACTAAACTACCTTCGTTTTCAGCAACGCACTCATATAGTCCATCATCTGTCCTATTCAGACGTGAAATAGTCATTACCGCAGTAGATTGCATTTGATCGCCGGTTTGTCGGCTGCTAGTTTCAATAGTAATCCTATAACAGACACAAAATCTAATATAATCAAAATTCTCAATTTAAAATTACTAAGATCAAAATTATTATTTTTTTACCTTCCGTTGTCGTTTGGTCCATTTAAAAAGCGATCAGCATTGCTCAATTTTCTGAAGCTTATACGGGGAGCGGGACGTCCAGATGCCTTGCACTCTAATCTACCCTCAGAATTTTCTGCAGTAGTCGTATTGAATAGCTCGAATATTTTAGGTTTTACGAGAACCTCAACCTCAATTTCGGTTTCATTGTGACCAGCTTGATTGACAGCACTGCAGATGTATTTCCCATAGTCAGCAGCTTCTACTCTATCAAAAGTCAATAATCCTGTGTTTTCGTTAACACTAAAACGGGATGTCGTAGCCAAGTTCTGAAATATGAGTTACAATTGAGGAAACAATGTTTAATACTTACATAAAGCTTTTCAGTTTCAAAATATTTTATTTCATAAAATAAAAACCTCTCGAGTAGACGCCTTGATCCAGGAATATGTTGGTGGTGGTTTTCCTCTTGCTTTGCAAGTAATCGCAGCAGTTTCACCTTCTTTTATCTCAACTTGATGTTCTCTTTCCTCCATTTCAGGTGCTGTGTACACCTAAGATAAAATGTACCATTATACATTATTCATATCATATATTTTATTTCATATAAAAATGTTGATGTATGTCTCAATTTATATGTTACCTCTAGTTTTATATTCCTCTCCGCTAATTCTCCGGTCTGTATGACAACGGCACGACAAGTGTAAGTTCCATCATCACTTTCTTCAATGCTTTTTATTAAAAGACCATTTGCGTGAATAACGTATCTGTCCCCGGTCATTATCTACAATAATAAGTTATTTATAGACTCGAACAATAATATGATAAGAAACTATTAATGTCTCCTAAGATTTAAACGAGTACTACATATTTCAATAAAACTATTTTACGGATATCACTAGCGTTTATTTTTATTTTTTTTAATTTAAACCCGACGTTTCGAATGCTTTACAGCAAACGTGTTCGTGGTAAGAAGAGATGATGGTTTCTGAGACCATCTGAAACGTCGGGTTTAAATTAAAAAATGTAAAAATAACCGCGAATTATATACGTAAAATAGTTTTATTGAAAAAAACTATTATTTTTAGTTTTTCACTTACGGGTGTGCCTTCCTTAAACCAATCAACGGATGGTGCGGGTTCAGCTGTTACTTCACACATCACTTTAAAATCTTTTCCTTTAGTTGCATACTGATTTTCATTTGCATTAGTCCATGTGATCGCAACTGCAATATAATATACAAAATATTAGTAAAGTGCATAGTGGGTAAAATTTAATCAAACCAAACAATTTGGTGAAACTTTATTATAACAATTAATATGCAAAGCCAATACCGAAAGTGTCCAAAACAACGCTCGCGCTTAAAGGCATGTTGGTGTACGTCGCTTCGCACGTGTAATTGCCTGCCATTGCCGTCGTGATAGACGATATGTATAGCAATTGAAGCTGTTTAGCCGGCATTGGTTCCGTATAGATCTCGGGTCTGGTTCCAGCTCTGATAAAAAGAGCAAAAAATATTGAATATTCAGAACACTTGGTCATTATACAATATTATAAAATATATAACAAATAGAACATATACATCGAAATAATTTCGACAAATACTTATAAGAAATACCAATCGAATTTCATTTTATATAAGTAATTATTGTCAATATACTAACGCAGCTTCATTAATAATCAATCCTTTAGGATCACGCCATTGTGGTTGCGTGACGAGCGCCGGGTCTGGAGCGTCAGCCTGGCATGTTAATACCACCGACTTGCCAACCGCTACCGTCTGCTGCTTTTGTATGGGGAATATTCTGAGAGTTTGCGAAGTACATCCTGGGAATAAAATATATATACATTAAATTACATTATGATGACCCATAATTTTTGTAAAAAAATAAAATATATATATTCTTTTTATAAAATCAATCATTAACTTATTGTTTAAGTACAAATAATTGTACTTATAACCATTATCTTTTACACTTAAAAACAATAAAGTTTAATATTGATAGGTTTTTTTAGAAATACTTTCATTTAAGAAAATAAAACATATACAAAATAAAAGATTTAAATTTAAATTTTATTTTAAAAATTTTGGAAATGTATATAGTGCTAAGGAATTAGCAAAAAATGCATAAGTAGTCATCGTATAAATGTCTATTTTGAGAAAAAATAAATGATTCAGCGAAAAGAGACTGTAATTAAATTTAACGTAATTTATTCAGAGGCACGTGACGAGGTCTCGTTTAAAAACATAACACTAATAATTTTTCAAAGATCTAACGTTACGTTTACATTTAGAATATTAAAACACATAAACTGTTAAAAAGAGACAAAATATAAAAAAAAATACATAAAAAATAATCCCGTCCTTTGATGTTACCTTTTCGCTTTTCAGATAAAAGATAAGCCTTAAACCTTTCATCAGTTTAAAGAAGCGATGTATGCTTTATATCATAAGCTGCTTCAATCTATCAAAAAGCTTGCTTCTTCCTAAAAATATTTTGTCGTATAAAAATATGGTCGTATTTATGTTACTCTTACTTTGGAAGTAAATTTTATGTAAATTCCACAAAAAATGAATCTATGTTCAATGTGTAAAGAATGAAAAAACTGTATTGTTTCAAATCAATTGAAACAATGGCAGTAACATTATACTAGTTTCACTTTTAACTCTTTCTTATTATAAAGTCAATCATTGAAAGGGTCATTACTGATGTGAGAATTTGTTGATTTAAGTCGTCTTTGAAATGTCATTATAATTTATGTATTAAAAAATATATTGACGCCAAAAAAAATGTTTTAAGTAAATATAGACCAAAAATTTCCTCAACGTGGGCAGGACTCGAACCTGTGACCTCTGATTACAGTCACATGACTGAAAAATAAACTATAGTGTCGCTACCCATCCTGATGACCCTAGCTTTTTAGGCACAGGTAAGTAGTGATTTTAGTGCTTGGGTACTAAATTCTGATTAGAGCAGCGGTTTTTTTTTTAAATAAAAGGGCTAAATATTACCATGGCTTGTTTTTTACCATAACATGTTTACATAAAAATTTCAAAACAACCAAGAATAATGTTTACAAGATGAAAATATCAATTAATAATGTAATATTAATTGATATTTTCATGTAATATAATAACAATGTAATATTATTAATATTCGCAAGAATCTGGAGCTTTTTTACTCATTAGCAAGATTATCAAGCAAACTTATTTAATGTTAGCAATACTGCTGGTTTGAAATTTATTTACTCTAAAAATAAAACTATTTTCAACGGATTTAACTCGCGTATAATTTTGGTTACATTTTAATTTTAACCCGTTTCGAATGCTTTACAGCAATCGTGTTCACGAGCAGACGAAATGCAAGACCTTATTAGTATTTGTCTTATTTTATTTTCAAGGGGTAAATTTAATTTAATAGGTAATCAGGAAATTCCACAATTTAAGATAACGTTATCTTGTAATGTGTGTAGTTATAAGCTACAAACATGTAGCTTATACTTACTTAAGAACACATAAACCCAAATATTCTAAGTCTAAGAAGTTCTAAATACATATAACTTCGTTAAAATGGATAGTATATTCTATATAATATACATAAAATCTCAATGAAAAACAAACATAATATGTTTAGTAATCTGAACCAGGTCTATCGCATCAACGCACGACTTACAATGTAATACATCAGTATGAAAGATGGATTTTTATTCTAACACAATACATGTCTGTCATACAACTCAAATATAATCTGGTACACGTGTCGATAAAGTTTTCCTTTTATGTTGCAAATCAAACCTTATATCTAGGCCGTAACTGAAGGTTTATGTCGTCCCCAACAGTTTCATTCTTGGGAGGCACGCGGAATTTTTTACCACTTTTTAGGTATTCAGTAAGCGTACTGGGACCCTTCCTTATCCTCGAGTTTTTCCCAACAAACTGCGCTCGTTGCATTTTATACGAAACGTACGCTTTATGGAAGGGAATACACTATGCCGGATTTCCACGAAGCACATTTCAGTAAGAGAATTACTAATGTAAGAATACTTTATAACAGGAAGTTTTATAGCGCCTTAGTTCAGAATGCGCGTAAAGCAGTCATAAATCTGCTGTAGAACATAGCAGTTGAAATGCATTCTATTTTAAAATAGAACATTCTAATATAACCTACACATTAAAACTAGATTTTCCTGCAGTATCGCTCTCACTCAAGGGAGATCTATATCTAAAAGAAAAACTTGTACAAAAATATATAACGAACACAACAGATAGTTGAAGATTTTTCTTCAAATCCTAATTCAAAAAATTGGGACCATGAATATTATTTTAATTCAAAGCGATAATATTGTTAAAATAATGTAGACTTCTTTCATTCTGACAAGATACTAAATATTAGCTATTTTTATTACCTCATTTATTAATTTAGTTCCTTTAGCCACATCACAACAAAAAATACTTCATCAATAGCTTACAACGAAGTCTATTCAGGCAAAGCACCAAAATTACATTGCAAGGGGAGGTTTGGGGGTTGACGACAATTTCGCCAATGAGGGTAAGAACCAAATGCAGATAGAAAAAAATACGTTGCAATTTCACCCTTGTCACAATATATTTAAGATATATGAAGTGTAGTATGTTCTGTACAATTGAAATAAGCAAACGGTGGATTAAAGGGTTTGAGGAAAATTTGTACGCTTCATAACGGGACCGACACTACTGATCCCCACGCGGTTTTGAATTACCAATTACTCTCATTCTGGTTCCTAACAAGGCTTTTAAATCCATTAATAATAGTGACAGTCTAACAAATAAGCGGTTTTTGTTTGTGGTTGCTTAATTAATGATTAAAGCGGTGTAGTGTTTCATAGTTGAATCAAAGTCTTTTGGTTTGAAAGACAAAGTTTTTTTTAAATGCTGCTTTTATTATAGCATTACTAAGAATATTTTTATTTTTTGTAATCATAACGTAATGCGTAGATACTATGCTGGAATTTAAATATTATTTTATGTTTAAAAAACATAAAAAAATATACATAACAACGCCATGATATCATGAATATCTGTGTGTGTGTTTATCCCTTTTACTTTTTTTGAATCTTAACTCTTGACCTATAACGTCTCAAGCAGTTTGATCAAATAGAATAGGAAACTTGCTAAAGGACCTTTTCAACATTTAAGTTAACAACAATAAGCCAATCGTAACACGAATGAAACGAAACGGAACAGTTTCAGGTCTACCGGAGACCTCTGCGTCTCACGTCCCAGTGGAAATTAGTCATTCGAAAGGTACAAAGGATCACAGACTAGGTACAAATATAGAGTGAGTGATTTATTTCATCTCAATGATATTATATATTAATATGCAAATGTTTAAAGTAACTAATACTTTAACTTTAACTTATTTAAAAGTAATTATTATTTTACTAATGCTTTTTATAATGTTAGGTGTAAAAGAAAAATAAAATATATACTTCAAGAAGGTTATTTCAGGTTTCAATACTAACTAATTTCAAAAGTGAGACAAGAAAGTAATTTCATTCCTGCGGAATTTGCTGCCTGTATTTTATAATAAATTGAGTCAATTACGTATACTATAAAAACAAAATTGTAAAATGTAATGAAACTTTTATGGCTCCTATTTTCAGATTTATACTTTATATATATTTACGCTTCAACATTATTAATGCAAATTTCACTGCACTCTGCGTAAAACACTCAGGAAGCGAGGCATAGATAGACATTTTGATTAATTACTAAGGCATTATTTCCCAATTAAGCCCACCTCCCCCAACTTTCTGTCGCCTTAGGGAACGTCGAGACATGGGTTGCCTTTATAAACGAAAACAAGAAAATCTGTTGTATTAACGCTTTAACTCGGATTAAGGATACAAAGGTGGAAATACTTAATCCAGTGAGAATGAATATGCCCCTGTTTGAGTTATCATGCTTCTGTTCAAGAGAACAAGAGGGATTACCAAAGCCAAGACGGAGAATTAGGCATGATGTGTCTTATTCTATCATATATGTACCACAACACAAGCGACTTAGGCTCGCACAACTACTGGTATATTTATGATATACATAGAATATGTACAAGGTTTAATATTGTAATTGCTATTATCATATATATTAATAAAATAACAAATTTCATTCGAGTATCAAATTGTACAATTACATAAATCGATATCCGCAGTTACTATTACAATATTTCCGGAATGTTAAATAATATTTGCATGCAGTTTTTAAAACTGAAATGTCAAAATTGTAATTAAGGGTAGTGTTGAGCGAAACGATATAAATGGCTTTTGCGAATCTTCTGTAAAGAAAAGTTTAAATTTATCACAGCAGTCATAAAATTGGAGTGCTGCAAAAGAAAATGAAATAAACGATCAGTTGCACATTCAAGCAATTATCTATTGAACTGTTTGTTTTTCTTAACAATGTTATAAAAAGATCATTATACCTACACAATAACGATTTGTTTTATTAGTATTTTTATTGAAAACAGTTTAGTTTTATTAATATCCACCAGCACTACAATCTGAACAAAATACCTACCCCAAATATTTGAATTTATTTTCAATCACTTAATATGTTTTTATCACATAGTCACGGCGTAGCAAATTTTATAAAAAACATACCCAAGACATCTCGTCTGCCACTAACAAGGGGATTGCTAAAGGAGGGTGAACTCCTTCTACCTCTGATGTATTTTTCTTGGTATTATTTAATAAAATATGATCAAGGAAAATAAACAATATTTGTTGAATTTTGTCTGAACTATGCCTTGTGGCATTTAGCCATTCGCCGTTTAAATTAGCATTATATAACATTTTTGTCTGATATCCGTCTTTTAAAAGTGATCAAAATTAATTTAAAACAACTGGTATCTAATTTCCAGCACCAGGTGTTTAGGTGTTTACGATCACCATTAGCAGCACCATTACGACTAATGAAAATCGTTCCTCTACTCGCAATAAATTTCAGTACACGTTAACTACAAAATATCCAGACTCCCTCTGCTTTCATTATCAGTTAGACAAGGGTCCTTCTTACAAAAAAACATTAAAAGCTATCTCCAAACTGAAGTACAGGGGCGTAACGAAGTGGCATCTTAAAACAATAGCTAAATACAAGGGTCAGTCTTTTCATCGCATGCTACTTAAAACTGGAGATCACTCAATATATGCTGAATTCAGAGAATTTTTATGGACAGCATTTTAGACCGCTTTATTGCATTTGAAATTTATACCATCCCATGGGTGCTATAAATTTTTGTTGAATTTTCCCGAAAACAATTCTCCGCAATCTATTATTGTAACCACATGTAAATGTACTTTTTGTAGAGGGGAAAACTTTTAAAATATTCTCTGTATTAACTAGATCTTTTTTGAACATTTTATCTTTATTTAGATCTAAAACTCTTAAATTTTTTTGAAGTAATTATTTTTTAACTAATTTTTTTTTTATTAAGGATATATAAATAATATGTTTATAAAACCTATGTTATTCTGATAAATCCTTAAAATCTAATTCCTAATCTGCTATTTCCATTAATTAGTTTTGTTTACCAATACCACCCTTTAAGTGGGGAATTGATCTAATTTCACCCGAGTCTCCCCACAGACCATTAATTACGCCTTGAAGCCGAGCCATGCCTCTGTAAGCCTATTTCTCCGTTTATAACCCGCAAACAAACCGACATGATTGCACCCGCGCTTATTTATTACTTTTCCTCGCAAATGACATTCTTGGAAAGTTTATAGAATCTATGGAATTAGAAAACCCTTTCACACTTATCTACTCCATTCTCTTATTAAAATTAAAGTATATTTATAGTAATCATGTATGTTTTAAAGATTATCAAGTAACTTTTAAATTAATTTAAAATCCCTAAAAACTCGTAAAACCTTCATTATATTTATTTTGCTTTCATTTTAGCCGCAGTCGGTGCCAGTGGATACAATTTAAATATATCTACAATTTAAATCTAGCAGGAAGGGAGATCTAAAGTGCAAAGCCCAATGATTGTTAATCTTGTAAATCGTCACCTACGCGCTTGTTACTTCCAATTCACTATGTCATCCACATAAGTATCTCTTGTTTATAATACGTTACGCATAAGTATTACATAAGTATTCAAATATGCCTCAAATTATATAAGGTTATAAGCCAATACATTAACCAAAATAATGTTACTATATACTTTTAAATTTATAAGTTAATAATCGTTGCAGAACTATTAGCATTTTTTTTGTAAAAGGCCTGCAAAATAGCTTGTACAATTTAAATTATACAGTCAAATTTAACTCGTTGAGCGACATCCAGTACACTAACAATTTACGGAAGATGAGCCTTTATTCAAATTTTCATGTCGTTCTGTTGTGGACGCTAAAGCCTTTTATGCTTAACTGTCTAGAAATTGCATGGAAATTATATTAAATGAAACCTGAAGCAGAACTGAATGCAATCAAACTCGTTTAAATGAAGGCACTTTTTCAATTATTTTAAAACGAACAATTTGTTAAATACATATTTTTATACAAAACTTCGTTTAATGAATTGTTGACCTTAACGTTGATCTTAATTAAATTGGACAATAATTTTTTTTTAATAAAATCATCTAAGTAAGACAAATTGCTCACAATATATTATTGCAAAACATAATCTATATCTAGGTAGCGATGCGTAATAATCACGTCGGCTACAAGCATGATTTGTATTCTGTAGGTCGAGCCATCCGTCTGGCCAGATTAATTATCAACCGCTGCGCCTCATGTTTGCAAATCAGCCTGACTTCATAATCTCGAATAAGATTCAAATTTAGGGAGCATAAGTCCACGTACAGCTGTATTAATTCGCAATCAAACCTTTTGTCAAATCAAATATCAATTTATGGTTTTCATATTTTGTAGTGTTTTTGTTTTTATTGTACCATAACGTATCAGTAAAAGGAATTAAATCAGGGCAAGAGTGGTTTTAAAATGTAATCAAAACGTCTCCTGCCCCTCTTGATTTTATCACATTGAAAAGGGTTGTTCTTAACGAAACCGTCAACAAAATCGTCATGTGTATCAACATAGGGACCGAAAGCCCGTAGGTTCTGCTTCGATCACGCACTGTTTGCTAATGTATGAAGAGTTTCTACGTGATATGTGTGCCAGTTAAAATATTAAGCGATGCTTCGGAGTAGCAAGTTGCGAATTGCTTAATGCTTGCAAAGCATTAATTTTGTAAACAAAGCACTTAACTCACAAATCCCTACCAAAGCTTGATACTCTTTACTTAATTTAATGGAAAAGTGCTCATTCTGCCCATAAACATTATGATAACAAAACATTAAATAATTAGCAATAGAAAAAAAAACCTATAGTGTAATTGTAAACCAAGACGGGATAAAAAAATCTTACTATTGTAATAATATATTTTTAAAGTTTAACCAGTTGTGTAATTAGTACGTAATAAAGAGCATAACATATAAATCTAATATGGAAATTTATTTGTTTATGATAAAGAATATGAATGTTTTTGTTTGCAAGAATATCGCTTCGTATCACCTGCTGTTTGCCATTATGAGATGAAAAATTGAAGAACGACACGTGAGATGTATTAGAAATATTCTATCGGAAATACTGAACACAATAATGGCAGTTGTTGCATCTCTTACGTGCATATTTCGATAATATTTTTTTAAACCAAAACTTGAATTTGATTTAAATATACTTTAATGACAAATCACTTAACCTACAAATAGAAAAATGAGGAGACCGTCATAAATATTCCATAGGATAGCCAGTCTTTACTTTCAATTTAAAAGTTCAAGATAGCTGGCTGCAGGCACTCAACCTAATGCTCTAATGCGCTTCGTAACGGGAAAGTGGCGAACCTGAATAATTTTCCAATTATATTTCCCTCCCAATTTCCAAGGTGTCGCCCGCGGCTCTCGTCAAATGCAGCCGTGAACTTATTATACAGTACAAGTGACATAGACATAAAGACTAATATCCTCTGACAACTTCACCCTCCGAGGTTTCTGTTACCGGGTAGGTTGTTGACGGTTTCCATAAGTGTAAGTAAAACTCAAAAGTTATTCGTGCGTTGGGATATTTATTCATTTTTTGACTTGACAGCTTCATTTAAATTTTCGGTCGTTATATTTTTCCTATTTAGGTGGCCTTTCTCAAATAAGAGATATATTTATAGGTAAAAATGTATACTTATACAAAAACAAAAGAAAATAATCACATGAAAGGTCTGATGAACACAGCAAGATTTATTCAACCCTTTACATTTCGGTTACATTGAGTGCGGTTGCCGGCAGTCATGTGTACAGGGTTCACATAAAAGAATATACTCCAAACCAAATTTAAGAGAAAATGTTTACAATATATTTATTTACGAGTCAACTTTTCATAGTCTATTTTAAAAAAGTAAACCTTTTGTGGCCAAGCAATTGTTTAATTTACTAAAATAAAACAATTAAAGAAAATTATTTCAAATCAAAGTTTCAACCATTCAATAAATTGAAAATAAATGAAATTAGGTCACATAAATAATTGCTACCGAAATAATGTTCGTCAAGGAAATTCAATGGATGTAATGAGGAATAATTGCTGTCTTTTGATATGTTCAAAAAGTTAGTTTGTGAAGGCAAATTATGCGCTTCGCTGAATCTATTGTAATAATAAATTTCATCATTATTTATTTTATTATTTAGACTACTCTATGAAGCTGAATGTGCTAAGCCTATGGATTTTTTGCCAAAACAAATTATTAATTACTTGTCTTGATTAAAATTTTTATAATATTTAAAAAAATGTGATTTTTTTTTATTTCGTCTACAATAAATTTCCGAATACTGAAATTAAATCATATTTCTCGTCACAAAAGTGATCACTTAAACAGGGAATCCGCAAATTCAATTCGAGTTCGATCGACAATAGGATAAAAAGGCTCATTAGTAAGCTTCGAACGTTCTTCCAAATGAATTCTAATAAAGTTAGTAGCAAATGGAAGCTTCGTACCCCCTTTTTTAATTTATTTGTGAAAGGCCCTCAAGCTACTCGATGATAGCTTTTATTGCTTTTTTAAATTGGGTCACCGGTTTTGTTTTTTAATTTCATTATTAAAATTTTCTTTTGAAGCTCACTTCGACAAAAGAATCCAATTAATTAGCAAAGCGTGTATTATCGCAAGGCACTCAGATATAAAAGAAACGGCTTATCACGTATCTGCGTTTTAATTATACCTACATTGGAAAAAAATAACTTGCCGTTATGTATTCGATTCACTTCATTTCGTATATACCATTTCACATTTAATTTAAATTTATATTAAAACCACAAATAATTATTAAGTATTTCTCAAAGATAATATTTAAGTAAAGCTATAGTCCATGCTCCAGGCGTCACGTGCCGAATAATGAACTGGCTTGCACGTGCCTTGTCTGGAGTCTCCGAGAACTTCCTTACCCAAATATATGCATAGATTTAAATAAATCATATTTCTACTTATACCATCGTTAATAAAACATTCTCTAGGTTCATAAGTATTTAAGGAGTAGGTGATGCCAATTTAAAATCTGTTTGGTAATTCCTACTTTTGTTAGTAACAAAAGTAGGAACCAAAAAGACCCTTTTTTACATTTGTCTCTGATTGTAAGTATGTATTACCTACGATTAAAATTAATATGTGATTTAGAACATCATTCCTAAAAATAGCATGCCTCAAACTAATCTCTTTTTGACAAAATATACAACTTTATCAAAACTATAACAGTTACACATAAATAAAGATATTTCAAATAACAGTGACTTCTTAAAACCAGTGTTTAAACAGTAGAAAGTAGAGTAATCCCCAACCTAAATTATATATTACCTTTTCCCAAAGTGAAAGTAGTTGGGATATAAATTATGAAGACAGGTGAGAGCAAATCACTAAACAATACCTTTATCTCAGGTTTAAAATCTTAATAACTTTTATATAGCATTCCTGAAGTGAAAAGGTCTCATTCTAGAGTTAAGTGCATAGCGCATACTTGGTATATTATTATTTATTGAATATTATATAACATATACGTTTCGGTATTTCAAGACACATAGAAATAATTTAAAGAATCCTTATGAGTTCCATTCTATGTCGACTATGCAGAACAAGAAAATAGCGTTGAGATAAAATTCTATTTGATGAATAAAGTGACCCTATTCCTCGCTTGGCTGTGAATAGTCAGGAAATGCTACAGGTTGTTGATATGTAGAATTCTGTGCAATATATGTGCGATTTCATTGTACCTGGCTGTCGTGTAAGATAAAGTGTTAGACGTCATAGCTTCTACAGTATATTGTTTCTATTTTTCTCTATATTTTAGTGTAAATTATAATGATGCTTATTAAACTACTTGTTAAAATGTATTCAACAAATTAAAAGAGATGAAATATATTTTGTTCTATAAAATATTTTCCTATTCTAATGTAAAACAATTTATTTTATTTATAAGTACCCTAACAATATAATTTATTAGTATGATAGTTCTAAATGGCCACACACAATGACAAATACGAATAGTAAGCTCACAAAGTGGTACACATAATCCTTCGTTGTAAAGCTGGTGCCAGATATGGCATGTTGAGGACTCAGGTGGTCTTACTAATGTGTCAGTGGATACTCACCCTTAGAGTTTATAGGCTTTTTAACTGTCATTTTGTCTTGGATATCATTTATAATCTATATTAAACGTAATTATATTTTAGTAGATAAAATCATCATCCTTAACAATTTAAATTAAAAACAATTAACTTCGATTACCGTTATAAAAAAATAATTAGTTTCAGTTTACAAATAAGAAAAATATTTGTATTCATAAATATTTTTATTATAAAGAATAATTTTAAAAACATTACACCTATATTAAATATAAATATATTCTGCCCGGCGCCGTTTTTTTTTTTTGTCATATCGGATATTCTGTGTGCTCTCACGAGTGAGGTCTGGTTCACGTCATTTTTTGTTAAGCTTCCGTTTAAAATGCCGTTGCGTTCAGCTGTATATTACTAGCACCTCATATTTCAACCAGCGACAAATTATTATTGATAAGAAAAGATAACAAGAAAAGACATACAGTACAGACGCCACCTGTATTTTAAAAAATGACAGATTGTTATTAATTTATGGTTGGCTGTTTTCACATACAAATTCCAAGTTCTATATAAGACATAATTATTTATCATTAAAATAATTAAACAAGAATTACGTCTGATATTATTTTAAGGAATAATCTTACAACGGCTTTAATGCACCAAAATATCTACTTTCAGTTTTTTATCAGTTTTATATTTACTAGTAATAGCCAGTAATGGCGGCAGCACGGTCCGTATCATCAAATGGGGATCGAACGAAATATTGCTACTTTAGGCATTGAACACAGCTGCTGATAATGATAACGAAAAACCGCCACAATGTTAGGAAAAACGAACCAAATTCGAGATAAAACGATATTTATAACATTTAGGAATGCTTAATTAAAATAAAAATAATATATTAAAACATTTTTTCTATATCTTGTTTGGTTTCTTTGTGAACTTTTCAATAAAACTATTTAACGGATATAACTCGCTTTTATTATTACATTTTTAAATTTAACCCGAAGTTTCGAATGCTTTGCAGCAGACGTGTTCCCGGTAAGACGAGAAGAATAGTTTTATTGAAATGTGTAGTACTCGTGTAAATCTTAGAAAACATTATTTGTGAACTGTTTGTAAATTTATTGTTTTTTTGCAAAATAAGAATAGGTACTATTATAATTTTTACAGATTACCTTCTGTCTGTAGTAATTAGCGTTGCGAGAAATTAAACCAAGAAATGTAAACAGTATTTAATGGGGATGTTACAGCGTTATAAATTAGGAAGAACAAGTTTTTGGTTATTTTAGTGCTTCTACTTGACCAGCGCAATTAAAAGATTTTATCTAATTTACATTTTCAACATTTGTTTTTTTAAGTATGATACATACTCGAGGTAAATCAGAGAAATGTATTATCTAACCTATCTAAATGTATATATTTTATGATACTTAAAAGTATTATGAGTTTTTTAAAGCTGTAATTTTTAAATAACTTTATTAAAAATATAATAATTTAAAATATGATTACTTATTTACAATTATTTTCAAACAAACCCATATAGGCCAAAGGCAGCAAAACAGAAACACTCAATTAACTCGGTGCTTATTAGTTAAGGTTAGGTACTGAAAAGGTATATATATTTAACAATATATCACGTATATTGTTTAGGAAAGCTCGAAACATAGATGAAACGGCGGTTAAACAAGGCTGCCAGGAGTGACAAACTACGGGTCGGTCCAAGCATGAGTAATACGAGTCTCGGGGAAGTAACAAGACCGTATTAAATCACCGGCTTTGAATTCACTTCGGTTCGTCAGGTGCATGTAATGGAAGTCCAAAATTTGAATATAAGCTTTACCTGTTTTGATAGAGTTTCTTTATTGAGTTGCTTAATTACTTTTACAAATATTAATTACTCAGTGTCTCATGAACAGGGATATAGGGACAGAAGAGGAATTGCAAAACGTTTAACTTATATGAGGATGTATAGTACAGTCGCTAAAAGAAAGTTTATTTTATATCGTGATTCTGTTTGTATGTCTCGCTGTCATACCTACTAACATCTAAAAGAGCCACAAAACGAAAATATATCAAGAATAACGAATATAATAACATTCGTTGATACCTCGGGTTAAAATAAATTTTCTATTAAGTTCACCAGACCCAAATAAGCTGAAAGGGGAGAGCATTTATGCAATCAGGAAAGCAATATACCCTATTTATTACGATTACCCACAAAGATGAGCGTTTGAACAACCCTTTGTTCATTTGTACTGACATAAAATGAATCGCTTTAATGTGTACCGTCAAAATAAACATTGAAATGAGAGCATTTAGAAGCATTATACAGTTTTGCCAAAATAATGCACTATTAATTAATGTGTTTTGATTCTGATGTTTAATTTGTTAATTCAGTTTTAGATAGTTATTAGATTAAAAACATATTAGTTTTGTATATAAATTTGCATTGAGCAGACACAGTGCTAATTTCATGAAATGTTCGTATTCGAATTATTACTATCTGTGTGTATGCGGCTGTCCGCAGCCGCAGAATAGAAGTATTCAGAACACTGTTTACAAAGAAAATGTAGAGTTCCACGGTTTAAAGACTTCAACATAGTTCGGATTACTTTTTGTTTTGGCTGTATTTAACGTTCCTAAATATTTAGTAAGAAAAAGAACATATAAAAGTATATTAATTTAAGGTTTTGTCATTAAAAACCATGAAATACACGTATACAATGAAACTGGACAATACCAGTAAAAGGATAAAAGCTATTAGGTGACTGAGCACGTTTAGTAATAAATTCTAATAAAGTTAATTAAGTCGTGGGACGACATTATCTCTTTTAAAATTTTGCCTCTAAATAAAACCTCGTTTTTGCATTGATGACAAAGGGGCCACGTCTACGTGACTTGGTCCTGAAAATGTTGACATTATTTACAAAGTGAGCCTTAAATACGTTGTACCGTTTTATATTGGGTGACCATCAAATAAGTTATATCAAAATTAAATATTGTTTCCGATTGTCAATAGATTTAAGAAATCTTGTCTTTTATTATTGTTTATAAAATATAATATAAAATAATAGATGTTTTTCTCTGAAAGCAATTAGTACTCATCTGTTCATGGGAACGTATGTGTATTTCCTTATTATTTTTTGTAAGTAACGAAATATGGGATGACTTCCTCCAATAATAATAACTTTTTGCACCTGCTTCTAATGTTCTTTAGAAATTATGGGCCGTAAAGACGTAACAAGAGGAGATTAAAGGGGGAATCTAATGATATAGATAATATTTTTAATGTTATATATTATAAAAATAAATATTATAGTATATTTATCCTGAACTGATTAAAATTTTGTTTAATACAGTTTTAAGAATTAAAAACCAAATTCAATGGTTGCCTAAACTCACGCGACGAAATTCAACAAAAATGTTGATCACACAACAATTTTTGGTTGCACAAAAAGTTTTTGAACCCTTGACCTTTAGCACAGAAGTCAGGGTCACTAACCACTAAATCAAGCGAGCGTGAAACAAATTGTAAATCATCACTAGACACAGTAGATTTTAAAACTTTCAAGAACAGAATAACAAAACCCAAGTATGAATACATATACATTTACATAATTTTGTAACAATATCTAACCTAACAAAAGATATACAATGAACAAACCGCAGGGACAGCTCAGTTACTGTGTAAATACACCTGACCTTACGGCTACTTTATTATAATATCCGGAAGTTTGGTTACATGACTATACCAAAAACAAAATATTATTTAATACTCAATAAAAATATATAACTACTTTTAACATAATTGAAAGCAATAATTAATTTAAAAAATCTAAAATCTTTGCTGCAAATAAAAGTTTTTTGCTATAATTATAAAATTTAACAATGTTAAGTGTGAGATTGAAATAAAGACACCTTGTGTAAAGTCTTTCCACTTAAATTTCAAACTGACGCTATCCAAATTAATTAGTAAATTTAACAAAGGTTTAAACATTGAAACAAGTAACTTTATATACTGAAAATAATATCCTTTTTAATTAACAGCGTCCCACTTTTTAGCGTTGGAAGTTTAGCGTTACGTACAAACTGGACGCCCGTGGGAGAGGTAAACATTTTAATGGAACGGAAGATTTAGCGGATAACATCACAGTCAAAATACTTGAAAATCTCGACAAATAAAATGCACGTTCTAAAGCTTTATAAATAAAACGTTAGACAATTACAGTACCAAAATAATATTTATTCATAACACGATATATTTATTACAATAAATATTTAATCATTACTAATATAAAATCATTTTGTTTAATAAATAATTTATAAAAAAGCGTAATTATATGCATAGAGTAACGCTTTTTATAAATAAAGTCATGCTCTTAACTCGAGAATGCTTCTGTTCTAGTTGCTCTGTAATATATGCATCTCAGGTAGTCGCCATTGTTTTTATTGTTTGGACTACACTTTCATAAGCTAACTTCCCGTCTTCAGTACACAGTTTAAGCACATTATATTACAGTAATGTTTGCGAAATTTACTAATTTAGTATTTTATACATTTTCCGCTTCCGAGCTCGTTTCATTTTTGCTTAATACTTTTTTTAGAGCGGATATTAACATTGAGATTTTATGAGTTTTTCAAATATTCTCAAAATATATATTTTGATAAAGAGATTTTATGTTCTTTATTATATAGATTACTTGCTGTTATTCAAGATTCTACCCGAGAACGAACGATATTTTAAATATTTACATAAATAAGAGTAGTAACTTAAATAAGAGAGATAGTCTCTATAGATTGGAAAGAATAATCAATTTTATCCAGTAGTTTCCAAGAATATATCGTTTAAACATACAAACTTTTCAGCTTTTTAAAAATAGTAAAGATTGCGAAGTAACCATTTTAATTAAAACAGCCCATGGAAATAACAAATTAGACAAGTTGTTTACAGTCCATCAGTCTGTTTCATCACTGGATACGTCCCACCTAATCAGACGTAATCTAGTTAAAACTTTTCCAATAAGCCGCCCCTCAGATTCCTGGAGCAGAGCAATCGTTAAATAAAACCAAATGTCATAAGTAAACTGGGTTAAGATGAGATCTTTATCGTTGTAACGTGGGATAATTAAAAAATAGCAAAACAAAGGGGGGATGTATTTATTCGTTTCAATCATTATTATACTGTAAAAAAATAGATCCATAATAAATTTAATATGATACTTCGTGATGTCACATCATCTATATTGTTATAAACGTAGAAACTTAAAGAAATTACAAACTCAAATGACATTAAACCCCAGTCTCTACGCACCATTAAACTAATAGGATAAATCTTGCTACGATTTTTACCCTCAGCCAGAACAAGTAATCTTTCAATCTCTTAATGACAATCGAGAATATAAGCCGCAATTATCAAAGCTATTCCCTTCTATATTGGGATTGTCGTATACTTTATGTATCAAGCTGTTAAAAATCATATTTAACCTTAATAAGCCACGCTCACAACACTACATATCTGAAAGTAATTTTAATTTTATAACGTGTATTTTTTTGTTTATCTTTTATAACGTGTATTTTTTTGTTTATCTTAATATTTTTTTAGAATCTTATCTTATAATTGTAATTAAAGAACTTCAAAAGTTATACAAACATGAGAACCGGAGGGTTTAATATCTAAAAAGTTTAATTAAGTTTAGATTACGTTAAACATAAGATAGGTATCATCATTCAAATTACTTCTGCCCTACGAACAAAGGTAATGGAATGAAAATGTTCAAAAATGTTAGCCATTTTCTCCATAGAAGATAGATCATGAGATAATAAACGCCACGATATTTCTCGAGAATCGTTATAAAAAAAGGTATTCGAGGTGGAACCACTTTTATACCATATAAAAAACGACCTATACTTAAATGTATTTTTATATCTATTATATCATATGATATGTGCAGATTTCTTAATTATAGACATGCGTCACACGGAATAATTTTGTATTATTCGACAAAAAGCATAGTAGATCGCTTCTGTTACGCCACAGCGATTTGTGTAAGTCAGTAGGGGGGAGAATAAGACATTAACCGTATTGTTCCTCCGCACTCTACAAGTCATCTTAAATGATGCGCGACACATAAAAATGTTGTTTTATTTCTTTGGTACATTCCTGTGAAGTTATTATAGTAGATAGCATTGATGTTATAAAATCAAAATGACAAACTTTACAAATAAAGAATTTATTTAATATGTCTAATAAACTCAAGTACTTATCAGAATAAATGTACTAAGTAGACTTTATTCTCAGTTTTGTCACTTTCTTAATAACGATTTTCGTCAAAGGTGTAAAAGAGACAGAAAATAATATATGTTATACTGAGTATTAGTATTTTTATTATTAAGGGGTAAAAGTCATTGAACGTTTAGACAAAGCGTTTTAAAATAATTTGAATTTATAAAAGGCTTTAATAAAGTAATTGAAACTTCCGGCAGTGCATCATGTTGCAGTTGACGTGTAGTGCGCCCGCACGCGTTTGAAGAGCTCATTGTTGTAGCTAGACTGAGTGTGTCATTATGCCATTTACTGCAACTATCAAAACTTTTTTGGTCTGCATCCATGAATCGCACTTTAAATCCCGACCCTTTAATCTCTACATCAAAACATATACATATGTGACTATATCCAGCTCGAATATTATATCAAGTGGTAGCTAGCCACAAACCTCACCGTAACGCTTGGAATTTAAACCTTCTTACCTATCCATCATCTTCTGTAACATTCCTTTCTCACATGAAAAATTCCTTCATGCAGAGGTGAATAATAATAAAATAGTATCATACGTGGACCTTGTGGAATATGAGTAAAAGGAATTCTTTTGCAAAATATGAAATAGTATATATTAAATATGCATTTTTAATAAATACATATACAATTTATTATTATATATTAACCTAGATGTAACTATAATAACTGGTTAAATATTATTAAAAATTCTTGCTCTAGAATAAATCGTAAATACTTGGTTAAAAATCTTAACTAAGAGTAATCTCGCCCGAGAATAACGGTCCATTAAAAGGTTTAGTGGCTCTCTTAACTTAATTCAATTTTATATATCTCTGGGTTCCGTTAGATTCAATTTACTTCACAGGGATAAAATGTGTAAAAGAAAATATAGAGTTAATGACAAATCGTATTAAACTTTAGGTTCCGTACAAATATTAGCATAAATTTGACGAGTTTCACCAAATGGAGCATTATAACCATCTGTGACTTCTAGTAATAATACTTTCGTGAGAATAATTAGAGAACTGTGGTCTGGGATACTATAATTTGGCATCAAGCCAGTATTGAGGCAATCGTTTTCTAGAATTACTTAAATTCTTTGCAGTAAAATGAGTAATTAAAAGTTTTTGTAACACTAAATTCAATTATTATATTACATTAAAACTAAAGTTAATTAACTTCCCAAAAGCCAACGTTATTAGTGAGTCAATTACCGACAAATCTGGGATTAGTGAGATTAATCGACAAACGACAGATGACTGAGGAGAGTGATGCGGCGGTCACCTGACTTGAATGATGACCCGTTTAATGTGAACGGTGAATGTTGATGCAGATATATTTATGCGTTAATGTTCGAATACCAGATCTGCTACGACTGACGCTGTGGCCGCTCTCACTCGTGTCTAATTTGATGGATTATTCTAATAGCCTAGGGTTCTAGATTTTTATGTATTTTATTTATTTAAACTTTATTGCCTAAAAAGTAATAACACACTTAGTGCAACAAATCAATTTCTACAAGTTGGGACGTAAAGGTAATTAATTTAAACGCAAAGTCTTTAAATTATATTTTTTCGTAATGTAACATAAACTTTTTTGGTATACAATAAACAATATATAATATACTCATTTAAACACAAAAAAGTGTAATTTCATACACTCAAATATATTTATATCATAAATACTATTATGTTATATATTATTTTGTAATTATTAATTATACTTACATAATTACTGTTTATAGATTCATGTACTTAATTAACATTTTGAGAGCTTATAATGTATTATTTAAAAGTAATATTCAACGTGTAAATGATATAATTAAATAAAAGACAGTTTTTATTTATTTTCGCTACGCTATTTACCCTGAAATGCTTTATTCTATTCACTCATTTATTTATCTCCACATCCAAGATGTACTACAATGCCCATCGCTTGTTCCTGACAGGCGTTATCATTATCACATTGACTTATGTTTGATTTTGCCTCACCTGAAATATCTTGCATTGCATTTTAAATCATATCCTAAGTGAATAAAGTTCTATTTCCTTGAACATATATATCACCTGCTTCATATAAATCGAAGCCTTACAAATCGTGTCTAGTGGTTTTGGCAATATGTAGGGAACATGTTGATATTTTACTTAAGAGAAAATTCAAATCACAGAAAATACGCTATAGCATATAAAATGTGCGTGTACTCATTTACTTCTTAGTATTACTAATAGTTTTTCTAGTAGTATTTACTTTTTTACAAACGTATAGTTCTTTTTAATTTGCAGACAATAAACCATCTCAATGTCGAGATAAACGTCGTATTACCTTTTTACCTAAATACCGCACTTTATCGTTCTTTGTCTAAGTAAAATCCACCGTTACACTAAATAGACTGGAACGTAGTGGTTTTCTTGTTTTCTTGGATGAACGAAGATTTAAAACAGAAAACTTTTTAATAATAAAAAGAAGTTAATTTAACTGTAACTTAAAAATAATAAAAAAATATTGATCTACTACAAAAAATGTTAAAAACATATATTAATTAAAACAGCTTCGGGATTAAAAATACGTCTGTAGAAGGAATAAACCTGGTAAAAATCATGATGAGATATTTTTGGCAAGACTTTCGGTCCTAGCATCCAAAAGTACTAAAGGAATAATATTATTTTGAAAAGAGCTCCATCATACGCCGCTACACAATTTTAAAAGGTTAGTTATTTCAGAGTGTTTATTACCTCAGTGTATATAAATGTGTATTCGACTAAAAAAGCAAACAGTGGGTCGGGTTTTATAAACGATTCGCGAAGTGTGCGAAAGTAAATAAGAGAGGTTTCTCTAAACATTACAGCTCACATACATTTGATGTAAAATACAGATTTCATTTAGTATAAAAATTTAAAACTGTATTATATATCTACAAAATTTAAGTTAACTGTCGCGTCTCAAACGGAATTACATCTATAAAAATATATTTCTACATCCGATGTACGAATACTTCTGCGTTTTAATCGTCTTATAAATATTCATTTTAATAAACAACTTTATCTTTAATACATTTAAGTTTAATCATATTACTATTTCTTAAGACTGAAAATTTAGGCTAAGACAACACCAACACTAATGACAACAGTTTATTAAGCAAATTGTTAATATTTGATATTCAAATGTATTATAATATCAAAACAACTACAATGGTAGAATATAATCGCAAGTGTGCCGCTAAAGTTTATTAGACATTTGCTTATTTGCGTAATATAACTAAAATTTACTCGAACCTTGTTATTAAAATATTATATTATAATATAATCTCTTATTTTCATAATGGACGAGATATATTTATTATTGTTACCCTATTGTATTTATTTTATAACTTAATAAAAAAATAATTTCACAATGTTATAAATTCTTCAAAATGTCACGATTTTTGTAAGTCCTCTTCGAAGAAATATATATATTATTTTATTAGTCTAAAACATCTAAAACTAACTTTTGGGTTCTTGGAATACATAGATCATTTTCGAGGATAGATGTTATTATATTTATGTACAACATAAAAGGAAAATGTTATTTAAGCGATAAACATGAAAAAATAGGTACTTCATTAAATTGCCTCTACAATTTTCTATAGCGGTAGAGTATACAAAAGAATTTCGGTCGGAATCCGAAATTACAATGGCTCTCGGAAACCACTCAATACCCTGTTCTAATAAAAACCGGATACCGGATACGATGGATGAGATCGTCTCTAAACGGAACCCCTCAAATAACGGATAAAGCACCGTTAACGTGTCATCGGGCATTATATTTAAAGATTTTTATTTCCTTAAACACAAAATCTTAATAAAAAATTAGTACATGATTTCAACTCAGTGTTTAAGAGATATATTATTTAATGAAATTATTGAGAGAAGCTCTCTATGAGAGACTTTTCTGCATCCTTTGTGCAAGCATCAATCAAAAACGGTATATCCGAAAATTTCCAAATTTTGCATTCTGATAGAAATCAGTCTCGTAGTTGTAAAAAACAATTCAAATTTTCGATGGCGTTACGGAAAAATCACGGAAAAATTAAAAATTTAGCTAGAAAAAAAATATATAGTTGAGGACACAATGCGTCGATGTTTTGTAAATGCAACTTCGGTGCTGTTTGCACCTCGCTTCGCTCAATATGCTGACACGTACCGAGATTTTGCGAGAGCGGCGGGTCCAAATTGAGATCTGGTTCGCGCTCCTAGTTATTCGTATGAATATTAAATATACTTTTAACATATTATATATTGGATGTCAATGACTTAACTGAAGCGTGTGTTCAATACCCGATACTAATACACACAATAGCCGAACGATATCTTCGAGTAAACAACCCAAATCCTAATAGAAAACAAATTGACATTTCTATGGCTCCCCGCCTAAGGCCCAGTCATTTGCAATTCAAAGAACCGCTTCAATATCACTACGTATGGAAATAAGTGCGTTTTGAAAGGATCTGATTTTCAAATAGATACCACTTGGTATGTATTTCAATAACGTGGGTATTAACTATTTATAACTGCATAATACAACCACAGTTGCTTACAAGTATCTCAAAGTTAAATACATTCTGGGTCCACATTTAAAATTGGGTTTTATACAATAAATATTGAAGATGTATGCATGTATATATTATGCATATTATTAAACATAAGACGAAATACAAGAAGACAAAATATATGACTAGAGTTCATTATTTGTTTAGGTATTAAAAATAACTATAAATTAAATTAAGTAAGAATAATGATATTTCATTGTTGAGACAATCCTCAATAGGTTGGATAAAAATAAAGGAATGATTTTTTTACTTCGATCCTGAGATAAAACGGTAGAGATGACTTATTCAATGGCTACTGACAATGGTCCGTTAGAACAAATCATTTGACCCAGTCACGAAGATAAAACCTGTCCTCTGAATACATTTCAGTTCTTTAAACGTACATTTTTGGTTTCTGATGTGTCGGTCTTTGCGGTCGAGCTGGCTTCAATATCGTTCTCAATTTAACTGGTCGTTCTGAACAGATAGAATCTTTTATAAGAATCTGGAGGGAAAAAAATTTACTCTAGAATAGTAAAAATTATCCGATTATGGAATAGAAAAAGACAATTTATCAAAAAATATGATACATATAAAAATGTTTTAACATTAAAAACTCTCAACTTTTACTTTGATAAGCAATATTTATACTTAATTGAAAATGATAGTTAAGTTTACATTAGACCTTCATAAAACCGTAATACATTTCTCATAATACCCCATTACCCGTAGGCGTATATTATGCGACTTGCAAAGTGCATTAAAAGGAACACTGCTTGCCTTAATACACCCCGTGGCGTAAGAGCCCCCGAACTTTGTCAACACATAAATTATGTTCCATATATGTTTACCTGAATTGTGAATTATTATTAGCTTGAACCCTAATGGGGTTGAACATATATTGTTATTTATTTAACAACACTATATAAAAATCAATTCAAAAGAGAGGGTTGCTGCTCAGTTCATAGTCCAAAAGAGATTGCTGATGCTCCACAATGTATTCAAGTATAATATCAACTAAACATACATAAGAACACCAAAAAAGGACCAAAACTTAAATGAACTGTCGTCTCATATAAATCTCGAAGCGGAATACATTAAAAGTGTCAACAACTCTCGGCTATACTCATGTGGTCTACATTAATAAACGCCATCGTTTCAAAAGTACCTAAATGTGAAAGTATAACACTGCATTGTGACGTCACTCCTTTGTAAAGTTTCATGTGACAAATGACCCTTTTAAGAGTCGGGTCGTGTACTCGATGAATTAAAACTGGCAGACCATAATAATTTTAGAGTTTGATTAGTTTAGTGTTTCAGGAAAATTAAAGTGGGAACTACTAAATTGAATAAAAATATATAAGATAAATATATTTATACTAGCTGTTGCTCGCGGTTCTACTTCCTATTAAGATAACCATGAGCAATAGCAAAATGCTGGATAGTCTGTAGTCTATACTCTTATTCATGAACCTTGCTATCATTATCAGAAGGAATATATAAATCCAGGTTGTTTAGAAGATTAGCATGTTTAAACAAACAAACTTTTCAGTCTTATAAAAAAATATTGTACAAATATAAAACAATGTTTTAGTTTGTTTGAAATTCAATTAAAAACAAAAGAAGAAGTACATAAAAATCCCAACATTTGCGTCGTATTACGCAAGTCCGCACATGTAGTTTCATTTACAATGGGGTCGCCATGTGCTGAGAAAAATCTATTGCCGAATTCGTTCCCAGCTCATTTTACAATCCAAACTATAATAGCTATAAACAGACTTATTTTATTATCTAAACTAAGCAACGATAAAAAGTAATTTTATTGTTGCCTAAAAGCATTCAGAAATAAGAGCTGTATTTTATTAAATGTAGACAAATTCAATACCATTTTTTGTGTTGATACGCAACAAAATACAAGTTGCATGGGAATGCAACTATTTCGACTTATTATATTTTTTTTATACTTAAATATTCATTTAAATGATGCATATTTAGTTTAAGTTATAAATTACGTGTAAGAATTTCAAAATTATTTTTATAGAGTAACGTTTACAATAATTCGTAAAAATAACTAAATATTGTAACAGTGAAATTTGTATCAAAGAACATGAAACTAAAACTATTAATAAGCATTTCTTTGTATTTAACATGAAATGTCACACGTGCGTGCTAAGCTCATGTAAAAGGCTCTGTGAAGACAATGACGTAACACAGAACAAAATGGAAATACTATGTCTTCGTTAAATAAAAAAAAACATATTTAAATGTGAAGAACAACAATAGGCCCATTGACGTCAGAGCACGTTTAAGGCTGGCGAAGTAAATTTAGGGGCAATTTTTATTGACCGTGGAACTACAGCTTTGTTTAGTTTTAGTGGTTGTTCTCAATAATAGATTGACGTTTGTATAATGGATAATGAGTTGTAATCCTGCTTTGACATGTGTACCAATAACAGAAGTGTTTATTGTTCAATGAATTAATATTTTCATTAAGTACATCTCAACCGCATCCATTGTGGAATAAAATACGCCAGAATTAAAGAGCTGTAATTAAAATATTTTACAATTTAATTTTGTCGTACAAACGGCGTCATTAAAAGAGCCGACGGTTTCCTGTTTACTTAAACGTAATGACGTATTCGTAATGATATTGGGGTGTTAAATGTTTCTTTATTGAGGTGACGTCAATTCGTATACATTATATATTTAAAAATCTTCAACGTCTTAGTAGAATATTGAAATATTTAGATATATTTATACCAAATCGAAGGTGGGGATACTATTCTTTTGTCTTTTATCAAATATTGTAGTATTAAAAATGGTTGTTTATACAACCACATTATTTAATAAAGTAATGATGTTTGAAGAATAATTTTAATTTCCAATAACCAATATATTCAATCTAAGTACTTATGTGTAAGTAACAAGAAGTGAAAACTTTCATAACAATTTAAATTTAAAAAACAACCGGGGAATCGAACTAGGGCCTTCGTGACCAGCAGGCGTGAGGAGTCAGCACTTTCACGTTCTCCAAGAAGATAATTATTTTTAACCTAATAAATTATATAATATATTACCAGACCAATAATTTGAGTTGTCCATGGACGAGCACTTGACTCACGATGATTCACAATTAAATTATGCAATAATTACAAACTTACACATTTAATACAACACCAACATACCTGTAAAAGAAAGATAATTAATAAACAACAAAATTAATAATATATTATAAAATTATAAACTAATATAGAAATGTATACCAATAGTAAGGTGGAGACTTTTGACATTTAAAAACTCCCTTCAAGAGGGAATATGCGAGTAGATAAAGATTTGCAGAGTTTTATTGCGATTAACTACTTTCGATAAAGCCGCCCCTGCATTGCCCTTTCCAATTACTTACACTGGGACGTGAGGATGCTGCTTTATCTAAATTTCATCTGAAGAAGTTAAGCCCGCACGAGATAGTCTGAGAAGATCAACAACAATGTAATTCTATTTTATATCGACAGAACTCGATAAGAATAAAGCATTGTTGATTTCATCTAACGCTATTGCAACTTGAGTGACAAAGATAAGTTTCATTTCTGTGTAATAATATCGAAAGTACCCATTATCGCGATCGTTCAATCGAATAAAAAATTATTTATAAAGATGGCTGCAATCTCTCCGCAAGATCACGATTTATAAGTAATTTATATTATTTTATTTATTTACAATGAACCGCATTCTCCAGAGTTTAGTCTAAATGTTTTTTGTTTTGTTTTGATCTTTTCCCCCTAAATTAAAGAACAGGAATTGGGGTAGAAACAAAATGGCGGTGTTCATTTAAATTTAGCATCGTTTGATCTGTGTTAGTTTGAAATGTAACAGGTATGGCGTCAGAGCGGATTTCAATTTTACGCTTGATTAACTTTGGGATGATTTAGATAAAGATGCAGGGAGCAGACGCGACGTTGACCGTGATAGATGGAGTGTAAGACTGTTCGTCCCTTCATTTGTTACATGTATCATTTAAAATGGTTTGTGTTCTATATCAGATAAAAAAAATTGTTTATTTATTTTTTGAAACATTTCAAAAATTTCCTTATTAACTAAGTTAAAAGTTTGTTTTGGTTTTAAAAATAGTGTGATGTAATGAACTACGCAATCATTTTGCAGGTATATAAATAACTTAATCCAATTAAAACTTAAAAACTCCAACTAAAATTGTAAAGTGACTTCTATTTAAACTTTTTAATTATTATAGTTCTGTTTTTCTTAGCCAATGATGTTATTATATTTGTTCATTATCTTAATATGGATAAATAGAAAACATTTTTTCATATATTTTTTTATCAATCTTACGTCTTTATAATTATAGTACTTGATTTTATTTAATTCTCTCCTCTTTAAAATTGTAATTATAACAATATAAGTAAATATATTTAAATTCACTTTCACTTCAATTATATTTTTGATAATTGCATTCATTGTTAAAGGAAAATTAATATTTTAATAAAAGACAAACAAATATTTTAATATTTAAATTATGTTACATTACTTATATTACAGCTGTTAGATTTATATACTCTGCGATCGGAAAAAAACTTCTTCACATGCAATTTTTTTGTAAAATACCTCTATAACGTCCTCAAAAAAAGCAAAACTGAAAAAAAAGGAATCTTTGATGTAACGGAAACTTAAAGTAAGTCAGATCACAACGGATAAAGATTAATTTTTTAACTTTCACGAAGAAATAAAAATGAACGGTTCAATTGTCTCATCAGTCATTTTGCTTTCACCTTCCGTTTCCTAAAATCGATAATACAATATAAGACGATTCATTACAAGTAATTGACGTTAATTTAAGATAAGATAACGGTTACGACAACTATGAATTATTGTTTAGAATGGAAAGTTGTATCTTTTAAGAACTAAAAAAAACATTAAAATAAAACTATTTTTACGGATTGTCAGTGTGTTGTCACTTACATCTCGTCTACCCGTGAACACGATTACTGCCAAGTATTCGAAACGTCGGGTTAAAATAATCAATGTAACCAAATAATACGCGAGTTTCAATCCGTAAAAATAGTTTTATTTCAAATGTATACTCGGGAAAATCTAAGAAAATACTAAGTAACATTAACTTGAGACTTAGAAAAGATTATTCATAATTTCACACTCACACGGCGGCGTCGACTGTAGCAGTAGCACAGGCTATGAATAATTTGCGTTTAGAAATATTATTTTTTTGAAGTAAAAAATAATTTTCAAAATATTCTACATAGTGCTGCCTCCACACACATAAAATATACACGTCATAAAACCGCACTCACACGGCTGCGTAAAATAAATTTTGATATAGTGTCACTACATTTTGCAGGCTTACTGTTTCCTCGCCGCCGGAAAATATAATAAGCGGGTTATCACATTTGCATATAGATCACCGTGTCCCGTATGTCGACCCTCGCGTTACAAAATTCACTAGAACTCTTATGTGTAAATAACGTGAGAATCGAGGAGTACCAAATTTATTTTAATATAGCAAAATATAATCCACCCTCATTTACATGAGAGAACCTCGTGAAATAATACCCTCATTAACATTTTACTAATAACGGTATCGATAAATTAAGACCGAAAAGTAATTAAAATATAACAGAATGGCCTATTTTTTAATTTAAAGTATTTTTGCATATTATTTTGTTTATATTTTATAATGTATGCAATTAAAATTGTTTTTATTATTGTCAGGAGCAGAGCTTTAATAATATAGACCACAACCACAAAAACAACACAAATTGATTTTACTAAAAGCACTTTGTACACACACACATATAAATTAATAATGTCACACAAATACACGAGGAACAATCTCTAACAAGACAAACTTTCTAAAGAAAAATCAGACAATACAAACAGACGCCTCAGCTTCGCATTTCCCTATTGGTACAGTATCTATTCATTTGAAGTCATCAAAATTCAGCCAGTGTGACGGGAGGGTGCCAGGGGGAATCACCGGATGACTTGTTATGGAAAAGCGTTACGCATTCATTGACAGTGCGAGCCACCCATGAAGAACACATCATAATATTTTTTAACATTTGACTTTTAAAAGGGAAGCACAAACTAGAGCTAGGCACGGAAGCCATATCAAGCTACAAAGAAACAAAATGAACGTAAGAGCATAGACCAGACCGCGAGGATTTGTTTGGCTTTGAAGTTTCTTTTTCCAATTAAGTTCTTAGAAAAAAATAGGGTGAAGATTTTTTATTGTTACTTTTAATTAACATCATTTTGTATTTAAACTTTCTTGGTCCATGATTAATTAATTACTTTTAGATAATATTATCCAGCAGTATCCAATTCTACCGGAATTTATCTGTCTGTTTTAGTATTAAATACAGTGACTATTAGTGCTTAAATACAGTGAAGTTGCTTTTGTGATGATACAGTTACAAGAGTAAATCTTCTATTTTGACTCAATAGCACGTAGGTTTTCGGATAAAGGCCGGATGGAACAATGCATTTTGCATGGTTTGATTGAGTTGCTAACAAATCTAGTAGCTCTGTAAACCTACTGTTTTGATGAGGATTATAAACTACCTACTGAACTGATCCTAATGATATTTAACATGGATTGAGCTTTAGACAATTTAATATCAAACGGAACGTATAATTATGTACTATATATCTCGTCACATAATAGGATACAATTGAATTTATAAAATGACTTCTCCCAAAAATACCCTTTACTATACGGTATTCTTTGTCCGATCCTTAAGGATATATTTAGTCTCCCAACTATTCTATCATTTACAATACAGATTAATTGATGTAGATATTGATCAATCACTGTTCAAATTGAAGACAATCAAACTGTATATCTAAGTTTAGTTCAGACTTAGTTCTAAGTACTGTTGTTTGTTTTATTAAATTTACAAGTTCAATATCCTATTTCATATGCCTAAGGTGATCGATCTGAGCTTGTTTAAGATATATCTAAAACAAACGAGTATTCCAATATAATAATAATAATAATTGCTAATTTTGGCCTCTAAATATTGTTCAACCTAATTAGTACCAAGCCTTTTTGATAAAATGAAGATTTTCAATTCAAAATGCAAATATTTTTTCTCATACGCTGCTCTATAACGGGCATTGCACTTAATCTAGAAAAATCTGTGAGATATGTTTGATATCAATCGATACCGAATCTTCAACGGACTCTAAATCTAAGTATTTATTACAATGGGACAGACCCGACTTATATTCAAACCTTAATTTCAATTTAAAATCAAAATTTAGTCTCTACATCCATCTTTCGTATCTGAACTATTTATTTTTATTATTTTATTTCAAACCAAATAAATTTAAAACAATGTTAATTAATAATGCTTTAAACACATCAATAACAATTGTCCATTGCTGCCTCATGATTAATATCGCACATATCAGTAACATTTACTTATGTAATTAATTGCCTGTAAGCTAGTCTGATGGACGTAAAAATATTAGTATTCAAAATAAATTCTTCAATACATTTTTTTCATATCTCAAAAAAAAGTCTATGAAACTGCAAATCACGATAGAAACAGTATTTGATTTCTGTTCGAAAAAAAAAATTATCATATGTAATATTCAATATTGTCATATGTAATATTCAATATTTATATAATATTTTATTTTTTGTTCTTATTATTATTCTTATTATAATTATTATTTTTATTTTTTTTGCACGACTACCAACAATCTCTCCTGTCCGTCGTAAGGTTGGCTGGTAGAGAATGTTCTTGAAGCATTAAGTCCGCCTTTTGTGCATTATTTTGTATTTTGAGCAATCAAGAATTAAATAAATAAATGTAACCTATAAAAATTTTCTAAAACTTTATAATAAGAAAAAAAAATTAAAATATTTCATCTCAATACATCGTCATTTTACTTCTAATTAACAGTATAATTAAACAGAATCTGTAATATTAACCAACCGTGGGTCAAAGGGGCATCTAGACCAACCCTCATAAGGGCAATATAATGTAATATAAAGCTACCCTAATTGAAGCTTACTTAAAACTTCGCAGCTCATTACTTAAGAGATCGTAAGCAGAAGATATAAATAACCAACAAACTTCATCAACAAAGACCAAACTTTGTAGCTTAATTTTCAATAAAACTTATGAAGATGGATAAGAACTTCCAGAGAGGGATAGTACAACCTATTTATTTTAAACTTAACAAATTAACTTTTGTGTTAAAGGTTGAGAAGTTTTAATTAAAGTGATTGTAATTAAAAAATAGTATAAAAATATATCAGTTTAAAAATAATTAAAATATATTTCATAAATAAAACTGATTGATAACAACAGTATTGGTCTCATATTACAAAAGCGTCAGTCGTAAGATAGATTATCTTTTAAATCTGTTATAGCGTAAATTGGTTACAGCACAATTTATTACTTACCGTAATTTATTCCTTTGCTACCTAAAATATTACTGAAAACATGATTTATCAAATTCATTTTTATAAATATAATTTTTTTACTAGCAACACTTGCCTTCGAAAAACATGCTTTAATTTCATATTTCACGCTTTCAGTAGTAGATATTTCAATAATATGGAACACTTATTTCTTTTCAATAGCATGACATTAAACAGAAAGAAAGTGAATTATTCTTTAATTAGCTATTTTGACAGACTTACTTCATAAAAGTGGATGCTCCGAAAATTCAAATTATGTCAGTTTACGTCAAAAATCTATGTAAAATTTTGACTATCTAGGTAACAGAAATAAATTTAGATACTAATGAGTAAGTCAAAAACTGTTTTTCATTTGGATGCGGCGGTAACTTGATTTTAGGAAATTAATAAAATATATTCTTACTTACTCCAATATCAAATGATTTGGTTTGAGTTATTCCATATTCTTTCGAAATGTTTACTTTTTCTCACTATATTTTCACTAATATACTGTGACGGTCGGGTTTTGTATCCATCAAACTTCAATTGAAACATGTGACTCGACAGTCATCGTAATACATGTGCTCTTATTACAAATGAAAAATAAATAGGATTATTTACCTATTGTATATAATTGAGTGCTAATTTTATAAAATGATAATTGTAAAATGTGAGAAGACCATAACATTTTATTGTACTCAAATTGAAACCTACAAGGTAAGAATTGGATCAAAATCACTAGCTGGTATATTGGAAATGTGTTGAAAGAAGCCGTATCCGTAAGCCCTTTGTAAAATCAAGCTTTCCTAAGGATTCTTCCGAGCGGGCTTGATTTATACGTCATTTGTTGGGGAGTGTTATTTTATTGAGTGACGACTTCAACACATTCAAATTAAAATATTATTTAAACTTTCATCCCGCAGCTTCAGTATTTGTTTATTAAATATTAAGTACTTTGTTAGTTAATGAATTATTATAGGTTTTTATGTATTTTATGTAAAAAAAAAAAAACTTTGCAGTTTCTTCTTCGGGCAATGATTTATAATAGCTCTTCTTCAGCGCCATCTAAAGATGTGAAGTTAGGTCGTTATTAGTTAGGAAGGATTTTTTTTAATAGAGCATAATTATTTATCCAAGGAAAGTTGAGAATTTTTTTTTATTTGTATTTATTAATTTAATAATGCGAATGAATAATCAAAAAATAATTGAACCTAGAATTTGACCCTTAAAATCATTTTTAAGGGTCAAATTGTCAATATTTATTTCAAAGTTAGAAATATTCAATTGAAAATACAAGAACTTTATTTCCTAACGAAATGTATATAAAATATAGTAATAAAATAGATGTTTACTTTTCTATACAATTTTCTAAATAATAGTATAGCAATTGACTTTTTATTCTATGTAAAAATTTAGAAAAAAATATTTATAGTCAGTTTTTTTTTAAAAGATTTTCTTGTAACCGAGTATTTTGTACACAACATCCTTTCTGACTTCATGTTCGTATATGCTTTCAATTTCCCAAGATAGTTGAAAAGAGCTTATAAATGCAAAGTAGCCCGCACAGTAATAAAGACGCAGAACAAGTGCTTAAACATAAAAACTTCAAGCGAAACTAAAACTGTTGCCAAGAAAAAGAAACATCTTTGTTCCTTGCAGCCAAAACAACTTTGTTTAGGCATTTGTTTCCATAACAAACAAAGGAACAGGCGTGAAATAAGAACGGGTCAGAATCGTGCCTAATCGAAACGTTTTGAAAATAGGGGTCCAAATATCGTGCCAAATAACGACGACTCAGGATTAAGAGCGCATTGTGATTCTTTAGCGAGACCTGTTGATTTATATGACTCATTTGTTTTATTATATTTCTTAGCATTTTCTTGTGAAGGCTATGAAATACTATACCGCATTGTTAGACTGTACATGCAGTGAAACAACATAGCGAAGTCAAGATTTTAGGTTTAGTTTATTAAGAAAATTTCTCGAAAGTTTAATATAATAGCAAAAGAGTTTAAAGTTTTAACATTTTGTTAACATGTTGCTTTATATAATATTAACACTCTGCGCTCTACTTTCAAATTTAAAATTTAAAATTTTCAGAGATAAAATATCAGGATGTATATCTGTGCCGTGTTTTGGAACATTGTATTTTCTAGTTAAACAAACAATATCAATAAATATTTGTCAGGTAAAATCCATAACATCGGCAAACACAGAAATCATAGGAACACAGTATTCATATTGTCATTGTTCAATAACAGAAGCCTCGTGACTGTATTGTATTCTTCAAATAGAGGTATTCTATTAAAACAAAACTACTGTTTTTGTTTTAAATCATAAGCCTATATTTTACAAAAAAAAAATAAACTTAAAAATATACAAAATATTTTTTTTATTTAATATATGTTATTCAATAAAACTGTTTGAAATTTTTGCAGTCTTAATTCTAGAAAAAAATATTGAAATATTTTAAAGTTATATAACATAAATTAAAAAGTAAACAAACAAAACTATTGTATCTGTAAATATTTGCTACATGTATATTTTTGAATATTGAGATATATTAATACTGTCAGTATTATTTGTCGTTCAATATAATATTATCAGGCCATCGATCACGTGCTCGTAACATGTTAAACACATGATATTGGTCAGTCGGACCGCATCGGACTCAATTCTTGTAATTACTTGCAAACTAAACACGACGTGTCTATTTGAGTTGCGGCGTTTGATTCCTAGCAGTGTCAGAATCAAATAGAACTTGCTGTTAACTCTCTCTCTCTCTCTCTCTCTCTCTCTCTCTCTCTCTCTCTCTCTCTCTCTCTCTCTCTCTCTCTCTCTCTCTCTCTGTGTGTGTGTGTACTCCTACATGTATTAGTAATTGTATGTTGTGTACTTTAATAGTATGCTATATATATATATATTCTCCTTCTAGCACGAGGTAAATATAATTAATTTCGTATGCAAACGACGCTACAAGAACCTAGTTGTATAAAGATTAGATGATATAATTATGAAATAATCCAAGTTAGTCTGTTATAAGAATTGATTGCATAGAGTTTAATGACCTTTGAAACTAAATATTACAATTCTAAAATTATTATCGTTTATAAATACGACAATTGCAAACAGCTCGCGGTTGATATATTTACGAACGTTAAACGAAATATTACATCTGTAGTGCTAATGAGTTTGTCGAGATGGTCTCCATATTATCATTTTATTCTCTTTATTCCATAAAACATTGATAAACAATATAATATTAATAATGCAGATGAAAAGCTTGAAAGTTTATGTTAATTTATTGGTCTTTGGGAAACTCCCACGTTAATAATTTTCCCAACAGATACACCTAACAAATTTATAGCCAAATGTCTCCACAACTAACTGAACTGGCATAAATTGTGTTAAATTTACGCGTGGTCGCACCAAACCATATGACGCATTGGTCATACCTCGCCATACTAAATCACATATTAATATGTACAATATTTGGTAATGAATATACTTATATAATTTATGAACATATAAATAGTTTGAAACATACATTTTATTCAATTTTTAACAAATTAGATCAAAACATTTTAAAAATGTCAGTTATTCCAGCGCCATTGATAACACGTGCTTTCAAGTAGCAAGTGAGTTCGCAACATGTGGTTTTACGCGCTGTTTAATCGCAAAAAACCGTTACCTGAGCAAGCGTCATGTGCGAGTGCGACACATACGAACATATACGAACACATTGCATAGACTTGAATTATTAGATTTGTATAAAATAAATATTGATTTACAATATGATATTTTATAAATACTACCTTATATATTAAAATTTTAAACTGAATTATATTATTATTGAAATTTATTTTTTTTATCAATGATACACGCCTTTAAACTATTGTTAAATTTTCGAAGTTTATCTATTTGTTTGTTCTCGTATTACGCAAAATCAAAGGAACTGGCAATTATAGAATACGGTAACAAAGTAAAGTTACTATTCATATACAATTGAAACAAAACCACACAAATTTTGTTGCCTCAGTCAAGGGCTTCAAAATCTATTAATGAAGAGGTCCAAACAATAAATTATCCGACTACATCTGGGTGGTCCCATGTGGTCTCCTGTCTTACAAAAAACTGGATCAGAGATTAAGCGGACACGAAATATTAATGTTAAGTCAAATGTTATCCTAATTCATTTTTAATATTCCTAATTTCAATATATATCTTTCATACATAAATTTCTTTAAAATATTATTACATAATCATTGAGATGACTCGCAACTATATTTTAAATTTACATTGCTATTTTGTATATAACATGTGGAAATAGAAACTTTGCTATTATCTATTCTTATTCTGCCAATACAGTTGTTCCTATAATTGCGTATATCAAGAGACCGAGAGACACTACGCCTTGTTCACTCTTCATGAAAGACATTTTAAAAATTTAACAAAAACAAGGCAAACAGAATACTATGCTATTTTCTAAATGACGACAATTTTTTATTCATTTCACTGCAGAGCGATGTAATTGTACCACTTAAGTGTACTTTTCAAGTCAAGGAGTCTTATTTTTTATGTCATTAAAATAGTGTAAAACCAGTTTTATTTTATATTTATATATAAAATAAAACAGGGTCTATATTTTGGAGAATATAAAAATGAATAAGATAGATGAGATTTATAAACTTAAATAATACATTTTTTTATAACAAACGTTTTCACATGTGCTTTTAATAAGTTCAAGTTTGATGGGAACGAACTTAAATATTATTTATATGTATTTACTGAACAACTGAATGTCATATAGCAGTCAGCGACATTTTGAAAACATTTGTTAATTGCAATTAACCTGTCATCATACATTATGACGAGTTAAGTTAAAACGAACCCTTGATTATGAATATGACTAATTTATATGTATAATAAAATATATAAAATGAAGCTGATATTTCAAACCGTAATGATATTATAAATATTTAATGCACTCCAATTGTTTGACGCTTAATTAAAATATTATATATTTTATTCTTTTATATACTGAGAAATAAATATGAAATGAAAAGGCTCTATATTTAACCTCCTTAGGTTGTAATTTGCATTTTAATAAAAATAAATTGCTGAAGAAAATATTCTTGTAAATTCAAACCAAACTAACCGCAAAGGTAGAATCGTAGCACCGATAAATTTCAGATACTTTCAACACTCGACGACTACGAAACTTTTGTTATTTCGCTGCTTTGCCAAAATGATTTTCCAAGAAGTTGAAGTAAGTAAAAATATAAGTCTGACTGGTTGACGTTGCCAACGTTCTGTTATGCTTTACCCAAAAAATGTAATTGGTTATTGGGAAAAATATTATTTGAACCACTTTTTTAAACTAAAATACTTTATTATACTAAACTTGAGTATAAATGGCTCTATTATCTTCCATTATCAAGTCATAACATTGCCTCGCCCGGGATAAGCCAATCAATCAAAACAGTACAGTTTCCGTAATATATTAAAATGTCAGAAGCTTTGATGGAATTACCTCGGGATATACAAAGGATTATAATAAAAAATATTACATTTTAATACTTTTGACAATACACATATATACTATAGCGTATAGAGACACGTTTCAATAGTAAGAAATAAGATGAGACGTCCATTCCACCTGTAATTACATATATCATAACATAAATCTTGTACAGGTAAAGTGGCAATTAAACCAAACTGGTAATCTTATTAAGGTAATATATTACCAAGTTAGTTGAATAATTTTGGAGCGCCACTAATAATTATCCTTACTTAAGAGACCTTATCCAATTAGTAGAAATAATTCTGAAATTGTCTACTTTCATAATAAAACTGGTATTGCAAAGTCAACATTAAATATATTAAGGTAAGTAGAGTTCTTTAAAAACAAATAAAAAAAAGTCTTATCTTAACTATGGTACAGTTCTTTTTCCATGTAACATCCTAATATCAAAATAATTGTTGAAAAATATTTATGCTTTTTACATATTGCCATAATATATAATTAACTAAAATTCCTAATTTATCTATTGCAATAACTAACTCAATTATTATAAATATATATCGGGATTTTATCGCGTAAATATTTACGAGTCGAGCCATGACCACGATCGGTGCAATTCGATCGAAACATCCTACCTTAAAAAAAAATATTTTCGCGATTAAGGCCCCATATATATTTTTATATGTAAAAAACGTGAAAGTTTAAAAACAATAACTCTATTATTGACATTATTCATTTAAATTATCTTTAACTTTTGATACCAACAACATTAAAACAGTTGAGTTGTAGCAAAACTATAGTTCTGGATTCATTAAAATCAGTTAATGAACCAACTTCCACTTTAATAAATAATCATTTTGAACATCGCGCCGTAAAGTTAAACGATACAGTTTACGTTGAGAGCGCATGCAATATATTACTACGAATTGAGGTATTTTCAGTTGTAAATACAGTTCATAAAAGATATTCTGATGATTGTTTAAGATTAAATTGATATGTTGATGAGTATTTTTAACTTAAAAATAATAAATAAGTACTTTTTGATGTATTTAAGTAGAAATATTAATAATTGTAACAGCTTGGATTTAAATGACACACAGTAGAATCCTTGTTTCCTCAGTATGAGTGGTGAGTGGAGGAGGTCAACATATTTTGTAAGACAATAAATGTAGTCTCAAACTGGTCGTAAAATGTCGTCTTCGTTATTACCAGTAATTTAATATATTTTGTATTGTTACATACTCAAACACAAAGAAACGTGTTTTGTTATTCTGTTTACTGACTACCTTTTTTCGAGTGTCCTATATTTAAGCGGCATCTGGAAAATCTTAAGAGGCACGTACTTGAAGATAACACACACTTATATTATTTAAAAATGATAATATTTTCATCTGAACCAGAAGCCAGATCCATAAACTAATATCTAGGTATTACAGATTCGTATAGAACTCAATCAATATTCAAACAGAGTTATATCAGACTAGATTCATATAGCTTATAATGCTGTTGAGTTGTCAAGTTCGTTGGTAAATGGATGTTAAGTTAGTTAGTAAAGTTGCGAGGCATAAGGGAAGATACATAGATTTCTCTTCAATATTAGTTATATCGAGGAATTTAACTTTAGCTTCAGACCGCTGCTATAAATAAAGAGTTTTCAAATATAAATTGGACTTGTTATTAAACTCCAGTTTTAGTTGAGTTATACTAAATTGCATCGTATTAGAGTTTTATTACATTTGGTAGAAAATCCTCTCATATTTGTAAATTACCTATAAAGTATATATAACATATTAAAAGAAATATACTTAACAGAGAGGGACCAAAGTGTTGATACAATATTATCAATAACGAAATATGGGATGAGGATACAATTATATATTAGAATCGAGGGCTTCTGAAAGACATCTCGTAAGTTGCAAGAGCGACAGGTAATGATTTATAAAGCGCAAAGCTGATACAAAGTAACATTAGACCACATCACAATAAGAAAGGGGCCGTATCAAAGGCACCAAGGCATTCCCAAGGGGAAGGCCTTTATTTATGGCACGCTTTTGTTAGTTCACCGGAGAAATATAAATAGTTCGCGCTGAAATATCGAATGCTTTTTGAGGGTGAGATATTGTAGAAAATTAATGATGTGGTCAGTACTCGGATTGGATTAGGGTGTGTTATTCGAGGATCTAAAAGGCTTGGGCGGGTCTATTTGGCTTTGGAAACACTAACGCAAATTGGGATCGAGTTGAGAGGATTAGGGATCAATTGGTGTTTTGTCTGTTAATGTTTCTTTATTTTTGTACACAACAAATCGTTCTTAGGTTTTAGTTAAAAAAATACACTTTTATTAGTTTTTGAAATATCTTAGCGTGCAAATATTTTGAGATGTGTATCATCTGCTAAAACTCTTCTAAGATGAGTTTCGTAAAAAGAATATTCAATAAATTTATTTTTAAATTAAAGTTTCAAAGTAATTCAATGTATTAAACGTTATTGAAATGCAGTGATTTTAAACATTTAATGGAAGTTGTTGAAACAATTCAACTAGAATACAATTTTAATTCGTAATAAAAGTTTAACTGCAATACCGTAGCAACAACTGCTGAACAGTCGTAAATAATACCCAAATATGATACGTCGGGACTATGAAATGGAACTTTAAGGCATTGCAACAAAATTATTACGCTTTTCAAATAAAGTGGATATTTAATTTTTAATTTTATTTTTATTTATTTCTTTTTTTTTGTAAACATTAGTTAGAATCTTTAAGTCACCATAAAAAAATGGTAAAATATAAGCTATATTTTTTTAAATATAACCAAAATATGAATAAGAAAAAAGCTAGAAAATATGTAAATGTTTATAAGATATAACATAACTAATTTAATAATACTCATTTACAAGTAAATGCTATAAAAGACTAATGATAACTACCGATTATTTTACTAGATGTCCCAATACCTTCTCATACCTACTTCAATATAAATTTTATAGATATAAATCGATAAAATCTCGGGTCATTCACCCTCATCTAGAACAAGACAATAAAGCTTTTAATGTTTCATGTCCATAATTCATGATGCGACGCCTTCTATCACGGTGTGATAAAAATTCCTTACATATTAACCGCTGAACGACCAAGACGCTTCAGGACAGTATTTATAAATTGTACTATAAATTTAACAATCTTTATTAAAGTGGTATATTAGTGTATACTTAATAACTAAATACTAACAAAGGAAGTAGCTTATGCCAAGTATTAATTAAAATAATAATATACGTAATCGAAATGTTGATAAAGAATTTTTCTTATTCCTCAACTTTTTTTAATTAAATTGTAAGACGAGAACTCTTTCTCAAGAATATAATGTGATACTTAAATAAAAAATTATAACTAATAAATTATTTAATAATAAATTATTGACTTTTAAATGTTTCTCAATATTTGAAATAGATGAAATTCATCATAAATATTTGTGAAGCAAATACCAATGAAATATCTTATTCGTGGGCCGACTCAAATTACTATTAAATTGGCATAAAATTTGCGAAACCGTAACGAATTATCCTAAAGTAGATTACTAATAAAATTTTCTAAAAAAATGTTTGATCTTTATCTAAGTTGCAGAATTTTTATTGCCACATGAAATCTATATTTTTTTAAGTTATTCAAAGATGGCCTTCTTTATTATTAGTTATTAGGGTGCAATATTTATATGTATTGGATTAACTTTAAAAATAATTTTGCAGCTTTAAATAAGATATTTGAATAGAATAGAATATTTGAATAGAATCTTATATGGAGAGCATAATCAATGACGTTACATAAAAAAATATTTAAAAGGAATTACATTACGATAATAATAAAATAAATTAAATTAAAATAATTTAATAATAAGAATTAACCGCAAACTATGTAGTGAGGGCGCTCAGACTCCATGCTGGAATTACTTCCTAAATCTTAAACACGGCTCATTAAATCTAAGATTAATTTACCTCTAACTCGAGTGAGATCGTAAAATTGTGCTTAAAGATATTGCACTGTAGTTGTTTTAGAAGTAAGTTTTATTATTAGTATCGGAAATTATTTAAAATTATGAAATGACTTAATTATTCTCGCTTTCAAAACTCACTTTTTAGAAGTGGTTTCATTTGAGAAGATTCAAAGCAAATTAAAATGAGTATGCTAAAATATATACCTACATATCTTACCTTAGAAATTCGTATTACTGTAGATGCGTTATGATCGAAATTATTGATATTATAATTAAACTCGGCTACGTACCTGAAAAATATATATACATTTATTATAGATTCTTAAACTAACTATATTTTATTTCGTAATTATTACACTAAAAGTATATTTCTTTTCATGAGATATCATTCTTAATAAAGAGTTATGCATATTAATAGACTGCAGTTTAATTTATGAAGACAAATGTCTTTCTGTACAACGTCAATTAAGAGAAGTACGGAACACTAACAATGATACTCAAATGAATGTTACTTTACGAGGTACTTCTTATATTCATAGCTTTAAAAACTCAGACAATAATAGGATTAATTTATGGGCGCAGTGGGTGGCTTAGACAATTGATAACTGACTGACTTAAAATAGATTAATTAATACATTCATTGAATTACACCAGTATAATTGGTTTTATTGCGATGTAAATATATTAAAATATAATTTATTTATATAGTTTTGTGCTATAAATTTTATAACTTGAGAAACAGAAAAGAAATAGAAACAGGGATTGAAAACATTTTATCAGCGAACGACCTTTTTCGAACTTATAAATCCCTTTTTACCTTTAAATGTATTTTATGATTGAAAATATTAATGTTTTGTTCAAAACAAAACCAACTAAAAACAAAAATAACTTTCGAATTGATTTCTTCTTTCAAAATTATCAATAATCATTCAATGAGTGAAAACACATTACAATAAGGTTCAAAAGTAAGAGCTAAATATGAAAAATACGTTTCATATAAGCCTCGTAAAATAAGATCGGCATAAAAAGTTTTATTTTTTATGATCTTTACAACTGTTATTAGTCATGCAATATGTTCTTTGAATTTTACGATCTATTTCTTTTCTTTCTTTTTTGTTTAAAGAATAGAAAAATAATGTAATGTTTAAGTTTTATTGTAACTTTATTCTATGTTATTATTTTTATAAATTAATTATAGTTTACAAAATATTTGTAATTCTTAGACAAAAAATATTTAGAGAACTTTTTTTAATATTCTGTATGTAATGTGTCTATCAACTTTATATAAATTTCGTGGCTTCAGTAGAGCTAATAATGTACTGATTCCTAAGAAGCAAAATCCATTTTTGTCGCTTTCTAACTTTTGGTTGCAAAAATGAAATTTCAATATCTATATCTAAGTTTTATATATTATGTTTAAGACGCATATATTATATATATAAAATGTGCGTTAGTATGTATTGTGTATAATTTAAAATTAGTTATCGAAATTAAACAAAAGAGTACAAACAAAACACATAGGTTGACATTTTAGATGAATGTCAATCGATCGTTTTATATATTCTGATAAAATCAATATACATCATATACATGTTCCTAGACGACCTTGGCCACTGGTTACTGAATTTGTCATACGACAACTGTATTCAATTTTTGACCGGCATCAAATTGGCATTGACACCAATTGTTTCAATATTGTCCAATAATGAGTTTAGATTTTATGTAACTAACTGAATGATATATAACACTAAATATTGATATATAATTCAATTGGTATTGATTGCACGAAACATTGAAGACGAATATATGGATCTATCTCTCATAGTAGCTGTAGTTAGAAAGCTGGGTAGGTAGGTAGGTTGATAGGTAGATAGGTAGATACGATAGAAAGATATTCAGCTAAGAATTATTAGGTAGATTTTATTAAATCATAAGCGTTTTACGAAAATGATATCAATTTATTATGGTTTCAATTAAAAAGTAGTTTTACATCAACATTCGCCAATTTGAAATAAAAAACTCAAAAAACTTTATATACTACTGAATTAAAACAAACGCTTGCTTGCAATATTTTTGAAAAGGTTATTTACCGAAGTGCTTCAAACTTTTCGAACAAATAGCTGCATCTGTATTGAAGCACAAAAAAATAGAGTACTTGACTGGTTGCTTGGCTGCATGTAGCCAGGGGAGACTTGGAACCATAAAAAACGAACCACTTTGGAGGGAAGCCAACCAGATACCACTTATTTAACTTCATTGAAGAGAGTCATTTTTAGTTAAAGAAATAATACTTCAAACCACTGGCTCGTACAGCGACTATATATATTTAATTATTCTAGATATAAACACTAATTAGCAGTAAGTATTATCTTTATTTAAAGTATTTTTTTAATAAGCCACTTAATGTAGCTAAAGCCTCATAATAATTGGTCACAAAATCCAAAATATATAACTTTAAAAAAGTTGCTTAATACATCAACTTTATAGTACGTACCTATACTTGCGTATTTTGTTGTATAAATTCAAATGTTGATACCCAAGACTATCACTATATTTTATAATATTAATATTTCTAGCAGTTCCTTCACCGGTATTAATATAGGCTATGTTTTATATAACCACAAATATAAAATTGTTAGGAATAAAAAAGTATGACATAAAGCTTTCTGTACAAAATTATTTCTTAATAAAAATATCAAACGATTAAAAAATGGCTAAGTTTATTAATAATAAATGTACACACGGAATTTTTTGCAGGTCATATTCCTCTGAATCAAAACAGATAGCATCTAGAAAACAAATCCACTACCACAAAGAACAGGAAGCACCAGTTGCAGAGAACAATTGAATTTCAAGATGTTTAACGCCGTAGAAATTCGAGCTATTATTTCTTTCTTTTAGCTGCAAAATCTCCAAACGGCGTCGGGATCTGAACCGGGAATACGAGATTTTTAATTTTCAACTTTTATAAGAAACGAGTCAAGTTAAAAATGAAATGCGAAATATAGCGATTTGAAATATGTATTTCCACTATTCGAAATTATTTGTTAGTTTGAAATGCGTTTCACACCGAACTTCATTTCAAAATTCTCTTATTACGTTAATTAAGCATGTAAGTGCCAGCAAGAGTGGTACAATCGGGTCTTTCATTAGCTGTTCTCTCTGTTAGGTGTCGAGTTGCGAGCAGTCAAGTTGCCTGAAATATGATATCAAACAATTTACCATTTCACTCCATGTAACAAAACGGACTCTTTATTAAATCATGGAACGTATTACTTCATTTTTATTCAATACTATCACAATTCTAATTAAACCATGGACTATATATATAATTAAAAGAGCCAACACTAAACAATACAACTCTAAAATAATAAATATAAGCTGTAACCATAAACTAACAACAGTTCAACTCCCATTATTATTGTGCACCGCTATAAATTCATTAGCAAATAATCTAGTATAACACTGACGGTGCTAACGCTCTCAAATATGTCATAGTATATTAAGTATATGGTCTTTGTAAGCATATACATATATAAACTACAGGATTATTTACATTAAATCATTTCATCCATAACGCATCAATAAACCAACAACGAATTATTCAAATGATAATGGCTTCGTGCATTATTAATACGAATTGCCAAAAAGTCAATTGAATATGGATCTGTCAAATTACATATATAACGTGTAATGAAATGCACATAATTCATGTATCATGGAGGCAGTCAGAGACAATGGACAGTACGTCATTCAGATGTGTCTTTTCAAGTCTTATGAGATCTAACAATGATACGCTTTTTGTATTATTTTTTTGGTGTTTCGTAAATTGTTTATTTTGTTATTAGCTTTTTCCACTTCCCCTTAAGTTATATTCCCTCGAGTGGGAATCCTCATAGTTGTAATCCCCATTACTAATTAACCTAAAAACTTAAGCTTACTAACACACTTATGATATAAGCCAGTTTTATACACTAGTAACTTTTATTTATTATCTTATTTAGAACGTTTGTGCTAATTCGTAGTATTTATTAGGAAAATTTACAAATAATTTTAATTATAGCATAATTTATGTAGAAAACTTGTTATGCGTCGCTGATCTTAAATATTTTTGCATAATTATGAATTGAAATGTCTAAATTAATTTTGTAATTCTTAATTAAACAAACAATACTGTGTCGTAGACATAATGTAACATTTCAATGAAATACAAGCAACACTGATTACAAAAACATTAAAAAAATATTCCCACATCATTATTACAAAATTTCCAGAAAGTTCATCAAAAGTCATTAAGTTAAATTTACTCTGGCCTGTAACTTTATAAACTAACTTCCTTCTCCTAAAACTACAGTCCCTAATTGTTGTCCCCTTTATTTGTTCGGTAACAAAGTAATACGATATGTCATCCACACCACTGTACCGGATGTCATACTCGTTACTGTCAATAATATTAACAGATGAGTCAGTTCATTTTTGGACAACGGGAATAATTGAGATTATTAAACTGAGACGGAGCCACTATTCTAATTGGTACATACCATACTTGCACAAAGCTTTTAGATTCTTCAATATTACAAAGAAATTTTACTCGTCAATTATATATAAATAAATTTTCTTTGTAAATTCATATTTTAATATTTGATCATGCATATTCATATAAATATTATGGTACAATAATTCGTCTTCATGTCACGTATCGATATTTAAAGTAGGCATTATCTTAAATGTCTGGTAATCTCTAACCTCAGGATGTTGTTTTAGGCGTCTCGTCGAAACGTCGTTAATCCGTTTGATGATACATTAACACTTAAATGTTTAACTTGAAACATAAAATTAACGGCTTGAAAATACATTACTCTAACAAAACAATAATGCGTTGGAATATTTGATATATTTAAAGCAACAATTACATTAATACTAATTCAATTTAAAATCTGAGTTACAGTTTCACGCAACGCAAGTTGAATAAGGGGTGGTAAATGAAGCGTTCAAAGAACTAAAACACATTAATTTTAATAAATCAAACAACCGGGCTACATTGATATTTATTCAGACAAACTATCTATCCCTCGCTTGACGATAACAATCTACATAATTAACCTTCCCGACATTCCGTCAGCCTAAGCGCAGTTTGAATCAAAGAGATCAAACGAAACGAGACTTTAAGATAGAGTAATAAAGTTTAATTTTAACCGAAGAGGATAACAGAATACTTCAAATATATTACACTTATCGAAAGCACTGAAAGATGCAGAAATCTTGAAAGGTCATTAAACTTGCATTTGGGTTAAGCCTGGGTCGAGTGGTTATCAGTTGGCGAATAGCCAATGTGGCTTTATGCGATAACGTTAGTAGAAATCATATGGCTATTGAGTTATATCTGAAGTGGCCGGAACAGGGAAGTTACTACTTAGAACTCATAATAAGAAATAGCTAAATTTGCTCAGGTATTTCTATAACTTTAGATATTAAACATTATAAACCGTATCTACAACAGTTTTATTGAATCGTGATATAAAATATCATCCGCTACAAAGGGATTGAACCAAAAATGCAAATATTTAATTTGAACATTTTTCGCGCAACTAGACAAAATAGAACGAGTACTGAACAAATCCCACCCACGTGATTGACTGCACACTATGTACGTAAGTGACGTTAAAAACTTTTTGTTTGAATCATCGATGCTGTCAGTTTCAAAAAAAGGAAATAAAATTAAGCTTTGACTAAAAAAAAAAAAAGGCTTTTTTTCGAACCGGAATTGATCAAAGCTTTTGTCATTGGAACTGGGATTACTGGGTTACATGTAAATGTGAGTATTGCATTTGTGTATTAATATAAAGACATATCATAGACATAAGATAGTATAGCTATCATGTTTATAACTTTAGTCCACCTGCCTTCATGTCTTTATTTATACATTTTTTGAGTGCTGACAACAGCAACCACGAAATATTGCTTTTAGGCGGTAAGCCCGTCTTTTAGTATATCCAATAGGTCGTTGAAAGAATCTTTAATATATCTTTGTTTACTTTTTTGTATAGTAAAGAATAATTTAAAAAAATTAACAGATAATTTCATTAAATAACATAATCTTATTAAGGTTCAAATTTTCATTGTTGTTTTGTATTTTCTTTTTATCGACAAGTGGCTTTAAATTACACTTCCTTCGTAAATCAGGTGGGATTAAAAATTCTATAAAATAACTTATTAATATGTGAATATTAGACACTTCAAGACATGAAATTAAAATTACAATTTTATATAAAAAAAAGCTGTTATTTGTTAAAAAGCTGTGGGAACAAAAGCAATACACGCTTCTGTTAGCTAAAATATACGTAAATTGTTAACTAAAGGTCAATATACTTGTACAGTTAAGTTACCACATACGTCACATGCTCTTACTGTACCTTAAATGCTCATAAATCTATTTATAAAATTGAGCACTTTGCCATATTGCAGGCACGCTTTGGTTAATGTTAAAACTTAATTAAATCCTTCAGTGCGGTTGGCTCTGTGTGTGTGTGTTTATCAGACACTTATGGGTTTAAATGGTCGCAGTTAAGATACTAATGAATTATTACGATATAATAAAATTTATTATGGGATATAAATATAACAACGATAGCTCCAATGTAATAAAAAAATAATAAAAGGCATAGCGAGACTATAAAATCGCGCATTGATAGATTTCAGGTCAGTCGTGTCTTCAGTATCGATGTTAAACCGGCAGATAACTGGAGATAACAGACGCGGAATTTTCTAACGCATGGTGCTCATTGAAATATTGCGCTATTTTATTGCCATAATTAATTGTATACGTTTTGTGATTAAAATTATTTTCTGGTAACTTTTCTTAAATTTTATTTTAATAAAATTCTCTTTATTAGGTATTTTTAATTTTGATGAAAAATGGTACTCGCAGAATCAATAATTTTATAGATTGAACGCATCCAAATTATATACGTTGAGGTTTAATTCGTTAAGATATTATTTTTGACAGAATCTCCAAAAGCAAATTAAGTATAAATGCATATATTTAAAAAATTAACAAGCAATGTCCCCACTGTGAGGAGTTGAATCTTGAAAAATTAAGAATTTCTGATTGTTTAATAACCACAAACGTAGGTCACAAGATTTGAAAGAATTGATTGTCAAAACGTTGTTACTTCTTAATACCTTACATAACAAATACACCGGTAAAATATCTTTCTTCCAATTTAAAATACTTTTTAGATATAATATTATGCCCTTGAAAATGAATAATTTTTAATAAAATGAATGATAAACATGTTTTTAATTAATTATACTATATAGCATTGTGTTTTGGTTCAAAAAGTTCAAATGTTATCCAATGAAATGCAATAATAGTAATTCATTTCTACACACGTCATATATTCTTGTTTATTTAAATATTTTCACAAAATATAATCACAATCTCATTGCAAATTACAATGAAAGTTGGTAAAATAAAATAATAATGATCAATCAATTTTAATCAAAACATTTATAACAGCTAGTACGTGTATATAATAGTAATTAAGACAATATAACAGTACCAAGACTTTCTGATACTGATCATGAAACTAACCCAAGAGCCGACAGCTTCAATGCGAGTAACGTTGAACAATGACCTGGACTGCAAAAATCTAGATTGTTAAGAGCTAAATCATTAGCTAAGTACAATAACAGTAACAATGGTGAGAAAGTGCTCAGAGAACGAAATTCACGGGTACGTGGGAAAAATAATGCAAATCCCATTTTCTCTTCACTTTTTGTTGACCGTCTCGTTATATACTTTTTTTTGCATCCACTCCTTTGTATAACTTCATGATATAACATTAATTATTATTATTATTATTGTTAAAAAAATTGTCAAATTTGTTACTTAATTATTAATATTTTTAGAATGTTCAACCAATTTTTATATCAACAAAGCTTAAAATCCGGAAGCCTGTAAATTCCCTTGACGTATTCGGTAATGTCTTCTGCATTCGAAATTTACGATAATCTTGCTATCGATATTACTAAGTACCATCGGGAATTCGGTTTTATCCGATTTTTCGAGAATCATTTATCAGAAGTGAAATTCGGCGACAGAGACACATTTGTACACTTCATGCGGCTTTTAGTAAAGCATGAATGTATCGATTATCGATACATCACTTGGTTTTGATTACTTAAGCGAATACCTTGTTCCCAAAGGAAATATATCATACAGTGTCCAAAAATTGAATTGAGTTTCAAAAATTTATCATAAATGTAGTAAAAAATAATATTATTTAACTTAAATTTCAATTATTCAAACGTCACTGTCACAGTACATCGTACCACGTCACATCAAATCTCTACTGAAATGATGTAAGATTCATAAAAACGGAATATCTAAATGGAGGCATATAAACCACAGTCTTACAAAGGGCTTATCAATAATTCAAAGACGCGTGTCGAAATATACATTCTAGTATCATACGCCATGCATTCACGCATTTCAAAGGACGGCCGCAAAGACTTCGCACAAAAGAAAGCCATGAAGAAAGACATTGCCATGTAATGAGATATTAATAGACTACCCTGGATAATAGCAGGGCCAGAGATAATATTGTGTCTGGACGTCGCTATGATGGTTCCGTTTTTCTTTGATCTAACAGAAATTTATTTCCATATCTTAGATAATGCTATGAAACTAATTATTACTATTATAAACTCAATTAAAAATTTTCTAAGCTGATTTATAATAAACTTCATAATTTCTTATCATTGACAAATATAAAATGACAAACATTTTCGTATTTGAATATTGACAGACTTCCACAACTACTTACCTCTTTTTGCTAAACTCGTTGAACGTAGCGACACGGTAGCTCAATTGTTAGAGCGACAGGATCGCGGGTGCGAATCCCGCTCGTTTAGATACATTTTTATTTAAGTGTGAAAATCTTAACCTCATCATTTAGACAAGTTATCAACTCTAAAAAGAGAAGTCTTTTTACATATAGATTTAAGATTTAAGAACACATTTATAAAAGCTAGATGGTACCAGCGCTACAACATTGCGCGTCAGACCGTCGTCAAGGTCCGCGGGCATCAGTCTACTCCCGACACACTCTGTTTCCTTCAGCCGCAATATAACGTTTTGTTGAACGTAAAACACGATTACTGGTAATAACATTTTCTATTAAAAGTCTTTAAACTTTATCCAGCTTGCAATAAAGCTGTATAATTAATGTCAATTGATATTTGATTGTACATAAATATAGCTTGAAGTGAGCTGCTCATATATAGGATATTGCTGGAAGTAATTAAAGTTTTGAGTGCTACAAAGGTCACTCGCTCGCTGAGGTTAAATGCCAAGACGTCCACGTTCTCCAAATATAATAATGTTACTTAGAAAGCGGAATTTCACAGAGGCACTAAGTTAGATAAAATTATGTCAAAGAGAACTTTAACATAAAAGATTTTCAACGTTATTAACTCTTGTTAATTCACCTAAATAAGAAAACCGTGTTTTTTAAATAAGAAAAGTTTAATCTCAAAGGTTTTTAAATAACGAAAGGATGGAGTTTTAATGAAACTTTGTCCAATAATGTTGAAGAAAAAAAATATATAGCGTCAAAAGCCTTGATTAATATGGTAGTTCTTCTTTGTGGTAAACGGACTTATTAAAACAGAGTAATAAAGCAAATTGCAACATCGGATATCCGAACCCACGGGGACCAGCCACCAGATTTATAAATTGCAATTTCGAACATGAAAGTGGTAATTCTAACAAGTACTGTATCCTCTGTAACATTTCCAATTGCAAAAAAGTGAACTGTTTTTCCAATACAACCGGATTTCTATCTTAAAGACTCTTACTAGTTTCTTTCCTTAATTTAAATTCATAGACGGAGTCATTTTCATAACTCGTTTGAAAATAAATATTGATATAGAAATGAACGGATACTCAATGTTACTGGAGGTCATTGTTATCAATTACAAAAAACATATAAACTAGATCAAACGATGAATATTATAAATAAATTACAAATAGAAAACTTTGATATATATTGTATTTACACTTTCAATTCTAATAAATTATTATGTGCTCATCTAACACTCAAGCGCTGTTCATTCATAAATGGTTTTCACTGACGCATTGCATAAACTATTTGTTATTTTCAATTTCTTTCAATAAAATCAACAATCACGTAATGAGTTAGTCAATTCGCAACAGACTTGATCTCTTATACAAGTCAATAAAAACATTTTACGAGCATTGAATGCACTTGAAACTAGTTAAAAATGATGTCAATGAATGTCTATAACAATTGTAGGTTATTAGACTTGTAATAGAGAGAAAAAGAGACAAATATATATTATAAAATCGAACATGATATTTAATGTATATTAGATCTCATTTACAATTAATTTTATGAAACTTCATACGTAAATAGTTGAATTTCCTGTATCTAACTTTTTATAGTGAAAATGAATTCTAACTCTTCGCTTCATGTAACTGTAATCTTATTTATGGTTAAACATTTTCTGTTCCTGATGAGCAAATTTTACTGCAATTAGCGCTTTTAAGGTTAAATTTAAATCAACCTAGCCGTCATACTTGACCGATATGAAAGGAAAATTGCTGCGGTATATTTGGAATATAAAATCTTTAACGGATTTTGACCGTGGATAGCTATTAATATTAGAAATTCACACTTTGGAAATTTACGCAGCAGACATGAGTAGTGACGTGTAAAGAACCGTTTAATATAAATAAAATGTAATAACGATTAGTTTAACTATATCAATAATGTTGATAAATTATATTCATTACGTTAAAATATTAAAATTTTTACGATATAAATATTAAAACATTAAGAAAGCAAGAAACATTCAGCCGCATACATTTAAAATTCTGCCACAACGATGGAACAGCCACTGGATGAATCCTTAATAAACAATGCCGTCGGTTAATTGTAGGTCTTCAAGGCTAAAAAAGGACTCACTGCCAGTGAAATGGCGGGAAAATGCGATGCTCTTCCCGTCAAACCGGTTGAGAGGAGACTAAGAGCGACAGTGGCGCCACCGGTTTAAGGAATGCGATATGTAAAAGCAACATACATCTATAATGAGGAAACGGAAACGTACAACACAGTGAAATATTTTATAGGATATCGAATTGTATAAAATATAATACCATATTACGTGCATGTAAAATAAATGGTAAAGATATAATAAAAAACTGAACATATACATAAAAAAACAAGCTAGAGTTATGTTTATCACACAGTATATAATACAATGCACAGTAGTCGTAAGAAATTAGTCATATATGACTTGTGAAATGGAAAGCATTAACTGCAATTATAATTCGTAATATCTGGTTTGCTTCGGGGCAACCTGCTGATAAAGATACCATATCGAATATATGAAATACGATAAGCGCTTGAAATACACTAATTAACGTCTGTTATATCCGTTCTTTGTGCATCCTTTATTACTAAATATTATAACCACTACTAATTAGACTACTCAATTGTATTCCTGCAATATCCTGTTAGTAAAATACGTATATAGTATTGATTACGTTAGAACTGAAATACGTATGTAATGTTAACAATCTTATTGGTTTCAGTATAATGTTTGGTTTCATTCATAAGCTGTGATTCGTCTCATTCAATGACTAATTGTTCCCCGCGACGTTGTCCGCGTATACTGCCGATACTAGAAATAGCATTATAAGCATTTAAATGACCAGATAAAACATCATACCAGAGTTACATAGCATTATTCAATAAAAGACCTATCAAATGCAAAAATATTATTTCGTCTATAAAACAAAAGACTGCAGATTTATAACGCATATAAAATATGGAAAAATAAATTAATTGAATGACATAGTTTAAAATTTTACACTAAATCATTTCAAAATTTTGTACACAAAAGATATTTATCAGTTAATCTCATTTAGAACGTTTCAATTATGTCACGTATCACAAAACTACCTTTACGTGTTAACGTGATACATACATGTATGGTGTGTGATTTATGCTTTTGACCCACATCACACATATAATGTTCAGATAAGACTTAGATCACGTGAGCAATTTCTTTAAGTAGTCCATTGTCATAAATCCAATGCCGTTAATAATATTACATTTTGATGAATTTCATGTTTTCAGAAATACCCAATAATGTACTTTTTTCTTGTCATTTTTTTTTAAACTATAAGAAATTGGTTCAAATGCCAATCTACAATGGACATTGCCGGTCCCAAGTTCGATTAATATATTTTAATCCGACTTCTAAACTGAATGGAAGTGAAAGTTTCATCAAATTCTAACATTACTACTAATTTTAATCAAATATTTTTATCTCTATTGTTCTTGTTTGGAACAAAAAATAAAATAAGCTATAAGTATTGCTATGTGACCTTCACCTTTTATAACATTTTTATCTTTTAATGTTTTTAAAACATATAATACATTATCATTTTTGTTATTGATTCGTTTGTACGTAGGCAAATTTTATGTTGATATTATTACTGAGGGCGAACCAAAATAAAGCTAATACCAATCCAAGATGATCCAGCATGCAGAGGTGAATCATGCAACATATCTGCCAATGAAGTTATACTTATAATGTCAATGCACTGAGAAAGATGATCTATATTTCAGAAGCGCTAAGTAGAAAGTATTAATAAAATTATAGCTGCTTTCGCTCTTGCACAATCACTTGCATTCGATCCCAGCAAGCTATTTACGTTCAGGAAGCTAAGCTTACTATTATAATACTAGGTAGAATTACCCGGGCATTTCATTTAACTTCGCATATTGGATTATTGACTTCCACGAACAGGTCTATGAATGCAAATAGACCTGTATATAAGTTTTCATTCGTTTAATCAGATTGTATGTCACTGTTTCATAGAATATCCAATTTACTGTATTATTGGTGATTTTATAAAGTTATTAAATATGAAAACGGTAATTAACACGAAGCATCAAGTGTAACATATGTGGGAATTTGAAAGGGCTGTTATATTTCTAACACGTCTCATACAATACTTAAGATATAATCTAAACTGCGGTTATGAGAAAGTTCTAGGTATCTACAAAACAGACCTATGAGTTTTGATGTTATACGTAATGATCAGTGGTGACCGTAAAGAGGCGTCTACGAGCCATTATGGAAGTCTAGCAGTTAACACGCTTAAACGACAAGGATAATGACACGGCAGCTGCGGTAAATTTGTGTTGATTGTTTGGAATGTTTGTAGATTAAGTGCTCGATTAATGCAGATTTGAAATCACTGACGTGTTCTAGCTCTAGTTTAGAATATTTTATATTATGAAATGTAAAATCTTAAATTGTAATGTACATTTAATTTTTAAATACGAGTTCTTTTTTCAATTGATTACTATTTTAGTATTTTGATAGTAAGCATATACCAATTTCGTTCATACATGTTTCGAATATCAATACTTCTCGTGGACCATCTAATGGATTATTAAAACTTTTTAAGTGCACTGTAAGTTCACAACTTGTTCTATATAATATAAAATATTGCAACTTTTTTTCCACCTTAACACTGAACTTTGGTGAGAAAGTAATGCATGGACGCACCCTGAATTATATTGCAAATTCCCAGGGGTTTCAGGAAGGCCTTCTTCCGCCATTTTGCTTTTTGACGTGCATTGGATACCGGATGGCGGTTTTTGCACTTCGCTACTTTTTAACGTAATGGTTGCTATATGAACCTTTAATATTTTTTTTAACATATTTATCAATAAATTTACGTTACAACTGCTACTATAGATGCCGTTACTGTTAAAATTATATATTCTACAAAAGGTATTTAAAAAAAATAAAAAATTAATAAAGTATAAAAAATTAAAAAATGATTCCGTCCATATTTTTTTAATTATAATATTTTTAAAATAATTAATTAATACTGTTATTTTAATTCTGTTTTTAATTACGAAGTAAAAAATCCACAAACAATTAACATTTTTACGGCGAATGTTCTTTACATAGAGTTGTAAATTTGACGTTTTGAATTATAAACATAACCTCGAAACCAGTTGAATGAATCATTATCTCTCACAACGTAAATACCAAGCTAATCTGATAATAAAGTTGATAAAAATGTACCTAGTAGTATACCAGAAATGCAACAAAATCCAACAAGAACCTTGTTAAACAACCGGGTAATTTAATATTTTCAAAGCATGTTACCTGTTATAGTTGCTAACAAAACCGCCAAAGCCGCCACACCTGTCGCTCGCGCACGATTGGACCTCATCTTGTCTCTTTTTTACCCACGACTCGATGCGCTCTTATAAGCAAGTGTAAAAGAACATAAAATTCAAACAGCGTCTCCAACGGTATTTCTCTTATTGTTTTAAAACAATAACAACTCACTGAAGTTTCTGTAACACCTACGTAAAGTCAAGATAACTCACAAAATGCACTTTAGATAGTCATTTAACTTAAAATACATCTAAAGTACATAACCATGTTTAGTACACTTAAGTTCATTGTGGTATATAATCGTAAAGTAATGTTGAAAGGGAATACAATTCTAGTAAACTTGTTTCGTGACTCGATTTGAATGATCGAATTAGAGCGTACGTCCGTTCTCTGGGAGCGCGGATGAATACTGGCGTTCTCTCAGAGGCTCGCTACTCTGGCGACACTCGGCCATTGCGGACAGAGTTGGAACTATCAGGCGTCATAGAATTGGTCGTTGACTTGATACCTTTGCGTGACGAGGACGAAAACTAGTCCTTCGATCAACTGTTGTTTATTATTTATTACAAGAAGATTGAAGTATCGCGTATGTAAGGATTTTATTGTTAGAGATTCTTGCTTTTATGTTATGCTCTATATAAAGGAAGAATAATATAAGAACTTTTAAATTTTGGTATTTATCTTACCTACATACTTTAAAGCAAAGAGACATTGTTTTACATTAAAAAATATTCCACTATACGTATCACTTATGGATTAATAATTAAGGACGCTGACATGTATATAACATTTTTAAAAATACATTTGTTTCAAAAAAAAAAAAATTTCTGTGTAACTTATCTTAATTGATAAATATCCCATAAGTATGTTAATATGATGACTAATCCAATTGAATATCTGAGTGAGTCACATTCTGCTCGGAACATACGTCCATATGAGAAGTGGCGCCCATTAATTTATCCAATAAATTATGTAATGATTAATATACTAATGAATATTGCTATTACTGTAATAATTTATTATTAATGTACTTGATCATTTGCAGCCACGTAATAAGAAATTGAATTACAATGACTTAAAAAATCTAATTAGATTTATTTATTTATATAACAGATCATGTAACAGTAAAAACAATTCTTCTACTTTTTATTTATTATTATTACTAATAAACCCCCCGTTAATTCTTAACGGTCTAGACGGAAAGATAGCTCTTAACAGAATTTAAATTAATTACCTTACAAACAAATTTTTTGAACATCAATATTTTATGAACACAGAATAGCTCCTTCAACATTGATCTTACTCCTATAAACCTACTTTTTCATGTGCATATATATTAGATTGATTTTGTAGAATTATAGAGAATTATTGTGCTCTATATTATAGTTTATCGGGCTCTATTACGAGTTTATAATTACAAAAAAGAAAAAAATGCACCCTATACTAATATTTAAATGTCTAATTGTATATGAACAACACATTTTGAATAAAGGAATTTAACATGTAAATAGTTGCACTACATAGAACTCGACAAAAACCTAAATTATTCAGGTAAATGCAGTGTAACAGTAATAAATCTAGAGGTAGACGGGCCTCGTCTTGCTCAGGTCTTATGTACTTAAATGACGTGCAGTTTCATGAATAGCAAAGTGTTGTTCATTTGTTTTGCTATTAATTTTACTTGGTGTATGTTGAGTCTAGTAAAGTACTCGTAATACTCGTTTTAATTTTTAAACCAAGTTACCTTGCAGCTTCTTTATCATAAAGAAAGTTATAAAATAGTAAATGATATCAAATGTTGAGCAATTTAAAATATATATATATATATATATATATTTACGTATTGTAACATATTTATCACTTTAGTACCATGATATGTAATTATTGTAAGTCTCTTTTAAATGTACAACAGCTTCAAGTAATTTTAATATGCATACGATCTCTACAGCTCTATTTTCTCGTCAGGCTGCACTTTCATGAATATCTGAGCAACATTCGAGCACTGCCTAATAGCTGCTAGAAATAGAAACATAAACTACAGATATACCTGAAGTAATCTTGACACTTGTAACAATAACAGAATGCCTATTAAAAGTATTTTATTGTAACAAAAATATAGTATATCTCTATCGTATGTTTGTATATTATGAATAATAAACACAGAATTTTAAAGATATTGGGTTTCAAACGAAGGAACGGTCCAACGAATTCTAAACGATGTGATGGCCAGGAATACAGGAGATTAATGCAAGGAGAGAAAGAGATAGGTATTGCTCATCCAGCTTTCTAACTCACTTGAATCATAGCTATAATATCTATATTCTATCGTGTAGGCTTTCTGTAGACAAGTTTCATTGAAATAACTACAGCTAGGTTATCTACAAGCTTCTTACCTGTGATCGGATTTAAACATTGTATCAATGCTTCGCGTGTCCAAAACCGAGAGCTATATGAACGTAACGTGACGATAATTCTGACATGCAAACTTCTAGATTCAGTACAAATTGAATTTTTCGAAATTTAATGTAATGTGTAAATACAAAGAAACAGAACGAGGTCAAATGTGTACATTAATATTTTATTTAGAAAAGGTAATTTTTGCGTATTCATATATATGTTATAGCTCCTAAACATTGATTATTTATAATTTTTGACCATTTACATATTTGTTCGCATATTATGATGATATTTGGAATATTTTATTGTGTGAGTAATTTCATTTATTGAGGCATTTCACTTAGACAACGGTTTCACATTTTTACTAGATTACTGTAATAAACTATTTTTATTAATTATTAAAATTCATCTGAATATGACAGAAAATATATAATTATAGGTATTATGGCCTAGGACAGATAAGGACAGGTTATAGCTAGTGGCACTTAAAACAATATAAATATATCTTATATGTCCTCTTATTTTTTTATCTAGAAAATCAAGTAAGACGATAACTTATATATGTAAACTAAATATTTGAAGTATTAATTTTTTTTTATTATTTTATCTTTAAAGATTTTTTAAACAGTATAAATGTATAGCTAGATAAATATAAAAAAATGAAAACAGCAAAAAAACCACTTCAAAATGTAAATAATGAAAAAGTAATGAATACTCAAATATGCAGTCTGATGGTAAAGGCTCCGTGTCGCCGGATGCGTTGACTGGCTACTTCCAATTTTAAATCTCGTCTACTGATTTGATCCTATTTTTTTACTCCTGTCATGATGGTGCCTGCTGTGGCTTTGATTATATTCTGGATCTGACCCAATTTAGAGGGGAACAAATACGAGTGTAACTGATTAGTTAAGAATTGTTAATTAAAACAGATCAAATTAAAATCATATGACAAACAAATGAATGTGTAAATAAAATTATCGATTCTAACACAACGCCCGGTTAACTCAATTAACTTATATACCACTATCTAATTAATGCAATTAATATTATTATCATCAGACATCGTATACCAATTGGCGCAATGGTTATTAAATCATTAACTAATAAAATAATTATTCAAATACGCTACCGAGTATATAATTTATTAATGTTAAATCGTCTACTGTAGATTCTTTCGTATCAAATTGATTATTGAATTATATAATAGCAAAATCGTTTATAATATCTTTGATGAAGCGATCTTTTAATAGCAATTTTCATATTTTCGGTTTAACTGAAATCGAAGTAGAATAAAAAGTGAACCCTAGGGATACTCGAGTAAATTAATTGAAAAGGGGATCGGTCCCTTGTTTTGACTGAACAAATAGAATTAAAAACCTACTCCCCATATTCCAATAATCGCTCTATTTAGCAATTCGACAGTCGGCTGCCGCTGGACGATAGTTTTATTTTACACAAATAATACAAAATAACCTTTATGAGACAAACATTAAAGATAACTTTTGGGTAACTTCAATTTTAATAGGATTCTGGATGTGCAATTTTTCGGACAACTTTTTAAAGTTTTAATTGAACAAACCGTCAAAAATAATTAAACACAATTATTTTTTTAATATTTAGTATTAATATTTATATATAAATTTTGAATCATATTAAAACAGATGTCTGTCAATAAGTATCTATTTCATCTTGATAATACTAAGTGATAATATTTTACATAAATTCAATTAAATTCTGGAATTCTTCAAAATTTATTATAAATGTTAATATTAAATATTATCATATAATATTTATATAGTATTTGTATTTCATTTATAGACTATTAAAAAAATATGCTATAAAATATAATATAACGTTCTTCAAAGTCTAGATTTGACACTGTACAATAATTAGTGTCAGACTAAAACTGGTTTTCAGCTGAAACCACATTTTCAGCTTTGCTCTCAATTTCGGCTGAAACTACACGGAACCAAAACTGTCATAAACATATTTGAAGTTTTTATTGTTAAAAAAAGTTGTGTATTCTATAGACAGTATGTATAGACAGGAAATAGGATTAAATAAAAGAAAAATGAGAATTATTAAAGTAAATAATAAATATATCCTATGTACATGTTATAATTAAAATTAATAAGGTATATAAATTAATTAATTAATTTTTATATAATCAATATATAAATAATATTAATAACTATGTCAAAAACTAACTCTTTGACGTAAACCTACCAAAACAAATTGATAGAATAAGATATACTTCATAAATATGGAATCCCAATTAATGTTTATGTTCAAAATTTAATATTTATAATTAAAAGGTCATATATAGAAAAAGCAGTCTTCCAGTTACTCATCTAATAAATTATTCCAACGATCAAGTATGTTTGTCATGTGTCTGTCTGTTTCGTGGATATCCTAAGTGATGTTTAATATCCTGATAAACTTTGAGATAATCGTTTAAATGTTAATATATAATATATAATATATAATACATTTTGATACCAACGTTATAGCATGTATTTAGAAATGATTAGAACTAAAATAACTTGTGACAATAATAGATATTAATAATATAAACATGTCAAAATTTGACCATTTAATTATTTTTATTAATGTCTCCACGTTATTAATACATATAATAAAATGATAATGATGTCAAATATGTACAAGTGTTAAGTAGTAAACAGATATTGTCGAATTCGACTTGAGGGACACTTCACTTTTAAAAATGTTGTTATTTTTAAAGGAAATCATAACAAAAAATGATTTAAAAAAATACTAAAATTAAATAAAATTAAAGGAAGTCAACATAGTGGCCTCATAATGCCGATGTACTGAGAAACGATAGTGCAATGAGTGTGGCGAGGCCTGCATTTAATAATCAATGAACTGGCTACAATTAGATTCTCCTATATATTTTATTTAGCTTCAAAAGAAAACTTTATAATTACGTTTTTCAAACTTATTTTAACGTTTCCATCTAAAAGAAAAAGCTGATGTTTTTTCCATTATCCCTAAAGTAAGTTTATTGACGCTTCAGATCAAAGTTTGGACAAACAAAGTTTTTAAAAAGAAAACTTATTAATTAGTATAGAATTACCTTTATTTAGTTGATTTACTCAGTCTCTATGGCAGCCTTGAATCAAGGGGATGAACTTTTACACCCCACCTAATGTCCCTCTATATTAATCACGGGCCACTGGCTTCTCAAATCACCAATATCGTTAAGGTGGGTGAAGCATTACAATATTCTAAATAAAGCAATATGCTTCGCTACTCGACCATATCATTTAGGTATAGCGACATTTTGATAAAAGACACCTTAAAATTTTTTACAGATTTGTTAAAATTATGTAAGATATGTATAAAACTAAAGTAATATGTTTATGCAACACATGTTATTATTTTGTTATTGTTGTTTTATTCTCGGTTTTTTCGTTCTTGTAAAAATCCTTTCACCAGAAGATTGTGTGTCAAAGATTACTCTTAGCAATGAGACGATCTTTGCATATTTTATTATACAATGTTTATTTTGTTTATTAGTGTACTTTTATATGCAATTAAGAGCTAACCTATGTATCTCTCTAAATATTACTAACTTGAACAGAACAACAATCCAAATATCTGAATCAAAACTTTAAAACCAATATCCTATCTCCGAACCTACCTCACTCTGGATATCTTAACACAATATATGACTTCCCAACTTAATTGAGTATCAGACATTCCTAGCTCCAAATCTACTACTGAGGGGTACAAAGAAGAAGTATATTAGAGATCTGTGTTATTACTCGGAAAATGCGACACTTCTTACCCTTAGAAGAGGGGTATGACATTTTCTTGATTTATTATCTACCACCCTATATGTATTTTATTTCTTTAAGGGTAAACTTATGAATCAGCGTTTATAAGGACACTGAGTCAAATCCTAAGCTTACACATCTTTTTTTCATAAAAAGTTCTTTTTTAATTAATATAGTTCTCAATTAAAAATCATGCAAGGAAATAAAAATCCTATATTTTATTTAGATTTCTATTGGTGTCTTAGTGTTTCCGGAAGCCATCAATACTAACTAAACATCGTTTATTGACTAATTGCGGGTACAATAAAAACAAAACAAAAAATATGTTTTTTTCCAATTGCAAGCTCATTTAATAACTTTGCAATCCTCAATATTCAACAGTCGAATAAGTAACATTTATAAAAGGATTAAAATTGACTGAAATATTTTTTAATATAGAGATGTAAAACAGACAGAAGATATATGAAAATCTTACACGTAATAGTCTCAGTTATAATCAAGAATAAATGTATTAAAGTGAAAACTGTTCATGAATTCAAATTTGACTAACTCTTTACTATCATTTCGCGATTTACAAATTCCCCGTGCGTTCGCAGTTCATTATTCACGTTTCACTCCGTGACTGCGTCGAGGCAGCGACGGAAGACTGCGTACATCATTCAAATTACTACTCTGACAACTGCCGCTTACTATGTTTTATTGCTATTTCCTTATAAAAAGCTATTTTATAGAGCTTTTTCTTCATATGTTTATCTGCTTGTTACACGAACCCCCAAATACCTATACTAATAAAATTTATATCACAACATCCTTCAGTTAGTTTAACTAAATATTATATATAATCTTTGTAATATTTGCGATATTAAAAAATATCTTATATAATAATAGGTATTTTAAATAGCAAATTCCAACTAAACTAGACTTAGAGCTTGCAGGAAAAATTTTACATTAAATAGTGGGAAACCAAACTTAAATCACACTGTCAAAGTTTTCCAGTTACTTTCATATAAATCCAAGTTCCTTCTGTGATTGGTCGGAGTAACGGTCAAACTTCTTTTCAAAGCATATTCTCTTTATACGAGACCTTCACTTGTATATGGCTTTCTAATGTATTAAAGTTACCTATTTTATTTGTTCCATTTCAATACATTTTTTATAATTTTATTTTACGTATATATTTATAAGATAACTCTATTTTATTAATTATAAAAATATTTAAATATGTTTATTATTAAAATATCCAACCAAGACCAATAGTCATCATTTAAAAATATTATTCTTTTAGAGCAACATAAATAACTATCAATATAATGTAAACATAAGAATTGCTACTTTTTGCAAACTGCATACTTTTCTGAACTGTCACAGCCAAAGCATAAGTCAACTATTTATTAAAAAACAGCCGCTCTACATAAAGTTATTAAAGTTAAAAGTTTTAATTGAGTAAGTTATTTTTAAGAATTAATAACAGAACTTTGCAAGTCATGAGTTGTTTATCCAAGTAATTATGTTAAAATGAGAATTACAAAAAATAGACGGTACAAGAAACTCTTAAGATATATTCTTAAATAATATAATAAATGGAAGTAGATCTAATGTATTGCTAAAATCATATCCAAAAATTATTCTCATGAACTAAATGTATGTTATTCTGTTATTGGAGCTAACCACGCGACGCCGCAGGCAGTTTGCAAATAATAAAAGAATCAATAAATAGGTCAGGGTCGCTGTTGGAAGGTTCTTATGATACAAAAGGCGGATTCATTATTTTCAACAACTCAAATTATATAAAAAGTCAACTTATTCGGTCAATTTAATCTAACTGATATATGAAAATAGTTAGTTATTATCATCATCTACTTCCATTAAATCATGTTGACATATACAGTTAATAAAATTATTGTATTATGTAGTTATTATCATTAACATTTTAAAGGAAAAAATCTTATTTTCTATAAATCTTGTAAGAGCTGCAGAAGACTATATAATCTTTATAACACATTTGTACATTCCATAATATATATCAATTGTATATTACAGACGACCAAATAATCTTTATTTCACAATTGTGCATTCCATAAAAATCGATAATTAAATCTTCATGATAAACACAGGCTTCAGGACGAAACGTTAGATATGAACTAAATGGAGTAGGTTAGTTCAATAAAGCCCACCTGAACGCACCACTGGGCCTAGGTTTGCAATGAACTAGGTCGTCCATTTCAATGAATTATACACAGTTCTATAGAAATCTGTACCATCACGCGATACATCAAATAAATTATATTTCATTGGAATTTGAAAAATGCATTGATTTTTATTACACATGTTTTTTAATATTTGTTATACATTTATTAATATATATAGTGTTATTGGTTTAGATTTTAGAATATTATAAAAATATTTAAAGTATATTATTTCAAAATGACTTTGTATAATAAGAACTTTTAACAATTTTTATCACTAACTGACTTTATACGTTGAATATTCTATTTATTTCTAGTATCGATTATATAAAAAAAACATATAACATATAATATTTTCAGTGTGATAATTTAAGAATTACAAATACTATTTGTTGTTATACTCTAAAAGCAGAAAGCAGTCAAATTGTTTCTATGATTCGGCTGCGCTACGTACGTTCTGAGTAGAAAAGTTTTAAAACAAGGCTACATTCAAGTGAAATATATTGAACGTAATGGAAACTACGATACATTTTGTTTATTTGTGGAGGGACAGTGTTGCAACAAAAAAGTCATATCTAATACGTTATTGTTAAACTTTCGGGTTAAAACTATTGTAATAAATAAATCTAGATGTAAAATTTTTTATATGTAATATATGCATAAATAAGCATTAAAATTATTATTTTAAAGATAAACTATAAGTATATTATGTACTTATCATATAATCTGAAATATATGAATGTTCTGCAATGTTACACTAAATTAACAAAACGTATACTAATATATAAAGTTTTTACACAAACACAATAAAGATAATCTGGAACAATAGCCGTAGTTAAGAAAAAGGACTCAAAGAAAGCCAAAGAAAAACTGCTAATGAACACCTGAAAAGTTTCTTCGTTTTAGGAGCTATATAAATTACGAAGCTTTTATTCATTTTCTTATTCGAAAGTTGTTAGCATTAAATAAAACTACTGCGGATATTAAGTTCCATTATTGCCTTTTATTAATGATTTCACTTCATCTTTGGCAGTAAGAATAGTAAAGAGCAATGGTTGTGGTAGATATAAAACATTTTTTGTTTTATTAAATACTTTGATGACGTTTGAAAATATATTGTAACACATAAAAACTAGTACATTTTTAGACTTTTACAGATAGTTTTATTCTTCAGAAACTTCTTTTTGTCAGTTTTATTTTAACAAGAAAAATATTTAAGATAATTTTAGATTTACTGCTGAATATTTTAAAAACTATCTTAAATAAAAACGTTTTATTTTGTACACTCTGTTAAAATAATGAGGTTTTAATTTATGTTAACTAACTCATATTATAATAAAATAAAACAATATATAGACAAATTAATAAGTCAATAATACGAATAGAAAAAACTACACTTGTGGACAAGTTGCTCCTATGATTAATATTCTTTCACGAATAAATCCGAGGATATTGTCATCGCATCGCTGTCATTCACATGTCATTTTGACTGACAGGCGGTGACTGGGAACTGAGAATGGATTTAACTTAAAAAATCAATAATAATTCTCACCCTCCAACTACCAACTATGTTAAACAAATTCATTATCAAAACAAACGATCAAGATAAAAATACTCTTCTATATTTTTAATCCTATATTTTTACAACACGCAAAGTGTTTTAAATTAAATATATTCTCTAAAAAAAAGAACACTCACAAGCTACCGAATATTAGAAAAATGTGTTGTATAAAATAATAAATAACTTAACCTTTACCACATTAGAAATTATCCATTGGATGGAACACAATACATATTTTCCCCTAATCGATTTACAACAATGGGACTTTAAATCGTACGCTAAACACGTGTCAAACGTCGTGACATCGCTTTTAATGTAACAACGAGAGTTGTAATAAAATAACCGTTTGATAAGAGATAGGGCCAGACACAATAGGCATGCGACTGTGCAATGCGCGTGACAAATCTGCGCACCCTGTATGTCATTTCAAAGGCAATGTCCAATGATGTAAAAAATTGAATTAAGCGCATCCATATTTATTGTTGCGTGAATCATTCGAATATTGTTGAAGTCTTGTTAGTGTCACTCCCGCTGATCCGATTTCAAACGAGTCATGCTAACAGTATTAGTTATGGTTCATATTTTAGTAGCTATTTTTATAAATTAAACTATTCTGATGTTATTCATGTGAATATTTTTCGTAAGTATCAAAAACACTATCTTTTTATTCCAAATTGAGGAATATCTATAATATAAGCAGATCAATATTTTAAAGCTTCTGACCTGAAATCAAATCTATTATTGGAAATTTCATTTAACACTAGAATCCAGTATGTAAACAGTTTTACGTTCGACATCGTGTCCCTGTCGTCGCATTTAATATAAGTTTGCGTGCAAGTCTGGTATAACTTGAGCTGCATATTCATGAAGCTCGGGACAAGTTGGGAGTCACGATGAGATCTTACCGCTTAAGTAATTAGTTTATATCCGTCGTTACTTTAATATTATAAGGACCTAGATTTCGTAGTTATACCCCTGGGTGGCTGAAGAGTTTTGATACTTTTATAAAACTAAGTTCTGCCCGATTGCCAGTAAACATTTTACTACTGTTTTCAAGTCGTTTAACCAGATTAATTTTATAAGCATTTAAATAATCCAGTGCAAAACGAGTAAACTGTTATATTTCATTAATAAATTTAAATAATTAACTAACAAGTCAACATCCTCTTAAAATTTAGTATAAACAGACAGAAACACTTTGATGTGCCCCAGACTGAATATTCAGTATAATTATATAATTAAATACAAACGTTATCCAATTTTTGCCTTCTAAAAGAAATCCCGTATGTTTTGACGATAGATTATAAAAATTAGTTAAGTTAATCAAATTGCTTTAAAAAGTGCCTAAATCAAAATACTTAGAATTTTAGTTCACACTCTAAACGAACCATTCTTAACTATTATTTATAAAATTGCCATCAAAATCTACAATTTAAAATGAAATCCTTAAAAACGAGTTAATTCTTTTAAAGCTCCGGTGTTTACTTAGAAATACAATTTAAAAATTACAACAAAGCGAGCGAGTCCGCTTTCCTTCCTTTGTTTATCAAAACTTACTTCCGTTTTCACATTTAGAGCTATTTTGTTCATTTTCTTTTTATAATGTCAGTAATGGAGCAGCGTAACTGTATGTTTTGTATACATTTTTTTATGAGCAATGTTTATATTTAACATTTAACCTATTCAAGTTTAGATTATCTAATGAATACAACAAATAGTGTGAAACCAAATGAACTCCAAAACAACCATAAATCGTGAAGTATGAAAAGTCATAAATTGTAATAAATGTATAAGCCCCTCACGGTTCTCCCTCGCAAGAAAATTTGCAATTCCAAACTCATATAAAGCTTAAAGAGTAGACTCCATTGTAAACCTTGTTCTGCTTAATTTTAAAACAAGTGAATCACTGACCTAAAAAATATTCATAAGCGTTAATCCTGACAGTTTTATACAACACTAAAATATACAACCTCGCCTCTTAAATAAGTGAACCTTGAACATTCATAATGTGATTTTAGGTAATATTGCACGAACTTTATTATATTTCAAGCTTAACCTAATAGACACTTTTGTATTAAGAACTTTGGAGAAAAAGGAAAGGAAATTGTTCTTTAAAATATGTTGTATTCAATTGTTAATTAAATCCAAGAACAAAGTTAACTTTTTCTTAACACAATAAGCACATGTCATCAAGCTGCTTGTGTGTACCTCGAGGTGTTTCATTTGCAGTTCATTTTCCGGTCTTTAATCTGTTAGATTGTTATATAAGTTTATTTATTAAAGTAACTGTACTTAAGATCAGGTATTATACATTTTGTATACAATATAGTCTCCAAATATTGTTTTATAAAAAATATATATATATATATTAGAATAATCAATATCAAAATCTGTGAGAGTTAGTTTTTTAACAAACATCTTTTAACTGTAGCGGGTAACACAAGCTATACAATTTGGCCTGAGAATAGATAGCAATAGAAACTCTGATTGCTGATTTTTATTACTTTTCTATGTCCTAAATTACATTTATAATAAAACTTCAAGTAACCTGGCATCGATTACTTCATATCCATGGAGCATCACCATCTAAATAAATTCGGAAATACTGTAGTATTCGCGAGCACCCAACCTTAATAATTTTCAAATTTGTTAAAAGGTAAAACCAACTTTTTTTGTATATCTTGTTATAATACATTGTCAGTTGAGAGTTACTTACTGTCATAAGTCATGTTATTTGTGTAATGTTAGCTTGTATTTGATCCTTCAGCTGTGTATCTTGTAATATACTACTAAGGAGGTCCTATGGCTTTGAGCATATTATTATTTAACTAAATCGAAAATATTTCATTTTACAATATATATATTTTAAATATTAGCTTTTATGTTATTAACAAAGGTGAAAAGTAAAAGTGAATCTTTCTTGAATGATTCATAATGAAACACAATCTGATTCATCCCGACCCAGAACTCTTGGAACAGGGGAGGGAGGCTGCCGCATTTGTATCCATTACCGTCGTCAAATTAAATCTGCGTGCCGACTGCACACTTGATTTACTAATGGATTGCACTAACTGAAATTGATATCACCAATATATTGGAATTGGACCACTTTTTTCATTGTGTTTCTTCGATTTCTTTTAATTAGCTTTTACAATAATTGAGTGTTTATTGTTATGTTTTATAAACATATGAACTTTGTTATGAGTAAGTAATAAGTAAGTTATAAGTATTTGATTAAATGTCTACATGATCAACGAGACAAAAAAAAAAACTTTTTTTTTTTTTTTTTAAAGAGTGTATAAAAACAATTAAACTAAATTATTACACCAGATACAACTCGCAATAGCTAAGATAAGAAACTGTTTTAACAAAGGAAGTTAGGTTTTTAAGATCCTAGAAATAAAACGGAACGATTTTTGTTATCAGAACTGTACATCGCAATAAACTTTAACAAATAAAAAAGAAATGGCTTAAAAATAGAATAAAAGAGTAACAATTCCTATTTAAAGTATTACATTGTCGTTAAGGTCGCTGAATAATTTTTATAAGGAACAATTTATTCAAGAAATGTTCTGACCTCATATTCAAAATTTGACTAATGTGAATCTCTTAGGCGAGGGTTTAATCTGAGCGACCAGGTATATACTACCTTTAATATTTCAGGATGAAATTCTAGAACCACGGATAGGATTTGCATGATATTGAAGAGCCCGACCGTTTAATGTAAAAGTTACGGTTTAAGTAGAGTCAGCAAGTATTTTATTTGTGATCTGAAATACGTTTTCACTGTCTGCTTTGAATCTTGTTGGACAGAATAAATTTATGAAATATTTGAAAGAAACTAACCTGTCATAACTTTTGCTGATAAGAGGAAGTCATAAATTTGGAATGAAAGAATGAAGCAAATATAATAATAATTATAACAATATGAGGTCGTAAAACAAACTGTACAACACTCACACATGTGACTAATGTGTACTCATTGTAATGCAATGGGTACTTTTAAATGTGTTATCCTGTCAAATAAAGAAGTCATTAGCCTTTTAATATAAGCTGCAAACGAAGTGTTCGAGTCGTACGTCGTTGACACGTCGATTCGTGAAATTTGTCACGTTTTTCATAAATGTGCGAAGCAATAAAGTGAACGGCAATATCGTCGTGACGCTCCTTTATACATCGAACGTCAGATATTGCTCAGGCGTAGTCTGCCAATTTACGTTAAGTAAATTATGGACACTTCAGATTACTAGTTATAAAACGGAGACACTTTTAATCTTAAGTCTCTTAACTGATTAATAAGTGTATTTTAAATGAATATAATGCTTTCTTAATAAAACAAAGTTATTTTGCTAATATTTTTTAATATCCATCTAAGTTTGTTATATGTTTTTAATAGATTTATAAACACTAAGTTTAGTTTTGGTTTGTGAAACGAGGGTTCTTAAAGTCAGCCAAATTCTTAAGCTTGCTTGTGATAAAGCACGTGATAAACATTGCTCCAGGAAGTGATGCCGGCGTCAGCGCCACCACAGCGCCTAGTGTTGACAGCGAGTAGGAAGTTATTGAAACGTCGCCAAATCCACTTAGTTTTATGATGTGGAAAATACGATACGGCACCGCGAGGAGGGCGCCCGTGAGCGCATTATAAGATTGACTACTTATTTTGGGTTGTCATGGCAACCCTACACGTTCATCGGACATAAAATATCCCGGAATATTTTGTGTTGCAATAACTGTTAAATTATATATCTATTACTGCGATATAATCGAAGGTTAAGTACCTTTGATAATATCAAACAAATAGTTTACATATGTTTAAGTTACTATCACCTTAAAACCAATTAAAATATTTATATGATCTTAATGAACACATTTTTTTTACTTTTAATATCAAAAAACAATTAGAAATGCTTTGTAGTTTTTAAAATATTTCTGTATATTTTTCCGTAAAAAAATCGACATAAATTAAGTAGATTGCTTTTCAAATGTAGAATTAAATTAATCGTCGAGCTAATTAAAATATTTATTTATAATTACCTTGGTTTGAAAGAATGATTTATGTATTTTTGATTCTTGTATATTAAAACGTTTAACTAGAAAGTCTAAAATAATAATACAATAGAAAGTCTCTACCTCATTGTCAGCAGTAATAAAATGAGTCAAAATATAAAGCATATAAAATGCATGCGACCAAAATAATAAGTATTTTCATATTATTGTTTGTACCGGAGTAAAAACACAGTTGAAGAGAAAAGCTTTTGGGTGAATGGAAATGAATTTATTCTGAAATAAAAGAGTAATTCCGTTATTAAACAGACTTTTGTTGTAATTGGTTTTCACAATAATCAAACTGAAAATATAGTAATACTAGATGAATTCTTGTGTATTTAGCTGCCTGGATAAGGTTTTAATTTGTGCAAAATTTTTCGTGTTTTTTTCAGGAATTCCTGAACCGATTCTAATTATTTGTATATATTTAAATATTGTAAATGTGAATATAATAGAATGGAAAAGAGATAAATAAAAATCTTCTCAATAAATGTAAGCTAATATGTTAGCTTCTCCAAAAATCCTTACCCGAAACTTGTAGCTCATGTATAGACTTGATTAATTTTTAAAATCTTATTTCAGGAGACATACGTTACATTTGACTCTAACCGTCTAATATTTAAAATTATGATAATTTTTATTCGATATCGACAAGTTCGTATAATTAACAAATAAATCTTAAATAAGACAAATTTAAAACAAACTGACTGCCAAAATTTGATTTATAATACTATAAGTTTTATATAAATAAATTTATATTAAATTTATCTTTTATAAATAACTAAATATACTTAAAGTTTCATAATATTAACAATTATTAATAATGATTCAGTCTGATCCATGTATCTCAGCAGCTCAGACGATAACATATAACACTATACATCTCACAGAGGAGCAGGTGAGCCTTGCATCTAATAAATATATCCATAGAAACTTGAAGAATTACTTACGTTCTTTTGCTCTGAATAAGACCAACCAAAACGTATTGTTAAATCATGAAAATATTAAGTAATATGTAATAAGCCGTGAAATAATATCTTTCAAATCAATAACGTGTTTTTTTTATTGAAAGGAGTTTTCTTTTTAGGTACATTTAGGTAATTTTGTTTAATACGATTATACATATGGAAATATGATATCTTTAATTTTAATAAGAACTTATATTAAAACCGTTAGGGCAACATTATTAATTTTATATAGGATACAATGTTGTATTAAAATATATCATAAAACAAAGCCATACTTATTACTTAGTCTATGAGAGAATAATTGAGAAGGATTTATTTTAAAAGCTTACTGATCACAAGTTTATTAAGTATTCTATATTTACTTTCATTCGAGTAATAATTAAAGAAGAAAAGGATATATTTAAGGGATATTCTTTTATCTTATAATAGTACTTACACTATTCCTGAATTGTATATATATTTAATCAATGCCTAAATATACTAATCAAATGTATGTTTGACCTCAAGATGATCCTTAACTACACCTCATACAGAGAATAGATTCGAGATTGTTCTGTTTCGTTGTTCCGTTGAATTTTTTTTTATTCCTCTAATACCATTCACATTATATAGGAATTAGTAATTGCAAGAAAATGGCTGTTTTGTTCTCGTTTGGTTTTTGTGTTTAATATCTATATATTAAAACTGTTCTGGTAAAGCATAATCGTTTACGTATATTGCCTGTTTTATTATTATCGACTTACTCTTGAAAGCTCCGTCGTAGGTATAAGGATTAATATCTCAAGTTATTTTAAATTTAAAGTACATTATGAGTAAAATACGTCTTTACCAAGGAAACCATTCCTTGGACCATATTCAGAAATGAAATAAAAAAGTTAAAAATAAACAAATAATATAACATTTTCCGAGATGGGGCTCGCACCCAATACTGGTTGTTTTTTATTTAATTATCTTGTTTTAATAGACACTCATTTTACTTACGTTATATACCACAGAAATGAACAGTATTATTCTCTTACAAAGTTATACCTTCCTAATATTAAATTGAACGTTTTAATTAAAAATATTAACTAATACAATTGTTATAAAATATAGTCATAATATATTTATATCAGATTAACACCCACGCATTAATATTTTTAAAACACCGGAATCATTGATCCCTTCAGGACCATCGCTTCCGTTCATACTTTATCCATAATTTAAGTTTTGCGATGATAAAACTCACTAAATTTATGATAAAATAAACACACAGAAAATTTAATCAGTTCATTTAAGAGAATTACAAATTGAATTAAAGTAACGATTAAATTTCCAAGTAATAATAGTTACCGAGATTTCAAGACAACCTTACCAGTTGAACGCTCGAACCAGAGTAGATCTATCCTCCACCGAGCGCTTCGTTCAGACGTGTCAGCGCCCCTCTTAGCGATGATTGGTTGAGTTTAATAGTACTCCGATATGACACCAGGGGGCGCTGAACACATCCGAACAGCACAACTTTACAAACAGATTACTAGGGTTAGCCATGACCAGATACAAACATTAGCCCAATGTTCATGTTTAAATAATCTTTAAAAGGATAACCCTTAAAACATAAACTGCTAGTCAATTTGAAACAATTTGAAAATGAATGGTGGTATGTAAAACAATACTTAGATGGCGCCACGTAAACATATCAAAAACAACTTTCAAACAAAATGTTTAAACTGAATGGTTTCAAAATACAAACATTTATTCGATAATTAAATTTATAAATCTAGAAATTCATATCCGAGTTGGTTCTCTAAATCCCTTATTAATGCATTACGTGAAAAAGACAAATATCATATTAAATTTATCCGTTATCAAAACCCTCGTGATTTTGACAGTTTCTCATTGCTTCGTTCTAGGACAAAGTCCTTATTTGATAAATGTTTCACCAATTACATTTCTAGAATTGAAGTCAGTTTGAAATCAAATATAAAATATTTCTGGAAATTTACTAAATCTAAAAAATGTACTAACAACCTCCCACGACAAGTATTCTATAATGATGTATTCTCAGATAAAGGCGAAATTATTGCAGAATTGTTTGCAGAGCATTTTGCCTCAGTATACAACCCATGTAGATTTTCAACATATGTACCAGATTTTCTGGAATCAAACTTGTGTATCTCATCAATCGTGGTTACAGAGTGTGAAGTGGAAAATGCCTTAAAAACTCTTGACATAAACAAGGGAGCTGGCCCAGATGGCGTTCCTCCCATAGTAATTCGCAGTTGTTGTGATGCACTTGTTGCACCATTAGCATTACTGTTCAATCAGAGTTTGTCATCAGGTATTTTTCCGGAACTTTGGAAAACTGCTCACATTCTGCCTGTATATAAAAATGGTAATAAATCTGACGTAAAAAACTATAGACCTATTAGTATACTTAGCTGTTTTGCAAAAATTTTTGAGAGCATTGTTCACAAACACATGATATTTTTCTTAAAACCCTTAATCAGTGACAGGCAGCATGGTTTCGTGTCTGGACGTTCTACGACTTCTAATCTCCTTACTTACACGCACTACCTAAATGATGCCATTAACCGCCGTACGCAAATAGATTCTTTATATACAGATTTCACAAAGGCGTTTGATAAAATTGATCACGACATTTTGCTTATTAAAGCACACCACCTGGGTATACATGGCTCACTTTTACGTTGGCTTAAATCATATATCACCAATCGTTCTCAGTTAGTAACAGTTTATGGTTTTGATTCTATGCCATTTGAAGCTGTATCAGGAATCCCTCAGGGCTCTAACCTTGGTCCCTTGCTATTTGTGCTATTCATTAATGATTTGCTTGAAACCATCTCGTCCCGATGTATTGCTTATGCAGATGACTTAAAGATATATCACGAAATACGTAATTATAACGACTGTCATGACCTCCAAAGTAGTATTGATCAGCTGGAGTTATGGAGCACTAGGAATAATATGTCATTAAATATAGAAAAATGTCATATTATATCATTCTCTAAAAGGCGCTCCCCCATTTTGCATTCTTATAAACTCAACAAGATAGCATTACAAAGAGTTGATGTCATTAAGGATCTTGGAATTTATTTGGATAGCAAGCTAGCTTTTACTCATCATTATGATATAATGTTTTCAAGAGCTAACCAGATTGTGGCGTTTATTCTAAGAATATCCAAACCTTTTAAAAATCCCGCTAGTGTCGTTACTTTATATGTCGCACTTGTTAGGAGTATTCTAGAGTACTGTTCAGTTGTCTGGTCTCCCTTTTTTAAGAAACACATTGAAAGAATCGAATGCGTTCAGAGGCGCTTTCTTGGGTATCTGTGTTCAAGATACGGTATGAGACGTAAACTGCCTAATTATGAGTCCCGGCTTCAGTTCTTTGGCTTAACCTCTCTTGCCTCGAGACGTAGGAATCAAGCTTTTGCTACACTTCACAAAATCATCAATGCCAAATGGGACACTAATGAGTTACTGAGCCATTTTTCACTAAAAATAGGAAGCACTCGCACTCAACATCTATTTCATGTACCTATTTGTCGCAATAACGTTTCTTATAATGATCCAGTGTTTAGAATGTGTCGAGCTCATAATGAAATATGTAAAAATTTGGACATCAACGCACTAAGTCTGCCTGTTTATTTAACTGAATGTAATGCGACTTAAAGCATAGATACTTCCGTATTCTGTAAATTTGATTTTATTTTTTAGTTGATTTTTTTTTTTTATTATTATTACTATTATTGTTTTCCTTTTATTGTTAATTGACTTATAGTACAGATATTAGATTATTATTGTTTTTAATGTCTAAGTGTGCACTTTCTGTCATTTAAGTCGGTATTAAACCTCTGGCACATTATTTTTATATAATTATTGCATGCTGTGCGTAGCTGTCATCGGGGTTGAAATTTAACATGTTCCTATATTCATAATTATGTAATCTTAAATTTTAATTTTAATCCTGTAGTTATGTCTTATAAAAAATAAAATAAAATAAAATAAAATAAATAAAACTTCGGAATGCAAATTGGACGCTGGTCTGAAATTACTGATCTTAATTTCAAACCAGCAACCATTTCGCTGTGTAGTCAAAATATCATCCATTTACAAAAATATTTGACGGAGCTTAATTATGACAACAAATAATCATTTTAATTAAACAAACTTAATCTTAAATAGATTTATTAAGTTTACTTGTCACTTGAAACCATATTAACATATGTAATAAGAATGCGGCGACATATACAATATCATTAGCTAATGTTAAATCTTAATTGGAAGATATGAAACTTCTACTAACTATACTAAGAGAACTGTTACTATAAAAACCTTTTAGTAAAACTAACCTTTATTACCTGAAGGTATTTATTAAATTACGAGTAAGTGAAGGGAAATCTTCAGTAGATTTCGGACTGACGATAACGATGTTATAAATGAATTCTCTCAACCAATGTTAGTTTGTTTTAAGTTGAGACAGTTTGTTTTTAATGTCCCTCGACTGGGGCACTTCGACAAATTGAATTTATTCTAGAGATCGTTTTTACAAGCACCACTAGACTCGCTTTAATATTGCTGCCATTAGCAATCAAAATAAAAACACTTCATAAATTCACTTTTGTCAAAATAAAAACTAAATTTTGGTACAGAAATTAAAATTAAGTAAAAAAAATACTAACGTAAATTTACGATTTCATTGTTATTATATAATATAGTGTATTTTTATTCTTTATTTTATAACATTACTGTTTTACTTTTACTGCTTTAGCTACGAAAAACTAAAAGGGTGTCTTATATGACAATTTAAGTTTAAAATGTCGTATTATACTATAATAGCCATCTCTAATACCAAAAATCATATAAATGAGAACTAAGCATTCTATGGGAAAGTAAAATAATCTATTGTCTAACTCCCAACTCATCAGCATAGTAACGATAAAAATCCTTTCAAAGCTTGATTGAAAACCTTATAATATATAAAACTACAACTTATCACTCGACTGCTGAAACTCCACAGTTAGTTAATGTCATAACACAGGTCTGAATTCAATTTTATAACATATTATATATAGTAAACAACGGTAAAATAAACTAATCTTTATTAAAGAGTATGTTATATACGTTTCATATTATTATAAAAATATAAAACAATAAATAGCCTGGCTTAAGCGTTTGCAATTCCATAACAATCATTCAGCCGGGAATCGTCCACTGCTGAACATAGGTTTTTCCCATTGAGCGCCACAGAGACCGGTTCTAGGCCGCCTTCATCCATCGGACTCCGGCGATCCTCATCAGGTTGTCGGTCCATCTCGTGGGGGACCTGCCTACGCTGCGTCTCCCGGTTCGTGGTCGCCACTCGAGAACTTTTCCGTACCAACGGCCATCAGTTCTACGAGCTATGTGCCCTTCCCCCTGTCAGTTGAGTTTTACAACTCTAAGGACTATATCGGTTGCTTCGGTTCTCCTGCCGATCTCCACATTTCTGGCTCAATCCCGTAGGGAAACACCAAGCATAGGCCTCTCCATTGCCCTCTGGGTGACCTTGAGCTTTCTGATAAAGCTCATAGTGAGCGGCCACATCTGCGTGCCATATGTCATCACTGGCAACACACAATGGTCAAAGACACACTGCGATATTTGAGACGAGAAGATGTGTCAAAGACTCCCAAACACTGCCCAGCCGAATTGGATTCGAAAAGCGACCTCTCTCTCTCGAAGTTGGACCTACCTAGCTGTATAATTTGTCCTAGGTAGAAATACTCGTCAACAACAACATCGAGTGTAGTGTCACCTATCTTGACAGAGGTTGCTCTGACATGGTGGTTAGACATGACTTTTGTCTTAGCCATGTTGATTCTGAGACTCACTTGTTGGGAAACGCTTTTGAGGTCGTCGAGCATTGCGCTTAGGTTTTCCAGGGTCTCAGCCATAACTTTTATATCGTCAGCATATGGAAGGTGAATCATAATACACAATAGCTTTAGAAAATTCAATTACATAGGTTTTTCTCCTTACAATGTAGGAAATAAAATATCACTATTAAGATAACAATAAAATACAAATTAAATATCACAAATAAGACAAGTCATAATATTTTTTGTGCCTTATATGATAAGACTAAAAAAAAAAAAAATTTTTGTGAGTAAACTAAATACATTCACATACCTACAAACATACACTCATCACAAACAAACATGGAAAAGAGAAAATAAAATCCCTTCTGGTGTCAACTTAAAAGTACACTGCCGGTGTTTTGCTATAAACTTTTATTTATTACGATATTCTGTATTATTATTAATTAAGTTAGTGTTGTCGTTGAGCTACAGTTTTGTAGTTATCAAGTTTATTTAGTAGATCCAAAACTTTTACTTTGTTTTCTTAATATATATTTTTTTTAATTGAAAATTTTTAATTAAGATTTTATATTTTATCAAGATAATTTAGAATAGCTGTACTCTATGCTTCTAAATTAGAATGTTGTCTTAAAAATTTCCGTACAAAGTATAAACCGGAGAACCGTCGTAAATATACTATCTGGTAAATAACTCTCAAGTAGATATAAAGTTATATGGTCGGTATAAAACCTGCTTCAAACTTGTGAATTTTCCACAAACATTGGCGGACTCTTGTTTTATAAGGTCATTAAATTACTAAATCCTGCTGCTGAGGTTCAACTATGAAACATAATCTACGTCTTCAAGTACATTACAACTTTAGAACGACTTGCCGTAGCAGGCACTGATAATTATATATATTATATTAAACTTATAAAGAAATAAAATTAAAGGCTTTTTCACGTTATTACCTTACAGTTTTGTTCCGTGCTCATATATTAAATGAACATATTCGATGTAAATTATAATAATGGAAATAATTAAAAGACTTTCGTTCTTTTAAAGGAAATTAATTTATAACTTAATTAGAAGGCTTAGTTGTACTATTTTTCTATATGTTAAAGTATTGACATTTCTTTATTTGTTAAAAAAATAACCTCACTCTTTGGTTGTGTAATTAAAATACAATTCATGTATCCCACTTTTATACAAGAATTAAGGAATATTTCTCACCAGAAATAAAGCTAACTTTTACGTTGTTTTTGTCCTAAACGAATTACAAGTCATTATAAAATATGTAATGTTGGAAAAAAGTTACAAAATACACATTTTCTAATTAAAATTATAATTAAACTATAAATCCCTACTTTATATTATGGTGTAATACAACATTGTGCACTTGAAAATTGGATATAAAATGGACGAAAATGAAATAAGTAAAGTATTATTGGGTATTAAATGAGGGTTGTGGTGCTTCAATTCTTTAATACTTTACAAATGGGGCTGAGCTACCCTTAAATTTGCTTAAAGTTCTTTTACATCCCAGTCTTCTTTCAATAGATTTCCCTTTACTGTAATCTCGTGAGTCATTTTTGTTAAATAATTTACATGAGTACTTTATATGAAATAATTTATAATAGAATTATTTATACGATTTAAAATATTAATAATATTAAAAATATATGAATCTCATGCGAAATGATCTCCATTGACTTAATACAGCCCTACAAACGTCGAAGACAACTATTAATAGAAATATATTTTATAATTCTTATGGATTGTTTTATGGACTCCAAATTATAAAATATACTCTATAAAACTGATCAAAAATTATTATCCAGAGAATTGAGATCGGGATTAGACGACAGACAGTCTTCAGTTCTGATAAAATCTAAAACGTTCGTTTCCATTGCTTGAGTGCTTGCTGAGTCTTGCAGAATGAATCAGCATTGATTCGGTACATAGTGTTGTTAGCTTTCTAACCTCCCCTCTAAAAAGTTGTATCTACAAGTAATTTAATACAAGTGAAAAAAAATTTGGTGTTGACACCTTTTTCATAAAAAAAAACATGGCTCAGTCACCATTTGATGGCTAACACCCCACCAAATAAAAAAATTTTTCTCATTAGTGAATAAAATTTTTTGGCGACCTCCCTTTGCATGCCGCTTCAGAAGTGGTTTTGATGAGATTTCGTTATAAAATTATGAGTTAACTATTGTTCAGTACGTCTCTTATACGGCAAGTCCCAATATTAATAAATAAGTCGCGTATATTTCTGGGTGTTATACTCATTTAAATGAAACTGTTTTTAAAATATTTAATTGTCTTATTTAATGTTTACATTCTAATTTTATTTTATTAGTAAGCTAATTAGTCATCTACCTCCAACGGTTTCTCAGTTTTTGGGCATAGAGTTTTGGATGTACACAAAACGCCATAACAGTATTTCGAGGTCTAGCAATGCGGTCTTTAAATTGTTCATAAGTTAGACCCAGGTGTTATAAAGGCTCCAATATTCTTCTCTAATAAAATTAGGATATGTTTTTATTTCAATCTCTTCGCAATTCATTCTGAGAATGATGCTGCTGCTGACTTTGATTTTCTCCTATTCTTGATATATGTATAAGATGTATACCCTAACTTTTATATCGATGCTATTTGTTAGACAAATATTTGATATATCACAAGATTAGACAAGTTTATATACCCAAATTTTTCCAACCAAGTTTATATAACCTACTATCATTATAGTAGGATCGTTTGCTGTTCCTAGGATGAGAGACAAGAGGTTGATGTTGACAAGACGTTGGCGAGGGACGAACAAGTCGCTGTTGACTAAGGCATGCTTGACATGGTGGGCCTCTCCCTCTAGATGTTTGTCACAGATGTGGTGCGCTCTGTGAAGCAAGGATTTTTCAAATGTGACTTACTCGCTAGGGTAGTGGGGAGAATTACCATTGAGATATCTATCTGTATATTTAGGTTTCCTATATGATTATATTGTAGGTTACACAGTTGGGTGTCCAAGTGTATTGCCAGGGTTGTTGATGTTAAGAATATTATTCCCACACGTCCTAAGTTAAAACGTAATCAATAATACGCGACTTAAATCCTTTAAAAATATTTTTTTAATGTGTATATGTAATTTAGGAAAATGAAATGAAACTTAAGAAAATTTAGAAATGAAACTTAATAAAATCTTTTGCTTCTGGACAGAATATTTTCTATCACCCGAGGATGTTTTATTATACCCATAAATAGCGCAATACACAAACATTTGAATAATACCTCGGAGGTTTGTTTCAAATTTAATATCAAATATTTAAATTTCAATCAATTTTAATATCACATATTTAAAATATTTTAATATTTAAAAACGCTGGGGGACAAAATAATCAAAAACAATAGAATATCCATTATCCATATGAGAGAATGACAGATTTCAAATTCAAATGTAACAGTATTTACGGCCAGACTAAGCATAGACCAGTCAAATTACAACTTGTTGAAGTTACAACTGTGTGTATATCAATCATTGCAAAATAATGTAATAAGTAACATTTCAATGTTAACAATAAGAATACGCAGAAAAATACATAGAACCAATCAAAATATCTTGAATGCCTGTGTAAATTTACAATCCCTTACAATCTGTATACAAGATGTCCTCAAGTTGTATTGTTATTATTCGACGCAAGACACGTTTTGTCAATAAAGGGTAACTCTTATGTTTAAGATTGCTTTTCGTACTTGAACATTTAATGTAAGCTGGGGAATGTCACAATAATGTCATTCTTATTGAATTTGTATTAAGAATACCTATGTAAAAATGAGCTGTTCAGAATGCTTATAACAAGAAACACCAACTTCAAAAGTCAAGAAGCACAAAATTCTACATATTTCTTTTTTTTTTAATATTTAATGTATATATTATTAACTTCGTGCTTAAGAAAGTTATTATAAACACCCAGGTTAAACGGATTTTTTTCATATCTTTACGTTTTGTAGATGTTATGAGTGGTTGGAGACACTTTAAAAATACATATGTATGTATATGGATGTGTGTGTGAATATGTTTCTAAGTGTATATGTTTCTAAGGTTTGTAAGCGTTTTCATCGGGACGTTGTACCTGATATTGCAATTAACTTCGTTTCGGTAACAATCGATATTTATGTAACTTAGAACTGATTAGTTTATAATTCATTATTTGTTATTCGTTACTCGTTACTGATTACGCGTTATTAGTTTCGTTATTCGCTATTCACAACTCGCTACTCGCTATTCGCTATTTGCTACTCGCTATTCATTATTAGCGGCGAATGTGAATTAGATTTGTTTTGATAAGTAAATAAGAAATATTTATTTTTACCACATTTCAGCCTTCGATTTTTAAGACCTTTAAAATAAATAAATAAAAATCAGGAGTTCCTATAACCTGTATTCAAAGAAGTTAAAGTAAAAATGAATATTTTGACCTTGATGTCGAGAGCGTACTTCAACTGTCGAAAATTGAATACAATTACTATGTAATAAAAAAATATAAATTATTTGATAAATCTTTTTGTATTATAAACCGGTTAAAAAAGCAAGGAAATAAATAGATATTGCTTCTTAAAGTATCGCAAAAATTTTGTTATGTCAAAAATAAATTGTATAAATATAAAATCTGACGCCGCAAAGCTTTGACTGACCGGCTCTTTTTCTGCAAGAACACAATCCCTGTTTGTTCAATGAATACGTTATTGAATATTATAATATTACAAGCTTATAAAAACAGAACAATTCTATGAAGGTTGCGGCGTAAACAGTTCACGCTACGATTTCGTCATGCTCTAAGCTCATGAATATGACAGCTTTGAAACTAGTAGATCTAAATCCAATAAAAGTAACTTAAGTACAGCTGAATATTTTTATATGATAATAATCATGAATCACGTTAGTCTCAAAACAAAAATTGAGTTTATATTTATATTCGTTCTTTCGTTGAATTAAAAAAACATTATAGAAAGTGACCTATAAACCTATTGACAGAATTTGACCTCCTGAGTACGAAAAAAATATAATAGTCTTAGGTGTGGCCGATTTGTTGATCAAAAGTTATGAAGGGTCAAAATTGGAAGAATAGTTTACTGAAACACTTGACCAATTTTGTTCAAACTTAGAATTCTTATTAAATGCAGGTAGTTTATTGATGAAAACCAAATCAAGTCAAAAACGATTCGGCCAGAGTTGACTATAATACTTAATATTATGTTTTCTGCTATAATAATCTAATAATATTTCAAATATATTTCAAATCTTCTTCTTCTTCCACTGATTCGATTTACCTTTTGTAATAGAGGAGTAAACAATTTTATTTTAAACACAGACATACATTTCTATGTTAAAAAATGTTTTAACTAAGGCAGTGTATCATTCCACGAGGTATGTAAATCAACTTCATATTTTATATATATCATGGTTTAAGAATAATTTTGTACACAATATTTACACAAAAGTTGGCTCTTCATTGAAACTTTTTTTGACAAAGGAATAAGAGAATTTTAATTTTTGTTGCTTATCATAAAAACATTACTTTCATATTTATGTTTAATAGGATTTAAAGTCTGTCGTCTTTTTATTAGTTATTGGTATAAATATTATTCTTCGGCAAGTACAGCCGTTGAAATTTATTATTTTGTAGTAAACCTTAAGAATCTTTGATGTCGACTTACTCTGCTTCATAATATTACTTAGGATTTTAAATGCGCTAATTTTCATTGTCTTATATTAAAAAAAAAAGTAATATTACAATATTTATTGTTATTCTTTAAACTCTTAAAATTCTCACTTGGTTGCTTCATTTCTAAAATCAAGAAGTTCAAAGATTTTATTAAATTTTGTTAATTGATTTGAAGCAATGACTCGTTTTAATTTAATACATCTTAAAACTTTAAACTATCTAGTTCGTAAAGCTTAGATAAGGTTATATGGTCTGTAAAAAGCGTTGGAAACTATTGAATTCTCTACAAAAACATCTTTCATCCGCCGATCTCAATTATCCTTCTTGGACCTCATTGTGTTTTTAGTCTCAATGAACCGTGGAGCCCTTTCACTGAGCTTCAATGACAAAGGAGTTTTTATAATTTTTTCTTCTTGTTGTTTTATCCTGTATGCATTAGCTACTAAGATTAGGATTATCGATAATTATATAATAAATAATAACGTAACATGCAATAAATAACATATGAAATGAAATGAAATGAATTATCAATTAAATATTAAAGTAAATTAAAACATACTCAAGATGCAAAGGAGTTTTTTTAAAAGGAATTTTACGATATCGTATTAACCAGTTATATTATATAATGTATCTGTTAATGTAAAGTAGTCAGACCTCGCTCCTATCAAACATTGTTTTATTCTTCTCAGTACTTGCCAGCTCTTTTCTCTTCGTAGTCACACAAGTAACATGGCTGCCAAGTCAGGTTCTACAAGCAAGGATTTAGCAGTCTTGCAGTTGTAAGAGTTTGAGCGGCGCTTCTAATTTATTTCTAAAAGATTTAGACTTTGTGCTAATATTGGTTTAGAGATCCTTGTAAGTACGAAACTAAAAGGAATAAAAACAAATTTAGTTAACTGTTTGCATATTTTATTTATATATAACGTTTGTTTCCTTAAGATTTATTTTTCTAACATATAATAAACTAACTAAAAACTAACTTTGAAAAGATCGATATTAAGGAGGATGATACCTATTTAAAAACTGTTTTAAATTTAACATGCCTTATATAGTAGCATAAAACTAAAACCATTTGTTTTATATAGATTACATACAACTAGAGTTACAAAAATCAGAAAATATAATATTGTGATTTGAGAAAACATTAGAATGTGATATTGTTTTAAATGTCGTTCCATGTCATTAAGTTTGAAATTATTCGGTATATAATGTTTTAAGGTATTTCATGAGATTTAGCCACCGTATGCATTCTGGTGGCTGCAAAGTTTCTCAATTTTAATGAGTGGTCTATATATACTCGAGTTTCTAGCTAAGTCTGACTGAAAGGAGTCTTCGGCCTTGCAGAATTTTAAAACTTCATATTAATCCTGTTTAACTTCACATAGTGCTTTAATAGGTAATGTTTCGCCTCTAATTAATCTTTTGAATGATCAAGTTATCCCGTGGCATACCATTATGATAGCAGCTGCAACTTATTGTAGTGGGTGCCAGTCCCACATAACCACCTTTTTTCCCGTGAGCGATGCGGGATCCCTTAAATATGTACTCTCGGAGACTGAAGCTGCAGCCGACTTAGTACTTTTATATAGATCTTGTCCTACTTCTTATTCCATATTTAATTTAATTTCAGAAAAAAAATCAGATTGTATCTTTAAATAGCTAGTAGACATCCGTCATAAACAACTTCTTTATTAAGAATTCCTGAGCCATTGATTTTTGTTCAAGAATGAGATGTTGGTGGTTATTATTAAAATTTACATCACAGCTTATAAATGTATATAATTTTTAAATACTTTTTGTGAAAGACCCAAGTTCCTTACTAAATTAAACTTATAACCTTATAAATGAATCATAAATAGCATTAATTTAATTAAAATTATATATTGATCACGTACAGTGGTCACTTAGTAAATTGTAGAGTGATTATAATAATAATTAGTTTGAAGGCTTAAGATGGTATTTAGCTAACCCTCCTTCATTTCATTGTCATTATATTAATTTATTTAATTGTTAAATTAGTTTTGAAATACTTTTTTTTCGAAAAGCAAAGCAGACTTTAAAATATTTTTCTGGTTTAAAGATGGGAATAATAGAGAAGATGAAACTTGAAACTTACTTGAGTTTGTCTAGAGAAGTTTCTAAATTGTTAATAAACAATAGTACCCTAATGGTACACTACAGTTAGCACAATGTAGTTTCCTTATATTCATTGAGTTCAAACTCAAAAAATGTTTTGTAAAATGCAACACAAGTTCTTTAAACAATACTATAAATAACAGTTTTTGGTATACTATAATAGGTAAATGTAGGTTTAATTAAAATATAAACATTAAAATAAATAATAGCTTTTTGTATAGTATTTTTAGTATAACAAAATTAATTAGTGTATAGGAAATTGAAGTAAGTATAATAGGTAAGTGTAGGCAATGGTTTAATTAAAATATAAATAATATGAAAACACCGCAGCTGTAATCGCAAGATCAATTTAATACTACACAAGATGTATCTCGTACATCCAAATCTGTTAAAACTATTTCTTGTAAAATCTAATAAATAATGTAACATACGTAAATAAATAAATAAACCGATTTCTAAGTTAAAAGTTGTTTTATACTTAATGTATACAAATTAAAAATATAATATTTATAGCAAATTTAAATAATCGTTATTATTACTAACTAAATTCAAGATAACATAATCTCCCTTGATAATGAACATTGTAATTATATATATATATATATTCTTTGTCATGTTTCTTGTTTATATTTAAATTATTGATTGAAATATTATTTCCGAACTTTTAATTTCATAAGTAAAGAATTTATTACGTCTACTGTCTGCCAAAAAACTTTCAAATTAAGATAAGGCAATAAAATTTGTATAAACTTTGCTGAAAATAGAGGACAGAGAGTTTTTTTATGACGTCACCAAACCTTGTACTGTCAAAGCTTCAGTAATGAGTTGTTATATACCTCGTAGTATCATTGACGACTTCAAAAATACAATGAAGAGTTATCTTGTATTCTACCGTTACTTTGTTAACTAATTGTGGGTTTAGAGAAGAATATTTAATTTATCTTTTATTTATCTCATTATATTTACCATGTTACGTTTCTCTCATTCTTATTATAAGAAGTTTCGTAGTTTTAAAATTGTGAAAGATGTTACAACATACTTTATTGTTACTTACTCACAATTTAAGAAAAAAATACTAAAATATTTCATTGATTTAAAAGTATATCCTTGGATTTAGATCTTATTTACCTTCAAAGTATAGTCATTTATATAATATAATGCAACGAACAGCGACCCAGATATAGTTAGCGTATATTTGTATTTATATATTTATGTATAAGATAAGAGTATAAATACTAATAGTTTTTGTTATTGTATTTTTCTCGAAATCCATTAAAGATTAATAAAGGAACGAAACAGAATCCGCAGCAATATACTTCAAGTATTAATACTACGGTTATAGAAGTACAAAGGTCCTTTGTGAGGCTTTACCGGCATTGGAGGGTCGTTTTAAAAACGCTACTCGGCTACTTGAACTAGTAAAGTATCATAAGGTACAGTACAGTGTAAGTACAGTACGGTACAGTACAGTACATAAGGTAGGTAAGGTACATTATAGTAAGGCCAAAGATATAGCCCACATTTGACATCTATCAGGTCTTGCTTCATAGTAACCTACTTCAAAATATCTATTAAAGTGAATGAATCGATACGAACTTGAAATATATATTAATTTAATTAAATTATTTTATATCCAAAAAATATTATCATAAATGATTTCTTTACTTAGTAAGTTTTATGCATAATTAAAAGAATGAAATGTTTTAATATAATTATATGGTTATTCAGTTATTATGAAATATTCCTTTTTATTTGTGTGTGTGTGTGTGTGTATGTCAAGATTAGGAATGTGTTATAGGTTGTAAATAATAAAAATGATAAACTGATGTAACTTTGTAACGTTTCAGGTCTTTAGAAAATAAATTGTTAAGAAATTGTTTATCATATTTAGAATGGTTTATTAGTAAAAGTAAATTATAAGATTATCTCTAATCATTATTATTATATTATTATAAATATGCCATCTTTATTGTTCTAACTTAGAATAAATAAATAATATCTTATGCCGCCGCGCCATTACAAAGTTACATTGTTGAAGTTTGATGAAGTGTCATATGTGGCTTATTAAATTGGTCTACGTCTTCGCTTGAAGAAATTTTAATGAAATAATTAATTTAATTTATATGCAAAGTTTAAAAGGTTGTCTTTGTAGGTAATAAGAAATTTTGAATTTGTTAGAAGATTATAAGATTAAAAATGTAACATGATAAACGACAATCATTCAACAGGATATATTTTAAATATATTTCACTGATGCTTTTCATTGCCGCAGGAATATAAATCACAAAAAACACGATAATATCCTTCTTTGAAGTAATGTTCGTTTATTTGGAATTGATTGGGATTTGAGCTCAAAATTTTATCAAAGAGAGTTAATTATTTTCATTTCTCAGAAGCAAAAGACACGTAATGTAAATAAGGGGGAAATCTTCCCTTGTTTTCGTATTTCATGTAAACTGGCAATAAATATTTAATTTTGACTTAGATGTTACTACTAGTTACTGATATTAATAAATAATTCGCTAGGTGCGCAAACCAGACCTCAATTTTGACGAGCTACGCTCACAAGATTTCCATATGTGTTAGCATATTGAGCGAAACGAGATACAAAACAAAACTAAATTTTTCCTATGAAGATTTTTCCTATGGAAGTCTTTAGGATTTTGTTTTTCCGTGATTTTTCTTCAACAATATCAGATATTTGAAATTTTTTTTTAAACCACTGCGAGACTGATTTTACCGTTTTTGATTGATGCTTGTACAAAGGATGCAGAAAAGTCTCTCATAGAGAGCTTCGCTTAATTAAGACTCATTATTATTTGTAGTCTAATGCAGCTATTACATTAAAATTTTAAAAACTACTTTAAAAAAGCAGTAATTAAAAGTTTGTTGGTGATTTAAATAGCTCATATAACTGGAAAATGTTGATCCTCGCTCTGGCTTCATATATCTATATATATATTTAAAGCCTCTGAATTGAGTAAAATTTTAGAGCTTTAATAAAACAGACTTTAGTCTTCTAGATAAAAACCTTATCTTAAAAGTTCTTTGTAAAGTATAAGCCTGAAAACCGTCGTAAATATACTATCTGATAAATAAAGTTAAGATAAAGTTATAACTGTTACATTGTCTTCACCTCAAAGTAGTCAGCATAAAACAAGATCTAGACGTGTACTCAAAAAAGTAGCTAAGTAGTTTTAAACTGTTTTACAACACTTGCTTTGATTTGTATATAATATTTTAAATGTCCTTTTTTTTCCTTAATGTTGTAAATGCTTGTTCTTAATGTTTAAAACTTAGAGCATTTTATGGCAACTAGCTTTCAGATAAATCGAAATTGCTGTACTGACTAAATACACGCGAGCTGCGGCCGGCAAAATTTAAACGAAAATTCATATCTTTCGTGTTTTAGAGGCCAAATAAACAACTATGTACACTCATAGCTGTCCTGTAGTTTTATAACGAAACCATATTTGACCCTGAAACATGGCAAACAGGAGATAATTTATCAAAAGTTTTATAGGCTCGGTTGTTCTACTTAATCACTCTAAGTTAGTTCTTGGCGTCATGTACAGTCTACTTGACTACTTTAACCATTCAACTTGTATTATTGTAACACCAACATTTATTATTAGATAATGTTTTCTAAGATTTACACGAGCACTACACATTTCAATAAAACTATTTTTCGGATATAAATTGCGTTTATTATTACATTTTTATATTTAACCCGACGTTTCGGATGCTTTGCAGCAAACGTGTTCGCGGTAAGACGAGATGATGGTGTCATAAACGTCGTTAAACGTCGTTAAACGTACTGTATTTTTATCTATATTAATACATATATATGTATACATATATATGTATTAATATAGATAAAAATACAGTATAAAGAAACAAGGCGTAATTTGTTTGTTCCATGGATTCACCGTGCGGGTACGGAGCCCGTTGTAGGGAGAGGAGTGCAAACAGAGCCTGGGACTTGCGACCGAGGTGTAGGTATATAATCATGTATCTGTTTACCAAGAAAAATCTGTTTATATATCTCTTTCCTCTAAAATCTCCTATCCAACACTCGTAAGCTGTAAGAAATCTCTTTGAAGAGATTTCTTACAACTTATCTTATATATATTTTTGTTATTTGATTAATAATGCACAGGTTGCAGAGCAAAAACTCTTGCCTCAAAGTCCTTTATATGAATGTAAATGTTACAATGGATAAGAAATACTATAATGAAATTCGCTCTCTAATTTCAATTAAATTCACTTTGCTTTTGCAACTTCTTTAAACCCAAATACACTAACACGTAGCTCACTGGTCAAACCCACATCCACCTACTCACTGACAGACATCTACATCTCTTCTTCCCTCGAACATACTTGCTAGAATGCATTTAAAACGTTGACTAATAATAAAAACGAATTACATCCATAAAATGGTTTATTCAAATATATAGAATTCGTGAAAATTTTAAAAAACATTATGGCTGAACATGTTTCTACTTTAAAGACAATTTCAAACGTTTACATTACATTCAGGTGAAGCTTAAATATTATCGGAAAGAATAAGCAGCAAAATATACAGAATAAAGCGGAATATCGGAATTCGTAATCGTACATTCGCAATCCTTTACAATCCGTATACAAGATGTCCTCAAACTGAATCGTTATTATTTCTTCAGCACGCAAGATACTTTCTGTCAATAAAGAAAGACTTACTACGTGTTTGTGATGTACAAGTTATAGATCGAATGAAATATTTGTTTAATTTTTAATAAAAAAGCACGCGTTCTTTCTTATCTATTATATCTTAATGTAATAAAAAAAGAATTACATATATTGTAATTATTTTATTAATAAATTGCATAAACTTTTGTGAAATTTTATTTTGTGAATAAACTTGCAATTTGAATTAGTTAATTATCTTTGTATAATTCACGGTGTGAATTTATATTTTTAGAAAAATTATGTTCTTATTACTCCCAAAAAAAATTTAGAAATACTGTGCTAAGTAATTTTTCTAACTGCCTAAAATATATTTGAGTAATTATGTCTGTTGGAATTGTGTATATAAGACCTTATAATGTTGTAACAATATTTTAGATATCTGAGTATAAAGTACATGTTGTTTAAGGATTATTCTTAACCAATTATTTAGGAATGTTGAGTGAATGTTTAAACCAAAGGATTAGAGTGTCCCTTAGGGAATAGTGTTGATGAAATATCGAGTTTGCGAGCGACCCTATACAAACTCTGCGCCAATATTAAACAGTAAAGTTCGACATGGAACTCTGTTATCTAGGTGTATTACAGGTTGGACATTGTTCTGTAATGTGTCAAAACCAATAGATTAAAATACGTCAGAAAGAAAAAGCCACCTATTTATAACTTTTGTTTAGAAGCTTGCATATTAAAATATATAATAAATCAAGTTTAAAAGTGAGACATAAATATGTAAAAAGAACTTGAATTTTTTTGGTATTGATTTTACTTTATTTCTTACTTACTTATAATAATTTCAAACCCACCCGTAGTTCTTATTCATGAAATAAAACGCGGTATGGCGAAAATAGTTCAAGTGTGGTGAAATCGCGTCCTGAAGAAAAATTACGGTTAATTTGATAAATTAAAAAGCATATTGTGTCATTGTATAGCTTCAAAGCATTGAATAACTGTCTCTTTAGTTTAAAACAAACAATCCTTGTTTGTTTCATAAACATACTATTTAGCATTTAGCATGAGAATTGACAATATTAGTGACACAGAACATCTGTACGAAGCTTTTTAGCTACCTGTATCTATTTTATTAAAACACTGAAATAGAAGGATATTACTCCTTAAAGTTAATATTAATTATCGTAAGATGTTTGAAGAGTTATTTTTATTGGATGAAATACCAGATGATATACATAAACGTTAATTCAATTATTTTTATATATACCCTTCAAGTTTAAAAATATTCAAAAGAAAATTCAAAAGAATACTTACAGGTATCACCTCTGTCCTGATAAAACGATTATACACAAAATAACAGAAACAAAGCCATCGAGGAACAAACAAACACAAATGCACAAGCACTTTGGTGCATATTAACGACTTGATTTACAAAGATTTTTATTTAAAGTGTATCTTTTTATAATTGTAATTTTTTTCTTACTTTAATAACTTCTTTACTTATTTTTAAAATTTTATTATTGTCAATTGTACATTTTAATTGGATCGATATACTGGTTACAAAACAACGCTTACTGAAATAACTTTCTTAAACTAAGTTTCAAATCTTCAAGTCTATTGTTTCACCTTTGTAAGAGAGTTATAACAGAGTTATAATTGTCTCCTAATCGAGCCATTGTTAGTGGGAAATAAATAGTTAGAGTTTTGGTTTTAATTACACATTTTTCATTGAAATATGGTCTACATGGTATGTATATATATATTTAAATTCATGACGTAATCGGTGTAATTATTATATGGCAATATCCTGGCTATCTCTTATTCAAAAATATGTGTCATATTATAATAAAATGTTATATTATATATGTTATAACTCTTCTCAATCTTCTACTTCTCTTTTTTAAATCACTGATCTGCCCTCTCGGGCCATATCTAGTTTTTTGTTTGAAACAACATATTTTTATGTTCCGAGAGAAATATACCGATTTCTATATTTAAAAAGGTTTTTCTCAGACCGTACAGCATTCAAATTAAGATATGTAAATTATCTTGAATTTATTATTTTCGTATTGCTCCATATTTTACGAATATTTAGATTTATGAATAATTTTATACATTATATTTACACCCATTTTTTTCAGAAAAGTTTTGTATTTTTCTTTACTATAAAAAGTAAGCTTTTAACTACAGGCTGTCTGATGTTAAGTATATATTCTAAGGTGTGGCACACTTACGAAAAAAAAACCTATTTACTCTAGATTTGAAGACCACTAGATTATAATTATCAGGAGACTCCGTCTCCGGCAGGGAGTTCCAAACTTACGCCGTCCGCACATGGAAATCAAAAGGGAAACGCTTTTATAAATGAAAATTATATTTATTGTAATAATAATTGAAAAGCTCTGAGTGTATCAGGTTGCGTAGCTCTGTTTCACACTCTCTGTATTTGATAAAAAACCGACAAAGTAGCCACCTTGCGGCGATGTTCTAGCTTTGTCCTAGCAAAGATGGTAGCACCTACGAGTTTTTTCCTAGACCGTCTCTCAATTGAGTCCAATAGTTCTAGTTGGTAGTTTGCTGATTCATCCCAAAGATGCTAGCAGCAAGTGCTCCATGCACGACCAAACTTATGCTTTATAAAAAGTAAGCAAGTTACTTAACAACACTCGGCTTATTACTATAGAATGAAGCCGGAGGAAGCTGTGGTCTATATTAATAATCTCCTCTCGTCTTGTCCGTCTTTCACTAGATATTAAAGTAGATATTGATTCTTCGATAAAGGAAGCCGGTGAAGTTTACATTGTACTAAGTAGTAAGTAGTATTAATGTACTCTTACTAGACTACATTGTAGTACTTAGGACTTTGCTTAAAATATAAGATAAATAAATAACAACAGTTATTAAGCTATACAATATGAAAGTACCTTAAAATTACAATATTGTAATTAAATACAATACCCTAGTATATTAATATTATAATATAAGATTATAATTTAATTAATTTCATAAGTATTAGCCGCTTTTATTTAAGATGATGAAATTTCTTAATTGATTGCTTCGATATTAATATAAAAAACAATAATTAAACAAACTCTTGAATTTGTAATTTGAAGTAGGATTGAGAGAAATATTTTATACATCAGGGGATGTAATGGAAAATTTAAGGATGCAAGTAAAGCCGTTGAAAAAACTTAGCAAAATATATTTTATTACTTTTTTACTAATTTAGAAATTTGTTTATAAATAACGTTTTGTGAATTAATAAAAAATAGAGGTCCTAAATTTAGTTCATAAATTTCGAGTTAAGATATATACTCTGTATAAAAGCCTGGAAAACTAGTGATTTTTCCGCCGATGTCTTAAATTGGTGGACTCCTGGATTTTAGAGGATTGCTCTGCCTTTTAAACATTTAAAAAATATATTTAACATAATTTCAACATATAATTTATTATTCGCATTATGCTTGATTGCTTATAAATTTAATAAAGGATTGTACTACCTTTGCATATAAATATATAGTTATTATTTTAACGTGTTTTAATTTATAAGCTCTGTTTATTTCACTTTTGATATGATTTTTTTAAATTAAAAAGTATCTTTGTAAGAATAATCTTTTGCATTATTTTATCAAAATATTATTCTGTATGTACATAAATGTTTCATAAATACGGAACAATATTAACCAGTTTTTGAAATTTACTCAAGTAGCTTTTACAATATTTATAAGGACATGTTATTGCCTGTGTGGTTGTGTAATTAAGAAATTTCATTTGTATTTAAATCTATTCTTAAAATAGGCATAGATATATTTAAATATTTTATCATTCTGGTTCATAAGAGAGAGTCTTATTTGTTTGGCTTTGTGTTTCTACAATTTATATTTTTAAATAAATGATATATAACAATCCTACCGTAGTATTTCTCAGTATAAAATACAATGAAGACATTCTCTTAGCAAATGATATACGACAGTTTAGTTAGAACGCTGTGACCACAGGATTACAAGAATGTTCATCAGGGAGCAGTTCTCCATACTTGAATGCAGTGCCGTAATTAAACAATAGAACTCCGAGCCCTGTACGTGTCTAATCAATGTACAGACATCTGAGAGGCCAAGCATAGTTTGATTTCTGGAAACTATCCCTTCAAAGATATGTTTAAAATACATGAATAAAGATATGTTTAAAATACATGAAGTCAATTTCAAAGTTTTATTAATAATTATTTTTGTTTTTAACTGCAAAATAGATTGTAGCCTCTTATGACATCAAAGCCCTTGTTGCATCAAAGTCTTGAAGCTTTAATAATGTTTTTTCATTGAATTAAAGTAGTTATTGAAAATATAAAATTAACAAGCGGTAATGCGTGCGATCCACACCAAAGTAAGTCCCTCGTTTAAAAAAAAAAATATATTATTATTATTATTATTTATATTCTAATTAAGGAACCGCTGGATGTAGATGACTAATTAACTCCCTGACATACACTTACATCTCGTCTACCCGTGAACACGATTGAACAAAGCATTTGAAAAGTCTGGTTAAAATTAAAATGTAACCAAAATTGTTCTCGTGAAAATTTAAGAAAATACTATTATTATATTCTTATTATTTTATTATTTCTTCTTTTAATAAAATACAACTCATTATCAATTTACTAAAGTTGTTGATAATTTTTATTGCAAATACCACCTATTTCATATTTTATAAACTGAACAATAACTTTGATATTATTGATAAATAAATATATACATTAAAGTAAAAATTAGGAAACTAAAAAACAACTTATTCGCTGGAAAACTGATCACCTTTGAGTAACGTGAAAATGCATCAATTAGTACCAAAAGGAAGTCAACTGCATGAAATTTTTACACTGTCTATAATTACTCAGGAAATCACAAAATATAAACTTCTATTGCAAAAGACTATAGCTTTTCTAACAGTAAGAGAATTAAAAAAATCGCATCATTAGTACCTGAGTTTATCGCGACCTTCTAACTTACAAACTTTAACTCTTTATCCAATAATCTACATAATTCATTGTCATTTCTGTCATTTAATGACGGCAATGCTGAAGCGAGTCAGTGCTCAAAAGATTGTTTGTGAAGTTGAATTCAATTTGTTAAGAGCTCGAGTCATTGGAGTTTGAAATACAAACTTACATAAACTTAATAAAGAAACTTAAAGTTTATATTAAATTAAAGAATTATTTCAAATATTGTTAACGTCGACCACAACATTTACCATATTTTTACTATTTTAAATTTTTTTAAATAAAATATGCAAAAAAAGTTTTTTGTGAAATGTACTAATGCAAAAAAAAATCTTTAAAATTAAATTATAAAAACCTTAATATACTCTGTGATATAAACTTAATGGTTTCGGTGAAGAGGATATATAGATGTTACAGACTGATCTTCATCTTGCTCTCTATTTTGCAGAAGATTATTTTAACCGCTTATGGCTATAATACCTTATTAGAACTTTTTTCATTTGACTTGAGTTCAATAGATTTTTATTATTGTTAATATTATTTCTTGTAAGTCGTGTTAACATAAAGAGAACATCAATGTTATGCTTATTATATTTATTTAAAAGTTGAAAAATAAATCGTATGTTTCAAAGCTCAAAAAACAAGTTCTTAGAAATTGTTTATATAATTTATCTTTTTATTATTTACGTCTGTGCGTTGATAGTGAGAGAGAAGACAAACGGTCGTGTAACAATAGATTATAAGAAGCGCACATCTGCTGCAAGACGTATAGCGCTGTTTGCTATCGTCTGAGCCTCGCTGGCTCTCGTCTGTGATGGTTGGACCTCCTTGACAGAATATTTACTGTTTATGGTGTTTGTTAGGAAATAGTAAATATCGTAATCGATATAATCGACGTACATTGGTATTTAGGGTAAATGGTAACGAAATATAGAAGGAAGTCAGAGGGATGAAGAAGATTAAGAAAGGTACTACCACTAATTTAGCAACCCTATTGAAAACTATATTCAATTATTTTTTGTTTGAAAGCACAACGCAAATGTCGACAGAAAATACTCTCTAAGAATCTCTAAATCTCTAGGCATACTGCCTAAATAAAATAACAAAAATTTACTCTGACTTTCTACACCATGTGTAATAATTATATTAAAATGTTTCTTTATTAAATTACGTTTTAAACAATCTTATACGTATTAAAATTCATTAAAATTGGACAAATTAATTTTGTACTTCTTGTCGGTAAAAAACTATCGCTATTTAAGTTAAATAATAAAAACAATTGATTAGTGAGTACTAATAATATAATAATAAAATTAGTCATATTGAGTTTTAAAATTCAATATTACTTTATTTTTAATTTTATTGTTTGTATAAAGTACAATTGAATTGTTTATCAAATACCGTACATTATATTTTTATTTTAATAAAACAGTGGGGTTTAAAAAACATTTAAAGGATAAAATGGCTATTTTTTTATTTCAATTCTCAATTTATAATTTATATTTGTATTCAAAATTTAATAACAATACGAATATAATTGGCCAGCTATTTGAAATTAATGACAATAGTTTATTTTAAAATAAAATGAATTTAAAAGATTTTGAATTTGTATTCAAATAAAATTATAAACAATCTGTTTCCCAAAGTGTTTTCCTACTTTCCATCGACCGACTCTCTTAACATAATAAACATACGTCCGTTGGTGAAAATATCCTAAATATCTATTTACGTTAAATATCAAGTTAAGACACAAAGTGGTTAAACACGACTTACCAATTTTGGCCAACACTATTATAAAAATATAAACTCCTTTAAAAATATCGTGGTTAAGACAAAAAAACCTTCTAAAAGTTTTTTGTGTTTGTTGTTGTTAGTGTAATGTGTTCCAGTTATAATATTTCTAAACCTTTTAACGAATTTATAGAAGAATAAGCTATATTCAAAGAATTTTACAAAATAAACTCTAATGACCGCTTAACGGAGATGAAACCAGCATAATCTAGAATAATATGCAGAAATACTGACCAAACCTAATTATTGATTTTAGAGTCTTGGCAAAGGCTCACCTGCTCCTCTGTTAGATGTATAGTGTTATTTGTAATCGTCTGAGCTGATGAGATACTTGGATCATACTGAATCATTATCATTGTTAATATTATAAGACTTTAAGCGTATTTATTTATCGCTATTCCAATACATAGGAGAATAAAAAAATATGTTAGAACACAGAACTTTTCAAATGTTATGACATCTTACAACATCACTGTTATTAAATTTTGTTTATAAATTTAGAATAATATCAACTCCTCCCTAATACAATTACCTAATATAAAGTATTAAACAGTTTCAGGAAGTGTAACATTTGTTACTTAAAAGTGTTACTCATTACGTAACCAACGATGGAACAAAGGTGTCAGAAATATAAATTGACTTACTCGAATAACATTTGGATCCGCATTTATTTAACCGGTTGTAGAATAACTGTTTGCAAAGTAACATCGTTCTCTTTTCCTTTATCTGTTTTTTTATATTGCTTTAATAGCGACATGTTAGCTCAATCAGCGGAATGACAGGTAATTCAAGACTGTCAAAAAAATTATGCTATCAAGCATATTTTCAGCTTTAGAACTATTATTACTTGAGTACTAAAATTTTTTATACCTGTATTCAGCGTAGAAATGATTTTAAAAAACACTGTTAAAAAAAATTGGTCAACTGGGGTGATTGTGCCAATCGACACGTCTTAACGTCTGCAAAAGTCAGAAAAAAGTAATCACAATTCTAAATTCTAACAAACATACACTTATATAAATTATTCGTCCTAATTACTTAGTGTAAACGACAAAGTTTATCCATATTAAATATTTAAAATGTTGTACATTATTGTATTTTATTGTATATAACATTTTCTTATGTAACTTCTCACATAGTGCTACCACAGTTCTCATAGTTCTCGATTATTTTTCGATTTACTCATAATTATTTTAATATTGTGACAAAATTACATATACTCAATAACTTGTAACCTTTGTTTTATTTTGAGGTATAAGATTTATTACTGTGAAGTTCCATGAAAATCTCAAGTATAAATGTAAAACGTGAAATAGTAAAAGAAATAAATACATCCTAGCAAACTTTAGAATAATAATATTAATAGGATAGAAAGATACATCCGTAATAATTCGTGTTAATGACTTTAGTAAATTTGATAAGTTTTTATATAAAAAAAGGAAAAAACATGCAAAATTGTAATATCAATAGATGTCATATAGTAATAAGTTCCAGGAACTTATCACTTTATTACAATAAAACCGAAAATATATTTTCTATCTATGATCGATATATTTTACACGTAAATGAAATTATATTCCACGTATTAAACCACGGTTTAATACGTGGAATATAATTTCATTAGTACACAAAAAATTTTTCTCAATCAGGAAGTTATCGTTATGTTGCTCACCCTTTACAACTGGACTATTCTATATTTATTAAATAAATATGTATATGTTTCAATATGAAGATTACTTTTTATTCGTTATAATAAGTTGCAATAAAAAGATGAAAATAAGACACTATTTATAAATTTTGTAAAATTAAAATGTTTCTTGATATTAAAACTACAACATTTCTTGATATTATATTTATAAATATATAAAACTAAATGTAAACTTTTACAATATTTTTATATATATTTTTTACAGTCCATAAACTTCAATTTGCTTCGTAAAGCTTTTATAGATACAACTAAATCTACAATTCTGTAATTAATTTTATATATGCTACTGATCAGTACACTTAATGATCCTAATTAGTTGATTTTATCAACATATATAAAACCTACAGATTATTCATAATTATTTACAGTATATTGGACATCAAGACGTGTTGTTCCCAACAAATGATATACGAATATTGAGTAAACGTTTCGACCACAGGATTACGAAAGTGTCCCTCAGGGAGTAGTTCTGGTGATATATCTCGTTTGCGAGCGACCTTATGCAAACTCTATGCCATTATTAAACTATAAAGCTTCGTATATAGAAGTTTGTTATCCAGGTGCATTACAGGTGCATTACAGGTTGGAGATTGTATTATAGCAACTAAATAATATCTATAGCTTAAGTGCATTCTACTTACAGAGTGAGACAAAAAGATCATTTGTTTATAAAAATATCAGTCAACATTTAAAAATAACTATTTATTTATATAACCGACCGGAAGTGTATTTTTCTTAAAAGTATTTTATATAACTAATTTGTTTCTTATCTTGTCATGATCAGTTCTTAGACGATTTACGACATAACGACATATGTTATGAGCTACAGATAACGTCACTTCTAAGCTACCTTTGCTCAAAACACAGCTCTTTTTGAATTATGTTTAGGCAAAATGTATATTGTGTATGACTATAATAATATGTCGCATAAAATTCTATATTTTTATCACCTTTTACCTGTTTTATCACCTCTTGTACTACATTTATACTTTAATTGCATATCGTTTTTGTTATCAATACATTATTTTTATAATACACATGCGAAACTACCATCGAAATAACTCATTGTGAATAGTGATGTGAAAACAATTTGTTATATTAATTGAAGCATTCAATAATGTCATGCCGTTGAATCATTGTGGTAGGTCAGGAGCACAGTCATTTAAATAATTAATATTGGTAGTTTTGTATTGTTTCAAGATTGTGGTGCTCTGAAGTTGTAGGTATTATCAATTATCAATAAAGTATACAAATGTATTAAATATGTTTCAGTCCTTCAGTTCCATAATTATAATTTATATAAACAATTTTTCATATACATATGTTGACTAAAATAGACAGAATGTTGCGCAATAAGTGTCATTGAATTACATTTAAATCTATTTCGATCTCTGTTATAATTTAGACAGAACTAAATCCAGTTATAACAAATTATTAAAATTTTTAATTTAATTTAGTCCAGTCTATTTATATTCATGAACTGTTCTATTAAATGCACATCTGATTGAAGGACTATTCTTTACTTTTATAGACTGTAAATGAAATAATTACATCAGTGAGAATTAAATAAGTGAACTGAACAATAATTATAAAAAGGTATTTATTTAATCGAGTCAAGTATTATTTAAAACAGTCATCTATTAATATTTAGAAATTAGATAATAAATGTGTTTAATTCTTATTAATCTATAGTAAAACATACAAGTATACAGTCTTATAGAAGTTAATGTTAGCAATTACTTATATACCTAACAACATACATACCTATATATCTAAAAATACATACTATATAGTGAACTGACCAGTTTAAGATTACTTTGTCAGTTGTATAAATAACATGTCCACAAAAATAGCTGAATAATACAAATTAGGTGATATTCTAAAACAATTACTGAGCACATATATAATGAGTTGGATGCACGTTGCTAATATTATTTTAAGCTTAACTTAATCACTACGAGCGCTTTGCGATATAATCAGCATATTATGTGTTCACTAATATAGTTTACTAGTTTCTGACTGCGGCTTTGTCCACGTGGTGTGTTGATTAAAAATATCAAACAGTAAGTTGCACCGACCCTAATATATAAATATTCATAAGGATTTAAATAAAAAAGAATAAATCAAAGTAATAAATAATGATAAATATTTCTTATTGCACACCAACCAACAGAAATTACAGACAAATATTGAAAAAAAACCTAGTAAGTAAAACGGCTAGATCTTTGCTGTCGAGAAATAATACTTTTGAATTTACTCGATGTTTATCATTACTTTCACATTTATAATATATAAGATATATGGTAAGTGTTTGTTAAATCTTTAATTAATAATTTGTTTCTATATATTATTCATACATATCAATTGATGATTATTAATTAAATTAACTCATCAATTCAATCAGGTTTTTAAACCATTTTCTATGTGAAATATTTGCCTACATAATATTTAAATAGTCTTTTATATAAGTACTTCAGTTAAATAATAACCAACATTAAAATAATTATTACAAAACACCATCTTAAAAAAAATCATAGGATAATAAATTCTTCATTTATTTAGTACAAATTAATTATACATGTTGGTCTCAGTGTTGTATGTATACTTCAGTGAAGTCAAATGGTGTCAGTGAAATACACACAAGATATTCATAGTTTGATATAAACTCATTTGCGGAGCTGACGCTGACTGACTTTTTTAATCATATCTTGTATGATTCAACGCGTCAAATAAATTTTATTTCAACGTGTATAGTGTCGTTTTTTCTTTTATTCTTCAGTTTAAATTAAAATACCATAATTCAGATAAATGGTTGCGGAATGGAATATATTTAATAAAATTGTAATATCAAGGTGATATTATTGTGAATCAACAATTAAAAATTTCTAAGTAAATTACTTATAAATGTTCTTAACTAGTGATATACGAATGTTGATTGAATGAGAGATTATGACATTACGAGAGTATACCTCAGCGAGTAACTTCGTACATACAAGCTCTGTGTAGATATATTGTGTGTTAATGTATACTTCACTGCGAAGATATATTGATTTATTAAGCTATTGAGCTTAAGTATTTTATTTACTTAAAATTAAATGATAAATTTATTTTACTTACAAGATTTTGTCGGTGAGCTTTAAATATGTCGTTTATTTCACATCAAGATAAGTTTTAATAGTGAAACTTTATAGATACTAAACAACGTCATCCATCTGCGAACAAAAGAGATAGAACTATTCGTCTCGCTCCCCATGTTAAAAGTTTAAAATGGGGAACAGTAAAAGAGGACTCCTACAGGGCGCTGTGATGAGAATGATCATCTTAGAAACAAAAGGAGACTTTATTGCCTGTTAATAAAAAATTATATCTTCTCAGTTAATATTCTGTACAAAAGTTTTCATTTATCTCAAAAAAGTATCAAATTATCAACGTAATATAATCAAGAAACTTAATTTGTTTATTTCTTATACTCAATAAATAGTTAAAACATTTTACAATAGAGTTAAACACATTTGTAACATACTGAATATCTGAGGCGCAACCTATTTTGTTCTAGAGGAATAGCTACGGATGAATTGAATCGGCCGGAGACACTACTACTAGCTAAAAATGTATGTTTAGATTATAATCAATTATGTAAAAATTTTAAGATATTCAAAGTTCACGCGGATTTTTTTTTTAAACTATCTAACGGAAAAATTACAATAAAAGAAAACAATTCGTTATAGTGGTGTTTGATTGACAATATAGATAACAGCTTGAAGGTGATGACCGGGGGGTTAAGTTAGACTACCCGTCAGCATAGAGGACGCTGGCATTTTTAAGGCTACCCACTAAAAAATCAAAGGTTGCCGTCTTCGCCTTAGTGGGACACCACGGGATCGCGTTATCACTCACCGTGACGCCCCGGCGGTACCCCCATTTGAGGATGCTCCGAGCACAAAGATATGACCTACGAGTTACCTCGAATCTAAAGGTCCATCGTGAAAGAAAATACAGGCTTATAGTTTCGAAGATTATGTAAGGTTCATACAACTTAACCTCTTTGTAAATTTTATAAATAATAAAGGTATATTATAGCAGTCGAGTTAAATTCGATGCAATCCGTAGTAAGGTTGTCGGTTATATAAAGTGTAGTTGCGATGCTTTGAGCAGTAACTAGCTCTTTAGCTCTTCATAAGCTTTGTTTGTTTGTCGAACATGGAATTTATGTCCGGGATTGACTTCATCCAGAATATTCTCAACAGAACGCTCTCTGCTGTGAGTCTACTTTAAACATAATATCGTTTAGTAAACCGAATGAAGTGGATAATTAAATACATTGAAACAATGGTATGGTTGAAATGAGTTTCTGAAAATCAACAGATTGAAATGGTTATTAATTTTCTGTTGCATAAACAAGAGTTGATATATGAACAAAGCCTTCTTTTACACCTAACTACGAAAATAGCTACATTTTTATCTTATCTTTATATTATCTATATATATATATATTAATTGTATTTATAGGATTCTAATCACGATTTGCAAATGGCAGACCATAATTAATAATATATTAGTTATTACAAAATATAGATATTACTTGTATGTCATGATAAACGTGACTTGACTACGAATGTAGGAGTCTTCATTGTTCTCAGGCTATTGAAATATGTTTATGACTTCTTTTTATATAAAAGATCAGTTAATTATTGATAGTGTGTTATATATAGAAAAGAGTTCAATGTTTCTCAATGGTAGTTCTAATTTCTTCTAATTTGGTAATGTTGTTAATAATAAAAAGATTCTATTTATTGCTGTTTACTAAAAAAAAAAAGTATCACCTAGTTCTAGTTCAAGGTTAATTTCATCCTTTAATAAAAATAAACGTTATAGTCTTTGATTAAAAAAAAAGTAAAATATTTAGGATACAAAATATATTTTTCCTATAAATATGTAAATACTTCTTAATGTAATTTTCGATTTATTTATTTACCTCAATGATCTTAGAAAAACAATGTTTGCCTAAACATACATTGTTATTATTTTAGACCAGCTTTACAAATACAACGAACCTTAAATTGAGCGCATATATCTTTATCATTTATATAAATGTATAAATATGTTGCTACGACGTAGAAGTCATGTGTAATGTGTGGTCGCAGCCTCAAAGAAGAAGAAATGCAGTGAATCTCTACAGTATTACGTGATTAGAATAAACACACGGCCTTTAAATTTTATTTCAATTTAATTTAATGTAGAGGATACTATTACTAAATCATATTCTAAAACGTACCAATGTCAAAGATAAAGTTATATGATCTGTATAAAACGGGCTTGAAACTAGTGAATTTTCCACAAACATCTTAAATCTGAGGAATGTTGTTTTATGAGGTCATTAAACCGTAATGTCGTGACACTGAAGATTAGTGATGAGTCGTTAGTAATACCTCTTTAAACTGTTTAGAATGTCAAAGCTAGATTAAAAATATTTTTCAATCGCCAACATATCTGGATTGTGACTTTAGACCGCTAGCGTGTTTTACGACTCCATTTTGTCCTAATATTACATGACTCACACAGAATTACATTATAATTAATTGTACATACATATAAAAAAGTCAAGACCATTTTATAAAATTTAATACTTTTAAGCTATGACATTTCTTACATTTACCCAAAACTTCAAGGATTATTAAAATATAATTTTTCGACATTATAAGTCTTTAACACATTTTTGATTTTTGATCTTAAAGATTAGAGTAGTTCTACGATGTTGCATGATTATATATACTTACATTTTACTTTGTTCTCGTTATTTAATAAATGTTAATATATTACAAGAGCAGGTACAAATAAAAGTATTATATTCCTTCTTGTACTTTAATCCCTTGTCAAAAGGAACGACAAAGATTTTTTATGCGATCATATTGAATTGGAAGAGTCATAAAAACTACTGGTTGGGTAATCTTAAATATAAAAAGAATTGCAGAGGTTTATAAAACTAAGTCAGAAAAATAATTTTTAATATTCTTAATGTACTTCCTTATTGAGATATTTAATATATTCTATATACCTATCAATGAAATATATTTAACTTAATTATTATACTTAAACTATTTTTAAAGCATAACATCGTTATATAATGTAAAAATTTGATGAACATTCAAAAATATTACATGTTATGAATATTAACTTAATTACAAAGAAATTAGTAATAACAGTGTATCATCACTGTGCTTGTTACATAAAAGTCCTCGTAGCACATCTACGTACGACTTCCTCGATATCCTCACATATAGTTACATTCACATTACATAGAAGACTGAAATGTAACCATACTTCATATACATATTATATCATTAAAGAGAATAAAATTTAAGAGAACAAGAAAATAACATTAAAAAGAATAAAATATTAATGAACTAAGAAAATTTTACATAAAATTAAACTATAAGAAATAGTTATTATAACATACATATTTTTTTAAATCATCGTAAGCTGATTGAAGTGTGTAACATCCCACATGTGTGTGTGTTTCAGTGAACATGTTTTAAAAATGTAAACTAACAAATACGTATAACATTAATAGATATAGCATACGTATCTCTTAGATCAACGGTAGAAAAATTAATAAGTACAGAACTCTTAATAAAGAGTAGGCTTCATTAGGAAAAAAAAAATTAAAAAGCCAAAACTTTAATAAAAATATACAAATGCAATGGTGAGAAACATGAAAACAAAAACCAAAAAATACTCCTGAATTGTTAAATTTTTATTGTAAAATTGGATTTACTTTTTTAAATAATAAAACTAAATAAATTTTTGTTAAGATTTGGATTGAGAATATTTTACTTGTCCACCAATTGATATATTTTATACGTAAAGTTTTAAAATATTATTCTGTATATGTACAGTCAGCTTCAAAAGTCGATGACCATGTTTGAAGTTTCAAAATAGCTGTACATTATATTACATCAAAACTGCTGAATATGACAAACGCCAATATTAAAGGAACGTCATTAGAGTTCAAATTTTCATCAATTAATTTAAAATTCATCAAACATGTCATGTCTCTAACAGATTTTACTTAATTCTACGTATTTTGAAGTTTGTTCTTCTTCTAAGTGACAATAGATGGAAAGGTATTACTAACTTTGCCACTGTACATTGAAGTACAAAAAAGTAATAGAAAGTACGGTATTCGTTAAATAAAAAAATAATATGCTACAACTAAATTTTTAAAAAATAAAGAAAATATATATTTTTAAAAAATACAATAAAACGGCTATTTTTCAATTCCACAGAAGTACAAATCTCAAAAAAAACACAGGGGGAAGAGATTTAAAATATCTTTGAAGTTATGTTCGGTCATTTGGAATCCTTTACAAACTGTGTTCAAAATCCTATCAAGGAGAATCATTTTTTCAGAAACAAAAGACATACATTGTCAATAAATCATTGGAATGTAAACCGGCAAATATAAATATTTACTTTTTGACATAAATATTTAGAATTTTTTTTAACAACACATTCAATAAAAACCCTTCGATAAAAACTTGTATTTTATCTTGGCATATCAAAAAACTTCAGTGCACCAAGAGCGCTTACGTCGATTCATATAGAAATATTGATATTATAAATATTAATAGCGATCCTGATGCATATTCTGGTAAAAAGAACTGGGGAATAACTGTAACTTATTGCGGTATTTTGAAATGTGACAAAATTTGTGGAAGTCAAAATTAAATCGGATACACGAATTGTGGAGTTAGTTTAATTTATCAAGCAGCTCATAGCTCGTATCAAAAGAGCGTAAATTGTAAAATTTGGTTTACTTTTTTTGAATAATAAAATGAAAGGATTTTTGGTTATAGAAGTTTATAAGATTTATATTGAAGATATTTTATTTGTGTGTTTACGTAAAGTATTAAAATATTTTTATATGAACACTAAAGTATATTAGTTAGATGAAAAAATTATATATAATATGCTAGAACTAACCTCTTAAATAATAAAGTAAATATATATATATATATATTTTTTTTAATAAAATGAATCTAATATTTTTAATACCACATGATTATAAATCTCAAAAAACCGGGAAGGAAGGGTTCTAAAATATTTTTGAAGTAAGGTTCGTTCATTTGGAATCCTTTACAATCTCTGTTCAAAATCCTAACAAGGAGAATTACTTTTAATATTTTTCAGAAGCAAAAGACAAATATTCTCAATAAGGGGTAAATCTTCCTGAGATTGATACGTAATGTAAACTTGCAAAAATAAATATTTAGTTTTTGATGTTGTTTTTGGCAGTTGTTTTGTTGGTCAAATAAATATCAATAGAACTTTAATTTAAAATAATAGAATTTAAACATATTATAAATTTTATAATAACTTACTTTGAGTCATGATAAATAATAGTGATATGTAAATAATTATTTAGGAATAGTTATAAATAATTAATAAAATCAGATAAGTTATTATTAAAACTTTAATTAATTGTTATTTGTTACTGGATGTATATTCGTAGTGTGGTTATCATATTTAAAATTTTGTGTACTGAAAAGACATAAATAAGACATTAGTTCATTAAAATATGCATAAGTAAATAAAGTTTGTTGGTAATTTAAATACAACGGAAAATGTTCATCCTCGCCTTGCCTTCTAAATAACACGCCTCAATAAACAAGAAGGTTCTCTCAGGCAGGTAATTTTTAACTAGCGATTTCAAGAGACATCGCTGCTCTTAGCTCTGAGATTAAGATTATTATTATTAAATGATTGAAATATTGTATAAGAAAACCAACTTTATACTTCGAGATAATGATGTACTACAAGCTGCTTACATGTTTGTTTTCTTTTATTATATTTTATCTTGCATATTGTTAAAATAAATACAACTAGTAGAAACCGAACACGTCATCTAAGATTTTTAAAGTGTCCATATCAGTGCATAAGAGTAGTATATATTTGAGTTAAAACTACTATCATAAACAGACATCACATGTACACTACTGTCTAAATACATTTCAAGAGCTTGCAACTCCAGAATCCAGTATGAATAGGTAGTATGTACGTATATACATACATACATACATACATACATACATACATACATACATACATACATACATACATACATACATACATACACACAGACACAGACACAGGTATATAACTTGTGTTTTTCCACTAAATCAGACCAATAAAATGTCATCTCTTTAAATCTTAGTATTTTGAACTAAAAATGTGATGAACTTAAAAGATGGTCTTGGAGTTTCTCGATATTTGAATAAAACTTCATAAATTTTCTATAATTTTAGATAAAATCAATATTCAATTTAAATTTGCTCAATTTAATAATTAAAAATTCAGAAGGGACCAATGGATTTTACATTCATACGTGTGTTAGTGATTTTATACTTGGTCTTATACTTAATGGTTTTAATTAGTTGGTAATACTCATATTATATACATGAGTATTACCAACTCAATATTTTAACTACTTACCTGTTATTGTAACAATGTTCTTAACAAATTATATATGAATGTTTAGTGGACGGGTTTAGACCACGGGATTATGAGAGTCTCCCTCAGAGTGTTTTGGTGAAATATCGCGTTTGTGACCGACTTTATATAAACTCTATGGGATTATTAAATTACAGAATTCTGTGAATAGAATTAAGTTATCCAGGTGTATTACAGGTTAGAAATTATAATGTAGTGTGTCAATACTAATAACTTAAAATATGTGAAAAAGAGCTTATTTCCTTATAGATACTTACAATTATGATTAATAAATCTATTTATTTACTTCTATAAATAAGTATCATATGTATTAAATATTTAAAAAGAACTTGAAATATTTTTTTATAACTTGAGTTTTCTACTCACTTTAATTCTGTCGTATTTGCCACCCGGGCTTCTTATTCGTGAAGTAAAACGCAATATGGCGAAAATGTCAAGTATAGCGAAAAGTGCTGTGAACATACATTACAGTTAATTTGATTTGATTACAGTTAAATTGACAAAACTTTGAGTAACTGTCTCTTTAGTTTAGTCTCCTTGTTTGTTTCATAAACATACTATTTAGCATTTAGTATTTATCAAACTTTAAGTTTTCTATATCTATAATAATAAAACACTAAAATGTTAGGGAGGGATATTGTTCCTTAAAGTTATCATAATTATCATAAGATGTATTCAGAGTCATTTTTATTGGAAGACATATCAGACGATATACATATATGTTAATTCAATAATTTATTTACAAACCCTTAAAGTTTAAAAAAGTATATATGTAAATATATACTTGTGATAAAAGTGTATCATATAAATTTTATCTGTCTGAATATAAGTTAGACTAACATTTGCATGTATATCATTGAGCTACCAAGTCGCTACCAGTCTTGTAAGTATAACCTCTTTGTTATAATACAACATTTAGTTTAGTTATGGCATCTTATCCATGTTATTTTTGTTATTCATGTTCAAACTATAGAACCCTTGTTTGTATTTTTGATATAAGCCTATCCCGATCAAAACTATTATATAAAATGTATTAAACGAGTTGATTTACTGAAGTATATAATTTGAATGTATATTAATTTTAACTTTATAGTTGCTTGAACTTCAATAAACTTTCATTCGAAATGAACATTGAAAAAAAAGATTATAGAAGAATTATAGCATAAAAAGGTCATTAATAAATGAGGAAATGGCCTTCTTCTGACGGTTAATATTAAAAGTTGTAAATACGTTCTCACTCTATGGGAAAAAAGAGACGAAGGAGAGCAAAAATTAATTTATTATACTATTTTCCCAGCACTCTTCTGTGAGAGGTATTGACACCAACCAGCTCGTATACGAGTTGAAGTCTAACTACAATATTTGGATATAGTACTACAAAATTTACATACATATTTCTTGTTTCACAGATACATGTATAACTAAGTTATTTAAATTGTGTTGGTACAGGATCTTTCAGCTGAATTTTCATCTCATTCGTTGAAAGTTAGGCTCTTTAAAAACTTACCGTGCCTTCCAAATTGATTTCGTTTGAAACTCCTAACTGGAAAAGCTAAGAACAGATAACTTCATTTGCAGTTATCTTTGCTAAAAATACACATAATTATGCAAAGAAACGTAAAATAACAAAAAGTTCAATAAGATGTAGGTTACATCACATATTGTACAAATTTTTTTATATGGCATATATTTTTTTTATTAATATATTAATTTTATAAAATAAATTGCAAAACGGCTATCGAAATAATTTAACATGTATAGAGCTGTAAAAACAATTTGTTATATTGATTGAAACATTCAATTCAATACAATGACGTCGAATCATTGTGGTCAGTCAGGAGCACAGTCATTTCAATAATTACAATTGGTGTTTTTATATTGTTTCAGAAGCGCGGTGAACTAAAGTTTCAGGTATTATTAACTATCAAAATAATAATAAACATAATAAAATTATCTAATCCTCATATATGTTGGCAAACCTCCAGCGTCACTCTTATTTGTTCCATGTTAGAGATATCAATAAAACAATTTATCTAAAAAAATCACTATTGTTCTATAATTTGAGCAGAGCAACATTTTATAGTTCAGATTAAATGCCAATCATCTCGCTCCGGCAGCGAGCTGACTTACATAGTAAGTGATAAAGAACCTCACTACATGTCATGTACTTAATTATGTACGTGACATGTAGTGGGGTTAATTAACAATAAGTTGAACTACTTATTAAATAATTATACAAGAATAAATATTTTAGTATAATTACAAACGGTTCGCCTTCCATATATACGTTGATAAAACCGACAGAATGTTAACGCAATAAGTACAGTAAATTACATTGAGAACTATTTATATCACTGTTATATTTAGACAGAACTAAATACCGTTATAACAAATTATTCAAATTTGTAATTTAATTGAGTCTATTTATATTCATGAACTCTTCTATTAAAAACATCGTCTGATTGAACGATAAAGTACTACTACAGACAGACAGATAGTAAATCAATCATATCTTTAAGAATGAAATATGTTAACTGAACAATATTTATGAATATATATATTAGAATAATCTGGTAAAGTATTATTTATACGAGTCTGCTAAAAATATTAGAAATTTAACAATAAAAAGCAATAAATTGTTAGTTTTTTAAAATAATTTATTCTGTACGGAAATATCATAAAGTCATGAACTCATGCAGATGTTAATGTGAGTATAAAATTATTGAGCTGAGCGAAGCGAAGCTCTTTACTACCTAAATTTTCAAATCTTTGTTACTCTACTCCTCCTTCAATTTACGAGCTACACGCACGAAATTTTGCACACATGCGCATAATGAGCAAAACCCGGCCTGGATTGAAAATCAGCCGAATCGTAATTGTAGTGTTTAAGATAATTGATAAAATGTGTCCCATATAGTTAACATATAGAACGTTGTTTTTTCGCGCGCGCTGCGTCGCGAGGCCAACCCCGCTTGCGTGGACCTAGTATTTTTAACACACACTTGTATTGAACTAACTACAATGGTGTAGAACCAATCCAAAATGTATTTTGTATTATAGTTTTAATAGGTACTATTTATTGAAAAAAATAGAATTATTACATAAATTGTATACAAAATATGTACATAAAAACGGCTCAATAAATGATATCCGAAATAAATTAATGATCATATATAAAGAGTTGGATGCACGTTGCTAAAATTAAAATAAACTCCACTAAACCAAACGAGTGCCATGTGATGTTACAATTAGCATATCATGTGTTCACAAATATAGTTTATTTATGTGTTTCATGAATATTTAATTTATAAACTAAAAATATGTTATAATTCATATGTATGAAGACATTTAATTTAAGCATTCTGAATTATTATTATTAATTTATGAATTACTTGTTACATTTTAAAAAAAATTATACGTTTGTGTATATGTACGTAGGTTGTGTGTTTGTAGGTTGTAAGCGTTACTAACTTTTAAACTTTCGTGTAACATAATGTATGATTATTTTATTAACGGAAATTAACGCGTGAAATAGGTATTACATTCCTCTCAATTTCAGAAAACGCCAAATCAGGTTGCACAGGCCGTGGTCACAGGCTGACAGTCAGCCTTAAAATCGAAAAGTCAATTGAGAGTTATGTAATACCTATTTCGCGCGTTAATGTTTGCGATTTCTAAAGGACTCACTGCGCTATTGGGATGGTTTTATGACAAATGGACACTAAATAATGACAGTCGAAAGTGGTCACAATCGGAAAAAGGATGGCAATCGGAAATACACATGAGATATTCTTAGTTTGATGTGAACTTATCTGCGGAACTGATGCTAGCTGCCTCATATTTTAAAATGAATCAGCGAGTCAAATAAATTTTATTCCACAATTTTTCATTTTAAGTTAATAAATATTATTAACAAAGTTAATAGTTATTTATTTTAAATTTTAAGTTAATAAAACTAATATTTAGTTACTGTCAGAAGGAATATGTTTTAATTAAAATAAAATGGTGTGGTAACAATATCTTAAATCAACAAGTACAAATCTCTAATCTAAATCTTCTTAATTAGTGATACACGAATGTTGCTGGAATGAGAGATTACAACAATACGAGAGTGTACCTCAGGGAGTAGTCCTCGTGAAGTATAGTCTTTGTAAGTGAGTACGGTCCTTACCTGAGCACTGAGCCATAATTAAAATATGTAACTTCGTACATACAAGGTCTATATAGATTAATTGCATGTTGATGTGCATTTCTTTGTGTAAAAGTCGATAGCATAAGCGTTCTACTTATAAAATTATAAGATAAATTTATTTTACTGTCGATACCTTGTAGGTGAACTTTAAGTACCTACACTGTGTGTAATTTTTAAAAGTTCAATAAATTCTCCACAATCATTTTGAAAATTATAAATGAAAATTAATTACATTTAAAATTATAATCCTATAACACACCATGATCAGAATGCTCAATATGTCACCAAAAGGAGAATTTGTTTTGTGTTAACAAATGAATATCTTCTCAGCTAATAACCTGAAAATACAATAAAAAAACATTGAAATTATCATCAATGAAAATGTAAATCATTAAAGTATAAAATATATTAAACCTAAAATTGTAAAGGAACTTCATTTGTTTATTTCTTATACTCATTAGGTGCTTAAAACATTTTAAAACAGAAATAAACACATTTGTAACACACTGAATATCTGAGGCAAAAACTATTTTGTTCTAGAGGGATAACTACGGATGAATTGAATCAGCTGGAGATACTACTACGAGCTATAAATATGTATCTAGATTAAAAAATATATGAATGCAATATATGTAATATAAAATAAATCAAATTAACAAAAATAATCTAAAGCATATTTTATTTTTAATGAAAAATGGAAAGGTTTAAATAAGAGAAAGCAATTGCCTTTTCATACACATTGTAAATTATTGATTATATTGATTATTAAAAAAAAACAAGTGATATGTAGTTTATTTCAAACGTAAATTTAAAGGGTATTTATAGTATCAACAATTTTGTAGGAAATATATATATATATATTACTTTCTTTATAATAAATATTCCAAATAAACGGAGATTATAGCAGTCGAATTAAAGTCGATGCAATCCGTAGTAAGGTTGTCTTGTTATTTAAAATGTAGTTGCGATGCTTTGAGCAGTAACTAGCTCTTTAGCTCTTCATAAGCTTTGTTTGTTTTTCGAACATAGAATTTATGTCCGGGATTGACTTCATCCAGAATATTCTAAACAGAACGCTCTCTGCTTTGAGTCTACTTTAAACATGATATCGTTTAGTAAACCAAAAATTTTTAATGCCTTCTTATAATACCTAATTACCTAACCTACACTCTTATATTATAATTAAATATATATACCTATATTTCATCTTTTTTTTACGATAAAGAAGGGCAAACGAGCGTGCGGGTCACAGGTAAAACGAGCGTGTGATCACCGCCGCCCGCGAACTCTTCCGAAATCCGAAGACTCGTAAAAACGTTGCCAGCCTTGGAGGTAGGAATGTACGTTTTTTTTTTTAAAGCACTTTTAAGGTAACTTGGCCTTGCTCTCCAGATGACAGTCGCTCGAAATGTTGATTCCCAGTATTTTGATATTTGGCGAGGCGTTGAGAGGTGTGCTCTCGAACAGCAGCGTATAGAAAAAAGGGGTTTTTTTAGAGGTAAACTTATCTGAGACCATCCCCAAGAAGGTCTCTATAGAAGATCAATTACAGCACTCGTCGACGTTTTTCCGAGAGAGAGACCTGCACGGCTAGTATACACCGCATCCCCAGTGCGGTCATCCGCTTAACAAATGTTGGAAATATCCAAAATATCATTGATGTGCAGGAGGAACAGGGTTGAGGGTAGCATGTAGCCTTGAGATACACCAGGGCTTGAAGTACGAGCAAAAACCGTTGTAAATGACCTGTTTGCTCGACCCAGTGATGAAGCTGGTGATCCTCTTACATAAACTTTCGGGAAGCCTATAAGAAGGAAGCTTCGAAAGAAGCTTCTTGTGCCATCTACGATCAAGGGCTTTCGCTATTTCCAGACTAACCCTCTCCCTTGCTTTCAATAACCGCAGCCCAACGATGTGACATATAAAAGAAGATCTCCAGCCAATCGACTGTGGTGACAGCTATATTGCCGGTCATGTCAGAAGCTGTCGATATATGATGTTCTCCATTATATTGAAAAGAGAGGTAATGGCGATAGTCTGTAGTTAGATGGATATTTATGGTAATTTTCCTTAAATATTATAACCATTCAGATATCTATATTTACTGACATATTTGACTCGACAGCAAATTTAGGACTCTTCATTTTACTCAGATTATTGAAATATATTTATGATTCATTTACATATAACAGATCATGTTATTTAGTTATTATAAAAGAGTTCAATGCTTACCAATGTTATATAGTTGTCTAGTGTGTCTTAATAAGGTCCTTATTCGAATAAAGGCTCCAATTAAAAGCTCCTTACTAGTGTTAAGGTTGATCTTCTGAATATGTACATACTTCTTAGTGAAATTTTAAATCAAACTGGTTATAACACATTAACATTTATAATGTCAAAAGTTTGGATTTTTTTATTTATGTCAAAACAATGTTTGTCTAAAGATACATTATTATTATTTTAGAAAGTCTTCATAAATACAATGAACCTTAAGTTGAGTTCATATGTCTTTTGTGTTTGTAAAAATATGTTCAAAATGGCGTTGCTGCGAAGTAGAAACCATGTGTGGTCGCAGCCTCAAAGAAGGAGTATTGTTTGTAGGAGTTGCGTCCCTGGTAACAGCAGTGTGCAGTGTGCCTATACAGTAAAATATACTTAGTATAAACACACACTGGACATACAACGTACGTCGGCACTTAGTGTTGTTGTTCGATGTATTCTTATTTATTACTTTATATTATAGGTATTATCTTTAGTAATGCTGTTTTCGGCCGTGGGCTGTCTCTTGACTATCTCAAGAACAGAAAACTTGTTTAACACGCAGCCATTGATAGCAGTGAACTTCATTTTCTCTCTTGTAGCCTCCTGTCTGTCTTCTTACCAGATTTTAATATCGCTGTTGCTGCTTTGGCAAACGAAGCAAGTAAGAGATTATAAGAAATTGTAAAAAATAGTATTAAAAATGTACATATTTCCTTTTTAAGTCGGTGAGTTTTTTTGACTGGTTAATGTAATGATGATGACTCTATATGTCTATAAATATTTTAGATCAAGGGCAATATATTTATATGTTCGTTGTGGTACGTCTCTCATATATCGCTGCTATCGATGTATTTCCTACTATTCAGCGCCAAACTCGTCGTCTGCGGCGTCAAGAAACACCACTTTACTGCTGTATTTACTGTTATTATTGGTTCTATATATGAAGGTAAGCACTACTGATATATTTTTCTCTATTTTGTGACTTATTTAAATTAGTTGAAACCGAAGAAACATTGAAAATTGTATTCTTTACTACTTGCTGATTTGAATTATTTCAGGCACATTCATATATTTCGCAATCGTTGTCAACAGCTACTTACATTCACTACACCAGGAACGATATCTGTAATTATAAGATTTTTAAAAATCATTTTATAGCTTGTATATTACGTAAAAGTTCTACCATATTATGTCATTAAAATAATTTAATATGTAAAAGCCTTTTGAATGTTAAAGCATCTTGAAATGCTTCACCTTGTCTTAATCGTCATTTATATTATCTTTTTTTAAAATTCTATTAGAAGTACTGATATCTCTCGTAAGTTGCTCTGTAGTTACTCTCTGTTAATGACGACTTATGAAAGTTATTTATATTTTATTAAACTTCTCATAACAACAGAGTATTAGTAATTCAAACTTCATGTTAAATTTTTTACCACATTTAATATTAATTACATTGTTGATTGAACAGACAAGGAATAATAACTTGTTCGTAATGAAATGATTATTTCATTATCCTATTTGTGTATATATATTTTCCAATAATTCAGAAAAAGTTTTTAAGGAGACTTGTTTATACCACTCATTGTAATACGGCTTCCAGTTATGAAGAAAGATTAGACTGCTTTAACATGAAGACATTGGAACAACGAAACAAATATCTGAAAGTCATGTTCATTTTTAAGTTAATTAATAACCGCATTGATTGTTCACCCTTACTATCAAAGATAAATATAAACGTGATGCGCCCCTCAGCCAGAACTCATAACTATAAACCGCTATATATACCACAAAGAAAAAATAATTACTGCGCCAATTCGCCAATTTTACGAAGTTTTAGAATATATAATTCACTCTTCATGATCATAATATAGACATTTTTTTCAACAGCCTTGGTGCATTTAAAAAATATTTATATTCCAATATATGAGTTTTAATTTGTAACTTTTTGTATTTTAAATTTTTGAAATTTTTAGAATTTTGTTTATCTTAGTATTTTTTTAGTAACACTTTTTAATTATGTGTATACTTGTAAATTAAATTTATATAGAGAAATGAATTAATATTTTTTTTGTGTGATGCTATATAAATTTAGTTAGTAAGCCTTTAAATAAATAAATAAATAAATAATTGAATATGAAAGTAGGAACCAGAAGGGGTCGTAAATAAAATATTATATATCTACCAAGTGAAGATAAAGTTATATGGTCTGTATAAAACGAACAAGAAAATAGTTGAATTTTTCACCAACATCTTAAATCAGGAAGCTGTTTTTTACGAGGTCTTTGAACCGTAGTGTCGTTACGAGTCCTTATGATGAACATCAGTGATGAGGCGCTGACTATAATAATACGTCGATACTCTGTATATAATGTCAAAGGAAAATTGAAAATAGTTTTTTTCAATCGTCATGTAACTTAAAGGATTGTGACTTTAGACTGCTAGAGTGTTTAACGAATTCATTTTATATAATATCACTTAGTTTATATCAAATTACATAATAACTACTAGTGTTAAAACACTTATAAATAAAAGGAGACTAGATAAAAAAATAACTTTTGAAATCATATACATATATTTACTTAAAAATGTAAAAACATCAAGAAGGATACAGGTACATCTAATAAATGGAGTTTATTCGTAAATATTTATGACAGTTTCAAAAATAAAGTTTCAGTTAAAACAAAATTTTATCAAATTTTATTTATTAATCCTTAAAATTACAGATTAAAGTTATATATTAATATATACATAGGCGAGCATGAATTATTATTACTTTTTTTGTTATTTGTGGAACGGTGATATAGTAAACAAGAGTGGGTACAAAAGAAAATATTGTGATTCTTCTTGTACTTTAATCCTGCGGCAAAAGAAGCGACAAGGGTCCTTTGTGCGACCATATTGGAGTTGAAGAGGCTTTTAAAAAATACAGATAAAAGAAATTTTATGAGATTTTAACAGAATAATATTTTAAGCACTTTTTTTATAGACTTCCTTATCGAGGTTAACAGTTTCTATATCGATTCAAAGAATCTATTGATTTTATATATACTATTAATATCTTTAAAGTATAAAACATTTATAATAAATAATTAGTTATTTACAAATAATCCAATTATGAACAGCGTATTATCACCTTGCTTGTTTTACCAAAGTCCTCGCTGCACAGCTACGTATTCCGCTTGTAAGTAATAATATAAAAGCTTGGGTTTTAATAACTTTGAAGAATTTATTAAACATTTTACTTTACTTACAATTTTAATTAACTACAGATAAAACATTAAACGATGTGATATTTGTAAAATTTCAAGGTATTTTAATTACAAAATATATTTAAATACTATCAAACAAATTTAATGAATTAAAAATTATATTTTTTTAACTACTTAATGCTAGAATGTTTTATCTTGCTCTACACTGTTAAAATTTTACAACATTTAGTTAATTTTCTATAAGTAATTTACAAACGATTATGATGTTAAGAATTAAAGAATTAAAGAGACGGTAGTACAGTCAGCATCAAAAGTAGATGACCATATTTAAAGTTTCAAATTAGCTATACACAAATTACATCAAAACTGCTGAACATGACAAACGCCAATTTTGAATGAACATCATTAGATTAGATACCTTATCTCAGGCAGGCTTTAGTCACACGCTATTCTATTTAGTATAGAAAAAAAAACGTTTTAAAATTAAATAAATATATTTTTTTTTCTATTAGTAATTTTGTTTTTATATAGCTTATATATATATTTATAAATGTTTATAAATTTTGTTATATAGCTAATATATATGTTTATAAATATCCTCACTTTATGCTTCTAGATTAGAATATTCTTACCAAAATTATAAATCCCCAAAGCATAACCAGAGAGCCATCGTCTAGTAAACAACGCTCGAGTTAAGATTAAGTTATATGGTCGGTATAAAACCTGCTTGAAGCTTGTGAATTTCTAGAAACATTGGTGGACTCTTGTTTTATAAGGTTATAAAACTGATAAGTCCTGTCTGTCAGATTTAAATGTATTTATTTTTAATAATTATATCTGTAAACCTTGAGTTTTTTTATGTATCCATTAGAAAGTTTAATAATATAATCTATTTTGTAATTTGTTGTTACTAGTAAAACTGTAAAAAGCTTATAATTTAATTTTTTACGAAACAAACTGACCGAATACCTAATGGTAATCCAGATGACCACCCAATTTCTCAGAGACAATATCAGTTACTACTTGTGGAAATCATTCAGAAGAGTCAATAGATTACTTTAGTATTTTGATACCATACTTATCAAAATAAGCTGTTCTGTAAGGACACTCGGCAACTTAAAAGATAGGAGTAAGGATATTAAGTTTTTATTTTATAAATTTAAAATTTAGATAAAAAGTCTAAGGACGTTAAATAAATATGATTTTAATAATATTCAAAGATTAAAAAATTATAATATTCCTAATTATTTGCATTATTTTGGACATCTTAGTATAAAATACAAAGAGGACGCGTTATTTCGAGAATGTTCCTAACACTTGATGTACGAATATTGAGTGAACGTTTCGACCACAGGATTACGAAAGTGTCCCTCAGGGAGTAGTTCTGGTAATATATCTTGTTTGCGAACGACCTTATACAAACTCTATGCCATTATTAAACTACAAAAGCCCTGTATAGAACTTGTTCAGATGTATTACTGGTTGAAAATTGTTCTGTAGTATGTCAGTAGCAGTAGCTTAAAATGTGTGAAAAAGATTTGTATTCCAAATTCTTGGTTTAAAAATTAATTATTAAAATAAAAAAAATAAACTTATTTACTAATAATTATAAATATGTTTATGAAGTACTAAGTGTCAGCAATTGCGCAGGGATATTCCGTATCATTGACATACAAGGTGTACATTGAGCTCCTATTGCGAACCGAACTCTGATGACCAATAAGATGTTCAAGGAATTCGTATTCCGTGTCAAAATGACTGCCTATTATTAGTTTTTATCTACTTCATGCTACCAAGTAAAAAAGTCTTTGAAATTATATTATCTGTCAATTTTAATTTTGATGGTTTTTCTGTCTCCCGAAGATTCGATTAATGCCATATTAATCATATTTAGGACTTAGTTTTGCCAAATTAGAGTATTTATTGCTAAAAAATTTAAATTTTTACACGAGTTTTAACTACAAAAAATTTACGAGGAGGACAAAAACACAAAAAAGAAATTTTTTTTTAAAGTATGGGCTAAAACGATTTTGAGATGACTTTTATTAGTATGAATAATATACCGTAATATAAAAAAGAGAAATTTCTAAATAAATCTATACTTATAATAATAATTAAAAAATACTATTTAATTTAAATACAGATTATTTTAAATAGTTACGAAATAAAACTTCTGTAAATTGTAGATAATTGTAAATAAATTAATTCCTACTAAACAGTAAAAACATTGTTTAACCAAAAAGCTCTTTAATTTAAATGATCATTCATATTAATCTTTCATACTATATATATGAATAATATTATATTTTTGTGACCTGTATACCCAAAAATATTATAGCTATTAGAAATTACTTCATATATGATCTTTAACTTTTGTAGGAGTATAAATATGTCTATTACAGCGTCCAAATTTTGCCTCTTCGGTTGTTCTACTGAAAAATACATTAAAATTAAAATATCGGATTTTTCTGAGTATAAGTTATATTATAGAACTCATACCTACTACATATCTAAGTTGATCACAGTAGAATAAGAGCTTTGTATGCCCACAAGCAACAAAGTATGTCTTCAAAGTCTTAGACATTTCCTTCCACAAAGTCAGTTTGTTGATATGATCCACTTTTTATTTTAAATAAAATAAAAAATTTACAATCTGCAATAGCTGGAAAAATCATCATTATATTGTATTAAATGTACTTTCACAATGGCTATAATATGTATTATTTTTGGATAGTGTTTCCAATTTTTTTTTTTGTTTTATGGAAGAGGAAGGTAAACAAGCATGCGGGTCACAGATGGAATGTGATCACCGCCGCCCACGAACTCTTGCAACATCCGAAGACTCAAAAAAGTGTTGCCGGCCTTGGAGGTAAGAATATACGCCTTTTTTGAAGGCACACGTCATATTGATCTGGAATCACCGCCGAAGAAAGTTCATTCTACATTTTAGTTGTACGTGGAAGAAAGGGCCTTGAAAACCGCATAGTGGAGGATCGCCACGCATCCAGGTGGTATAGATGGAAATGCAGGCGGTGACGTGCTGTGCGTTGATGAAATTCGGCGCCAGGCATCAGATCAAATAGCTTTTCGGAACACTCACCGTTTTAAATGCCATAAAACACGCACAATAAAGCCACATCTCTACGCAACGCCAAAGAGTCCAGCCGAAAATATATAGCTATAGAGATAGCATAAAATACTTTCTTTTAATTCATACCATTTTGCTGTTTTTTACTTCTAGACAGTTATAAATAGAGATTAAACATTTTGAGAATATTCTGATATCCAGTCTTGTCACCCAAAGATTGGGAATAAATTCTTGGTTCGGCAGCTGCAATGATTTACTAGTATTGCGAAGGTGACGCCTCATAATTCATAATTTTTTCATGTCTACTTTAATGCAGGCAAATAAAAATGAATACGCTAAAATTTATAAAACTTAATTAAGATAACTAAATTAATAAACAACCTACGATAAATCCTATATTTCTCAGTATCAGTATATTGCGGCAGACTTTGTTTAGTTTTATCGAGAACTAAATTAACCTTCTAAAATTAGTAAACACTCTTTACTGAAGTATAATGTTTTGTTCAAATACTTTTTATTACTGCTGCGTTATAACGGACATCAATGGTAATACACAAAATACTGCTCTTTAGCAGTGTACATCAAAAAAATCTTGACGAATTAGATGTTTATATAATTGGTGGCCACTAGCGGTTCAAGATACCATTTATAAATATCGGTAGGAGATTATCTGTCAAGATAATTTACGGTGTACATCATAGCTACTCGTTGGGTGTGAAGTCATCTCATTGTGCCACTGCAGTTACAGAATACGAAATCTGACATTTGATACGCATTTGAGAAAAGTGGACATCATTTTACTTGTCAAAAACGATACGGAATAGTCATGATAATAGAGGAGGGGAGAGCATAAGTGTAAGTAGAGAACTTAAAATGCAATCAAATAAATTTCATACATTAAAAAACAAATTGTCCTGTTATATTAAGTGCAGCCGCAAAACTTTGAGTAACTGGCTCTTTAGTTTGCAACAAACAATTATTGTTTATTAACTAAACAAACTATTTGCTCAAGGTTTGACAATATTATAAACACAGAACAATTCTATGAAGCTTTTAGCTTTCTGTTTCTCTTCTATTAAAATAGTTCTAGTTCTAGATGTACCTTTTGTTTGAATAATTCATTATTTATTCCTTTACATATCTATATACACATAATAAATAACCTGTTTCTGTACATTAAATATAGTTTTAATCCTTTAATGGGGTGCAAAAAGTAATCAATATAGAAACCAAATCATAAATTTTTGAACATTTCGTCTGTCTGTCTGTCGGTATGTTTTTTCATGAATAACGCAAAACTTACGACACCGATTTTGGTGAAATTTGGTACGGTGATAACTGAATGTCCTGCTCAACATTTAAGATAACTTTTACTGCATACAAAAATTCTTAATTTATACGCTTAAATTAACATGATTAAAGGCCATAAACCAGACGGCCCCATAGGGTTTTCAAAACTCGCTATCATTATGGTTTTTCGAAACTATGTAAGGAAAGGACTTATAGGCTTACATGTGGCGGTTTTGAACACGCAAAAAACTATGTAATGATAAAAAAAAGTTAGCGTTGGGACGTGTTGCTGGGAGTTTCTTACGGCTTTTTCTTTTAGCGCAAACACTAAGTATTAGTAAGTATTACTACACACTTTAGCTTTTCCACTTTCAAAAATAATACAGCTTCAATCGAAAAATAAATTATTTTGAGTTTGAGTAAGTAAGTTTTGTAGAGTTGAGTTGAGCATTCCTTTGTAGAAGTTAATTTGTAGAAGTTCAACAGAATAAAGAAAATTTATGATTTAAATCGTCAATTATACACACAAAAACTAGAGTTTTTGAAACTTTTGCAAATTAAATTCATTTTTAATTAGATTTACGGGACTTATATATTAACCTTTCATTAAGCTTTTAATAACGCGAACAAGTAAACCTAATTTAAAAAAAAAACCTTTGTTATTTTTTACTTACTTTAAATCAATAGGCCATGCGAATGACTTCGCGGGTACAGCTACTTTTTATATGGTCTTTGCCCAAAAAGCTGTCTTAATATATTAAATGTTTTTACTCTTCTCAGTCTTTTTTAGTCTCTCATTCAAATCACTCGTCTGCCCTCTCGGGCAAATTGGTGTCGATGGTTTTATAAAATATTCTCCAGATAATATGTCCCGAGAGCAATAAACCGATTTCTCTGTCAAAAAATGTTTTACTCAAACTGTGTAGTATTCAAAATAAGGTACGTAAAGTATTTTGAATTTATAATAGTCCTTTTGCTCCATATTTCATAAATATAATGAGGGTTATGAATTTTATTTATACAAAATATTCACACAAAAATATGCTCTTCATTTAAATTATTACGTTTTATAAAAAGATAACAATTTCCTTGGAGTACATAATTGTAATATGATTCTCGTTGGAATTGGAAGTAATTAATTAGAATAAAATTTATTAAGGTATTTACTTTATTTATATGTTTAACAAATATATAAAAAAAAACTCTTGATAATTACTTATATGCTTTGTAATTTGGCAATACCTATTAATAAAATATTTATATAACATTGAGTGATAAATGGTTTTGCTATTGTCAGTATTTAATTTATTATAATGTTTTCAATTTTAAATAATACAAATAATACCCATTACTTTACTATCTACACTGCGAGGCAAAGTGCTTTATAACAAGTTCTTCACCTAGAGTTGTAGAAAAACATACTTTAATACATTTATTACGTTCAGAGGATTATTTGAATTATTATATTATTAATATTATTCAATTGTAAATGATAGCTTATTTATTGATATACTATACTGATAAGACTAAAGGCTGTTTAACAATCCCAAGAGCTGACATTCTACATATATTCTCACGTTACTTAACAACACTCGGCCTATAACTATAGGATGAAGCCGGAGGTGGCTGTGATCTATATTAATAATCTCCTGGCGTCTTGTCCGTCTTTCACTAGATGTTAAAGTAGATATTGATTCTTCGATAAAGGAAGCCGGTGAAGTTTATATTGTACTAAGTAGTAAGTAGTATTAATGTACTCTTACTAGACTACATTGTAGTACTTAGGACTTTGCTTAAAATATAAGATAAATAAATAACAACAGTTATTAAGCTATACAATATATAATGTTCTAAGTTTTATTTACTTCTTTTTACAATAGAAAATAAAATATTAGTAATAGACATGCTGCAAAATGTATCCTACCTTATGTTGTTTTTACAGCATTAGAAAGTATATGTTTAATTACATACTAATCTTTATTGTTTTATAATTAAAAATAATATAACAGTATTATTATTATATACAATCCTGTATTACATTAATAATTTAAGAAATTGACAATTATGTGCCGCCTCTATGAAAGAACTTTAAAATATTTTTCATTATTTTGAAATATATAACTTAACTTCAGCAGTTATATACGAAATTGTATTGTTTATTATTACAAACTGTTACATATATGTGTATTAAATAGCTGATAGCAATATTAAGAGAAATCTATATATATAAAAGCGAAAAACACTCGAAAACTACTGAAATGATGAAATTTAGCGGTGAGATACGTTGTAACTAGTAATGAAAGGATTTTTAGAAATTTCTGCTGAGAAAGGAAATTTAACAATCCCATTCATTCATAAAGGAGAGAAATAGGAGGTGATGTATGAAAAATCCTCATTTTTAATACTGAACAAATGAAATCTAAGAATTAAATTTGTGGTTAGTAAAAAATAATAATGCATTAATGGAATTTTCAATAATTGCATTTCTGAGGACGAAAGAAGGGTTGCAAATTATTTATGAATTGTTTTTGGTTTTCTTTTTGTGTTGGGCCAACCATCAAAAGATGGCGCTAACGAAGATTTTTAATGTTGTGTACTTTTTATCCACACACTACGCGTTCGAAGACGCGGGCGAAAGCTAGTATTATATAACAGTTATTTAAACATGAATAAGATTAATATATTTATATGATATGCACAATTTTGCTGTCTCTGTTCTTTGGATTATCGATAAAACAATATAATTTAAATAAAATATTCTTGAAACAAAACACTTCAAACGACTACATAGCTGCTTCATCGCTGTTCAACTGTAATGTTTAAGGACAATACAGATAACTTCGTTATCGTTTTAGCTTTGCTGAAAATATATCATCTTTAAGCCTGACCTACCTGGTCTATAATGCCACAGTGAGAGAAAAAAGGAGCTACCGTTTAGCTAGTTTAGGTGATTTTGCCACAGCCACACGGTCGCTTGAGCATCAACCCCGTGACGTTCCACGAAGGCGGTAAGAGTAAACGTTGGTTGTTTAGTGGGTAATCAATTATGCGTGCGTCAGCGTAAGCGTCAGCGTTGGTAATGAGTCCCAAATCCTTAGACTATCTCCTGGTTTCTGATGGTAGTAGTAATAACTAGGATTCATGTTTTTATATTTATTTCGGGATGCGGTGCACCGAAGTTGCACGTGTTATGAATAAATACTAAAATTAATAATTGACACAGTCATTGTGTCCATTATAATAATTAATATTCATAAAAGCATCTGTATATGTATTAACAAAACAGACAGAATGTCGCGCAATAAATAAACATTCAAATGGAAAACTATTTCTATCATTGATATAATTTATAATAGAACCAAATCCAGTTTTAGCAATTTGTTCAAATTTGAAATTTAACTGAGTCTAGTCTATTTATATTCATGAACTTTTCCATTAAAAGCGCTGTCTGATTGACCTATAAAGTTTTACTAGAGACTGCGCTTTTACAGACAGTAAATGAATCATATTTTTAAGAATGAAATATGTTGACAAAGGAAAAATTTATGCCATTAAACATATGTCGGTGTGGCTTCAGCGTCACACTTATTTGTTTTCTGTTAAAGATATCAATAATACAATTTAACAATAAGAAAACTATTCTTATAAAATCTGATCAGAGTAACACTATATAGTTCAGATTAATGCCAATCATCTCGCTCCGGTAGCGAGCATATATAAAGAGTTTCATAAATTTTTAGGAAAATTTTTTGAGAATTCTTATAGATACTAAGAAACGCCCCTCATCTGAGAACAATAGAGCCGCCTTTATTCCTGCTTACAGCTCCGCAGTCATTTTAAAAGTTTTCAGTAAAAGAGGAGTCCTGAAGGGCACTATAATGAAAAAACTCAACACCACATTGGTTGATTCAAAGTGGAAAAGAAATAAAAAATTAAAAAATAAATACATAAATGGTTGTTGATTATTTGTCTAACCTTCTTTTAAAAGTTAACCAGGTGGGCACCTATGTTCTTACCTTAACTTTATTTTATTTATATATCTAAGTTGTATTTATAGGAATCATATAATCACAATTAGCAAATATCTGAAAATTAATAATGAAACATCAATAATATTCAGAGAAAATTACTAAATAGTCGTATTAATTCCATTATTGTTATTATAAAATATAGAACCTTCTCATATATCTGTATGTAATGATAAACGTGACTCGACTGCGGGCTTGGGAGTCTTCATTGTTCTCAGACTATTGAAATATATTTATTATTATTTATATATGAGAGATCATGACAGATTATCGACTTATTATTTCTGTATTATATATAAGAGTTCAATGCTTTTCAATGTTTTATAATTTGATAGTAAACCGAAAAATTAAAAGGTCCTAATTAGTAATAAATACATTTGTTGCTTGTTGTTGTTGTTATAATAGCATTGTCCAATGTGCCTATACAGTAATATGTATTTTGTATAAACACACATTGGATAGACAACACACGTCCGCTCTGGTCAGTGTCTCGAGCTGCTCTAAATTTGAGAATATATTATGTATTCTTAGGTACTTAACCTTACCACAGAGTGAGTTTTACAGTTATTACACAAACACAACAGTGATGCACTGCAGAGTAAATACCTCTTCTCTAAGTAAAGTCATTGTTTCATATCTCAATAGGCCTTCTACTGATGACGACTTAAAGTAGAAGTTTGTCTTAGAAGCGGAGAAATATAGATATTTATTACAATTGGACTCAAACACGAGACCATAGTTCAATAGCAAATACTACTATAAAATAACTAAAAAACTAATTAAAGTTACAAAGCAAACTAATACTTTAACAACGCTACCTAGTACTTTATTTTGATGAATTCTTATTTATTATTCTTTCCGTAGATATTATTTTTAATAATGCTATTGTCGACCGTGAGTTGTCTTTTGACCGTTTCAAGATAAACTTATTATTTACACAACAGTACAAACTTTATATATATATTATATTCTATCCCATCGAGTGTAAATTACAAGTGATCATTAACCACACAAAAAACGTTAACTGTATTATAATTAAATAATTATTCCTTTATCCTATTTGTATTAATATTTTTCAAAAAATTCCCTAAGAAGAAAGTAGTAACAAGAGGAGGTCGTAAATAAACTATTAAATAAATAACTAGCAAGTGAGGATAAAGTTATATGGTCTTTATAAAACGTACTTGAAACTAGTGAATTTTCCACAAACATCTTAAATCACGGTAGTGTTGTTTTATGACGTCATTAAATGGTAGTGTTAAGACACTATGATGACGTAATATATATTATACCTTATGCGCTGTAGCATGGTGCGGATGACGTCTGTCAGTACCAAATGACTAGGGATTGACGTTATGCATTTCATTTTTTTCGCTTACAATACCCAGAGCATAGATCTAGTTCTCTTTAATATTATTATAAAAATTAATATGTTATTCAGTTATGCAGTGTAACTCCGTGTATGAACTTGTCTTTACTTGTATAAAACAATCAAAAAAGGGATAATGGTTTTTTTTTCGTGACCACTATTTTGCTCTATAGCGCAATAGCACTTCGGGTATTTTGTTTACCCGTTTGATGCTGTCAGTACGAGCGCTAGCACCAACTCTTATATGAGTTTAGATGAATAAAATATTTTAAGCAATCTTACCCTAAATATGTTCTGTTATTTCATTAATATAATTATAAGCTCTTTAACTCTAATAATTTAACTATTTATACACAATATACTTCATTATTATAAAAAAAACATCGAATCTTCATCATTGCAGTACATCCCTCACTAGGGCGTTATGTTATACGCATAACACTTTGCTTAATTTTTCTTTCTATTAGATTCTATTTGTAGTCTAGAACATTCTTAATGTGTTTATTTTAATTTACTACAGTTATTATACACTACGAATGTGGCATAACTAAAATACTAAAATTTGTAAATCGCGCCAAATCTCAAGAGAGAAACGAAACGTTACTGACAGTGTCACCCGCACCATGCCACAGCGCACAAGGTAACAAAAAGGTTGAAATGATTTTTAACGTTTTCGAAATCATTTTTTTTTAATAACATTGGCTTATATCGGATTTTATTAAAATATAATTTTCAGATACTTTCAGACTTTGTAGTCTTTTTGTTTTAATTTTGTATAAATATTTTGACAATGACAGAGTAGATTTTTATTTTGTATAATGAACTCTTAATTACAATATACCAATACAAGGACAATGAAAAGGCGAGAGGTAAACCTTTATATATTTGTATATTAAATATAATAAGGGTTACTTATGATAATGCTCAAGTATAAAAAAAGGTATAAAAAGTATAGAAGTATATGATAGGTTTAAAAAAAATCTAATTATTATATTTTACCAAATATTATTTAGTGACGCCTAAAAAACTAGATGAAAGTTATACGTAAATATAAACATAGCACAATTTCTTATTACCTTTTTACATATTCGTCGTGAAAATACGAACCAACCAAACCAAGGCAGTTTTTTGTAATTCCATCATGTTATAATTTACAAATGAGTTTCATTCTCTACAGAGTAGCAGTAGCATTTCAGACATAGTAGGATCTAAGCCAGTGTGCTCTTGAAACTTGATGCTAATTGATAACTCAGCTTAGATTTTACTACTAGGCCTCGTCTCGTATACTTATAGGTATAGTATGAGTATATGAGGATTATTAAATACATAAATATAAAGCAACTGAAGATAATTTTGTAAATCTCAGCTTTATTCCTACAGCTTAGAATATTCTTTCAAAAAATTCCTTAGAAAGTATTAACCATGGAACAGTCGTAAATATAGTATCTAGTAAATTTAGTAAATTTAATATTGCTCAAGTTAAGACAAAGTTATATGGTCGGTATAAAACCTTCTTCAAGTTTTTACTAGTGATTAAGAAAGTTATTGATATCACCGCGCTTAAAGAAATCGGTTTTTTTTTTTGTAATATCTTTATGTTTTGAAGTGCCAGAGTTATTGACGCTATAATCCAAATTTGCTACTATGAGTATCAAACCGAAATCAATTGCATAATCAGGTTGCGGGAAAATAGAGCCCAAAAAACGTTTACATACATACACACCTATAACCATACAAACATACATGTTTTAAAAAGGGTCTAGAATTACACAGATGTCCCGTGTAATTCTCTAAACGTAATGATATCAAAATAAATAGATTTCGAAAATTGGGTGATTATAATAATTGAATTAATCCAAATCTTTTGTTTTTAGTTACATAAATTTGATATTATCACTTCTGCTACTCATTTTATTTTAGAATTAATTAGTTTATATAATTACTGTATAATACCTTTAGGATATTATAAACTATTTTCATTATTTTGACGTCAAGTGTCAAGTACAAAGAGGACGTATTAGTTGGAGAATGTTGTTAACAAATGATATATTGTAAAATTTACTGTAATGAGTGCTGAGTGAATGTTTAGACCCAGGGATTACGAGTATCTCTCAGGGATTAGTTCTGGCGAAATATCGCCTGTACGAGAAATCTAATACAAACTCTACGCCATTATGAAAGTATACAGCTGCCAACATAGAACTTTGTCATTCAGGTGCATCGCAAGTTGAGGATTGTTCTCCAGTGACTAAGAAATATCAATAACTTAAAATATGTGAGTACACCTTTTGTTTTCATTGTTCATTAGTGATTTAAAAATGGTTAATATATATATCAGATTAATACCCGCAAATTAATATTTTTTAAACACCGGAATCGCTGATCCCTTCAGGACCATCGCTTCCGTTCATACTTTATCCATAATTTACGTTTTGCGATGATAAAACTCACTAGATTTATGATAAAATAAACACACAGAAAATTTAATCAGTTCATTTAAGAGAATTACAAATTGAATTAAAGTAACAATTAAATTTCCAAGTAATAATAATTACCGAGATTTCAATACAACCTTCCCAGTTGAACGCTCGAAGCAGAGTGGATCTATCTTCCACCAAGCGCTTCGTTCAGACGTGTCCGCGCCCCTCTTAGCAATGATTGGTTGAGTTTAATATTTCTCCGATATGACACCAGAGGCGCTGAACACATCTGAACAGCACAACTTTACAATCAGATTAATAGGGTTAGCCATGACCAGATACAAACATTAGCCCAATGATCATGTTTAAATAATCTTTAAAAGGATAACCCTTAAAACATAAAGTGGTAGTCAATTTGAAACAATTTGAAAATGAATGGTAGTATGTAAAACAATACTTAGATGGCGCCACGTAAACTTAATCAACAACAACTTTCAAACAAAATATTTAAACTTTAAACAAACCAGCAACCATTTCGCTGTGTAGTCAAAATGTCATCCATTTACAAAAATATTTGACAAATAATAATCATTTTAATCATTAAACAAACTTATCTTAAATAGATTTATTAAGTTATCTTGTTACTCGAAACCATATTAACATATGTAATAAGAATGCGGCGACATATAGTATATTACACTTTAGATTGCCTCTTCCTTAAAAAGCTCATATGTCATTCTGTGAAAAATGTTTTAACTCTACTCTGTTTCTCTTGTTTTCTCTTTGAAATCATTCTATTGTCATCTCTGCGATGTGGACTGCAATGTGAATGGTTGCTAATAAAACATTCTCGTGATAATATGTCCCGAGAGCAAAAAACCGATTTCTATGTTAAAAAAGGTTTTTAGTCAGTATATGTATAATTAAAATAAGATACTCAAATTATCTTGACTTTGTTATTGTCACATTGCTCCATATTTTATAAATATCAAGAATTATGAATTTTATTTATACAAAATATTCACACAAAAATATGCTCTTCATTTAAATTAAAAGGTTTTTAAAAAGAAAATATGAGTTAGCTTTAATTTTTGTTTGTACATTATTTATCTCTTTATCATTGATTAGAAAAACACTGTTTGAGATATTTTAATTTATTTAGATTATTTAACAATTTTAAAACCAATTTTTGATATTTACTTATCCGTATTGTAATATTGGAATACTTATTAATAGTGTCTGTATAGTATTCCTTATATGAATTTGAGTTTATCAAATAAAATGTTATTGATAGAGATGTCACATTAGTACTTTGTAGTTGATAGGATATTATTATTATAACTAAACATACATTTCAGTTACTTTATTCGCCAACAGAGAGTGAGTTACGTACACCTGTTCCATGATGATTTCCGATATTCAAATTCCTTTGATGGGAACATAATGTGTGAATATAATTATTTCATGTTAATTATGAACACCTGGTGCTTATTGTTTATCATGACACAATGCCACATTGCAGATTATTAATATTATAAATATCCAATAATATAATTTTCAGTATTCAATAATTCTTTGAACTTACAACGAGTTGGTCATACAATGTATTAGTATATAAGTTCATGATTGTATTTCTTTTAAGTAAAATAAGTTTAAAGTAGTTTTTGTTGTTTTTTACGTTTTGACTGCAGCTAACGTAATTAATATGGCGTAAAAACCATATTACATTAATACTTCACCTAGAGTATATAACATAGGACAAGTATGTTGTTGAGTAAAATTGTTAAATTCGCAAAAATATGTCATCCCTTAAGTCAATTGTAAATGTATATCTTTTGTTATATTACATAAAAGTTAGGTTGCTTAACAATCCCAAGAGCTGGCAATGTAAATAATAATAGTAATTGAAGTTAAGATATAAAAAACTTTAAAAAAGAAAACTCAGATAATGTTCGAAGTTTTATTTATTACATTTATCAATACTTCTTGAAGAAAATTATATTTATTTGACTTTTACAATTATACTTGAATTTACAAAATGTGACATATATCTGATATAATTAAAAAAAGAAGATAAAATTATATGGCCTATATAAAAACATTGAAACCTAATGATTTTTCCGCAAAAATCTTAAATTGGCAGACTTTTGTTTTATGACGTCATTAAACCGTTGAACCCTGTCGGTGTTGTTTAATAAAGTTTCAGGAACTTTTATTTTTGAAATTGAAGTTATTTTTATGGAAAAATATTATTAATAATACATTTCATTGTAAATATCCATCATTAAATACTAATTAAAAGTATAAATTTAGTGTAACTTTTAAATGTTTATTATATGGCTTGATTAAAGTATAATACTTAATACTTACTCAACCACTTTTTTTGTAGTTAATCTTTCACACTGCACAAAACAATACTTATAATAAAAAGAAATTGTTAACAATTGACGAAAAAAAGTAACAACTTTAAAATATACATAACGATAAAAACTAAATACACGTTTTTTATTTTTTACTTTTTTAAACCTTGTCTCACTAAGTCTGAAATTTTGATTTGAAAAATATAACTTTTTTGTTTAACATAGATTAAAGATTAAAGATTTAAATTGTTTTTTTTTTAATTTAGTCAACTAACCTGTTTAATGTTTGCTAAGATATTATGTTATCTTCTAAACTCAATTCAAGTAATTTTAAGCGAAATAATAGACATAATATTTATATTAAATTTTTGTTCTAATAACAGGCGTTCAATTATTTTATCCTTCTGGTTCTTAACGGAGACAAACATCTTATACACTCTGTATTACTACTTTGTCTTTGTTTCTATTATTTATATTTTTATTTTAATGATGTATAAAAGTTTAAATTTTTGTATTTTTTTCTATTCCTAAGTAAAAAGTTGGTACAATGAGGATATAATCTTGTTCTAAACAAATGATATACGAAGGATTAGTTATCGTTTACCACGGTATTACAAGAATGTTCATCATTGAGTACTTCTAGTGAAGTACCGTCTTTGTGAGCAAATACCTATCATGTAATGCAGTGCCATAAACTATGTAACTTGTATGTTGTATGTGTTGTGTGCTTGAACCACGACAGAGAATAGTTTTATAACTTTAAAGTATTCCTTATTCCTTAATAAATACGTTAAATTATATAAGGAATAGTAAAACAGTTTATAATCTACAATGTTATAATATACTGCATATATTGTCACTTAATTACTCTGAGAGACTTGACTTGAATGTTTTGTTTAGCATTCAGGAATATCTTTCTAGCAGTAAAAGAAATTTCAAAATCAGATCTATAGTTCCTGATACTTAATATTATTATTATTATTTTTTTTTATTATTATTATTTTTTTTTTATTTTGGAAACAAACGTTATAATATTAATACATAATATTATATTATTACTTTATAGACAAACTTCTTCGTAATTTCTTTCATTTAATGACAAAAATACTAAAGCAGCTCAGTTTTGGCTCAAAATATTTTCGTGATGTTGAATTCAATTTGTTGAAGGGCTCGAGACATTTCAGTTCGCAAAACAAACTGTCTGAACTTAATAAAACTTAAAATAAAATTATTCATTTTATAACTACTATAAGAACTATAATTTTACACGAGTACTACACATTTCAATAAAACTGTTATACGGATATAACTCGCGTTTATTGTTACATTTTTTTCTTTTAACACGACCTTTCGAAAGCTTTGCAGGAAACGTCTTTTGCGTTAAGACGTCATGAAGCTTTCGAAACGTAGGGTTAAAATAAAAAATGTAAAAATAAACGCGAGTTATATCCGTAAAATATTTTTCTTGAAATACTTATAAATATATAAACATCTTTTATAATATTTAATGACATGTATCATTGGTAAGTCCACCAAGGAATAAATTCAATATGATAATAAATTCAATATGATAATGATAATTTCAAATTATTCTTGGTAATAAAAAAAGCTGTCCCGTTAAGAATTTTCTCACGAGTTTTTTAATACTAAGTAAGTAAGACTATTTTTTACATAACTCGTGATCACATTGAGAGAAAAAAAAATTGTTGTTTTTTATATTTAGTAATAACTTGAAAAATAATTCTTAAAGCTTAAAAACAAGTTCTTAGAAATTGTTTTTATAATAATATAAAACTATGTGCCAAAGTTATCTTTGTATTATTTACGTCTGTGCGTTGATAGTGAGAGAGAAGACAAACGGTTGTGTAACAATAGATTATAAGAAGCGCACATCTGCTGCAAGACGTATAGCGCTGTTTGCTATCGTCTGAGCCTCGCTGGCTCTCGTCTGTGATGGTTGGACCTCCTTAACAGAATATTTACTGTTTATAGTACATGTTAAAACACCGTTTTCAGAAATGTATAGTATATAATGTTATAAGTATAGTAATTATTTATTAAGTATTAGGTAAATACAATGTAACTTATTTTATTGTAAATATAATAACAAATACAGGTAAATAAAATTATTTATTTCGTGGATCCGCAATGGTTAAAGCTAATGTATAAGGATCTAAGAATTTGAAGCAAGAAGGGCAAAATCAGATAGTATTAACGTGAAATTTTTCATCGCGTAAGTTAATTAAAAAAAAGTTTAAGTTACTTAGTTCAGTTTTTAATATTCAATATACAAAACTACTATTTATATAACTAATACTTACTTTATATACTTCGCTAAGAGATGAATCTTATTTTTATAGTATATATACCATTAATTAAGAATTTATATATCATGAAGAAAGAAAATTTTACAAAGCGTTCTATAAATGACAATTACATTACAATATTATATAATATAATATTATAATTAATAGTAGAATCGAAAAACTTGCAATAACACCATTTTCATATATGAAGTTTTTATCAAAACGATAACAACTACAAAGATAGTAACTTTAAATTGTAATAAATCGTATCTCAAAGTTCAATGGGACTTGACTTATAGAAAGTAAGGCGAATGAGGACATTAACTACATGCGCTAGTTGAATACTTATTTGTTTTCTGTATACATTTTAAACGTTCGTACATTAACATACAATAAATTTATTGGAATTAGTAATATCCATAATAAATATTGTAAATTTTTTATAGCTACATTATTATTTTGTGAAAAAATATAAATTTTTCAAGTTTCTATGAATATATTTATTAGAAGCGAGATGCTCACCTGCTCCTCTGTGAGATGTATAGTGTTATATGTTATCGTCTGAGCTGCTGAGATACTTGGATCAGACTGAATCATTATTAATAATTGTTAATATTATGAAACTTTAAGCGTAATACTCTATTTAGTAATATTCTAGTTTTATTTTATTTTTTCGGATATTATAAAACAAAATAATATAGGTATTAATCTGCGGAAATAAATGAAATAACATGCTTCCAATGGATTAAAATAATATTTTATAAAACCATTGATAAAAAGCCCTCTTTCATAGACCCTTTTACTAAAAATAACATTAATAATTAGTTTTAAATCATTAAATAACAATTAAGAGCCTCAATTAAAATCATAAACGGTTTCAAGAGTCAAGAGTAACATTTAATGTTTCGCAAAAGATAATCCGATTAATTTTAGGATAAATCAATAATTATGACCTAAAAGTTTAGGGATAGGATAGGATACAATTTAAGCCACGGTTTATTCAAAGTGGACTTGTTCTTCTGTTAAAAGCTTCGCTTTTAAGTACTTATGTGTCCCAAAGTCTATATCATAAACGATGATAATTTTTGATATGTAAAAACATTCAATATTCGATTTGATCATCCTTGATGATAATTATCATTAATTTGTACTTGTTATATCATTGAGACAAGACATTAAACATCCAGATTTTGTCAGCTTATATATTTACAAAACTACTTTCTAGTTACTTCAATATACGACCGACAGCTATACTTTAAATATAAGAAATTAAGATTATTCTTATAAGAATTTTATATTTGATATTTTGTCAATATTTATGCAATAATCACTTACTTTATAAAGATTCTGCTGTTTTTTCCATAGAACTATTTAAGTTACTGTACACTGTACTCCCAAAAACAGTAAAAGTTAACTCTTATTCCTTTTACAGTTCACTTTGAAACCTCTCGCAGATGGCAAAAGTTACTTCCGATTTACTAGATATATTTAATAGTTATATTTAAAAATTTAGTATTTGTTTTGATTTATATTATAAAAATATATTTCTAATTTAATATATTAATGTTTTTTATCAGACTTCATAGTAACTATCTTAATTAAACCATTCAACATAAAAATATTTTGGTGTATCTTAACTTAACGTTAGTATATAAAAATGTTTTATATTTCAAAATACTTCTTACATTAATTAAAATAAGTAGTTTTCATTATAAGAGAATCAAATAAATGAATTATTAGTGAGGCCACTTTCCATTATTTACTATTTTATATTCCATTGTTTCTTTCATCAGTTTTTAATCACACATATTTTCAGTTTAAACTTAATTTTTTTGCAATTTAAATATGTTAAATATTTCTAAGCCATAACAACTCCGATATTAATACACACATATATATTATAATAAAACAGAAACAATGCAAAATCTGTATTTATAGTAACATGACCCAGAACTTGAAACCAATAATAATTTTCAGTTTTTAGGTTCTTCTTTGAAATGCCCTTTACTTCAGAAGATGTAGTCATTTCAATGGACAATATAGTTTGGGGTAAAGACAACAGTTACAATAAAGTATAATACATATATTATATTATGTTGTAATAATATATAAAGCGCCGTGGTTGGCTCAGTTCACGGCGCGGTTCCGCCATGCTCCGAGCTTATTATTAATGACTCCGAATGAGTTTGAAACTAATCGACCAAAATTTGATTTGATTAATGCAACCACATCCCGGTAAATATTTATATCTGAAGTGTAGTATTGTCCTTTCCGTAAAATTCTTTCTATAAGCTGTATTTATAACATTGTTCTTATATAAAAAAAATTAATGATTTATAATTTTATTATGTATATAATTAAATAATTATGTAATGATGTTAAAGTATGACAACTTGAATCAAAAATAACTTACAATAATTTAATTCAAAAGATTAGAAATATGCATTTCTATCTTAATACATAAAAAAAATTGTAATGAGTTTTAATGTTTATAATATGATGCTGATATGACGATAATATTTTGTCTCACCAATTAATATATTATAAAGGACAACTTGGTCAAAAACCATAATCAGAGATTTTGATTTAAAACCAATAACATGAGCATATGGTCCTTCGCCAGTCAACACATCATCTTCAGAACTTATTTAACGATATTTATCAATCCACGAAAGTGAAAGGAAAGTTTTTGTTCAAGTTTTAATTTTTCATGTAATTATAAAGCTATTTTTATTTTATCACAATATGTTACTTATTGTTTCGTTTACTTGTCACGAGAACGTCATATGAATTATGTGTTTATGGTGTTTCTCTTTTTCTCATGACTTATTAATTTGTCTTGTAAAATTAATAACTATGTTAAATATAAATTAAAAAAACAGCAACCTTAAAATAGATCCTTGTTGAAACACATGTTTTGAAAAGCTTCCGTTATCAATTATGAAACAAAAAACTATTTTCAATTTACGTTCTCCAAACTATATTATAGATATATTACCTCAGAGAGAACGTTTTCAGTTAATTTGATCCGATCCTATCGTTCTTTGAGTCTATGATACAATCGTAATTTGCCTGTCGCTCGTTCGGGCTCTACACAACTTTTCTACATTTATGATTGACGCATGCAAAAACATTTTTTTTTATTGATTATTGATTCTAAACTGGCTTAAATACTTATTTTAATCATAAAATGCGTCATTTAAATTTTTAATTATCTTAGGTAAAAGTATCCTTAGTTTAGTAAAGTTATCTCTTTTTTTATATGTATATTTTGTAAGTAAAAAAAATATTTTTTTGTAAATACATAACATACAAACAAACAGGTCGTTTTATTATATTCGTAACATATTATCATGAACAAATGGCAAACAATCAACTTTTCCCGATGGGAAATCAGACTAATAATATGTTATAGAGACCAATTTACTTATTCACATACATTACAATGTTACTTTAATTTTTATCAGTTACAGGGAATAGTTTTAATCAGAGTCTCGTTGTGTACATAATGAAATATAACTTAAACACATCCAACAAATTAACTGATTTTGTGAATACAATTTTACTGTTTTGATTTTGTTAATATTTTAATTAGGTAATATTCAATTGCCAACGTCCATACCACATTGAATACACCGGTTCTCACCTGATCACCGAAGTAAAGCAACGTCGGGCGTGGTCAGTACTTGGATGGGTGACCGCCTGGGAACACCATGTGATGTTGGCTTTTTAAAAATATGTCACGGTGATTGTTAACACGATCCCGTGACGTCCCACTAGGGCGATGAGGGCGACCTTTGTTTTTTTAGTATGTAACCTTAAAATGGCACGTCATCTGTGCTATGCTATGGCCATCACATTCATGGCCGACGGAGTATCCGTAACGGATTTTTCCAACGAACAGAAAAGGTAATGTTCAATTATAATTAATTAAATTTACTTATAGAAATATTTTTTGTGAATATAAAACAAATAAAAAATATCAGTAAAACATTTAAAATTGTTGATTTCGTGTAATAAATTTCAATAAATTACAAAATATTTATTTTAAAAAAAATCAAAAATAAGTAATAATAACGTCTGGTGTCCACTCAACTATCGCATGCAAGTAGATAATGTTCGCACCCACGCTGCATTCTAAATGACACGGCTCAATGAAGAAGATCAATATCTTGAGATACGTAAATTTATTACACCTACAAGCTAGTTTAATGTCGAGGTATAAAAATAAATCAAATACAAGTGATTATAACATTATTTACTATACATTGGTATCATACAAAAAAATAACATAAATAAAATAAAACATAAGTTCTACAAAAAAATTGCTTTGAAAACATTTTAAATTATAACAGAAAAGTACTTAGAAACAGATTTTGCTGAAACCAAAATACTTACATAATAGTATTATTAATTTTTTGTTTGGTTGAACGTACTAATCTTCGAAACTACCGGAAGGATTTGAAAAATTATTAAAAATATTTATAGGGACGCACTGTAACATTAAATTAAAAATACCAAAAAGAAAAACATGCGTGCGTACGCTATCGTTGTGTTTTTTCGAAACTAATTTAATAATTTTTTTTCTTTTTTTAGTTCGATATGATGTGTTTTAGTATGTGTGAGTAATAGTTTGTGTAAATGTGTAATATTGTCGCTTTAAGAAATTTTCTCTATAAAACGTTATCGCACTTTGTCTTCTCATAATAGGTGTCACCAGTCAATGGACGAAGTTATAAGTTTTAGCAAGAGGTCAACATTTTTAACTTCAAATCAAATCAAAATCAAAAATGGAAAACTGGAAAAAAAAAATGGAGAAAACTGGAACATTATGTCGGAGAACGTTCGTTTCCACGAACTATACAAAAAACTACAAGTATATAATTTAATATTACAACAAAATTAATATTCTTAATATTATTAAAAATATATATATATTTTTTTATATATAGGTCGACTTCATAAAAAAGCTTAAAATTATATCTCCCGCATCTTCATTGAGACTCAGCAACACGATTACGCGGTTTGATGACGTCATAAAACAAAAGTCCGCCAATTTAAGTTGTTGCGGAAAAATCATTACTTTTCAACGCTTTAGACCATATAACTTTATCTTCACTTGAGCTCTATTAAGTAGATAGTTTCTTTATGACCGCTATCTTTTTACAAGTTTACAACAACTTTTATGGCCAAATCTCTAAATAAATAATAAAATAAAATATATTTTATAAAAATTATCCTTAGCTTCACTTGCGTCCTTTCATGTCTAATGACATTGTTTTTAAAGACTGTAAATATTGTAGGTAATATAAGGTATAATTATATAATATAAGGTATAATTGTAGAAGTTATAATAAACTTTTACTTAAAATGATATAAGAAGATTGAATAAAATACCTTGTTATATTAATAATGAGGCCAACAATCAAGAAACCTCAAGATCTTACAAGAAATTATAAGGTACCATATATGTAATATACAAATAAAATTATAAGACAATAAAGATTATTGTGTATTTAAATGGATTTTTTCTGGTGAAATCAAAACAAAATAAATTGCTAGAAGTGCTGTTAATTACATTGTTAAAAATATCAAATAAAACTTCGACACTATTGAGGAGTCTTTTATAAGGTATTTTAATATTTTTTAGTTCAATAAATATTATTATTTATCTTATATTTTAAGCAAAACTCTAAATACTATTATGAAGCAAAGTAAACGGAAATTAATACTACGGTGCTGAATACTTAGTACGATATAAACTTCTTCTTCACCGGCTTGTCTTGTCTAAGAAGCAGTATATATTTTAATATATAGTAAGAACACTGAACACACGACATGAGATAACGAATGAAGACAACAGCTATCTCTGACTTCATCGTACAGTTTAAGTCCGAGTGTTATTAATTATGTAAGACTCTCCCACTTGATTTTTAAACAGCATTCAGTTGTTTATAATTTTTTTTTCGATTACAGCGCAGTTTCAAACTTTTACTATTCTCTGAATTAATACTTAATCTTCCTGCCAGGTAAAGGCAAAACTGGACATGTCGCGCTACCAACATCTAAACATCAAAACTCCGCAAATAAAGACGCAAGCATGTTTGATTTCTTTGCGGCGATGTGAGCTGGTGATGCTCGTGCCTTGTCCCCCCCTTCTCTGGCGGGACAGCTTCTCGTGAGTGGTGAGGTTACTAGCGGTACTCAAATCCTCGGTCCCTCTTACCCCTCGAACCTACCTACTTTGTGAACACGGCCAGACCACTAGGCGACGCACCTTAGTCTGATGGTTAGCGGCCATGGCCAATCAATACCACCGGTTGTTCGTCACCTGATTAGAACCATGAACTTCGGACGTATTCTGCAAAGGACGGGGAATACTCGCTCCAGAACCAGTAGCATTCTAACTGAATAAAGTATATAATATAATAATTTTAACATTTCTCTGAATCTGATACATGTATTCTGATTCTGATACTTATATGAAATAAATATGTTGTTCTATCTCTCTAGGACAAATATTTGGTAAAAAAAGTCTTTACTTCACATTCTACATTACTGTACATAATCATTATGGATTGAAGAACCATTTTATAAATTCACAATTATTAATACAATTAATATTGTACAAATATTATTTTAAATAAGTATTTTCAAGTTACAATACTTATAAGTAAATCCTAAAAAAAAATATAGACCTTAAAAAAAATTGTTGCAATTTAATATAAATTACAATACAATAATTAAACCTCGCTCGAAATACTTTCGAAATTTTTGTGTAAATATTTTGTATAAAATTATTCATAAAATATGAAGCATTGCAGCATTAATAAATTCAAAATAATTTACATACCTAATTTCGAAGGCTACATACTGACTAAAAACGTTTTTAACATAGATTTCGGTTTATTCCTCTTGGAACATATTATCTCGACAATATTTTAAACAAACCTTCCACATTGACCAAAGGACATTAAAGTATTTGTATGAGAGAATAAGTTTCACCGAGGAGGTTTTAAACTTTTGTTTACATTATGAAACATCTTGAATAAGCAATAGCTAATAAATTGTAATACACAAGTGTGTATTTGTGTGTGTATGTTTGATTTGGTACTACATTAACAAACTGTTAACTGTTGGTTCTCCCTCTGCTCAGATAAAATAATTTTTGTCTTTGTTTTCGTAAACTTTAATAAAATTACAGGCATGTACGAAGTTTCAATTTAATAATTACATATTGGTATTTTTCGTCGATATATAATTAAAAAAAACAATAGAATACAAGTTCTACAAACTTTATATATTACTGTAATATTCACCTACAATTTTTATTTATTCGTGTATATCTTCTCTTACTCGCTATCATGTGGAGCATTATTTATTTGCACTATTTACCTATTTGTACGAATAAATTAAATTTACCATTACTATATCTTTTATGTTTCTGTGATACGAAGCCATACATATAACACATATAAATATTATGACATCAAGTCCCCAGACAGCGTCTGTATCTCTGTATTAAGACAAAGCACGCCAAATCTATCAAATTAATTTTCATACAGTTTCACTAATAGAAGTTATCCCTGTTTTAGTTCTAAAATTCTTTTTAGTCTCTTGGTAAATTTACTGAAATGTAAAGATTCTTGAAGAGGTCGCCAAAAACAGGCGAGTAAAATTGCGGACGCAAGCTAGTAATGTTATAAATGTCAAAGTGTGTATTTTTTTGTTGCTAGTATTGTTGAGTTTTTGTATATTTTCTAATGATAGTTTAATTTACTGAACACATTAGATATACAACGACGCGGCTCTGTCTGTGTATGTCGGTTTATTCAGAGATTTACGTTGCATATATAGTTAATTTAGTATCTTAATAATACCTCATAATTTATATAATCGTGTTGTTATTTAATTAATCTATGATAAAATATTTTAATTTTTAGACTGCAATATGCTTTACAGTTACAGAGACTAACAAATGTATTCATTTCAGCATCCATGTTTTAGGAATATAAAGCATTTTATTTTTAATATTTTTTTTTATTTTTAATAAAATAGAAACAGGTAGCTAAAAGCATCGTAAAGATGTTCAGTGTTAATAATATTGTCAATCCTCATACTAAATGCTAAATAGTATGTTTATGAAACAAACAAGGGTTGTTTGTTCCAAGCTAAAGAGACAGTTACTCAAAGCTTTGAGGCGTCTGATATACAATGACACAATTTGTTGTTTTAATGTGACAATTTACCTCTATTGTATTTAACAATATACCTGAAACAATATGTTTTTTTTCTACTGTTTTTTTATAACACATATTCATTTGAATTTTTTTCAGTTAACTTAGTAACATTTTTTAGTTTCATAAGTTAAAAATATACTTCTTATTTCTAAGCAGAATATTACTGTACTTATTTGTTATTTAAGCAATAATATTTTAAGAAATGTAAACAATAAATAGTTATACATTAAAAAAAAATGCTACTATGGCCAATAGTGTATTGCTGTAAAGACTTTCTTATATTAAATAAACAGGCTGCCCAAAAATGCTTTCTCAAGTATAACTAATAGTTGGAGATGAACAAATTCAAACGTAACAGATTTCTTTCGTTAAAATATTTCATATGATATTTGTAATCTCAGTTATAACATGTATTTTTTGATACAAATGTTCATATTTTTATATTGATCTGAGGTTTAAGTTATGATAAGATAAATTTATAAACAAATAATATTTTTCCCTGATACTTTAAGTAGAATATATTTAATTTATATATATTATTTAGCCACTACATAACAATTTTCAACCTGTAATGCACCTGGATAACAAAGTTACATGCATAGAACTTAATAGTTTAATAATCGCATAGAGTTTGTATAAAGTTTCTCGCAAACGAGATATTTTACAAGAACTTCTCCTGAGAGACTCTTTGTTTCATTCAGCTAAATTAAGTTAAAAGATGATTCAAACCAAAAATTTATGAAACCTTGACAAGTTTTATGCAAATACCAAAACACTTAATATTTAAAGTAAATCAATTTATTAGTAAAACAAATAATGTGTTTTAATAAGAATACCACTCTCCAGTTACTTTAATTTTTAAGAAATAAGGGTCGCTGGAAGATATCAATGTTGATAAGGACACCTCTACACCATGGTATAAGCAAAAAACAAATAAATGTGGAAACATTTTTTTGTTATTATTTTTTTTATTACTTTATTATGTGTAATAAAGAATTTTTACTTACTTACTTCAAGTATTTCAATTGTTTTAAATTCCTGCGGTACAAATTATATTCATTCAGTTTACTAAATTCGTTTGGAAAGGATTTTGGAAGACCACATGTTTTTAGTCTGAATTACAATATGACTGCCTAATATATAAGTGAGTTCCACATTTTCTTATACAAGATTTTAAAAACTGTTGGGGTTGATCTTTATCGACACTTTTTCTAACAAAATATAATATGATTTTAAAGTTGTTAAGTATGACTCAATGTTGACGTATATTTAGCAATAACACACATAATATTTAATATTTAATAATAATACTTTTGAAATTGATAAAGTTTATTGGAAAATAGTAATGTGAAATATACATATATAAGAAATACATAAATACACAATATGTTAAATATGAAATGCATTGGAGCAAGTCTAATAAAGATTTCCAGAAATATCTGAATGGTCTTTTATATTACAAATATATTATTTTACCGTATACTTTAAAGTTTATAAACACAGATTGTATGTAGAGGCACATGATGCATGTAGAGGCTTCATCATTCTTATACTTCAAAAGCCTCTACATGCAATCTGTGTTATAAAATATATATATATATATATATTATTAATTTTATCAATTTAACTTATTAGTTTTAATTTTATTTATTACAAATTTAATTTTAATTTATTAGTTTTAATTAGAAACTCCTAAAAATTTTGTTTTATTTTATTCATGTCGTAATATATATTTACTATTACATGATATTTATCTACACATCTTGTGTACTGCTGTCTGTTCACTCACCATTTTTAAAGTTCTTTATCTTTTAATGTTCATACACAATGCACTTATACAAGTCACGAGCTATATCTGATAAATGAGATTTGTTTCCTTATTATAGTATTATTATATAAAAATGAGAGTAAAATAAACTTGACCAAACATTAATACATTAACCCTATAATATATTAAACACGCCTGAATTAATAATTAGCACAGCAATCGATATGTTTCAATTATTAAACAGCTGTTAATCTATAGCTGCTCTTTCTGACACGATTGATGATTTTATCCATAAGTATAGCATTTTCCTGAACAGTTTATGAATTTTTTTTATTATCTGTTGCATTGAAAGATATTTCATCATTCTTATACTTCAAAAGCTATATGACTTGTGAAATAATAACACTAAAACCTCAAGTTATTAGATTAAATGACTATTCATTTAATTTTTTTATAAATAATGTAATAAATAATAAATTATATAATAGAAATATAACTATGAGAGCATGATTTTTTAAATACTAATAAATTCTAACAAAGTAAATTGAACTGTAGTAGTTCTAAATAAGATACGAGCTTGAAGCGTAAGAAACGAACTAAACGAAACGATACTCAGGCTTAGTATGATCGCCAGTATATATGAAAAATTCACAAGAATATTTTATATCAAACATACAACTACATCTTAACTAAATCTTTATTTACTAAATAGTATTTCTGTCTCTCTCTGTCTGGATTATACTTTTCAAAGATCTTTATGAAAGAATATTCTATCAAAAGTAATCTAAATACTATATCTATATCTAAAATTTAACTCTACTACCTTCATTTTTCATATTCATCAAATTTAAAACTTTCCTGAATGATTAAGGATGCTTGTGACAACATATAGTTTTGTATTTTTATTTTATTATAAAAAATATGACTAGATATCATTTATTGTTGCCTCAACAATACCTACCACCTTATATATAATATAGTGAAAGAAAACAAACATGTAACCAGGACATCATAGTCTCTAAATAAAAAGTACAAAGAAGTTGGTTTTCTTATACAATATTTTAATCATTTAATAATAATAATCTTAAACTCAGAGCTAAGAGCAGCGATGTCTCTTGAAATCGCTAGTTAAAAATAACCTGCCTGAGAGTCATCTTGTTTATTGAGGCGTGTTATTTAGAAGGCAAGGCGAGGATGAACATTTTCCGGTTGTATGCGCTATTTAAATTACCAACAAACTTTATTTACTTATGCATATTTTAATGAACTAATAGTATGATGTAATGTTTTTCTCTATGAGTTTAAACATACAAGCTGCATTTCAATGTAAACGTATATTTTTGTTATAATTCTTCCTTTTTAGAATTTTATTGTTTTGACACAATAAAGCAAACTTTTTTCCAAAAAGGTTTTTATTGAACCTTTTTACTTCAGATATGTATATATATATTATACATATTAATTAGTCATAGCGGTACAGCTTTCTGAACTTTTTTTTATGAACCTGATTATTATACTACATTCCGCTTATATACAACATAATGCCTTATATACTGCTATATTTTAATTTAACATGTTTTGAAAATAAAAGTGAAAGTAAATAATGAAATTGGAAACCATTTTGTGAACATAATTAATTTCTTTTACATTGTTGAAATTGAAATTGATTTTGTATTTATCGGCTTAAATCAATATAAGATGCTATTCGAAAAATAAAAATCTTATAGAAAAATAATATATTCCAAAAATATTAAAATTTTCAAATTCAAATCCATCCCGTAGTTTCCAAGGTTAGAGCGTCAAAAACACAAACACATATGAGATGTTAAAAAAATTTATCAGCTAATGAAGCTTTGAAAAGCGGATTTTATTTTATAAATTTAAAAAATATTCTGTCAAAGTTTCATAAACCTCTGAAATTTCTTTTGTCTAAGTCTATCCACCCAGTATTTTTTAAACGACTCTTCAGCTCCAATATGGTCGCACAAAGGATCCTTGCCGCTTCTTTTGCCGCAGGATTAAAATACAAGTAAAAGTATAATATTGTTCTTTATACATGCTCTTGTTTATTATATTAACATACCACAGATAACAAGAAAACGGCAATATGAATATATGCTACTATATATTTGATAATTAAAAATAAATTTAAGAATATTTTGTTTTCGAAAAAAACTTGATGTTAAAACTTCGTCTCACCAATGAAGCTCATCGACATGACTTATACATTTAATTTAGCTTATAAATCACTAGTTCTCAACGTATTTTATACAGACCAGTTGTTTATCATTTCAACTTTATTAACTAGATAGTTTATTTAGAAACAATAATTTTATAAAAGTTTTATACTAGTAGTAAAGTGACAAAATATATTTTACTTACTGTTGTCGACGTCTTCACTTGCATACTTACAAGTGCATTTACATAAACAGATATATTATTTTTCTCAATCATGCAACAAGCTATTGACTTTACATATAATGTTATACTTTATTACGACACAAAATATAAATTCAAGAGTTTACATATTCAAGTATAATTGTAGAAGTCAGTAGTAGTATAGTTAGTTAGTTTGTATCAAATTAATAAGAAGTTTTAAGAAAATATCTGGGTAGTAATAACAGAGCTAATCAATTAAGAAACTTCAAGATCTCTCCTAGAGGCGGCTGCTACTTGTGAAATTAATTAAATTATTAAACTAACACAGGTTTTTCAATAACAATACTGTAATACATTTTTTATTGAATGAACTTAAAAATATACTTTTTGTGCTATAAAAACAACATAAGGTAGGATACATTTTGCAGCATGTTTATTACTAATATTTTATTTTCTATTTTAAAAAGAAGTAAATAAAACCTAGAACATTGTATATTTTATAGTTCAATAACTGTTGTTATTTATTTATCTTATATTTTAAGCAAAGTCCTAAGTACTACAATGTAGTCTAGTAAGAGTACATTAATACTACTTCCTACTTAGTACAATATAAACTTCACCGGCTTCTCTTATCGAAGAATCAATATCTACTTTAATATCTAGTGAAAGACGGACAAGACGCCAGGAGATTATTAATATAGACCACAGCTACCTCCGGCTTCATTCTATAGGTATAGTCCGAGTTTTACTAACATGAAATACGTGAGTATGTACGAACCAGTTCTTAGGATTGTTAAACAGCCTTCAGTGTTATATAATATGGCATCGTATATGCTATCATTTACAACGGCTGAAAAAAGGTAATGTTGTTAGAGAAAAGAAGTTTTTCGGTAAAACATCTATAAATGGAACGTTTCAATCATATTTACATTCATTTGCTGGCTTGTTCTCGAATCGAACGGACGTAATCGTTTAGTGGTTTCCGTATTAGTGTAACGGTAACGTAAGATATTTTTGCTGATCGAATTACGAAAGTAATCGTTACGTTTATATTTAACTTGAGTTTTAGTTTATATTTGTTGATTTATTGTTAATTTGATTCCCCAGCTTAATTAGATTTATTTCATAATTCTGTTAAAAATAAATAAATTGTAATTGTCGTTGTATTCCTTTTTTTTTTAAGTAATTTCCATTTCTGATTCTTATAATATAATAATTCAAATATTCCTCTGAACATCATAAATCTATTAAAGTATGTTTTTCTACGACTGTAGGTGAAGTAATTGTTATAAAGCACTTTGCCTCGCACTGAAGAGTACTAAAGTAATGGGTATTATTTGTATTATTTAATAATAAAAACATTATATTAACTGTAAACACTGACAATAGTAAAACTATTTATGATGTGATAAATGTTCTATATGTATTTTATTAATAACTATTGCCAAATTATAATGCATATAAGTAATTATCAAAAGTTTTTTTTAATTTATTAATAAAAGGAAAGAACTTAAAAAGTTTTATTCTAATTCTAATTCCAAGTGAAGGTGAAGTGTCCTGATTGATTTTTATTATATATTTTTGAATAATTTATGTATTACTAATTTAAACTTCCGTAAGTTTTTCTTAGTTAGATATAATAAATATTAAAAAACGAAACCTCATTTTTCATATTTGTACTTCAGCATCAGAAATTAGTAATTTAATGACCTTATAGACAAGAGTCCGCCAATGTTTGTGGAAAATTCACAAGTTTGAAGCAGGTTTTATACCGACCATATAACTTTATATCTACTTGAGAGTTATTTACCAGATAGTATATTTACGACGGTTCTCCGGTTTATACTTTGTACGGAATTTTTTAAGAAAATATTAGAAAGAATACACTAAAATTATAAATACCAGTAAATAACATCTACAATGTATTTTCTTAGATTCTTTTAAATTGATCTTAACAATAATTTTTATAAAGAATAAGGCAGGAACGCAATATGAAGATTTAATACCTACAGAATTAATATAAACACCGAATTATTAGCATTGATTATTTATTTCTTTGAGTATGAAAAGCAATTGATAATGACTCTTCTATTGCATGTTTGTATAAAAATTAGTAACACTTTTAATTTATAAATAATATTAAATAGTTCTGTATTTTGCATTTTACACTATCTCTAAAACTATTTATAATTATTTATTAATATCATCATCATCATCTTTATAAATATGAAAAACATACAACTTCAATTTCAAACATTGACATCAAATTTAAATATTTACTTTTGACGGTTTCAATGCGTATTGAAGTACGAGAGCAATCTTACGGAATATTTACCTCTTATTGACAATACGTGTCTTTTGCTTCTGAAAAATATTAAAAGTAATTCTCCTTGTTAGGATTTTGAACTCAAATTGTACAGGATTACAAATTAACGAACACAACTTCGAAGACATTTCAAATTCCTTTTTTATTTTTGTATTATTTATACGCATGTGGTATTGTAATAAATACTTCCTTTTTTTTATTTTTTTACACTTTACATTTATATGTAATTATGGTTTATACTATAATCTTTAATTCATAAGTAAAATACTCTCAACTGAAGTCATTAGTCAAAATTATTTTATACAAAGATAATAATGTAAAATTTTACGATTTAAATTACATAATTTACAGATTTTATAGAGTTTCATTTTTATTTTAAACTACGTCCTGTTTCTCGCTGATGTAATGATATTTAATATTTAATTTATTGAAACACACATACGTCAGATGTTAGAAAGTTCTTTCAGCCAATTAAGCTTTTAAGAGCAAAATATTATTTTCTTATAGTATTTTATTAATATGAACTATGTAAACATTTTTAACTTGTATAAGTAAAAAATCATTTAATAAAGGTTAAATAAAATATTAAGTTACATATGAAAGAACTTCGTCACACACATCGTCAATTATTATTCTCCTTTAGTGAAATAAAGAAATATGTTCATTATAGATTCTTCAAAGTTCTTTAAACCCAATCTTTTATATTAATACTCTCAACCTGAATACGTCGCTGTGCTACGAGGACTTTCATAAAACAAGCACGGCAATAATACGCTACTTTCATAATAAGTTTATTTGTAAATAACTAATTACTTATTATAAGTATGACATTAGAGATAGTACCTAATTTTATTTTATACAAAATCAATTGTGTTTTAATAATGATTAATTTACTGATATGTCAAATGAAAAGGTTAAAAATGTCGTTATGGAAGTACATTAAAAATATTGAAACATTATTGTTCTGTCAAAGTTTTATAAGCCTCTATAATTTCTTTTATCTAAGGCTTTCTAACCAGCATTTCGACTCTCCAACTCTAATATGGTCGCACAAAGGATCCTTGCCGCTTCTTTTGCCTTGAATTAAAGTATAAGAAGAAGTACAATATTTTCTTTTGTATCAGCTGTTGTTTACTATATAAATATTCCACAAATAACAAAAAAGTAATGAATTTAATTCCATAACCATTTAAACTCACAATCCTCTACATGACATGTTTAAAAATAATTTCAATGATTTTGCGACTTTTTATAAAGTAAAGAGGTTTTATTATATATTACATCGTCGATAACACACTACAATACTACCATCCAATGACGTCATAAAACCACACTTCCGTGATTTATGTAATGTTGGTGGAAAATCACTAGTTTCAAGTATGTTTTATACAGACTATATAAATATATCTTCAGTTGCTAGTTATTTATTTATTAAAAGTTAATTTATGACCTCCTCTTGTTTCACTTTCAATATAATGAACACTCCATCTGGTAGAGAAAATCAAGCATGTATTTGTATCAATGCGTTACCACGAGAACTTAAATAAAATTAACAAAGCAACTCACACGAGATATTGATACGCTTTAGAATATAATTCAGTTACAGTGTCCTCTACATTCAGTTATATTGAAATATAATTTAAATGCCGTGTATTTGTACCAATTATACATTATATTTAGACAAACATTCTTTTGACATAAATAAATAAAACTTTTGACATTATAAATGTTAATGTGTCATAACCAGTTTGATTTAAAATTGCAATAAGAAGTATGTACATATTTAATATTTAACAAAAGTAATTTTAAATCTTAATAAACTATTTTCTATAATAAGTGATATAAAACTAATTTAGAGCTTTAATATAAATTAGTAAAAAAATAGAAGATCAATCTTAACACTAGTAAGGAGCTTTTAATTGGAGCCTTTATTTAAATAAGGATCTTATTAAGACACACTACCAAATTATATAACATTGGAAAGCATTGAACTCTTTTATAATAACTAAATAACATGATCTGCTATATACTAAATCATAAAAATATGTCAATAGACTGAGAACCATGAAGACTCCTTCACCCACAGTCGAGTCACGTTTATCATTACATACAGATATATGAGCACTACATTTTCTAAGATTCCCATAAAGAAAAATGAAATACAGATATATATACGTATATTTAATAATAAAATAAGCTTACGTAGCTCGGTTTTATGCGACGGCTTTTTATATTTATAAACTTTTTATTATGTAACTGATATTTTTCCACTATTTAAGTCTATTGATGCTCATGCTAGAGACAAGTTATTTCGATGAAGCGAATATAAATACTATTTAAACAATTATAAAGATCATTTGGTTTAAATTATATTATGTTTAAAGTAGAGTCAAAGCAGAGCCCGTTATGTTTAGAATATTCTGGAAGTCAATCCCGGACCTAAATTCCATGTTCAACAAACAAACAAAGCTTATGAAGAGCTAAAGAGCTAGTTACTGCTCAAAGCATCGCAACTACACTTTATATAACCGACAACCTTACTACGGATTGCATCGACTTTCACTCGACTGCTATAATATACCTTTATTATTTATAATATTTACAAAGAGGTAAAGTTGTATGAACCTTACATAATCTTCGAAACTATAAACCCGAATTTTGACGGTCGTTCTTCAGATTCGATGTAAATCATAAATTATCCCGTTTAAATAGTAAGCTTTTTTATTTATTATTAATCAGTGACCTCTGTAATGAATAAATTATTTTCTCTTGTTTTAAATTTTCCTTTAGATAGTTTTCAAAAGAAACTAAATATAATTCCAATATTTTTATCTGTTTGCCCACGTTCAAATATTTACTGTTTTTTTATAATCTAAACATACATTTCAAGCTCGTAGTTGTATCTCCGGCCGATTCAATTCATCCGTAGCTATCCCTCTAGAACAAAATATGTTGCGCCTCAGATATTCAGTATGTTACAAATGTGTTTATTTCTATTGTAAATGTTTATCTACCTTTTGAGTATAAAAAATAAAGAAATGAAGTTCCTTTACAATTTTAGGCTTTTTACATGTTATAATTTAACTATTTTCATTTTCATTTATGATAATTTTAATGCCTATTTTTATTTCCAGATTATGAACTGAGAAAATATTTACGTCAATTAACAGAAAAATTTCTGTTATCACATGTTGAGGTTTCCCATCACGGTTAACTTTAGGACTTCCATTGTACAGCGTTTAAAATGGCTGTAGAGCTGGAGCGGGAAAAACGACAGCAGCTCCTTTGTCCTCAGATGGGTAGCGTTGTTTAGTACCCACTATAAGCTTTCAAATAAATAATATATTTTCAGAGAATTTATCGATATCTTAAAAGTTACAGACAAAGTATGTACTTAAAGCTCACATACAAGATATCTTTAGCCAAATTTTGTAAGTAGAACACTTAAGCTATTGATTTCTACACAATAAAACACACATTAACACACAATTTATCTACATAAAGTTGTACGGACGAAGCTAAATATGTTAATTATGGCTCAGTGCTCAGGTAAGCACCGTACTTCACGAGGACTACTCCCTAAGAAACACTCTCATTGAAGCAACATTTGTATATCACTAGTTAAGAACATTTTAATTATCATTTAATTATCTACTTAAAGATTTGTACTTATTGATTCAAATTAATATGACCCCGGTATTATATTTGTTTAGTGAATTGAAATATTTCGTTCGCCAGCAACTACTAAATAACGGTATTTTAATTTAAAATGTAGAATAAAAAAAGTTACAACACTATACACGGTGAAATAAAATTTATTTGACGCGTTGAATCATACAAGATATGATTAAAAAAGTCAGTCAGCGTCAGCTGCGCAAATGAGTTTATATCAAACTATGAATATCTCCACTATATTACACTAACACCATTTAAATTCACTGAAGACTACATACAACACTGAAATAACATCAAATAATAATGATTTTGTACCAAAAATATGGCATACTTATTTTTTTTTATAGTTAACTTTCATATTTTCAGAAGAAATTATTTAGAATTATTTAAATTTTAACGAGATCAAGTTGTGGAAGTTTGTTAGTGAATTAAAATTATATAGCCAAAGAGGCATTTTGAATAATTACTCGATTAAATAAATATGTGTTTATAATTATTTTTTAGTTCACTTATTTAATTCTTACTGATGTAATTATTTCATTTACAGACTGTAAAAGTAAAGTCTAGTCAGACTTCCTCCTTCACTCAGACGTGCATTTAATTGACCAGTTCATGAATATAAAAAGACTGGACTCAATTAAATTACAAATTTTAATAATTTGTTATAACTGGATTTAGTTCTGTCTAAATTATAACAGAGATCGATATAAAGTTAAATGTAATTCAATGCTTTTATTGCGCAACATTCTGTCTATTTTAATCAACATATGTGTATGAAAATTATATTTTTTGAAACTCAACAACTGATACATTTGTAGACTTTATCGATAATTAATTATACCAACAACTTTAATTCAATGCACTCCTGAAACAATATAAAACTACCAATAGTAATTATTTAAATGACTGTGCTCCTGACCTACCACAATAATTCAACGGCATGACATTATTGAATGCTTCAATTAATATAACAAATTGTTTAAACGTCCATGAATTTACAATGAATTATTTCGATGGTGGTGGTGCATATGTATTATAAAAATAATATATTAATAACAAAAACCATGTGCATAAAGTAAAAATGTAGTACAAGGTGATATAACTCTAAAGCAGTAATGTCTGTGCGTCAAACTAAAACTGAGACATCTTATGCTACATCTTATTGAACTTTTTGTTATTTTACGTTTCTTTACATAATTATGTGTATTTTTAGCAAAGATAACTGCAAATGAAGTTATCTGTTCTTAGCTTTTCCAGTTAGGAGTTTCAAACGAAATCAATTTGGAAGGCACGGTAAGTTTTTAAAGAGCCTAACTTTCAACGAATGAGTTGAAAATTCAGCTGAAAGATCCTGTACCAACACAATTTAAATAACTTAGTTATACATGTATCTGTGAAACAAGAAATATGTATGTAAATTTTGTAGTACTATACCCAAATATTGTCGTTAGATTTCAACTCGTATACGAGCTGGTTGGTGTCAATACCTCTCACAGAAGAGTGCTGGGAAAATAGTATAATAAATTAATTTTTGCTCTCCTTCGTCTCTTTTTTCCTATAGAGTGAGAACGTATTTGCAACTTTTAATATTAAGCGTCAGATGAATGTCATTTCCTCATTTATTAATGACCTTTTTATGCTATAATTCTTCTATAATCTTGTTTTTCAATGTTCATTTCGAATGAACGTTTGTTGAAGAAACTATAAAGTAGTTTTTAAAATATTTTTTTAATAATAATATTTGTCGACAATTCAAATAAAAGAGACAGGATCTACATTTATTCACAAAACGAAGTAAAAAACTCAACTAATAATATATTTTCTACATTGTTATTGTTTATATGTGAAGTGTGAATATTACATGATATTTGAATAAAGATATTTTGAATTGAATTAAATTGAATTAATAGATTTTAATTAAAATATATTGAAAATCAGTTAGAAAAACAAAAAATATATGCATTATATTGAAATTGAAAGTAAAGAACTAAAGGAAGTCTGATAAATAATTAATATACATTTAAATTATATTCTTCACTAAATCAACTCGTTTAATACATAAGCACGAATGCATATTTCTTAGTTTATTCCTCGATTAATCAATCTAATTCATTTTATATAATAGTTTTTATCGGAGGAGAGGCTTTATCTATATGTCTTACATCAAAAATACTAACAAGAGTTTCTAAATTTTCACCATTGATAACAAAAATAACATGGATAAGATGCCACAACTAAACTAAATGTGTAACTAAACAAAGAGGATATATTAACAAGACTGGTAGCGACTTGGTAGCTGAATTACATACATGCAAATGTAATTTATATTCGGACACATAAAATATATATATCAGATTAACACCCACGCATTAATATTTTTAAAACACGGAATCGTTGATCCCTTCAGGACCATCGCTTCCGTTCATACTTTATCCATAATTTAAGTTTTGCGATGATAAAACTCACTAAATTTATGATAAAATAAACACACAGAAAATTTAATCAGTTTATTTAAGAGAATTACAAATTGAATTAAAGTAACAATTAAATTTCCAAGTAATAATAGTTACCGAAATTTCAAGACAACCTTACCAGTTGAACGCTCGAACCAGAGTGCATCTATCTTCCACTGAGCGCTTCGTTCAGACGTGTCCGCGCCCCTCGTAGTAGTGATTGGTTGAGTGTAATAGTTCTCCGATATGACACCAGGGGGCGCTGAACACATCTGAACAGCACAACTTTACAAACAGATTACTAGGGTTAGCCATGACCAGATACAAACATTAGCCCAATGTTCATGTTTAAATAATCTTTAAAAGGATAACCCTTAAAACATAAACTGGTAGTCAATTTGATACAATTTGAAAATGAATGGTGGTATGTAAAACAATACTTAGATGGCTCCACGTAAACTTAATCAAAAACGACTTTCAAACAAAATATTTAAATTGAATGGTTTTAAACACAAACATTTATTCGATAATTAAATTTATAAATAAAACTTCGGAATGCAAATTGGACGCTGGTCTGAAATTACTGATCTTAATTTCAAACCAGCAACCATTTCGCTGTGTAGTCAAAATATCATCCATTTACAAAAATATTTGACGGAGCTTAATTATGACAACAAATAATCATTTTAATCATTAAACAAACTTAATCTTAAATAGATTTATTAAGTTGACTTGTTACTCGAAACCATATTAACATATTTAATAAAAATGCGGCGACATATATGATAAACTTGTATATTAACATATATACTATTTTTTAAACTTTAAGAGTCTATAAATCAATTATTGAATTACAATTGAATTGATTATTGAACATCTATGCATCTCGTCTGGTATTTCATCCAATAAAAATAACTCTTAATACATCTTATGATAATTATGATTATTTTAACGAGTTATATCACTCTATTTTAGTGTTATAATATTATAGATATAGAAAGCTTAAAATTTCATAAAATTTTTCTATGTTAATACTATTGTTAAAACTAAATAGTATATTTATGAAAGAAACAAAGGTTGTTTGTTTCAAACTAAAGAGACAGTTACTCAAAGCTTTGAGGCGTCAGATATACAATGAAACAATTTGTTTTAATATTTCAAATTCACGGTGAGTTTTGTTCAAACTGTAATTTCGCTACACTTGCAGTTTTTTTAGCCATGCGTTTTAAAAATCTCGGGTTACTTCAAAAATAGTTCGAGTAAATATAATAGAAAGTGAATAGAAAAGTCAAATTAATACAACAAAAAAATATCTTAAGTTCTTTTTAAATATTTAATCTTCACTTATTTGAAGTTATTAGTATTGACACACTACGTTATAATATATAACCTGTAATACACCTGGAAAACTAAATTCTATTCACAGAACTCTGTAATGTAATAATGTAATAGAGTTTATATAAAGTCATTCACAAACGCGATATTTCACCAGAACACTCTGGGGGAGACTCATAATCCCGTCGTCTAAACCCGTCCACTAAACATTCATATATAATTTGTTAAGAACATCGTCGAAATAACATGCAAGTAGTTACGAATATTGGATTTATATACAGGAGTATGACCAAATAATTAAGACCACTGTATGACCTTCTGCGCTCTTAGTTATTAAATTGAGAACCAAAAGTAACTTACAAAAGTCTATATGTACGAATGTATATATATATATATATATATATATATATATATATATATATATATATATATATATTTGTGTATTTATGTGTGTTTGTATGTAGCGATGGAATTAATAAAAAAAAAGATCTTGTCTTTTTAATACACTTTGAAATACTGAAAGAAAATTGATAATGTTTCTGATTATTTTAGACATAATTATAATATATTATAAACAAGTAAGATAGTTTGTAGGTTTCTTCGAGCAGCCATCGAATATTCAATTAAGCGAATGGTCAATTTGTTAATTATATAAATTGAAAATTTTCAATTATTTGACTTCGCCATTTTGCGAGATGAAAGTTTTTCACAAACAGATGACGTCGTTCTTATAATGAGTACAAATATATAATATAATTCTTTTCATATTTTATAAATAAATATTTTGCAAATAGTGTTTTATTTTGATATTAATATCGCCCCTTGTCTTCAAAAAATGTAAAGATATATATTTAGACATAAACTTTAAAGTTAAATCTGTTATCGTTTTCAAAAAATCTTTAGTTTTCCTTTCATTAGAGAGGCGTAAATGAAAATAACAAATTTAAAAATAGTTTTAGAATAGACACTACATATGTACATATGTAAGCTATGTTTAGTCAAAATGGTATAAATCTTCAAATATGACAAACTATTTGGTAAATTTTTTGTTCTAAATAAGTAAGAGGAATTTAATTTATTTCGAAACCTACATTTAGGATGATTATAAAAAAATATATTAATTCTTCAAAGTGTAAATTTGTTAAGAATTAAGAAAAAACTTTGATTTAATGTCTTCTGACAATTATTTCATATTAAAATTTTTATTAAAATAATTACCCGTGTATCTTCAACATATTCAACAGTTGCATTTTATTAAAATCCACTAATTAAAATCTTAACATAATTTTAGCAAGATTGTTTTGTGCTCAGAATGTGTTAGTGTTAGTTATTTTTTAGTACGTAATAGTTTGTCATCTTACGCCATACATAGTTCTAGTATTAGGTTAATACAATAGGTTTTATGAAATATTATAAAATATATAGTTAATTTATATTTAACATTATAAAAATAATAAAAGAAAGAAACATGTAACCAGGACATCATTATCTCTAAGAAAGAAGTACTAAGAAGTTAGTTTTCTTATACAATCTTTTAATAATTTAATAATACTAATCTAAATCTAAAAGCTAAGAGCAGCGATGTCTCTTGAAATCGCTAGTTAAAAATAACCTGTCTGAGAGAAGCATCTTGTTTATTGAGGCGTGTTATTTAGAAGGCAAGGCGAGGATCAACATTTTCCAGTTGTATGCGCCATTTAAATTACCAACAAACTTTATTTACTTATGCATATTTTAATGAACTAATGTCTTATTTATGACTTTGTGTACTAAGTGTAATAAACTTAGTTCTAATATCGGAGCCACATTATAAATATACATCCAGCAACAAATAACAATGAATTAAACTTTTAAGTATTAATAATGACTAATTATTTATGAATATTCCTAACATATTATATATATTGTTAATTATTCGTATATAATTATATACATATTACTATAATTTTATCATAACTCGAATTAAGTTATGATAAAATTTATAAAATGTAAGTACCAAAACCAATAAAACTTTAATATTAAAATAATATAAAAACTTTTACAACTTTTCGAATTCTATTTTTTTTTTAAATTTAAATTATATTGATATTTATTTGACCAAAACACTGTTAAAAATAATGTCTTGGTCTCTAGTTTTCCGGATTTAAAAGGACAAAAAAAAATAAGATTCAAAATATTCTTGTTAAAAAGTAAATATTTATTTTTGCAGGTTTACATTGCGTATTGAAGTACGAGAGCAATCTTAGGAAAGATTTACCCCTTATTGACAATACGTGTCTTTTGATTCTGAAAAATATTAAAAAATAATTCTCATTGATAGGATTTTGAACAGAGATTGTAAAGGATTACAAATGAACGAACATAACTTCAAAGATGTTTTAAAACCCTTCCCTCCGTGTTTTTTGAGATTTATAATCCTGTGGTGTTGAAAAATAACAGTTTTATTATGTTTAAAAAAATATATCTTTACTTTTTACGAGATTATTTGTAGCATATTATATATTATTTTTCGTCTAAGAAATATAGTACTTTATATCAAATATATCGTACAAAGTACATCAATTATTGCACAAATAAAAAATTCTCAATAGAAATCTATATTAAAAATACTTTAATTTTTTTATTTAAACAAAGTAAATCAAATTTTATAATTTAAATTAAATTTATTTATTTATTTATTTTAGATATACTTTTGTGTTATTTTTTTCAAACAACCTCATGTTTCTCACCATTGTAGGGCGTTTATTTTTATTGAAATTCTGGCTTTTAAATTTTTTTTTTTATAATTCTATCTACTTTTTATTAAGAGTTTTTCATTAGTTACATTATTTCTTACATTATAATTTAAAAATACATGTTAATTGAAACATACACACCCATGTGAGATGTGAGACACGTTGTTAATGTTTCTATCGGAATACGAACCTATTTAAAAAAAAAAGTTATATTTTCTTAATTTATATTTTATGGCATAAACTCGAGATTAAATATTTCAATAAATATTATTCCTTTTAATAAAATACAAAGATTGTTTTATAAATATTCTTCTAAGTTGATAAAACTCAATTCAGAAGAAAATAAAATATAAATAAAAGAGGATACGGAGGAAGTCTTACGTAGCTGTGCTACGAGGACTGTCATGTAACAAGTGGTGACATGCTGATCATAATAAACTTATTTGTAAATAAGTTAATTTTCAAAACTTGTTACGTTTTTTTAATGTACACCAAATTATAACCATTATAAGGATATTATGTTTTTAAGATAGTTTAAGTATAATAGTAGTATTACTCATACTATATTAATTAATTGAATTTTATAATTCACAGATATCCAAAATATTAAACTTGGTAAGGAAGTACATTAAAAAATAGTCAAACATTATTGTTTTGTCAAAGTTTCATAAAAACTCTAAAATTTCTTTTTATCTAAGTCTATCCAACCAGTATATTTTAAACGACTCTTCAACTTCAATATGGTCGCACAAAGGATCTTAGCGGCTCCTTTTGCCACAGGAGTAAACTACAAGTAAAATATTTTTTTTTTTTTTTTTTTTTTTTACACTGTCTGAGTTAACGCTTGACTACATTCCACCTGATGGAAAGTGGAAATGTAGTCATAGATGGTAAGGCGCATTAACTCAGTAACCTATTCACTCTTCTCTTGAAGACACCCACATTATATTCAGATGGAAATACCGACGCAGGCAAGCTGTTCCAGTCCTTCGCCGTGCGAATAAAGAAAGACGAAGCAAAGCGCTTCGTTCGGACAGGTGGAATGTCCACAACGTATGGATGGATACTCGCCGTGCGTCGGGATGTCCGTTGGTAGAAGGGGGATGGGGGAATTACGTCATGTAATTCCTGTGCACACTCTCCAAAATGTATCCTATAGAATACTGAGAGGCCAGCAATTCTCCGCCTGTGTTCAAGGCTTTGAAGATTGGCGTCAACCAAGTCTTGCTCGCCAATAAGCCTTTTTGCTCGCCTCTCGATTGAGTCCAGAACCGCTAGATGAGACTTTGCGGCACCAGCAAATATGTGACCACAGTACTCCACACACGACCGGATCTGTGCTTTGTATAATACAAGTAGCTGTCCCGGTGTAAAGTACTGTCGGACCTTCGCAAGAATGGCAAGCTTTCCTGCAGCCACTCTTGCTCTGGACTCAATGCACCGACCATAGTTGAGGTTCGAGGAAATCTCTAAGCCTAACAACTGAAGTCGGTCACTGTATTCCAAAGATACATTCTGAAAAGAAGGAGCCAAGGTGAAAGGGCTCCTTTTGGCGGTGAACAAACACGTCTGCGTTTTGGTGGCGTTGAATGTGACAAGATTGGCACTGCCCCATTCAGAGACTGCCTGAAGTTTGTCACTCAAACGTTGCACCATGGCTTCTCTTTCTGACTGTACTTGTTCTCTACTGGCACGAGTGCTTGGCAGATATCTTTCTACAACTGTGCTGTCGTCTGCGTACCCATAGATTCCGGGCTTCAGCAGAATATATAATATTTTCTAATATAATATTTTCTTTGTACCTGCGCTTGTTTACTATATTAACATTCCACAAATCATGAAAACAGAGTAATATGTAATCATGCAACATCGTAGAGCTACACTAATGTTTAAGATCAGGCAAACTATAGTCCAATCAGAACTTATTAAACGTGTCAAAAATATGTGTATTTTAATAATGCAGTTTTGGGTAAATATAAAAATAGATTTAAAGTTTATGTAAATTCAATATAATTCATGTTTAGGACAAAATGTATTCGTAAAACACACTAGCGGTGTAAAGTCAACATCCATTAAGTTACGTGATGATTAAAAATATCTATTTTCAATCTTGGCATGTTATAGAGAGCATAGACATATTACTATATACTTAGGCCTCCAGCGTCAACCCCAGCGTCACGACACTAGGGTTTAATGACTTCTTAAAACAATACTCCCCAGATTTAAGATTTTTGTGGTAAATTCAATGTGACAAGTACGTTTTATACAGACCAACTTTATCTTGATTTGGTAGTTATGACCTCCTCTTGTGTCTACTTTCAATTAACACTCGATGTGGTAGAAAAAGTAAGCATGAAGTTTGTATTGCTGTGTTGTCACGAGAAAATAAATAAAATAAATAAAACAGACAGACAGACAGACGAGATATTGGTACGCTTTAGAATATGATTCAGTTACAGTATCCTCTACATTCAATTATATTGAAATATAATTTAAATGCCGTGTGTTTATATTAATTATACATTACTGTAAAGACGCGCTGTTGACTGCTCTCATCAAAGAACAAACTGATACAAAACACCACCCCTTCTTTGAGGCTGCGACGACACATTACACATGGCTTCTACTTACAAAACGCTGTTTTGAACATATTTATATGAATAATAAAGATGTATGAGCTCTATTTAAGGTACGTTGTATTTGTAAAGACTTTCTAAAATAACAGTAATGACTGTTTTGTCCAACATTGTTTTGTTATGATCATTGAGATAAATATATAAAACTAAAATTATTCTGAGAACTATTTACATACAAAGAAAAAACCTTTTATATCCTAAATATTAACTTATTTATAGCCTTAAAAGAAATGAGAAAAAAATATCAAATTTAACGTAATCTCTTTAGAGATTTGTACTTGTTGATTCAATATAATGTCACCCTCATATTATATTTTTTAATAACATATTGCTTTCGCCAGCAACTACTAAATAAAGGTATTTTTTAAAATTTCAAATGAAGAATAAAAGAAATAACAACACTGCACAGTAGAAATATATTTTTCGCGTTGAATCATAAAAAATATGATTAAAAAAGTCAGTCAGCGTCAGCTCCGCAAATGAGTTTCCATCAAAAACTATGAATATCTTGTGTGTATTTCACTGACACCATTTGACTTCACTGAAGTATACATACAACACTGAAACCAACATAAAAAAATATTTATTAACAAATAATGACAACAATAATTTTTTAAGGGTAACTTTCATATTTTTTTATCGAATCGTGAGTGGTTTTTAGTAACTCAAATTAAATAGCCAAAGAGGCAGATTTTAATAATAATTTACCCGAATAAATGAATATATCTTTATAATTATTGTTCAGTTCACTTATTTAATTCTCACTGATGTTATTATTTTATTTAAGTCTGTAAAAGTAAAGTCTAGTCAGACTTCCTCCTTCACTCAGACGTGCATTTGATAGAACAGTTCATGAATATAAATAGACTGGACTCAATTAAATTACAAATTTTAATAATTTGTTATAACTGGATTTAGTTCTGTCTAAATTATAATAGTAATCTTAATAGTTCAGTGTACTTATTGCGCAACTTTCTGTCGGTGTATACAGATGATTTTATTAATATAAATTAATAAGAATATTATAATAATTAATTATACCAACAACTTTAATTCACTACATTCCTGAAACAATGTAAAACTATCCAAAGTAATTATTTAAATATCTGTGCTCCTGACCTACCACAATGATTCAACGGCGTGACATTATTGAATGCTTCAATTAATATAACAAATTGTTTAAACGTCAATGAATTTACAATGAATTATTACTATGGTGGTTATGCAATTGTATTATAAAAATAATATATTAATAACAAAAGCGATATGCCTAAAGTAAAAATAAAATACAAGAGGGGTGACAAAACTCTGAAGCATTAATTTCTGTCTGTCAATTTCAAGCTGAGACATCTTACTTTTCTATTGCTATTCTACTTTTTGATATTATACGTTTCTTTACCTACTTATAAGCCTTGTATTTTTAGCAAAGCCAACTGCAAATGAAGTTATCTGTTCTTAGCTTTTCCAGTTAAAAGTTTTAAACGAAATTAATTTGCAAGGCATGGTAAGTTTTTAACGTGCCTAACTTCCAGCGAACGAGATGAAAACTCAGCTAAATATCCTGTACATACAATTAAAATAACTTATATGTGTACATTTACAACATAAAATAATTTGGTAAATCTGGATTCCAACTGCAATGCACTGGTCCGTCGCACTACATATATATAATAAGATAGAATATTGATATGAAGATAATATAGCAAATGAGTTTTGTATACTGTCTCCTTCATATCTTCTACTAATTGAGAGGTTAAACATTTATTTTAAAAAAATATCGTCATATTACTGACATTTCTTTATTTCCCTATCAGCTATTTATTCTTTATTACGTAAATGGAAGTTATGTATATTTTGTTCATAAATATATCTACAAAGGCAATTATAACAATATATATATATATATATGTATATGTAAGAACAACAAATAAATAAGTAGGTCACTGGGTCAATACTCATTACTCATTAAGCTTAAATAATAATATATACACGATATATTCTAAAAAGTATGATTCAAGATATAATAATAATTATTATATTGTTATATTATATAGGTTAAGGTCTCGATAATCTGCGACTAATTAATTCTAACGTAACGACTTATTGAGGACAGTCGTGAGAAAACTTTCTTAATATAATAATATACTTATAAAACTCTCAAAAAAATAAAATAGAATTTTTTTTTTAATATATATTTTTTTTTTAAAGAAATTTTATTCAATAAAATTTCTCATTATCGTTTTAAATCCTTTTATTTTGTGTTCAAATTGTTTTGTTTATACTTTTAATAATTTATTAACATAATGTTATGTTGATCTAAATATAAGAAAAGGACATTATATATTCTTTAACGATGTTCCTAACGTATAAATAATTTATTACTAAATTCACCCCCAAAACATTAGAATTTGTTAATGCTTTCATATATATATATATATATATTTACGTGAACATTTAGAAACAGGAGATAATTCTTTTCAATTAACTACAAACTGAACGTAATTATAAATATAAATGTGCTACATAAAATTGAACAAACATTATTAGCAATAGTGTATCGAATATAATTGTTTAAATGATGGTACCTCCGCTTACTCTAATAGGATATTTCATAAATTGACCACACTTTACCAATATAGTGCGTGCGTCACGGACCGCTTGATCTAATTGTCGCGAACTAACGACCGTGCTAACATCATACGTAATTATCAAAATCACTCGATAATAGATGCGCTAGATGCAACATCCTGTGCTTTTAAATTCATCCCAAACCCTATTTGATGCAGTCTTTATTAACTCTCGAATCGTAGCAACGCGTAAAATGATCTCGCAACTGGTTGTATCGTTGTTACTTCTGAAGACAGTGACATCACAAATAAATGGCGAATTCTGGTGGCTTCATGAAAAAGTAGCGCAACTGCAACACCTCGAGCCATCACCTCCGAAATTTGAGGATATAAGCGAATTTGAAACTGATGAAAGTGCAAAAATAGTTTTTAAGGAAAATGACCTTAATTCGGATAATAATAAAGGTGATATACCCCTCAACGAGGGTGAGATTCACCCAGGTTTTGTTTATTATAATTTAGCACAACCAGTTGCTGTGGAAAGAGGTTTTCTCATGAATAGGACAAATATAATTAATAAAACTCATGAAGACTACAAAATAAAGTTTGTCTCTTCAGAGACAGAACCCATTGAGACTGTAAGTACCTTATTTTAATTATTTTTTCAAATAATATTTATTATTTTACAAAGTTACGTAAACATGAATTTTTATTTGGTAATCAAAATAAATAGAATTCACGTCAACGTTGGTAAATAAATTGTTTTTCCTTTTACTCCATTTATCGATGACAGTTACAAAAAACAAAACTGTTTCTAAAGTGCAGGAAGTGCAGTCAAAAATGGTCATGAATATTAATCATGTTGAATGATATGGTTCGACGATATCAAAATTATTTAAAAGTAAAATTATTTACTGTATTTTAACATTATCACGAGATCATGGAATATTTACGAATATACTTTAAATATATATGTATCTTTTATAGCAAAACTTTATATGATAGTCACATATTAGAAACGACAGCTAATAAAGAATTGTGAATATGAAACAAAATAAACCAATCACATCACGATTCAAATTCATTCAAATTTATTGTAATACTCTATGATGTTATGTTTCGCGGCTGTTTCATTATATCACAAAAGCATTTTGTTTAACTTTACTTTCATATAAATAGTATATGACAATGCATATATATATAAGTATTATTTATGATAGTATAAATTTATAATAATGAAGGTGGTCCATTTATCATCATTTTTACTATTTTCTTATTTTATATAAACGTAACAGAGCGCTGTCCTCAAAGCTGTCACGCTGAAGTGTAACTGTGAGAGATCACTAAACATGATAAGTTGATCTCTTGTACATTTTGTTTATTTTTCTGTGTTTAGTATTTTCTTTCTGAAGTTGTATTAAATATTAACAGAAATATATTAATATTTTAAGGATAATCAAATAACTAACGTAAAAAATAATACAAAAATTTCTAAAAATGGAGAAATACAACCAGATATTGTTTATTATAAATTAACAAAACCTATCTCCGTTGAGAGTAATGGTCTTATCAACCATAATAATAAAGTAGTTTTGGCTAATCAAGAAGATAATATCAAGCACTTTAATCTATTCGATATGAAAAAGGAGTCTCCAAAAGATAATACAAATCAAAAGTATGAAGATGAATTTCGGTTTGTTTTTCCTAAGAACGATGAATATTTTTGGGAGGAAAAAATTAAACCTATTGATAAAGAAAATTCCGATACAATTGTAAACGTAACAGATATGAGAAATGGTGTTAATACCAATGAATCTGTTGTTAATTTTATAAAACCTGGTAAGACGAGATACATTGGAAAAGTAGCGATAAGTGACAAAGTTGGTTTTGATGAAGATACAAAACAGACAGAATCTGAAAGTATTTGCACCTTTATTACAAAACATGAATGTATCCGTAATAAAGGTGTTCTTCATATGACCGGGTAAGTAAAAGAAATAAAAATACGGATATATTATCTAAGACATCAATCATATTACTTATATTTATATGATTTTTACAGATTATGCCCAAAAAATTCATTACATGATTATCATAAGATCTGTTGTATTCTGCCCCTCTCTAGAAGTAGTGGGTTCAATATGTCTAACTTCCAACGTAATAGCCATGTAAAACGCTATAAACGTTCAGATCCCAGTGAAAAATTAAATTCGGCACTCCAACAAAGAAATGCTTTGTTACAGCGAAAAAGTAGCTCTAACGCGCATAAAACTAACCATGCTACCACTATAGCTCCAGTTCAAAAAATTGTGACTCCAGGGGATTACGTTGACCCATATTGGAATGTAAAAAATTCTAAGTTTAGAAAGCCTCAAATTCCTCAAAGTAGTGCAAATAAGGACTATGAAAACACAAAATATGACTACGGAAGAGATTATGAAGACGAATACACTGTAGAGGTACCTAGGCCTGGTCTAGTTGGTTTTTATTCCGACCAAGAACGTCTGACAAATTGGAAATTGAAAAATAAAGCTTATTCATATGATGGTTATGATGAAGTAAGTGAAGAAGATAGTGGAGAAAGTGATATACCGATTGGGTATTCAACCTTTGATCCAAGACAAGGTAAAAATAAAGCCATTAGGGATAAATGTTTTATTTTGAATAGAATAAAGTAAACATTTTTATAATTTATGTATTACAGGAGACCGTAAAAAACTTACAACCTCAAGAACTACTAAACGAAAACCTCAACGTTTAATTGCCACTACTGAAGAGGATAGTGACCAAGGTTCTGAAAGTCATACAATAAATTTCCATTCAAAACCAGACTTTCATGTTTTAAAAGGATTTAAGCTTATTAATTTAAAGGAAAACAAAAATAGATTTGTCAGAAAGACGACCACGGAGAGTTTGTGCGACAACAATCAGGAAACATCAAATGAATATTTATTTTCAGACCTTGAAAATCCAGATTATATTTATGATGATACCATTGATTTAGATCAACAAATATATAACAACTGTGGAAAAACTTTAACAAGATCTTTAGGTTAGTCTTGCTTATTGACCTTATTAATTACTTAACGTGAGTATAAAATGTAATAACTATAAACAATAAATAGTCTCTTCAAAGTTTTACTAAGAGGTACTTCTGTATTATCTTACAGATACAGTTAATTTATACCAACATTATAATTTAAATGATATAAAAAAAAGATTCATTTTTTACCAGAAAAGTCATCAAAAGCAACGTATGATCCCTGGCTAGCCCTTGTCGTGTTAACAAAGAGTCCTCAAAGTATTTTGTGTTACGCTACGATAGTGCACCCCCGTGCAGCCATCACCGCTGCTGATTGCGTGAACGGGTAAGACACGACACATTATATTGTTCTGAATTTTCAGATACCATACTCATATTTCATTAATTATTCCAATAGCATTTTGTTCGAAATACAATTTCCAATTTATGCGATAGCTATTTTAAACTACGTATTAATATTAAATGGCAACACTGTGAACGCAAAATGCGCTTAAATATACCACTGATCAAAATTCAAAACTACATCGCTCGCTAAATGCAGGTTACATGGCCGCTGCGCTAGAAATTCTATTATGCAAACATAAATATTCAATTAAGCAAAACGTCACAACACTTGGTAATAATTGCTTTGTTAACTTTTGCAGTAAAACCCCTGGAGATGTTACTATTTTAACTGGATTATTGAATCTAAAAAAAGATAAAGAAGAATCCGAACATCGTATGGCCTCTGTTCATATTAGTTCACATTTTAAGGCGGGTGATCTAGCGAATGATTTGGCATTATTGGTAATAAATAATTATATTTTTATGTGAAGTAGCACAAAAACTTGTTTATTTTAATGCTAATAAAATATTTTATGAATATAAGAAAAACATAAATAATATAAGTAGAAAATGCTTAGATTATTATAATATTGCAAAAATCTTTAATAGTTAAATTTTTTTTTACTGTCGTTGTCGTTTGTCGACTCCTAACATAAAAAATAATAAAAATCTTCATTTTACTCTTACTTGTAATAACTGGTTAGAGAAATATTTATAAAAGATATACAGTGACATATCTAAAATAACTCTTACTCCAGTACTGGAAGCGACCACTTCAACTAGAAGCGAGCATACAACCCGCTTGCCTCGCGGACCCGCACGTCGGCGACGACTGCTACTTTGCTGGATGGGGTGGATACGATCAAGGTATAATATTTTATAAATTATAATTATTTATTGTAAATATTTTATTAATCCTTTTAAGTAAATCCGAATAAAGCCCTTATAGATAATCTTTTTAATATTTTCAAAAATTATATAACTAAAATAATTTTCCTAATATACATATCAGGAATTAAACTAATATGAATTTTTAATAATTATACAATTATTGACTATATTATTCATACAATCTAACTACTTTTTGTGTTAGATAGAAACAATTTTGCTAAGAACTCACGTAATAATATATTGTAAATTTTAAGCATTTGTGCCGTGTACCTTCATGCAGAGCGTATATGCTTGCGATGCAAATGTTAATGTAATAACTAAAGTTCATTCCTCCTTAATATTAATTTAAAATAATTTTATGAAATACATAAGTTTTTTACGGATAATATTTTAAAAAAATTAAGTTTGACTACGTGATCTAAGTTTCCTATATAAAATGCAAAACTACATAATTCCCTTTGTGCTACAAAAAAAAATCTGAGATTAGTTGATTACCGATGAAGATAAATCTTAAAATAAATAACACTAGTTATAAATTATACATATTACATAGCCTTACAACATCGTCCGAACTCGCAACAAGCAACCATCCTCACTCCTCGCAGTTGTAACGAGAAGTTATCAGCGCCTGAAGTAGACTTGCCCGCCGGTGCTTTTTGTGCTTCAGTTCCATCTCGTGGTACTGTGGTAAGTTGAACTTTGGATTTAGATTTACCGATCTGGTCAATACGCGTAATTCATTTAACCCATTATTGATCTATATTGATATTAAATTTTCTTGTTAAAATATAATAGCCGAAATTATATATTTTTTTAAATTCTGATAGCTGAAATTAGCTTAATTTTCTTTCGGTCTAAAAATTCAATCTACAGAACCCTTAACCAAGTTCTTACCGTCGGTTGTGGATTCTATTTAAATACAACGACGTTAAAGAAACTATAGCGTTATTTTATTTCAACGAGTAAACACAGGAAAATTTATTTTCAATGAATAAAACCCCTAAACAAAATTGAATCACAATTGATTATTAATTCTTAAACATTTTTTTTATTTTCAGACTGGTATTGGCGGTCCCCTCCTTTGTAAGGGTGGTAGCCGCGTGTCTATAGTAGGGGTCGCGGTGTATCGTGACAATGTTGTTGTCTTACTTCCGGTGCTCGAATGGGTTGTCTCAACTCTACGCAACCTTCAAATAACATAGTGTTCAGGTAATTGTTTTTTTCATGATATTAAATAAAATACCATTTCAAAAAAATTAAAGTCAAATGCAAATTTTGAATTAGCGTTAAAAATAAAAGACCTTTTTTATTCTCCTTTATACTTTATTAAATTTGATAATTCAAAAACATTTTTTTCATAATTAGCACTGAATAAAATTTAATATATTCACAAATTTAACCTTATGACCGCCACGTAATAAAACCCTCGCACCAACTTTATGTAACTTCAAAATACTAACAATTAAAAATTCTTAGAGTTTAACAATAAAACAGACAATTGTTCTATTATAATAATATGTTAATTATACATAGCTTTGAATAAGGAATGTATGTTAAAATTATTTATATATCGAAATGAACTTAAAAGAAATTAATTAAAGCGCTTTATAAATAAAAATAAATAAAACAATGATTTTAGTTTCGTACTTATTTTCATTATAAATTATACAATTTTACTAGCGTCGTTCATAAATAAAAAAGAAGTGTGCATTTATAGTATATTATATTGACAGTAATGGCGTCGGATGTAATCACTATATAGTCTGTGGCGTTCAAAAGGTCATGTACAGTTTATAAATAATTTAATTACTATATTAACTCTCACCGAGTGCTAACATAAGATGACGCGGAAAATTTAACTATAGGAACTAAGAAATAAATCTAATCACAAAATAACCTGGGAATGTCGAGATCCTTCCTACATAGTACAGTCAGTTCAACACATACATTAATAACATATTGTACATTTAAAATATATCTTTGGTGTCGAACTTGAGGCAAATACGTCGATATGAATAATATTATATAAACTAATAAAAGTAAATTGAGCTACGAGCCTTTTTAGAGCCAAATTATTTTTTAAATAAAATTAAAATTAGGTTGCTTTATTATTATAATTTAATAAAACATTCAAACGAATGAAATAATCATATTATTTCTAAACATGAATGAACTTTGGAACGAATACAATCGATTATACAAATAAGAATTTGAAATAAGCTTTAATATTAATCATAAGAATAAAAAAATACTTAATTAAATTTATCATAAAATAATACTCTGAGCATTATAAAAAATAAAATGAATTGTCCAATAAAATAAATGTACTTGAAAATAACGCCAATAATCATGGCGAACTAAAAAAAACAAAACAAACAAAATATAACTAATACTAAGACAAGCATTTACTATTTACTTTTAAATGGATAACTAGCAAATGCATAAAAATTTACCTCTGAAACAACACGACTACATAACACATAAGAAATACTATTAAATGTCGTAGCTTTGAATTTTAGCTGCAAAAACTCAACTCATTGTACTACGAGACAACTAATGGATTATGAACCTTAACAATACTATACATATGTTTTAGAATATCTATTCTATATGAAATTGTTTAATATAATTTAATATTAGTCGTATATTGTGTTATTCCTGTCTCAGCTACGACAATAATGACAAGATCGCGGTATCACATTTCACTCTACGCTATGACGAGCGGCTCGTCGTCCGAGAACCCGTGGATCGGCGGCTCGTCGTCGTCGTCTGAAATTAACATTTATATTATTTATGTGTGACATTTTGTACGTTTTATAACATTTTTGTAGATTAAATATAGTTTGTTTTTACATAATTGCTTTTTTCATTTACACCTAGCTTTTGCCAACGGTATAGCACATAAAACCATGTAAGGATTACAGATATATACAGATTATCACATTGATATCTGACTTAGTTAAGGATAATAAATTTCATCAGAACGATTGAAGTGGTTTTTCTCAAAGAAAAAAATTAAGACGACAAACAAAAAAAATTATGGGTCATTACTTTCTACAGATTTCATTTTATAAAATAAACATTTAATTCAATTTCATTTATGAATATAAATTATTATAAATACGAAGACATATTAGTCCTGTTGTTGCGGTATAGAACTACATCACCTTAATCTTCCCGAGGGTAACTGAAACAAATGGATAGCATCTTTCAAGTCTTATCCGAAAGCTCACGGAAATTCCACTAGGACGCGTTCCTGGATAGGGTTAACTTCAAACTCGTAGTAAACATTTTTTATAATATCTCTTAGCAGTATTTTAGAGAGGAAAATGTGAGAAGAGCACAGTGCACCCCGCCGATGATGCATCACATATGGAAAACTAAATGATGTAACAAATTGGTCTGAATTAAAATGATTGGAACGAAAAGCTTTGATGAGTCGTTAGATGCCTTCATGATGTCCAGAATGAGGAGATGTATGTATGATGACTAATTAATTGGAATATAATATTGGCACACGAGAAAAAGAACGATCTGGTTAATAATCTGGGTAAATAGAAGAGGAGTGAAAAGGTATAAACTGTTTAAAAAACGACCGATCTAAAAAAGATTGAAGGAAGAAAGAAAGAAAAAAACATACAAGAGTGGCAGAGTGTTGATTTGAGAAATTGAGGTTTGGAAGAAGGAAAAACTATAATTAAAGAATATAATATGAGAGTAAGGAATGGCAAGAGTTGCCAGAGACAGAAATATAAAAAATATAAAAAACTCTAGATGATCTTAGAGAGCATAAAAAACATAATTAGTAATTACAAAAGAGAAAGAAAAAGACCGAGGGATTTCTCGCATATCACATATATGTAATATGATACTGGGAGGATTCTAATAGAAGATGATCAAATACAGGAATGGTAGGGATACTTTAAAAAACAGTGGTTCCAGTACATGAGCTATGAGAGGGTGGGCGTATGTGATCGGCGTTGTTCTTTAACACGTTGTTGAAATAAGAGAAGTTTCCGGAATGTAATAGTTTATTACGCTGCCTCAGCACGAGGTGCACGAGCGCGCCGCCCAGCAGCACGGCCGCGCTCCTAGTAGTCGTTACATAGAGCACAGCACAGCACACCCACCGTGGTCGATAGTAGCCTCCCCCCTCCTGCTGTCGTACCGCGGCGTGTGCGCGAGGCGGGCCCGCGCGCGCCGCTGCCTCAGCACGAGGTGCACGAGCGCGCCGCCCAGCAGCACGGCCGCGCTCCTAGTAGTCGTTACATAGAGCACAGCACAGCACACCCACCGTGGTCGATAGTAGCCTCCCCCCTCCTGCTGTCGTACCGCGGCGTGTGCGCGAGGCGGGCCCGCGCGCGCCGCTGCCTCAGCACGAGGTGCACGAGCGCGCCGCCCAGCAGCACGGCCGCGCTCCTAGTAGTCGTTACATAGAGCACAGCACAGCACACCCACCGTGGTCGATAGTAGCCTCCCCCCTCCTGCTGTCGTACCGCGGCGTGTGCGCGAGGCGGGCCCGCGCGCGCCGCTGCCTCAGCACGAGGTGCACGAGCGCGCCGCCCAGCAGCACGGCCGCGCCGCACGCCGCGCCTGCGCCCCACCACGCCGCGGTCGACGCGCGACTCGTGCCCTCTAACGGTTCTGCGTCTGAGGGAAGATATTTGTGTTTTTTTTTTTTATGCAATTATCGGTCTAGATTCTAAGTAATTTTGACATTTTGATGCTGTTCCCATTTTTGTGAGTAATTAAAAGCAAATAAATAGGACTAGATGTATTTCAATCTTTTGCACAATTATGGCTTTCATATTATTAGGTTTTGACATCTGACGCTCTATTTGTATAAAATACAAAATTATTAGTAATATAATTTTGTTATATAATATTAACATTGGCCATTAATATAAAATTATTGTACCATACTTTTTAACAGAAGAACACTTTTTTTATGATATGATAAAAATCTTGATTCTCAATTTTTCAAAATCTGATATACCTTCCATATCCATAGTGTGTACTTCGCTCAAATCACTATAATATCCGTCAGAGGTGACGGCTCGAACACCGACGTACAAAGGCCCCTTATATGGTGCATGAGAAGTTAGTAACATGGGTGTAAATTCTGCATCAACAATTTGTACATCCTCGGCCGGGTGTAAAACATCTTCATCCAATTCCTTTTCTGATACTAGAATTTGGTATTTGTGTCTGAAAATCAAAAAAAATATTGTCTATTACTATAACATTTCAGAGTATTATCGAATATAAACTAACCTAATTGAGTAGGTATTACTCACAAATAACAAGTTCAAACTTGTTTCTATTTAAGTTGTAATGATGACTGAAACATTATTATCAAAATCCCTTAATTAAATTTGTTACAAATTTGGTTTAACACCAATAAGAAAACAATCAAAAGGATTTAGACAGATATGCTCAGATGTACATAAACTTTTAAAGTTATTTTTTTTCATATTTGAAATGATTTGAAAATCGTTGAGAAGCAAATTAGTAGCTTTAGAAAATTAAACATTGCCTAGAGTACTCTTAATAAAGTTAAGCGCGTATTTTTTTTCGGAGTATTAAAATATTCAATACCTAAAACCATAAACGACCTATGTTACAACAAATTTGAGGTGATAACTTCTTAAGGGAAGGTTTGTTACGTAACGCGTTACGGCACCAGTCGGTCCGACTTTCTTTTCTCTCACGCATAGCACAGAGGAAGAGAGACTTCTCTATCACTCTAACCCACAGTGCTAGCCGTATATAGTAGAACCCTTTTTTGTAGGATTAAATTTGTAGGTTACTAATGAGGACACTAATAATATACATACAAAAAAATTCTATTGTACATATATAAGAATTGAAGCTAAGAATAAAATATATTTTATAATATTTTATTTTTTCAAATTTGATTTTTTTAGTAAATAACCTCCCCTTTCATTATCACTAATTACCATAATATATATTTTTTTCTAAAATATCATTTTTAATATTAAATAGTACAGCATAGATTGGTTTTAGTTATGACTTCTGTCGTTGTCACGAGAGCTTAATTTTTATTTTGTCTTAATACTGTGATCTGAATGAAAAAAGCCTGGTTAACTCCAAAATACCCTAAATGACCTATATAGTTTTATTATTAGTCTTACCGTCTCGATCTAAATATAAGGTATCTTGGTCGACTCGATCTAGTTACAAAGTCTCAAACTATTGGTCAACTTAAAAATGTTCGCAAGGAGCTACAATTTTAGTTTTGACTAGTAAGTACAATCTCACTTGGGGGTGGTGTGGTTGTCGTCGTCGTGTTTCCAGCTGACCATGATGTGTCCGTTGGGCGCGAGCCAGGCGGCCACGGCGTGAGGCGCGGCCGGCCGCGAGCCGCGCGACGACACGCAGCGAGCTGACGGAGAGGACACCTGCGCCTGGACACGAGGGCAACTTTTTATATATTCGATTTCTTTCAAAACACTATTCTTCATTACGTGGACCGATTACAGAGACTACGAGCACGGATGGAGACGGTAATGTCCAGACGGAAACTCCACTTTGCAACGTGGAGTATTGGTTTGAAAGCAAGTCCCACTCGACACAAATTGATTATTTCTTGACCAGACATTGTCATAAGGGAAGGAGGGGGGTAACTAACCATAAGGTCATTGCTGGCGAAAACTTGATGGCCCAAGATAGTTTTCTTGTCAGGGACTCAAAGGACGTCTTTCGATCTATATATGCATATATTTTTTTGCATGCATAAAATTAAATCTCCTGAAGACAGAATGGAGTACACAATATGGAAACGGCAGCACTATTTAAGAACACTTAAGAGCTTAATACTGAGGTAGATAAGCGGCGTAACGTGGTCTGGCCGTTACTAAATACTTACAGAAACACAGATGTTAAATCTACCACCGATCGGCACGTCTTCTATAACATGAGTTAGCAACGCCTCAGTAGTTGCGTTTAACTCGAAGTGACTGAACCTGTTATGAGTTAACTCTTCTATGTCCAACTGAAATATAAATAAAAAAGTTAATTATTTGTCTAATTTTTATTAAAAAGTAACTATCGAGAAAGAGATAAACTTACTCTATACGAAATAGGATCTCTGATGACGTCACAATTAGCTTGCCACGATATATGAAGAGATGCCGTTTTCTCATCCAATTCAGAATGTAGATTCTTAACAGGAGCTCTGTTATATAAATAAAATATGAGTGATATAACATTATTATAAAAAAAAATGTTTTATGTCAATTGAAATAAGCTAAAAAAATATATACATTAATAATAACGTTTATAGGTTGTTATGATTTTCATTATTATACTTAGTAAAACGAGGCTCTAAGAGCTCTCTACCGACCTGTCATTCTCTCTAGTGATGATATCTTTGAAGGTGGCCAAAGGTCCGCCCACGAGCCCCACCGTGAATAAGTAGGTCTCGCAGGCGTGAAGACCCTCTATTACTAGTCGATTACTCTTCGTTACGATCTTTGTATCTATAAGAAAACAATTTTGTTAATTTATTTAATAATAGGCCTAAATTTAAAAAAGGATCCACATTTAACGTCTCGATAATCGCGATATTTACCGTTAGTCATTTCTCCCGGATACAATCTAGACTCCGCCGCATTAACGTAGTGCACCTCGTACTCCGACTCCCTACCCCTGTACCTATCGGAGACGGGCGGGGACCAGGTCAGCTCCACGGACGTCCGCTTCTCCTTCAGCAGGACCGCCGTCACGTTCAGGGTCTCGTCCTCGACCCCGTCGGTTTGGATCGGTATCGTGAACGGGTCGCCCACCACCGAGTCCCGGTACGCCCGGATGTCTATGTACACCTTCACCCCCGGCGGGAGATCCGTGACTGGAACGAACCAAAATAAATCGATGAGCCCCTCGTTCCCATCGACCGTCCGATAGGAGTCGGTGCGGTGCGCTCACTGTTGGCGCTGGTGTCGGTGGTCCTCAGGGCGGGCGGCTGCGCGTACCGCGGCGGCAGGCGGACGCGCAGCTCGTAGCCGCCGACGCCTTTCAGCGCGCTCCAGCGCACGCGCGCGCCGCGCCCCGAGCGCGTCACGCTGGCGTTCACCACGGCGTCCACGTCGCCCACGTCGTCGAACAACAGGTACGAGATGGGCGTCGACTGCGACGAGTGCGCGGAGTTGGACGCCGTCACCTGCGGGTTACGTATTACCGGTTCTAAGAATATTTTTAGTTTTGGCGTTCGGAAAGGATTATTCTTCGTTTCGTCGACGACTCGTAGATTTGTATTTCCGAACTCACCCAGAAGGAGTAATTCTTGTTCGGTTTGAAGTAGCCGTCCAAAAACACGGACATAGTGTCGTTGGGAGCGCCGGCGATCACGGATTTCTCCATGGGAGGCAGCGGGGGAACGTAGTATACGGTGTAGTGAGCGACGACGCCGCGGGGCTCCCCGGGAGGATCCCACAGGAGTTGGACCCTCCGCCCTATCATTTGCCGGACCGTTAGACGTTGCGGAGGCGACGGTACTAAAAAATAATATTTAATTTTAAATAATAATAATAATAATAAATTTATTTCTAAATTCCATAATGACCTTAACGATAACATAAAAATATCAAACAATAGGATACGAGATAGTTTTTCTGCAAACATTATAAGATTACCCGCTTTAAGATTAAACCTTTATTGCAAGTAATAAATTCATTTACAGAGCAGCCCATGTATCAATAACGTAACAAAATAATCGAGCCGAGCGAAGCCGAGCTCTTTACTATTCAAATTTTCAACTCTCCGTTACCCTATTCCTCCTTCAATTTACGAGCTACACGCACGAAATTTTGCACACACGCATATTGAACAAAACTCGTTCTGGATTGAAAATCGGCCGATCGTAATCGTAGTTTTCGAGATAATTGATAAAATCTTTCCCATAGAGTTAATATATATAACATTTTTGTTTCGCGAGGTCAATCCCGCTCGCGTGGACCTCGTATTTGTATCGTCACAGTCCCCGTACATAAATTTACAGCACAAAATTTATGTTATAGTCTTTAATGTAGGTTTAAGATTAATTAACTAAAATAATATGATAGCTTACACTAATATTATTAAAAAAGTAAATAAATAAATAAACTATAATAATAACAGCCTTATATCATTCATAAGTTTTACATTTTTAACATAATAATAAAAAAAATATATTTAAAAAATAACATACCTCCCTCCCCAGTCGTTGTGTTGATGTATTTCATTGATGCATAGGTTTTGTTTGATTTACTATCTTGTATGTAGAATGTAACATTATAGTTGGTATATGGCTCTAAACCGGTAAACCTAGAAAATAGATCGAAAACAAAATTTAATTTTATTTAGCCTATTTTAAGAATACGAATAATGAAACTTCATTAGTAAAAATATTAGTTCAAATGAAATATAAAATAGTTTAATTTAAATCTAAATAAAATAATAAAATATCTACTTAAATACAGTTACGAATCAAACACCGATAGACTATAAATAAAGTACCATATATCGAGAGAACCGACCTGTAAACACTGTCATTGGTCCAGGTCATGTTCTTCCAAACGCCATCACTAATCTTAGCGATGGATGGTAAAAAGTTGTAGAGGACCATTCGCTGTTGCGCCATCCAACAAGAGATTAAGAAACTAGTCGAATTTATCGAGGACTGGTCCACACCGATGCTCAGGAACTGAGGAATCAAAACAAGACCAGGTAGCAATACGGTGGCTATTTCTCTAATGCAGGAATCGATTCTTAAAAAGGAAGTAAATTACTCACCTGATATAAGTTATTCTGCGTGTTGGTGCAGTCGGCCTCGTCGCTGCCGTCGTAGCAGTCCTGGTGTCCATTACAGACCTTCACCTGCCACAGACAGCGCGTGCCGTCGTCGCATTGGAAGAAACGCGACGGACAGTTGTTGATTGTTTTATTTTTCTAAGGAAATCAAATTACGCTATATATTAGAGCTCAATTCGTCTACGCAAACTTTAAAGGTCATTCCAAATTTTTTAAATTCCGATGAATTAAATGAAAGGTATGAATCTTTCAAAATACTGTCGACAAATCGTCGCCAAATTAGTAAAACATGTCAACATGTGATGTGGTATCCCTCACCGAGCCGCAGTGCATCTCGTCGCTGTGGTCGTCGCAGTCGCTGGTGCCGTCGCACAGCTGGTGGTCGGTGACGCAGGCGGACTGGTCAGCACAGGGCGTGGAGAACATGTCGCAGCGTATCCCGGGGTCGCCTTTGTCCTTGACGCCGGGGTGCTTGTCGCACCCCACCTCGTCCGAGCCATCGCTGCAGTCGCTCACCCCGTCGCAAACCCACGACAGGGTTATGCATTCTCCTGTACAATTATTTTAATGATTCACCATCGCCGCTTCAATTAGAAGTCGCAAATTGTGTGTGACGATAACTCAGACTGGTTTAGTAAAGAAAAAATGAAGATATCTAAAGGACGCCTGAGAAAATATTCTTTATGTGACGCGTTCTATTTGACACGTGAAGATACACATTGGACTGAAACAAAACACAGGTTAAGACTAATCGAATCTCACCAGGTTCACACATAAACTGATTCTTGTTGCACTTCTGTTTCCCATCACGTTCTGGAATCACTGGCGGCTTAGTGTCCGGTACCACTAACCCACAGGCCGCTTCGTCCGAGTTATCCCCACAGTCATTTATACCATCACATCTCCACCAATAAGGTAGACAGACTCCATTGTTGCATTTAAACATCCACTCTAGACAAGCTCCCTTGCTGCCGAAATCCGGTTTCTCTGTTTGTGGTCGAGGTAGCACCTTAGAGTGGCCTATTGAGGTGCAGTTCTTTTCATCAGATGAATCCACATCACTACAGTCGTTCTCGCCATCACACACCTACAAAATAAATATAACTGCATGTAATTTTTTTTGTTAATTAACACAACATAATATGTTTTAAAAAGAGAACAAAGAAAATATATAGTGTAATATAGAACATAATTTATAAATCTTCATACACTAAACCATGTGTACTCACCCAGGACATGTAAATGCACTTTCCACTAGGACATCTAAACATATACGGCGCACAGGTGGAGCTAGTGCATCTCTCTACGGTTTCGTCCTCCCCTCCCAAACAGTCCCTCTCCCCGTCACAGACCCACGAGTTAGGGATGCACAGTGCGTCGGTTTCGTTTGAACAGGCGAAAACGTTCCCCGAACAAGTCACTGTTACTGGACGTTTTGGTAGACTTTGCTATAAAAAAAAATATATTTTATATTGTAAATCAAATCAATCTGCAAAAAAATATATTTTAGTCGGGTTTCTAAAAAATAGTAGATAATAATTTTAAATGATACCTACCGTACAATTCCGCTCGTCGGAACCATCCTTGCAATCGTTGTCTCCGTCGCAGAGCCACCTCTTCTCGACACAGTTCCCATTCGCACACTGGAACTGATTGTCCGTGCAGTTGTGTTTACCGCAATCTAAAACAAAATGATCGTGAATGGTGTGTCGTGTGTGATCGTGTGGTCGCCGGGGTCCAGTGCCGCAGAGCCCACCCTTCTCGTCGCTGTTGTCCTTGCAGTCCATGTCCCCGTCGCAGCGCCAGTGCGGCAAGTAGCAGCGGCCGTCGTCGCAGGCGACCTGCGGCGCACTGCACTGGCAGCCCGCCTCGTCCGACGAGTCGCCGCAGTCGTTGTTGCCGTCGCAGCGCCACTCGCTCCGAATGCACCTACCGTTCGAACACGTGAACTCCCCCTGGAAGCACGATTCGGTTTTAGATATCTTAACTTTATAATGCATATGGAACGATAGGCTAATCGACGCCGACGGGACTCGAATCCGCGTCCTCCGGGACCGATGTGTCGTATTGTGACTTACTCTGAATTTAGGATTTTTTAATTGTTACCGACTTTTATAATTTAGATCGTATACAATTATTTAAATAAATTATATCCGGTATTTTAAAAATAATGTACAATTATAAAAACGGCATATGTTTTTCTAAATTATTGAATATTTAAAAATATTGTTTTGACTTCGATACAAGTTAATAAAAAGTTGTTACTTGAGATCATTTAACAATCGAATAACCATTTTGAGTGGTTGTAACTAAAGATAAAGTCAATATTAAGTGAAGGTGTTGTTATTATTTATAGTATGATGTTTTACTAAAAATTTTACCTCAGTCGTAGCTTTTACTCGTTATAGTAAACTGAAATAATTTTATTATGCAAGTACAGGTGGATACTTATTTAATTTTACGTATACTTTTTATACATGTGTTTTTTATTGTTTAAATATTATTACTACTAAGATGCATAAACGAAACAGAGGAACACAGTGACCCTTAAAAAAAATTGTCAAGAAAGGCGTTTAAGAATACGCAAGACTCATAGGGATCACCGATCAAGTTACAGCAGAAGTACACATTCAAGACAGCAGAGGTCTCCAAGTAGCAGATCGCATACGCCTGCTACGGTCCTTTCTAAGACGACGCCGGATGCTGGGATATCGCATGGAACAAACACGATACTATCGGCTGAAGTGGAGCGTATTACTGCCGAACAAATGCGGTTGCAAAATAAGTGGCTTTGAACTTCACAAATGAATCAAGGTATTCAGATTTATAATGATTATTATTTAAACAGTTTATTAATGTTATACAAAGTATAAAGGATAAGATGTAGAACGTGACAAATTTCATGTTCTTAATAATGGTGATCCCGAATTCGATCCTTTGTGTAAAGAACAAACAAGTGGTTACAATGTATGCTTTGCCTAAACTTTCAGAGGTAACAAGTAGCAAAATTATGGTAGCAAGGGTTACCATGACTATTATTATCTTGGTGTAAGTGAAAACTAAAGCTTAAACAAACTTTTCCCTCGTAAAAATTACGCCTATCTTCTTACTGAAATGTTATTCTCGCAATGGCGAATCGCTTGTATTGTATCATCACGCCAAAATGAATCTTCTTAATCGTTTTGACATAAAAGGGAGGCGTTGTAGGGAAATGTTTTAAGTATCGAAGATTTTTGGTATTCGATTAGGAGTGCAAGTCGTAGACTATAGTGAATCGGAACAAATTCTTAAATATTTTAAAACTATAAAATTAAGGCAAGACAGATACGTTTCCAATGACTTACGAAACAAAGACAATAATAATTGTTCAACTCATTTTCACAATGGTTAAAAGTCTGACTGTCAAACTGATTTATCATAAAAATAAAAATTATGCTCATATAGTCTGTTACAATTGTAACAAAACAAGGCAAATCTACTTTCGTTGTCTGAAACCCAAATTACATTGTAAAAATTGTAACTTGAGAGGTCACACTATATCGAAATTTCCAAAGAAAAATCAAGATATCTCTAATATTAAAAAGATTTTGAGAATTGAAAATAATAAAAACTCTTGCTTAAAATACAAAATGGCCCTTAAAATTAATGACAAAGTTATTGGACTGTTTAGTAGCTTTTAGTTATATAACAACAATTATTCTTCTGTCATCACAGTTACAAATATTATGTGAACCGGTAGAAGGCCTATAGTTTCATGTTTTATTAGGTTTAGCTCTTGCAAAAATTGATACTCTGAGTATCATGGAAGAAAATGTTTAAATGTATAATATCGATGATCCACATATTAAATCTCCAATTATGTTAGGTTAGGTAGGAAAACCTTTAATGAAAGACAGCATTCATATAATAAAAAATGACACTAACGTAACTTTTTCGAAAAGTTGAGAACAATAAAATAGGTAAATGTTATTTAATTGTGCCAAAGATGTATTACTATTCCATCTGGAGACATCAAGACTATTCCAATTTCTGGTGGCGACTGAGACTCGGGGAAGGTTTATGGGTATGGAAGGTATTAGTTTAGTCTATTAGAGCACATAAATTTAAACAATAACGCCTACTTCCCGGTGTAAACCATTACAAAGGTTTAGGAAACATTGTAGTACACAATATTGGACCAAAAGTAAAAAAAGTATAAAATTTAAATTTCATTAATCGTTCTTTAAAAATTTACGATATCTTGTGGGTTAATCAAGATCAGAAGGTAACTGAGTAAAGAATTTGGTACATTAGACCGTTCTTTTAAAATAAAGTATATATAATGTTACAAGACAAAAACATGAAAGTTGAAGGGAATCTTTTGGATTGGCTGTTTCGGACACCGGAACAAAAACATAAAAAGGAGAATCCTAACTAGTGTTGCTATTTTGCAGTAGTTTTTAATTTATTTAAAACATTATTAATTCTACTCTATACACATACCGGTGAACAGGATCCGGCTTGCTTGGGGCATGTCATGTTTGGTGTCGGTTCCAGACCGTTAGGGCAGAGACATTTTCCATTAAGTTTTTTGAAGCCGTCTGGACAGAGACAGCTAAAGCTGTTGGCCGGACCGCCGAGACAGAGCGTTTCGCAACTTGTGTTTTTGTATGAGCAGGCGTTACTTCCATGTTGCATGAAGTATGCAAACACTTTCAGATCCATCAAGCCGGTTAGAGTATCGTTGATGGTGACGATATCGGCCCCGGTGTCCTTGTCGGCGATGAATATCGACTTCGCTTTCCAGTCATCCCAATACATCTTATGTTTCAAAACGGCGACTGCGAATGGATGCGAGACTTTGTCGTCGTTCCATAATATACGTCTGAAATATTGTCCATTGAGATCGGCGCTTGCTATGTAATCTTCCAAAGCATCTACCCAGTAAATTCTATCAGCCATATGATCTATCGTGATACCATTGGGCCATTGCACAATAGGCGTCGTGAAGAGCTTAGTGACATTCGAGCCATCGAGAACAGATCTAGAAACTGAAGGATTTTTTCGGTCCCAATCCGTCCAATACAGGTAACCGGCCCTTGGGTGCACTGCAATACCACGTGGTTTTGACAATACTTTAGAATCTAAAATGGTAGCCCGCATTCTACCACTGCTCTGAAGATCGGTTCTTACAGCTTCAATTTTCTTTCGCATACCGTCCACAAAGAACAACACATTGGAGATCCAATCCAATGCCATTCCTTCTATACTCGCTAAATCAGTATCAACCACGACTTCTTGTATATTTCCATTATTAAAACATTGACGGCTAATTTTATCAGCTTCTATATCGGCCCAATAAATGCAGTTATTCTTCATATCAAACTCAATAGCAACAATGTTCTGTTGATTCTTAATAGGTATAATGGTCGAATTGTTAGAAAGATCTATTCGAGCGATTTTATCTCTTAGTGCGACCAGAAGGAATTCGGTTGGAACCGACAATGGACAGGGCACTGACTCTGGTTCGTAAGGCATGTAATATGAAACCGTGCAAACATCTCCGTCGATTTTCCTGTACCCTTTTGTCCGAGAGAAGAACTGCCCGGGACGGCAATCTGTTGCTTCTGCATAAGGATCGTATCCAACCACGCTTTGGTTACGTACACAGGTATTATGAGAGAGAGTAAAACCAAAATCACATTCATAATCGCGTCTACTACACTCGCAAGTTTCTTTTTTAACGGGCCTATCATAATCTAGGCCATTGTGACAATTCGTATGAGCCAGTCTCCGTTGGAAAGTATCTCTGGTACCGAGAACACAAGATACTGAACTCTTGTTGGGCAATAACGGTGGCGATGGAGACCAAAATTTATAATCATTTTCAGTACAGTTACGTGCAAATGTGTTAATGAGATCTATAGTTATAATTATCCATTGGTGTTGTTCGTTCGCTGAACCGAACATAGTAAATGTGGTTGTATTTTCTCCTGGTTCCGTCATCAGTCCGTAAATGCGAAGGTCATCAGCGTTGAACCTTTGGACAATAACATCGTTATAGACATGTTGACACGTTCTAATCGATTTAAAATTAATTATATTTGGAATTTACCATAACAATACTAAATTCATATCAAAAACTATCACGGTAGATAAGAGCCGGTGTCAATATTTATTTGCTATTGTTTATCTTTAACAGGAAATACTTAAGATAGTCAAAATGTACTCACTGATGAGATTGCCAATCAATTCCTTCGTTCGTTGAATATAATATTCGTCTCGTTTCTCCTCTTGATTTAAAGTATTTAACAGCCACTAGGACCCCACCGTGGTCTCCGTAATTGAAGAAGTAATAATCTTTCAATATCCTCTTCCAGGTGAGTCCAGCATCTCTACTGATATAGACTCCGGGAATTCCCTTCAAAGATTTGCCAACTACTCCTGTTGCCATAATTATACCAGGTGCTGATTTCGAACTCATAATACTGGCTGACCTAAAAAATATATATATTATATATAGAAATGTATTCTATTATATTATATATTTTAAATATGTTCTGTAAAGATATCAATATCTTAAATTGTATTAATAAAAAGTGGGAATTGTAAATTTGAAACATGTAGTTATATACATATAAAAGCAAAGTTAATTTAGCTAAACTTTTTGTCTTAAACAGACGCTTGAGTCGGCTTAGATAAAAATAATCCTTTTTATATACAGTCAATATTCTGACAAATTACATTACATAAAATTACAGTCAATAGACTGATGATTAACTACAATGTATATTATAAACATTAATTAGCACCAAGGAGGTTTCATTATTAGTGACTGACTTATTCTAGATTAATTAAAATCGAAATATCTAAATGATCAAATAAAACCAATTTGAAAAATAATGATGAAATAGATAAAATTTTAATGATGTAAATAGTGCTTATAGAATGCTATTGGAACTGCTAATATGATTTCTTTTATGGATGATATAGAAGCCGTATGTGAAGGCCAAAATTCAGAGCATCCGACTCATGCTGCTGAGTGATGAGATTATAATTAATTACTGAACAGCTTGGGGTATTTCCACCTCCTTTTTGTCACTCCACTCTGATTAAAACGAAGGAAAACCGTTAAGCCATCAAAAATATCATTCGTGCATGCTGGAACTTATCAGTAACAGTTACTAGTAAAACAAGTGTATTTATTCCTTTTGATAACCATCAAAGATTCGTTACAATTGGTACTTTTTGTGCCAGATATCAATGACTTGCACACATTGTAATACCGACCACACCCTCCACTAGTGCAATGTCTTATTAATTAATAAAAACCCAAAGCATTTATTAAACACAATTAAAATAGATTTAACGTGAATCTATCTAAAATATCGTGAATGACATGTAATAACAAATATTAACACAAATCTTACAGAACATAATAAAAGTAATTGTACATTTAATCTAAATCTATCAAAGCATTTGCATACAAAAAATAATCCCCTCATTCTCTATAATACCAATTTTTACCTCCACTCAGTGTCTACCACATTTCCAGGTGGGCTGCAAAAAATTATAACCTATTACACTTTGAATATTACTATCCAATGATATATATTATATATAATATTATTATATACCTAATTGTTAATATTTATATTCATAAAGTATGATGAAACTTAAACAAAAACATATTACTATGAATCTGAATTCCTAGAACGAGTCCTTGTAACAAATAAAAACTATATTACCTTTATTTAGAAATCAAACTGTTCTGTAATTACACTAATAATATGTGATAGCAAAAATATGAAGATTATAATGTCTTGTGAAGAATATTAAAGATTAATAAAAAAGCTGAATTTGTTATGAAATTATGAAAATTGTTACAGCAGTATATGTTCTAGAAGACTAGTAAAGAAGATAGGATATTAAAAAAAGCAAGTATTGGATTAAATTATGAGATACAATATTAATACAAACCGATAGGAAATACGATTTTCTCTATCAATTATATTAAAGTCAACCAACACTACCATAACATAAACATTACATGAACTGTTTATAAAACAAATAAAATACAGTCCAATTTCAACCTTGTATCGTATAGATAGGAATCATTTTGGATTATTAGATTAAATAAATATTTTGCTAATATAATATCAACTCTATTCCATAGAGATAGGGTTTTAAAACGTCTAGTTAAATAATACCAACACTCTATGTTAAAGCTTACTTGTATTTTATTATTTGATTACTTCCTTACCTCGTAACTGGATACAACTGACTGAATTTCTGGCACAAGTGTAAAGAGCAGGAATTCTCTTTGTAGCAGTTCATAGGTTTACCTGACAAGAAGATATACATATATTACAATTATTTTTATTAAGTTTAGTTATTGATACATGACACAGCAAGTCGGTAATAAATTGATTTTACATTGTAAATATATAACAGGAATGACGTCATTTATATATTATCTATTACAATTAAATGATTATTTATTATGTTTATTTAGTAGTATAATATTGTTTTATGATTATTGTCTACCGGTATGAATAAGTTACCATTCTCATCCTCAGCTGGTGGTACAATGGGGGACCATGTGACCCCATGGTCGAATGTGATCAGCGAAACCAGGTGCTCCGGCTCGATGTTCAGTGACGAGGACTTGACGTTGACTTTAGACGCTATGTATATACCCTTCAACCCTTCCACTCGGTACAGGTCTGTGAAGGGGTCTTCAGTTACATCCCTAAAATAAAAAAAATGGAACATTTTAGTAATTTTCAAGTCTACACATACGCTGCACGATCTCTTAAGGTTGATTCCTCTGTTTTATTGTTTGTATGCCTATTGTTTTGACATTTAAGTATTTCTTATAATTTTCTAACAATTATACATATAACTTCTTTTGTATTAAACTTTCCTGATAATTACTATTATATATATATATATATATATGTATATAATTATTATTATTATCTGACTACAGTTACTGTTAGAATTTCAACAAATATTTTTAAGCCCGTCATTCTGCCATGGATTCAAAAGTAGTCGGAAAAATTAATGTGAGTATATTCTCATAATTATATATAATTAGAGCCTATAAGTAAAGTGCAATACAAAACAAGTACAAATGAACTCACTCTAGCCAGCTGTCCTTCCAATTACCATCAGGGAAATAACACAGAACCTGTTGTAAGCTCAAAACAAAGTTGTACTGTGTGAAATTTTTGCTTATCTCTGATACGTATAAATTAGCCATGTTTTCTGTATGCATGACAGAGACAAATATACGTTTATCTGTCACATCTGCAATATGGAACTTGTTGAGATCCAGCTCGGTTTGGAAGTTCGCTTTGAAGAACGGTCCCCTTTGATGTGAAATGTATAGGTCTAAGGAGTTTTTCTGTAACAAATATATTTAGTTAGTTAATAATACATAAGAAGGTAGATCTGTATATATGTGTATCTGTCTGTCTGTGACATCGTAGCTCATTAAAATAAATCGTAAACCAATTATGATACGTTTTTTTTTAAATCAAAAGTCCTAATGAAAATAAAAATCACTTAAAATATATTCAACTTTCATTAAAACTAGCGAAAGATCTCAAACAATTAAATATTCCAAGACTAGCTGTTGATAGCAACTTTAACTGTACTCCGTTCTCCCTTACGACAAAAAACATTTCAACATTTCATTTAAAAAAACCACCGAAATTTTTAATTTTAATAACAAACTTACAAAATAAAATAAAGGATATTGCGGTTTTACAGTTACATTAGACGAGGTCAGGGTTGGAGTCTAATCAACTCTACAAAAAATTTACATACCGTTATTTGTATGACGAAAAACTCTACTGACGAAATGAAATTATTCATAGATACAATACAATTAAAACATGCGATCTTCGAGGTTGGTACAACATATTATACTTTATAATATGTTCTTCGTTACACAAAAAAAATAAAAAAAAATTTCACACATATATTCTTCACATATCTTGATGAGGAAACTCAACTAGCTAATTTTGTTATGTTAATTTAAATGGGTCTCATATAATAGCTATAGCCGGTTTCACTTTTTGTTGTAGGGCCTTTTAAATATATGAAAAACAATAATAATGCAAAAAAGGAAAAAATCATGAAAAAGTTCCAACTTTTTAAGTCCTTAAAATTGTTTTGAAAGCATAGATCAACGAACTTCACGTCAGTGGACCGGACGACAAAATATAATACACACTGCTAAAATAATCGATGGCTATGAAACTATTACATAAAGATACGTATTTCTTAGGTTTCACGTTTTAATTAATTTTTGTATAGTATATTATTATAAATAAAAAAAACAATATATGGTAACACTGTTAAAAAAATAATAATTGTCTAAAATGTTTAGAGAAGTTTTCATTTAAATTATATTATAACAAAACACATACAATATCGGCTTTATTTCAGAGGTATTTATTTATGAGTCATGACAATTACATGTAAGTATGATTCACTTGCAATAGACAGATGCTATGCTATTAGTTTTTGCCTATTATTAATATATATTTAATATTATATATTTATACAAGAATCGTCAGCAGTTTTAAAACTTAAAAAACGTATGTCATACAAACATTTGCTAACTTTAATAGGCTGAAATTTAAATCTATATTCATTAAAATCTCTATGATATGTCTTATTTATTTATAATACCCCACCTAAAATCCAGGGATTTTATAAGTTTAAGATATATTATGTGAGTGTGCCTGTAGCTCACAAACAGATGAACCGATTTAAGTTTTATTATTTATATATATAGTTAGCATCTGTTATACAATAGCAAGAACAGTAATAATATAGTAAAAAACAAATAATAAGGAAAAACCTAATGTAGGTAAGAGCAGAGCCGTTACACTTAAGAAGCGTCATATAACAATAGTTCTTTATTTTAAAATATAAATAACTATTATTACACAGACTGGTTATAACAAGTTTCAATTGGTTATAACCAAAAAACAAATTGTTATTCAAAGTGAAAATGGAACGAAATAACATTTTCTAAACTGTTCATTAGTTACTAAACATAAAAGGACTGTTTGATCAAACAATGTGTGTTATTCAATAAACACGAGTATTAAATTAATACGAAGAACTTATTATAAACTAAATCTTATCATAATAGAAGCATTGTGTAATACGATACTAATGTACCCTGTACCTTTACAATACGTAGCTCTAATAAGTATACATTTAAATTTAAGATAACGAATATTTATTTCATCATTATAAGTGTCGAGTTGTTTTAAAATCGTGTGTCAAATAATAGACTCCTTACAATTTGTTAATGTAAATATTTATTTTTTTAAATTAACAGAACAAAGACATTATTTCCTGCAAAAGTTTTTCTACGCAGTAACGTTATTCTAAAAAGCACGTGAATACTAGGTGTGAATTTTTTAATGCCTTTCCTTAACAAATTCATAGAAATGTATAACATAACACAAGGTCGTTATAAACACGACAATATATTACACATATTATATATATATGTTACAGTCAAAGTCATACTTCTGGAAATAACATATACTATCCAGCATTTATATATGTCTACTTAATTTAGATAAAATGATAATTGACACAGAATTAATTACAGTTGAGCAAAAAATTACAAGAAAAAAAAAGAGCTTAGCTGTTATCAATAATATCCGGATAAATTTATTAATTCATAACGTGATCTAAAAAATTGTTGAAATATATAATGACCAGCCACTATGCATGATAGCTATTTGGTTACTGTAACTGTAACATACATGATACGTCAAACGTGTCATGTCAAACATTTAAAATATTTGACATTTCGTATCTCGTAACTTAAATCTAATTAAATTAAAACTAAATTGTTCTATAACAAGATTAAAAAACGAATCCTATTAGGTACTTTAAATGTGGCTTCTAGAACATAAACAACACGCAAAGACATTCGTTTATTATTTACGACACTCACGTTCAAACGAAGAACGAACATTAATGAACGAATGAAGAATATTTAAACTCATTTTACGATACAGACTAAGTAAAAAGGAAAGAAAATAGAGATATATCTGTAATATATGTAAATAGTCAGTTTTAGTACCTTGAATATTAATAAGTTTCACCTCTGTATAAACATCATAAAAACACTGATTTTAGAACGTAATTTTTTAAATGAATGATTGATACCAAGAATAGTAAGATATGTTTATACAATAAGGTGCACATAAAATATTATGTCGTTCGTTTAATTATCGCCACTTTTAAATAATTATAAATATCTTTATTAGTATATATATAGTTTACAATGGCTATGTTTAATAATCACATAAAAATAAATAAAAAAAATCAGTTATGGCTTCGAACATTTTATAATTAAAAGTATTCTCCCAATGATGTACTTATTTGGATACCAAAACTTAATTGAAAATAATGATACAGAATAGAAACACAAAGTTCGTAGCTTATACATTGTATCTAATCTAAGGCGCACATTAAGTGTAGTCGCACCATAATACAGGCACCTACCTTCATATAGATATTCGATCTTTCCTTACATTAAATCTTTTCCATACAATTAAATGTAGAATAAATATAATTGTAACATAAAAGTGAAGTCAACTGTAAAACTCAAGATAGCAAAAAAATATTATACAACATACATATACATATATTTATAAATATTGTATTTAAAAAATACCAAAAAATAATGTTATTAAATTGTTCATTGTAAACTTAGTATATATAAAAATATGAATGAAATAAAATAATGCTAACAAATTAATAATAAAAATGCAAGATTTCATAAAAAAAATATTTTGTAAAACCCAACCTACTTTATATATCAAGGATCCTTGCATAAAAAATTATTTTTAAAATTGAACAATGATTATATCAGTATATATAAAAATTAATTCTCCGTACCAGCTTAATAAATATTCAAACAATTTAGAATTTATTTGAGCATATTAAACCATCATAACCTTTAAAATATATAATAAAATCAAAACATTCAAATTCATTTAAAGAAAAACAAAAAATCAAAACATTGAAATCCAATTAAAGATATAAAACTGGTCAATATGTTTTATCTTTACTTATAAATGAATCATAAATTATCAAAACAATACATTATATAAATAAGTCCTAAGTCCAGCTGTGATTCAACAGAACACTCTAGACTCGTGACGGGACGAATTCGTCTCATTATTCAATTTACAAACTTCCTCGCCTGGAGTGGATTTAGAAGCAATACACTGGAACATGGTATGCGTTATATTACCTTTTATTAAACATGTTTTATTTATTCTATAGAACGGATCTCTTAACAGGAAAATATAACTCAGAAAAATCACAAATCATTGTTCAAAATCCTCTGCATACTACACTAGATTAGTCAAATGGCTGCTATATTTACATATGCCTATCTTTTGCAGTGCTCAGTCAACGTTAGTTATATTAAGAAGATACCTTTATGTATATGTAAAACGATGCATAGAATCTGCTAAATATATCTATTTCACAGCTCTGATAGAAGAGATTTTATATTAAATAAGCTGTGAATTTGTACATATTACTCTTTGCATTATTTTATCATATATATATTCTGTTTGCACATAAAATGTTATATAAATAAATACATAGTAAAATAAATATATACAACACCTAAGGTTTTGTGTATATTATTATAATTCAACGTGTTACGAGTTGCATTATAATCATAATAATACTGAAGTCGAATGAAAATTGCATGTAGTTCTATAATTCCTAAAGATAGGTCTCGTGTAATTAAACCAATCGTAACATCAATACAATACAATAATAAATGACGTAACGATATAAATTCCTATTGTTGTGTATAGAAATCAAATAATTACTCATACAGATAATGCTCGGCTGTTTTCATTGAAAATCATAAATATTACGAAATCTTTTTTAATTACCCGAGCGTCATATAAATGACAAAATGTCATATAAATAGAAAACATCCGCTTATAAATATACGAAACAATCAAAATTTCAAAACTGAAGTAAATTATATAATATATATGTTAATAAGACTTGGTAATTATTATAGTATGTTATTCGATCTATATAAAAATAAATCTAAAAATTTAGTAAATTATAAACCAGAAATTATTGAACCTGAATTATAATTTGTAGAAAAAATATATACGAGTGACAAGTTCTTAAATCCGATTGAACTCTTACATTATCCCTGAGCTAGGTTTAAAAGTTTTTTTTGTTTTTAAAAAATACAAAAACGCAAGTTTTGCTTAAAAAATTATTAAAAATTAAATTCGGTATAACAAAAAAATTGGACAATGAAAATTTTAAATCAGTTTTTTGAGCAAAAAAAGGTAAGATATATTTGTATTTTTGCAATTTAATCTTCCAACTCTGAAATAACTTTTATTTCTTTGCAAATTATTATAAATATTAGTAACCCAAAGATTGATGTTTACGTTTGAAGCAGAAAAAAACTTAGCTCAGCTGTTTTAGTGATGTATGCTTTAATAACAAGTAAACATCCTGTGATAAAATAATCAACACTGTATATTAAGCATGGCTAAGATGCTAGTATAGATGTTTGTGTCACTACTTCGTTACTACAGCATATTATGGTGACCATTATTTTATGTCTTTCCAGAGTACTATAAATTGTAATGAAGTCTCTCATTTGTTTATTTATAATTTATACCTATCCTAGACAACTGCACTCCAATTATAAGAAGCCGTTGAATACGAGATTATAAAGAATATCACAAAGTTCATAGATACGGTCACTTGCAGTCGGATAAAAATAAGAATACTAGAAAAAATAAATATATATAAATAAACGCTAAAACCAAGTAATTTAAGCGTTCATTGAACCGATTGAAATAATAATGTAACAGTTGTATTTAATTGAAAATATACTTGTAACATAACCATATAATACGAAACATCAGTCATTCTTGTGACATCCGAAACATTTCAAATAATTTGTAAATTATTGCAACATTTAACAATGACAATTTGTTTAAGTTGATAGAACTTGAAAATAAAATAAAAATCTGCTTTGAATAGAACATCAAATACATCAAAATTAGTATTTAAGTATATCATATATTTATATATCAATATAGAGCGGATACATTTGTTTGTTTAAACGGGCTAATCTTCACAACTCCTGAATGATTTGAAAAAAATCGTTTTGATTAGGATAGGCAAGTTCATAAGGAAGGCTTTCAGGATATATAGCATTACTGTTCTTAGTTATATTAATAGTAAATAAAATCGTTCGTACGAGACGCGAGTAACAGTAAATTATATACACGAGTATAATACATCCCTTCATTTACAAGCAGCAGTAACTATGTCGTTAAACAATAATATTGTTTTAGATAAATAAGAATATTAGCACAAGGGTGTAATGTCAGTTTTTAGTATTAAAAGGCTAAGACCTAGAGCAAGTTATTAAGTACTTTATAACTAAATACAAATACAAATACAAATAGAGAAATTATATACAAAATTGTCATTATGTTTCAAAATTCTTATTATACCTATCTTAAATTTATTTTACCAGATACGTTAGTAGATAAACAGATGTAAAAACATACAAGTTAAATATGTATTTTCTCTCATTGTCTAAAAACTTATTGTTTTTCATTGTGTATAATGAACGTTTTGAGATCGACAGACAAAAATTCAATAAATATATGAGTTAACAATATTATAAACAGAATTATAGTCTTTTATCTTTATCTATTTTCCTTTCACAGTAGCATCTCTTTTACAATATCATACGTATAACAAGAAATGTATTGTATAAGTCAATGTATAGAAGATAACAAGAAACACACACACATGCACAGCGCTATGAATAAAACATGCCATTGACTTCATAATTGGTTTAAGAGCGATCTCAGCCCGCTCGAGGGATTGACAATTAATTATTATAGCTGACGTAGTTTAAGTCATTATAAATTCATTATTAATATAAAATTAATCTGTACTACATGAAGCGGAAAAGTTTGTTTGTTTATTTAAAGGCGTCTATCTTCGAAACTGCGGGATGGATTTGAAAGTTTCACGAGGAAGGCTATATTAGTAAGATTATAATCAACTGAAACCACGGGGCACAACTATTGTATATATATGACATTTAAATTTACGTGTCAATGGTTTGTTTATAATTAATGTTATGGGTCCCAAATGTAACTAAAGTTCATTTCATTGTTAAGTCATATGTTAGTTTGTGTAAATACACACTAACAAAGTATATGATTTTAACAAAAAGTGAACCAAAAAGTTATATCGACTTACCTCTTTGGACTGCTTCGTAGCAAACATGTAATCTCCTTTAATCTGGAAGTCCTTCGCATCAGCAAACAGTTCCTGGGCATTCACCATATACGATGGATCGTTTGTACTGAGCACGGTGCTATTGCCGCCTGGCTTCCAGCGCTCCACGTAGAAGGATTTAGGAAAACCGAGACCAGAAGACCAGAAGAACGACTTCACATAGTTTTGGATTTGCTTGAAAGTCTTTCCACCGTCCAATGTCATGTAGAGCTATTAAAAAAGTATTTTAAAAGGTGATTTAAATATTATTATTTACTATTTATAAGTAGTGTCTTATAATTTTATAAGTTGAGCAACTATCGCGACCCTGTATTGTTATTATTATTAAAAGAAAGATTACTTATCCAATTACAGTTAATATTCCAAAATATTATTATTTAACAACTGGTTATATTAAAAATATGTTATTATCACTATGAAATGTGTTATTAAAAACGACCTCGACTTTAGTCCTCTAGACAGTGAATTACGTAGCACCGATAAAGTTGGATTAAATTTATCAAATCCGCGAATTAAGAACTACAAAAATACTCAATTTAGTCTAAAAATTCCATATAATTACGAAGATTTAAAAAAATACTCAATTTAGTTTGAAAATTCCCTACAATTACTTTTCTTTACTTACATTTCTGGTTGAATCCACTTTGTCCAGGATAACATATCTGTTAGGTATGTCCTCGTCGAAGGCCAGCTCGCTGGGGTGGAAGTTGAGGTCCGACCGAGTGATGGTGAGGCCATTGTCTTGAGTATAGTACAGCTTCTTATTAGCTGAATCCACGAACACGCACTACAGAAATAGGTACAAATATATTGTTGCTCAATTAGCAAAACCAAAGTCACGAATTCAATGTATTTCTCAGTAATAAACTGCTAGTAGGTACTCAATGGTAAAGGGAAATATTATTTCACAGAACAAAAAACTTGTCTTGTTAGTTCGAAAAGAACTTGATTATTATAATTAATTAAATTATCATATAAATTACAAGGAAATAGCTTTTATTTTATAGAATTTTATTAGTCTCCAGGGAGTAAGAATTAATTTTATAGCATTAATTTTGTACAGCAGTTTACCTATTAAAATTAATTATTTTTACTTTAAAATTAATTATTTTTACATAAAGTAAATTGACTTAAACTTATTTTTCATATTTAAATTGATAGAAATTTTAAAATCAATACAAACTGTTATATAAATTGTGAACTAAAACAAACAGATAGAAAACATGTAAGTAAATTAAATTTACGAGGATATTATTTAATTGTCTGGGAATCCCCGAACAGTCCTCTTATTAATTTATCTGAATAAATTCAATCTTATCAACAATAATTTTTAATTACTTTTAAGAGGTTCCTATACCAAAAGAATAAAGGTGAACCAGTTACTTAAGTTAGATAAAATCTACTTTCAAAGATGCTAATGAGTGACTTATTTATTACACTATACAGAACCGAAGGTTAAAATTATTTAAGTAAAATTAAATATAGTTGTTCACCCATCATTAATCAACCTTGGTCACCACTGCTTAACCAGATCTGTCTATGCAACTCAACTAACTTCATCCCCATGGAATTAATAAATACATATGGGGTGTGTTTCGTGACTAAACAGCATGGAAAACAAAGCAATTCATGAATATTTTATTTTAGGAAATAAGTCATAACACTTGTAGATTATTCTGTTATATTTACAATGTTTTAGTATTGTTGATATAATTCCTATTTTATGCTGATAAACATAATAAATAATAATATCTGTCTTAAACATATAAATTGATTACAATATGTAAGACATCTATTGTCTATTAAACTTAACATGAATCAACACAAGTAGCACTGACTAAGCAAGTCATTGACTTGATACTTAGCACCAATCAAAAATGATTGATTTGCTTTTTTGTGAATAACATTGAAAATGACTTTATATTTCTGAATGTGTGTGTATGAATGACCTTGTTTTGATGTTATGTTGTAAAAATAAACAATAGTTTTTTGGCAGAATGTTTGAAAATGACAACAGGATGCACGAATTTCAATTTACAGATTATTTATTTTAGAGTTTCTTGCAAAAGTTACTAGCTGTCTGGCCCTGACTTTGTTTCAATAATCATTTTAATATTTTTTCAGAAATTGGTAAATAAATATAAAATTTATATTTCTATATTTTTAACTATTTTTTTTTTCAATATATAATATCTTATTGTTTCATATTCTTTTATCCTCTTATGAAAGACATGAAATCCAACTTTTCAAAAGGCATTTCAAAACAAATCAATCAAGAAATACTTACAAACTCAGGATATTTAGGATGATTAAAGAATTTATCTAGCTGTGCATATCCACTATCAGGGGCATCACTTAATCGGAAGCTTTCTGTTTTATTTGTGAAATTTTTTCCATAGTCATATGATATATAAAGGGCTGATGGTGAGAGGGCATCTTTGTTCCTCGATGTTGAATCTCTCGCAAGACAAATAATAACATTAGAGCCTTCTCCAACCCAGTGCACCATCAATTGCTGATGGCTGTCATTCAGGTGTGAAGTCTGTGAATATATTCATTCAATTAGATATCTTATATAGTCAATTATAAATAAATACATTGAGTGATAATTATTTATGACTTGTGATTTCATTTTCAGTTTGATATTTATTAATACTAATATCTCAGGGGAGGCCATCCCGTCAACCGTGATCAACCAGTTGATCATGGCTCCAAGGTCCATCGATTGCAGGCGAGGGAAAAAATATCAGTACCAACCTAATCCCATCCTAAATATTGCGAAAATTTTACGAGTACTAGCAATTTTGCATCAATCATCACAAGCGAGTCATGAAGTGACTCTGAGAGCGACTCTGATCAATTCGACTCACATTTTAAGTTAAAAATCTGTAATAAAAGTTTTATTGGTCTCTAGTATAGTTAAAAATTCCAAGTCAGTAAATTGCAAAGAATTAGAAAGGTGGACAGAAGATCTTGAGTCCAATTGAGTTGGCCGTTCTTGACACATCTATTTGCTTAAACTAAATAGTAATCAAATACTGATATATATTTCCATTATTAGTCTCATTAAGATATTATATCATTATTATTAAACACAGGGTCTTTTGTATTGTTCTTTGTTAATTAATATGAATAATAATGATTCTTAGCTTTTAAGGCCGTCGCCATTTCAGCAAAAAGCCTGTAAAATTCATTTTTGTAATGATACATAAATACAAAAGTAACACAAAGAAAGAATATTTATATATTTATGCTTATCTTATCAAGCCCATATAATTATGACCATAATCTTTCCTATATTGTTCACACCGGTGACTATATTCAAATAATAACAACTTGTAATACATTTTCAGAGCTAATACATAAACGTTTATAAAATAGCCAGAAATTACAAATGATAGGAAAACAGATGTTATTAATTTATTATTTATTACTTGAAATCCGTTTATTTTGTAATTTCTGCAAGTAATGTTTCTAAAAATAATCTACTAGCACTGCGACGCCATTAATGATAACAATAAAGGAAAGTACGCAACAAACATCGTAAACACTACCAGGTGCACGTAAGGTCATATCAGAAAATGACAATCAACAAAATAAATCACCTCCTTAACAACGACAGTGAACGATAACAAAGATTATAAAAATAACAAAGGGGAGTTCGTAATCAAATTAATAAGGAAATGGTCGTTACCCATGTACTAATATTCCTATCCAATGTCTGTGGCGATACCGTGGTAGCTTCGCGTTTATTTCTTTCTAGCGATTCTTTCCCATTTTCTTCGATTTGTCTATTTATCACGGTTAGTTTCCTTAAAGAATCTGGGTCCTCTGCCACGTACAGAGAACTACTTGGCAAAGCATATTGTTCAACACTCAAAACATACGATACTAAAAACACTAAAGTAATGTAACTAAATTTAAATCCTAAAGCCGCTAACATTTTGTCATCACTGCAAATCCGAAACCAACCGACCTCAACTAATAATATTTTATAACTGCGACTGGTATCGCGGATACATTAACCACAATTGAATGACAAGCAATCTGACAGTCAATAAAACTTAATAACAAAATGTCACTTTTGACAATCTCTCTTTCGACATAGACAATAAAGCACTATTAACTGATGAAAATGCAATATATGGGTTTAAAAACATAAACTATGTCTAATACTACAACAGAAAGAAGTTATCGATTAAAATAAAATCATTTACTTGCAAATCTAAATAATCTTATATCATTGTATAATTATATTACTCTTACTTTTTATATATTATAAAAATTAAGTACTGCTTTCATTGTTATTAATCGATAAACATTGAATCCGTTTATCTAATTTTTACAATTCTAAACTTTTACCAATCTTATCAACCTCTCGAAGAATTCTAATGAAGAAGAAAAAAGCTTAAAAATAAAAAAGAAAAGCAAGGATCTTTAGTTTTTAACAAAATGTTCGAGCATTTAAAAACTTTTCCTATTTAATACGGATGCTTTATCGAAACGAAAGTAATGAGCCCTCCCGATTCTAAGACGTATTCTATAATCCCTGAGCTATTCTTGTCCATATTTTTAATACTACGTATATGCGTCGCGATTTTTATAATGTCGTTTCGACGAGTTTAACCCTACATAGGTTACCGTTTTTGATCATTCTTATATTTGATTGGTTGCAAGAAAAAAAGTTGTAAGTTGGAGCTCATCAATATATTAATAAACGTGATCCTTAAACTTCTCTTTGATTACCCAACTAAAACTCCAACACAATTCATTACCATTAACCGATAACGTTTGATTGATTTGATATCTTAGCGGACAAGATTCACCCCACCCCTAAACGAAGGGGCTGCGTCAGCGATAACTAACTAAGGCTCTTGCACGACGTCGCTCCTGTCCAGGAACTGTAGAAGCATGACTGTAAAGTTGAAAAAGATGAACTGAACTGTAGAAGTTGAAACTGAATTAGTTATTTAACGATAGACATCTCGAGAAAATTATTATTTGCTGTTTTTTGATTCTGTATTTCTGTGTATGTTGCTATATTGAAAAATACTGGCGCCACCCTCGGGGGACGGACCTTATAGTGCCGCTGATATAGCAAGTTGAAACAAGAAAGTCGTGTAACAGTATGGCTATCTCAGTCGGGCGCTGGTAGGTCCGTCTCTTAAGATCCTGGGTTCGGTGGAGGGGGTCGTGATTGAAAACACTGGAGTACGATATGTAGACGCGATAGCGAACCAGCCACAATAATATTTTCCATTCTTCTAGAATTCCTTTTTCTTCAGAGTTTCTTTTTTCTTGAGAGTTCTTCTTGTTCTTCTTAGCCGTCGGAAGTAATGTTGGTAGTGGCGCCATACTGCCGGGTGTAGCACGCCACGTATACCGTACAGAGAGCCGCGATTAATCGACTCATTTTATTAATATTTTCCATTATGGGTGATCCGCTTTTTCGCTTACATTTATTTCTCTTAAACTTATAACTACACATATCTAAATAATTCTTAAAAAACATATATTATACAAAAAACGGTACTTTTAACAACCTAAAATTCGTTATTATCTTAAAACTATTAATCTCACAAATATAATCTTTACATATTTATAAACGGTTTAAAGTGTTTTACTTAATTGCAAAAGAAAAATAAAGGTAAATCTAATTTTCATACTAAACTCAAGTGCGAGACAGAGATGCCAACATCTTGCTATCTCTGTCATACCCATCAGTTTGATAATAGATTGCTGCCTAACGAGAGACTAGTTCTCTAACTTTAAACTATAAAGTTTGGGACAGAGATGCTAACATCTTATCATCTCTGTCATACCCATTAGTTTCACAAAAGAATGATACATAACGAGACATAGTTTTCTGACTTTGTATGTACATAAGATAATTGAAATATTCTAACAAGATTGATTGATTAAAATAATTAATAAATAAACTGTGTACATTGTAATCAGTTGTCGCCGACAGTATTCAATCCTTATATTTATCGAATAGTATTCGCATTAAACTATAACTGAACCATTATTTAAGGGATACATATTTACGTACATATTTAGGGGATTTTTAATCAAAAACCCCTACCAAATCCCTGTCAAAGATGCAATGAGCAAGTACTAAGTATTTTTTACTATACAGCGTTTTTTTCAACCAAGAGCAAACACTTTGGTCTTTCTTACTTCATAAAATTTGGAGATGTTCTCAAAAACATAAGAAAAGATTAACAATTTAAATAACTCCATATTTAACGAAAAGCATACTCAATAACAGTAGTAGAAAAATTCAAAATTTACAAATATTTACAAATATTTGATATCCATACTACTGTTAACTACTACAACTAAAATATTATTCAATTCTTTTTTATTAACAGACCTTTTACGAGCGAGTTTGCATTGCTATTACACTTGTAATTTTATCCCTATTCACCTTTCCTGAGACTAAAATTAAAAAATTTCCAATATTTTTACATTGAATTGTTTTTTCCTGTGATAATAATATAACGCCATAATTTCTTTTATGGGCTTTTTGGCTAAATCAGTTTTTGTTTTGATATAAAACAATTTTACAAAGTATCGAAAATTATATAAGACTTTTAAGCCTAGTTTACTAGGCAGTAGTACCCTATAAACACCACCAAATTTCATCAAAATCTGTGTAGTAGTTCTGATATAAAAACAAACCAAAAAAAAGTGTATAGTTTCAATTTTAAAATATTCAGATTTATTAATAGTCCATTATTATTTAATATGTATATAAAATATGTGAACAAATGTATTTCAAAAATTGCCTTAAGAAATAAATTGGCTATGCTGAGATATAAACGCTCAAATTTGTAGTATTTAAAACTTTAAATAAAAGTAATTGAATTAGTTATAGTTATTTATTATAGATTTACAGAACAATCACACTCTGCTTGGCAGCCTGTCGCGCCTTTAGGCGCACTTGCGCGGCGATTCTGTCGAGGTCACGTCTGCCCTGAACACTGAGAACTCTACCGCCATCTGGGATCTTCTCTATTAGCTTGAGGGCTTCGAGAGCTTGCAGTGCCTTGCGCGCGATGCTGCCAGATGATCTGAAAAAAAAAAATATATATTAGAAAAAATATTTAACATATTTTGCCTCTCCCATTTCTTATGAGTTATATTACAATATATTTCATAGTACCAACCAAAAATTCTGAAATAAAACCTAAAGATTGACATTTCACTTCAAAGGTATACATCAGACATTTTTAAAATACATTTATATACTTTTAAGACAATAGTAAAAATGATTTCCTCACGCACAATAATCACCTTTAAAAATAATTGAATCAACCGTTGCAATTTATTCAAAATTAAAAATAATAATAGTTATAATATTAAACTTATAACAATTCTTTATTTAAAAAAAGGACATAATTCTACATAATTTGATCCTGACCTTGCTATGATATAATTTAACACTAAGTTTTCAGTAAAAAAAAAATACCTGCAGAAGTGTGATGGAGTGACACCATTACGTTTACGGCCACCAAAGATCTTGGTAACAGTCTTCACTCCGACTGGGGATCTGATGTAGATGTGACGGAGTACAGCCGCACACCTCACATAGAACCAATCGGGGTCATAGGGAGCCAATTCCTTGAAGCGCCCTGTTTTCACCAGGTCCATGTGTTCTGGTACCTTGACTTTGCCCATCCTGAAAGACAAACAGATTTGTTAAAAGTAATTGATTGCTACAATGATTATTGTCATTTAAAGGAAATAATCTAATCTTTATAATTAAATGTATAAATAATAATAGATTTAATTTTTATTCAATGATATAAAATACTGTAACTGAAAGTACTCGACATACTCACTTTTTCAGATGAGCAGCAACGGTCTTGACGACCTTGTCTTGTTCAACATCTTTCAATGTTACTGAACGCATCTGAAATTTATTTAAATTATTAATTTCTATTAATTATTTATTAAAAATTTAACTTCTTATTAACTTCTTGTTAAAAATTTTATTTAATTTTTTTGAATATTGATCAATATGTGATTAAGAAATGCCAAATTATTTTCTATAATCATTTATCAAATGTAGGTATATAAAAAAAATATATAAAAATACAATATTATTTACACTTTAAAGGATGTATCAACCAAAAAGTGAAAATCGTTTCTGGTTCTGAACAACTATATTAAAAAAAAATTGTTACATAGTCAGTATATCAACTAATATTAGTAAAAAGTATGTTAGGTGCTTTAACCATAAACTTAAATAAATGTTAAATACTGATTTCTTCAAAACTAATAAAAAAATCGTGTTATTAAAATGATATGAACATTTAAGGTTATAATCCTACTGTAATTCATATAGTAATTAGAACTAAATTAAACGATAATTAATTTAATAATGGTCTTAAAAAAATTATTGAAGATAAGGAATATCGGTAGTCAATGCTGAATAATTATAATAAAATGCTTAACTTAACATAGGGTTCAGAGCTGGACTTGACATGACTGAATCTATGTGTGAATAAGAAAAATTACGAAAAACATTTACATAATAATAAAACATTACCTTGGATCCTATAAGGGCACTATTTAATCACTTAATTCATCAAAATCATTCAATTTAATAACTAAAACCACGCGGTCTAACCACAACACTCACCTTGCCTTAGTGTTGGCAACCGGAAGAAAGAAAGAAAACTTTGCAATGCGATAGCAACACTACGGTTATTACCAGAGATAATATACTAATATGTCATTGAGTTTTCGGGGTTGCTATACACTATCCATATATTCATTAATTAATTTTTTAACCATTACTATATTATTCTCCTAATCTAATTTTATATTTAGGTCAAAATCCATCAAAATATTACCAGCTCATGATTTTTTAATAGTTATTAACCCTTCAAAAGAAGTTATCTAGATGAAATTGGCAAACATCTCTTTTGATATTTTAATTTTTGACTAAATATAACTTAAATGATATATAAATATAAGAAATTGAAACAATAGTGATATTAATATTACAAACATTGCCTAAACTGCCTATGTGATAACTGACTGTATTAATAAATATCAATGAAATATTTTTTAATACAAGTGGTATTATATACAATGAAATTTATTCGTATTTTTTTTCACTGAATTTTGTTTTATATTGTACTAAAGAACTCCCTTTTACGTCTGTCAGCTGTCTATGATATTTAAAAATGTATAATTGATCTATGCTTTTTGTTTTGTTGTCAATTTGAGAAAATGGCCGCGAAACAAAATTCGATTGGAAATGGAGGTAATTTTCTTATAATTTGTTAATCTTCCTGCAAATTTAATAAAAGTACTTAACCAAAGCCAAGTTTTTGTATTAAGAGTCCCATTTTCCGGTAGTAATAGGTATTGAGACTGAGAGTTCAGCTTTAAAATTTTTATTATACAGGTCAACCTGCATCTGAAGATATTCCTCTGACATCTTTAGAAGAAAGCCTGCTAAGTTTGGAGAAGTTAGATCGGGCTTCGCCAGAGTTATGGCCTGAACAAAGTAAAACTGATTTTAATATCATTTTTAGGAGTACTTTACTTTGATTGAATAAAAGTGTGATATTTTTTAAAAGTGCCGCGATTTACGTTAAGCATATTTCTAATGTTGTCATTCCGCCGTCCATTACGCTTGTTGACTTGCTGCGATTCGGTTATAACGATCTTATTTTAAAAGTTTAACGTAAAATGGGTGATAATAACAGCAATTTTACTAATGATGAAGTGTCTCATTGTTCTAATGACTCTTTTGTAGTTCCTGGAGTCTCCGAATTTGCTCCTTTACAAAATCCAGACCAATCTCCTCCTTCTTGGAACAAGGGTCTGACGAAAGAAGACTACAATTATATGCAGCGTGAGTTTCTGTTTGCTCTGTTTTTATTTGTTACAATTTATTAATATAAATTAATTTAACTTATTTGTAAAATTTTTAGTCATTGTAACTTTATTGTAACGAAATATTGGGGTTATTTTGAAACAAATAACAAGAAAACCTTGGTTGTTTATATTAATATTATTATTACATTCGCATCAGAAAATCACAGAATTTATACACTTTTAATTATGAGATTGTAATCACTCAATTTTAAAATGTATATTTGTTTTAGTCTGCCAGATTGCAGGTTGTAGCTCGAAAACAGATCATTATTTTATTTATTTATTGTAAATATATTTTATAGTGAGTGTTATAGTATTATAGTGAGGTAAAAAATTATTTTATCAGATTTTTATAAGGGGTTGAAAGACTTGAATTTTTTTTAATTACAGAGTTGGGTTCTTTGACAACAAGCAGTCTAATAATGGAAGTGAAAAAGCTTCATGATCTTGCATATCAATTGGGTTTAGAAGAGGCTAAAGAAATGACCAGAGGAAAATATTTAAATATATTTTCTTCAAGACGGCAAAGATAATTAGCTAATTAATTATCTATAATAATACTATTTATTTTTATTAAATTTCTAGAAGGTACTGTGATGTATGCAAATATGTATTGCTCATTGGTTAGTTGTTCTTGTTATATAGTGGGTTTAAATATAAGTATTAGGCAAAAAATTTTTTTTGGATGCATTTGAAATACCTTGTATTTCAAAGCAACTATCAAGAAAAAAGACTTGTAAGTTATGTTTCTTAGTCAAAAACTGTGTCATCAATTATAGTTAATATTGTTGACATTGGCTACACATTGAGTATTGGTGCAAATTGTTTGTTGTACAGTGTTCTTAGATAAGGACTTGTTAGAATATTTTTGATTGATTTTAATAACTTTAATATGTAGAAGCTGGTATCAACTTTTAATTTGGACAAAAATGCAATGTTTTTGTGTTATTTGGTGATAGCAACAATTTTATATTTATACAGTTTATATAATGAACAAACTGTACCTGTGTGGCCTTTAGGGAATTGCAATGTGTTTGTAACTATAGTTTAATGAATATGAACTATTCTAAAAAGCCATAGTGCATATCAGTCACTTAGTATAGATGTGCTATGTTAAGTTATAATAAATAAAATAACATCTTTGAAAGTGTTTCTTTATTTTTAAAAATTTTAAATAAAAAGTGCTAGTTAACTAGTAACAGACATTACATTCTATCCACAAATCTTATTTTAAGTGGCCTATCTGGCTTTGCAATAAAACTCTTAGTAGCTTGGATATCCCCATAATTATACTGAAGCTTAAATTTCTGCAGCACCTAATGCATTAAAAAAATATTAATATTATTTTTGTATATTAAACACTAAGATACTACACATCATAGCAAACTACTTAAGAGTTATGTATTATTATTTTTGTACTAATCAGACCTTTATAGTTAATAAAGAAATCATAGTTTCTGCTACATTTTGGCCTATACACTTCCTGGCACCAAAGCCAAACGGAATTGATGCAAAAGCATGGTAGTCCTTGGCATCCTCTCTAAGCCACCTTTCAGGCATGAATTTGTTAGCATCGTCATAATTACTCTCTTTTACAGAGCAATCTTGAGTCGACATAATTATTAAAGTCCCCCGAGGAATACTTGAAATTATATAAAAATTTTAATTATAGTATTTATTATAAATACAAATTTTTCTTGCTAAATATCTAGTGCATAGTGTGTAGTGTGCGACAAACTATTTGTTTTCAGCCGAAACCGAACTTTCAGGTTTGCTCTAAGTTTCGTCCGAAACCGAAACTGACTTAAGAATATTTAAAGTTTAAATAGTACACAAAAATTTTCTATACATTTATAGACTATTAAATAGTGCCTAAAAAGAATCAAACAAAAATAACAAATATATTTTTATGTCATACTAATATAATAAAAAGTATTAGATTTAATTTTTGACAAAGGTTTCAAAAAAAATTATAAGTAATAATATAATTATAATACATAGCTAAGAATTGAATATATACGATATTTTTAAGATAAATGTAAAAGAGCTGTTTTTGAATTTTTATCTACCAATTTGTTAATACCTTTCTTACAATAAGCAGTTATAGGTTACATAATTATATATAATTAAATTCTCAGTCTTAACAAAGATAGATTATAGTAATTTAATTTAATTTTGTACTACAATCGTTTAAACTATGTGTGTAAGTGCATAAATTGCTACTAAAAAAACAGACAAGATTAAAAAAAAAAAAATTATTTGATAGTAAATTGTGATTTTAATTCAAGAATCATATATTGTATGCTATGAAAAGCAGCTTTTCTGTGTGTCACCAAACAAAATTAATCCGAAGATCTAAGTATATTTGTTAATTTGTTACGACGGTTTTAATTTGCGATAGAGTTTCGGCGCGGAAGACACCGAAACTAAAGCAGAAAATAGAATTTATGACCGAAACTGGCCGAAACCGGTCCGGTCACTAAATTTTGTCACACACTTTTCAAAACAACTTTTAAAACTGACTAAGTTTCAATTTATGGGAAAATAACATAACATAACAAGTAAACATTGATTGACTAAATAAATTATAATCAATCTAATATTTGTTTATACTTAAAAAAATAATAAATATACATACTTGTATTGATCAAGCGTTATATTTTTTGATAGAATCCTTGTAAGTAATGGTATTGGTGGCACAAGTCTGAAATATAGTAAATAATAAAAGTCAAGCATCTTTTTAGTGACTATCGCTCTAAAAATGTTTATATATGTGTTGTTGATTTGAATTGTGAATTCAACTAATTCAAAAATGCGACAAAAGTTAAATGAATAAATTAGTACTAGGTCTAACAACATATTTTAAAATATAAATATGACTAATAAAAGTATTTAAATATGAAGACCTTAGAGTTTCCTTAATACAAGCCTGCAGATAAGGTGTGTTTTCCTTTAACTTCTGTATATCTGTTGTCATGTTATCTCTGTATAAGTTCCCAACTTCTTGATGCAATTGTTTTTGTGCTCGTTGGTGTTTTGCTATGTTGTATAACAGAAAAGACATGGAAGAAGTAATCTGAAACATTGCAGGAAAATTATAACACCTCTAATATGTTTAGTTTTTATTTTTCTATACAACTAAAACAAAAATAAAATTGAAATCAAACTACTAATGTTAGAAATTTTCAATAAACATGTATAGCCATGAAGTTTATATAAATTAAAATGAAAATAAAAAAAATATTGAACATAAAATGTATCCAAACATGCAAGATTTGAACCTGTGACGTCTTTGAAACCGTCTGGTTGGCCTGCCAATTGAGCTACCGTATTGCTAGTTACGTGCTTCGATTCGTTTATTCTATATTCCGTTTAAGTAACAGAAACAAACAGAATTAAGCAACACAACATTTTTATTAAAGTAAGTTGTCAAGGACACTTGTTACATTTTATCAATAATTTGTGTTTAAAACAAATGTTGAATCGTATCTCCGATTTTGACGATAAATATTTTTTTTAAGTTTACCGCGCTTGTTGCAATCATTAAATTTACACGATTGTTGCTATTATTAAATTGCTCTAACTGAATATTAGAAACTAATGAATTATCCCATAGAATATATTAAAATATATACAATACCGTTATATTTAAAAAATTAAAATATTAACCGTATTGACTCCAATGAGCATCAAATCCATTAAAATAGTAGCAATATCTTCAGTTTTAAACTTGTCGTCGTTGAGAAGCATTGCACTTGTTAACGAATTAGGACCTGATAATGTTAGATACATTGAATTTGTCCTATATTAAAAACTAACTAACAGTTATTATAAACAGACAAACACTATAAAACAATAGTTTAAATGTATAATTTTAATAAAACCTTAATGTATTTAAACGTTGAATACATACTGATATTGTCATTATTTTTAGCCTTGGCACAAATATCATACTCGGCTTCTAAAACATACTTTCCAATTAAGCTAAAATATGTTTATAATAATTAGAATTTTATATAGCTTTGACGAAAATAATCCAAAAATATTAGTATTGAACCTTACCCGTCCAAGTTATCGCAATATTTTACAAGAGCGTACCAAGAGGGAGTGGTAAAAAATTTCCAGAAATGTAAGCCTGTTTCACACTTGATGATGGCGTCTGTGGCGTGCTGTAGGCTGTGATACATCCAGGAGGCGTCGCATTGGTTATATATCAGCTCTGTGTCCAACAGAGAGAAATTCTTGGAGAAAATTATTAGTCCTGAAAAAAAGATTGGGATATTCTTTGTTTATGGAAACTAAACGTTATTAACATTATTATATTAAGTATTACATTAAATTTTTCAAATATTCCGGAACGACAACAATTCCGGAAAAAACACTAACGTTATTTTTCAAAATAACTTATCCATTAAAACATTTTAATAACTTACCCAAACAATCGAAAGCCCATTTATGCAGTTCCCTATACAAATCCATAGACAATTCGTCCTGATAGTTTCGAATATTGTATATTTTTTGGGTACATTTATCAGAAATATCGTATACTCCTTGTATATGTATCGATAACAGATCATTAAAAGGATGATACATGATAGACCTCTGGCGTATCCATTCTTGTCCATAACTGAATTTAAAATACTGAGTAATAATTTTTTATTGATTTAATATAATAAACAAACTGTCAGAAACCTACACAGAGTATAATCCCCCATATGTATGGCTTTTATGTTCAATGCGATATTTTTCAAGAGATTCCAGTGTTGATCGAACGGGGTATTCCCCCTCCATGCTATAAACCTTCTGAATATGATCGGGGTGGTTAATGAGAACAATGTCGCTACCCACGGGACTCACAAAACGCACTACAGGACCGTATTCATCGAAGAGAGTTGAAAGATTTCGATAGGATTTCTTATTATTGAAAAACATACCTGAAAATTAAATCAAACACTCATTCAATATTTTTTTTAAGAAATTGTAGATATATACGTTTTTCTAAGTATTGAATACATACTCACCAACATTAACACTAAAAGTTAAAAATGCAGCTGTGATTTGAGTACCAATGTCTGACAAATAACTTCGCAAAATCGCTAAGTACTTCAGAGACTTTGGCCCAGGAACCTCATCAAATGGTAGCACGACAGCTTCTTTTTTACTTAGTACCATAGGAACTACCCGCGCTGAAGGATATATGTCACTAGATATAATACTTCTTGTTTGAGATATTTCTTCAGACGACTCATTCTTTTGTATGGTAAGATTATCAGTATTAATTTCCAAGGGCTTTGAAGTTTGCATCTTGTTAGCAGTCCTAACATATGATCGATTTCCATTTAGGAAAAAAATATTTGTAAAACGGGGTGAAAGAATACGCAAATGACTAAGTAGCATCGTTCTTATTGCTATACGAAATAATTAGATAAATTTTATCCACAATTACGAACACTTCATTGACGTTTATAAGCAAAAACAACTGAATCTATATATTGAAAAAAAAAATGCGCCATAAAATTTAAAATATCAAATTTTTTATATCTATTGTCGCCGAAGGAATTTGTGTTCAAATCTTGTTGGGTTGTTGAAAAATTTCATGAACAATTACGCATTGTAACATTGAACATTTAATATAAATCGATCAAAATATTACAATTTTTATATGTCTAATTATAAATATTTTTGATTGCACATATTAGTTTCTTAATAATTAATAATGCAGAGTTCTATTGAAAATAACTATCGACTTTAAATTTGTGCATTACATTATTGAATGTTGTTTTTTTAAATATTAAATTTATCAGTACTACAATATATGTTTTTGTAGATTTAATATATAGTTTAAGAAAGTGATTTTTTTAATATTTCGTTAAAGAATTTTAAATTATTGAAAAGCTGGTTCTACACTTTTATTCCGCCAACTTCAACAGTTATATATAAAAAAATAATACATATAAGTACACTTCATAAAGAAAATAATAGAAACACTTCTTCTTAAATGTCAAATATGCGTTGCAGGAAGTCTGTCAATTTCTTTAAGAAGACCAAGAGGGAGCGAGTTAACTAATGTGGTAGATGGCGGGAGTGATCTCGTGTGATATAACTGTGTTAGATTAGTTTTAAATTTTAGTGTAATATAAGAAATAGTTATTAAAATGACTAGGTAATTTTGGATATCCTTTTGACCATATTAAACTTTGCACCTTTTTTTAGTTATCTTGTCTTGATATTCATTGGTATGAGTGCTCTGAATGTTAAAATCGTGTGTTATAAGAAAATCTTTGCTATTTCAGAGCTAAAATAGAACTCGGCGATGTGACACCGCATAATATTAAGCAATTAAAGAAGTTGAATACCGTTGTATTCCCAGTGTCCTACAATGACAAATTTTATAAGGATGTTTTAGAAGCTGGTGAATTGGCTAAGCTAGCTTATTACAATGATATTGTAGTAGGAGCTGTTTGTTGTAGAATAGATACGTCAGAAAACTCTAGAAGATTATATATTATGACTTTAGGTTGCCTATATCCCTACAGAAGGCTTGGAATAGGCTCCCTAATGGTGGAACATGTGCTCAAGTATGTTGAACAGGATGCCAATTTTGATAGTATTTTCTTGTAAGTATTAGTATTTTATTTTAAAGTATATTGTTTGTTTTAAGATTGTATTGTCTAATTGTTGTTTATGGTTTGAAGGTTATTTATACAACAATGTTAAAAAAAAGTAACCTAATAGTTGTTTGTGAATTCATTATTATACTACATGTTTTAAAAAATTATTTCAAATTAATAATGCACAAATATTTAAAAAATAGAAATGTACATTCAGTTTTCAGATTTTACATGATTTTTTTACCATATCTATATCAAATTATACCATATACTAGACTACTCTAGAAAATTGGTTACCACAGCTATAAAAAATAAAAATAACTTCATGCATTTGTAAATTTCAATGTCTTAATATAAATAATGTTAATTAATCATTAATAATTATATTTATGCTAGATAATACTACAAAAAAGGTTTTAGTTCACAATAATCTTGAAAACTACCTTAACTTTGTTTAAATACAAATATTATTTCAGACATGTTCAAGTTAATAATGAGGGTGCAATAGATTTTTATAAGAAGTTTGGCTTTGAAATTGTTGAGACAAAAGAACACTATTACAAGCGAATAGAGCCAGCCGATGCTCATGTCTTACAGAAGACTATAAGGCAACCTCAGTATACAACATTGTACAACGGAACAGTACCCCATGCGAAAACTAACGGCCACGATTGAGAAGGTATTCTTATCATTGTCTCAATCCAACTGCTATTGTGAAAGAAAAGTGATATAACCTATGAATCATAATAAAGTCACTTTTATATTTACATGAAATTTGAAACGGACAGAATAATTAGGATGTGTTGTGGACTGTTGAGATCATATTTGACTGACTCCATTCTTATATCAATTTCATTGTGATGTAAATGTAGATTTCATGTGTATTGACCAAATAATTCAATTGCATTTCAATATGCAAATTCAATATATACATTTACAGGAAATTGAACTATCTGAATTTTCTATCTAGCTTAGTGTTTGTAAAGAATTTCTCTCTGAATTGGATATGTGTAAAGTAATATAATATTAGCTCTAGGCATTTTAACTAAACATAATGGCATGTAAAATTCAGTGTCCATTTTTTACTGTATAATTAAGATAAGTATAGAAGCTCTTGTTTTAACATTCTGTTTGTTTCACTTTATATAAATTTATCAAGTCACAGTTATTGGGTGTTTTTATAGGTTCAATACTAAAATGTTTAATAATTTTATGTGACAAGTGTTGTTATTTTTATGTAAAACTGTATTTATTTTCTTTTATCCAAAAACTGTTATAATATTTATATGGTACATTTATATATTATAATATGAAATACAATATTTCCCATGTTAACAATAGATGTTACCAAGTTAATTTACCGCTGTCAAAAAAAAAAGTAAAAATATTTGTTGACTATCATGTTTCTCTAAACTTTTAGAATTAGTACAATAAACATGATTAACAATTCTAAGGTGTTTAATTATTCCTTTATATATTTTTTTAATTTAACAGTTTATACTAAATGAAATGAAAGCAAAATTCTAATTTATTTTTTTAAATTTATATTTCATTACTGAGTATAGAAGAAATGCAAGCAAATATAGTCTGTTATTTTTATTTTTATAGCAATATTAATAAGCAATTACAATTTAGTAAACGTAACAGACTAAAAATATAAATTGTTTTGTTCTTCCTACACAGTTGGGCCAATTATTGTAATTATCTTCAAGCTCAAATAAATAATGATCATTATATTTTCTTTGAACTATGAGTGGGATGCTGTTAGGTTATTAATTTTGTTATGTAGTTTGTCTTGTAAACTTGACTTAAATTTGTTGTTATAAGTTTTATAATTCTTGAATAACTTACTATACTTGAGTGTTGTTTTTAATATGAGGCTGTTACATAATATAAGAGCTCACGTTTGTCTCATTGTACATAATTTAGTTTTTTATAAAAAAGAATAAAGAAAATGTTAAATTTTAAAAATAAATTATTACGTATTAATTTATAAGGACGAGTAAAAAGTAAAAAAAAATAGACCTAATGAGATTTAACTGTTTTTTTAATTATGGGGATATTCAATGAAGTCATAAGACGATCTTTATAAGGATATAGAGGATTAACCCTTTAATGAAAAAACCACAATAAAAAAAAACATGAATTTATTTATAACATTCGTGCATTATAGAATACTGTCATGCTTTCTAAAAGCTTCAATTCACTATCACAGACTAAATTTCATTAAATAAACGAAAATAAAACATGTATTTTAAATACGTACAAAAAATACCAGCAAGTGAGCAGATTTATTATTAGTAAATGAATAATTTATCAGATAATTTGCAAAAATTACAACTATTTTGAATGTGAATGACTTATGATTCAAAGGTTCGTTTCGAACGTGAGATTCAATAAGTTCTGTATCTAAATTAAAAGTATTGGTACGGATTGACTCTAACCTAACCTTAAAATACAAAAAATGTTTTATGTTAGATATGCCCGTATTATAATGAGAACATAAAACAAAAATATAAGGAAAATTTACAAATTTACTTTAGTTTTTTTAGAAAACTTTAAACATTCAGAAGTTATCGTAATTTATCATATTAAAACGAAAAAAATAATAAATTATCAAACCGCAAGTACGACGGAACAGTACCGATATATTAATTTAAAATATAAATAAATTAAATTTGCTAAAATATAAACAAATGTGTGATAATCACTATGTTATGATAATCACTATCCAATTTTATTATTTATTCCCTGTTCCGTCACGATTTCTTTTTATACAGCTACTATCAATTATATACAATATCTAAACATTTTATTAATATATTTTAATACAGTTATTAACATTGAATCCATCTAATTATCTAATAAATTTTTGGATCTCATAAAATTTATCAAAAATACAACAAGAAACATTATGAGCATTACATAAACATATTTAAAATAGGTCCAAATAGTCTAAAATTTATATGATATTTATATGATTATGACACAGATCTCTAATTTATAGTTAAATATAAAATTTAAAGAAAAAAAAACACATTGCAAATGAATGTATAAAAGCTACAAATACAATCACAGGTTTCCTAAGTAGACAAAGGTAACAGAAATTAAAGCAACAATAATAATATCATACAAGTAAAATATTTGTAGTTGAATTTAAGGTTATTTTTAATTTATATGTTAAACATTTTAAAATCTAGTCCCATTGGTAAGAACTCATTGTAACTGTTACATCAAGCATTTATGAATGTAAGATGAGGAACCTTCTCGAAAGAATTTAAAACAATATTTTCATGAAAAACAACGGGAAATCTATAAAATATTATATTTGATTTATTGTAGCGCTTTTTAAAAACCTGATACATAAAGTGCCTAAATAAAAATCATAATATAAACTAATAAAAGTAGTATTTGCATGTCAGTATTAAAGCTAAAATTTGTTTTAAGTTAGTTGTATTATAATACTATTCATAAATAAAAAGCTTAATGGTTTTGACTCCACTATAGGAGGCAATTTTTATACTAAACTATTTGGCATACCTGGGTCTTCAAAGATTTTTTGTGACCCCAAGACTAAGTTTTGGTAAAATAGCATATATATTTTATGATGTATATCATGTTGTATATATTTAAGAACACTTATATAAACTGTAATTATAATAAAAATAGGTAATTATCAAAATGCAAAAAAATGCGAATTCGTAAATATTACCTAACCTTCAATTGTTTTAATTAAGTTATTTAACGGCCATTTTATTAATATTAAGTTCATAATTATGTTATCTAGTTTAAGGTGCCCATAGCATAAAAAATATCAGAATGATAGCATCTTTTCATATAAAATATTTCTGTCCATAATATCTGGTCCACTTTGGAGTACCTTGATATTTAATTCGTGACATTTTTAATCGAACTGAACATTAAAAAAATATGTATAGACTAACAATTTACCGCCTTTTCTTATTTTTAATACTTTTAAAAAATAAGATGACAAAGAGTAAGGAATCGTTCCATACAGCCTTTAAGATAGATTGAAATAAAATTCATTTTTAAATAACTTCAAATATAGAAAAACGACATAATCAAGACAAAGGAAATGTTCCATACAGCCTTAACTGCCTTAAAAATTAGGAGGGCGAAATAGAATTTCTTATATATATTAGAACAATAACTATTTTATCTATAATAATGTTATAACTGCACTAAAGGCATATATTGATGCTTATAATGTTTTATTATCTGCATTAAGCCACAATAGAACCTCTTCAGACACCACAAAGGCCACACATTCATAAGTGATTATTTTCAGGCGTGATCGGATTTTCAAGATCGAGTAATTGTTTAATACGTTCCACACAGAGTTTTGAGCCTTCATTTGCTTCTTTGGCCATCTGAAAAAAAAATGAAGAAAAAAATTTAAAAGTATTGTATATATACGTTGTTGAAGTTGTATATTATTATTATACGTTGTTACAAAAAAATACTTACGAGAGAGAAATTAAGGAATCCATGAGGTAGTCCTTCTAAGACGTCTATACCAACTTCGTTACCAAGTCCTTTTAGTTTTTTGGCGAACATCACGCAGTCATCTAGACACGGGTCTAAGTGTACTGTCTGGAAGTAAGCAACACTTATATTAATAAGACAGATACATAATAATAATATCCTTAACTAAAAGAAACTTTAAAAGTTATAATCTTAACTTACATACAAGTAAAAATGATAAAAGTTAGATGTTTAATTTATATATTTATATAATTAAGCTAAAAAAGCTGAACATTTTTTATTTTAATGCGCCAATATCAGTTGCTATTGAAAATGTATTTTTGAACATACTTGATAAAAAGTTTCAGCAATTATTTTAATCAAATTACAGTTTTTTCTTTTATCGTAAATTTGGTTTTTTTTTTGAAAATAGATAAAAAAAGTCACCAATATCCTGACGGGCGGGAATTGTTTGAGCAGAGTGTCGTCCGCCCAGTACGGGGACAGCAGCGGGTCACGAGGCACCGAGAATATGAACTCGTCGGACGGACTGCGAGCTATCAGGGCGTCCAGATTGGAACGGACTGATAACCTGGGACGAGAGTTAACTATGAGTACTTTGACTTTAATTAGTTAGCAGTAACTGCTATTAAAAGTAAAACATACAGAAATATTTCTGAATTCTCTAGTACTATACAACTCTCAGTGGGACAGAACCGTAATATAAAAATAAGAATAAAAAGCAGTATTAAAATTATTTTAAAAGCGCATGTGTAATTAAATAAATAAAATTATTATATACATAGATATAAACATTAAATGTGTATACCCTAGAATACGAAACTAAAAAAAACAAGGCATGTCTATGCTTTATAATTATAAAAACTACTTACTCCTCCTGAGTGGGTCTAATGTTATTTGAACCCGTTATATACGAGAGCCGGGACGACATCGCGCCCATTATACCAGTGGCTGCTTCACTTATACTAGGAAAAATAAATAAAAAAAAACCATCACATCTACAGGGACATGTCACAAGACATTAGCATAGAACAGGGATGGCGAACAAATGGCAGGCGTGCCACAACTGGCACATTTGAAAGTTTTCATGGCACGCACAAAAACAAAAATATATTTTTTAAAAGTTAAATTCTATGTTTGAAATAAATTAAAAATTATAATTTATGATATAAATTTGTAGTACTGAATATATATTTTGCTTGTTTTACATTCTTATAAAACATTAATTAATACAAAATTATTAAAGAAGAATTGATTTATTTGTTTGTTTAATTATATTTAAACAGTTTTACCATGCTAACATTTCGAATGAAATTGTATTGTGGCACGCAACTGTTTACAAAATATTTTTTTTGACTTTGTGGCACGAACATAAAAAAAGGTTTGCCATCCCTGGCATAGAACAAACAAGCTTCAGGAGCTGTCGTGGATTCAATACAGGGACTGTTATTTATCATGAGAAAGACAAGCAAATATACGGTTTTTCGAAGTGATTTAAAGAATTGAAATTATAATCGTTCTGATTGCTTGAAGTAAACAGCCAATCAGAACTACACACGGATATGCTTTTTTACTAATAATTTTTCCAGAAAGTTTTATATATATATATATATTTCCAATATTCATAGCATAATATACTAAATATTAGCTCTAATATTATATTAGATCATACAAGAATAATATATTCTGTTTAATTTCATAATATAAGAATTTATTTTAAAAAATGAAGTTACGTAATAGATATCTATTGGGGCTACATTGTATAAACAACACTAATATCTTTTACTAAAAGTTTTTCTAGCTAAATATTTGTTTTAAACAAAATGGCGTCTGTTGTTTTTTCATTATTATAGAAAATGCTAATGAAAAACAGCTATTTGTAATATTTTTGACGACTCTTCAATAACACTTTCATGCATATATGCAAAAAACTTTTAGTGATATACATACATACATATTTATAATAAATAATAAAATCCAAAATAGTTACCGTGTTTTGATCTTCCTCTTGTCCCTCGGATCTGCGTCCTGTATGAGAGGAGGTTCACCGACCAAGGTACTTGAATGTTCTGACTCCGCATCTCTGCAATATTTATTGTTTTATTTATACTTACAAAACAACTATCTACAGTAATGTAATGGCTGGCATTACATTTAGACAAACAGATTATAGAGTTTTAAAATACATACAAAATTAATATTCCAGTGAATTTTCTAACTTAGTCAAATTGGTCGGACATTAAATTATAAAAACTTTTCTTTCATTCATATTTTACAAAATCGTATATTATTATTTTATTGCAAAAAAAAACCTTCAAATAATCAACATTTATGATATTATTATAAAAATATTCTGTCACATTTTTGTAATAATAAAGTGAACTGGCAACATTATACCTCCTGCAGGCACACAAACAAGCAAACACACACACACACAATACACATACTTCATGGTTCTATTTGGTTTGACAATGGGGAACTTGCGTCCTTCAGAGTCGGTGTCGCTCTCAAACACGTACTTATCCAGGAAGTCCGATACGTACTGTTGGGATTTGTCCTCGGGCGGAGATCCACCTGGAATTTAATGTTGCATGTTATTATAATACAATTAATATTAAGCAGTCGGTTTAATGTTATAGTTGATAGTGTCCCTGATAAGAGGCCCAAGGTCGTGGATTCTATTCTTACACAGTTCTTTGAAACCAGATTGTTGTTTGGAATTTAGATGTTTTGTTGTTTGATATGTTTTTTTTATTCAAAATACAGTATGATCAACTACTGAAGGTGAACTCAAATATATATATAAAATACCATTAGTGTAAATTGAAATTACGCAACATTTGTCTGTTCGAGTATCGAAACTCGCTCGCAGATACACATGTATATATAGTAGAAGAAGACAAGCTTAGAGAGAACGAGAGACTATATCCACCGTACAAATGTCAGTGTGTTCTTAGCTTACACCAGTGTGAGAATGTGTGCGTGTGCCCTACCGCTGTGTGTGTGTTCGCTCTGCAGCGAGGCGGCGCTGGCGGTGGTGTGTGAGAGTGTGTGCGTGTGCCCTACCGCTGTGTGTGTGTTCGCTCTGCAGCGAGGCGGCGCTGGCGGTGGTGTGTGAGAGTGTGTGCGTGTGCCCTACCGCTGTGTGTGTGTTCGCTCTGCAGCGAGGCGGCGCTGGCGGTGGTGTGTGAGAGTGTGTGCGTGTGCCCTACCGCTGTGTGTGTGTTCGCTCTGCAGCGAGGCGGCGCTGGCGGTGGTGTGTGAGAGTGTGTGCGTGTGCCCTACCGCTGTGTGTGTGTTCGCTCTGCAGCGAGGCGGCGCTGGCGGTGGTGTGTGAGAGTGTGTGCGTGTGCCCTACCGCTGTGTGTGTGTTCGCTCTGCAGCGAGGCGGCGCTGGCGGTGGTGTGTGAGAGTGTGTGCGTGTGCCCTACCGCTGTGTGTGTGTTCGCTCTGCAGCGAGGCGGCGCTGGCGGTGGTGTGTGAGAGTGTGTGCGTGTGCCCTACATCTGTGTGTGTGTTCGCTCTGCAGCGAGGCGGCGCTGGCGGTGGTGTGTGAGAGTGTGTGCGTGTGCCCTACCGCTGTGTGTGTGTTCGCTCTGCAGCGAGGCGGCGCTGGCGGTGGTGTGTGAGAGTGTGTGCGTGTGCCCTACCGCTGTGTGTGTGTTCGCTCTGCAGCGAGGCGGCGCTGGCGGTGGTGTGTGAGAGTGTGTGCGTGTGCCCTACCGCTGTGTGTGTGTTCGCTCTGCAGCGAGGCGGCGCTGGCGGTGGTGTGTGAGAGTGTGTGCGTGTGCCCTACCGCTGTGTGTGTGTTCGCTCTGCAGCGAGGCGGCGCTGGCGGTGGTGTGTGAGAGTGTGTGCGTGTGCCCTACCGCTGTGTGTGTGTTCGCTCTGCAGCGAGGCGGCGCTGGCGGTGGTGTGTGAGAGTGTGTGCGTGTGCCCTACCGCTGTGTGTGTGTTCGCTCTGCAGCGAGGCGGCGCTGGCGGTGGTGTCGCAGGAGCGGCGGCGGCCTGGCTGTGCCGCCTCCAGCTGCGCCACGTCAGACCCTGACACCTCCTCGAACGACGAGCGACCCGAACAGGAAGCGTCTGGAGGGGGAGGGGGTATGAACACTTTGGAATAGTTTTAAGTAGATGTAATGAAACAGGCTAATCCGGCTGATTTCAGATGCTGGTTAACTCGTTCCAATATAAACTTCCACTAATTTTAACGGTATTTTAGGTTTAAACAGAATTTATATCGCCTGGTTCGTTAATTTTTGTTTTTACCTGAAGCTCATAGCTGAATCTTTCGGCGCCAAAAATTAAGATGTCTATTCCTTTTTTGTTATTTGGATTTTGATCAATCTTGATTTAGTATTACAATTTACTAATGTACAGATATAAGATCACAAAAATAATGTCTCGTTACGAAGCATTCTAATGTCAAACTAATAGGTATGATAGAGATAGGCTCCAACCATCTTCTCTATTGAAATTAGGATGAATTTTTATTTAAATAGTCTCGCGAATCATGGTATGTAGCGGGGTTCCCTAGTGATGATTTGTGCTTTATCAAATCTAATATAATGGTTGGGCTTGTGTATGGTATGTTCACACACTGCAGACTTCGATGTACGCCTATTCTTGATATCCAATAAGTGTTCCCTAGCTCTTGTACACAACATATTGGATATCGAGAAAACTACCTATCTTACACCTATTTAACACCTGGGACCCACTTATAAATAATGTAAAGTCTCACGTCTAAGACCGCACTGTCAGACCTGGAGATACCGTTAGTGCGTTTTGTCTACATCCGAAACTCTATGTCCGCAAACTAAGGAACCGTTGGAGGTAGATGACTAATGAATTGACTTACTGATAGAAACCAAAATTATACGCGAGGTTAATCTATAAAATAGTTTTATTTCAATTGGAGAAAATATTTTGGCTGGTTTGCTAATGCATCTTCATGTTGATCCGGTGTTATTAATGATGACTGCTACCAGCTAACCCAGGATACTAAGAGACGGACCTACCAGCTACCGACTGAGATAGAGACACTTTATCAGGACATCTTGTTTCAACCTCCAATCGCTGCGGAACCATAAGGTAAGTCCCATGAGGGTGGCGCCTTTACATATATAATTAGCCCATTCCAATGGAAATATAGTTATATAAGTATTTTTATTAAACTTACCTTGCGTCGGACTGACTTTAAGAAATCCGTTGCCCTCGATGGGTGTTGTAGCGTTCGAGGGTATTTCTTTATTGGAGGGGTTGTCCTCTTTACCCTTGCTGTTGGGACTGGCGTAGGCTGAAACATTTGATATATTGTCTAAAAGCTCTAAATTATTTTATATTTGTTAAAAAAATCATTATACCTTTAAGACACCTCATCATGAATCCGAAGGGCAACAAGGGATCCATCAGACATAACAGTCTCGCCGGGCTCGGTATGAAGCTCACTAACAGTGGAGCGTAGGCCATGAACAAACCCTCAGGGGGGCGAAGGCCCGAGGCGAGGACTTTGAGAGTGCACCCTGCTATGAGGTTAGCTCCCGCCGAGTCACCCGCAAACACTATACGCTTACCTATAGATAAACGTTCATATAATTATATAAAAACGTAGGAAAAAAAATACTTTTAATAAAAAGACGCTCTTACATACAAGGTATACCTATCAAATAAATAAGATTGGAGAAAATAATCATAATATACAATTAAAACAAAGTAATACTTATTATAATTGATACAACGCCTACATAGAAGAGACGCCGAATTGTTTCGAATAAAACTATGTTTTAGCTACAGCATGTGTTTAATATATAACATATATTTTTCCCCTTCGTTTTCAATGCACTAGGATAAATTCTATGAGGTTGTAGGTGTATAGTAATACTATCTATCTCTCGCAGCTTCGCTTCAGTTAATTTTGGTAACCGTGTTCATTTTCATTAATATTAATATTAAAAAAGATATTCTCAATTTTATTTTATATTTTATTTTTAGGTAAATCCTTTTACGAATGTCAATTAAAAATCGTTATATTTCATTGTTTTTTTTTTATTCCATTTTATAGAATGATATACTTGAACCCTTCCCAGAAATCACATTACTTTTGGTAACTACCGTATGAAAATAGGATTGTAAGTTTTTTAGTTAATCTTGTTCATACGGACAGAAAGAGGCATCTCGGTTTTATAATTCAACGTTGGATGAAATAAATATGAATATAGTTGTAACTTACCGGTAGTACCAATTGTTTTAAAGTTATTGAGCAGCCAGCAGTAGGCGTAGTGAACTTCCTCCAGCGCGCGCGGGAAGGGCGCCTGCGGGGCGAGGCTGTAGTCCACTGACAGTATGGGCATGTTCAGTTTCGCCGCCCATTCTCTGAGATATGTTTCATGGGACTTTGAACTTTGTGCAACAAAACCGCCTCCGTGACAGTGGAACACCACTCCCTCAGCCGGGGGGAAGTTTGAGGATCCTTCACCAGACTATAATTGTTCAGAGCATTAAAATTTGGACCCCTTAAGTCGCATTTATATGTATATTTTTATATATATTGTATTTTCTTAGATTTTCACGAGTACACATTTGAAATAAAACTATTTTTTACGGATTAAAATTCGCGTATAATTTGGTTACATTTTAATTTTAACCCGACGTTTCGAATATTTTGCAGCAATCGTGTTACACTGACATCTCATCTAGCCGTCAACACGATTGCTGCAAAGCATCCGAAAGGTCGGGTTAAAATTAATATGTAACCAAATTATAAGCGAGTTAAAATCCGTAAAAAATATATATTTTTTAATAAATTTTGCAATAGTTAGCGTTTTATAAGTAAATGAATAACTAGTCGGAGTTCATAAATACATTTCTTTTGCCTATATATAAGTTGATATAGAATATATAGATTTCTTTTATATATTAAAAGGTATAATTTTTAAACATTAGTTAATATCATCTCAGCATTCTAATGATGGAAATTAAATCTCATTAACTAACGGAAGGTAATTTTTAACTCACCATGCCTGTTCTCTTATTAACGCTGATAAGTCTGACATTTAACCCTTGAAGCCCTATATGTACTTCAGGGGGTAAGACCGTTAACTCCTTACCGTCCTTTGTTGTAACCACTATGGGTTCAGGGGGTATTGTTATTAATTTGTTCACGGCTACTGTTGATGATATTAAGCTCGGTACTCTCCGCATAATTTCTATAAAAATTGTTGATATTCATTAAATATTTCTTAATTAATCCTCATTTTAAGAATATTTTTTAATAAAATTGTAGTAAGTTATTATATACAATGTTAAGTACACGCTATAAGTTTGTGGAAATTATTTCATTTTAAATAAATGTAAAGAAATTGTGAAGTAAACAAACTGCTGGTGATGTTGTTTACTCAAAAAGTTTAGAACGTCACTAGTTCTAGTGTTAACAATATTGTTATTCCCGCTTTAAATACGTATTAATATAATTGAGAGGAGTGATTGTAAAACAAATATCTTTATCAACTACAATAATATACTTTATAAAATAAATATGAGGATGTATTTTTTTATTACAGTTTGATACAAAAACTACTACACGGATGTAATTATTAGAACATAGGCTACAATTTATAAGGATTTTGTGTAATTTTATAATATAATAGTTAAGAGCAATTATATAAAAACATAGTAGGACAAAAATACAATGTAATTGTTATACTTTTGATGTGTGAGTGTGATTTGTAAATGTGATACTTTTTATAAGTACACATTTGAGAGTATCTATTATATTTGTATGAAATTGATACATTTATTCTTTTAATATGTAATGTAGATAAACTGTTTTGTACACTAAGTAATTTAGACGAATAATTTTAAAGTATCAGAATGAGATAGAAATGTACGGAGCACTATTAAGCGGAAAGTGAATGTGAAGGGGCGACGTAACTTGCTATTTGATATAAACACACCACGTGGGCGAAGCCGGGGATAGAACCTAGTTATATATATTTATGTAACATACTTACCACTCTCTGCCAAAAACCAAAAAGCTTTGCAAAATTCGACACTGGCGGATTGTGATATATTAACAATACGTCGAGCTCTCATCTCCGGGTCTATGAGGTACTGTCCTCCGGTCCACACCGAACTGATCAGGTTACCATGACTGTAGTATGCCTCCGAAAACCCCGCCATGCATATTGAAATGCCTTTCAAGATGTTACGCATTGATGGTAAAAACTGAAATTGTTAAATATTGCATTTTAAGACTCATAAATTTATTTGTTCGGGCAGACATTTAATGTATTTAGTGTGATAAAATAAAAATCAATTTGGAACTTTGAAGGTATTTAAAAAACCGTGTACACAAATGTGTCGCTAGTGTCGTTAGTTTGTCGGAAAATAAATATAAATAATCGAAATTTGAATATCATCTGCAAAACTTGTGATAGAGAGAACAAATATTTTGAAAGAAAACTTTAATAAATAATAAAAATATCACGTCACTCTGAGGTACTCTGGCCGAGACGTTATATCTATGATAAAAGATGGATTTGTCAGTCCGAATGCTATGCAATCTACTTTCGGTGAAGTAATTTCGAGACCAATCTAATATGATGATAAATGTTTATGAACCGCATCAGACACATCATTCAACAGTGTTACATGCATTACTATAGTCTAACTGAATCATAATGTCACTTGCTTATTATTCCTTGGCAACCAAGTCATTAGTGTGCTTCAACAAGTGCTGAAAACGGTCTTCGACCGATTCGAAGTTCAGGCTGTAAAGGACCTAACATTCTACAGAATACTTTAAACATTACCGTCTGTGAAAGAAAGAAATTTTGGCAAAAAAAATCACCAGCTGGAATGGATGACACAGCTTTGAAGGTGCGGTCTTAATGAAACTATATTTTACTTCGACGATGTGTTTGTCTATTCAGGAGTTCAATATCAAGGTTGGAAGAATTTATATTAAATTATTTAAATACTCCAAGTTATATCGATAAAGGGTTCTGATTGGTTGCCTATCATTTCAATCAAGGGTTGTGATTGGTTACCTATCATTTCAATCAAGGGTTGTGATTGGTTGCCTATCATTTCAAAAAAGAGTTGTGATTACTTGTAAATCATATCATATTTGGCCTATTATAAAAATTTGAAACTATAAAACACACTTTGTGAGAAAATTTTCTATTTCATCAATTAGCTTTTCAGTAAACAGCTATTAGTTTAATAGGATTGTTTAAGAATGCTGTGGGACTTAAATTATCAGAGTGGCAGTAATTCTTTTGAATAATATGAACGAAAGGATTTTAAATATAAGAGTTTAGAAGTTCCGGTCAACACCACACGATGTATTATTATTGGGAAAAATAATTAATTTTGAATATTTTACAAACACACAAACATAATGATAAATTTATACTAATATCATGTAATAGCTGTTTTTGTGAGTATTAAATAGATACATATGAAGATTATTTTGATTTATGTTTTGATGATTATTTTGATGTAAGTTTATTATTAAATAGATTATTTTGATTTATGTTTTGTCTTCTTAAAAATATTAAATTTTATTTAGGTTTTTTCAATCCATGCCATTATGGTGTATGGTGCGACTGTAAGTCAGTTATGAGTGCAAAACCCAATAAGTAATGAGAAGAGAAGAGAATAAACCATTTTGAACGGCACTACGAATAGTTTTAAGGTTTCGTTTATCCTTACTTGTGTATGTTTTTATTTTTATGTACCTATTTTTAAAACATGACAAAAATATAAATAAATAATAATAAAATATGATAATTAGTCATGAGTCAGGCGAAAGGATCACGTGGCTCCTGTAACAGTTAAATGTATCTGAGCTCATGACAATGTCAAAAATACTTCCTTCATGAAACTAGTAGCATGTACTGGACTTTGATATCTTCATCGTTACAAGCTACAATTACGTTGGTGATGTATCGAGTTATTATGCAGTGTTAAATTAAAATTCTAGCTAACGAATAAATTGCTGCTAATTCGATGTGAACATACATAGTCTTAGACTGTCATTGGTCTGTGTCGTAAATAGTCGTAATAATTGTAATTGGGCTCTCGCCTGATCGAGTTATGAACTAAGATATTATAAGTGGAAATAAAAAAATATACATTATACGAATATATTTTAAAACAGTAATTGTTCTAGAAATTCTTTCTTTCTTTTGCATTTCCAATGGAGACCGGCGTTTACAGATTTCTACATAACACGACAAATGTATTTGTTTACAAATCACAACCGCCTTCCGTGTTACATTTTTTTACAGTAAATACGATAGACATAGATAAATATTGAATATTATATATTTTTAGATAACTTACATTTGTGTGTCAAGGATTTTTTGAAGGTCTAATTATTTTATTAATTATAAACATATTGTCTCTTAATCATGAAACAAATAATGCGACACGTGTAGTAGTACTGTAAGAAGTTTCACAGCGTCTATCACAATATAACATAAAAAACGAGTTGGCGTCAATTAGACGATCTAAATTGCAAAGTGGACGGAAATAGTTATACAATTTTTTATATTAAACATTGAAGCTTAGACATTGTTGTCTGAAATAATAGTTAAAAAGATACAAAGGATGTTTTCTAAGATTTACACGAGTACTATACATTTTTAAATTTAATCCGCCGTTCCGAAATTCGGGTTAAATTTAAAAATGTAATAATAAACGCGAGTTATAACTGTAAAATAGTTTTTTTGAAAGATTCAAATGGTCTGTTAGGTTGAGTTATAAAACTGATTTCTCATAAAATGTTGAGATTGAGAACCTACAGTGATTGGAACACTTTGGTAATGAAACAGAAAAAAATATTGTAAACAAATACCTAAATAACAAAATAACATAGCAAATAAAAGCTTCAGGTTTCATACACTAAAGTCAATAAAACAAACATATATACAACTTACCTGAAATCCAAGACATCTTCCATAGAAACAATACTGATTGATGGTATCTGCTTGTGAGAACAGTTCTTCTGGCGAGTGAGGCTCAGTTGGAAATAGTTCTCCAGGCGGCGCCCAGGATAGAAGAGTCTGTAGGTGATGTAGACACGTGCCGAGGGAAGCGAGTAGTTGTCCATTGGATTCTACCTCCCTAAAAGTAAAACCATTTAATGTTGACTGCTCTTGTAAGTGATTTCCGGTAAATGGAATTGATCAAAGATGAAAAGTAAAGATCAAAAACTGATGAAAAAAATACACTCCTTATGCTAAAGGCCTACTCTTTAGATTTCCTGAAATTTTAATTTAACTTTTTAAAAACAAGATTTCTTTAATATTTTTTTTGCAAAAAGGACCAACCGCATGAAACGTGATGAACATTTCAAGTTTTTTTATTTGAACTTGTTGTTATTAGTAAAATGTCATATTTTAATCTTAATTCACAACCACTATTCTTGTTACCACCTACTATTCTTGTTTCCTAATCTACTTTCACTGTTATAGGACACTGGAAGAAATCTCTTGAGAGGTACGTTACCCAACGATTTCAATATTTTTATTATTATTAAGATGTATATTTAAAAAATTTCTGGTACATAAATAAATAAATTTTTTTGACCCACGATTACTACTATATATAATTTTTATGTTAAACTCATGTAAATACTATCGAGTTTTGTTTTAGTAGTTCAGAGCATGACGCAGAGTGAACTTGGATTCTGATATTTACGTGAAGCACAGGCGGATGACAATAATTACTATTAAAACTAGACAACTAAAACCTTGGCATCGATATATAAAAATAATTATCTGCAATGTCATACAATTTTAAATATTTTCGTGACGAAAACTAATCGGAAGTGGGTCACTTACGTTTATATTGTTTTAATCCAATATGTACGTTACAAAACAGTCTACAATTAGTACAGATTGTTGGCGTAAAACTGCTATTTAGTTTTTGAATTGAATTTTGGCAAAGTTTCAACATTTCCAGATTATGGGATTCTAACGAATGAGATGATCGGGGATTTAAAGGTTAATGTCAAAGTCTAGTCTACTTCTAAAGAATTAAATAACTTTAAAATGAATTTTAATAAGTAATAATGGATTTCAGTAAATAATTTTTGTCCTCCATATCTGAAAAACAGCCTTAAAAGTTGTAATTAAAAAAAATATTGTTTGTCTGTTCAGCTGTTGTATTGAAAAATTCCTAAAATAATTACGTTGTCTTGGAGACCATTTTTTACTAGATATTACGTAAGATTACTGTACCTCTGATATTCAAAAAGTTTTTAACAACTGAATAAAAAACAATTCTGACACAAATACTTACTTAACAAAATATCCTTTACGAAAGAGCAACGCATCTCGTCCGGTGCAAACTTGTCGGCTAAGTTTAAGTCCGTTAAGAACACAAGAGTCCACAACAGATACGAAACTACGGTATCCATTGCCTGGGGATTTAGAGTCGAAGTCATATAATGGCGCCACCTGAAACAATACATTTTATTATTCCTCAAAACACATTTTACAATGAAGGTTACTCATTAGAATATACTCTTTAAATATAAACAATAAGAATATTTCTTTTATTTTGCATCTATAAAACAAATATTAACTGATGATATTAAATTTAAAAAAATACAAAAATATATATTTATATATATACAGCGTAACTGTCTTTGTAATCTAATCATGGATGATATTGTATATCATACTAAAATCATTCAACTGCAGTAGGTCTTAACATGATCCAGACAGTGTAACATAATGATATGGTATTTGGAGCTATTTTATGCTTATCTTTGGGTGCTATCACATTATTCTTATCTTATCTGGTAATACAATATTTGAAAATTTTTTTTTTAAAGTTAACCCCCAACTTGCTTTGCTGAGAGCTGTAGGGGATGAGAACTTGAATTGTTTAAAAAATATATATATTTAAAATACTTATTAGAGAGAAAATGTACATTAAAATGATGTAATATAGACGAAAATATTAAAAAAAAACTATAAAAACTATTTTACAACAAAATTTAAATAAATATAGATAACTATTATACTTTTAAAACTGTATTTATATCAGTCAACTATAAAATTATCAAAGGTTAAATTTATATTTAAGGAAGTAATTGAAAATATTATCTCAACAAAAATGTGGTACATTCCAAATTAATGATCTGAGCCTTCTTGAATTATTTATTATCATATAAAACAATGTCATTATAAATACCTGACCCACCACTAATAAGCTTTAAGTAATTAGTATGAAAGATGAGATAACATCTTTTATACATTATTATCGAGAAGCATAAACACTATAATAGTAATAATAAAGACATGTGCCAATATTATCACAATTGTAACCAGAAACATTAACATTTGTTAATTATGAATATATTATGACAGCTGCAATTAATTGCATACAGTGAGATTTTCTAAGGCATCAGAAGCATGTCATGGAGTATATAACAATATTTTATGAGTTTTAGGTTCAAAAAAAATAAATAACAAAAAAAAATATCATTTTTTTCACTTATGAATTAGTTTTTATATATGACAGTATAGTTAAGTAATTAAAAGACAGGTATTTCCATTAGTAATCTTAATGATTGGAGAAACCTAATTGTACCAGGGATTTTGTAATAGGCATGTTCTGATAATTTAAAATAATAACAATAATAAATGTTTTTTATTTACCTTCCGCACATGATCAACGAGAGGCCACACGGTATCAATATGATCTATCAACGTCATGAACCCTTGATACAGGCGTTGGCCATTCTCACTGTCATCAGGCTGAAAGTAGGTAGCATTGTTCTGACACGAGTCCTTTAAAGCCTCATACATCGCATACGTCGGCGGAGTTCTTTCTGATGTCTCTTCGCAGCATAAAGATGCCTTCGCAGGAGGGTCCGCGAACTCCATTTTATTGTGAGTTTTTCTCGTAAAAAAACGTAATCTTCGATTTAACAATCTAAACTTCATCTGTGAAATATTTCTGACAATAAGCATCTAATCGTTAAACCCTAATTTAAATTTATAAACCAATGTATTTACAAAATGGTCCGTGAACAATTATTATCATCGTACAATGCTGGAATCTGTATGATAAAATAAAGATACTTTCAATTTTACATATTTCTCAAAAGTCTTGTAGTATCAATCATTTCCAATTTATATAAAAATAAAATTACGGATTTGGTCGCGATATACTGTGACGACTTAACCGAACGAATGATAAACATACATTGATTAAATGTCAAAAAAGATTTGTCAATGATTTTAGACATTGACAGTTAGCAGCTGATATAATATTTTGGTCATTGATATTAGGTTCTGTTAGATATTAAAAAGTAAAAGAAAAAAGGTATTTATTACTTTAATAACAATTTATCATAGGTAACAAAACCAAAGTGTAATAATTCAAGAAATTATCAAACATACACGTTTTTACAACTACAAAAAATATATTGTACCTAGAGATGGCCCTTCTATGACCTATGTAGTTGTCGTAGAATTACTTATACTTAATCAAATAATAAGCACATTCGTCCATCTATATTTGGATGTATATTATGGAATCACCCTGGTAGCAGGTAGGTATCGTGCGGGTTTTATCAAAATAAGAACGTGTTAAATTAATAAGGCTCTAATAATAAAGAAAACAAAAGAATATTAAATAATACTGTGATTATTTAAACTATTCTGCACTACTAACTAAACATTGCTAAATTATTATAAAGGAAAGTCAAAAAACACAGATTACGTATTATTTATATTTAATAAGTGTAGTATATTGTTATTTATAAAAACACAAAATAAATTAAATAAATAATCAATTATCATTAATATCAATTTCATTTATATTTACTAAAGTACTAAAATACCCAAAAAAGATATAACAGAAATATTACACAGAATGTATAAAAAAAAACTTAACAATGCCTCAATAATGGCCATAAGCCCTATTTATAACAATTTTTAAAAGTCACAGCAGCGCTATGATCAACTGAAGTTTTATCATATCCATAACTTTTAAACGTAGAAAACAGTATTTAATTATGAACTATTTTACAGTATGATTCTTAATCCTTAAATGTAGTTGTAACAATATATTAATGTATTTCCTTCTTATTAAATAAAGTATGTAAATACCGTAACTTAATATGATAACAATAGCTTATAACAATTTATGAAATTAAAAACTTTTATCATCCTTAATGTTATATCAGTAATAATAATAAAACATAGTTTTAAATAATGCTAAATTCCCAAAAATAATAATTATAATATATTACACTTTTATTGTGTTAACGAAATTAAATAGTTGTCTAATTGATTTTTGTATAACCTACATATTAAATTATTATCCCATAATTGAATATGTAGGCCATAGTACAATATTATTATAAACGCAACTATAAAAAAATACTCTGGACACATAATTTTTTACTGAAGTTTTCATGAACATTCTCAAGTTAAAATGAATAAAATTTAAATACAAATAGAAGGACAGACCCATTAAACTAAAACAAATTATATCTATTAAAGCTAGGTAATAAACATGACAAAATCATTGGATTTTTTTAATCTTAAGGCATAAATTATATATAATAAAAAATATTATATGAAAAAAACTAAGATTAATTTTAAATAAATCAATTTCTATTTATGAGAAGCAGGAGTTTTTTATGACTTGTTTATTAAAACATTAACTTCATATGACATTTCTACAACCTAAACAGGAAAATTAATTTTTTTCTAAAAATAGCGGTTGAATATTGAGTATTCCTTTTTATATAAAAATTTTATAAGTTTTAAAACTTTAATCTGTTATATTATGATATTTTATGAAATTTTTGACAATTAATAACTGAAAACTGTCAAGTGACATCTATGAGCTAATAACCTAATGAATACCGATAATATTAGCATTTTGTTAATTCTAGGTGGTTTACTTGTTTTTTTTTGGATATGTATTTTAAGGATAGACAATTTATTACCGTAAAATAAAATTTGTAATTTAATGAATATGTAAATTGAGCTATAATAATTTGATAACATTTATATATAATAAGTGAAATTATGGAGGAAGAATTGAATTTAATTATTAATGACGAAAAATGTGAAGTATCTCATATGGACATTGAAGAAAATAATACTAATTTTTCGTACCCTTCATTATTTAATAGTAAAACTTTGATAGAACTGTGTAACTCGTCTTGGACTAAATCTCGAAAAGCGAAACAGGATATACAACCTTATTTGCGAGGATGTAAATGGTCCCCCGATGGAACCTGCTGTCTTACAGTCGTCAATAACGACGGTATTCATATAACAGAACTGCCAAGAGATCTCTACTCTGGTTCTGTGCTTCCGAATCGGACTTTAGATATTTTAGATTCAGTTATACATATTAAAGAAGGAGGCTTGGTTTATGATTTCTGTTGGTATCCTGGTATGAACAGTAGCATACCTGAAAGTTGCTGGTAATTAGTTTGTTATTGTCTACGTTATAAAAGAAAAATAATTACAATTATCTTGGTTTTATAAACCTTAGTATTATATTTTAGTTGGCTGACAACTCGACAGAATGCTCCAGTGCAGATGTGGGATGCATTTGATGGTTCATTACGATGTTCATATCGTGGATTTAATGCAGTTGACGAGATGGAACCAGCATTGTCTGTCACATTTAATTTTGATGGAGCTAGGATTATTGCTGGATATAAGAAATATTTAAGAACTTTTGAGGTTGAGAGGTTGGTCATTTGGTTAAACTAAAATATGTTAATAAAAGGATATAATAAAATTTAATTGTGTGGTCATCTTTTTAATCAGACCAGGTAGAGACTTTGCAGAACATAAGATTAATTCTCCAGCATCTTGTTTTGCAACACATGGAAATCTATTAGCCATGGGGTCCTGGAATACTTCTATTACTCTATATAATATTAGTGAAATTGGGACATATAAAAGTGTTGGAAAGATGCATGGGCATTCCGGTATGAATAGCAATTTAATAAGAAATATTTAAGAGAGGATTTTTATTTTTTATTTATTAAATGTAGTAAAAGCTATTTGTTTAGTAGTCATCATTGCCACAGTATAAGTATTTTAAACCAGCATTGTAAAATGAGGTTAACTAAGTTTCATATACACAGACAAAACATAATAAAATTTATAAATTTAATGTTTGGAATTAAATTTAAAAGTATTTTATATATAATTTACTACTTTCTTCCTGTTAATTTGCAATACTATTTATAATATAATTTCAGGTGGAGTCACTCATATGAAATTCACTCCAGATGGCCTAAAACTTGTGTCAGGAGCAAGAAAGGATCACAGGTTACTTATCTGGGATATTAGATATTACCGACGGCCGCTTAATATCTTAAGTAGAGTGGTGGATACAAATCAGAGAATTTACTTTGATATTTCACCATGTGGTAAATACTTAGTTACGGGTGGTACAGATGGTGTCATAAAAGTATGGGATGTTGATAATGTTAACTGGACGGAGAGTTTGGATGTGACCAATGATAAGGATAATGCTACTTTTAGGGTAAGTTCTATGGTTTTATTGCTGAAAGATAGTATGTACTTATTGTTTGAATAGTGTAATATGTAAATCAATTTTTTTATTATTCTAACAATCATACCTGCTTTTGTTCTATAGTGATGCCCTTCGCTTTATCCACCTTTTCTGAATGGAATGGGAATGTAACTTGATATATTTCACCGTCCAACATAAAACTAGAGATTAGATTTGTCAATGATTTGTTAATAAGTTATATCTTTCCCAGCAACAGAATGAATTCACTATTTACTGAGATACCAGGAATTTGAATATTTAAAAAATATATGTTTACCTAATAGAACATTGAGAAGCAACTATATATATTTGAGGAATGATCTCATACCCGAAATTCGATTTAATATAACTTTAATTTCAGTTCCCAATGCACAAAGACTGTTGTAATAGTATATCTATACACCCATTGAGGCCGGTGTTGGCAACTGGATCTGGCCAATATCATTTTGTGGATCCAGTTTTGGCCCTCCAAGAAAATTTGGAAAAAGAAGAACAGGACATGGATAACAATAATCAGTGTGATAAAGAATTAATAAATAATGATATTAAGTACTCAAGTGATGTGGAAAATAGTTTAGTGTTTTGGTGGATAGGTGATAATACTGAAATAAGTTAAAACTCAGTTTTTTTTTTTAAATATGAATTCTCAGTGAATACAATAAAGATGTATGATTTTTATAATATTGCCTAATTTTTCTATTATTGTGTATAATTGTAGAAACATTTATAAATATTAGAAAAAAATCTTTAGAAATCGCTTAGGTTTTTAAAATAATCGCAATCTGAAACGACTGGGTCGTAGAAAAGGAGTTTTTTTTCTGGCTTTCAGCTCACTAACTTAACATATATAATTCTCATGGACACTCTCCGAGCAGGAGGTTGTTAACCAGTCGAGGTAACAAGTTAGTCATTTCCTCCTTCACATGCTCTTTCATTATAGTAGTAATATCCTTTAGTGAGCCATTAAAACAAATGTGTTGCATGAAGAGTCCTTTCCAAAATCTCGAAAAAAAAAACAAATCCATTCTCATAGATCCTGACATAATGTAGAAGTACAAACCTTCTGCTGTGGGTCCTTTAAATCCTTTTGATCTTTCACCTCAGTTTTGGACTCACCTGCGACCTATCCTTGACACTACAAGGTTATAAGCATTAGGACAACATACTTAACAAAGTTCTTAAACCCATTATGAACCATAGTTGATATAAAATATTATTGAGCGTTGAAAAACTAATCAAAAACTGAATGTTATGATGTAACATGATTTGTCTTAAACAAAGATAAAATCAAATTTACATCTACGGATCGAAAAGGGTCTAACCTCTATAAAACTTTATTAATAGTTTCACGTTCAAAAGGTATCATTGTGGGATAAAAGTGCCAATGGTAATCCAATTTCTGCAGATTTTTCTTTAAAGTTGTTGGTGGATTTCAATTTGATATTGATAGAAAATAAAGAAAATGATAAAAAACGTTTAACAAACCCAACAAAGTAGACAAAAAGTGATCAATACATTTATAAAGTTATTTGACAAAATTCATTTTAAATTAATTTACAAATATAAAAGAATGATAATATTATTTGAGGTTTTATTGAAGTACAAATAAATCAAATAAATAAAGTCAAGGTTGAAAAAAAGGGAAACAAGAAAAACCTTATATAACATCCAAGTGTTGTGTGCGTGTAACTGAATGTGTGTTTGGCTGTGTTGAGTTCGTACGTGTAGGTATTTGTGTTCTGTGTGTCTGTGTAGATGCTCATTTCACACATTGCATTTGAATAATAATTAAATGGGGTTAAATGGTACATCTTTATATATATATATATATTTGTAGAATTTTATAGCCACGCGCTTGGTGTATTTACAGTGACGACTTTAAAGCACAGACTTATGACCTAGTATTGGGAAAACTTCGTCTGATCTTCTCTTAGACTGAAAGCAAACAGGGTCATAGTGGAGCTCATCCTGTTTGCCCTGAACTGAAAAGATAAATAGCCCCCTTCCCAAAACCTCTGTATTTGTTTGTAGCCTGTGTTTGCTAATGTATATAAAAAATATATAAATGAACTATAAAAATGAATAGGAAGATGACGAGAGTAGAGACAGTTAATTATCTTTTTTAAACTCTTTTCAAGATAAAGTGAATTAAGTTCAGTTTAAGTGCCCCTTTTACGTGTTCACTTCCTTTGTACACCAAATTGAAGTAACTAGATTATAGACTAAAGAGGGATGTTTTAGAATTCGGTTTTATTTGGATTTTAATTTTAAAAGACAGTTATTGAAAAAATTTATATATAGGACATGAATAAAAATTATAGATTAACTTATCTTTCATCTATAAATAGCCTGCATATTTTTAATAAATTATCTCACCTCTGCTCATCTTTTATATCTGTAACAAAATAGCACAAATTTCTATTCTTAATAAAGAAACAGCATTATATAAGTTAGAACTAACATTAATACAAATAAGAATTTGTAATAGAATTACAAGAAATATTGAACTGCCCACTGTAATTATTCAGAGGTCTGAAAATTGTTCGTATTTTCTGGATTAAACCTGTCCAAATACAAAATTCTAATCTATTTTAATATTCAAGCCCGAACCGTTTATCGCATTAGAGAAGTTTGACGGGCCTTAAAATGTGATGGAGTCAAAACCTTAAGCCGTTAAGAAAATATTTCTTCTCAGTTGAGAACCGTTTGCGGTTGAGAACATCTTACGTAACTCTTGAAAGGCATCGCCTACCTGTAGCAAATACAAATTAAACGTTTTTAATACAATAATATTATTTATATGTAAACATGGAACAATAAATAAAATTCTAGTGACTTTTTGTATTGATAAAATGACAGCTTTTTAAAAAATAACTTTTTAAGAATATAGCACATATAGGAAAATTATTATTAGTTAATTTCTTGATATAATTCTTTCGCCTTGTTTAAGTTAGTTCAAGGATTATTCGTTGCTTTGTTCTATCGTAGGGGTATTCATGATGACCTACCATGAACTCTTAAAACAATCATAATTTTAAACCGTTTTATTTTAATATTATAATAATTTTACTTTTTGAGACCTTTTGAGTTATTAGATTAGACTAGTAATGTTTCAAATATAATCGCAGGAATTTAATTTAGGAATTTAAAGATGTCGTGGAACAAAAAGTAAAAGTTTCAACAACTTCCAGAGATGGTAAATGATCTGACTCTATTATGTAATTACTCACTTTTTTTGTTAGTGTTGCCACGACCTGTATGACGTAGAATTGCTATAGTCGATCTCACCAAACGAACATAAAGAAATATATCTAAAACACTAAAAGGTTAAAAATAAATACTCCTGCCGTCCGCCGACATTTTCAACCAAGTTTTGTATTTACTAAAATAAAAAATAAGTTTTGTTATCGTTCAATTCTCTTTCATTAAAAGTTGTAACTTTAGAAGCAGATTTTTATACCTTAGAAACTTTGACTAATTTGTAAAGTTTGCCAATTAAAATGATATTATGATCCTTCTAGTAACTTGACAATAAAAATATGTCCGGAACTTTCAAAGTCGTTCTAATTACAGTTAGATAGTATAATAATATTATTATAAGGTATTGTTCACATAACATAAACCTAATTTTTGAAAAAATCTTAGAAAATATTAAAATTTTAAACCATATGTGCCATCTTGAAACGAAAGTTAGTTTTTCATGTTATATAAATTTCTTATATTCTCAAAATTAACAACAAAACTAGAGATTGCAAGTAAATCAATAAAGAGATGAGGTATATTGGAGCATTTCAGTAATATCCCACAATGTCCCACAGGTTTCATATTTACATAATCACCTGATATAATCGGACGATTAGATTTTTATCGAAATTGTGCAATCATCCTCAATTTTATGATAATAGACTCGTTTAGGACCGCTGATATTTTTACGCTTCTAGTAATTTGCTTGAAGACGTTCTAATGGAATAAATATACTTGGCTTCAGTGAGCACATTACAGTGTCTTTGTGATGTACTTGTATACAGCTGACTTTGTATTTATTCTGTTTTTTAACCTAGTTGTATATTATATATAATTAATTGATTGCATTCACATAAACAAAAACTGAATTAACTCGTCTAGTTTCGAACATAATTGCGATAGGGACAAAAACAGTTTTTCTGTCCTGAGAATGAGTTTTAAAGTGAAACAAGAGTTGATCTATATTTTGTACAAATAACAAGTTAAATTTAATTTAAGAAATTAGAAAACCATGTACAGTTACTGTTATATTTCATATTTTTATAATATTATATCAAGGACAATTTAAAAAGTAAAAAGTAAGCTAAGTAAGGACTAACTACAAATTTTTTGTGTAATTCTTTTGTGATAGATACTATACATATAATGAGTACATATTAGTAAGTTAGTTCACATAGTTCGCTGTTGAGACATTGCACATGCATTACAAATATACATATATGTGTTTTTATTTATGAGATGTATATATGCATTTACTATGAAATATGGAATGTCACGTAAAATGTGAAATCAAATATATAATAGAATAATGAAAGATCACGTCATATTTATTATGTATTTACAATGGTTTAATTTAATGCGAGCTTTTTATTACACTTATGGATACTAGCCGTTAGAGAAATTTCATAGAAATTAAGCTTATCTTATGTATTTTATCATATCAATAAAGGACTCTATAAAACCGAATTTTATATAAAAGTAAGTAATTAACTTACAAATTTACTTATTATAATTAAACTAAATGCGACTTCATGTGTTGAAGTGGTAACACAGAATGTTTTATTCATTACAAATTATAAAATAATGTTATATCTAAACTTAAACAATAAGACACACAGAGTTTCTGGAAACGATGAATGGATGTGGATCCGATGTTGCGCAAGGGTTGCCGGAACGGAGCCGCAGTGGGTGGTCTCGGCGAACGCGGTGTCGCAATGTCGTAATGTAGGGTTGTCAGGTACGTAACAACTACATTAATAAATAAATTGATGAGTTATTAAATAAGTTAATAATATTTAATGCAATAAGCCATTCCAAATACTGGTCGAGCCATTAGTCGTATATAATATTTTTTTTAGAATATAGATATATGTTACCTTATGATATGCGTACTTTAATTGAAGATTGGAGATCTGCTCCTCTTGTGATATGTGATTATTTAGTGACATAGTTTAAAGTGTATTACTATAGTCATAACTATAGATACAAAATCAATTTGGACAAAGCAAAAGCAATGTTGCAACCTATGTTGCGTTATATATATCAGACTAACACTAACAAAATATCATCCATTTACAAAAATATTTGACGGAGCTTAATTATGACAACAAATAATCACTTTAATCATTAAACAAACTTAATCTTAAATAGATTTATGAGTTGACTTGTTACACGAAACCATATTAACATATGTAATAAGAATGCGGCGGCATATACAATATTTTTAATAAGAAATATAATTTCTAAATCGGTATGTAATAAATATTTTTATGATGAACTCGTTTCCGATGAGACCATAAAAATACAATAAACAAAGGTCATGTTCCGCATCCCAACTCAAATAACAAAGATATCGATTGTTAGAATTATAAGTTCTATAAAATTTTGTTAGTACAGAAAAAAATATATATTTATAATTATTTTCAATTCTTATGAACTTTTTGTTCCGTAAGTGTAATAATATTTTTTCTAAAGAACAACAAAAAACGAACTGGATGAGCATCATTCGTTTAATACTTTTCAGCCATTACAAGTTTTTTCCTGTCATACATCAGTATTGCTCCAACTCTTTTCATCTTCATGTCATCATTCACACAATACATCCATCGTGTCGTACATCCAAATTCATCTGGTTATTATATGCCTATTCTTAATTTTATTTTTTTAACGTTACAAAAATCCGTTAAGAATACCCAGTCGGCAAAATGAGGTATAGGATCACCCGGAAGTATGGAATACATGAATTTTCAAAGCTACCCACCGGTGAAAAGCTACCCACCAAAAAACGAAATGTTGCCGACATCGTCAGAATGGGACATTACATCGATATGAACGCTCGACAATGAAAGGTCTATGCTAACCACGGCCGCCAAATTAGTACGCTGAGGATCCAAGACTGCGCACACCAAAATGTGACGCAATATGCCTATGTCATGTCATATTTTTTATAACAAGTGCTTCAAACCTGCCTTTTATATGTTATTCAATTCTTATCTTTTGAAAGTTGCTGACATAAATGCATTATGATTATTAATGATATAATAGTATTAATGGACGTCTATTTATAAATGGCTTTAGAAGATTTTTTTTTATAATTTAATTTGAAATAACCAAATATTATTTACACGTACATGAAAGTAGTAATATTCGAATACACATTTTTTGTTTGGTAAAAAATAAGCAGTACGGAATATATCATAGAATAGAATTATAATAAACATATTATAATTATATATATATTTTATTATATATATATTTAACCAAAAAGTGTATTAAGTTTATATAAAGGATGTCTCAAAACCAACGCATAATGTTTACTTGCTATAATCCGTAAAGTGTTGGCAATCATTTCAAAAATTTGACTGCTAATTGGTTAGGGTTGGTAGTTGGCATCGACTTTAGGCCGGAGGCCTCACTGGTATGAGAAATGTTCTAAGTGTGTAAATGCAATCGATATCGCGGCATGATTACACATTTTATTTTACAAAGCTTCGACCAAGGACTTTTGACGCAAAGAAATTAGATAGAGGAATCTGAAAAAACTAATGACCCAAAGTAACAGACAGTCGCAGCACCCTCGTATCCTCTTGTGACGAATGGCTTCTCATTTTCTTCACTAGAACCTTTTTTCCGGGATAAAGAGCAAGTTAAACTCCTTTTTTTTTACATTGATATTATTAGCAGGATTAAGGATCATTATGTAAAAATTGTTTTTTGTGATAATGCAATATTCCGAACCATTAAAATGAGTTTTTATTGTAACGTATTTGTCAAATGGAGAAATATTAAATAAAGGACATTAAAACCATAACCAAAATCGCTTATTTAAACGTGCCCTCAAAGTTTTTGTCTAATCACCATTACTACGATTTGAGGCGTAAATATTCTCACTGAAGTTGGCAATTTTCAACGCAAACAAAGACCTCGGTTCGTAATGAGCTCAGTGGGAGAGGTATAGAATTGAACGTGAATTATGAACACAGAACAAATTATTTTGCTTTTGCTAATACTCTTTATATAGGCCTTCGCCCTTTTACTCAAATTTATAATCTACTTATCTTGCTGATAGTACTAAAAGTAAGAATATATTCCTTAAAATGGAAGGTGACCAACTTAAAAATGACTTAGCTACCGTTCGCGGATTGGGATATTAATTGTACATCAAAACAATAAATAAAATATGTATATTTTAACACAAATAGTAATCATTCAAACAATTTACTACAATCTGATTAACCTAAAATCAGTTGAGTATTTCATATTGCACCCAAGAGTATGTTACTGAGCCTGTTTACTGCAGGCAAAACTTATTTCCTTGTCCTTGGATATATATCGCTTGGTGTAGAAGTCTATGAATAAGCAAATGAAAAACGCCAAGTTAGCGAGACCGATCCAATATGAAACAGTTCGCATGGGACACTGGGATGTATAAGTCTGGATTACAACATGACCTATGACTGTTATGAACTGCATCTGTAATTATTGAAATAAATTATTAAATTTACATTAATCATAACTTATAATAATACAACTATAATTTTCTTTATTTATTTCTATCAAATTATACTATAAATGTATTCTTTATTATTGTTCTCTTATAAAAGAATGTAATATATAAGACAAAAGTTATATATCTTCAATTATAAAAATATAGTTTGAAAATATACTATTTTAGATAGTTAAAAAAAAGGTAGGAGACACATATGAAGTGGGGGAGAAATGATAAATGTTGCAAAGAAGACATTTAAAAATACATATTATAGGCGGTAGTAGATAATTTTATTATTGTTTAAGTTCATCGCAAATATATTAAGCTACAAAAATGTATGTTACTATGCTGTATATTTGTTTTAATGTTACATTATTCTTAAGGTTTCATGTTTTGGTATTTTAACACATTTAAGGCTTTATAAATTGAATGTCATTTCTAAAGAAAAAAACAAAACCAAACACGTAAACAACATTTCAGTACAAATACGCTCTATTAATATTTACTTTCATCGGTTTCTTTTAAACGTTTAATGAACAAACCGAGGACATAAAAATATAAACTCAATGTAATATTGCCAACTTAAATGTTTAAACGAAAAATGTAAAATGAAAAGGTGAACGTTAAATTATTGAGGACCAAACTATTTACATATATAAGTATATATGTAAGAATGTATGCAAGACAAATTTTAATATACCAACTTAGGGTAAGTCAAATTCGAAAATAAATATAATATAGAAAAAAAGTATACTAACCAACTGCATCAAAGTCAAATACTTCTTCCACCATAAATATTTTGCAAAACTCGGCCCCAGGGCAGATATTGCATAATAAATGTACATCACAACGTGAATGCTACAGTTCACGAACGCCATGAACGCCCAATGGTCAGACGGGTCATACTTCAAGCAACTCCATGACATGATCACCATAAATACATGATGATAAACATGGAGAAACGTTATCTGAGATGTTTTCTTTCGGATAACAAAAAATATTGTGTCAAATAAATCTAGTATCTTTGTAACCATGTATTTCCAGTAGAGAATTGCGATCATCTAGAATTTTAAGTAAAATTAAATTTTAATGACTATTCAAGACGTTACAGTTCACGTTACAGCTTCAAAAGTCGTTGGCGAGATTTATTTTGCAAAAGTTTAGTTCAAGTTCAATTTATGTACCTGTAGCCTATTAACAAATTTACACATTTGCAAAAATAATATTACATTATATACAAATAGTTTATGGTTTACAAGATCTTATTTCCTTTTCAACATAAGTATCATTTATATTGTGTATACGTTTTAACAAAATTTAATTAACCCGGCTGGTTTCGAATCAGTCCCGGGCGAATATTCATGGGCGATTATTCCAGCATACTCAGAGCTCATAAATCCGGAAAATTACGACAAAATTAACACGAGTACAGGTGGGTAAATATATATAACAGGCTATAAAATATACATATATAATTATAAATAACAAATTATTTACACGTATCCACTTATATTTTAAAAAGTTTTACTTACGTATATTGTACGATCATCATATTCACATTTTCTTGGAAACAATCCCTTATCCATTATATACGAGAAAAACTGAAAAATAATATATTAATTTCCATATTTATAACATTTTTTTCGTTAATTTATTCATTGCTTACCTTATACGTTAGAAAACTAGAATTCAAAACTTTGAAAACATTATATATAAACAGTAAACTTTTTAATTGGAATGGTGGACGCTTTTCCATCATCATGGGTCCTAATTTTAGGATGAAAATTAAATATGTTATGACAATAAATGCCAAATCATTTGGATTCATCAGTGGCCATCGGTCGACGAAGCTTACTGGAACAATAATACTTGCATTAATATATAATTATTAAAGAATGGATGAAGGAATATATATTTTTTAGTTTCTTTTAACAAAAATAGTTTTATTTTTATACTAAATAAATTATTATGAAATAAAAAGCAATTATTTAATGTGAAAAAAACGTGGGATATCATTTTAATATTTAACTTAAGTATAAAATTAGAATCGTTATAATGATAAAAATAACCCTTTGATTAATTTTGTAAACAATAACTGATTTTTTTAAAATTATTTTTTAAAGACGTATTCAAAATGTTATAATTCTAATGTGGTTTCTTAAAAGGCACGCACGCCTTCAAAATAGTAGACATATGTAATGGGTATCAAGATGGGACATTTTAATATTGTTACAGGTTGCTTTTACCAACTGAGTTTGAAAGCAAATTATTTATTGGCTTGTTTTTTTATATTCAATTATTTAAAAATTTTATTTCTTATATTACACATGAAAAAAAAATTCTAACTTCTAAAGTGTATAATTTTTCGGTACTTCTTTGATAAAATCAACGCAAAAAAAGTCTGCTAATGCTTAATTTTTTTATTTTTTTATTTGGGATAACTAAAAAAACAGATCAAGATGCAATTTTATTTTTTAGGGCCGAAATATTTACTTCAACAAAAAGAAAGTAGACCTAACCTAACCTAACCAAAATTATGTTGTTAAAAACCAGCAAACAAGGCGTATGTGGCTCCCCAATCGCAGTGTTCAAAATTCTATTGTTTGTTATTGTCAGGACAATAGTCATATACTTTAGATAAGATAGCCTGCTAGTAATTGTTTTGACAATTATTCTGATAGATTGACAATATATACTAGAATTATTTATGTTACGTCCAATTACATTTTTTAAAACATATTTCGTTTCTAAAAATGCCTCTAATTTAATTGCTTTGGCGAAGTTATACCCGTATCATACTTTTCTGCGTTGTTTTTAACAGACAATTTTTTTTTCTTTTTGGACCTATATATTGCTTTACGTCCACAAGAATAATCTGGAGAAATTAGAAAGAAACTAAATTTGCTCAAAGAGCAAGCGGCTGGTAACAACATTTTAATTGTTTTTTTTGTTTACTTAAAAAAAAATTCTTATCTTTTTATTATAATGGTCGTATTCTGACGGTCGTTTAGATAGCACCCATTGTTTCAGTGAGGTAAAAATAATTAAAAAAAAAAATTAAGCGTAAACACGTTCCGTTCATTATCATCATCATTAATTTTGTTTCTTAAAGTAAATAATTAAATAACTGAAGGTAACAGAGAAATTTTGACATAACCTTAATTTTTGTTGGAAAAAAACTTTAATATGCTAAGGATAGGGACTTTATACATCATGATTTATAGTATTAATTTGATCAAAAGGCTCGTACATTTTCTGTACATGCTGCTGAAGGAGAGATAGAAGGGTGAGAACCTGAACGGGGAAAAATTTTAATATATTTATTAATAATCAAGACACATGTAGTAGTCTAACGCTTTCTTTCAATACTAAGTATGTTTTGGGCCCAGATTTTATAAATATATTATGCTTTATATTATGATTTATAAATAAAAACATTAAAAATATTAGTTCCGGCTAATATAATACTAAGAAAATAAGTAAATCTATATTATAAAACAATTGAGGTAAAGATCAGAAAATGTATATAGATCCATTAAGCAAGTATATTACATAAAACCAACGTTCTTGAGGTCTTTATAAGAATGAAAGAACTATATCTAGAACAGACAATATGACCTTAAAACGAGTAACGATTTAATTTTCTAATAAAAGTCGAGACGCTCTGTCATCTTGATCTTTTCTTCATTATCTATACTTTAGACAATTTAATATTGTTTAATAAATTCATTATGTCTCGTATCTTATTCGAACATCATTTAAGATTAAAGTCTGCTTTGTTCTTAAACCTCAAATCCTTTTATACCAATTATATTAAAATTTAATTGAAATGACTTTAATCCATGTTGAATTATATTGTTATAATTGACAGTGAATTTAATAAAATAGAATATAACTTACAATGGCCTTTCGGTAACTGTAGAGACATTTTAAAACACCAAGACATTTATAAAATTAGTTTATGTTTCAAGTGAATCACATTTTATTTTGTATTAAAACGTCAATGTTCGACCAACGAGATGTCAACACCATTTTGTTTTAAAAAATATTACGTGAAAAGAGATTTTAATTGAAATGTCTAGTCTATAAATATTTTACTTGTTATACATCAGCAAAATATGAAATTGATTAAAATGAAGCTTTAGGCAGTTCTAATAATGATAAAATACGAACCAGAACCTAAACCAGCAAAAGATTTATTTTTGTATTTTTCGATTAACATCAGGTATTCGGCCTGTGTTCTCTTAACCAATAATTAAATTAATTTAATTAAGGTATAAAATATATATATATATATTAAATGATGTCTCATTGGTCTTCTTAAGACCGACAGGAGTTTTCGTTGTTGAATGAAATATATTCTAAATAAGTAGATATTACCAATAAGTCAGTTTTATATTGATATAAGAATATAAATAACAAATTTTAAGCGTGTAGAAGCCATTCTTGTTAATTTAATGCTTGACTTCCTCGCAGCAGGTAAACGTTTGATGTTACGCCTGAAAATGTAAGGATTTCATCGAAGCGCTAGATTGAGCTCCTGCGGCCTGCCCTAAATAATATGTAAATTTATATTGTCTTTACCTTTAAAGTAACTTCAGCTTGTAAGATTATTTATACAACATATCGTCATGTATGTTAATGAGGAAATCCTTTACTTGAGTACATTTACGTCACAAGAATCTGATCACTGTTTGATAAACTTATCACATATTAAATTAACCTTGTTACAAGACTTTTGAAGAAGTAATTCGTAAAATATTTAAGCAGCTCTCAGGCAATCATATCATTTTTAATTTTTGCCATTTAGATAATTTTGAGAATTTTGACAATATGTCAGTGCTACCAGCACTGAAGCAATTCAGTTGACATTTTGATAATTGCAAAATAATAATATGAACGTACTTAGACTCTTGCTATACATTTACGTACATTATTCAAATCAGTCGCCGAAGAAAAAATAAAAGATGAAACATTAATTAAAAAAGAGGTGATTAAGAATCTTGTCATCTTTGATAAATATCAGAAAAACAAGAGGTATAGGTGATTCAGGACATCCAGAACTACAAATATGCGTAATAGAGATTGTTTAAGAAGTGATCTTGCGATTCCATATTCTGGTTTTGCCAGATCTGATTCCTCGAGTGTAGATGAAGGTGACATATAACCCAACAATAGTAACCTAAATGGTTGTCATTAAAACAACAAATCTTTATAATTGAAAGGATTCCATCATTAATATACATGACGATACGTTCTATAAATAATCTTACAAGCTGAAGTTACTTTAAAGGTAAAGACAATATAAATTTACATATTATTTAGGACAGGCCGCAGGAGCTCAATCTAGCGCTTCGATGAAATCCTTACATTTTCAGGCGTAACATCAAACGTTTACCTGCTGCGAGGAAGTCAAGCATTAAATTAACAAGAATGGCTTCTACACGCTTAAAATTTGTTATTTATATTCTTATATCAATATAAAACTGACTTATTGGTAATATCTACTTATTTAGAATATATTTCATTCAACAACGAAAACTCCTGTCGGTCTTAAGAAGACCAATGAGACATCATTTAAACAATATATATAAATTTAATACCTTAATTAAATTAATTTAATTATTGGTTAAGAGAACACAGGCCGAATACCTGATGTTGATTTAAAAATACAAAAATACAATCTTTTGCTGGTTTAGGTTCTGGTTCGTATTTTATCATTATTAGAACTGCCTAAAGCTTAATATTTAGCTGCTGTATATCAAGTAAAATATTTATGGACTAGACATTCCAATTAAAATCTCTTTACACGTAATATTTTTTAAAACAAAATGGTGTTGACATCTCGTTGGTCGAACATTGACGTTTTAATACAAAATAAAATGTGATTCACTTGAAACATAAACTAATTTTATAAATGTCTTGGTGTTTTAAAATGTCTCTACAGTTACCGAAAAAATAGAAATATAAAAGAAATAAATTAATAAACAGTAACTACATTACTAGGTATGTAGTAAAAATAATAGAATTAAATTATTTTATTTTACTCTTAAAATCGATAAAAACTAATTAATGAGATGGTAGACCTCAATATTAACGCTTAGGAAGATGGTGATGGATTATTTCTTGGTTATCGGTTCATTAAGAAGCTGTCTTGTAATTAATTACTCAGAAGGTGCGGAACACGTCGACTAAGAATAATCCAAGCGCATGTATAAATCCTCTAGCACTAAGGACGTTCTATTAAATATGTTATTTATAAAGTTATTAATGGTAGAGCTTCCATCTAAAGTATATCGTATATCTAAACGCAACGTAGAAAACATTTGCAATATATTGAATTTATAAATAACACATAATAGCTGTTTTAAATATATTTGGGTTACATTAAAAGTTATTTTAAGTTATATTTCCAAACTATATTTAGTCTTATAAGTTCTAAAAGCATAAGTTATATTTGGAAATCAATAAAAAGAATAAACTGTACCATATAAAACAAGTCATCTAAATGAAATTAATATTGAAATATAAATTAAACTTATCAATACTAATTATTTACTTGTGCTTCTAATATTATTAAATAACCTGTAGATATTGGCATTTCTTCTGCAAGATATTAAATATAGGAGTTTTAAGAAAATTGTTGTTAGAACGGAAATTAGATATACTGTATTTGGTTTCTTGTTTCAAGCGATAGTGGAAGATTTAATGGTAGGTATTTTTTAAGAAAATAATTTTCTTTATTGAGTTCTTGTTCAAATATTAGACTATTTATTTTATTAATATTAGAATATTTGGAAGAAAATGATATGTATATGGATACCAAAGTTAACGATAGAGTTAGTCTTCTTAGAAAAGAGGGTTTTATTAAGTGTAAAGGGATTTAAGAATATAGATTGAAAATTTGTATCTCAATCTGAAATTTATATTCGCAATGTTTATACACAATTTGGTGAAAAATCTGGTCGTAAAAAACATCAAATTTCCTAAGTACAATCTTTATATTATTATAAGTATTCTAAAAAGCATTTTAGATAAGATTATTTTTTATATAGTACTGTGAGAAAAAATATGATTAATATAAAATTTTACTTTCTTTATTTTTTATTACAACAGGCAGGTGTTATGAGAAAAGAAATACATGAGGTGTTACTAACGTTCTACTCATGCTGATGACGATCATTGCAAGAAAACACATACTTTTGTACACTTTAATGACTTTACAAATATGATGTTCAAAAAATCAATTCTATTTTTACAAGTTTTCATTACAAGTTACTTATTCCTATTTTAAGACTTATACGCGTTTTTAAATAATGTAATTAAATGTTTGTAAAACCTCCCTCGACATTTCGATCAGGTTGCACTGATCGTGGTCACGATTAAGAGTCAACTATTTTTACAAGTGACTTATGATGACAAATCTTGGAACGAATTTTGAACTAATTCACCTCCACCCATTAAGCAAAAAGTACGATTTCCAATTAAACATGACCATGCTACGGAAACAAAATTGCGGATAACACATCTTTATACAACCTACTTAATATGGGCATCTAATGAAAAGGCTTATTTTCTAGAATACAATACAATATGAAACAAAATGCAAACTAAAATAATCACTAACAGAAAATGACATTAAGTTTAACACGCTTCAATAAAAGCTTGTTTTTCCTCATATACTTATATATTTAGACTTAGACGCTGAATGCTTTAATAAAACATGTTCTATGAAAAAGGTAAAACCTTACCCATTGAAGAGGGTTAACGAACTCTTATGTTGTGTATCTTCCTGTATCGTATACTCATGAATAAATTGTAATCGCTATTAAAACCTTTCTCATTTATATGGATATGATACAAAAATATATAAAAATCCCTGTATTTTATACATATTATGGTAAAAGGTTTTTGATTACTATATGAAATTGAAATATATATAAACATCATGAAGGTACATAAAAAAAGAGCGAGAGTTCTAATGTATGAATTTAAAAAATCGTTCATTTGATTTCTTTACAATTCCCTACATCCGGATAAATTAAATCACCTTTTTTATATGATAAAAACAACTTTTCAATATGAAACAACCTCACGAATCATCGCATTTATAAAAAAAATACATAAAAATATGTTATTTATTTTTTTAAATGTATTTATATATAAAAAGCATTATTCAGTATATTTATACTATGAATACATGAACTTAATTTTGGTTTTTAGATGTGGTGTTGTGATAAATTGCCATAAAATATGTATTTATACAATAATGAACTTAATTATGCGGTTATATTATTAATAAATAGGGTCAATTAATGGATAATATTCAATGAAAGTTTATTCACTTTATAAAACTTCTCTTAGCCAGTTATATAGCAATATGTGTGTGTCAGAGGCTGTTTATTATACTTACGCTTCCCACATTTTTTATTTTAGATAATATTATATGAGCGCGGCGTCGTTTGCGTGATGTTTGATTAAACGCCGGTAAAGATAAGAAAAAATAATTGTTGTTTCTATAATTGACTTAATTAACTAAAGCCACTTATAAATTATCTTTATTATGTTGATATACACAAAGGAAGCGGAGCTCATACTTTCCATTCATTATTACCATGAATTTTTAACTCAGCTCTAAAAAATTTATTTGTTGAACTCAACATAATTTATTTAAATTAAGAAGCTATATAGAATTCTTTTTGAAAGTCAAAAAGCTAAAGTGTTGACTTTGCAAGTATTTGCGCTGGAAGAAGCCACAAGAAACATCCTGCAACACATCCTAATCCTTGTTTTAGCATCGTTACCACTTTGTATGTAATCTGTAATGAAAGCGAAATATAGGTTCTGTTATTTAAAATGTTTAAAATAAGAAACCTTATAATCCATGTAAATATGACAGGAATGTAGAACTAGCAGAGCCGTGGTGAACTGTTGAAGTTTATTTCTTTGTTTAACTTGAAGTTTAATTTTTCACAATACTAATCCTTACTTACTTACTTACTTACTTTTACATATCAGGTATAACTGAAAGAAATTTTATCAATGTCATTCATAAGAAGAGTCATCAATGATCACTCGTATGGATCGGTTTCTTTAAAAACCCTAAACTAATAAAATCGAATTTCACAAAAGGCAAGCCGTAAAAGAAAAGCTGGTTTTTCTGAACTTTTCAAATGCTTCACTTCAAGTATGTAATAGTTTTCTTTATTTTCAGCATTGGAAGCTAGTGCTTTCTGCTGTGGAGGCAGCGAGGGGTAGAAGTTAAATGAGGAACGGCAACTGATCGCACAAATAATAAATTATGTATGTAAAAAATGGGTTTCATACTTACGATGGTTATTCATTTTTTCTGTTAACGGGTTGCATAAAGAGAAAAAATACTATTTGTAAAAAAAATTATTAATAATAGTGATATTATTTAATAAATGCCAGTTATCTACTACAGATATAGAGTTATTGCCAAATATTACATATTAAACTATCTATTAGGGAAAAAGTAATATTCTTTAGTCAAAAGATATGTCACAATATAAAATTAAAAACGAGCGAAATAGGCTAACTATAAATATTAAATATCTCAAAAGTTACAGACAATTCTGTCATATCTAAATTAGGTAAAATAAATGAACAGAGAATTTTTTTCAAAAATATTATATGTTTTTTATTATTTATATCAATGATATATATTTGTTTATAAATTTAATCAAACAACCTATTAACGAAATATTAAAACTAATTAAACTATAACATCATTATCAATTAATTTTAATATACTGTTCATAATATAACATTTGTCACATCGTGGTAGATATTTTTGATAATATATTAATTGTTGATGTAATTACTAAAATTCTAATATATTATGTATGTTAATTAAATAACTTGCTTTTAACTAAAATGTTTAAAAATATATACATGAAGTATTTTATATTATCAGATTAATACTCTAAAAATCTATTCTAGGCAATATTCTAACTTCCCTTGCTTCATCTGCGTATATTATAATAATCACAATTGTTCACTTTTCCTAAAAAGGGTAACGCTTTTGCAAATTGTAAGCCTATGCTGTCGCTTACCATCAGAAAGGCCATCGCTTTTATTCAATATCATAAAAAAGCAAATCTACTAAAGACTCCTCAAACCATTCGATGTTTATATGTAGACGTAAGCTACAGGCATTGTGAACTATGTAACTTTTAATTCTTTTTAAGGGGAACTCTTTAAGATTTTTTGTAGGGCACGTGGGGTAGTTTGGTAACCTATGTTTAGGTTTATTTAATAGCATTCTAGCTTCTCCGTTTTCGAATGAAGCTAGAATGATTTATAAATTAATTATTTTGTGCTTGAGGTTACGAGAATGTAATAAGTAGTTTAAGTTAATTTTAATTATGATATGCTTCATCTATTTGTATCAATCATATGGGTGACATATTCATTATTGAAAAAACCCCTTTAAAAATAAAGAGGAAAAAAAAAGACCATGACACAAAAAATAAATAAACAATAATAGTAATAAACGACGTTTTGAAGTGTCCTCAGTTATTATGGAAAATTAAATATATATATATGTATATATATATAGGCATGTATGTATCTCTGTGTGTGTATGTGTCTATTTTATAGAAGCGTTTTTTTCGCCTCCATTTTCGTGCGGCCTCATTGTGCATAATATATGCATTGAATTTGTTTTCGTACCAATAGATGCGTATTCATGTAAAACGGTATATTAGAATTGATTAGATATGTCTATATAACATATGTTTGAAAATATATATTATAGGTTCGCTTTCGTTTTAATAAGCCTCATTGTTAGACGGCAATTCAAAAATATTCTCCCACAAACATTTTATCCCGTATCCTCGAATGCGGCGGTAAAAGAAAAATATACTCTAGAACAAGTGGAAAGTTGCGGAACGTGAATCGCTTGACATAAAATGCTGGGATGAGGTTGTTTCTATGTGATTTCTTATTCTCAGGTAACGAGGATTCACTTGAATTTTTTTTATGTTTTAAATAATTGGAGACTCTTTTAACTAACACTTGGTGGCTGGGTCGATATTGTAAGAGAATTAAAATGACTTTATTAGAATTACTTTACCATAACAAGAAACAAGATGACATTTAATATATCCAGTAATATTAATATGATAAAACTATTAAAATTACTTAGACATACCTTTTACAATTGAATAAATTCTGTTTAATTGTTTTCTCGATAATAAATCATACGAATTATATATTATAGTAATATATTAATTATAGTAATTATTATAAATATTACACCTTATTATTTCTTCGTAGTTTAATAAGTCACTATTTAGGTAAAGAAAAACTTTTTTATTATAAATATATTTTGCATTTACGTTGAATAACTTTGGAAGGATACTTAGATATTAGGTGAGAGAAATTCTGTCTGAACGTTTTTAGTGTATTAACAATATTATATTCGTTATTTAATTTAAAAAAATTTTGTTTTATAACAACTTTGTATGTATATAAAATAATATTGAACATCATTAAAAATCAAAGTCTATAGTATCAAATACAAATGGATGTCTGTTTGGTTTTATATTGTAGACTAACTGCGTAAAAATATTTGGTTATCCGAAAACACGGATCATTAATTTTAAAAAGTATTTACTTTTTGTGGTTTCGTCAGTTTTGTTGAAATATATTTTTTCACCAAATTAAATGATGTTTTTCAGCCAAGAAATTAAAATATTTTGCTACTATAGATTTTTAGAAACCATCAAGTAGTTTCGAAAATTAAGGCATTTTACCAAATACAATATTTTCAAATTTATAATATTAATATTGTAATTAATAGTATTTTCTAATTGTGTTGAGGGTTTATTTCAATATTATATTTTGTAATACACATATATACATATTATATATACATTCCTCACTTCCCCGGCACCTTCTTTGGGTGGTCCGATTGAATTGTAATTATTCATAAAATTAATATTAAGATCAGTCTGTTTTAAGTAGCTTAAGTGAATACTAGTATATTTTTTAATTATTTTTGTTTTAAAAGTCCTTCGACGTGTACAGAACTAGACTGCGTTGCTTTACAACTAATAATTACTTAATCTGTTACATTATTAAAAAAATTATATATATATCTTTATCAGTTCAACTTTATATTTTCTTATATGTCAGTAAGTGAATATTTCTAAATCGACACAAGAACACGTCCGCTCACTTCCAAATCAATGTTCTACTCACAATATTTAATACATAATATTAACCTATTAACAATTATAAAATAAACGTAATTAAAACAATATCCAACCCATTGGGGATTGATCTTGTAGCGTCTCAAGCCGACGCCTTAACAATTACACAGTATTACAAAACTTTGGTAATTACTTATACCTATTAAAATAACAATCTAATAAACTTTGATCATAACAACTCTTTTAATATTGTTCTTGAGCACATTATTTATAGTTCAATTTAGAGCCCTCATATACCGGCCCGTTTTTGTTATTATTTGGGCTTGACGCTATTTGGTCATTCCTTCACTCCATCCGTGTTTTGTTCAGTCACTCTCTTTTGATATAACCATCAACATTCATACTACGACTCTTCGTCTTAAAACTCTCCACATAAAGAGTTTTATTATGTACCAAATCTATGAGATCAATGAAAATCCCAATTCATAACATGTACATATATTTATAAGTAATTTTCATATTTTTCCTTATATTAATTTTTATATAAACATTATTCAATATTAAAACTTTTAATAGTGTACAATATGCAACACGATCCCAATTAAAACAGGATGACGTCATTATAACGCTCAAGAGATTTGTTTTCTTTATTAGATAACTTTTTAATCTTTAGTAATACATAAAAATATATCATATAAAAATATATCAAAGTATTGATATATTCTATATACAATTATCGTTCATGTATTTTCTTTAATAATTTTTTATTATATTGTTGTGGAACTGTCTGTCCTTGCCATGTAATTTATTTATACATTTTGCTTTTATGTTGACGAAATAAAAATATCATATGAAAAATCAATTTGCCTTAACTTTAATATTCTGATTGAAAGTTATTCGAAGAGTGAAATCTGAAAAAAGGTTTTCGTTGTACCTAAAATATAACTGAATTTGTATCCAAAATTTACTTTAATAGTATTTTATTTATAACACACCACATAGTAAATGACTAAATTTCGCTTATTTTATTGGTAATTAAACAATTCAATATTATTCCATCTTTGTTATTGTTTGTATTACCTACATCCTGCACTACAACGATTTTAATAAGCCATAATTAGAATATGTATAATCTTAAAAAGCTAATTAAAAATAATTATTAAAAAAGAAATGAAAAAAATATGGATATCAGTTTTGTTTTCTTTGGCATCTTGCCTTAGCTTTCACTATAATATTATAAACTTGTTTGTTGTAGAATGAGAAAAATATCCCTCAACTAAAAATATCTCTGTCAGCAAGCAGCTTCTGAACTAAGACCAGTAAGTACTACAGTTCAAGACGTCAGTGAAAAATCTGAAAATATAATTTCGATGTGCCTCATCAGTGAGTCAGTTATTTCGTTCTCATAAAGTAATGTCACTCACGGATTAAAAGTGTATTAAATGAGTTCAGTAGAGTTGTACGGTCTGTTTATATCGACACGCTTTTAAATTATATTATAACAAAACTACAGCACATACATCTATGTAAGAATAACAAAGCAAAGTACTAGTCTTTATATAGAATAACATGTAATATAAAACATACAAGACGAAAAGAAAGATTTTAAACATTAAAAAAAAAAGTGTATTTTTTTAAAGTATATATATGAGAAAGAGTATTTATTTATTGATTTCATGTATGTTACAAGACAAGATGTCTATTACTTAATAACTAGTGCATAATCCTCCTGGCGCTCAATTGTAAGTATATGTATTTGTGAAAGATTAAACTATTGTTCCACAATGTTGGTGTGATTTGAAGCATCTACGGCTAGAATAAGATGTGTATTATGACACATAACAGACTACATAATTTATAATGTTTATAAACAAAACTCTTTCTGGGTTTTTAAACATATTACGGAGAGAAGCAGTATCTAGTATCACAGTTTAATTTTGTGCAATAGCTTTAAATTCGAGTAAGAATCAAAATCAGCACACAACACGTATCTAAGGGTTAGGTAATTAGGTGCTTTTTGATAGGATTTATTCGCATGCGGAAGCTCTTAAATTTTCATTGTTTGTGTACGATATTTTATTTTATTAAACGGTTATTTTGTTTTATTAAATTGCATTTCATTTATAATGTTCAATGATTTAGAATAAGAAGTTTCGTATTCAAAACTATTATTGACGGAACCATTTCTTAAAATGGCAAGCGAGTTTACATATGGATATCCGATGACATATGGATATACGGAGTTACGTAACGATCGATTAAGCCTCATTGTTCAAAACTTCAGCTTTGTTTAGTGTTCAAATTAGTATTTTATTTCAAACAATTCTATCAAATTCGCAAAAATATATTTCAAGTAAATCTTTGTCTAAACTGAAATTCCTACAAAAATATTGTGTCTACGTTTAAGTATAAATGAATTTTGAAATTGGAGTTTGTACAATCATTTGTATGTTTAGTCTATTTCTGTTTACGAAATAAGTTGTGATTGATTCTGTTTGTTATCAAAGCTAGAATTTCAGTGTGGGAATAAAAACTGAAATTATTATTTTTTTATTTAGTAGCCATGAAACCAACAAACAATGATATTGCATTTGCTTTTTGTTAAAGCAATTAAAAGTCTAAGTTAAATTTGTAATATTTGATTTTATAATAATTTTGTTAATATTAGTTAACAGTACTCGTGTGCCCAGCAGTCGCACCTACGCTCCCTTTTCGCTGAGCATTATGAGGCTTAATTTGAAAATTATCTATATATATATATATGTATATACTCGTATATATTTTTTTAGACTTTTCTCTTATAATTTTATTAGTTTGTTAGGTCTCTTATAATTTTCTTAGTTTGTTAGATTATTGTGAATAACCTTTGACCAACTCGTAGGCAAAATTATAATTTCGTGATTTTTTCTAGGAATATATAATTAAAAAGTACTTTAAAGAATTCAGTGCACGTATAAATTCAATTAAAACTGTTTTGATTACAATAATTAACCATTCCTGCCATAATAAATGGGTTTCAAAGAATTAAGATAAACATCATTAATTGGGCTACGAGTTGTTTGCTCTAATAACAATTTTTGATATTCTCTCGGAAATACGCAATCCTTTTTATCTTAATACTTTGGTTCTGCAGAATAAATTATTTATTATGTGATTGCAATTCTAACTTTGAACGTAAAATTGTTAGTGATAGGTTTTTGCTCGATACTCTCCCATTAGCAGACTATCGATATATTGTCAATCACTGACAATATGAATATTGATAGCACCAGTACTATTTGTGCCTTTTTTCATTAGTTATTAATTATAAAAATATTGTGGTGTAATTATTTGAAGCAGTTTAATTTTGTGTAAATGGTACAAAAATTATTAGAGCAACACCAATACTTTATTTTATCTCGCTAAATTAAATTTATACGGTAAATATATCTTAACCATATGTTAAGCACATTTTGCCTCTGTTGAAAATGTCATCATCATGCAATAATTTGCTGCACATTTCGTTTAATAGTTGAGAGAGCAGATTTTTTTTTATGTAAAGTAGAAAGCATAAGGCAAAATATAGAATATAATAAATTTCTATCACCAGTAATATCTTCGTAACCTTAAAAATAAATTCTATTGACTAAAATAAAGTTCGTAACTACACAGAGGTCTCAAAGAGTAATATTGTATAAATAGTCTGAAACACATCACAGACACATTTTTATTATTAAAATGATATCTCGTTGTTATTTATTACCCTCAGTGTAAAAGCTGTGAACAACGTGTCTACAATAATTTATAGTTGTCTTGTTAGCATAGACTATTTATCTTTTACAAATATTGCCACTCTTATTAAAAAAGGCGATTTAAATTGTTACTCTAATCTGATTGATATCAACCGACATATTGAATTATTTTTGACAGTTTATCAATAAAAACTAATATAAACATTACTCTTAGTATGTGATATTTTCAATAATACCCACATTGTTTTTAAGTTCATTCATTGTTATCTTAACTAGACATAAAACAAATAAAGACATGAATTATTAGGATATACATAGTTTAATTTCGAACAAAAACACAAAGAAAATTGATAAATTCTAGATAGGTGTTTAAAAAGTGAATGGCTTCAATAAAAATTTTTTTTAGCATAGTTTCAGAGCAGAGGCATACTTTCAATTCTTTATTCTGAGTTAAGTAAGTATTACACTTTAATATAATCATGTTTACAAATATACTACTTGGACATATTCACCTGAAGCTGCTATTAGTATCTTGCCTGTTTTTTTTAATACAGTATTGTATCAGTTGTTTTCGTTCAACTGCGAATGAAAATAGATTTGAATTCTTTACAGATTGTCTTCAGTTTGATAGCCGTTCAACGAAGAACGAAGAGAAGATCAATAAGCAAGCCTCCTATAAAAGAACTATTTAGTCATGTAGTTGAGGCTTCCAAGGACCTGTATTTGCCACCGGCTTGTACTGCGATAGACGAACATTTAATCGGATTCAGTAGAAGTTTTACTTGTAAGTATGTACATATATTTTATTGCCACTAATATTCAAGATTTCAAAAATAGACGTACTTATCTAAAGGCTCTTACTTTTGATTTTATAAAACTCAACCTGGAAGCAAATCTTCCCAACGTCCCCACAGAGAAATATTGGCGATATATTGCTACGGCTACAACGACTTAGTTTCAATTTGGTTTTTTGCCATTTGTAAATATATGCAAAACTTTATATAAATATTTGTATATAATGAGCCTCAAAACAACATATGCCAGGACTGATTTAACAAGACTAGTATTATCTTAAAAAATGACAATGAATTTTTATTTTTATAATAATAATATGGGTACGATAATATGCATACGGTTTTACCGTTAAGAAAAAGATTAAAAGGAAGAGAATAGAACAACGTGGTTTAATTATTAAAATGTTTAAACAGTACATTAAATAATCTAAAAAAATTATCGAAATAATATTTTAAATATTTTACCTTGTATACATAGTGTCTCCAGCTGCTATAGTTTTCGAGGACTGAAATATATTCTGAACGGATGCCCTTGAGAATGATAAAAACATATATAACTTTCAAGTTAATAATACGTATGAGAATAAAGTTCACTCAATAAACAGATTACTTTTAGTTGCTACAATAAGTTGTATAGTATATTTGTTGTTATATATAGAATTATAATGTAGTTTTGTGTAGAACACAAATATTAAGCTAGTTAGGTTGAAGTTATTAAACTAGGAAATATTATTAGTACCGCGATTAATATATTTTAAATAACTTCTTAAGGAAATATATATGATACAGAACACTTAGATACGCAAACAAACGATTGTGAGTTTTAATTAATAAACATATCTTTCTGAAGCCACATACACACACACACACACACACACACACACACACACGCACGCACACTTGTATACACACAAGAGCGATTATATATACGTATGTAAATTGTATTAAGTGTTCTGAATTGTCTTGAGTTATGTAATTTTTTTTTTTTTGGAGCAATGTTGTCCATAATTGTGTGATCGTTGATGCTGCGCTACAGTTAATAACTTTTGCAGTGTCATCATGTCTTTGTTAATGTCACATTGTATTTTTTGTTTCAAATAAATAAATAAATAAAAAAAAGCGTCGTTTGTCCTTTCTATGAAAATGAGAAAAGAATATTTAAATAAGTTTTATTATTAGATTATCAACCTTAATTTAAGATCGCATTTTTCGCAATTACAATTTTACGCACAGTTAACCTTTCGTCTCTTTATTTAGGGCTTAATTGAAAAGCACCTATATATTTAGTTTTTCATATGAAAATAACATTAAACAATTTGGACCATAAAACCGTAAATCGCTAGCTTTTGTTAAATTATAAAAGATAAATAGGGTTAACCCAATCTGCCTTTTGAACTAAATAACAAAACATATACGAGAAAACATGAAAATTTCTCGAATCTCTATGATATGTAGATTTCCTTCTTCTATCGATTTTGTTATTAAATTTGGTAATAATCAATTATCAAGAAAAAAAAAACATAAACGCTGTTCTAATTATCTTCTTCATAACATCAGATTTTTGTTATTTTCTTTATTGTCGCTGTATGTCAGTTACTATTAATATCTTCAAATTATGTTAATACAGTTAGTTCGATGATGAAAACCTTTACATGATCCTAACTATAAACAACCACAAAAACGAAAAAAGATTATAATATAAACAGTCATACTATGTGAGGAATAGATATTGTGTAATGCCTAAAAACAAAATTAGATCATCTGCCAATGAAATTTTGATCATAGTCCGGAAATAATTTGGATAAAATAATTAAGAAAAAATAATTAATGTATTAGTACTATAATACTTTATGATTATAAAATTTATATTAAGTATGTAATAAGACTTATCCAGTATGATTGTTTTTCTTTAAAATAAAACATACAAATAGCATTTTTTATTATATTATTATCTATCTTATTTTCCACAACATTTATGGCTGTATATTACATACTAAAATATATTTTACTCATGTCACATGTTTTCTATAATTAATATTCTAGCCTTAATCATTCTATTTAAGTTAGCCGCTAGTTTTAAGCCTGAAATTGCCTGAAATGTGTAATGATGTTAAACTTTATGTAGATATGAGATTAAAGATTTGATTTATATTTGAATTTTAGTACTAAGCCTTTAAAGTTTAATAAGCTTTAGAGAATTAAAGACAGGAATTGATACTTAATCATTTTTAGGGTATCGACCACTCTTTGATTAAACGATAGGTAGTGTTTTAATAAATAATTCAAAAGTATTATTTATTTTTATCATCAAATGATTTTCATCGTTATAGGTTCATTTCTTCTTAATTGAATAACGGTCAATGATTTCAACGAGGACGGATTCTATTAAAAACAATACATCATTTGTCATGAGAATGTCGTTTGTATTGAGTAAGTCGAAACTATTGATTCGGATATATATAATATTTTAATGATAGATTTGGATGTGTATGAGTGGAAATATGCTTTGTGAAGCTTAAAAAAAAAGTTGGTAGACCAATAATAAAGTTTTGTAAAGTTTTTCGAATGCATTTTTTAATGAAATAAAACTGCATCTTTTTATATTTTTAAATATTATTTTATAATTAAACCAAATGTCTTCCAATCTCAAATATCACTGTTTTTTTAACACTTGTAATGAATTATCGTATGGCATAGAAAATAGAGCTGCTTCATCAAGGTCATCTTGAAACCTGATAGAACGTTTTATCACCTTATAAACTAATTGGTTATCGCTAATATAATGTTTCAGATTGGATCAAGTAGCTGATTCTATTCTACATGTCTGTGCGTTACATACCGCTAGGTACTCGTCACTCACCTACTTTTTAACTTTTCTGAGTCTCTTAACAAAAAATGTAGCGATACTGCATCTATTGTATACCCTTGAGAGTAGACCTATTAAACTAAATTATTATATCTTTGTTTATTTCTCAACAAAATCTTGATTATTATTCTTCCAACAAAAAATTGTTTCAACAAAATAGTCCATGTCCTTTCTTAAATGAATCTTTGTACAATCTGATTTTTGTTAAAGTTATTTTCTAAAACTTGGTGTAAAAATTAAACAATTTCATAACTGTAAAACACTTTGAAGTAAGTTAAGTTTTTTTAATACTAATTCACAGATATTACGTTAACATTTAAAGTCATAAATAGTAGTTATATTACAAATTATAAAACTTGAAATATTCCATAAATTTTTATAAGAGAAAGTTTGATAAAAATTGAAAACTTAATAGGATTTTAAAATTGCACAGCAAATTTAATCTAGAAAAAATTTTGCTAAACACATTCTCTAGCTACGATATGGGGAGGTCCAGTATTCCCGATCATTATATGATCTGAAAATTGAAGCTGTTTTAGAGAAGTAATAAATCTTGTTAATAGTTATAAAAAACATAAATAAATATACATTTTTTTTTCGTAAATGAATGAAAATTCAAAAAATACAAAGCTTTATATAATAAATAATTTTACATATATAAAAAAATTAAATGAGCCTATTGAATAACAAATGTTCTAAAGTGAGTACTTTTAAAAAGATCCAGCTAAAATAAATTTACATACAAATTGTAACCCATTCTTTCTTGCTTTCGTTTCGTTTTTCTATAACAATAGATATCATGATTCTTACTTGAGATAATAGATAAAATTGTCACAGAGATGCTTAGTACTAAATTTTTTACCATTTTTACACTAATATGACATTCTATTTTGAAAGATGAAGAAGAAATTGTAGTTAGTAATTTTATAGAAATCAAGCTTATGTTCTGTTTCGATTCCTTTATTTAACTTTCGACATCTCGAGAAATAATCAATTGTACTGTTGTAATGTATTACCGATACGATTTCTCACAAAAATCGCCTTTATTTGTAAAGAAGTTTCATTCGATTTAACACATTAATAATTTATTTTTGACCAAAAATTTTTTTTTATAAACATAGATTTATATTGTCAAGAATTTATTATTAATATTTGTATGTTGTAATATATATGTAACGAATAATTATAATAATATATACGTATTTCAGTTTTCCCATCTTAATTTATGCTATATATAATTATATAATGCTTCCTTGATAATTATATAATTATAAAACGCTAAAGAAGCTGCCAGAAAAACTCTTAGCAATTATTTTTGATATTAATTAATCTTTTCAAATAATATTAATTTCAAATTTTCTGTTATACACTTCAGCTATGTGTCGTATTTAATTAATTATCGAATTATAGTTCTGTTGATGTAGTTCTATAAGCAAAAGAATAATAATATATTCAAACTAGCAGATTAGTATTATTGTTTTATTAAATTAATTTATTATCATTTGTAAAAGTTTACAACCATAACGAATAAAAGCTTATATTTATTGTTACTGATTAGGTTTCATGACAATTTTCATTTCACAAATATTTTAAACATTTAATAATAAAAGCTGGTCCCTACGTTTGGGCTTTTACCGATTTGTATTGAAAGTTAATCTATAATTCTAAAATATTACGATAAATGTATTAGTAACGAAACTTTTTCCAGTAACCTCATCCTCTAAAACATATTTACGCCTGGTAAAATCTTTCCTTAAACATTTACACAGATCCTAGATTTATTAGATTTAGCTGAAAAGAGTTTTCATTGGTTTCTGGCACTTTAGGTAAACAAATCACCACCCCATCTAAATAAATGTTACAAAAGAATCTCAATTCTAGACAAATTAAGTTATATTAGTTTGTTACTTGTATGTTAATGTTACAGTAAAGACTCCTTTTCGGGGTAATATTCCCCAAATGACATGAAAAAATCACATAGCTTATTTGTCATCCTTTAAACCTTACTTGAGTTTTTCAAGACAGTGTTCATTGAAGTTTCTTCTAGGGTTTCATGTAACTAACCAAGCCATGCCTCTTCTAAGTCTCTCAATTAAAACATATCACGACTTCAATTCTATAAACGATTCATATAAAATGAGATTGTACATAAATACAGGATATAGATCCTTTGTTCGGCAATACAAAAATGACAATTATCGAATTCACGCGATGAACCTAGAAATACAATGAACATAGGTGAACGTAGGTAAACTTTGCATTCCATTAGCTTTGACATGGAACACCCTACTTCACTACGAATAGGAATATAGTTTAAAAATACGCTGTTGAGTTGGAGCACAAAATCTTCGAGAGAAATCTCTCCATAACTTACTTTAAGATATATTGTCAGCTTATTTCCAGATCGTACTGCAAAAGCAGAATTAGAAGGATCGTTTAAAACTTGGTTAGGTGAGAAGAGATGCCTGTATAGTGACATTGAGTGTGCTCTTTAAACCTACACCTGGATCGCAAGTCCTACACACTGTTTGCACTCCTCTCCCTGCAACTCGATAGGCTGACACTCGCACGGTGAAACCGTGAAATGCTAAGAAGCTTTGTCTCAATAGAACTTTCTTTTATAATAATGATAAAACTTTCAATCCTTATTTCATATGTTTATAGAAATATTGTTTAAATTATATTTTAGTTCTGTTTATTTATAAAACGTGACTATTCACTATTAAGTCTAAAAATTAATGTAATCTTTCCTCTACGAAATCTTTTTTTTTTATTCCTAAACACAAGTTTGACAACAAAATATATCACATGATAATAAGTTAAGCTTAGACCGGGCTTTGTAAGTCAACGTTTTTATCTCGGGTCGCCGTAAGGATCTGAGCCATTTTTCCATTAATTCAAAATTCCAAAAGACTTTAACTGTAAGTTTATTTCTTTCTGTTATTGAAATATCTTTATATTTGATGTTAAAAATAGAACCCAAATACTATAACTTTATATAATTGAGCATTTACTAAAGATTGAATTGGTTATAAATATATGTGAAATTTCAAATTATATATAAAATGGAAATTATAAGGTTTTTTAGTTCTCATTTCCTGTTGTAAGTTATTACATATTCTCAATATTAACTTCATTTTATAATATGTACATATACTTATTTCTAGAAACAAAATTCTTAGCATATAAGAAGATATTAATATTTTCAAAGCCTTTTTTGTTTAAAGCATAATAGAAGAATTATAATCAATGATCTAATGCCTGCCGCCGAATTTCATCACCGCACAGCACGTCACCGCCTTCATTACCATCCTTACCACCTGGATGCATGGCGTTCTTCTACTGTGCGGTTTGCAAGAACCTTTCTTCCACGTTCCACAAAAATGTGGAATGAGCTTCCTTCGGCGGTGTTTCCAGATCGATACGACATGGGTGCCTTCAAAAAAGGCGTTTATTCCCACCTCCAAGTCCGGCAACGCTCTTGTGAGTCTTCGGATGTTGCAAGAGTTCATGGGCGGCGGTGATCACATTTTATCAGTGACCCGCATGCTCGTTTGCCCTCCTTTTACATGAAAAAAAAAAATAGGCATAAGAATAGAATAGATTTCTCTTTGTCGATCTGTTTCGTCTTTCTCATCAGTTTACGTTTCATACAAACAAACAACACAAACACCGACGTGTTAATAATGGTACTTCACATATACATATAATATATGTCTTGGAAACGGAAACTTTTTTGTGAAAAGAAAAATAGCGCTCGCTTTATGATTTCCATATAAAGTTATACAAACTTCAAAAAGATTTTGTTTTAGCTTTCAGGAAAATGTTGAAAATTCGTACATTTATACGAATAAGTATAATTTTTATCACATGTGACTAGAATAAAACACAATATAAAATATTTTTATTTATTATTCGAATTCGTTTTTATTTTAGAATTCGAAAACTATATTTGTATATTTGTTATATAATGATATTTTATTATTATCGATATAAGTGTTCTAAAGAATGAAATAATAATATTTCATAAATATTATTATTATTTTAAGTATAGAAATCTAAATTTAAAAAAAATATATGTTTATTTCGATAAATTTCAACAGAAAAAATTGTCTACCATATGAATTATTTATAATATATATATGTACTACAATAACATTAGGTACTGATTAACAAAAAACTATTGGAACTTGACTGACTAGTTCGAAAACCCTTACGGTACTCTTATTCATGAGTTCCGAAAAATGAAACTGGTGAAGAAGAAAATAGATAGAATAATATTAAGAAAGAATATTTTTAAATAACTAAATAATTCACGAATTAATTTACGATATTCATATATATAAATATAGGAAATTATAAAAAACTCCCCATTGTTTTTTTGTTTAAATAGCATATTTCTTATAATTATAATCCCTCAATACTTTAAATTTGACTTCTGGTATTGTTTATATGTTCTACACATTGTTTTTTGTGATGTATTAATTTTAGAAAAAAAAACTTTAAATATATGTTTAATATAAAATACCACGAAAAATATTTATTGTTCGTTATTATTTATTAGCTTTTGTGCTATGCGATGTTCAATCCATCTACTTCTTTGTATTTCAAACAACGATTAAAATTTTTAAATTACTATTATTCTTCTTATTTACGTTGAGAAAATAAAACCCTTTTAAAAATTCCTTTATATTTCACTAGTTTTTTCAGGAATTCTTTCCCTGTAAAGGCGTGTCGATAATAGAACGCCCTTCCCACACGAGGTATATCCGTAAAATAGTTTTATTGAAATGTGTATTCGTGCAAATCTTAAAACATTATAGGATATGATTTAATAACGTCTTATTTATTGGCATCATAGAAGTAAGGCCTACTCACTAACTCTTCCAATCAGTGTTTTTTAAATATCTTCATCCATACCAGGCCATCACCCATAAAACTTGGTGCTGCTATTATAGTTGTTGATGAAATGGTCAGTCTTTAGTTTTCCAACTTCAGAAAAAAATATTTAAAAAAAACACACCTTATAAAATTTTAGTGACTTTTATCAACTATCTTTGAGTATTATCTTGTTAATTGATTTGACAATTCGAATTTATTTATTTAATTTATGAATAATTAAAAATACTATCAAGGTGAAGCTTAGTTATAATTCATAATATGCTTATGCTTTTAAAAGTAATATTAAAAAACGCAGTAATAAAGAATTTCTTTTTCTCTGTCGTTAATAAATAGATCATCCTTTAATTACGGACTACGATATTTTCTAGACTATCTTTAGGATTCTATTTCCTGGCGTTTTTCTGGACAGCAAGTTTATAAGTTTAAACTTTTTTACGTATTTACTTGAATATACATAAACTTATTTACTTTGCTTACCATTTGTTCACCTGTCGATCATTACCCTTCATTTCAGAAAAGAGTGAAGATATCTAGTTGAAATTGAAACCGCTTAGTTTGACACTCCCTGGAAGCTGTAAAAAGTCTCAAAGGAATCGACATTGATAGGATACTTCTCGTTTAGATAGAACAACGAAATTTTCCAATTTACGTAATTTAGGAAAGATCTGTAAACTGTATATTTGTAACTAAAACATACAAAATATGGTCTAGTAGGGAATCAAAATAGAAAATTGAAGCCACTAGTCCACGTGGAATAATATATGAAAGGACTTGATTTAAATCACACATATGTTATAAATTTTTTACGACCGTTTTCAGTACCCGTGAACATAATAAAAAATAGATATATGTTTTTAAATGTACACTTTTTCAGAAATTATGTTATTTTTCCAGAAATTAAGTTTTTTTTTATCAAACCAGGTTATTCAGTTCGTAAAGTAGTAGCCACCTATGTTAAACAGGTTTCATGCCCGTACCTCTCGCTGCCGCGCGTTATCAGCGCGATGGTCAGCAGCGAGAGGTGCTGGGTCGCAATGGCCTCCTTTTGCGAGCAAGTCATCGCCGCAAAGGAGGCCTCGGAGCGGGACAGGGAGTTTGCCTCGTCCGCTGACCCGCTCCGTAGGGGGAGACTGGGTAGAAGGAGGCGGGAATACGCCCGTCGCTTCCTTCCCCAGTTGTAGGTCTGGTGAGGGGGGATTTGACCCCCCTTACCTAACATAGGCCTACGATGAGAGGGTGCTCTACGTTGCTCGGGGCACCCTCATTTGGGGGGTCTCGTCGGGGCGTCACGGTGTGTGCTAACGCGATCCCGTGACGTCCCATTACGGCGCAGAGGGCAACCGTTGGTTTTTTAGTAGGTAGCCTTAAAAATGGCAGCATCCTCTATGCTGCCGGGTAGTCCCACATCACCCCCCGGCCGTCACCCCCATGGGCCGACGGGGTACCCGTAACGGGTTTTTCCAACGGAAAAAAAAAAAAAAATAAAAAATAAAAAGGTTTCATGCCCGTGATCTTTTTAGGAACAAAGTAATAGGTATACTACTAGACTACACTATATTATAAGAAGTAGCTTTAAAGTTAATCCAAGGTATATATAGCTCAATATAAGATTGTATCAAACCCTCTGAACGTGGAAGGGTAATAGTCATCCATACATCCATCTATACTTTCACGTTTATGGTACTGAGATTCTATAAATCGTAAGTTCCATTTCAGGAAAGGGTCGAAACTCCATTACAGAATAACTTGTAACCTACAAATTTGTACGGAACACTCGGTGGACGATTTCCGCTCGCTTTTGTCGAGTTTTTATTTTGTAAACAATCTTCTTATTTTTAATGAACTATATAAACTCAAAACAATTTTCAAACGAGTTAATTAACAGTAGTCTTGTTAGCACAGACAACACTTTTATCGTTTGTTAAAATATTCCAAGTTTTATTTTAAAACTGTTGTCTTTTTTTAGCTACTGAGTTAAGTTTCTTTCTTTCTTGTTTTGATGAACATAAGTAAATTAAATTGTTTTAAAAATCTTTTTAAAGAAAGAAATATTTTTTCTTCACTATTGTGGAATGTTTTAAACTTGATAGGAAATTCGAAATGCAGATATAAGATCAAAAGGTTTGATTTCCGAGACCTTTTTTCGGATAACAAAAGAATACACAATATATTATGTAGAGGATGTCCTCTATATAACGAATTGTTAATTAAATCTTTAGTTTCCGTAACGATTCTGATGAATGACGGTAAGATATTGCTGCTGTTATGTACTAGCCATAAGTGTATACTACTCTTTCCGTAATGTCAAAATCTAAATTCAGATGCCGAGCAGAACAGAGCAAACCGGAGCGGAGCAGAGCACAGCAGAGCAGAAAAGAGCAGAGCGAAGCAGAACGAAGCAGAGCGGACCAGAGTTTATATTTAAAAAGTATTATTAATTAAAAAGTTTTAAGGACCTTTTAAAATAATTACAATTTTAGACAAGAATTGTTACGAGTTAAAAAATAAAAATGGTTCCAACTGAATCGCACGGTATGTACATGATATTGGGTTTACTTGACATTTCCGGCGAATAAGAGACTGATGATGACGGACTGTCTTAACATTAAATAAGATTTTAAATACAGATTTTAAAAAAATATGAGTAGTTATTATATAATGCTTTGTGTTTATTCGGTTCTATAAATTCCAATACAATGTTGACTGAAAATATTATAAAGTTAATAGAGGAATTTAATTTAATTTCTTCATTGCTAAATTGTTTTATTGCAAAGGAGTGCAGACCTAGATAGCATTGTGTGAGCTGTAGGGATTGCACAGGCTTTGGATGACGATCAAGTGCAGCAAAGTAACTGTAGAAGTTCAATTATGATATTCACATTCTATGATTTTTTTCTATATTGTTGTGCTACATTTTTGCTGTAAACATCAGCACGGCAGACATTTTTTTTACCCGTGTGATTTTGTCAGTACGAGTGCTAGCGCCGACTCTGATATGAGTTTAGATGAATAAAATATTTTTTTCTTAGCAACCTTTTAAGCAATCCTACCCTATAGATGTTCCGTTGTTTCATTAATATAATTATAATGTCTTTAATAATTAAAATTGAACTATTTACGCACAATATACTTTTTTACTATAAAACAAAATTAAAAGGATTACATATTATATTAAATAAAGATATAAAATTGTCAAGTACTTGTTACTAATATATAACCTTGGAGTTACTTAATATTTCGTTCTGTTATGAAATATCTTTTAAATTTGTAAGTTCTGACGTTTTCCTGATATATAGTTTAATATGTAATGTATGGCAATAACTCTATATCAAGATCTATCTATCTGTCGGACTGTCGGTCTCTCTTTTGGGTTCTTAGGTAACCATTTCGTTTCATTGAATTATTTATTATCATTGTCAAATATAATTTACCCAGTTAATACTTTTAAATTAGACATCAAATGTTTCTTGTTTTACTTTATATTTTCATTTTATTACATTAACAATATATATATTTTTTAGTTATGATATATTGAGACAATAACATGTAGTTGTTTGATAATTAATTAGATTTTAAAAATATAATATATAACGGGAATTGAGGGTAGTTGTCTAAATCTTGCCGATTGCCGTCCTGAGTAATAATGACTGCTCTACATACATTGAATACTAAAATTGACTAAAATCAAATGTCAGCCAAATTGAGGAAAGTCAAATGTCAATGTCAAATACAAACCAGCTATTGAGTGGCTTATACTATAATAAACCTTTTTTAGAACAGTGGACTTTACAAATGTGAATTGAAATAATTAGTCTAATTCCAAAATTAATTAGTTTATTTTGCATTGTCATTGAAATTTCATTAGTCTCAACTTAGTTGGCAAATAAAACATTTTATAAACAAAACTTAAATTACCCTAAGCCACTGCAAAACATAGAGGCCTGAACAAGAAACAAATCAAACTAATCTAATTATGTGGCAGTCATTATCAAAGAGGCAGAAGAAATAGAAAAAAAGAGGGATGATCAGCTATTATTATATAAATGTATAAATTTTATAATCATTAAATGACAAAGTTATTTAATCTATATTTTCCAAGAATTTATGTTTAAATGAATTTACGATTTCTAAGCGACTTTTTTAACATATATAGCCATGTTAAGCTTATTACATTTAAAAAACATATAAGATGACGTATATATCGATATGAGCTCGATTCGAACTTTGGTTGAAAAATAAAAAAAAAATTGTTTGTATTCACGCCATGGAACATTAACTTAACCTATCCAAAAACTTTTCACATTTTAGTATGTGTAAGAAAGTTCATTAAGAAGCGTGGTAAGTATGGAGGAATGCCACATGCAATTCAGTGCTGGACCAATGCAACTTTGTCCATCAAAGTGAAAAACTTTTCTTTGTTATTAATTTTTCTTTCATATTCAAACTTTACATTGGTTATATTTTATTTAAGTTATAATTCAATAATATATTATGGCTAGAATTTAAGAAGTCTGAAGTAAACTTGTACGAGTACATATATTAAATAATATTATGTGAAGTGTAAAAGCAAAGATCAAAAAAATAACAAACAATCGTTCTGAACCAACAGAAGCGCAGTTTAAATAAGATCCATCAAAAGAGCAACAACACCAAAATAAATAAAAATAATGACGTCAGGTTCCTGTTACCGGTGAGGCTTTATCTCAATTATATTTATTTTTTTCGACACTTGTATTTACCCAACTAAGAAAAATTGTTGTGTGAAGATGATGTTGATTAAATTTATAGGTATCTGAAAAAAGACCCACTGAATCGCCGACGCCATGAACACTCTTGGGGCCTCCAACTGAAAAATTAAAGGAGATTCCCGCTGGTGTGGTTAAATGGTCGTTTCCAAGTATGTACGTTTAAGTAGACCCATCACTTTTTAAAATGGTAATTGACGATTGACCATGTTAATAATTTCTTCAACTCCTCTAACTGAATTTAAAAATATTTTATTTTTTATTGTTTGCTAAGCACTTTAATCTTTATTCGATATAACTAGGTCCACGCAAGCGGGGTTGGTCTCGCGACGCAGCGCGCGCGATACAAAAACGTTCTATATGTTTATTATATGGGACACATTATATCAATTATCTCCAAAACTACAATTACAATACGGCTAGTTTTCAATCCAGACCGGGTTTTGCTCATTATGCGCATGTGTGCAAAATTTCGTGCGTGTAGCTCGTAAATTGAAGGAGGAGTAGAGTAACAAAGAGTTGAAAATTTAGGTAGTAAAGAGTATAGTAATAGTGGAATAAAATCATATCATATCTTCTTTACAAGAAGAAATATTAGTATACCTACATTATTTTACTATCTGCCTAAACGGAAATAAACATTGTTATCTCTATATTTAAATAAAATCTTCAGTAGTTTGTATAAAAAAAATATTAGTATGATAATGAAACGTAGCTATCTAACCAGGAAACACAACGATAGAAGCTTTTTTTTATTCTAATTTTACTTCGTTAATTGTACGGACCCTATTTAGAATATATTTTTTATGTTTCTATTTGAATTAAAATGTAAGAAGAGCCGCCTGAGAACACTTTATATTTTTTTTAATTAAATGGAATAGCTTTTCTATGGCTTCTAAAAACCCATAATCTTAATTATTGTACAAAACATTTTTAAATAAGGGAAAATAAATAATTGTAGTGTGAGAGAACATAAAACAAAAGACTTATAATAGTAATAAAACTCCTGTGTAATGTAAGCAATATAATTTCAACCACTTCTCTAGTTAGGCGAGAAAAAGTAAGTCACCCCTTTTTACTAAAGAAAATAATAAATGCATATCACTTTCTCCCATATAGCTTCAAGAAGTATTTTGGTTTTCCTCATTTTCAAAAACTTTTATTATACAAATATTAGACCTTTACATTTAGTAATTTGTGGAAGAAGTTGAAGTCTTAATTTCATGGTGACGAAATCACAAAATAAATCTTATAATTAGTAAAAGGCTTTAGTCAGCCACCTGTTCCTCTCTAGATATATATATAAATGTGTGTGTACATAAATCCTTCCTTGCAAAAACAAAGCCTCAAGTAAAATTTTTACTGGATCCACTATTTATATTTGTAATTGATAGCGTTATCTCTTACGAGAGTGGTTAAAACTGCATTTTTAACTTAAAAATAAACTTTTATACGCTAGAGTGCTCTTCAAATTTAGTTATTTGTAAAAGTAAAAACAAGCATCAACACCCAACTACTGCACGATCTAAGAAAAAAATAACATTTTAAATACTTTAAATAAAAAAAAATCCTTCGATTTAACTTTAAAAGTCATTGTAAAAAAAAAACTAGCAATTTTTTAGTAAGTACTATTAGTTAGTTATTTGTTGCTAGTATGTTATTTACTCAATCTTAAACCATGTGGGTTTAAGATTGAGCAAGTTGTGTTATCTTAAAGAATATGAAATTTACAAATTCTACATATTTTCAACACCATCATGTCCTTACACGTTTATAGAACATATTCATATATATAATCCAAAATTAGTTTTCAATGTAACAATTTCATAAGAATATATTGTGATAAGAAGATATCTTTGTTATTATAAGACTATAGTAACTATTCAAGTGAGTCCCGCTGTTGAATAGTCTACAATCAGCGGACTATTAGCAAAGGAATGGATACCGTAGATTCTATTGATGGGTTTGGACAATAGACAGTTGAATATCGCGCAAAACTATTGAGTATTGTCATAAAATAATAATATTCAAGTCTTGTTTTAAAAATAAAAGCAACCAATAGTGATTTTATTTTATTTTTATAACAAAAAAAGGTAGTTTTCTAGTGAAAATGATTTTAATAAATGGCAATGTATATAAATAAATTCCTTAAAAATAAAAAAATGCACTTTATAAAATCCGATGACATTTACGAGTGAATTTACTATTGAGTTTTTAACCGACTTCTCTCTCTCTTTGTTGAGTAAATGCAGTTTTGTGCTTCAGTTTTATATATATATATATGTATATATATATATTATATTAAAATGTGGGAGTAGTTTCAAAGATAACACGTCAAAGATTAATCGTATCGTATCGTATCTTAACGTAACGTATCTTAAATTTGAAAAGTTATCAAATTTTCATTTTTCATCATTGTAATAATAGTCCATTCATATTTTAATTAATAGGTATATTGATATTATCTAATAAGTCTAGAAAATTTATTATATTAAAAATATATAAATTATTATTATTGTAATAAATTTTTGTATTTACCCGTGAAAATTATAAAAAATTCCGGAGAAGTAATGTCGTTTCGACGAAATAGGACCTAATCTGTTAATCTAATGTATACTTTAAATACAGGTAAATGTAGAACGAAACATTAATCGCCAGGTCAACAGTGGAACCCGCTCTGCTGATATCTGCCTCAGTGAATTTAGCATTCACCTTGAGCTAAATATTGTTTTTTACGGTACAAAGTTTTAATAAAATGCAGTTTTCCGTTATAAGCGAAAAATGCAAAGGAAAATAAAATACAAATTTCAGTAACTTTTGTTAGGAGTTTCATATAATCGTACTAAGCTCGTAGTTGTTAGACTTTTATGTTTAACGAATATATTATTTCTCGTTATTATTTTATAACGAGGATATGGATAAGTTATTAGTTTTAAAATATGAAAACTCTTTTAACAATTATTATCAGTAATTAATTTAAAAACTAAAAATATCATTTTATACAATCAAATAGAATACAATTTCGACTTAAATTTTTAAAACAACGTTTCAATAATTGAATCGAAGGAAATGAATGTTAGTTAGTAACATTTAAATTAATAACCGATTTTCTAAATCTTTACGAAGAAATTCTTTAATAATAAAGTATTATAAGTCTCCACTTGTTTATTCCGTAATATTGTTTTGTTCCGCAGTTTCGTCTCTTTCATTCAAGCGAACGATAGTTTAATAATGTTTAAGAAACTAATTTCTTCATTCTCTTAAACAAATGTAACTTTTGTTAAAAAAAGAGTTAGGTAAATAAGTGTTTTTTATACTCAGGCTATATTGATATAAAAGTTTTATTTCAATCCAATTATTGTGTACCTCATATTGTGAATATATCAATGCCTGAGCTCTTGTAAAGCTTTTCGGAATGCAGAGTATGCCTTTGTTTGAGTTTGAATAGAATGTACCGTTTCCTGACATTTATTAAATTTTTAAAATACCTCAATATTCTGTTACAATATTTTATAAATGAACTTTAATAATATCATACTGTGAAATAACATAACGTTTCATTTATCAATGTATATTCTCTATATTGTAGTTATACTGGAGTTCTGATAATTTGTAACTAAATAATAATACAGTATATCTGTAAAAAATATTTAATGTAGCCTACAAAACTTTATTTACCTACTTTATTGTAAACCCGTTAAACTTTACTTACTACGCCATAGTGAAGACTGGTGTTATTACAGATGGTTTTTTTTAAATGGTAAAAACGGAAACTTATCTCTGTAACGGATTAAATTGATTCAGATTTAATTGACCTACTTCCGAAAACTTCCCAAAGACGTCATTTGTTTTGAGAGCAAAAAAATAATGGCAGTAGGCCTGTTGTTAGCTGGGTCTTACCTTGGGCCTTTTTAAAGAATCGGTAGGACAAGACAAGTGGGATGGTAGGAGGTGTCATTCTTCGTCTATAGTCAAGTTTGAGAAAAAAGAGTTCAAAGAAGAACGGCTTTCTCATTTGTCATGTGGGCCAGGGTTTTATTCCTCATGTTCAAAGATAGAACGAATGGATTGCAGAAGTTGCCAAGGGCAGCTTTTGATAGTACCCAAAACTTTCGTGTTACAAGCTTATAGCTTGTCGGCTGTTCTTAAATTTTGACAACATGCTTGGATTTTCTCTAGCGATTTGCCTTATGAAATCTGGAGGCATGTTTTATTTTTACTTTAGAACTTTAGCGTTCGAATATTTAGTAAATAGCATCGCAGACCAGAACCATATGCTTGTAGTTTATAAATATTAATAGTTCTCATACGCGCATCGAACAAGGACCGCAATTTTTCGTCGATTTGAATTCAAAATAAATAAATTAATTCAGTGCAGTACCGCTTTGACAACAATGGGGGCATAGTTACTAAGATTTTCGAAAGAGAAACAAAACTGCCTGCATTGGTAAGATGTCTATTCTATACTACTCTGCTGATTTCTAGTACCACACTACTCGGGCTGCAGTAACAACTGCATAAAAAAGTCTACGTTGCATAACAATGCAACTTAGACTTTTTATACTCACTATAGAGGTGCCGTCTCAACCAAGTGAGATAGACCATTCAATGTTGTAAAGTCATAAACAGTATTACCGTGTAGTCAGTTACACGTGATCCTTGCCAATAGGTGTGATGCGCATTAAATGGCTTCAGCAGGAGGATTGTATGATAACATATCGTCAATTGTCGTTTGAACATGGTTTATAAAATGCACTGTCTCTGCATTACCACTATGGAACCTAACTAAACTAAACTCTGAAACGGTCATCCATTTCTAAACGTAATCAAAGTGTGAACCCTTTCAAATTACCAAGGTGACGAAATCAGATATCATTCTTTACGAACATAGATACCCCGGCGTAAGATATAAAATGATGCAGGAGTTTATACCCCAGCCATGATAGGTATCTCGGTCGAGATATCTGCTTCTGCGTTAGTTAAAACAAGTCTCGATGAGCCATCTCCAGGTGATGGTGGATAGTTTAAATTAGTGTACAATTCCCTCATTTTGGAGAAGTTTACATCTAAAGTAGATCGAACTTTCGGTGACTGGAAGCTTCGTTTACCCTTGGCTGATATCGAATAGTAATACGAAGGACGGCAAGAGCAAGACTGATTTTCCAGCTTCCGTGAAGCCAATATCCTCCTGGGATAGAGATTTTTCGAGGACCAATATGACATCCTGTCGAGACGTTGGAGCAGGATGGGGGCTGGAGCAGGGAGCACTGTTCTCATTCGGCCACTGTATCACGCCGATTTTTAATGCAAGTGTGGAACGATGCCAAATTTAAAATCTGTTTATTAATTTGTTAACTTGCATTATGTTTAAAAAAATACATATATACATAACACACCCCTAATATCATAAAAGGGTTTTTTATAGTTTATTTTTATTGCAAGAAGAGTAATTAAAAGTTATAGTAAATATAAACAAAATAAAATAATAAATTAATAATTATAAAAACAATACAATTACAAAATTGAAAACAGAAATAAATCAATTTATTATAGTAAGTTACAGAAGTTATAAATTACCAAATTTCAATGAGATGAAAACAAAAATAAATTATTTTGTTTTCAGAGAAATCGCAGAATTGGTTAATTAAAATTGGTTACGTGTATTTCAATAGTTCCAATCCGAAAATGAAATGTACCAATTACTTTACAACAAAACAATTGTTGAACAATTATTGATATTCGCAATATGTTTTGTATGAATCCTTAAAATATTTGTTATATATTTATTTGTAGTTTAAGGGGCGTTGATGTTCTTTTTTACATTTATAATAATAGCATATAGTGTTTTTGATTTTTAATGTTGTATATATTTAATATTAAATATGTCGAAACTAATGAAAGTGAACAGAACTGTGCTAAGGTTAGTAGTACTAAAAATAGGCAATATGTTAGGCATTATCATTGTATAGTGTTTTTTTTATTGTTTCTAATGTTTATTTGTTTATTTGATACTAATTGTTGCCAGTGGCTTTGTGTTGTAATTATAAAAAATCAAGAATATTCCTAAGTGAATTCTAAATTCCAGCATCACAACACATGTCACAGAAATTATAGAAAAAAAAAAGATAAATAAACAAAATCCTTGTAGTATTTTTGACATAATACGCGTCAAGTCAATAAAAAGATTACAACTTCAAAAACCATTGATTTGAATTTTGTTTTATTTACTTATCAAGGAGCAATTACTTTTTAAATCAATAGTAAATATATAGATTTCGATTTTAATATTATGTTGTAACAATACTCAATACTATAATATATATATTGTCTATTGTAAGACAATATATATATATATTGTTCAAGACCATAAATACAAAATACGCTATATATTATATGCGATAGTGCATATCTATTCCTCAGCAACTGTTGACTGTCAACAGTACCAATACACTCGATATTCATATCTTTACCGAAATGTACCGAGATAGTGTATTGAGGCGAAAATCTTACATTAATAATGCAACTAAAGAAATATTTTTTAAAAGGTGAAGAACTTGTATATATCAAATATTTCTTTTTAACGTAGTCAAATTAAAATAAGTTTGTGATAAGGAATGATTTGAACTGCACGTACAGGTGGCCTGCCATCAATTCTTAAAACTAACGCAGTTAAAAAAGTTTTGTTTCAATACTACAATAATTTTACTTTCTAAGGCTTTTGAGTTTTTATAAAAAGAGTAATCTTTTTAATAAATTCTAGTAAAATAATATAGTTTAATAGTTGTCGTGGTACGAAATATGAATGTAAGATGTTGTAATATTATTTTAAGAGATGGTGGTAAGACCCTAGAGCCGGTGAAACTGCGGGCGAAAAACGGTTGTTTATTAACTAAATTTTCGTCGGGTTTGTTGAATTAAGGCAAAACTACATTCATAAATCGATAAATTACTTAATGTGGCTCCACCGTGTATCATAAAGTTTTTGATTTAAAAAAAACAAAAATATATCTTGAAGTCTTGAAATAAAATATTTGTTTTTTCTTTTGTTATAACTGTGTTATATATTTTTTCACGAGTTATTAGACAGGTGGGAGAATTTCAGGATTAAGTAATGTTTATTTAAAAACAAACAAATGTTTTCATAACAGAGAAATATTTGTCCATTTGTTTACATTAAAAATGTTTTGTAAAGTAATTAAGGTTATGGGTTTTAAAGGCTATAGAAAAGATAATACATTTTGATAAAAAAATATAAAATGTTTTACTTTTAATTTTCATATTAATATTTTATTTGTAAAAAATATTAATATGAACTCTTATATAAATAGAGACAATAATTTATGGGTTCGTATCTGTTACGGTAGATAGAAAATTATAGGAAGGCATAATAATAACTTAATATAGTTTTTAGTTTTTAAAAATATACTTATATTAATATATATGAAACTAGCTAAAATTATATTTCTTCTTTTCACTTGATTTTTATTTGTTATAACAGTTAAACAAAAAACATTGATCTAAAATATCCAAATTATTAAGAAACACCTGACCAATAGTAAACTGGTTTCTAGATTATAGTTGCAGTTCAACTTTGAAATTCCATTAAATCTGCAATGTTTGTTGAACTTCCTGGTACATATCAAGCTATCGAATATCACTAATTGAATCCTGCTGAAAGTGCTTTCTACCCGTATACAGGGAGTGCTGGTACGTATTGTATAATCGTATTTAGAGTATGGATTACACGGTGAAGTAAATAAATATAAAACAAATATATAAATATTTGCAAAATTATACGCCTTTAGAACTGAACAATTTAGATAGATTTCATGCTATAATTTGGTACAAATGATTATTGAACATGTACTTTTAGAAGTATGATATAAAAAAATATTACGAAAACATTAATATTCAAGATTCATTATTAAAGCCTGTGAAGTAATTAATCGGGGTATCCTTTTGATATCCTGAGAAACCCAGGACTATATTGAAAGTATTAAATATTAATTTAAAAATACAACTTGATTCAATCAGATGACGGGATTGATTACTCTTCAAGCCTTATAACAGCAACACAGTAAAATATGAATATTCCTTCACATCGGCGAGCACAAGAGACTATAACACCAACGTGACTAAGACAATACATAAACGTTATTGACAGCGGGCACTATTCTGTCGGTAGTAAATCGTTTGCTGGTTGGCTGGATTTCTAGATATAATAAATGCATTCTGTACTGTAGGATCTTAGGATTTCAATGTTCAATCAGAGAAATAATTCATACATATATAGTTTAAGTTTAGTTTAGTTTAATATTATTTGACTCAATTGGTTTTTATAATTTAGCTTCCACAAGGAATTGATTGCGATGGTTCTAGTTGTTCGTAAATTGTTTACTATATATGGACGTTTGTGAAACAGTGATCACAATACAAAAAAAAAACCCGGCTGAGATTGTTGTGTGGTTAAGAACTCAGACCAGGGCGCGCTTGGAACCCTCGTTGCTTTAGTTATAAGTTGGACAGTGACTCTACCGAAGGAATTATTTCGATATGTAAGGCATCAAAATAGGCCCTCCTGGCAATACATTTGACGTACATAAGTGATCATTGAAAGTGGAAAATATGTAAATAAATAAATAACTAATGGGATTTGTATTTATGAAATATTTGTCACGAACTGTACTTTTTAGTAAGTAAGTTTTATTGAGGTAACATTTTTCGTTAATGAATTAAAACTCTAAATTATACGAATTTATAACAGATTTTGCTTAATAACTCTCAGACGTCAAATTTAAAAAGTTATATAATCTTTTCTCTACACAATCCTATTCTGATTTCTAAACATAAGTTTGACAACGAAATATGTCACATGTAACTTGATAAGAAGGAAAAGTTAGCCAAGTCTTTGTACGTCAAAGTTTTTATCTCGGGTCGCCGTAAGGAGCTGGGCCACTTTTACATTATTCAGAATGCCAAGACGCTTTAACTATTCTATGTTTTTTCTTCTACTGAAACATTAATTTGGTATTTGGTGTCAAAATAGATTTTAAATTGTATAATTTTATTTAATTGAGCTTGTATTTATTTCATATATAATTTTAAAATATGTATATGAAATTTGATTGTAATTAAACTAATAGAAAATATTATTAGTATGTTGTATAACATACATTTTAAGTATTACATATTCTCAATATTTAGTTCCAAATTAATTATTGCTTGTGATGTTTTTTTGTATGCTAGCTATGTGCCGTGACTCCCGCCGTCTTGTCTTGGGAACAATTGTTTAAACTCGTAAAGATTCGTATTGTCATTATTGCTTACGAACTTGTCTATTTTAATTCATTTGCTAATAAGGGTTGAAAGTTCATTCATTAGTTAATTTTTAATGTTATATTAAAATCTTTTCTGATTGATAATTATTTTTAATTATATAGTATAATTCATAAGAAAGTTCGTTATTTTGATAAATACTTGTATTTATATATACTAAATATTTAAGAAAATACTAATTTTCCCATATATTTCGAGAACATAATTTTTTTGTTATTAATATGAATAAGCTTTATTGTTTGTTTATTAAGTGAACTATTTTGCGACATTTTCAACAATAATCGATATATTTCAGTAAATTTTCATAAATATACTAGGTTCACTACTGTGCACGGCATGTGGACTTGAGCGAAGTATTGTCGCTGAATGAGTTTTCTCATATTTGTAAAATTAGCAGAGTAAATATTGGCTATAATCTTAAGCCTAATAAGAACTCGCCGATTTCATAATGTTTCATCTGTTAACTCCATGGAACACACTTTGACCATTTAATAAAAAACTACAATATTCATCTAGAAGGAGTAGCATTAGTAACACATCTTTGAACAAAAATGAATTACTAGGAACTAGACTATCTATTTGTGAATACAGTAAAAAAGTAATACAGTGAAAGGGTCGACTTTATAACTTTCTTACAGACAAACAAACTTAGAGGGGTAATGCTCATATATTCACTTTCTAATTTCTTTATAGTCCATAGAATATTGTTTATAAAGTTCATAGAATATTGTTTGTCTTCAGTATTAATTCTCGCCTGTAAGAAAACAATCAGAAAATACAATTTCTCATTTGATTAATGGCATCTAATAATTTTATATACTAGATAAATATATTTCCATTTTTTACAACAGATTTATTTTAAACCACAACAAAACAAATCTTACTTAATAACTTTTCATGATCAAACTTTATTAGATACTAGATTCCACCCGCGACTGTGTCCGCGTAGTGTGTTGATAGAAATACCTATGTCCGATCCCAGGGTCCAGACTATCTATTTAAAATTTTACAATTAAACAGCTCAGCTCAGTCAGAAAATATTCATTTATTTCATTTACATACACATAAAAATAAATGAAACATTAAATAAACGAAACAGAAGTAGCATTTGTGAAGATTTCATCAAAGTCAATGTAACGGTTCAACAGTTATAGAATAAGCGTGGGTGAGAGCGGAGGTGGTGGTGTGTATTATGCAAACACACCCACGAACTCTTCCCAGCAACAATTTCAACTCGATCGGTGCAGTAGTGTAGGCATAGAGAACATAAAGAATTTTTAACTTTTATATATATAAAGATTATGAAAATACTGGAAACACTTATCCTAGATGGCTTCTATTAAATACACGTAGAACATAAAATTTAAAATTCACCTAAGTTTATTTATAAAACTTATTTTTTTCAAACTTTTGTTTTGGGAAAAAGAAATCCACAAACAAATTGTTTGCTTACTCATGTTGATAAAATATACTTCAAAGAAGCCAACATAAATTTATATTTATATTTATATATAAATATAGATTAATTTTATTTTATTTTAAAAGGTTGACAAACGAGCATCTAATGGAAAGTTTTCACCGCCGCCCGCCGTCCCTTGTATTATGAAAGGCTGCACAAGAGCCTTTCCGGCCTTTGAGGGAGGAATAGGTGCACTAGTAGTATATGTCCATAACTAATATATTGTGTAGTTATTATTCATACAAAAGAAAACATGTTATAATACCAAATAATTTGAAATTAGTTTAACACTATGTATATTGTATTATTTCATTTAACAACAAGATAGATACTCGTGGCTCGGTGACGTGAACTACAAATGTTAAGGTAATAAAAGCATTATTTCTCGATCTCTATGTTCACTTATTTTGCATGAAATGACACTACTGAAATCTCTTTGAACAACATACATACATACAATTAGAAGAGTCTGAAGGGCCTACCTTGATATCATACTTTTCGAAATAAATATTTGTGTAAGAACACTCTAAATGCGCCCTGCTCTGAGAAGAACAGCGCAACGAATCATCACGTCAGAAACATCAAAACTTTTAACTTCTGAGTTTGCTATAGTACAGGTAATTCGATATTAACGCCTATTAATTTTAGTTAGTTAATGTTGGGAGTCGGATTGCAACTTATACGAGCCTCACCAACCAACTAATATAAATAATACGTAAACAAGGACATTTTTATAACTGTACTTCACATATACACTTAATATGTTTTAGAAAGGAAAACTTTTTCTGAACAAGAAAAGTAGCGCCCGTTTTATGATTTCCATACAAAGTGATAAAAACTCCTAAAAGATTTTGTTTTTACTTCAGGAAAAAGGTGGAAATTTTTGTTCTTATACGTATAACTATAGTTTTTATTACATGTGGTTCTTTTCATGTATAGAATTCTCTTATTTGTTTGACAATCATGAACATTGAGTAAATATAGAAAATATGCCACTCTGCGGTACAAATTAACTATCTTTGTAGTTAGTAATTAAGCAATATAAATTAATATTTTAATAATATTAGGTATTATGCCATGTGGCAGCGCCACTGTCGCATACAAACGTACCTTCCGACCCGACTCGACTGATTGGCGCGAAGGCAGCCATTGCTTTGCGGAGCCGGGCGCGGGAAACCTTTATCCGGCTGTTAGTTTTTACTTGTCATATTATATTAATTCACTAGTCTTTAAAGCCGTTTCTATTAATTTATCTTGATATTCCACCGAAATTGATGAGAGCTTATACAATTTCTATTCATTTATATCTTACAATAAGCAATGTTTGACACGTAGAATGAATGAAGCTCGGTCTACTCACGACATATATATAATCTACAAAGGAGCAAAATTGTGCGTCTAGCTTTTTCTTTAAAATAATAATATATTTATCACCTTTTAAAAAAAGGAATAGTATTATAATCTGTACGATCAGAAAGAGTGATCTTAGAAGGTTTCTCTTTTTCTCGTAAATGTCTGACAAAAATATTGAGGTATTGACAAAATATTGAGAAAAATATAAATTTATTAGCGTTGCGACTGTTACAACACAGACAACTTTGAAACAGGTAAGGAAGAAATTTACGACATGTAGATCATATTGTAGTCATTACAGCATCAACATAATATAATATTTGTTTGTTCTTTATTGCACACCAATAATAACAATGAAAGAAATTATAATTATAATGATAATAATCTAATAAATTATAATTTATGAGAAGGGTTCATATGACTTATCATTCCGTCAAGTTCGTAGTCTTAAAAACAAAATAAAAAATGTCAATCTAATTACAACCTATACCTTACCATACTGTTCACACAGTACTATAGTATACTGTTATATAGTATATATATATATATGTATTAATCTATTTATATTTATATGTATTAATTAATATTACATCATTGGTATAACATAAACATATCAGAGCAAGGTTTCAGACACTCTTTACGTGATAACTGTTAAGTCTATTTGAAATAAACTGGTGATGGTCTAAAATAATTTCGAACACAAGAATAATAATTTTTTTTTTAATTGGAAACCAATTCACTTTAAAGAATAAAGAAAAAGTACAACAAAAGAGTATATAAGATGAAAAGATGAAAATTTTCTGGATAATGTCTATAGTTTTGGAATATTTCTGAGTTATTATAAAAATTAAATGAACCCAATTTCCAACTAACTAAAATTAGTTCGTTCTTAAGTATAATTTTCCTTTCTTAAATTTATAATTAAAAACTCGTAACCAGGTCATAAAACAGATAATTAAAATAAATTATATTGAACTTACATAGTTGTGGAATTTTGCGGGTCTCATCAAAATTGTTAAAGTAGAATGTTTTTACTATATTTATTGTTCTAAAATATTTAGCCACAATAACGTTATATAGAATCTACCTTTGTTGAATAATTTACGTTCGTTTCATTCATTTCATAGCATCTCATTTGATTTTATAAAAATATATTTCAACAACTCTGACGAGACCGCAGAAGTAAACGCGTTTTAAAATTAATGATCCGTGGTCTCTGATAAACAAAGTATTTATTACGAAGTTGTAGTCGAAAAAAAAAAAATCAAACGGACATCCAATAATTTGTACTTGATACTAAAGACTTTGATCTCTTAACAACGTTCTATTTTATTTTCTAAATATTCTAAATATATTCCATCGTATTATATTACCAAGTCATGCAAAAACAAAATATGATTTATATTAAATTTTATTTATGAAATACAATTTAACTGTCCTATAATTAAAGCTTAATTAACTACCATAAAAATTAAAGTTATCTCTTCCATTTAAAATAAAAAAATCCTCCTAAAACTTTTACAGTTTTAATGTAGAACGAAATACGTTCTTACAAACTATTTGCACCTTTTCATTAATAAATGTTTATTATGATTATTATGATTATTATTATTATTATTGATAATGTAATAAGATTCTTTTGATAAATTGAGTTTTTCTACGTATTATTCGAGAATGAAATTAATAAAACAAACGTCCTTCTGCATGCAATTGTATTTAGCGACTGACTTAGAAATATTAACAATTTACATTCGACGCGTAATTATTAGTAGGTTGTACTTATTATTTATATACATTTAGATTTAACATAACCGCCCACCAAAGGACTATATGAGTCCTTTATAAATTAAAAGTAAACTTGAAAGTATATAAAGATATCAAAAACAATCATAAAAATCATCATTGTATAACCCACGTTATACAATTTTAACATAACTAAGAAACGCGCCTTACATAGCAAAGTATAAATAAACATGAAATAAATTAGATTTTAAATATTAACTGGTATCAATTGGCAATGAACACAGTTTGGTTACACAGCGTTTAATTACACTATCACCGCTTTTAACACTATATACTCTAGTCTGGCCATCAGGACCAGGATGTTTATCTATGATGCGGCCTAGAGACCATTTACCCGGTGGTAGATTGTGTTTTGTCTTGCTTTATTAGAACAATATCACCCAGCTTGAATTCCGATTCACGCTTAAGCCATTTTGGTCTTTGTTGAAGTCTTGTAACATACTCCTTCTGCCATCTATTCCAAAAAACTTGAAGTAGTTTTTGTGTGAATTGCCAACGCGTGAGACTATTTATTTTTAAATCTTTTAAATTTGGATTTGGCACTGTGATCGGGGCTTCTCCAATCAAAAAATGACCTGGTGTGAGTGCCTCAAGTGTATGATCGTTTATAGGACACAATGGACGTGAATTTAAACACGCTTCTATTTCGCAGAGTATGGTAGTCATTTCTTCGAAAGTCAAATGTGTAGCAAGGATTCGTTTCAGATTTTACAGACTTAACGCCTGCTTTCCAGAGGCCCCCGAAGTTTGGAGAGTATGCTGGGATGAAGTGCCATTGAGTCCCGTCATTGGCTAATAGATTCGTAACTTCTCCTTCAAAATGCAGACCAGCTTCATTCCACGCATCACAAAGCTCCTTGTTAGCACCAACAAAATTCCTCCCCTGGTCACTCCATAAATGAGTGCATTTACCTCTGCGAGCACAAAATCGTTTAAAAGCGCCTATAAATGCTGCCGAGCTGAGATCACCAACTAGTTCTAGATGCGTAGCCTTTTTAGACATGCATATAAATATAGCAATATAAGATTTTATTGTCTTAGCTCCCCTGCCCTTTTTGGTGAGAATATTAAATGGACCACAAAAGTCCACACCGGAGTTGAAAAACGGTCGTGCTGGGGTGACACGTACGGATGGAAGATCACCCATTATTTGTGTCTTCACCTTCGCGTTCAGTTTGGCACATATTAAACAGCGATGAACATATTGTTTCACTAAAGATTTTACTCTGAGAATCCAATATCTTGATCTCAAATATGTCATCATAAGTTGAACTCCTCCATGAAGTGTCTTTTGATGTGCTTCAGCTATAATCAATTTTGTTAACTTGCTTTTTGTTCCTAGAATAATGGGATTCTTGATGTCATCACTCAAAGGTGCGTTACGGAGGCGACCGCCCACCTTCAGAATACCATCTCTGTCTAAATATGGATCCAATACCTTTAAATTACTCAATCTTTTAACATGACCCTTTATTATTATAGTCTGTATATCTTCTAAAAATTCTTCTTCTTGAGCTGATTTAATACAAATTTTTAAAGCTTCTTCTAATTCTTCTATACCAATAGCATTATGTAAATTTTCGGAAAATGTATTAAATAGTTTTAAAAATCTTTTACAAATTACAATAGTTCTTAGTAGCTCTTTCAATGTATCAAACTCTTCGAATTGTGAATGTAATGATTTACCAGTTTCACTTTTCTCTATCCTTTCTCTCTTTCTCTTTCCGGCAACGCTCTTGTGAGTCTTCGGATGTTGCAAGAGTTCATGGGCGGCGGTGATCACATTTTATCAGTGACCCGCATGCTCGTTTGCCCTCCTTTTCCATAAAAAAAAAAAAAAAAAAAAAAAAAAATCCTTAAAGCTTGTATCTTCTCCTTTTTCCTTTCTACATCTGTAGTTAATGCATTTGGTCTTGTGAACTGTATCTTTTCTGCAGATAGCCATTCTGGTCCATTCCACCATAAATCACACTTTTTCAGATTTTTTACTAACATTCCTCTAGATGCGATGTCTGCAGGGTTGTCATTAGATAGTACATGATACCATTGGTTGTTATGAAGATTACTTATTATTTCTACGACGCGATTTGCTACAAATGGTTTCCATCTTCCAGGGTCACCGAACAACCAAAAAATAACAATTGATGAATCAGTCCATGCAAATATCTTTGATGATGGGATTCTCATAGCTTCTCTAACTTGTTTTATCAATCTCGCTAGTAGTAAAGCTGCGCATAATTCTAGTCTAGGCAACGAAATAGTTTTCAATGGTGCTGCTCTAGTTCTTGAAGCAATCAGTGTCGTCTTGAAGGATCCATCAGATTTTTTAACACGACAATATACAACTGCTGCGTATGCTTTAATAGAAGCATCACTGAACCCGTGGATTTCTATTGAGTCCTTTTCAGCAGTTTTTGTTCCTAGCCATCGATTGATATTTATAGTATGAAGATGTTCCAGATCTAGGCGTATTGTCATCCATTCTTTTGAAAGTATTTTATTTAAAGGTTCATCCCAAGATACCCTTTCAAGCCACAGTTTTTGTATAAGTATTTTTGCTAATATCATACAAGTTGAAATCCAACCAAGCGGGTCAAAAAATTTCTGTATATCAGAAAGAATACTCCGTTTGGTGATAATGGATCTAAGATCAGGTAAGTTGAGATTGTATTCAAATTGGTCATTTCCTAAATTCCATTGTATGCCAAGTGCTTTTACAGTTCCATTAACCTTAAGTTCTACATTAGTATTTGATGATCTTTCTTCTGGTTTAATCGACTCCATAATTTTTTTACTGTTTGAGGACCATTTTTTCAGTTCAAAGCCGCCAAGATTTAGTAAAGCCTTGAGATCACGACTGATCTGTATAGTATTTTCTACGTCGTCACATCCGGACATAACGTCATCAATGCAGTATCTCTTGTGTTTCCTTCTTTTGATTTTGGCTCTTCTGTATTAAAAGGTAACTTCACAACGTAGCGTCCCATTTCATTTTTCCTGTATGTCTTTTCATATAAATCTTCGCATAGCCTTTCTCCTTGTGTATGTTTTCTTTTTGTTTCTGTATCTACCTCCCATATATTTTTTAGTAACTCATCAATATTTACTTCTTGTACCATAGCCGTTAAGGATTTTTCTCGCTTGTTTATCTTCATGTTTACTCCTCCCATCACGATCCAGCCTAGGTTGGTTCTTTGAGCACATGGAGTACCTGGTGGACCCTTGATTAATCCTTCCTGTAGTATTGCAGCATATTCATCAACTCCCAATACCAGATCGATGTTGCTTGATTCATAAAAATTCGGGTCTGCCAAGTTTATATTTGATAAATGTGGCCACATATCTGCCATCCGACCGCTTGAAGATAAATTTTTTGTCAAGTGCTTGGACATCACGTAGGCTTGAATAGGTAAGTTGAATTTAGATTCCCATCGTGATAAAACTTGTACCTTGACTTCATATTTCACGCGAACCTTCATGGATTCCATGCCGGAGACGAGAAGATCTACAGGTTTTCTCTCGAGTTTCAGGATCTGAGTCGCTTTCTCGCTTAAAAAACATGCTTAATATGTAATGTGACCTTGAGGACCCCTAAGAATAACGACGGCAGTTGCTAGTAACCCAATAGTATGCTTGGCGTTGTAATATGACGTAATCATCGTGTGTATTTGCTTCCCTTCTTCATCCGCTTGAGTTGACGTCATCGGTTGCATGCGTTCTTCAATTAATACCGGCGCGTCCATGTGTTTTTGTTGATGTAGAAGTGTATGATGACGTCTCTTGCAAATATGACAAGACATGGGTACCTTACATTTGAATACTGCATGTCCCGATGCTAAACAATTAAAACATAGTCTGTTTTTCTTCACATAATCACTCCGCTGAATAATTGGCATCTTAATAAACTCATTGCAACGGCACAGGGTGTGTGTCCCATTGCAAATAGCGCATGACCTTTGAACCGTTGACACGTGTAGAACTCGGTCTTTAAATATTTTTATATTTGTAGTAGGCATTAATAGTTCCAAAGTTCGAAATTTAGATTTTAAAAATGTTGTTAAGTCTTTAAGTGTAGACAACTCTTCTGAATTTACGGTGTACGCTGTCTGTTCCCACTCCTTGTGTGTCTCTGAGTCCAATTTTTGTACTACCAAAAATATTATTAATGGATCCCAAGAGTCCACATTGACATATAAATTGCTTAAGCTATTTAAAACTTCGATAGTGGTATCTAATAATGATTTTAACTGCGATGCCGTTTGACTACTACACTTTTTCTGACCAAATAATCTTTTTAATAATGAGTTCACTATTAAACGTTTATTGCCGTATCGATGACTTAAAGTTTCCCAGGCCTGTGTATAATTTGCATTTGTAACTTGAATATGCTTCAATAACAATGCGGCTTCACCCGATGTACTGGATTTTTAAATAATGTAATTTTTGTACGTTTGACAACGTGTTATTGTTATGCACTAAAGAGAGGTACAAATCGTTGAAAGATGGCCACTCTTCATAATTTCCGGTGAACATTGGTAATTGTATTCGTGGCAACCTTACTTGTGATTGAAAGTCATCTTCACGCGATGAGTTATTACTAGTACTTGCATCAGGTTTCTTCGTAGCTTTTAACAAGTCCTGAAGATCGCCCATCGTACATAAATACCTGTCTTCCTGTATATAAAACTCTTCGTTTACGAAATATGGTAGCAATCCACGTTGTTCTCTTGTCGTAGACTTAATGAGGTCATTATGAGCTTGCCTGAAGGTAGACCAATAGTCTTCTAGACACTGCACTCTTGATTGTAAATATCCAGTAGTCATCCGTTGTTTAGGACATTTTTTTATATTTATTTGAGTCTTTTGTAACAATGCGGCAATATCTTCTAGTATACTTATCGATTGTTCACTGCTGATACTCATTTTTTACTTAATAATGTCAATAATCTTCAATTTTTTAAAAACAATTACTCAAATAATTTAATATTATAATGTCTTTTCAATGTTTAACACAACTAAGTCGTAAACAAGTATAACACTGGTTCGGCCTCTTCTTATCTCTCACCCTTTCTAGCGTCGACCGCACGATGCACAGGTATTGTTATCCGGCTCGAAGGACCATATGATAATGTAATAAGGTTCTTTTGATAAATTGAGTTTTCCTACGTATTATTGGAGAATGAAATTAATAAAACAAACGTCCTACTGCATGCAATTGTACTTAGCGACTGACTTAGAAATATTAACAATTTACATTCGACGCGTTATTTTTTAGTAGGTTGTACTTATTATTTATATACATTTAGATTTAACAATTATTATTATTACACAAATAGCTATTATTGTCTAAAACCCTAATAAGATATGAAAATGTAATATTAGTAGTTTTAAATATAAAAATAATCATCTTAATAAATAATAAAACAATCTAATATATGATTTGAAGAAATGACGAATTGATGAAATTTGTAAAATAAATCATGTATGTTGAGACACTTACATCTCGTCTACCCGTGAACAAGATTACTGCAAAGTATTCGAAACGTCGGGTTAAAATAAAAAATGTAACCAAATTATACGCGAGTTTTAATTCGTAAAAATAGTTTTATTTGAAATCATGTATTGTTAAAATTTTCCCGATTTTTTGTAATACAAAGGTACAATTCAAGTGAATTCTCGTTACCTAAACCTAAGAAATCAAATAGAAACAAGCTTTTTATGTCAAGTGATTTACGCTCCGCAACCCACTTGTATTAGAGTGTATTCTTCTTTTATGGCAACATTCAAGTGAGGAAATAGAATAGAAAGTTAGTGAGATAATGTTTTCAATACTAAAGGTTAATGACCGCTTAATAATTGGTCTTATGACAACGAAACCAATACTATAATATAAGATAACATTTATTTAGAATATAGATTTATTATTAACATTCGCCATTTAAATAATTCTATTGTTTAAATAAACGAAAAATTAAAGAAAACTTCAATTTAATCATTCTATGAATGAATTAACTTTGAAAAAAAGGATTTTTTTAAATTAGTAAGTTAAAAAACAAATTCTAGATGGAGAACAGGTCAGATTAACATTAGGGCTATGTATTTTACGAAATCTTTGTTTGATACAGTTTTCACGTTCAACCGATGAGTAAAAACATATTTTTTAATTTAACATTACAGATAAACAAACGCTTAGAAAGGCACGTTTAAATTAAAATTAGGAACGCAAAAAAGGAACCTCTAATGACGAATAGATCGATGTCTAAGCCTTGGACACTTATAAAGGTTTTAGGTATATAGAGGTCGATTTTGTAAAAGTTGGAAGACATCGAAATTTTCCTAACTTTAAAAAAGGCTTACAAAACACCCAAAGATTTCATTGTAGATTACTTCAATTACAAGTCAAACAAAATTGTGGCATTATACAGATTTCAAGCCTTTATAATGTAGCACATTAAATATAATTGTGAAATATCACACACTGAAGTTATATTCAACTTCATGTGGCTTAGCCGCAGGTCTTATTGGAGTAAAGTCAATACTCTGATAGTTCAGATATTACGATGTAGTCACCGTAATGTGAAATATAATTATTAAAATAGTCTTAATATCTGAGGCTCGCTTTTAAAAGTTTTAGTTATAGGATTCTCGTAATTTAGTAGGATTAAATAAAAAGGAATGGAAATTACTAGTTACGAATCGAACTACGAAATTAATTTACGTTAGGCATAGAGTATTAGTAAGATAAGTTAATAACTTATTATAATGTCTTCAATAACAAAAATAGTGCATTTTTATTATTAAACACTCATGTATATTTTTAAATATGTTATTGATAAATATGTATAAACCATTAATATATGAAATACTGGTGATGTTCTTTAAGTTTTATATATCTAAATGTATTTATTTCTAATGGAGGAAACGTTTACCTATTTATATCTTTTTCATTTTCAACTCCATCAGTGATCACTTGTGTCAATAATTTTTTATTGTGATCACAAACGTCAAAACATTAAATATTTTTGTTTTACGAACTACTAGAGCCAGCAGGAATTAATTCAATATTAATGCCTAAAGATTTCAATCAACTAATATTTCAATTCGGCCTGCGAGACATGATCAAGGAAATATATTGTGTGATTCCTGAGCATGCCATTTAAGTGTATTCTTTAGATCACTGAGAAACTATCAATTCTATTCTTATATGGTTGTTGAGCTTGAAAAAAGAGCTGCAAGAATTCATTTGTGTATTTGTACTTTGTATCGGATACTGATATTTAAGAATATTTCTTTCTTATTTTCATAGAAAGGCCAAAAGGATCTCTTCAGATAAACATATTTTCATTAATTCGACTTTCAATCGTTTGTTTACTTATCTGAGTCTTCTATATAATTTACATTTCCTTAAAGGATATTTTAAAATCTCTACATTGCATTAGTATTCATAAACTAGCTTTTGTCCTAAGCAAAATTAATTGATTAATCTATATATATAATCATATATGTATGTATATTGTATATACAACAATTAATGTAGTATATAACTTATTGTAGCAACTAAAAGTAATCTGTTTATTGTGCGAACTTTATTCTCATACATATTATTAATTTGAAAGTTATATATGTTTGTATCATTCTCAAGGGCTTTTGTTCAGAGTATATTTCAGGCCTTGAGAATTGTAGTGGCCTTACTATGTAGACAAGATTTTTCAATGAGGTAATGTCACCGTCCACTTTATTTTATATAAATATTTAATATATTATAAATGTAAATTAATATGAAATCTGAAAATATTTGAATAAAATCACTTTAATGTATATTCTTACTTTTAAACTTATGCCCTTTTAGGTTTTTTTCTTAACCGCCAACGCAAAACCGACAGGTGGAACGGAGCACTGAAGGAAATCAGCCAGTTAACTTTCCATTTGGCTTCCCAAAGCACGAAACTTACTCATGTTAGCTTCAGATGTATTTGTTCGAGTATTGTAAAAGTAAACAAAAAATAAAGTAAAACATTTAAGGAAAAATGTAGGAAAAGTAGTTTAGTATTTAAAAGTAATATTTTTTTGATTAAGGTGACATTTGACAATTCTCACGCACTCCATGACATTCGCACGTAAATTAGGACTTATTCTATTTTTTGTCCAAATAATTACAGCCTTTTCCTTAGTGATATTGACTGTTCAAAATTAAATTGAGTATATTCTAAGAATTATTTGTTTTACGAGTAGTTAAGACAATAAAGAATATATAAAAAAAATAGGTATTATTTAATTACATAATGTATACTGAGAGTTTTTTTGTAGGAGTTACTATGTCTTAAAAATTTAAATAGTGGTCTATCCTAAAAAGAGAACTGTGAATACTCGAGCCAATAAATCACAAAGAAAACAAAATATTTACAAAAACTGTACATGATCTGTTTCCGACTATTCGTACAAATTATATACAATATAACATTAAGATCTCTATGTAGTTACGAAATTTATTTAAATCATAAGAATTTATTTTGAAAGGTTACGGAAATATTAATAGTGATAGAAAAATATGTTATAAAATAAATATTCTTCCCCAATATGGTATATTTTGTGCCCTAGTCTATAGTTTACCTATTTTTTTTTACTAACGAAATTAACAAACGAAAGTATTTTTTTCAATAATGTCGATAGCAATGAAGTATTTTTATTAAGTAAAATATTGACCAATATATTTTCCACACAATAATAAGAAAAAGATAATTTATTTTCCAGCGATATCAAACAACCACAACGATTTAAAGAATCAGAATATTAAGTGATCATGTTGATTTCATCAGTGACGAAATATCAGAAAACAAATGATAAAGATCTACAGGGTAATTACGATTAATATATTTTAATTATATATATATAATTAATAAGTAATTATTACTAACAATTACTCTAATTTAGGTGACCATGTTAATTTAAAAAACGTATTCTAACATTACAAAGTCATACCTTCTTTTATTTTATTTTTCTGTGTAACGAATTGTTCTTTCATATATATATAAAAATAATATGTCTACTTATTGCCGTTTATTGGTTGTTGTAAACAAGAAAAGTGGATTGAAATCGTCACTGTTTTATTACTCAGTCATTACTTTTTAATTGAACTGCTAAAGTAATAGAGATATAGAAAAATATAATTGAAAGTATTCTGTCGGTCTTAAATTATTACTTTATCTATTCCATATCAAATAAAAATTATTTTTTTTAAAGAAAAAATATATTTATATAATTTGTAATATTTTATCAAAAACCATGAATAATGAACAGGCACAAATAGTACTCGTGCTATCAATATTCATACTATTGTCAGCAGACTATCGAACAGGAACCTATCACTAACAATTTCACGTCCAAAGTAAGAATTACAATCACATAATAAATAACATATTATGCAGAAATAAAATATAGAGACAAAAAGGATGACAAAGCTCAGAGATTAAATCAAAAACATTACTAAAGCAAAACAATTCGTTGCTTTGTCTAAAACCTGTCTGTTCAAGAATGATTATTTGTTGTTGCTTATGTTGTAGTATTTTTCATTCAGCCTCGATTTATTTATAATAATCGTAAAAAAAAAAATTTTTGTTTACCTACGAATCAGCCAAGGATAAACAATTTAGTTTATCCTAATTAGTTAATACATTAGTTTATTAAACATTCAATGTACAATAGTTAAATATATAACCTCATACTAGCGAGAGCACGAGGTTAAGTAGGAGAGGCTGTTGGGTCCGCGAATAATCTGAATATTTCGGTTACTCCATGTGTAATAACATGGTACCGAGAATGACCATAAAATTAAATTGAAATTTTCTATTTCACCTAGTAATCCTTGAACATAGAGAAACCTTAGCTATATCAATAATGATTGAAAGGAGAGAGAGGACCAATTATTTAATTGAATTTCTGTGCCTCAATATCACAGACAGATTGGTTTCTAAATTGAATTTCTAGGACACAGTTTAACTTTTCATTACAGTTCTTTTGAATATTAAAAATTATTAGAATTTGCATTCGGCGGCAGCACGGCCGATTAAATAAATTTTAAAGTAGTTGGATAACTAAATAAAATTATTCTTTTACTTTTGATCTTATCTGAATTATAAACCTATAGTGTACCTGTCTATATTAAAAACAACATTTAAAGATCATATTTATCTGAGATCAATAAAACTATACTCACATTTTATAATACATTATTATTAAAATTAATTTTGAAATTGATCGTCGGTTGAACCCAAGAATGAGACGGTGATAAAGTTTGGGATTACAAAGAACTATTAATCATGCGGTAATAAGGAAAGCCTCTAATTTCTATTATGCCATACTATATGGACTACACGGTAAAAAGATTACATTAAAGAGAAACATAAATTTCCTTTAATTATTATGAAATATATTATCACATTTATCATGGATAACATCGGCGTTCTTTTTAAAAGTATTGATATATTGTTATACGTCGTCATCGTGTTTATTATTAAGGAAAAAAATTATTTGCATACAAGTTCTTCTGAGGAAATGGAATACTTTGGTAAAATCACGTTAAGTCGGGATCATTATCGGCTTGAGTGACAGAACAAAATGGCGAACCTGGTGACTGTAAAATAAAAATAATTAAAGATCCAGATACTAGCTGGGTGGTTTAAAACCAACCTAAATGATGTAGTAGTAAGCTTGGGTAAACTTACTACTAAATAATTGAGGTTGATTTTTACTTTGTTTAATATATTGACTTCAATATCCTTTTAAAACACTTCTGCACCTACTTAAATATCCATAATGAAGGGTTATTAAATGTAGGGTAGAACTGTATATATTTCGTATTAGTAATTAATTAACATTGAAAAAGTAGTAAAAGGAAAAATATTGAATTATTAAACTACAAGAGTGTGTACTATTACTAGAATGATTGTTAATCCCCGAGGTTCTTATAGAGATGTTTTCGTCGGAATAAACTCAATTTTGTGCAAAAACCCTTGGTTCTATAATTTTTCAGTAACGTTGTGGAAAGTAAACTTAAAATATTATCAGAAAGAGAAATGTTTTCTTAATTTTTAAGTGTTAGTAATGTACTTGAAAGATTTAGATTGCTCTAAATGTAAAATCGTATTTTGTTGATTTTTACAATATTGTCAGTTGAACAATATGTATTTATTTTTCAAAATTTTTTCAAAAATGCAAACGTTAAATGCCTTTACTTTTTGTATGCGCATTTCTATAAGTAACTTTTTAAAAGAACCACAGTTATAAAGAATTTGTTTTTGAGAACATAAGGGACATTATATTTTAAATAGATTTTATACAGTTTTGTTATTATAAAGTTGTTAGTAAAAACATTTTGTGTTGATTGATTTCAGTTGTATTTATTTCATCTATATTTATAGATAACCATGTTTTTCCTTTATGATGTTTAATAAATATTGGCTTTTAATCTAGTTTTATCTTTTCATTCATATGTTGTTTTTTTTCTTTTAGTTTGACGAAGCAAAAAGAAAATAGTCACTTTGCCTTTAAATATTTTTTTAACTGATAAGACACTTTTTTAACATTAAACGTTGTATCTAGCTGAGAGCTACAGGTATTATTCTACAGTAATATAATAATTTTGAAATCGTGTGATATCATAAGTTAGTCGAAGTTTTATAATAAAACCTCTATGATCGACACGAGGTTCTAATGAATTACTGTAATTCGAATGATATTTTGAGAAAAAATTGGAGTTTTTTGCATTTCATTTTTTTTCTGCGTGTACAGCAATAAGTTTTTGTCTCAAAAAAAAAAAATTTGTTTTATTTTATATCCTATAATGAACTAAACCCAAATTTATTGTCCTCAACAAATGTGTGAATACCAAATAATGTTGGTATTTTGGACTAGTTACTTTTTTGTAGAACCTTTTAGGATTTTATAAGAATTATACATTGAATTCTCAATTAAATTTAGATCTTTTACCACAGTAAATAGAATTCGTGTCTGGGCTTATAGTTGTGTATAATTCTGTTTTATGTTCATTTTGAATTGTAAGTTTTAGATGGTGTACCATAAAGAATATAATTATATTAAGAATATAAGTATATTAAGAGTACATAATTGGGTATTTCATCTGATATAGAAAGTTACGTTTATAGCAAGGTAATTAAAATTAAATACTCGTTATACCCGACAATGCCACATTTTGTTTTATTGTGTTACTTCGTATGTTCTGAGATTACTTTGTCTTGTGATTGATTCTTATCTTGAAGGAAATACTTTGTATCGGCCGCTCAAAACTGGGAGCAAGAAATTCAAATTTACAAATTGTATATCGTATAATAATAATATTGTATAATAATAATATTAAAATAACTTATAACGAACAGAATTTATACTATATTATAAAAAGGGATAAGTTTGTAAGTTTCAATATAGGAGGTAATGTTCAAGATTACTGCTTTATGTTTTAAATACTCTTTACCAATAAAAAAAAATAAAAAAATTAGGCATATTGTTTTAACCAGTTCCACCAATACAGTCGATAGGCGAGTGAATGCATTTTTTACAAGGAATTGTGGACTATATGCAATTAAAATTTTATGTATGTATTGCGATAATAACACTTCAAATAGTTTTAAATGTCAAATATCCTATAAAAAGTTTATTAGAAAGAGATAGGATCGTCTCTGTTAAAGCCTCTCTCGAGTAATTTCCTTAAATGCCAGATCAAAGCACTCGATAGAAAATAAAGTTTCAGTAGAGAGACCTTCGACAAAGGATTTAAAGTGTATGAAATTAGATCTTATTTTCATAAAATGAACACATATCTTATGAAAGTGTACTAAAAATGTTGTAAATACAGATGTTCACATTTTTATTTATACTGAATTTATGAGGTTGGCTTTTTTGTATTCCTCAACTCTTTTTTTTTTTTTTTTTTTTTTTTTAAACCACAATAGGTAAGCGTTTGACTACAGCCCGCCTGATGTTAAGCATAGGCTGTAGTCTAAAGTGTGGCACGCTTACCTAGTAAATACCTATTAACTTTCGATTTGAAGACCCCCAGATTGTAACAATCAGGAAACACCGACTCCGGCAGAGAATTCCAAATTTTCGCCGTCCGCACAAGGAATGTGGAAGCAAAACGCTTTGTACGGGACTTTGGAACCTCAACCGTAAATTGGTGTTTCCTATTTGAGCTTCTCGTCGTTCGGTGACTGAAAGGAGCTGGGTGTATCAAGTTGTGCAGCTCTGTTGCACACTCTCCGAAATGTATCCGATAAAAGACCGACAAACTAGCCACCTTGCGGCGATGGTACAAACTTTGGAGTTTTGCCTTGGCAAAGGTGGTATCACCTACGAGCCTCCTAGCCCGTCCCTCAATTGATTCCAACGCTTCTAGCTGGTATTTTGCCGATCCATCCCAAAGATGCGAGCAGTACTCCATGCACGACCGAACTTGTGCTTTATAAAGTGTGAGCAACTGTTCCGGCTTGAAGTACCGACGCACCTTCCAGAGAACACCAAGCTTTTTAGCAGCTAATTGAGCCTTAGACTCAATATAGGAACCAAAGTTGAGAGACGAGTTTAGCCTGACACCAAGAAGGTCCAGGTGGTTCGCAATCTTCACGGGTACATTTCGAAAAGTAGGGGCCAGATGGAATGGCCTCTTTTTGGCAGAGAATAAACACGCCTGGGTCTTCGCTGCATTAAACCTAACCAGGTTGGCATCGCCCCATTCGGAGACTGCCTGAAGGGAAAGGTTTGTGCGCTCGACCATGGCCTCTCTGAGTGACTGGATTTCGGCCACACTAGCTCGTGTGTTTGATATATAGCTCTCCACAACGGTGCTGTCGTCTGCATACCCAAAGATACCGGGTTTAAGCAGATCGTTAATGTGCAGCAAGAAGAGAGTTGCGGAGAGCACTGACCCTTGAGGAACACCGGCATTAATAGCCATTCGATCAGACGAGCAGCCGTCGATGACTACCCGTATTGACCGATTCCTCAAAAAGTCTGATATCCACACACAGAAACCAGCGGGCAAACCGTAGGAGGAAAGCTTGCTAACAAGGCTATCGAGCCAGACCCTGTCGAAGGCCTTGGAAATATCAAGAGAAACCGCAAGGGCTTCTCCGAATCTCTCAACTGCCTCACTCCAGATATGAGTGGCGTACACAAGAAGATCCCCAGTTGATCGATTCCGGCGAAAGCCATATTGTCGATCACTGAGGAGGTCGTTTGATTCCAGGTACGCCAATAGCCTGACATTAAGGACGCGTTCCATGCTCTTGCAGAGTATGGACGTGACCGATATGGGCCTGTAGTTGGCAGGGTCAGCACGACTGCCTTTTTTGGGCACGGGTTGCACATTTGCAAGCTTCCAAGAACTCGGCACTTTTCCAGTCTCAAGAGAGAGCCTAAACAAACGTGTAAGTATGGGAGACAACTCGGGCGCACATGTCTTCAGAACAATTGCAGGAATACCATCTGGACCGCTGGCCTTGTTCACGTCCAGATTGCGTAGCGTTTTCAAAACCTCTCTCTGGCGAATTCGGATTTCCGGCATTGCCACCGAACTGCCAGGAAGAACTGGAGGTATTGCGCTACCAGCGTCTAAACGTGAAGATTCCGCAAAGAGAGATGCAAATACGTTTGCTTTCTCTACAGCGGCGTGAGCCAGTGATCCATCAGGTTTCTGCAGTGGTGGTAGCGAGGGGCGGCAGAAGTTCACCTCAACCTCTTTGGCTAGGGACCAAAACGCAGTTTGGACCCTATGCGGCCAATGTGGTCAAAATGAGCCTTCTTTAACACCTTTTTGCAGGACTTGGCAGCCTTGTTAAAAGCTCTCTTCTTGTCGCGAACATCCATGGCCTTACGCTGGCGAGCTTCAGCCCAGGCTAGGTATGCCTGATGTTTCTGCACTTCTGCGCGTCGACAATCAGGTCCAAACCATGGACGAGCTTTTCCATATGATGGCACGTCAGAAAATGGGATGTAATACTCCATTCCCATCCGTAGCACATCAGTAATGGAATCTGCGCAGGCACTGGGATCACTCGAAGAGAAGCAAACTGACTGCCAAGGGAAAGATGCATAGAAAGACCGCATTTCATCCCAATCTGCTGACCTGTATCGCCACATCCGCCTCGTACTTTTAGGGCTGGGATCGGGAGGGGAGTAGACGGATACAGATTTCACCAGACAGTGATCAGAGCTACCCAAGGGCGATGAAATCGTCACCGAGTACCTGTCTGGATCAGTCGTCAACAGAAGGTCCACGCAGTAAGGTGTGTGGGAGTCAACATCCGGCACCCTAGTGGCTCCTTGGACCAACTGGGTGAGGTCTAACGAGAGAGCAAGGCGTCTCGTCTCTCTCCCAGCATGGTTCGTGTCTAGGTATGGATATAGCCAATCCTGGTGATGGCTATTAAAATCCCCTAATAACACTAGTTGAGCCGACGGGTACTCCTGTTGAGCTAAGTCCGCCACCTCGCTGAGGTAGTTAGTGAGCCTAGTTGTCTCAATATCTCCGCTGTGCGACCGGTAAACACAGGCATAGAGAATTTTCTCAATTCCTGTATCAACCAGTATCCACAACACCGAAAAACTGGGGTCTTCAAATTTACGGAGACGTCGAAAACAAATGTCATCGCTGGCATACACGCATACGCCCGCACGTGGTATAAAATTGTACTCCAGGGTATACCCCGGGTAGGATAAGTACGACACGTCGGATGGACATCGTATTTGGGTCTCCGTGAGAAACAGGAGATGCGGTTTGTCTGTCTCGAGATGATGGTGGACAGAATTGAGATTGGAGTGCATCCCTCTGATATTGTTGAGGTGCACTTTCAGGGAGAGGGTATGAAACCGCTGTTTATAATCTTTTCGTTTCTTCTTGTTTCTCATAATTTTTTTTTTTAGTTTATATAGGCAGAAAGTCGGCAGTAGAGCGAGGCGTTTACGACGCAAGGCCAGTGAAGCACATCATAACCACGCACATCGATGGGGGACTAGTCTGGAGACTGCGGGGACGCCCGAGCCCCCCCGAAAGTGTCCATCGCGCCCTCTCATCCGGTAGCCAACCGGCGCGATGACGCACTCCCGGGATTTTTCGACAGTTGGCGGGACAGCCTTTCGTGAGTGGCGAGCTCACAATTGGGTCCCCTACTGACTGCGGTCGGCCAGCGGTGCACCGTGCCTCGGATCCCGCTACCCTCCGCGACTAGTCTCCCGATGCTTGTTAGTCAGTGTAATTCTTATTCGGCATTTACTCGCAACGCTACTGCTCTGACCCGACTTCCATAATGGCGTCACCAGACTACGCGCCGGAACACGGCTAGGCCGCTTGGCGGTACGACTTAGTCTGGTGGGTGGTCACCAGCCACGGCCGAAGCCTACCACCGGTTGTTTGTCGCCTGATTAGCACCACCCGAGGACTACGTGTGGGGTATCATAAAAAGGGTATTCTCCCACGGACGGGGGCGACTCAGTCCTCAAAAAAACTCTTGAGCATAGAGAAAAGATTTAAAACAGTTGAAAGTTGGTGAAATTAATATATAATTCATTTTGAAGTAAGAACTATGTACGATTTTATAAGATTTATCAAAGGAACAAAACCGCTACTAATTTTAGTAGCTAGTTGAGATTTCTCAATTGTATATAAAAACCGCAGCTTTATGACAAAGTACGTACAAAACATTTGAAAATAAAAAATACATTTACACAAACCACATGTTTCGAGTGACATAATAAAGGTAATTCGTTGAACACCTCTTGTTATACAACAAATGAATAGCTTCTGGTAATTTCATGCGTCTCTGTTCGTGTTTATCTGATTTTCATTATTCTGCGAATATTCTTTTAAATGATATAAATGTTTTTGAATTTTTATTTATTAGGCTTCTTTGTTCAATATTTTAAAATATTTACTATTTATATCAAAATTACTTAAACTTCCATCTCAACACAATTTTAATATGATTAAATTTTAACTTAAAATATGAGTTACAATTTATATTATGGACTATCTCAAACCATGTAGTGAATGGTAAATAAAAGTCGGAGACGGATCTATGAATGAATGAATGAATCAATGAATGTCTTTAAAAAATTAATAGAGATCATTGTAAATACGGCTCAATCAATATTAACAACGACAATTTCAACATTGAGGATATATTGATGATGGAGTGCTAGTTTTATGGAAGGTATATAACAGAAAAGATAATGATCTGTATATGTAGATAACGGAAATTGTTTCAACATTTCAGATGTCTTAATTAAACGGACTTATTATAAATCTATCGATATAGTTTTAATCATTGATTCTTTAACAATTATCAATACTTACTAATCTGATCTTAATAATATGAAGTTTTAACTCTTTTATTTTGTATGTTTTAATACAACTGTATTATTATCTTTATTTCAAGTGTCGTCAAAAGGTACAATATTATATTTGACGTGTAAATATAACTTTCTAGTATAAATAAAAATAATAATTAATATTTATAATATAAAACAAAGAAATTACATTTAAAACAAGTATATATTATTTATTTAGTCAGGTTCTGGAGTCTAATCAATCAATCTTCAAGTCTAATGATTTTGGAAAGTACCATCCATGTTTTAACACTTTCAAATTATTTTAAAAAAGATTTTAAATTTCTTACATAAATAAAAACAACATTTAAGTTATTTTTTTATTTTTTTAAAATAATTTCTTATTTTCTTTATTTGCTTTTTTTGTTTGACTAGAAGCTCGACTGATTGCACCTATTTGTCAAAGCTATATTGCTTTATCGCTGTAGAGGAAGATAGCTAACAAAATTTGATCGAATTGACCGGTAAAGAGCTTCGCTTCGCTCAGTTCAATTAACTGAATCTCAGTGTATCCCGCGTCCAATGCAATAATTATTAGTTGTCTATGGGACCAAATTAGGACCCGTTGACCATCAATTTTATAAAAAATTGTAATTGTAGATTAAGAGAAATTTGCAATAAACTTTATTTTTAATTGAAGTTTCTTTTACAAGTAAATGGTAAATGCTTACTATAAATGATATAAATATATAATTTTTTGTTAATCGCAATAATTGATAAATTACAATAACATCTGTTCTTTACATTTGTTTTTTTTTACACAATATACGATCGAAGAAATAAGTTAACAAACTACCCTCAACTTCAATAATAATTGATTTGATTTTTTTTAACAAATGTCATCAAAAAGCTTCGTCTCTATTGCGGCGCATGAGGGCCAGCAGCAACAGCATTCTGAAGAGAATTATGGATCGCCCTCATTGTTCTATCCAGAAACACTGGATAGAAACAATGACGGGCCAAATAAAATAAATTGTGATTAATTATTGTATCATGTAAATAACAATAACTAACCTAGTTTATAAGTAAAAATTGTTACTAACATACTAACACTATATGGATGATCTTATCTGAATTAAATATTTATTATTATTATTATTACTTTTTAAATAAATGTAAAATATACAAATTTTTCTTCGTTACTATTTCATTATATTTTTATATTTTATTATGTATTATTTCGGTTTCTTTAGCTTTCAGCTAAAGTATGAGAACTCTGTCTTAGGGAATGCATTTGACCTGCATATACAGGTGGCCTAGTATGAACTCTTAAAACTATAACAATTTTAAAAGTTTTGTATAAGAATTTTAATTTTGAGACTTTTGTGTTTTTAGAAGCTTTATCAAATAGTAAGTTTGTCCTTAAATTGATAAATGATTTTATGAGGGGTTAATTATTTAAAGTATAGATTTTGAAATTCGGAAAAAATAAATATTTGTTCATTTATTTAGAATAAAAAAAAAACTTATTTTATTTTACACATTTTATTATTAATAAAAAAATATTATACAATATAGAAGGTTGTGGGTTTTATTATTTTTTTTATGTTTCGAAGCGACTCTTCCGACTTTTTTAATCCGTATAAAATAAAAGTAGGGTTCGTACATTTAACGCTGTGAAATTAACACAAAAAAGGTTTCCTCGTTCGTGTTTCCTGGTTAGATAACTGCGTTTCATTATCATGTTAATATTTTTTTTTTATATAATTTATTGAGGTTCTTACGTAAATTGAGACGATAATTTACGGTTTTCTTTTTCTTAGTCGATAAAAAAATTAGGTAAATTATTAATTGATCTTTTCACTTACTACTACACTATTAGGTGTGAACGCGTCGTTGTTCGTGTGTCGTATTGATTTAACGTCAATAAAAAGTTGACAAAATAGTTTTTGTATGTATAATTGACTGCTTTCTTTATAGTGTTGAACTTTCACAAATTAAGAGTTTTAATTCCAATGAATTTTGAACTCAATCTTGCAAAACTCATTTACTCATAATCAACATCATTTATTTTAAAATAGAAACTGTATAGAAAGTTGAAACGCTAAAGTGGGGACTATGTAAGCATTTGCGCTGGAAGAAAAAGTGTCTAGAATCTCCGCACGTCGTAACCCTAATGGTTTTATGAATGATTAAAAAAAATATGCGTTAGTACGCACAATTTTTTTAATCAGAATAATACAGTTATATAGTATGGTCATAGATAGTATGGTTTATAGTAATGTTTTTAAAAACTGTTTAACATTTCATTCTTATGGGAAAAACGCAAAATCGCCACAAATACTTAAAGGTATTAACTAAGCGGTTTAATTACTTAGGAGTAGAGCATTCCATAGTTTCATTTTGATAGCAAAGATTATGTGTTCGAATTTAAAATTACAAAGGGAACACGCGGGTTAAGTTATTTCCTTATATAGTTTTGAAAAAATAAAACGATCTATCTAGTTTAGGAAAACAAAACATTTATGGTACGTATGCGTTTTCGTAGGAATTACATATTTTTCTGCAGTTAAAATTATCTTAAATGTTAACTAGGATATAATATAGATTTTGTGTGTTTCGTGCACAAACATAAAAAAATTGGCTATTTGTAATCTATATCGATTAATATAATATTGTTCATAATGAACATGAATATAATTATTTCATGTATATTATGAACACCTAGTGTTATAATTTATATTATAAATATACAATAATATCATTTTCAATATACATTAATTGTTTAAACTTATATCGATAACATCATATATTGTATTAATTAATAAGTTCATAGTTGTAATTCTTTTAATTAAGTTTAAAGTAGTTTTTTTTAACTTCTAATAGTAAACTGGTTTCTAGATTATAGTTGCAGTTCAACTTTGAAATTCCATTAAATCTGCAATGTTTGTTGAACTTCCTGGTACATATCAAGCTATCGAATATCACTAATTGAATCCTGCTGAAAGTGCTTTCTACCCGTATACAGGGAGTGCTGGTACGTATTGTATAATCGTATTTAGAGTATGGATAACACGGTGAAGTGAATAAATATAAAACGAAGCCTCTGCAAACTAATACGCCTTTAGAGTTGAATAATTTAGATAAAAAATTGATAAAATGGTTTACTTGCCATAATCTTGTGTAAATTATTATTAAACATGTACTTTTAGAAGTATGATATAAAGAAATATCAGGAAATAATTTAATATTCAAGAATTATTATTAAAGAATGTAAATGAATTAATCGGGATATTCTTTTGATATTTTGGGAAATTGGATACATATTGAACGTATAAAATTTTAATTTTAAACATTAACTGAAAAAAGACTGCAAATGAAAATTATAGTGACCGTTTTTAGCAGATTTAACAATAAAATAAAATCTTTTTAAATATTTATTAGTCCCTGCAATACTTGGAAAGTTCATTATATTACTGTGTACTCTGTTTGATTTTAATTTACAGTTATAGTTTAATAAAAACCATGATATTCATTTCGTATAAATAAATTAAACAGACCAAAATCATATCACTATAATTTAATTCAGTGATTCATTTAATAATCATCAATAGTTATTAATATATTGTAAATAATACGAAGTATTAACGTAAAATTTCATTATATTTATATTTATTTTTTGCGTCGTAATATAGCTGATATGTATTTGTTAACAAAAGATTCTAGTAACCCTAAAAAATATAAACAAAATATTTATAGGCATCGTGAGGAGCATGGCCCTATACGGTGTTCCCATATGGTCGGAGTTGCGAAGTGACCCTGTTGCGAAGAACACAAAGGGTCCTAGCGGTGAGGATGATCAGGGGGTACCGTACGGTGTTCTTCACGGCGGCTACACTCCTGGCGAGCGATCCGTCCTGGGAGCTACAGGCGGAGGTGTTCGCAACCGTGTACTGGCACCGGGCAGAAGCCTTGGCCACGGGGGTAAGGCCCGAGGCGGCGAAAATCAGGGCTCTAGCTCTCCGAGCCCTGATGCGACGGTGGAACAGGGACTTGGAGTCCCCGGCCGCCGGTATGAACACAGTGGGGGCAGTCCGCCCGCATTTCGACCACTGGATCAATCGGCGGCACGGAACGCTTACGTTCCGTCTTGTGCAGGTGCTGACCGGGCATGGTTGCTTCGGTGAGTATGTGCACAGGATAGTACGAAGGGAGGCGACCTCCTCCTGCCATCACTGTGACGAGTTCGTCGACTCGGCTCGTCACACCTTGGCGGAGTGCACCGTCTGGGACCACCTGAGCTGATGGGCGTGATTGGCAGGGACCTCTCGCTGTCGCACGTTATTAGCGCGATGGTCAGCAGCCAGAGGTGCTGGGTCGCAATGGCCTCATTCTGCGAGCAAGTCATCGCCGCAAAGGAGGCCTCGGAGCGGGACAGGGAGTTTGCCTCGTCCGTTCACCCGCTCCTTAGGGGGAGACTGGGTAGAAGGAGGCGGGAATACGCCCGTCGCTTCCTTCCCTAGTTGTAGGCCTGGTGAGGGGGGAGGGTGACCCCCCTTACCTAACATAGGCCTACGATGAGAGGGTGCTCTACGTTGCTCGGGGCACCCTCATTTGGGGGGGTCTCGCCGGGGTGTCACGGTGTGTGCTAACGCGATCCCGTGACGTCCCATTACGGCGGAGAGGGCAACCGTTGGTTTTTTAGTGGGTAGCCTTAAAAATGGCAGCATCCTCTATGCTGCCGGGTAGTCCCACATTACCCTCCGGCCGTCACCCATATGGGCCGACGGGGTACCCGTAACGGGTTTCTCCAACGGAAAAAAAAAAGAAAAGGCTTTGTAGGCCATTAGTACTTATCTGGGGTTTTTAATTCCTAATGTCAAAAGGCTTTTACTGTTATTTTATTTATTTCTGTTACTGAAATAATAAATGTATATTGATGAAATAATAAATGTAGATTGATGTTAAAAATAGAGCTTGTATTGTTAAAATTTATTAAATTAAATTTGAAAAAATAGTAGAATTCTTGTTGTGTTTTTGTGTACAATTTCAAGTTAAATATAAATTTTATATTTTAACTATCATTTTAAACTTATAATGGGCATTATAAGTATAACAAGCCGTAAGAGGTGAAAGACTACTCACGTTAACTTCTTGGTTAATCCCGAATTGCCAACGTGTAACACGTGCCTGAAAAAGACTGTCGTGTCGACCCACAGTCCCCAGCAGTCACATCTACAATCTGAGAGAGTGTGTCACGCGTCTTTAATAACAAGCTTAAGATGTCATAAGTATGTAGTAAGTCATGTACAAAGTACATACTTTGAATTCAATGAAGTTAATGATCGGCAATATTGCTTTTGCCTTAATCGATCAACTAGGGTTCTTCTAGTGTACGCTACACACCTCTGGAGTGAGGTTACTAAGAAGTTCGGAGAGGCATTGGCGGTTTCTCTCGACATTTTGAAGGCGTTCGATAAGGTAAAGCTCAACCGCTATAAAAACAAGCTTTCACTCTACGGTTTGCACTTTGTTTTCTGAGCGTGGATATCAGACTTAGAGGAATCAATCAATTGGTGATCATCGATGACTGCTAGTCTGATCAAATGGCTCATGATGCATGTGTTCCTAATGGGGTTTACTTGTACTAACAGTACTGTACATTAACGATTTATTGAAAACTTACTTTGTATCTTTCGGTGAGCAGGCCTACATATCAACTCACAAATTTGCACACTTAAAATTGTCATAGAATAAGAAAAGATTTCTCTTTGTCTATCTGTCTTATCATCATTGTATAGTTACTAAGTACATACAACAAATAGGTAAACACGGGAATTTTTGAAACGGTACTTAACATTTTCTAAGAAACGGAAACTTTTGAAAGAAAGAAAGTAGCGTTTAGTTGATGATTTCCATATAAAGCTAATAAAAGGTTTTGTTTTTACTTTTAGGAAATCCGTGGAAATAACTTTCTTTACACAAATGAGCATAGTTTTTATTATATGTGCTTCTTATCATGTATTAAATATTCTTCTCTGATTTGGACTACAATCTCATGAGCTTTAAATAAATAATAGAATAATTTAGAGTTCTTCATTATAAATCAATGACTACAACGACTGGAATATAAATTAATACTTTAATAATATTACGTTCTTTAAAAAATATATATATTTATATATAGCCCACAGAGGAGCAGGATTTTGATTTAAGCCTTTACTTCGAAAATATTTTCTTAAAGAGGATAAATAATAAAAAACCCTCCGTGTTTCAGTCCTAAAGTATATTTTTTTTGTTTTAATATATAACATAATTGTTTTTATGAAATAATAATAATATATTATAAACATATAATATATATATATTTATATATAATATATATTATATGTTTATATATTATAAACATATTATATAACATAATTATTTGTATACAGATAAAACAATTTGTTTAAAATTTTAAGGTTTCGTCATATTTTTAATCAACTTTTTAATAACATTTTGTTATTTTTGTCATTGCTCAGGTTTCAGGCCATTAAAATAAATGCGTTTTAAAATAATGATAGGTGGTTTCGGGTAAATAAAGTATAGTTTACGCATTTAGAGACAAAAATAAAAATCAAACGATAACAATAAAGAAATATAATATCCTAAAGAATAATATCCCTTTTATTTTATTTTCTAATTTTTTTTCTAAATATTTTCTATTTTATTTTCTAAATATTCGGTCATTATAATTCTAACTCAAGCCAACACATGAACAACAACAGATGATTTATATTTGTTATATATTTATTAAAAGTTATATATATTTGTTTATGTATTGGCTATTATTGTATATAAATAGAACTGTTAATAAATGTGTGTTTTACTGGTAAGCTGACCAGTTTTATGATAAAACATATATACATAGTGTGGAGACAGCTCCAATACATATATAATACTGAAGTTCATCAGGGAATTATAACTTAACTTATTAAAAAAGTTTAAGAAACTAAGGAGATTAGTGAGAGGGGACGTGTAAAACAGAAATGCTATTAAATTTTATTTTCTTTCTTCTCTATCAACTATAATATGTCAAATAGTTACTAATACAATAAGTCATGTGCCTATTGTTAAAATTTTCTCGAACTCTTTGTAACATAAAGGTAAAATTCAAGTGAATTCTCGTTACCTAAACCTAAGAAATCAAATAGAAACAAGCTCGTCTGAGCTTTTTATGTCAAGTGATTTACGCTCAGCAACCCACTTGTATTAGAGTGTGTTTTTCTTTTACCGCACCATTCGAGTGAAGAAATAGAATAGAGGGTTAGTGAAATAATATTTTTAATACTAAAGGAGAATGAACTTAACACTTTACTTGCATGTACTAATTAATACAACTTAAACTGTAGCTATATGAGAGATAAATAATTTATAAGTTCATTTTTTTTTTGAGAATTTTCCAATAAAAAGAGATAATTTGTAAATTTTGATACCATAAAGCTTTAAATGAATAAATACTAATAAAAGCAAGCTGTTATTTTTCTTGTTGTCATCTGATAAATAATTTTAAATTTGATATCCATTTATTGAGAAAGTTTAGTCTGCATGTGTTTTTATAACACTATCTAACGATCTGATTAAAGCAAGATTGGATTTCTTACGTACAAAATGAAAAACAAACTGCGTTTAAAGTTACCAGGAAAGCTTGTCTCGCAGCATAGACTGCTTCTCTTAGAAATACGGTTTTAAGGTCAAAATTTTAAGACTAAATATACTCTTTAAAACCCAATTTTAGTTTTACAGGAAACAATAAAAGATACATGTTAGAAATGTAGACTACGGTTCACAATCAGAACTTACGTGGTATTAAAAATGATTGAGAGAGGTATATTGTAGTTTGATATTATTGTATTTGATTATAATATAATATAAAATAATTATATTGAGGCACACAATAGTTTCGTTATTATATTTTTCTACAGAATTTATTGGAAATCCTTTTGTCTTTAGAAATTTAATATCTTGCTTTTATTTATCAAGTCATATCCCCTTTTTCTATTTAATCTATGAAAAGTAAATAACAATAAAGATTAATAGAAATATCAATAATATAATATTGAAATAATAATGATAATTTATTATGAACCTCCTATTAAAGTGACCTTATTTTTCATTAGTTTTAATTATTTGTATTCAGAATAAACTGCAAAGGTGTGATCTTCAAGCAAATTTTTATTTCCGAGGGCAGAAAAAATCCACACGTATTACACTCTTTGATTGTCTAGAAATACAGAAAAATGTGCAGTCTGACGAACGCTAATATCTTCAGAGATATTGTATTGTTTTAATTTATTTATCTCATTCATTTCTCAATTACATAGATGTCCATAATTAAAGACCAATTAGACACCGCTTCTAAGATAGAGTGAGACTTTTGTTTCGTTTTTTTTGGACGATCCTTCTTTAAAAAACTGTATAAATTGCTTGGTGGCTGTTATATATTTCTTTGCTCTATTAAAAGACTAACCGCTTCATATATGATTTCTAACACTTTTGTATTTACTTCCATCTCGAAATACCTTGCCAACAAGTGTTTAGCGTTTCTCTTGACTTGCCATTGACGTTGCAACACTTTTCGTTGGTTTTACCCTATATTACTGAATTTCTTTGATCTGGGGAAGTCATTTGAAATACTTTGTAATAGAGTTTTAATTACGCCCGAGAAAAATCATAAAGTAATGTGCACCACATCAAAGCTAGTGGAATATAAAAGTCACCCACACGTTTTGTATTTTTAGGTTCATGGAGTGTAATTTCATACCAAAACTATTACAAAGTTTTGATAAATGTTTATTTCTAACATTGTAAGTTAAATTGCGAAATTTTTTATATATGTATTAGGTAAGTTTTAGTTTTATTATGAAATCCATTACTAACACAAACACTCTCTTTTGGAGAACATTTGTCATACTAGTGGTTTGAATTTTCTAATCCGGACAAAACACACAAATAAAATAATATAAGACGTATAAAAGAAATAGTATTAAAGATAACAGCACCAAAAACCCAGAATCATCTCACATACTGCAAAGTTGCATCAACAAACAACCAAAGAAATAACCAAAAAAAATAAGTAGCATATTGAAACATAGAGAAACTAAAGAAATTTCCTTGTAATCGTGTGATTGCACACGGACCACACTGACGCAATCCATAAAAAAAATTAACAACATATTATTTGGCCCATTAAAAAAACAGAAAAGAATAGAGAACCCAAATTTATGCGACGGCAATATTGTGTGAATGTAGCCGTCGTATAGTAAAAATGTTATGATTACGAACACAACAATAAATTAGTTAAATTTACAAGTATAAGAAAGAAAGGAAATGATCTAAATATACATATAATAAAAAAAAATAATAGTTTTCATTAATAATAAATTAATAAAACTAATTAATAATAAACTTAATTATTTACTAAAGTAAACACTTAGTTTTTGAAAAATACTAATTATGAAGTGCTTGCCTCTTTACAATTTTCTTAGATGCAGAAGTTATATTTTCTTTGACAAACAATATTAATAGTAAAGTTGAATATAACACTACATCATACATAAATACAATATATATATTTTTTGGATCTTTAAAAGTTCTCTTATTTTATTATAAAATAAAATAAACGTCCAACATAAAAAAAACATCTCACTACGAATTTAACAAAGAAATCCTTAACAAGGAAACATAAAAGTATTATTGTATTGTTTAATTCCTGGATCCATCAGCCATTTGGAATATGTTATCAATCAGTTTTGTTATCAACCAATTATAATAAACGCTAAAACATCTATTTCTACTAATTTACCACTTTCCTTTCAAAGTTCTCCCTAATGTAATTCAAGCAATTTAATAGACTTGAACATCAAAGATAACTATAAATTAAAAGTTAAATTAATATTGTTTTCATTTACTTTAAAGAGATGTAAACTTGTAGTCTAACGGTATGTCACGAATAGACCTGTGTTCTAATTGACTGGTCATCAACACACAGTCTGAAGCTAATATTTTTTAAAAAGTTGATGCAATAATTTAAAGTTTGACTTAATAAATAATATTTTTGCAGTAAATATTAATGTAAATATTTTTGTAGTTTTATTTACGAATGAATTACGTCGGTCACAACCGGAGGATCCAAAAAAATACAAATTTATTAACTTAAAATTTAATACTTATATTTAATTTACAAACTACGTGATCCCTGCTCAAAGTTGGAGACAAGAATGAATAAAATGAATTTATAATTAAAGGAATACAGAAAGTGTAACAAACAAGGGTTTCAGATTTACATTCTGGGATTTTAACATGATACAATGCACCTGTGCTTAATCAGCGTTTCCACGGTTCGTGAGAATATAGTAAATGCTAATTTAACAATTTTATTATTAATAAGTATATATGAAATATCTAATAAATGATCACATAGTGTATGGTAATATAACACCTCCCTCCGCAGATCAGCAACTATTCCTTGAGAGAGTTGCTGCGATGTTGCTGGGATCCACCCTTATTTCGTGGGGATGAACTTCACTTTTATCTTGAATATTCTTATTTTTAGTCGCGTTACTTCTTTTAATGTCTTGCAAACGGAATCTTCTGTACGCCAGATAAATGCAAAGTATGCTTGCTCCAAAAAGCATTAAGTATACAGGAATCGTCGTATGATATAATACGCTATGATCTTCTAGTTGAGTTAAATTAACTGGGGTTTGTAGAGACATTTTTGAATTTATTAAATGAAGCTTTTGAAGATTTATTGAGTTCAAAATTATAGGAGATATATTTGTTTGCTCTTGATTTCCAAGGTTAGGTAAATCTATTATCCTTATAGCGTATCCTTTTATATAGTCGTTTGAATTTACAACTGTGATTGCAGGTGTCTTGACATAGCACTTAAGCGGGATTTCCAGTAGAAAGCTGCCGTGAAGTGTCTTGTACAAATCTTGACCACAAGATATTTTAATTTTCATGGGTGTAGGGAAACTCATGATATAGTGTTTTTCATTCAGTTGTTCCAGCGCTTCATTATTAAGAATAACAGATGTTAGTTTGCAGGTTGAATCAAGTTCTTGCTTTTCAATCAGGTTTCTGATGCAGTCAGGTCCATCTCGAAGTGCATAGTTAGTTTCTTGTTCACAAAGGTACAGAGAATTGGACTTCGGGCATTCAGCCTCCATGTACATAGAATTCTTACTAGAAATTGCTATAAAGGGAAGATTGGGAATAAGGATTTGATTATATTTATTAGGAACAATTGATGATCGTAAAGATCATAGGACAGGGGTACGGCGATCGGTACTTTTAAAACTATAACTATTTGATTACCGATATAAAAATAACCTAATTTAATTATATCATAATAATATCTAAGTTCTAAACTTAGGATTTCATTCTTTGAATATAAAATCCTTAGCTTTCTTAATATTTTATCAAGATCTACAAAACTAATAATAGAATGAGGCGTGCTCGATGCACGTATAAAACCTAGAAAACTTTTTAGTTTTCGTAGTTCCTCTGATCTATATTATCACCTAAAATCAATAGATATTGGGCCATATGGGCATAAAGTTTCTTAATATTAATGTTATTAATAATAGAGTTCAATACTCTAGTTATATTAACTATTAAAGTACTCTAGTTATATTAACTATTATAGTACACTAGTTATATTACCTGTACTGTCTATAGTTTTAGAGTTACATAACAGCCATTATTTCGTTAGACTAATATGCTCGTTTAATTTCGATTGTAATTTTAATTCGTTACTTTGTAGAGATAGAATTGCATTGTCTTATTTAACGGAATCAGTATAATATGCTTTTAATAACAGAACCAAGGCCATCAACGAGTCCTCTTTTACTATAATTATGATCAAAACTTTTCAAAAAGTTAATTAAATTATCTACTTTAGAATTAAAGTAGTTAAGGTGAGGTTCTTAAAGAGATGTAATATTATCTAACTGTCGTCTTATCATATATATTTGAGATTTAACTAATAGGGTTTGGTTGTAATTAACATCAAGGTCTGTATAATTTCAAAATGAATGATAATGAGATATAATTTTTGTATCGCCTAGTTTAAAAGGGAATAGGCCGGGATCTGATTCTAGCGAATTAATCATTACTTCTTGTCCTCGCGTCAGTTGGAGTAGTGATATTAGAAGTATCCTCTAACAATAAGGGTTCAGTAGGGTTTCTATTAAGTCGTGATTTAGATACCGGACCGCGTCTCTTTTTAGTATAGTTATGTACAGGAAGTTCAGCAAGGACGGTGTCCTGTGTGTAACGTGAAGCTAATTTCTGCTTACTTGCCATAGGCTTTCTTATAAAAACTTGTTCGTTAGGGGTATATTTTCTTTCAGGCTCAAGATTTTTATTGCGATTTTCAGTTAATATTGTTCTGTGTTGTACTAAAGTCTTGTTAATTAGATTGTATACTTTAATCATTATTTCTCTATGGTCTTATATGTATTGTTGTAACAAATACTTAGTCAAGTTAACAATTATGGGGTCACGAGGGTCAAAGTGTTCAGTAATTAAGTCTACAGTTTGTAAAACTATTGTAAGCTAAGACTGCAAATAACATTAAATTAATTATAGGTTCACTTTTCTTTACTAGTTTTAAGATCCTTAAATTTTCAAATATTGTCGAATGAAATCGTTCTACAATGCGATTTTTTTTAGAGGCGTGTAGTAAAAAAATGGTTGATTTACACTACTAATATTTAAATTTCTATTAAAATCTAAAATATCAATTATCTTATTAATATCTAACCTACGGGTCCTAGATTGCCGTGAATGGAAAATCTTGGATATTTATAAGGATAGCTTAAGGAATAAATGGAAGCAACTTCAGAACGATTCTAAAGTACTTATAAAAATTTGTACCTCTTGGTGTTTCAATATTCGGAAACTCCTCCTGCTGCAACACGGTGTAGATTCGAGATAGCCGACGTCCTTGATTAATTCACTGACTCTATTTAATTAATTTAATTAACTAAATTTCGGCTATCCTACCGACTGCGCCAATTACGTCGGTCACAACCGGAGGATCCAAAAAAATACAAATTTATTAACTTAAAATTTAATACTTATATTTAATTTACAAACTACGTGATCCCTGCTCAAAGTTGGAGACAAGAATGAATAAAATGAATTTATAATTAAAGGAATACAGAAAGTGTAACAAACAAGGGTTTCAGATTTACATTCTGGGATTTTAACATGATACAATGCACCTGTGCTTAATCAGCGTTTCCACGGTTCGTGAGAATATAGTAAATGCTAATTTAACAATTTTATTATTAATAAGTATATATGAAATATCTAATAAATGATCACATAGTGTATGGTAATATAACAAATGACTTATGAATGTAAACAATAAAATAGTTTTTGCAATGAATTTAATAAGTTTAGTTTCACCGACATAACAATAAGCGATACAATATATGGATATATTCTTTTTGTGTGTTTTGTATCCCGAGTGGTCCAAGATTCAGGTTGATTAAGGTAATTAATTAAGTAAAGATAGTTTATAAAGACATATTGTGGTATATTTTGATAATTTGTAACTATAAATGTTCAAATTTAAACAGCGCAAAAATAGAAACACTTTTTGCAAAGGATTGGATATCTTTAGTTTGGGTAAACCCTATTTATCTAATAACAAAAAAAAAATGTATACTTTTTAAATTAAGCCTAGAACAAAGAAACAAAAGTTTGTGGGAGTGTAAAATTGTAATTGACTAAAAATGTAAGCTTTTTATTGAAAAGGTTGAGTAGTGTTTTTTTAAGGAAATAAATTAAAGAAGGTAAATATCTATTCTAATAATAAAACGTATTTAAGAATATTCCTTCCTTAGTTTATTAGTAAGAGAGAGCTTTAGATAAAGATACTTTCATTATCTCGACTCTCAAGTGTTTGCTTATCTAAGAGTTTTATATAATCTTAAAAGGTTATTTTAATAATTTATTCTAATCATATTTCCTAGTTTAATAACGTAACGAGCTTATTATTACTTTTTCTAAACAAAACTACATAATAAATGTGTATAGAACAATAACCATATAACTTAGTAAAACAACTAGAACTAATCTGTTTATTGCGTGAACTTTATTCTCATACGTATTAATAACTTGAAAGTTATGTCTGATTGTATCAATCTCAAGGGCTTCTGGTCAGACTATATTTCAGGCCTTGAAAACTGTAGGGGGCATTGCTATGTTGATAAGGCTTTCTAGCAACGTGATGTGGAAAATCACTGTTCCTTTTATATGTTATATGTCAAGTTCTATTTCAATTACTATATTTCATCGAATGTAAGGAAATATGACACTATTTGAAACATAAAGAAATCTTTTTGATCTATTTTCTTCTTTTAATATTTTTACTCTTTTAGCCTTTTAAACTTAACAAAAAACGAAAGGTTTATTTATCTACTTTTATTTATGTTTTTAAGCCTTTTATATCAAGATGGTATTTAGTCCGTTGGATGAGCTAAAAACCATTCTGATAAATGTAAATTGTAAATTGGTAAATATGAATTGATGATAAAAAAAATTGTTATCCTTAAGATATTCAGCCCTCATTAAAATTAGTGTCAGGTACACAAAAAAAAAATCAATATTGTGTTTTGGTTAAATTAATACAATTTTAAAATGGTTGTTTTAAAATATTCCATAGTTATGGGGTAAGGGAGCCTTGAGTAGTAACCAGAATCATAGTAGCTTTAGGTAAATATGTTTAAGTAAAAGTAAACATGATTTTATTAAATAATAGAGTAAGACACTTAATTGTTAAAAGCGCATTGAAATATTTCGTCTCAGACTGTGCACATTAGCTAGAGTCTATTGATCATGATTGAGATCACATATGTAAGATCTTTAAATATTTTACTGCCACATAAACCAAACCTTACACATTTTACAAATTTTGTCCAACTTAATTGCTACCTCATTATTTATAGGCTATTTTTTATTTTTCTAATCGATTTCGCTGGATTGCCTTCACGCCATAATAATAATAAGTTATCTACGTAACAAATACGGGAATGAATATTGAATTATTTTTTAAATTATAACCGTAGTAATCCTATAACAGATTTAATAAGTATTGAAATTTTTTTTATTTTTAACCTATTTGGTAAAAATAACAATAACTTTAAAACAAAATTAAAAAAATAATAATATAATCACAATGTAAAAAACCAATGCAAATATTTATTTGAAAAGCTAACTAAGTAGTAAACGTAACATTCATTAGTAGGAGCGTGGACCAGGAGCGCGAGCGAAGCGAGTCAAAATTGAGGAATTTTGACTCGCTCCGCTCGCAAAATGTGTCAGCATATACAACAAACTGAGGTACAAACAGCACCGAAGTTGCGTTTACAAAACGTCGACGCATTCTGTCCTCGACTATTTTTCAGAATAAAAAAAATAAACAAAAAAAAACAAAAAAAAAATCTTAAAGCTGTTAAAAAAATTCCGCACGCGCATGTCATTGTGAAGCTAAATTTTCGCGTGAAAAATTTTTCCCATTGAAGTCTAAGACTAAGATTATTTTTTCCATGATTATTCCTCAACGATATATCTTCGAATATTTGAATTTTTTTATAACCGCCATCAGACTGATGTCTATCAGTGTGCAAAATTTTGAAATTTTCGGGTATACCGTTTTGAATGATGCTTGCACATAGGATGTAGAAAAGTCGCTCATAGAGAGCTTCGCTCAATAAAAAGGAGAATTATCAGCTAAATAATAAAATTCTTAAATGGATTGTTTTCTGATATTCTATTTTACTTCGAATATCAACCATTTTATATTAATTAGATTAGAATTACAACTTGAACACATTTTTAATAAGAGTTTGTAAAAGATAAATAGTCTATGCTAACAAGACAACTATAAATTATTGTAGACTCGTTGATCACAGCTTTTACACTGAGGCTAATAAATAACGAGATATCATTTTAATAATAAAAATGTGTCTGTGATCTGTTTCAGACTATTTGTACAAGTTTTATACGATATTACTCTTTGAGACCTCTGTGTAGTTACGAACTTTATTTTAGTCAATAGAATTTATTTTTATGGTTTCTTTAATATGCTATAATTTGATTTATTCTCTATAATTTAAAAATTTTTTTTCAAATATCAAAATTTATAAACGGAACTATTAAATAGTTTCTCGACAGCAATTACGTATTTTAATTAGTTAAATGTTGACAAATACATTTACAACAAAATAATATAAAATAGAGAATTTATTTTCCACCGATATTAAATAACTACTTACAGCAGCTTACTACGTGATCATAGCGCTTTTAAACAATGGCAAAATATTGTAAAACAAAGAATAAAGATATATATGGGAAAATTTATAATTTGTATATTATATATTGTAAAAGTATTAATTATTGTTATTTAAATGACCACGTTAATTTCAATTTTATGGTAACCTGGACAGTTACTAACCCACCGATTATATCATCATTAATCATAGTTTTTTTTTTACTCTTGAAGTCATACATAGTTTTGTTTTAAAAGTGTGTAAATAGTTTAGATATTTTCTATATATTATATGTACATGTAATATAAATTTATTATATTACACGTACATAGAATATATAATTTTAGAGAATAAAATATTTAATTTTATTCTCTAAAATTAAAATTTAAAGACAAAGCTCTCAGATCATAAATGTTTTATTTTAAAAAACGAAGGCAAACATCATTAATTGGCCTACAAATTGTTGGCTTTTATAATGTTTTTGATTTTATCTTTGATGAAATCAAAAACAATCGTCAATTAGTAAATACACAGTTTAATTTCATTTATATATACACTATATTGTTTAACTATCGATTTATTAATTATTTCTGAACAATTAGAAAAATTTTTGTTTATCTGCGAATCAGTCAAAAGATAAAAACTTAAGTTACTAAAAACAAACTAACAAAAGTCTTAGAGTAAAACCTGTTATGTTATATATACCTATAATTAAAAATATAGCCTCATAATAGCGAGATCGCGAGGGAGCGTAGGACTTATTGCTGTATACTAATGCTTAATCCAGGTTTATTCACGTTTTACCGAGAATGATTATAAAATTAAATTAGGATTTTATATTTGTTTGTATTATATGTTCTGATTCTAAAAAACTTGATAATAAAGAGAAACCTTAACTATAACAATAATTCATTTAAGGAGAAAAGACGGATTATTTAATTGAACTTCTGTTCTTCGATATTGTATATAAACTTGTTTCTACATAGAATTTGTAGGATACAGTTTAAATTTTCATGAAATCTTCCAAGTTTTAAACACATCGTATAAAAACTCTGTCGAATATTACAAATTGTTTGAATTTGCAATTTCATTTATGAATTTCAATATCTTTAGTAAAAATCCAATTATTACAAATTAAAAAGACTTTTAATTAAAAAAACTTTTCCTTTAGCATTATGCAAACTTAATTTAAATTTTACATTTTTAGCTTCCCATATATTGAATAGTTACCACCAAAGTATTGAATTTCTATTTAATTACTACGATCTTTATAAAATTTTATAATTTATACTAAGAAAGACTTAAAAATATTTCACTATTAAATAACTATTTAATAATAATAATAATAATAATGACCTAAAAGATATATTTTTATGTATATGTGTATGTGTATGTGTATGTGTATGTGTATGTGTATGTGTATGTGTATGTGTATGTGTATGTGTATGTGTATGTGTATGTGTATGTGTATGTGTATGTGTATGTGTATGTAAATGTATATGTATATGTATATGTATATATAGCGTCAGGCTCCGACATTGTTTAAAAACACAAGAAAAGTCTTCACTATCACTTCGTTTATTTCGATCACAAACTTCGATTAATTAATTTCAAAATAAATTATCTTCATTTAGTGGGTAGGTGTGCACTGCGCAACGGTCAGCCAACAACTCTGTGAGCCGCGCGCTTGCGCCGTTTTATATAGCTTTCGTTGCCTTTAAAACATTGATGGTGGCGCCGTCATATATGTATATGTATATTTATATGTATATGTATATGTATATGTATATGTATATGTATATGTATATGTATATGTATATGTATATGTATATGTATATGTATATGTATATGTATATGTATATGTATATGTATATGTATATGTATATGTATATGTATATGTATATGTATATGTATATGTATATGTATATGTATATGTATATGTATATGTATATGTATATGTATATGTATATGTATATGTATATGTATATGTATATGTATATGTATATGTATATGTATATGTATATGTATATGTATATGTATATGTATATGTATATGTATATGTATATGTATATGTATATGTATATGTATATGTATATGTATATGTATATTTATTGTATTTGTAATAAGTTTATCATATACATAGTAAGCCTTTTGTTACAGATAGCTTTTGGCACGTTAATGATATTATGATAAAGTCAATTATATGATTATTATATTACTCAGACGATTTTTGTCTCATTGCTTATGTTACGGCAGCTGCACATAAAAAAATCAATTATTTTCTGATCTTGAATAGCTCCAGTCCATATGCTGAGAAATAAAAAGAACTAAAAAATTTAATAAAAAGCAAAATTTTTGGGCTAACTAATGGGTGACATGAATTTTACAATGAAAGAAATCAAAACACAAAAACTCAGTTTTCAAAATTATTAAAATATCTGTTGAATAAACACGAAGTTTCTCGTGTCACTCAGCAGTTTTTATTTTATTCTATGTTCAATTTACATTTGCAATTGTGGAAGAAGTCGACCAATCTGTCTAAATCAGATCTGATCTAAGCAATGTCACAATTCTATATTTTTTTAGTATGTATCTCCTAAATCTCACTAAGATTATCGTTTCTTTTATAAAGCGTATCTTCCAATTTGCTTTTCTCATGGGTAACAATGGAATATTGTCATTCATAAGAAGAAACAGAGAAAACAACATTTCCTTGTCTTGTTTTTTTTTATACAAAATAACGTTTGTATTATATCTGTGACGTTCAAATAAAGCTTTCCGATTTGATTGGATTTCATTCGATACGTTGGCTTTCGTATTGATACTTGACGACACGATCTCAGAATATGCTATTTATTCTAAGGTTATAAAGCGGAACAGTTTATTTGTTTAAAGGCCACGTTTTGCCATGTTTGCCACGTTTGAAACTACAGGATGGATTTGAAAAATTATTTCTGATTATGATAAGAACCGATACAGGCTATGTAGCTTTATATCACGGCTGGTCCTAGATATCTTAATAGTAAATATAATCGTTCGTAAGCGCGTCGAACTGCAAGTAACAGCTAGTACTGTATATAATACTGAGTTAACCTAAATATGTGCAAGAATCAGAGACTAGCAGTAGTCTTAGGACTGGTACTCGTATTTCTAGTAATACTATCCTCCTTGAGAAGATCAGCTTTGAGTAGATATTATAGATACGTTTTCTAAGTTGAATGCGAGAGCCGGATACGTAAATCTACTCCAATCTCCTAACCTTATACATGTCTCCTTAAGGGTGGCAACGGTCTCCTAGCAACGCATGTGTATCTTTCTACCTTTGTCTCGACATTGCTTAGTTGTTTTTATTATGCTATGAAATAAAAAAGAAAAATACTACGAAACGGTTAAACAATATTACAAGCCTTAACTAGTAGGTAATGTTGAAAAGGCATATTTATTAAAATGTTTAATAAGGTAAGCTGTAAAAAAAAACAGAATAAAAAAAGATTTATTGAAAATAGGTTAAAAAAAAAACATTTTGTTGTAATTAAAGCTACCGACTCCCAAAGATATACGCCTCAGTCCTGTGAGGATCTGGCGACAAAAAAAAATAATTAAAAGAAACTTAAAGACTATTACAATTTGTTATGATAGTAAAATTTCCTGGCTGGTTTCCTGGATGCTTTAAATTTAAATATTCTGACACATTTTAAAACAAACCAAACGCTCTTTAATTTTTTTTTTGTTATATATTAATAATTTACCCTTTTTTGGGAGATTGTTGTAATCCATAAATGATTTACTCGCTTTTTTAAATGGAGCAGGTGGTGTAGGTTTGCCAAATTATAATTGACATTAACTTACTGTTTCATTAGGTCAGGAAATACGCCATAAGAAGTTATTAAAATTCGTGGCATAACGTGCAACTAAGTCCACTATTGGGCCAATTTTCTTTACATATTTCTCCCATTAGTCAGAAGTATTCTTAATCTATATATTTTATTAATTTTTGTGGAATAAACTTTTAAAAGCTTTTAAAACTAAAATCGATTTGACACGTCTTAACATTTCTAGTAATAGTTCGACGACAGCTGGCGAAGAAATCAAAGAAAGAAGTATTAGAAGCTTAAATTTCTTAGACAAAAACTTCAAAATCAGAGGTAACTTTCTCATCTGGCTTTATTTTTTCATCATCAACATGAAGTTACGAGCTATGCTTTTACCAGATTCGCACTTCAAAATATTCCAGTTAGTTTCATCCTGTATTGTGAATTATTCATTAAGTTTTAATGGGTATTAATCTAGAAACAGTTCATTTCTTATTGAACAATTTCTAACATGTTCAATAAAGCAGTGTTTACTCATACAATTGAATTCCCTCTCCTTATAGAGGTAATAACATTTTTGCCTACTATTTAGATACCTGCGATTAGACTACTATTTATATCCTGCTTATTGATCTATTATTATAGATAATAGATAATATCTAGATATAGATAATAGATAATATCTAATAGATAATAGATAGATAATCAATAAGCAGGAATAGAAGTGAAAATAGTTTTCCAGATAAGAACATCATGGCAAAATGTTATTGCTACATCTTTACACGCAACTTACATTTAAACAAACAACACTTTACTTTCTGGGTTCTTATTAATGACTTCCTTCAAATGATACTGTTATATTATTTTGACAATAATTTTAATTTATCCTCACAAATGATTATGCTTTTGTTATTCGACCCCGATATTTTTAATAAAACATTTTCTAAAATCTTACAATTATTTTGGAGATAAAGCGTTCCAACTCTTTACAGGATAATTAAATATCTTTAAATTCTTTAAATTAATTCAATTGCTTATTAATAACTTATAAAAAGCCTCCGCAAATAGCATCAATCTTATTGAATAAACTAATCATCTGGTAATTATTAAAGTAATACAAAATATTATATCATTTAAGTCAACGATACACATTATGTATAATTTTCTTTATCCATGATAAATATTTTGATGCTGTCTTTGAATTGATGTTATTATAATATAATAATATTCAAATAACAATGACTAAGTGATGGGGTTTTAAAATTTGAATCCAACAATTTATTGCTTTGTCTCATTATTTAATTTAAATGATTTGATTCAATATTAGTATATTTACTCAATAGAACATTAATATAACTTAATACTTCCTATTAAATGTTTTAAAAATCACAAATGGACGAAAACTTAATTCCACAGCGAAATTAAGCCAAATCAATTAGGGTCTGATGAAAATGAATGGCGTTTATTGAATTAAGGTACAAGTGATGATTAATATGTATTAAGATAATTACATTTTAAAATAAATATAGGAAACTATTAAAAAGTCGAATAGATCTGTCCTCCTCTAATAAACGATTACATATAGAATGCGAAGAGCCATTCGGATTGTCGGGAATACTGTAATCTGTGAACGGCTAGATCTATTGGCGTAGCTATATTGGATCTCTACGTTTTCTAACGAATTTATCACGGGGAGTTCTGACGAGATATTTGATCTGATTCCCGTTGTTGATTTTCATTACGGCACTGCTCAAATGGCTTGTAATACCATCCATAGTACCTGGATGCGTGACACTTTTCAACACTGAGGTTTTTAAAGAATTTTCTCCCAGATGTTGAATGAATTTTCTTCTTAGGTGTTTTAAAATCGATACGACATTTCAAAAAGCGCACCAAAACCTTTCTCAAAGGGCTGTCACGCTCTTGTAGAACCCCTAATAATGCAAGATACTGTGTGAGACGCTGATAACTATCCCAAAATATGTATAAAAAAAATCTCTTTATTCAAAACTACATAAAACTTTTTACAGGTGCAGCTTAATAACTAGTTTTGACCAGAAATTATATGTCGAGGTATATACTCTTAAAATTCATTTTAATATATAGTTGTACGTACTATCCTTAATATTGTTTACGATATCTTGTGAAATCTGTGTGTTTAATAATTTTAATTAATATTAAACAGTTTTAGCAAATAAGTTATTTATTCTGCAGTGATACGTTTGTCGGACCAGTTAGCCATAAATCAAAAGAAATAAAATACCATACACATCCTACTTGTATAGATGGAATCATACTGTTTGCATCTTTTCTAAGATTTTCACGAGTAGGTAATATGAGAATTCTAATAAAAATTAAATTGAACCTATACTAATATAGTTTTTAAGTCTGTAATACTAACAAATTCAGTCTTAGATACTTTTAATATAGATCTCTCGTCTATTTAAACGTTTGCTGGAAGGATTTCAATCGTTGAAAGAAGTGAAGAAATAATCAAACATATGAAGAATTTAAAAAAATATATAAAAAAGTAGTCTACGTATATTTAAGCAAGAACACAACCACAATCAATTTTTTACCAAACAACATTCAACATCTGTTTTTTTTATTTAACGTGACGTCAAGAATCAGTTAAATGTAGTTAACTTTTACGTATTAGGTTTCAATTATTATTTCTGTTGTTAGTGTATTTATGTAAAGTCATAGATTATAACAGTATGAACGGATGAGTATCGCAGAGTTCGAGGGTTTAGAAGGATGAGATAGTATGTTCGCCGCTACCCTAACTAGCCTGTAAAGCCAAGGTGAGAAGAGAAAGGGCTACCCTTTAATCTCATATAGGCATATGCAGTGGGGATGCTCTTGTTGCTCAAAACGTCCCCTGGGTTCTGAGTGTAGTAATAAAGGCAAAGTGATTCCACGCTCACCCAATTAAAAAAAAAAACAATAACAAGGTTCAAGTATTCCTGCGGAGATGATTTTTTAAATACTACATCGTACAGAGTAAAAATCAATTAGCCAAACACGGGTAACATGTTGATAGCCAATTTCAAATATAATATTTTGATATTTCTAAAAACAGAGATCCAAATAAAATGTTATTGCCAACAATTGTGATGTGCAATTAATATTTGTTGTTTTACAATTTCATACAATTATCACATCGCTGCTATTAGTTATATATGTATTTTAAAACTAATATCTCTTGTTTTAGTATGAAAAAACATTAGACATTATTGTAAATAATTGTATTATTTATTTATAACTCTAAAGCTGTGTTCTATTAATGTCCAAAATGTTCACTACTAATACAATAATACAATGTTAATTACGGCTTATATATATTATTCTGGTATTTAAAAGTGTATTAAAGCATATTACGAATGCTAAATTCATTGAAGCAAGCAGCTAGTATGGTATTTAAGCTTTTAGTTATGGTATTTTAGCAGCTACGGTAGTTTAATTGTAGAGGGACGGGACTTCTTCCTAGAAGTTGCGGGTTGAAATCCTGCTAACATCTATAAAATTTTCATATTATATTTCCTTAAAATTTGAATAGATATCACCCCCGACCTTATATCGACGGTTATATATAGAATGCTAAATATATCGAAGTAAGCAGCGATTTTTTAAAAAAATAATTGATTTTTTAAAAAATTGCATATATGCGGTTGTCAGTTTTTTTAATAAGAACTAAAAAATTACGTTCGGAAAACTAATCAGCTCTAAGTTAGGCAAATGTTTTTATACGCAAATTACACGCATACGAAAAAAGATAACATGCAGCATATATATATGTTTTTGAAAAGTGTCAAAAATCACTCAGGATACCTCAAAGCTTAAAAATATTTAAAAAGAAACGCCGAGGTGATAAAAATAACTAAATTAGGAAGTAAATAAAGATGAAATGATATCAAGAAAATAGCATTTGTAGAACTTTATAACTTTCATGGAATCATATTTTTTTTATTAATTATAATGATAAAAATAAAGATAACACGAGGTAATATTTTGAAAACGTTTAAAAGTAAATTATTTTTAAAATAAGATTTTTTAAGATTTTTTTTTTATATATTAAGACTTTTATAATATATCTATCATATGATTGTCTTCAATAAAAACTAATTACTTAAAAACAAGCTTTTATTAAAGCGTATTTGATTAAAACTAATAAAGTATGTTTTTCTTGTTCGTCGGTAGAGAATTATTTCTTGAACATTAATTGAAATACCTCCAAATAGGAAACTTCATTTAAAAATTTGAAGTATGACGTTGGTAGTTTGAAATAGACCAGTCCAAATATTTACAGTATTTGGTTCATTTTCTTGTAAAATCTTTTAGTATCGTATATAAGCTGTGAGCTAATAGGGTTACATTTTTATCTAAACATTACGTAACTTTAAAAAGGCCCTCAAGGTTTAATAAAAGGTCTAATAAAAGAGCACTAGTCAATAAGTTACTGTAAGGTAGTTTCATAAAGGAACTGCATATTATATACACTAGTTGTTTGTAGCGACTTCGTTTGCTTGCCTTCTTCCTTACTTCCTTTTTACCCATCTAATATCATAAATGTACGCATGTACTTACATTTTTAGTTTATATTTATTGTAGCCTGACACAAAAGTTTGGGTTTTTATGTGAAGTTTTTAATAAATGATTTACAATTTACTTGATGTAAATGGTAATATATCAAATCATAATCAACTAATATCAAAATCAATCAAAAAATTCATTTAATGGTTTTGTCGCCGAAGTAAGGTTTCGTCACTATATGTGTATAACAGCTCTAATTGTAAGGAAATTAAATAGATCATAATGGAAGGACAATAGAATTAAAAGGTGGATTTTAAATATAAAAATAAGTATTTAGTGAAATATTTAATCTAGTGGCATATTTATTAAAATTTATAAAAAACGAAATATATAATACATTTTAATTTACTTCACCTTTAAAGGTACTTCTTTTTTTATTGTAGACGCTTGAGTTACGAACATTATATCCTGATAATATTTATTTATGTGATTTCTGAAAATAACGACAGTCATCGTCTACGCAAAGGCGAATAGGATTTGCTGGAATTTCTTACTTTTAAGTTGCGACTATTGTGCTCTTATATCACTAAGGTATTCCGTCATCACTTTTTCCGGGTTGGTCACGCGTCAAATTGGATCGCCACGTGACATCAGAGATATCTTGTCTCTCACGTAATATCTCAGTGTTCAAACTATCACGAGTCACTGGGGACACCAGATGGTGAAAATCGTGTTTATTTCCCGTTGGCAACGAAGTGTTCAAGTGGTCGTATTCGACAATGCCTTAAATTATGTTACATTGTACGTTTTGATATTTACGAGGATATATTTCATATCGACGTCTTAAAATTGGTAAAAGAAATTTGAAAGTAAAAAAAAAATTAGGTCAATAAATAACAACAAGAGACAGGTAATTAAACTACTTTGTTGTATTTAAAAAAATATTATTAAAGATTATTCTATATTTTAAATAATGCTTTTAAGGAATGTGTGGTGTTGTCGTTAGTAACTAATATTGGATACGAAATTAAAATGAATCTACACAAATCACTGGACTAGGTTCTGAACGTTAAAATGGTATTAAAACCTGTCTAAATCTTATAGATTTACGAGTTCAAAACTGTAAAGAGTTAATTCGATTATTTGTCACTAAACGAGATAAAACTATTTTTTTTATATAATTTTAAAAGGCATTATGTTACGATCTCACCTCTCGATAAGTAACGATGCGATCGATGATGACACATGCCTGTTTAATAATGGCTTATTTACTCAAAACTTGAAAGTGTCTTGGAAAATGGATTGGAAATTGTTCTTGAATAGTTTAGGTGAGAGGACGTAAGTCTTGTGACCTGTCGCCTATTTTAGGGGCCTGAGTAGTAGTCAAATCCCACGCAATTTAAAGAAAACATACATAAATACATACTAAAACATACATACTGTAAATATGAAAAATTTAAATCTTTTATTTAGAAGATAATCTTAAACATTGCTTCTTATATGTAGAAAATAATCTTAAACATTGCAACGTGCTGTATAATTTCTCAAAAAATAAAAGAACATACAAAAAGGGCTTTTTATTTGTAAACTGCCGTTTAACTCGTCATGTAAGCGAACCTTTCACTCGAACAGGCACTAGGACGGACTCGATGGCTAAAGGAAATTATAAATTTTATGCATATTACGTCTATAACAGTAGGTAATACTATAAAATCAATCATATGATCTTCTACATCGAATACCATATCAGAAGTTAATTAGATAGAGATCGTCTCTGTTAAAATCTCTCTCGAGTAATTTCCTTAAATATCAAATGTGTGATCAAAGCACTGGATAGAAAATAAAGTTACAGTAGAAAGCCTTGCGACAAAGTTTTGAAATGTATGAAATTAGATTCTATTTTCATAAAATGAAGACATATCTTAAGCAAGTGTAATTACTAAAAATGTTGTTAATATTGATGTTGAACGCATAAAAGTCCTTAAACAATTTGTACTTATACGGAATTTATGAGGTTGGCTTTTACGTATTCCTCAACTCTCAAGCATAAAGAGTTGTATTTCATACATGTATTTATGAAATTTCTAAAAGGTTTAAAAACTATTTTTAACAGTTGAAAGTTGGTGCAATTAAAATATAATACATTTTTAAAGTATGTAATTTTATAAAATTTTTCATAGAAGCAATGTCCCTTCTAAAATCTCGTTTGTATATAAAAACTGCAGCTTTATAAAAAAGTGCGAACAAAAACATTTGAAAATAAAAAGGACATTTACACAAACCACACGTCTCGAGTGACATAATAAATTTTACTCGTTAAACACCTATCTGTTATATAAATGGCAGGTACAAATGAATAGCTTCTGGTAATTTCATTCGTCACTGTTCATGAATATTGAATACACATTAATCTGTGAAACTCAACTATTAATCTTCAAATATAAAATAATATTTCATGGTATATAAACATGAATTTGAAATAAGGCTTGATGTTACAACATTTAAAAATATTTATTTTTTTATATTAGATTACCTAATCTTTTAAAACAATAAAATTTTAATGGATTCACGCACATTAATTTATAAAAGAAATATTTTTAATAATAACTAATTGTAACTTTAAACTTTAGTATTTTTAGATAGATATATTTTAACTTTCATTCAGCTTTTTAATGAATATCATTTTACAAGACGACAGTTCTCTACCATGATGTTTTTTGAGATTAATGCAATTATATTAAAACTCAGATTATATTTATCAAATATCCTCACAAGAAAAGAAAGTCTGTTAATAAAGACTTTTGATAGTTTTTCATCGCTTTCTGGCCCCCTATTGTTATGATTATAGATGTTTTATCTTCTTAACCTAAAAAACTCACACTGCTTTTTTGAAAACACTTAAAATAATAGAATATTATTTATTTCTAAAATAAATCTGATAAAATAAAAATATTGAGTTGCAGCGCTCCAACTCGCATTTTTCCGAGCAAAAGAATAGGCATCAAGGTCACGGAATGTTTGAAGCGTAAAGTGCTGACTCTGTTATTATTTATTTTTCATATTTTCTATTCACTTTAATGTGAATTTATAATATTTTTTTGTATCTTTTTGTTAAACAAACGCAGCCTTCGATTTGTATTGTATTGACAAGATAATTCTTTTTTAATACTAAAGTTCTAGAAGTTTCTAAGCGTTTCTCAAATGAAGATGTAAGAAAAGAATTTTAGAAAGATAGTATTAAGGTGATATAAATTTTATGAACAAATTTTAAACAAAATTTAAATAAAACCCGCTTTAATTATAATAAAAAAATGAACCATTTTTTTTTATTAAGAATTTTTTATATATTTTATAAAACAGCAAATTGCACAGCCAATTATCTATCAATGCAAATTACAGTTCTATCAATGATTATCAATGATTGCGACGCTTGTCAAAATATTTGCTAAAGTAACTGCCAAAGCGATCGGTCTCAATTAATTTAGTAAAAAGTCATTCACTAAGCGGCGCGTGAAATAGCCGAGGTGCCGCGGCTCCGTTTGTGTCGTGTTAAATTCCAATAAAAGCATTGAACATTCTGCGACTAATGATATCAATAAATCAGTATCAATATTGTCCGCCATCTTTTTATTAACACACAACTAACGAACCGTACGAGTCGAGGCGATGAAGCAATAATTTATTTTTAACCTCATAATATATTGGATATAAAAATAATTTTATTTGGTAGAAAAATTATAATATTTATTTAATATGTGACTTAGAGCTAAACTTATTTTCAGTTAAGTCTTTATTTGTCCTCAATTGAACTATATTCCAAACTCAATTATTTGTTATTATTTTTTTATATTATTAATTAATTTATTAATAAATATTCCCAACATAATTAAAATTTAATATGTTTTTGTTTTCATTGTTCATATTATAAAATTGATTAATGCATCAAATTATTGAGATTATAATCATATTTTCCAAATGAGTGACGACGTTGGCTTATCTAACTACGTAATATAATATAAGTAATTGGATAGGCTCAAAGATAACTCTAACTTATTCAATTACAGCCCAATTTCTTTAGTTGCTAATATAATTAAAGTTTCGGAGCTTGCTTGATCGTGGTCTGAACAAGTATTAATTTAAAGGCCTAGTGCGGCTTAGCGGAGAGCTCTTTATAGACGGTAGGGTTTTTCAAAAGCTAACGTATTGACTTGTTGTAAGATGATAGTAAAACGTAAAGAAAACATACACATAACGTATTTGCATAATATTTTTATTTGTCTCTATTTGAGATATAAGATAATTCTAGAGTCTTTTAAAATTACTTCCTTGTATCTGATGAAAATGCAAAGAGCATATATTAAATAATGAATTTGCATTAAAAAGTAAAACAAAGTAACATATGCACTTAAATAGTCTTTGTGTTAATTTATTTCACTTTTGAAATATTTAACTCAAAATTATTTTTAAAATATTTATCGACTAATATAATATATTGCAATAGATTTTTCAATTATCCAAACAAAAATAAAACCTTTATAAATACAACAAAAACATTGAAACCCATAACAAAACCAATTTTAAAATGCCCAGCTCAATATAAATTTATTTTTGTATAAATAATTTTCTATGTGAAAGCTTTAGAAAGGAATTCTAAAGCTGTTGGAAGTTTATTTTTTTTATAAAGTGGATGATGATAGACCAGAGAGTTTAGGTTTCCAGTACTACTGTAGAAAATTTCTAATTGATATTTAATATCAGCAAATCATTCATTGAATTGGTTGAAATAATTAGTACATATGTTTTAGTTAAATTAATAAGTTTAAATGCAAAATATTTTTACGGATTAAAATTCGCGTATAATTTGGTTACATTTTTTATTTTAACCCGACGTTTCGAATACTTTGCAGTAATCGTGTTGACGGGTAGACGAGATGTAAGCGTCTGTCACAGATACTGTCTGTGTCTGTGTCTGTGACAGACACCTACATCTCGTTTTAATCCGTAAAAATAGTTTTATTTTTAAATGTGTAATTATGATAATAGTACATGGTCTTCAATACTAAATTAAATGTATATTTCAAATTAATATTCAATATCTGAACCGGTAAAATCGATATGTTAAAAGATATTATGTATAAATAATTATATTTTCTAATACGAAAATATTTTCGGTATAGACAAAAGATAAAGTGACCTGAAAAACATCTCAAGTCTTATATGGACTTTAATTTTAATTTATATGTAAATTTGTGACAGGCGTGGGACGCTTCGAAATTGAAAAAAAACAGAGACACAAATGGTTTGTCGATACGTGACGCCTTTTTGCGCCATTTAAGATTTATCACTGATATGTTTCGCAAACAAACAACCAACTATCTCGGAAGATGAAATAACTTAAAATAATCTCGTAAACCACTGAAGTAAAACTCACAAACATCTAATGTGTTCCTATAAAGCATCATCTAATGTCTGCCCCATCGTAAAAAGGCGGAGGATTGAGTTTGTGCAGTAGTTCAGCGATTGCTACGGCTTTTTGCAAATCATTAATGTTTATTTAATGATGGGATGACAAAGTTTAAGGTTGTTCCAACTTTAAGTGGAGAATTTGTTTTTGTGAAGTATAAATTGATATATAAGGGAGAAGTTTCATATTAAATACTTATTTTACCTAAAAATCATTATTTTTATTTGATATAAGTTAAATAATACTATCTGAAATTTGTTCGTTAATATGTATCAAAAACTAAAACCAAAAGTATATTTTTTGCTTCATACCGCCATTCCACTGTACTCCGAATTCAATCTTGAATGCTTTCGAAAATAGTAGGGCAAAATTCCAATATAATTAACGTGAGTGCAGCCGGGCAAATATGTATGATAGTAATCATGGATCATGATAGTCTGAATACAAAAATTTATTTCGTTTCCCGAAAATACGATTTTTAAGCAATATTATAACTATAAATTGGGCGCTGGCTGTTAGTACCAAATGATTAGCGATGGACGTCATGCATTTAATTTTTTTTACTTAAAATATTTTGCAGCATAAATCTAGTTCTCTTTAATATTATTATAAATATTAATGTTTTATTTGGCTGTGCAGTGTAACTCAATGTATGAACTTGCCTTTACTTATATAAAATAATCAAAATAGGGCTAATGATTTTTTTACGAGCCAATATTTTTGCTCTTTAGTACATTAGCGCGGTTGACATCTTTTTTACCCGTGCTACTCTGATATGTGTTTAGATGAGTGAAATGTATTTTTTCTTAGCAACCTCTTAAGCAATCTTATACTATATATGTTCTGTTGTTTCATTAATATAATTATAAGCTCTTTAACAATAAAAAAAAATGAACTATTTACGCACAATACATTCTTTTATTATAAAAAAAAATCGACTATCCATCGTAGCAGTACATCCATCACTAAATTCATCTATGGTGTTATGTTATACGCATAACACTTTGCTTACTTTTTCTTTCTATTAGATTTATACAGAACATTCTGATTGGGCTTAATTTATTTTACTACAGTTATTATATACATATAACAAATGTGATATAATACGAAAAAACTAAAATATAATTTGTAAATCGCGGCAACTTCGAAAAGAGAAATGAAACGTCACTGACTGTGTCACCCGCACCACGCTACAGCGCACAGGGTATAGTTGTTTGCAGGCAAACGTAATTATAAAATACAAAAATAATATCTATAAAAGGAGTGAGGATACTGCGTCCTTTGTTATTTGTATAAAAAACGATAAGATTTACACGAGTACTACACATTTCGACGACGACCACACGAGATGATGATGTCTTACCGCGAAAACGTTCGGTGCAAAGCATTCGGAACGTCGAGTTAAAATTTTTTATAATAAACGCGAGTTATATCCGTAAAATAGTTTTATTGAAACATATGACTTTAATAACAAGATTGCAAAATATAGAAACTAATAAAGTGTAAGTAAATAAAACTGTTTGAAATCTGTCGGTTTATATCGTTTTAATACTATGTAGTTATTTTATTTTTAAACAAAAAGCGCTTTTAATTAAATACTGAATAGCTGAGTATATGCTAAAATTTATAAACTTTTCATAAACCCAGCATGAGATAGCAATAAAGTTTTCTATTATACACAGCAATTAATCACTAGAACCGGGCCTCCAGTTTCTTCAGTGCTTTTGATAATGGCCTCTGTATAATTAATCTAATTTAATTAATCAATTTCTTGTCGTACTGTTGTCGTATTCTTGTAGTTCAGATTAATTTATTTTTTTTTATTTTTTTTATTTAGTATTGATTCAGTATAAAGGTTTTTGTGTAAATTTATATTCTAATAAGTTTTAATAAAACGAAGAAATGACATAAGGAAATTATATAAATTTTATTCATATATTTGCAACATCTTATAAAATTTAAAATCCATGTTTCATATGTCAGAAGCCAGTCAGAGTCAGAAACAAGTCTAACGAATAAACTTACCTATAAATGTTTAAGAAACATCCCTTCAGTTTTACAACAGTAATAAATCATTGATCCTGATTAGACTTTTATAACAAAAGATTGAAATTACAACATTCCTTTCAAGGGTAGATATTAATTTGACCGTATATAAATTTTGACAGGTCTTACAATGTTTTATGGTAACCAATTAATACGTAAATTATTATATTATATTGAGAATATGGAAATAACATAAATTATCATTAAAGTAATATTTACAATTTTATACATACATTTTGTTTTATTAAGCATAGCATACATACATTACTAAAATATAATAAACAAACTTGTCTTAAAAAGTGAGGAGATAATGTTTTCGATATTTCTATAATTAAAAATGTAATAAACGCGAGCTATATCCATACAAAAGTTTTATTGAAAAGTGATGAGATCTTTTTGAGGATTGTACACTTTATTTAGATGAAGATATTTCATTTGTATTTAGCTCTTAAATTTTATTATAAATGTAATTAAGGCTTTAAATATGTCTTAAAACCATAACAAAAGACAATACCGCTGAATTTATGTCGCCAGTATCAAATGTCAGTCGTTTGTGGCAAATGTTCTTTCCGAGCTGCTGACAACTTTGACAAAGAAAAAGATGTTTTGTAAAAAACCTACTTTCATTTATTTGTCTTGGGTTTCATTTGCTTATTTGAACGTTTTCCTTCTTAGAAATGAAATAAAATAATTTTGACTAACATTTAAATTTTTTTATAAATGTATGCCATTCTGTGATTTTATATGTATTTACATGAAGCAATAAAATAGTGTATTTAATTGACTTGTAATTAATACAATTCAAACGTTAATTTGTGTTTAATTATGTTATTAAAGTCGCTATTTCATTCCCTATTGTACTTTATACAATTAAGACATGTTCAAACTTTGACTTATAACATTTATTAGTTATTGATGAAATAGAGGATTGCTTTCATGCTTAAGCTTTGACTTTGTTAAAATAAAAAAATAAAATTAGTTGGATGTAGATCTCACATTTGTTGTGTAGTTTATATTTTATTTGCAGACTAAAAACCTCATTTATAATAATTTCAGTTGAATCTGAATATTTTTCCTTTAAAAAAATATTTTAATCTAACTTTTAATTGAGACCGGACGACAGGGACAGAGATACATATATATTATTCGATAACTTAGAAACGTGTCAATATTTATTTTTGATCCTATATTTATTATGGCTTTTGAAAGTATGTATTTCGAACATAAAATATAAAAATCGAATTTTTTAATCAATATTAATTAGGCCAATGGTATGGTATGTCTAAAAATATAAATTAATAATTGATTAAATATAGTAATGCGGGCTAACTCTTGTCGGCCTAATTTAAATTAAAATTTGGAGCGCGTTTATGTTTTATACATGCGCTCGATCGACTACCCGCTATTTGATACATCATTTTCGTGGTTAATTTGAATATGAAATGGGTTTTAAAGGAATTACCTTTGAACTGATTGCGTTGAGTAAAGTTACAAAATAGGTCACTGGCATGAAGTATCGGCTCCTTTCATAGTGTAGGTCGTTCATATATCGTCTCATTGACAGATAAAAACCATTACTTTGACTCTTGAATACTATTTAAGAGCAGGAAGGAGTTACAGACACTATTAATGTAGTTATGGAAAAAAATGCTTTTTTTATCATGAAGATTCGACTCTGTAAATCTGCGTGATAATGTTTCATTATTGTCAAAATTATTAAGACTAACAAGATCTGAAAGTCTTTACAACACTTAAAATATTTCAAAATATACCAGCATATAGGAATTTTCCAGCAAGATTCTGAAATCGGTCAAAAGGCATGCACAACTTAATTATAGATCTTGGAACGCTCCGGAATTACTAGGATCTAAATATTGGTGCTCCACTAGCACCCAGCAGTACAAATATACTTCTTGAATTACAAGTCAGAGAGATGGGCAATATGGTTTCATTGCACTGTAAGGTAAAACAAAAATAATGAAAATTATTAATATAACCAGTTAAAAAGGAAAGAGGCCCATCACAACAACATGCAACAATTGACTCCATAACTAATAGTGCTTTTATTGCGATCACTTTTAACACGACAAAGTACAAAATATGATAAATTAAGTGTAATAATCTTAAGTACTACTATATTGTACAAGTAGCATAACTAATATATATAGTCTATGTTGAGGGATTCACTGTTATTTAATTCCTTGTTGCTGTAGAAGTTATACTCTCGTTTCATAATATATTATTATTTTATTTTCGGGAATTAACGCGCCATAACATGTGCCAGTGGTCACAGGTAGACTGAAAACGGCTGGTCGAAAAGTCAGGCAAATAAAAGTTATGTATTACCTATTTCCTGGCACGTTAAATCCTGTATACAAAATAACCATTAAATATTGTCTGTTTAGAAATGTCTCCGCCCTTTCATTAAACGATAATAGCTTTCGCAGCGTGCATGTTTAGCGGAGAATATGAATTTGCATTCAGAATTTATTTTCTTGTTGAATTTATTACTAACAGGTTCACAGGTTTAGTTTTCGTCGAGGAGAGACGGCGATGAAATACCATCTCCGCTTATCTCCTATCTTACAAAGAAAGTCCCCATTAGGACACCCGCGTTTAGGAAGAACTCCGCAGCACATAATCGACTCGCCAATTATAATCACAGATAAGAGACGCGAGTCAGTTTCGTTCACGATTAGCCAAAACTAACGCGAATCCGAAAGACTTCATTGAACATTGCTCAGGGTCCGGGCGCGTGACGCTTCCCATCCTAACGAACGAATCCAAATTACATAGCTAGTGGACACACTCACGAGGAGCTTTCTGGCGACATCCCCCAAGCTCTTTCATCAAATCTAACTACCTCTTCGAACTATCACTATAAAATTTAAAAAGAAATTTTGTTTTTTCATATACGACTTTTGTTCGTAAAAGCAATTTTTATAATAATAATACTAAATTATTTTATTTCAAATGCTTTTTGTTGTAAGAATACCTGAGACATATATTGCATATTTATTTACGAACACCACTAAAATATATACTTTATTTACCTTCTTAATATTTTTAATCTCAGAACTATGAAAAGTATTATTTTTCAGAAATTATATAGGTCTTATTTAGATTTATGTAAAAGCCTCTTTTTATGTAAATGACCTTTTTATTCTTTGACTTTTTTTAGACAAATCATAATCAAACAACTATTCCGATACATGTCTTAAAGGTTTTGCCAAGATTTATAATTTATAAATAACTTACTGTAAAATAGGAAACAACGCCAATTAAAGTGTATGACTGAGAGTTTGTTTAAAAAGGGATATATTAATCGTGATCTGACTGAGAATTGAATTTATCAAAATAGGTAAGTTTTGTACTTCACCTTTTCAATACAATTTTGTTCGAATGCTTATGACAATAACTCAAGAACTGTAGAAGATTTTGAATATAAAATAATTAGAAAAAACTGGAACCATCAGGTAGGCCTTAAGATTACAAATAGTTTGCAATAGATAAGGTACAAAATAGGAGAAAAGAATATGGAAGCTGTAGCACACCTATAGTATTAAAATAATCCTGTCGGCGACAAGTAATTTTACTGATTATTTATTAGTTATATTAATCAATCGATCTTATTAGTATATTTCAATAATCTCATGTACATTCGGTCAGAAAACTAGTGTCTCGTTATGTATCATTCTTTTGTGAAACTAATGAGTGTGACAGAGATGATAAGATGTTAGCATCTCTGTCCCACACTTCGTAATTTATAGTCATAGAATTAGTCTCTCGTTAGGCAGCAATCTATTGTCAAACTCATGGGTATGACAGAGATAGCAAGATGTTGGCATCTCTGTCTCGCACTTGAGTTTAGTATGAAAATTATAATTAGATTTTCTTTTATTTTTCTTTTGTAATTTAGTAAAGCACTTATAACTGATTATAAATATGTTTAGTTTATAGTTGAGAGATGGATAGTTTTGACATAATAATGAATTTTAGGTTGTTAAAAGTACCGTTTTTTGTATGATATTGCATGTTTTTTACGTATTATTTTAGATTTATAATTATTACTGTTTTGTATTATATACCTTTAGATAGATTTTATTAAGACGCTTATTTTGATGTACAACATGTTTAAGTATAAGATCTAGAGAAATAAATATTAGCGAAAAAGCGGACCAGCCATAGTGAAAAATGTTACTAAAATGAGTCTGTAAACCGCAGCTCTCTTTACGGTATACGTGGCGTGCTACACCCGGCAGTATGGCGCCACTACCGATGATTACTTCCGACGGCTAAGAAGAACAAGAAGAACTCTCAAGAAAAAAGGAACTGAAGAGAAAGGATCTCTAGAAGCATTGAAGATATTATTGTGGCTGGTTCGCTATCGCGTCTACACATCGTACTCCAGTGTTTTTAATCACGACCCCCTCCACCGAACCCAGGATCCTAAGAGACGGACCTACCAGCGCCCGACTGAGATAGCCATATTGTTTCACGACTTTCTTGTTTCAACTTGCTATCTCAGCGGCACCATAAGGTCCGTCCCCCGAGGGTGGCGCCAGTATTTTTCGATATAGCGCCCCACCCCAACAAATCCTCCAATAGTTTTTAAAAAAAGATATTGATTTTATTTATAAACTTTAAATGTTAAAAGTTATTTGATAATCTATGTTATTTTCATGCAAACATAATTATTATTACATACTAATAAGTATGTAATAATGATACACAAATTTAAAGGAACATTGTGAAAAAAAAAAACGGACACATTATTGACGTTTGAAATAATTTTTATTTCATTTTTGGTAAGCACTATATTAATAGAAACTTATCTTAAACATATATTTCTAACTACTTTTTTGTTACTCGGACACGTGTCTGCAAAAAAATCTGTATAAGACCTTAACGTCATTAAAAATCTTACTTATTCTTTTAGATTTTCAGGAGTACAGATTTGAAATTAAACTTTTTTTTTACAGATTATAGCTCGCGTATAATTTGGTTACATTTTAATTTTAACCCGACGTTTCGAATGCTTGGCAGCAATCGTGTTCACGGGTCTTCTCGTCTACCCTATATCTCGTCTACCCGTGAGCACGATTACTACAAGCATTCGAAACATCGGGTTAAAATTAAAATGTAACTAAATTATACGCGAGCTTTAATCCGTAAAAAATAGATTTACCTTACTTATTCCTTTATTTAATCGTTTAATCTTCTTTGGTAAAAAACTTATATCACTTAATAAACTTATAGTAATATTTTGGCAGAGTATTATTATATTTCTTATCTTAAAGCACATATTTTAAATAGAAATATATTTTTTACAATATTAAATTATATTTTCAATAACTTAAGCAGCACTAGCATATAACATAAATTATTATATTTAATAGTGGATATCTAATTATATGGTGTGTGCATCTCACTGACATCAAGAAGACAAAATTTAGGATCAAGTCCAATAACAACGATAAATACAAAGTTTCTTTCGTGTCTTAGCTAAAAGACGTCGTAAAATTAAATGATTTAATTATGACAAAAGTATTACAAATAAACAAACGCTTCGAACCTCATTGTTTTATTTAAAGATTATGTCAAAACTAATACAAGAAGATAAACGTTTAAATTGTTTACTGATAACCCAAAAAGTTTTTTCAATAAAAACAAACATTTTAGCAGAAATCGATTTTTTATATACACTATTTATCATGTCTTTATGTGCTATTGACCAGATGAGACAGAAAGAAAAGACATCTTAGTTATAATTAGTAGAACATTTGGTGAGTCAATAATAATATTATAAATGCTAGATAAAGTAAAAGTATTGTCCATAATTTTACGCATTTGTTGCTCTCCAAAATGTATTATTATAAAAGTAAGTTTGTTTTACCCAATTAAAAGAGAACGAAATTTTGCCAACTCAAACTACATTTTTACAACAACAACGCAACACTGGGTTTTAATATCCCGTAAAAAAACATTTTGTAACAACCTTAATAATTATACTAATATTTACAAAACATTCATACATTTATAAATTTCAAAATACCACGCCGCCACACACAAACGTAAAGATTACGAAATTAAATTTAATAGAATACTCTACTTTAATGGCGATAGTATTAAATATTAATATCATGTTACGTAGGATTTTTTTTATTCAAACGTAACGTAGTTTTTCGGCGTTTGAATAAATTTTTGTAGGCTTTGCGGTACTCATTTGACATCACTACGTATATGATTGGATTTATACTAGACGACAAATATAAGAGGATATAGGCAGCGATGTTTGAGATTGGTTGCGGATTTATTTCTCGTAACACTTTTGTTATTGTTATCGGTAAGTGACATAAGTAGAATGTTATCATTATAGCTATTATCATAGTCCCAAGCCGTCTATCCTTTCGGGTTGGAAGTGACATTTTTAGTAGCGCCATAGACTTTCTAAGTCCCGTCCTGCGAAGTCTTGGTGGTTCTTTTCCTAACTCTTCAGGGTGCCTAATAATGTTGTCTGACATTTCAATATTAAAGGTAGTAGAACGATCAGTGCTGTTTGTAGTTGTTGATGATACTTTAGACTTTTTAACTGGTTCTGCACTGTAGTTGCCACTAGTTTCACCAGTTACGCGCACTGAGACAGATGTTGATAGATCAGCCGATGAGGATTCTTCTGGGGAAGGAACTCGCCTTCCTGTATTTAATGATTTTTTTGTTGCTTTTCGGACAATGAAAAATATTCTTGCATAACATATTATTATTGCTATACAGGGCAAAATAAATGCAGTTAAAAATAAAAATTTTTTTGGAGATCTGTTCTTATAATCTTTGAGAATTGAGCAGGATCCAATGCTAACATCTAACCCAAAGCGGCCATATTTTTCCAAAAACATAGGGATCATGATACCAAATGAAAACATCCAAGTACAGATCAGCATAATAATAATATTTCTTTTCTTGTATATTCTGTAAAAGACCAAAACGTTTTGTTAGTTACTAAAAAATAAAAAAAACATATAAAGAATGAAATAGAAATATATAGTTCAATAATTGAACAAAATAAAATTCTCAAAACATTTAGTAGCTATTTTGAATACTTTGTTAAAGTTCCGTCATTTATGAAAACTTGTCATTGCATCTATTTGTCCGTGACGAAACTTGCAAATTTTAATGAAAATGAAATAAAAGTAAAATAATGTAAATAAAAAAAACTTACTTGGTATAAAGTTTCGGATGGGCAATCATAATGTATCTGTTAATGGTAATTGCGAGAACGGTAAACAGCGAGTTTGCGACCAGGGCATATCTCGTAAGAGGAAACAGTCGGCAAAGAAATTGACCGTGAATCCAAGCGCGACGATAGAAGGTCGAAGCGGCGAGCGGCAGATTGAAACAACAGAAAAGCAAATCCGAGCAGGACAGGTTCATTATAAATATTGCTGTCGCGTTTCGTACCTGTAGAATTAAAAAAGACAAGTCAAAACACTAATTACCAAATGATCATGTATTATTCAAAAGAAACAAAATATTTTGGGTAAAATATCTAAAGTAAACTTTAATAAAAATAAAAAACTTCTACCATTTCATTCGCTGTCCTGTTTTTAACAATATAACAGCCCGAAACTTAAAAGCGGAAATCCGATTAGGGATTAGCATAGCATTCGTATGTGAAGGACAAAAACTCGTTTTTTAAGTTTCGAAAATTATTTCTTTATAAAATGAAAACCTATTTTATGTTTTGAAGTCTAAATTAAATGTTAAATATATAATACGCTATTAATATAATAACGATATACATGCTCTTCAAATACTCTATATCTTTATTTACATTAAATGTTTTAAATTCGTTTAAAAATATACTATATAATTACTTGCTCATGAAGGTTGTGGTAGTATTGACAAACGTTTTACTCGTTTCATATAGAAATCAGTAGAAATACGAAAGTTCTACTACTCAGTCATGGCTTACAAATAAAGTCCAAATTTCGATCCCATATCTATAATCAATAATATTCAGCTTACAAAAATTGGGAAGAGATTTTTTGCAAATTCATCAGCCAGTTTGCTCGTATCATCCAATATTGACTATTTTCAAATACAAAGGATATTCTTCCTTGTTTAAATGAAACATTACTTTGTAACATGACCAAATGATGCAAAGGTATTATATCTTACATTGAATAAAGTTTAAGGTTTTTTTAAATACACGATATAAATATGCGCATGATGGATGCGGCTTTTTGCTTATGTGCCTTGTAGTGTAAGGTTAAAAAAAATGACATGATAACATTTGATATCATTGGACCTAGTTATAGATTAAGTAATGATTTGATAGTATCAGAGCAGTTTTGCCATCCGTACTTTACCCTAATTAAGTGATCACTTATATATTTTATAAATGATTATCCGGCAGCACTATGGATACAATGGGGGTTTTTCTGAATAAAATGTGGGTGTCTTCAGAAGTTAATACGCCTTATATATCGGGTGAAATGTAGTCAACCATTAACTGAGGCAGTGTAAAAAAAGTACTGATGCAATCTACTATCTATCATGACTTACCGACTGGCTTCGAACCAATACGAGTTCCTAATTTCTGAGACCGAAGCACGGCCGAGTCATGGCGTGAAAAGTAGTATTAAGTGCCTATTGTGAAAAATTAATTTAAAAATATGCACTTAATATACTTCCGGTCTCACCGCAACTACTTGCAGGGCAGACTATTATAATTATTTTCTTTGTGAATTCTAAAATTCTTTATTCCCTGCGGTTTCTCTGCGACCAAGAAATTGATGGCGGAGAAGATTATGTTGGAGTCTTACTTTTTTAATTACTATTATCGTTTTAAGATAGAATAGGATTCTTGATTGATTGTATATCACTTTTTTTTTTTGAGAAACTCTAATTCTATATAATCAAATTGTTTGTTGTTAAGTATAACGTTCTCTAAGTATAATACGTTTTAAGTATAGCAGGTACTCTAGTACAATAGAAAGTAAAAATAATAATAGTAAAATTTTATATTTTCAATGTACACCTTATTTATGTCATTAATTAAATATACTAAATCCGTTACTGTAATACTTTTTATAACTTAGTTTAAACTTTATATAAGACCCTTCATTAAGTAAATATTTTCAGAATTTTTTAAACAGTATCACTCCTTCGAACCGTTTATTATCATACCTGAAGCCTTGCTTATTTGTAATTGTATAAATAAAGAGTTGTTTTTTTACACATACACATACCTATTTAAAGTTTCCAATTACAGTACATTTAAATAAAATAACACGTATTCTCTGCTAGAATTTCGTGGATTGCCGTTATAAAGTTAAAGAGGTAATCAAAAGTTGTTAATTTCATGTATTTAGATCAAATATATTGAACAGGAATTTTGTTCAAAGTTATTTCTTTTCATGATTTTTTTAACTCCGTGAGTTATATTAACTTGTTATTGCAATTTTGTTCTCAACTTTAAATGAGTTTCGATACGGAAATTTAGATTGGAACTTACTCACTGAGAGGAAAACTGGTAACTTTATTGGTATAAGGGCTTTTCCTGAGAAAATGAACATATTTTTTCATTAATTTTTCAATAAAAAATTACGACGTTATTGTGTTTAATTTACTTTAGAATAAGTTAATACTCATAGTTTTGATGTCATATTAGTTGATATATTATACTGTCAACAGGTCCGATTATAAGGAAAATTAAATATAATTAATTTATATATCATAAAGGTACGTACTGTATAATTTGGTTTAACCATAATGCTTGCGTCATTCTAGTTATTCATATACGCCATAATTACGAATTTGTGATAAAAATATGATGCATTAAAAACATTTAAAGTTCGACTATTTTGTTATCAAACAAACAATATAGTTATATTGAATCAAAAGAACAATAGAGCTATGTTTATTAAAATTTAATTTTCATTGGTCATGAAGCTTATTAATGTTTAAATTAAAAAACTGGTTCAAATTTCGCGTAATGTTTTAATTTATTTAAATATAATAATAATAAGTATGTACTCAGTTAATGTGTAGCTTCTTATCTACTTCCGTTAAGTTCATAATCTGCTTTGAATGACAAATAATTAGTATTCATAACTTATTATCTCATTAACAAATTTGACCTTCCGTATTTATATTACATTAAATTAATTACAAATGGCATATTCGATTACAATTTCGGCTGTCGTTATAAGCGAAATGGTCATAATGCGTACATAACGTGGATTACTCAATTACATACGGACATAGGTCCAGTCATGTGTCGGGTTGGTAATAATATTATAAGAGTAAGATCTATTAGGAGCTGTAATTGGTTATGTATGTCACATAAGAGAAAGTATTTGATGCGTCATTTTTTTTTTATAAATGAGTCATCAAATATATGAAATCATACAAAAAGTTTTTAGTAGGATGTAATTTAATAACAGTCGGTATTTCATCACTAGATAAGGTGTTTAACAGAAAAAGCTTTTATTCAGATTTATATCAAATTACTTAAACCGGTAGAGTGAAACGGTAGAAGTGATTTAAAGACCATTCCTTGTAATAACAAATTTTTGACTTGGTAAATTAATAAACTACTCTTTAAATATGAATAACAACAATATTATTACCAAGTGATAACTATTTGGGGTCAACTAAATTTTTTAATTTCTAAATATCGTCCAAATTTTTTATCAATATTTTATCGTTCATTTATCCACTTACTTTTTCATAGCGCGCTAATGCGACGATGGTGATGATATTGCCAGGAATGCCAATAAGCATGAAGATCACGCAAGAAGCTGTTGCAAATTTCATCAGTCCATCCGGATATCCTTTAAAAAGTTCCACCGCAGCCAATTGAGCGTCGGACATTATACCACTTGCATTCACTAACACTTCACTTTGCAATCCCATATTCACTGAAATCTACACTTGCACGTCGTACATCTACAGTTATCCTACTACAAATGAGTGTTTGTAATAAACATTATTGCATTACTTATTTTTCCTTGAATCAGTTCACCTAATGACTCAGTTCTGTATACAAGACGGGTTTGGCCCGTCTATGGCATTTTGTTCGATTCTTAGCGTTTATCAGTAACGTCATATACTACGGATACCTCGTAGTAAACAAGCTAGCATTTATTATCGATTATCAGTTCGTATGTAAATAAAGTGTTAGAAAATAATGCTCCTTTAGAATATACCGTTATTGAACATAAAGTCTCTTATTTTATTGATATTAAATTACAAAGTTGCTTACAGCTACACGGGTCTAGTCGACGAAGTCGCTGGCTAAATTTGATTAAACTTTTGTCAACATCACCTCTATTTATTGGGGTTAGTTATTTTATTATTATTGCTTGTTGATTAACTTGCGTTTCAGACATCCTTCATATGCTCGATCAAGAATTGCTCGCAATTACAACTAATTAACATACAAATTCAGACATTTAGACGAGTAAATTAATTCATTCCATGACTCACGTATGTCACGGTGAGTTCAAAGGTCGCTTATACTAAACTTCACTGAATGGTAAGTCTTTTGTTCAATTTTTTAACCATCAATGACAGTTAGTTACGAGAAAGCTTCTCAGAAACATTATTGCCACCCGAATGTTATATTAGACTCTTGATTTATACAATTTATTCTTGATTTTTGAACAGGGACAGTAATAGCACTGCATCTGCTTGCCTAAATGTTTTAGGTGTATCGCTACCATTTGGTATTTTATGGTTTCTGACTATCCTGCCACCACAAGTGAGATCTATGATTATTCCGGAGTCTGTGCTGTGGACTGATTTACGGTTATATCTAAATATGGTTTTTTCTTAAATAAAATACAAAGTATGACATTATGGAAATGGCTACTGTTGAAAATTGATCGTTTTGTAGTTATAAAAACCTTCCGCTTATATATAATTTATTTAACATTAAACATTTTAATTTTATACGGCTTTCATAGAAGTTTGATATTTACTATTTCAGAGAGGAAATATACCTGTTCCTATAATCAAAAATATCTTACTTTAGTTTCATAAAGTTATATATTTTACTAAAATAAGATATTTTTATCATTTATTGTTTAGAGATATATAATTCCTATAATCGGAATACCAGAGAGAATCTCAATACAATGTCTATTGCTTATTTCAAGATATTAAGAATAATAGTCCTATAATATAAAGCATTATTTAGTCGCCAAAACGATAAAGTGGAACAAATATATACTCATCGTTAAATAATTATTTGACGTGAGCCGACATCAATGACGAGGGACCTTGGAAATACTAATGACGTTGAATTTCTCTCCGCTCAATTTGGGAATGACTTGAATCATTATTTTTTTATTTTACAACCTTTTAATAAAGATCAAATCAGTTCATATCGACCGTAATAATTATTAATAAATTTTTGCTCAATAGGATTAATATTAAAAACCATTTTTTAAAATATCACTAACATATAACAGTGGCAGTAAATTTAGTTTTTAAGATAGTTTTTGTTCAAATTCAGTTCACGTAATGATTACACAAAGTAACTTAATCTGTTCTAAGATATAGAGAATTTGTATTTTATAAAATACTAGCAATTCCATTTGCGGACGAACGATTTTATTTGCAATCAGGGTAAGAGTTACTACGTATCGTAATATAAGATATCCTATAGCATTCTTCATGGACCTGCCTATAAAAATAATTGGAATTTTTAAAAATTCATTCTGTAGTTACGAATATTAGTGCGTTTACAAATAATCGTTTCCGATTTTCAATATTATTATCGATATAATGAATATTCTTAAATTTTTGTTTGTTTCTAACTTTGATTGCTTTGTATTTTTGAAATGATAAGTGACTGTGGTAGAAGTACATATCTATTTCTGTCTTATTACCTTTTATATACATTCTTTGAATAAAATTTTTGTTAAAAAATATAGGATTTTTTCATCGTTAATTGTAACATTGAACATAACTAGAACGTAAACAATCAACGACCGTCGACCATCTATGATACATAGAAAGTTAAATTCGTCGGAGCAGGTAGTGTTACAGTAAAGCTCAATTGAGGTTTATGACTTTGGTAAGATTCCTAATAGATGTCCCCCTCATCCCGAAATAAAAGCTTATATTATGCTAATTTTATAGAAGCGGAAAGGAATATGGAAGTACCATATGCAGAGCGACGGGACAGATTCACAAAAGTTACAATCTCGAATTTTGCTCAAATTTTTATTTTTTCATCATCAGCCCGCCCTGTTTTATTTATGCACTTCATGTCTTTGTCGCTGTCTCTGCTATTTTACAAACATCCATATTCATACACAAAACCTAAATGAACTTTAATTTGTTATGTAAATTTGTTACCCGCGCCATCGCTACAAAATTGAAATAAAGTAGGGTTACAAATGTTATCTTAATACGTGACAAGAACTTTTTAATACAATTTATGATTTACAGCGAAAATACTTTATTATTTTAAAGTCGTAGTTGTTAAAAGAAAAAAAAATATTTATATATTTCAATTTTCAAAAAATTAATGAAATTATTAGTTGAAATGCTGTTGCTTGGTGCTACGTCTGTCTTTCCCCGCCCCTCCTGTTCCTCCAAGTTATGAAATATATTTATATTAAAACATGTTTTTTTATTTATATTTAATTATTTTATTTTTGGTTTTTAGGAGATAATTATAGTTTATATATGACAGACAAATTATAAAAACTTTTCTTTTGAAATCTGAGTCATACAATGACCACGCAGCAATTATATTTTTTTCGTAATTGGTATGTCATGAACATCGACCGTATAAATAAAAGAGCAGTGTTTATAACGTTTGAATTTTGTTTTATTATATCTTTGGTAAGTACAATGGCTAGGGTTTTGTTACTTAATATAATAATATTTTGGAATATGTCAAACACTAAAAACATACAATACAATAATAATACTTACTGTAGTCTACTCTGATACAACTTCATTTCTAAACAGTGACTTTTCTTAAAAAATGTTTTCTAACAATTTTTTTCAGACATATCCTATCACATTCCGGTCATTAAGAAAAATACTTATTCTATATTTATTTTATTAATCTTTGATAATTTCTTTGGAACAAGACACACTTATATTACTAGATTTGCAGAGTATTATTATATTCCCTAGCTTAAAGGACATTTATTAAACAGTTATATATTATATACAATATATTTATATTTTCATTAACGCATTTCAACTCAAACATTACTTGTGTAATTTTAATCATATTGTGTGTGCATTTTATCGATAATAAGAAGACAAATCAAGGATCAAATCCGATAAAAGCAGCACCTTCTGACATTCCATTATGTCTTAGACATTTTGTTTTATAAAATATCACACTATATATATATTGCATTTATTCAAAAATACTTCATTTTGTGCTGCTGTTATTATCATTGTGTTATTATATAGATTTTTAAGAGTTATGTATTTTTAATTGCTTCCAGTTATCAAAGTCCTCGTCACAATTTATTGCTACATTTTAAACGTTTTATACTCCAATAACGACAGATTTTTAAACTCTGTCAAAATCTATCAAATACAATATTACGTTATACTTGTTCTTTAAATTTCACGTAACTATATTTTTGTCTTGATTTGTGCCATTGTTAAATTATAAACGCTGAGAAATCAAATTTAAATTAAAATCAGTCACATACCTACTCGTTACTACTTACTAATAATTATATACATTACAGAATAAAAACGTGTTATCCATAAATATCTATTTTACATATTGAATTGGATTTCTAAAAAATTTTCTTAATTTATTATTTTGCTATACATTATTAACGGGGAAATATTTAAAAAAAATGCGAAAATTACACTACACACTAAAAACGGAATGTGGGAACATTCGTTGGGCCCCATTGATTATATTTGAAATCTTAATAATACCTTAATAATTTTATAATATACTTTTATATTATATACCTTAATCAAATATAAATACTTAACTGCAAAATTTTATTTCTCGTACAAATAACATAAAATACACAATCGTAGTAGATACGGCAACATAACAGTTTGCAACACGCAAACATTACGTTTCTAAATTTTGCTAATATTTACAAAACATTTATTTATACACTTTCAAATAATATGCAGTTCATTCGAACCTGAATAATAACATGAGTATTTAAGTTTGATAAAATGTAGCTTTAGCATGTTTTATTTAACATTTTGTTAGATTCGATTATTTTTATTTAGAAAGAATAAAGCTTTCCGAGCTTCGAATAAATTCGTGTAAGCTTTTCGATACTTGCTTGACATCATTACGTATATGAGTGGATTTATACTAGAGGACAAGTAGAACAGAATATGCGCAGTGATGTTTGATACTGGATGTGGATTTTTTCCCTCTAACGCTTTTATTATCATCATTGGTAAATGACATAAGCAGTAGGATATCATTATAGCTATTATCATAGTTCCTAGTCGTCTATCTTTTTGGGTGGGAAGAGATTTTTTCAGGAATTCCATTGATTTTTTTATTCTTGTCTGGTAAAAACTCGGTAGTTCTTTTTTCATTTCGTCTGGTTGTCTCACAGTGTTGTGTGAAAATTCTATATTAATGAACTGATCAGTGTTATTTGGAGTAGGTTTTGTTTGTTCAGGAACGGCAAGGCAATTATTGACACGCACTGAGACGGATGATGATAGCTCAGCCGAAGAAGAATCATCTGGATCGGGAGCTTGCTTTCCTGTATTTAATAACTTTTTTGAGGCTTTTCTTACAATGCAAAATATTCGTGCATAACATATTATTATTGCAATACAGGGCAAAATAAATGCAGTTAGAATTAGAACCTTTTTGGGGGATCTGTTCTTATCATCATTTAAAATTGAGCAGGATCCAATGCTTACATCTAATCCAAAACGGCCATATTTTTCAAAGAAAATAGGAATCATTATTCCCAATGGAAATAACCAAATACACATCAGCATAATAATTATATTTCTTTTCGTGTATAATCTGTAAAGAAGGAGTAGTTAAGGTATTTTTAATAAACATGTAGAATAAAACTAAAAAAAATATTTCAATTTCATATACTATCTTTCAATATTTATATCGCTGATTTTGTTTAGATTTTTTATTTAGACTTGTGTAATCTATAATTACTATTATTTATAATTATCTAAATGTACTGGCTTCAACATTGTCAGCATTTGTTTAACTAGTTTCGAACTCATTCAGGGTTCACACTCAAGAACTCAGAGTATGGCGGAATAGCAGTGCGAATTGTGAATCAATTTTAAGCTTATACGTAAGGAACCCGAATTTGTATGAAAATAGTAGGACATTTTCCGATATTGATGTGATTACAGCTAGATAGATTATTATATATTTTATATGATGTATATTTATAGATATATATATTATGAATACTATATTTATAATAATAACTTTATGGATTATGAAAGAAACCTTAAAACTTACTTGGTATATATTTTCGGATGGGCAATCATGATGTATCTGTTAATGGTAATTGCGAGAACGGTGAACAGCGAGTTTGCGACCAGTGCATATCTCGTAAGAGGAAACAGTCGGCAAAGAAATTGACCGTGAATCCAAGCGCGACGATACAACGTCAAACCGGTGAGCGGTAGATTAAAACAGCAGAAAAGCAAATCCGAACAGGACAGGTTCATTATAAATATTGCCGTAGCGTTTCGTACCTGAGAAAGAAAAGAAAAAGAGTGACTTCTGTAATACTAATTATGATATGGTTATAGATTAGTCAATAGAAACAATAGTTTATTGGGATAAAAAACGCTTTATCCCAATTAATAATAAACAATTTGTAACATTAAATTAACTTCTGTTTAAATGAAACAGAAGTTAGTTTAAGGTTAAAAAGTAACGAAATTTAAGAAGTTAATGTTAAAAATTTATGTTAAATAGAAAAGTCCTAAAAAAATAGGGAAAAAAAAGCTGAGGGACTAACTAGCCTGACATTTGTAGAACTTTATGGACGTAAAGTTAATAGTAGTTACTATTTTCCTAGAATTTAAAAGCATTGAAATTCTCAAAAGTACGTTCTACGTGAGTGAGTTTGATGTAGCAACGTAAAATAATACTATAACTAATAATTTGCTGTTACTTTTTTGTTTTCAATTGAAATATTTGGTTTTAAAAGTTGTTTAACGGAAAAATAGTTTTAAATATAATATGTCATACGGTTTTTTGTCTAAAACAAACTTGTTGCAATTTTTATTCCTTTTGAATATATCGTTTACATTACTGATAAATTTAAAATAATTAATAAATTTATAGATAACAACTAGGATATATAAGTCTAATACTTTAAAAATGTGATAACAACACTATTACTATCCTATGACAGTCAGCGCCGTATTGATAAAGTTCTCCGCGTTCCGCGTAGGAAATGGACTGAACGAATAAGTTCGTATTGCTCAAAAATATAGTCTTAATTTTTCATTTCAACATAAAATATATTTAGTTCTCAAAAAATTTTTAACATAAAATATATTTAGTGCTTAAAAAATTTTTTAAATTCTGGATGGATTTTCTTTTAATTTCAGTTTTGTTTGAACGTCCAATGTGATTTATCGTCCATCTTCAAATAAGTAAATAAATATTTATTCCAGCTCTAATTTTTTTTTAGTGAAAAGTGTCTACTTTAGAAAAAAAAACTTTAACTTAATTCTTTCCTTCTTTAAGAAATCTAATATTATTTTTGAGAAAATACTCTCTAAACAAATCAATTCATAACATAATTGTAATATAAACAATCCAACTGTGTTCTTCATATATAAATGTAGGATACACCACTGGTTTAACCAAATCCTTACTTGCGCCGTTCTTGTTATCTTTATAAATGCCTTGAATAGGGATTCTGCGTCAAAACAAGCGATGGCGTATTGGCTTGGGATTTCAAGTTTATAATTCGCTCACTAATTACTATTACGATTATTATACCAGGCCTTAAATGACCTCTGCCTCTAATTCTTCAGGGTTATTCCCATTTTGTTCCATCTCTCTTAAGTATATTAGACAACATCGTCATTACAATCCTCGTTCAAAGTGAGACGTCAGTTAGATTGCTCATGTGGTAAATACTCAATTATTCAGAAATAAATAAATATACGTCAAGAAAAATATCGAACTGTAAAATATTTTGTCGTAATTTAATTTTCAATTGAAATATTAACGTTTTTCCACATAAAGATAATCCTGTACTTGTTTGAGTGGGTCATTGTAATCTACTGATGAGTATCGTCTAATTAATGGTCGTAGCTACAGCTTTATCGATGTAAATCTCTAAACGAACATCTTTGCTTATGGTTTCTTCTATTGAGCGAAGCTTTCTATGACAGGCTCTTCTGCATACTTTGTGCAACCATCAATCAAAAACGGTATATCCGAAAATTTTCATATTTTGCATCAGTTTTTGTGGTGGTTTAAAAAAAAAAGAAAAAAGAAAAAAAAAGTAATAATGTAATAGCGTGAAGTTTTTTAAACGCAACTTCGATGCTGTTTGCACCTCGCTTCGCTCAATATGCTAACACATAGCGAGATTTTGTGAGCGCAGCAAGTCAAAATTGAGGTCTGGTTGGCACTTCTAATTTTAAATCTAGAGTTAATTATCTGTCATTACTTTCTTCACAATTTTTTACTACTTGGGACACACCTTTTGTGATCTATCATATTGTTATTCCAAGTCTCGAGTATACTTTTGCGCGTGTTTTATTTTATTTATTTTATATGTTTGTGCAAGCCAGCGTGACACGGTTTATTTATTCTCCAATGCGGTTTTATTTTTGACATAACAATATATATATATATTTATATATCTATTTGAGTATTCTTGCTTTTCATTTTACCTTTGACTTAAGTTATCCTGCATGTATTACAATAAGGGTATTATAGATATATTTGAGTATATTTATGTATTTTACATTAATATTCTGACAATTCAAGGTACCTCAACGAGTCTTATAGATGTTAATCTTGCCCTTAGGCAAAGACTAAATGGTCTGTTGTATCACTTATTTCACTATACTATATATGTTCAATAATTCGGAATTCGTTACCGAAACGTTGTTCCAGGGATTGGTAGGTAGGTAGAGGAAGTGATGATATTTTTTTAATGAAAAGATATATGTGATGTGATTTAATATTATTGACTTATCTGGATAAATATAATTATGTTTAATATTTTCAAGGCCTAGGAACTTCTCAGAATTAAATTTTTAGATTATTATAAAATTTAAAGTTCAAATTTATCTTATTATTTGTTGAAAAAATATGAGTCATTTTTTAATTAGGTAACATGACTATTTTGAGAATAAGTTATCAAACGTAAATAAATTAAATAGATGTTTTACACAAAAAAAATTATTAAGATTAGTTGTGAAAAGAAAATAAAATATAATAATTAAATATTAAAGCATTAAAGGCACATGACTTAAAGTAGTCTTAAAGCCAGATAAGTATTAATCTAAAGCCTTTGAGTAATATAATAATGATCAAATAGATTAACTATCATACAGAGTAGCCACAACCGCATAAGCGTAGATAAACCACAGTCTAAATATTGCTTATAGTAAATCATGTGAAGAAAAGCAAAAGTGCTTGAACTGTTACTAAAATATAAAGTTTAATAATATATTTACCAAGTGATATCTATTTGAGGTACATATGAGTAGACTAATTTAATATAAAAATGTAAACATTTTTATAATTACAACAAACAGTTTGTAACATAAAAAATATTTAATTACTTTTTCACTTACTTTTTCATAGCGCGCCAACGCGACGATCGTGATGATATTGCCAGGAATGCCAATAACCATTAGGATCACGCAAGCGGCTGTTGCAAATTTCATCAGTCCATCCGGATATCCCTTAAAGAGTTCCACCGCAGCCAACTGAGCGTCGGACATTATACCACTTGCATTCACTAAAATTTCACTTTGTAATCCCATATTCACTGAAATCTACACTTGCACGTCGTACATCTACAGTTATTCTAATACAAATGAGTGTTGCATAAATTTATTTTTCTTTACAATGACTCAGTTCTATAAGATATATAGTCCGTATATGGAATTTAATTAAGTAACGTCATTACGTAAACTTCATTTTACAGTAAACAAGCTTAGAAGCTATTAATAATTCAACATTTATAAGTTAATCATTAAATTTTTAGGAATGTTATAATGACAATATAGTTAATGCTTCTTTAAATTATGTCGTTATTCAATTCAATGTCTTTTAATTACATATAACAACAGTCTGTCCTATCGACAATTACAAAATTTCAAAGTTTTTAACATTTAACCAACAAATTTCTAATATTTTCAAATTTTTGATGGAACAAAACATTTGGTTAATTTTTATTCGACATCAGTTATATTTATTGAGGTTGACATTTTGTTACTATTGTTACGTATTAAACTTTAATTTCACACTTCTTTCATAGAGCTCAATCACGGACGGTTCGCGATTACAACTATTTTACATAAATTTTTGACATTTACACAAATAAATTAATACACTCACATGTCACAAATAATTTAAAATTCGATTATCATAACTTTCACTGAATGAGGAATCTTTTATACAATTATTTACTCGTTAGGAAAACTAGTTACGGCGGGAGCTTCTCAGAGACACCGTCGCCGGGCGAACGTCACGCTCTCTTTCTACACATTAGTAAATTTTTATAAGCTTGCCGGTATTCACTTGACATGACCACATAAATTATAGGATTGATACATGTTGTTAAGTATATCAAAATATATCCTGCTATATTGGCTGCAGGATGTGATGTGAACTCTCTGAATAACTTCGTTAATGTGATCGGCAAATAGCATACCCAGAACGAGAGCATTATTGCCATTATCATTTTTAAGAGTTTTCTATCTTTTGGTGTTAGTCGTGGAGGTCTGATTGGAGCTGGGGAACGTCGTAGTACTACAGCTGCTTGCCTAAGTCTTTTAGCTGTATCACCACTGTTTGGTGTTCTGGGTTTCACATCGAGAGCACATTCATCATCGTGACCGTCCAAAGTGTCTACACCTGAAGACGATGATCGTTCCGGGCCTGGTGTTGAAGGACAATGAAGAGTTGGGGGTGCCAGTAAAGCTTTTTTTGTCGTTGTGACATAATTGTAGCCATTTTCAGTACCCGGAGACCTTTCAAGAGCAGTCGACGCAGATCCTACGGCAGAATCTTCAAGACCAGCCCTCAATCTTCCACGACCGGGAGCTCGAGATCTTCTAGCTGCTTCTCTAACTATGCAAAATATTCTAGCATAACAAGTCACTATCGCCAGACAAGGCAGCATGAAAGCGCCAACAAAGAGGAACTCTTTTGGGGAACGGTGATTTTTATCCGGCAGAATAGAACAAGATCCTATTGATGGGTCTAAGCCAAATCGCCCCCATTTTTCAAGCCATGTTGCAATAAGCGCACTAAAGGAGAACGCCCACGTACTAGCAACCATGACTGCCAAATACTTTCTCTTGTAGAGTCTGGAAATAAGAATATAAAATTTCTATAACCTATTGTTAATAATTTTATTTTATTAAACCAATTAGTTAAAACTAGAAAAAAATAAAATTAAATAAAAAAGTAATTTATAAATACGAATTTTTGTTTATTCTTAGTTATAACGAATAATCTTTATTATTTAGTTGTTTATGATAATAAAATATACTTACTTAGGATAAAGTCGCGGGTGCGATATCATCACGTATCTGTTTATTGTAATCGCTAGAACAGTGAATAATGACACTGCAACTAGAGCGTATCTTGCAAGTGGGAACATTCTACAAAGTGTTCTCCCGTGAGCCCAAGAACGATGCCAGAAGGTGGACGCAGCGAGCGGTAAATTAAAACAGCAAAAAAGCAAATCCGAACAGGATAGGTTCATTATGAACACTGCAGTTGCGTTTCGTACCTGTGGATTATAAGCAAGTTAGTTCAGGATTTCATTATTACAATATGATTCAATTTAATAGATTTTTTATAATAGAATCATTTATTATTTGCTAAGAACAAACATAATCCTATTTTGTTTTTAACCTTTTTTTTTATTTAATATTAAGAGGTTGACCGTTAACAGTTTAATCCGCGTGGGTAAAGAGTAATTCTTAAAATTGGAGTTAAAATATCTCAATTACCTTCACGCATTTTTTCTGTGTAATAAAAATGATAACAAAATATAAATAAATTATCTAGACGTCAAATAATTCATTCATGTATAATTGTATATTTGTTTAAGATAAACTAACGGACTTCATTATCGGCATCCTCGTAAATGAAACTATTTATTACAACTACAATGAACACTGACCTACGGTAAGTGAAGATAATATGACTATTAATAATCTCTCTTGTTATGTATTTGTATATAGATTTTGTTAGTTATATAAAATGTACGATTCTAAAAACTATCCGCCCGACTTAAAAATGTATTTTTAATTTTTTTATGCTTAATCTTGTAAGATAGCTTTTAGTTTTTGTATGACTATATCGACACTTCGTCGATAAGAAATGATATTAGGCACAAGAATTTATAGTAAAATTTCTCAATTACAAACTAGATTTAAATAACATTTGAAAACTTTAGAAAAACATTAAATATATATATATCTTTTTCTAAAGTCAATTTCCTGCAAAAAAAGGTAAATATAATTTTACTGTATATAATATACATACATTAGAAATACATGTTAAATTTCCTTTAGGAAAAACGAGTTAATCTGTTATTAATTAATAATTCCTTTTATCTCGGAGTTATCAAAGAAAGAGGGTTTTTTATTACTTATTTGTCGGCGTTATTGTTTTTTGTGAATATAATAACGACATGATAAAGTAAATGTTTGTATAATAAGTTTCTCATAATATGACCAGATGGGAAACTTATTAAAAGATTATTTATGTCTAAAGTTAGCACAACGTAATTATTGAAGTGCGCGTGACGCCTCTTTTTACGCTCACGCCTTTTTATCTGATATAACGTTTTCATTTGAACAAATCCATTACTTTGATAAAAATAAATTAACCGCTGAATGTGAGGATTTGTGCTCAGTAATTCAGTACAATGGTCCATTTACACAACATTTAGTAAAAGTGATCTTAATTAATTACCTTGTAAAACATGTCTTCATTTTTACTTTTATTTCTCGTCAGATATTTTTTAGCTTTATATACATATTAGTAATGATTATTAATGTTTTGATAGGGTTAATAGATTGATAAATACGAATAAAGTTTAAAGAAGCTTATAATAATAATATTATAATAGTAATTGTTTGAGTAGAATTAAACATACGCAAAAGCACTTAATGTGTCTTATAATTTAAGAATTCATAATTTCTCGAAAGTTTATTATACTCCGTGTGTACGAAATATTTATATTAAGTAATGATATCTGTATTAACATAAAAGATCACTGAATAGACAAAAACCTTGCTTCTGTTTAAATAGATATGGTAGGAAGTCGTGTGAAATATGTGTGACATTTCTTTTGTTATCATTTTATTTTTCGGGTGGCTTGTCTGTCCGTTGTTATGACTGTTTTATCTTTAATATGACAGGATCAACAAAATTATCTACTTCAGTATTCTCTTAAAAACACATTTATCATAAACGCCATGTAAAATAAATTATAAAAGAAGTGTCTAAAATGTATATATTTAATTTTCTAAACAAAAAACTTCTATTTCTAGGAAATCAGTATCATTAAAAGAAATGAATTATCCTCTTTTCATTGAGTGCAAAGAATCTTTTTGAAATCTATAACAGCTATATTTTGAGCAAGATTATTAAATTCCTTCCACAAAAATAAAATCCCCGAAATGGAACGTATGTACAAAACAATAGAATGAATATGTTTAAATATGTTTATATTTGTATTTTGTTCGCGTTTTCAATAATTTATTTGTTATAGCTACAGAAGAGTAGACTTTTATTGTTAAGTAAGTTCATTCTTTGTACTTCCTAGTAATTTATCAAAACAATTTCGTTATCGGTGTATTTAATGTATTGTTCTTTATTTAAATAAAGATTTCTGTTTCATAAAATTTAAAATTAATTACGAATTAAATTCTAAATTTCTTAAGAGAATCTGATATTTTATTTAGTTTTACTAAGAATTTTAGTAGTTTAATTTGAAACAAATAAAAAATAATACCTTTTTACATCGTGCCAAAGCTACAATAGTAATTAAATTCCCTGGAATTCCCACCAGCATGAACAATACGCAGCAGACAGAAGCAAACCGCACCAAGCCTTCTGGATAATCCTTGAAGAGTTCAACATTAGCCAGTTCTTCATCAGTATTATACGTGTCTAGTCCAATACTCCAATTGTAATCTACCTCGCTGGCCGACGTACTCTTCGGTATACTCGGTAATAGATCCCCCATTGTAACAAATCACTCATTTCAATTTCTAAAGATCATTGCACTGCACTGAGCACTACGTGGGGTTGTGCGCATGAGACTGGTAAGTATCCCAGAACGAGTCTCCGCGATAAGGCATGGCTGGGGCTATCGGGCAGCTGGTCAGGAAGTGTGAGTCCGCTTTATTGACCTGCGCAGATAAATAATATGTTAATCGCGATAAAAATATTAGTTAGACAGACGAGATAATGTGATTTAAGACATTATCTCGTCTAATTTGATAAAGTTGTCGATATTTGATAATTTTTGTTATTTTCTTTGTAACTTATTGTTTTGTTATTTACTGGATAATAAAAATATACATTTCAAAATTATATTATACATAATAATATTTCAAGTTTTCTTTTTGAAAATATATTGTTTTTATTATAAAGATGAAGCAAAACAGAAATATTATTCACATATTAATTAATGTTAAATGAATTGCATTAAATAATATGTAAAAAAAATGGCATTTTTAACAATTATTTATCGTATTTCTTGATGATGGATAGTAAAAGTCTTATAAAATAGTAATTACTATTAGTTGATTTATTTTGTTGAATAAACTGGCAAATTTTTTTTCAGTTACACTTTAAGATTTTTTTTCGAAAGTCTTAAAACTTATGTTCTTGTTTTTCTTGTAAAATTTAATTTTATAATTGTTTTTTTTATAATTTTATATTTTCAAAGATAGATCTAATATTTCAAAATCCCAAGTAAGATTGATGAGACCAGTGTGCTAAGTTAATTAACACCCTGATTGATAGCAGCAGCTAGATTGTATATAAAATTAAATACCTTAATAAAAAGTGAAATTATAGAAATATCATTAATTCTTTGGGTCATATGAAGTTTTTGGAATTAAATTCATTAGGAATTCTGACATATGTCCCTTATATCTTCTGAGGGATGGGTGTGGTATGTTTTCAAACTACTATTCAAAACCTTTTTTAATACGATCTCCTCGTTAATACATGTAAATATTTATAAAATAATTTGTAAAAATACGATAAGAGATACGTTTTGTCTACTAATTAAAAAAAAAATTAGTATAAAATATACTAATTACGATTATTAATCTAAATAATCAAACACAAATAATAATAATATATTATTAAATGCATCGATGACCTAGTATTAATTAAGAATGTTTAGAACAGGACAATGGAAATAATATATTTATATATAAACAACATAAAGTAGGTAAAATAACAAATATTAATATTCAAATAAAATAACATACATAGAGTTACAGCTTTATCTTCTGAAGTTAGTTATACTACAAAGTGTAAGAACTCTCTCACTCAGTAAACTATTTCTCATTCTCAATACCTATGATAACGCAATCTCTATGGTGATGTTTCATGAAAGGTTACTACATTTGCACGTGTAAGTCTCCATGCATCATGCATCGCATTATAGCCACCATAGTAATCTGGGGCTCATACTATCGTATACAATCGTGTTGCTGCATCAATACTATGAATAAATAAAGGAATGCCATTAATAACTATATATATTTAACATTATATATAAGGATTTAATAAAAAACTCATCTGTTTTTATTTACTGTTTGTGGTCAATAAACTAATTTATCAATCATTTGTTATCTATAATCAAATAAAAGCTTTTGAAGTGAAACTTCGTTAAAAAGGTTGTTATTTGTCATTCGATGTTAAAAAAAATGGAGAGTAGTTTGCGCAGAGTAACTGCTAATAAAGTGTAAAACAAGGTTTCTTCAAAACTAGCCATGAACATCCATCTCTTTCTGTACAAGGCTTCAGAAAAGTACTGAAGTTTCCTTTTTTAGATGTGTCAATTGAACACATCTTTTTCCTGTTTGAAATCAAAGAAATTTCAGGATATTCATTTCAGTGTAGAAGTAGTAAATTTGTCTCTATTTTTTAAAGCTTTTTGACTGTAATTGTAAAAGATTTCACACACGTTAAAAGCAATTAGAGTGTTACGTAATAAAACTCTCTTTTAAGACCCTCATTCGCGTGGGTGTCAAGTTACAGTACTTTTATACTTTCCATTAAAGATTTCTAAAACAAAAATTACATCAAATAAATAAACACGTCACAATTAACTTTGCCTTGCGATTTAAAAGCTTTAAGAGTATTATAAAATAATATAGTTAAAAGAAACATCGTCTAGACATAAATAATTTATCATAATATCGCAGTAACTCGACCAAGCTCACTTTTCCGAACATGATTTAAGATGAAAATCATTATAATAAAACCGTAGCGAGGTAATTACTGCAACAGACCGCCGTTCAAACATCATTCGCAAAATCGCAAAATTATTAATTAAATATCAAATTACATTACCCAAAAGGAAATTAAAAATTTCAATATAATTCTGTTATATATTACAATAATGTAATATTACGTTGAAAAATTTATTAACTTTATTTACAATGTAAACGTGTATAATATATTTCACGTTATTTACAAATATATTTCAATTCTGGACCACAGCAGCCAGCACAGTATGTGCTATAATTTTTAATATGATTTAAATCAAGTAATCAAACTCCTCATTAACAGAATGTACCAAGGGAACATAGCATATATAAATTAATCTTTCGTAATTATTCTTAAAGCTGTCCTGAAAAGTAAATAATCTAGAAACGGAGCAGAACAATCAAATGATAACTGCCACTTTCAATTAAGGGCGTAGTAGACGTGGGGTGTTAAGTAGACCCTGAATTTGCAACATTACCTCATTGTTTAATCCGGATCCGAGAAGAAACCCGATTCTTTTTGGGGTCATGTTGGTACTGAAATATTATTTACGACTGGTTTATTAAGTCTCGAAATGACGTTCGTTTGTATTGACGTCGATAGAAAATTTTGCATTGATAGAAAACAGTTATAATTTGCTTGTTAATAAATCCTTTGATATTTTTATGAATTGATATGTGACTTGTAGCTACATTATTGAGTGTAAGTTTTATAAGGAACTGTGCGCTGCAAAGTCGTCTGCACGATTCTATTTCACTTCAGTTACGACACTGTATCTTACAAAAATAGATTATTATACATAAAGATCAATATATTTTACAATGTAAACAAATTTTCTTACTTTATAACTATATAGACTATCTCCCGATCTATTTATCATCTATATAACAATAATAATAGTTTAATAATATATTATTTTCATAAACATATTAGATGGATAATTTGAATAATTTTAACAATTATATGCGACCTACTATAATTTGCATTATATCTATTATTTGCTATATTCACGTCTAATCCAAACCAAAGCATAATAATTGATTTATTAATTATATAATATGAACCTGGAAATCTCAACTAATCTTTAAATAAACGGAATTACCATTAATTATGTTTATTATATGCAACAAAATCAATCCAAATCGGTAAAAACATGGCGCCATGCATAATAATTTAATGAATTAATAATTGATTTATTATTTACTATGAACCTATAAATCTCAGTTAATCTGCCAATCAACGAAATTACCATCAACATGTTACCATATGCGATGAAACTCATCCAAATCTCTTCAAACATGGAGACGAATGCGGAGGCATGAAGTAACGAATGTTCAGACAATATTTAGAATTGCTAAATCAGGACTGACACTGGCATAATAGAAGGTTTATTTTAATATTGTTGGGTGATTTACTATTAATATTATTAAGTTATATCCACATAATAATCGGTATGATTATAACTTATTTAGCTTCGAAAACAATATATAAAAGCAGTAATGATCTTAGCTTTGACGAAAATTGTTTTCCAGTGATGGATTAAGTGTAATAATGATATCAGGTGCTTAACACGGATCTAATAGGCAGTGATGGATTATTTTCTAAGAGCTGTAATACTGAAGTAAATTAGCTAACAATATTTATTATTATGAAAAATTAATATTACATTTCGTAATAGCCGATGATATGATATACCTTTTGTATATTTCAATATTACTAAGATATTTGCAATATAAACATTACTAATATTACATTTTTCTTTTGAGATAAATATGTTAAACATGAAATCTAAATAAAGATAAAGTGAATTAGATTATACAGCAATTTAGTTCATTTAATTCAATACAGCGGTATAATGCTGCGTTTAATTTATTGAGTAACTTAGTTATTCTTGAAATGTGATTAAAGAAAATGATATCTTACATCTGTCAGAAGTTGGGTCCAATGGTACCCTTTGGGAGAGTGATGGTTGATAATAAGATTTAATAACCCAGATCTGTCTTTGTCATCCCTTTAACAATAATAATATTTAGTAATATTAAAATTATTTGTAGAATTAATATTATTTACTTATCTCATAACATATATATATATATATATATATATTATATACACGTAAATACTTTATACGTATCTAATTTCTAAGCAAAAGGTAAATAAAGATAAAATATCTAAATAATTTTTCACATATATTATAAGCATAATGTTAGAATGTGTCCCGGTGTAGTGTTAGTCTGTAGTATAAGAAAGGTCGGGTTATATAAGACTCACGAGATTATTATAATATAACATCACACAATGACACAACTGTACGTCCAACATTTCATTCCATTGTAAGGAAACAGTCCTGTCATTTACTCTGAGAATCAAGAGTTTTGCGAACAATAACAGATTGAGAATGATAAATGACGACTACATATTAAATAATAGATGGAAAAATAGAAAATGTACAGGAATATCTACGATTTTAGCGATAGTACAAGACAGGGCCTTTACTACAATCTAATATTATAATAATCTTACTTCTCTTTTTTTTGTTAACACATCTATAAAACAATATTGTTTTATTTAGTATACTGGTTTAGACTTTTCTTCTTTTAAAAAGTCTAAGGTCTTAAAAGGTTACATTATTGTAATGCTTTAATTAATTTTAATCTGTGGTATTATTTTAAAAGTTCATGGTTGGCCACAAAAACTCATTATCAAATATAAAAATAAATATGTACTGTATTAAGATGCCTAAGATATTATTTAGATATTACACTTACATTTAGTGGAAAGTCGATATATATTTTTATTAAATTATTAAAATAAATATATAATATAAAACCATTTTTAAATGAAAATGCTTCTGTTTCATAATTACAAACACACTTGAATGTATTTCAAAAGACAATAAATATTTATAAATTTTCGAAGTTTTTGAATATTTATTTTAGTCATTTACACCAAACAATATAACGAACATAAAATTACTAAAACCTAATCTCAAAGATTTACTGATCCCAATGTATTTTTTCATTATAACTTTATTTTCTAATTTCGAGGCGAAATTATTGGCAAAAAAATCGGTAATGTTGGTGAGGTATCTAGTGGTCGTAATATTTTCTTTCTCTCCAAGACCAAATAACCGCTGTCCTAGTATAATAATTTTGTTAACGCTTAAACTTAGAAATCTTCGTTAACTGACCTCTAGAAAAACAAAACAGAAATTCATTGACTGAGTTAAAAGAAGGACTATCAATTTATTACGTTTATGCCTTGGTTTTTGCTGCCCTTCAGGTATTTTAAGGCTGGAGGCCAGAGAATCTAATACCCAGTCCTCGAAGTTCGTTTACTTTTGAGAGGTCGTACGGGTGTGAGTTTACCTCATGAGAGTTAGTAATGATAATGATCTGAAGACAACAAAAGCCTTATTGATTAACATAAATATATACTTAGTGTTAAGACATTACTTATTATTTGAGTGCGCTTTTCCTTAATACCTTTAAAAAGCTGCGAACGTTATGTACCTTACGTTAATTCTTAAAAACTTTGCAAATAAGTATAAAGTCTCATGTCCCCAGAGAGCCCTTAAAACTAAAATTGTTGACAATGGCTAATTGGGGTATACCTTGACGCTCAAAACTTTTGCTTATGTAAGCTTAAAAAATATATCAACAATGATGTGACTTTATAAGAAGATATTTACTTGACACTTGAAGAAATCGTGAAAGTTATTTAACTTTGATAAGTATAAGAATATATTAATATATAATATAACAAAATGTATAATCGTGGTGGAAAAATAACTCAATAGAAATATTATGTTCTTTGATTTCAAATCAAATGATAAGTCAGTAATTTATAAATTTTATTCTGTTTTATTCATAGATTTTATTCTGTCTGATATATAAAATCATATTTTACTATATGATGACTTGATAAGAAACAACATACAAGGTCCGGTTTCAGATTTAATAAAGACATGCCAGTATAAATAGCAAAAATGTTCAGTGACGTGCCCCTTCATTTAAAAGTACCACTGAAAGGCCATTAATGAGTAAATTATAAAATTCGGATAAAATATTAAATTCTAACGCCGGTATTCACAAACATTTCTGTGCTCAGTGAGGTAGCCGTACTATGCAAAGTAAAGAATTTCTCAGTGCATTGCCGAAGGCCGGCCTTTTAATTCAATTTCAATACCCAAGCGATACATTCCTATGCAGACGCACTATACATGACTTCGCTCTGCGATCGAATGTTTAGTGTCACTAACTACACGGGTGTGTTTTTACATTTTAATTTTGGCTAAGTTCCTGACACATTAAAATAAAATATTGGTCTTAATTTTGAGGTACAGTATGTACTTTTGATTTTGATTTATTAGTGGCAGAAGTATGAAGAGAATTAGAATTATATCTTTTATAAACCTGCAGCACCTCCTACATTCATCGGATCAGTATTATTTTTCTTGTCTTACGTTTAAATTTTCATTGATATAATTCTCATATTCTTCCGCGCTACTATTAATCCATTGTGTAATAAACAATATACACAATGGATTAATAGTAAATTGGTTTTTAAAAAACCACAACACAATTTTCACTATGCGCGGGGTAAAATAGCTTAGCAAGTATCTTGGCTGTGCGTTCGTTTAACTGAGCGCATAATGCTGCTCGCCACTCCACTATTGTTTATAAATAATAAATACGTAGCTCTGTGTGTTCAAGCGCAATAGTATTGTTTGTGAATAAGGGTCTTAGTTTCTATACACGTTAAAACTAAACGCAAGAAAAATGATAAAAAAATATTTAAATGTTGCAATAACAATTTTATAACATTTGTAATAAAAAATAAAATGTAATATAAAATTTATAAATATATCATGATTTCTAAGATTTACACGAGTACTACATATTTCAATAAAACTATTTTACGGATATAACTCAATCATCTTATTACTATTCGTAGTTGATATAATATGTTATGGATTAAATTGTATAAAATAATTAATAAAAAAATCATAATTGTAAAGTATATACCATTTTTGTAATTAATTCATCCGTCATTTAATTCTTGAAAAAGAAATTTTGTTTATGGCACTTTTTGTAAATGACAACTTGCCTTGACAATCCCCAAGAGGTTTCTGTGGAATTTACCTAAATTTAACAAGTTTGTAGAAATATAATAAAGAATTAATTATATTTTTTCAGGCTTATATTTAAGAATCATGCAAATAAATGTACAAAAAGGATTCGCAAATAGCATTGTGTCTGTTATTAAAGGAATATATAATCACTTAAATTCTGGGTCACTTTTATTACACGAGAAAAGTCTTTTGAACCTGATAAAGGATGACCTATATTTTTTGCATGTCACTTATTGAGAATGGTTAGAGTCTGAGAGCTTGCAGCCCCCTAGAGCGCGTCACAGCGGCGCCTGCCAGTTCCGCCCAGGGCAATGTACTGTAATCCGTCTTCAGAGTAATATGTTAAGATTTCATATAGACTTAATGTGCAGTTGGCTTAATATATTTTATTTTATGATCTGTATGATGTTGTCTTCCTGTAATTATAATAAAAGTCGACCGGATGACCTATATAAGAAATAATGTTTGTTTACAGATATTAATGATATTTTTGAAAATACAATGGTATATAAATTATAGGAAGTAGTTATTTTTACAGTTATTTGATTACATATATATAAATATATAGGAACTAATGGAAGTACGTGTTTATCTTATATAAATAATTGCATGGTAGTAATTTCCCACGGCTTGCATAATGGACAGAGAAAATATACATAAAATGTGTAAACAAAAATATAGTAAGTTTATTTTATCACAACTATGGCTCATAGTTCTCTCTCAGTCTATCAATCATTTAGTTTGAACTGTCAAACTGAAAGTCGCAATTTTCATTTTGTTCGTACAACAGAATTTTCTAAAACATTTCATAAACCTTATCCTGACAATAACAAATGTCTGTACAGATTTTTGTATGTAGTTCGAAAGATTTACATAATAGCTGTATACCCCGACTTTGTCTAGATTTCCTCATTTGTAACAGGTGTATAGTGGAGCCAATAATCAGAATCTATTAATATATAGTTATTCCATCTCATCTATTCTCTCACAACGGTGATCCCTCCACTATTCTCTCAGTCTGGTTGTGATAGCGAGACATCAATGATTTAACGGCTTATTGTTTTCATTTTGCTTTCTCATCTGACTAAATCCGTCAATTAACTGGCTGTAAAAAGTAAACTTTATCGACATAAGATTTTCATTTCTATTTGTTCTAATAAAAAATTGTAGAATATAATTATAATCTGATTCGAAATTTAAACTTACTTAAGATAATTTTACTCTTAACAAAAGAATTGTTTTTTATTTTTGCTATATTAAACTTAAATATATAATGTTTCAGTTTCTTTCGTCTAAAATTATACTTCATTGTGATCTAAGAGTGAACATAATGTTAAACCAAATCAGGACATCCGGCGATTTCCAAGAAAATATAAATCTTTACTTCTTTACATATTATAGATATTTAAAGATATAGGTAAAAAAATAATCTATTCCTATCCACACACAACATATGTTTATTACCCCAGACTCTGACTATGTATATATGTTATCTAGTCATCAGCTTCAATATGCACTTCAGTTATATTCAAAGTATCTCATTTGTTCGGACGATACCATAAAAGTAAAGTATTAACATACTTGATGATAAAAAAACATGTCTGCTGTCTTACAGCTCCAATTCGCATTCAAATGGTTGGGTCTTTTATGTTTCGTAAATAAATGTTATTATTACGGTATCTACATTTTATTCTAACTTACCAACCGTTGGACTCATTTAATAATATAATACATAAATTTTAAAGCAAAATAACAAAACAACAAAAACAATCTTACAAGAATACAATTGTTTACATTTAAATAATAACTTCAATAAGAATTAAAGAATATATAAATAAATGAATGAATAACATTAGTCTTGAAGCTTAAAATTCTTATTAAAATTTATATAATTTATAGATATAAAAAGATATCAAATAAATAGAGTTTTCTTTTTATGACCAACTTCAAGTTAAATACTACATTTGGTGTTGTAACGGCAGTTGTTGTTGTTTTACGGCTCCGTAGTTTGACACTACATCGATTTTTACAGTCGAGATATGGAGCATCGTAAAAAGTCCTCAATGGCATCTCAGTACTATTAAATTTGACGAGATGTATTATAGGTAGTCGTAATCATAATCGATATTTCTAAATAATAAAATAACAAAAATAAAAAATAACTTTTGTATTACAATTTGCCCTTTTCTCAGTTCAATTCTTAAAATAGATATTACAATTCATACGTACATGAATAAGAAACCCATGACTATATTTAAAATATTGAATGTATATATCCGAGTTCCAAACCCTATCTAAGATATGTTTCCAATAACTACACTTTGCACTTCGTAAATTATGAACTTTACCTAAGTAATGCAACATCGCTTTGCCAGAATTTCCAATACGTGTTCCAACTTCATAAGCGAGCTCCCAATATATATTTATGTTCATGTATGTATGTATCATGTAGGAATGCGTCACCCGAAACCAATCACACCCCGTTTAATAATCCACCATTTCATAGTAACTTGTTGGGTTAATATCAAATCAACAGTCTAATTTAAAAACAGTGATGTCATATTCATTATTCTATCACACAAAGAGTAAATATATATCATACCTAAAATAAGATTTGTATACAAATATCATAACAACTCAAAACAACAATCATAAAGCACATAATTCTAACTGCTCAATTTATTCCATCCAATAACCACACAGAGTCATACTTGATACTGCTCTAACCTAATATCAACAACCTGCCAACGATAAAGTGCGAATAAATCAACCAAATGCTTCCTCCACAGATTTTCACGTAATAACAAGTCCATTGCGGGTATAGTTCTGTTATTTATACACGGGTTACGTAATTTATACCCCGGGGTAATCGATGCGTGACAGTTTGTAAACCGACGTGAATTATTGATTGTACTTTAATTCTAAACCTATATATTATGTTCTATTGCAAGTGTTTCGAAGGAATAAATTTCAGTATGAATAATGTAAAGACGAGCGTGAAAGAGATTGGTCGTTTAATATACGGAAACTTCTGTTGCTAAGTGATTGTACATGAAGATTTATTACTGTTTGACGAAAAATAAGGTGTCATATTATAAGGCGAGGGGCCTTAACTACAATGCATACATGCATGGTTTTCTCATCGTTCACTATAAAAAATAAATAATAATATATAAATTTGAAAAATATAAATACAATAAAATTCAAATATTTCTTATTACTTATCGTAAAACCAAAAAAACTTTTCTTTAAAGTCATTATCCCCCTTTTCAGAAAATTTTCACACAGGAAGTAATATAAATAAAATAACTTTATTACCCCCATGACACGCCAGTCGTCACTGCCATGGCTCTAAAAGATAAATTCATGAAAAATATCTCGTAAGAATAGTCTCGTAAGTCTTCTTTAACTAATTTAAAACTTTCTGACTACAAACAAGAATTCAGGTAAACTGTAATTGTGTGTAATAAATAAGAAGACTGGAACCAATCAACTAATGAACCACGCTACTACTATTTATATAACACTCTTACTACAATTAGGACTTTTAACTTTAAACAATTTAAATTAAAACTTTTCTTGACTACAAATAAGTGTTAGTGTTTCAATTAAACTTTGCGAATATAACTCGTTTATTACTACTTTTTTGTAAACGTGTTCGCGGTAAGACGAGATGTTGGTGTCTGACATCAAATAAATTTAATTAATAAGGGGCTTAAATGAAAAAAAATGTAGTAATAAACGCGAGTCATATTCGTTAAATAGTTTTATTGAAATGTGTAATACTTGTGAAAATCTTAGAAAACATTAAGTGTTAGTATTTTTCTTACATCTTTTTTAAAAATAATATAATACTATAAAAGGTCAAGTCGCTTGGTCCTATTTCAAGGTAAATTGAGCTGAAATTGTGAAGTAGTCAATAGGTACCTGATGAGGGTTAGGGGTTTAATATAAAATACGTCTAAGATTTCATCTATATTAGTCAGATTACGAGAAGAAACTCAAACTCTTAGATAATAAACCTGTCCAATTAAGATAATTATCAATTAGGTTAAAAAGCTTGATGACAAACAATTCTTTAATTCTCTGTTGTTAATTATACATTTAGTATTAGCTTCGGGTCGTAGCTTTATATTCTTTTTGGTAACCGAGCTCCTTTTTGTTTATATTAATTTAATGTGTTTTTTTTTAATTAGGCAAGAATTCTACGATCTCTTCCAAAATAATCTGTATATTTCAATTTATATTAACCATAAAGACATTAGTTTTAGACATTACATGTGAAGAATACCTTACCAGATACAGAGATTGTAAATTGAATTTCTTTCCGAATTGACAAGCTTATATATATATATTATATTTTTTAAGGATTTTGAACAGTAATTTATATCTACACAAAACTTTACCTACATATTTATTTTACGCCAATCTAAGTGACGAAGTAAAAGTAGCCAATTTCGTCTTTGTATACATTTGAACATCTAAGTTTGTGATACAGTATGTACTTAAGGAACTTACGACAAAATAATGTATTACCCGTGAAATCGTACCGTTCAATTTGGAGAAGATTAAAAGTAGAATCTAAATAAATAAAAATCGTTTCAGTGATAAATTACGACATAGCAAGATTAATATCTAATCTTCTTATAAATTATGTTTCCTACATTAGATTAGTTTAAGTTACTTAACCCACTGATCTGATATGTAATTGTAAAATGTATTTGGTAACACTAGATTTGATATACATTTTGCGCTGGAATATTAAAGTATTGCCGCTTGTAAGAGTTTGACCAAGTTTTTATGTATTTGCAATTGCCGTAAGAAAGGTTGAATGAAAGAATAACTGTAAAAAATTAAAAAATGTCGAAAAATCCAAAACTTTGCATAAAAATCCCAAAAATTCTGAGATTTTCAGGATGAATTTTAAATACTGACAAACGTCAGTATTTCCTATGTATCGACTAAACCCAATTCTCATTATCACGGTCAAACTAAAGACAACGATCTTTTTTAAAAACTTTTCTACAAGGATAAATAGTATTCTTCAGCTTATCGGAGTGTAGGGCTGGAAAATAGCCTCTTCAAACTCACGCAGCTAAGGACGTGACTCATAAATTAGAAGACTTTTGAGATGAACAATTATAAATTGGGTCCTTGTTTACACACCAAATGGAATAAAGATATTTTGTTAACAGTTCAACATCTATAGTAATACTATAAACAATTATTGTTGATTTATATCCATTGAAAATATACTATTAAGTTTATTGAGATTTGCATTTACAGATGTGCAAGTAGGATTTAATTTTAATTATACTTACATAATATAAAAATATATCACAAATATTTGAAAATAACATTCAAGGAAACTTTAGGCTTCGAATTATTATTTTAAAATAAAACCAATATTGTAAAGTAAGTTATAGAAGAACGGCCAGGCATAAACAGTACCTTCTTTCATGTACGAGGACGGAGTCAATGGCAACAGGTAATAGAAAATAAATTGGACAAGCTTTTAGCGCAGCTTATAAATATTTTTGCTCTTACTATAATATGATCTAATATAATTTATATTTTCAATATAGCTGAAAAATAAACGCTTTAATTGAATTTTCTTGGATATTGTCAATCTACGAGTAGCTGTTTTAGCTTTTAGTGCTTTTAAGTAAAAACATTTTGATGTATACATTTAATATAAAAACTTATAATGCATTGTTGTACTGAATATATTCTAATTAATACCATTTATCAGATTATCTTTAGAAGAAATGTCTGACATCAAATTATTTTACGACGTTATATATTATTGTGCTTACACGTTTTACGATACGTAATAAATGTGAGTTCGAGGTGGAAGTTTTATAAAGTTAAGTTAACGGCGTATTGCATCAGTGGTGGATAATCTGGTTCGATGAGCCAATAAAAACTATTCTTAGAGTATTGAAAATTAGAACAGTCTAAAAACATAGTATTTTTTGGTGTTCTATTTATTTTTATGATTGTCTGTTATTTGCTTCCATCAAAATTTCCGATAACACGTATTACCTGAATAATCCCAATCAACCTCGGTGAATAAAACCTTAAGCTACTGATTGGATACGTACGTGATGTTTTTAATAAGATTTGATCTGATGTAATGTTACGCTCTAATTTTATATTTAGATAAAGTTTAAAACTGCCTTAACTACGTATAGTTTATTTGTAGTCAGTAATTTGTATAATTCAGGTTAAAATAAACTTAAAAAGTTGATACTTGTAGATCAATCTGATTTATCGTTTTCATCTGCCGTAATTCTCAATCCCGAGAAAACATTAAATATATTCATCAGAATCTTAAAGGATAAAACGATTACAAAATTTTAAATTGCCATTTGTACAATTGATTATTAATTGATGTAAATATTAAAAAAATATTTATTAAATTGTAAAATATCTTTGTATAATTCAGTTGTAACACATTTTTATAAATGGCTAAGTGTTCTTAATGTTAGATTTTAAAGATTCTATCACTTTTAAAATAATACATTATCTAGGAGAACTATAAGCTGTTTTTATATATTTGAAGTAAATAAACCCTTGCGCTTGCAGAGGATCCGCAAGTAATAGCTAGTTAGATTATAAATCTATATCGAATTTTCAACATCGTTGGATTATTTGTTAAGACCTCAAAAACAATATTTATCATTCATAAAACGTCGATGTTCAATGATTCAATCGACATAACCACAAGATTAAGTGGAACATTTTTTTCATTTGCAATTCAGTTTAAGACCAGAGTTTTATTTTATTATGCTAATATTAAACGTGTTCGGATTTTTATGAAAAGGTTTTTAATAATGAAAATTATATTAATATTGGTATTCTGTTTTAATGCGTTTGATTTATTCTTTTATTAGATTATCGGATTCGAATTCATTAGGAAATGAGATTTTCGTGATAAATTATTTACATAAAAATATTACAAGGATATTTCTCAACAAATTTTAAAAAGTATTCATCTTGAATTTATTTAAACGAATGGATATAAAAATCTGGCATCTGCGGTATATTTATGTACTATTTTTATACCAACCTATTTAAACCAAGGTTCGTTAATTAGAAATGTAACTATTTAAAAATGTTACGAGTTGGGATGTGTGGAAGTGGGTCGGAGATTGGTTAGTATTCGCCAACATTACCGACTAGGAAACTGACTGGGGACTGACTGTAATTTCAAATGGACAAATACAACAATGATAATTTTCCGACCTTGTTGGCTTTTCTTCAGCCAGGTTAATTGATGATGGAAAACAATCAAAAACCTATCAAAATACAAAATGTACCTAAAACTAAATATGTAGTTATTAAATTTCTCATCAACTGGCAATCTAACCGAGACCTAGTCAATTTAATGACAAATAGTTAAGTCTCAATTGTCTTATAATAAAACATTGTACACAAATGTTTTATAACACTTTTTATCGTCGTATCTAAACCAAAATGAAAGAGCTAAATTCTAAAAAATCGCGTCACATTTACGATGCACGACTTTTTTATTTTGATACATAACTTTCATACCGGGATTCCGCCATGCTCCGAGCTCATGAATAATGGCCCCAGACGGGATCGAAACTTGTCGGGCAAATTCCAATAAATTAAATTACATGTTTTTAATTTCATGGTCCCAGTATCTAACTATTCATGTGACTCACCGCATAGAGCAAAGTGTATAACATTAATATTTTTAAATTACGTAAAGTGTAGATTTTATATCTTATAAATCTCAGTTCAAAAAATAAGCCGTTATAATGATATCAAACTCTCACAAAGGGCATATGTGAGACATATGAAACTAATAAAAAACGTTCTCGTAACTCAACACGTGTTGACAGAACGACACGACGTTTGTGAGAAGAGAAAAGACTAATTAAAGAGAAACACACGGGAAGATATCTGAGATGGAACCGAGCTCTTTAATATACTCTTTGTATATGTGCATTCTGAATTATTATTATTTATTTATAAGTATATTTATGGAGAATATATAAGTATAGTGATGATGACGTGCGGACACGAAATTTGTTTGGTAAATTGTGGTTGGAAATTGAAATGGTAGAAATTAGGTCTCCTCATATTTTTCAGGAAGCTGATAAATAATAAAAATAGATATGAATATCACTTTACATCAATATCCTGAAATTTGTCAAAATATTATTAACAGGCAAATCCAAGGAGGGTTAGGTAGGAGACTTCAAGGCGGCGGTCGTTCCTAATAACTTTTATCAAATTTCTTCTCACATGCTGCACGCTAGGCCGACCCCGAATAATTAGGATGAGTTAAGATTGATGTTTTTTTCTTTTTTTGCATATTTAATACAAACATTTAGGCAACAACATTTTTATTTTCTTATGAAATATTTGTGCTTATAATAATATAATTAAATGAAATAATCGTAAGTAATGCTAAGTATTATGTATTGTTAGATGTTTTAGGAAATGCTACACTGTTGGCAGGATGCCATTTAGATGTTATTATAAAAGAAAATACACAATGTTGAAATGTAGAATGATTGGACTTGTTAATATGTTGAATGTTAAATTGATTCTATTAAATTAGTATTTCTAACTCTTATTGGATATTTTTATTAGCGATAGCTTGTTTTTTATTTTATTATATTTACTTCTTATAGAAGATTTTAAAGATTAATTTTAAATGTCTATTTTGAACGGTCACTGTTGAACTTCATATTTCTGTTCTTATAAATTCCATGGATATAATTTTATTGATCATTAATATTCTTGTAAATTCAACAAACGTAATGTTGATGTTTGGTAATTAATAAACACAACCTTAAAAACATTAAATGTAAAAAGTTATTAAAAAAAAGTTTGCAAATCGGCTTATTGACACTTAATCTCGTCATATATAATATATAAGCATGATAGCTGAAGCTTATTCACAAAATTATTATTTAACAGTTTATTAAATATTATTAGAACTATATAAATGTATATGAAATCATATAAATAACAGAAAATAAATTATAATGATAGCAATCAACGCAATTAATAAGTTCTGTCTAAGGCTATAAATTACTTAAGGGAAATCGGGACTCTTTAGACGCCCTGTGCCGTCTCACATAGACTGTTTTATTTCTTTTCAGCTTGATGGACACAAACGAAATAATAAATTCCTTATTCCTGCTTTAGTTTCTTTCCTTAGTTCAGATAATGAATCACTTGTAGTTACAATAATTTAATTTCCTATTTGCACAATACTTTTTTTTGTAATTTTATTCTTTCGTTTTCTTAATCTTCTATTTTATTTATGGCTAAATACTTATTGACCAGTTTTGTACACATGAGGTTGCTCTATTTAAGGAAGAATAAGAAATAAAGTTAAACAGGAAAGAAAGAGCTAGGTATATAGCAACGGGACTTTTGTTCCTGTGGAAACCCTATTCGTGTAAGGGCCTTTGAGTTGCAGTCTTTGAGTACAGTAATGGTCTAGCAAAAAATAAACCGTGTATTTTCAATGGCTTTCGATTTTTTCATTTTTTCATTTTGATCTTTGTGGCTCCAACTTTCTTTCAATGAATTCAAAATCGTATTATGAAATCAAGTATGATAATATTTTGATAAACGTGACTAGAGAATTAAAATCAATTAACATTATTTTAATATTTTATTTTTCAATATTAACATTTTATTTTTCATTACTGTATTATACTATCCAGGGACGCTAATAATTTAAAATCGAAAAATATATATAATACCCGATATCTCAATCTAATATGTCCGGAACACAATCCATACTATATCTTTCTGCTATTCTCTTATTATATATCTTACCTTAAACTTAAATAGATACTATAGCTGACCAAATTGCCATGGATCAAGTTACATTAAGTTCCTGGTGAAGAATATATTAATATTTTTATTCTTTTACAAAATTCAATCCAGCCGTACTTTCACTAAAATTGATAAAACAACTTAATGCAAATACATGATGAATTTAACACTAAATTTGATACTCTTTATTTTTTATATTTTCTTAAATACCACAAAAAGGTACAAGATATTTCTTATTGTAACCCCTTTTTTGTTAACAACACGTGTCGGTTAATACTAAAACCACTCCAATTGTGCCAATGTTGTTTTAAAAATCGCGTTAATCAGTTTTTAAAAAAAAAATAAAAATCCCGTGGCAAGTGATCCGTGAAAAACAAATTAGTTCTATGTTACATGAACACGCACCGATTGTTGCAATCACCCCGATAGCGAAATAATTTTTTTAGAAATCGTGATCACATTGTTTTCAATTTTTACAAAAAAATAAAATGTGATTTTAGCTAGAAAACTAATCTGGTACAATTCATGTGAACATACAATACATCGGTTAGTACCAAAACGAAGTCAATTACATAATTGAAATTGGAGGCGAAAAAAACGTTTACATACATACACAAATGACATGACATGCACACAAACACATAGACACATACATGTTACATGTTTTTAAAATCTCTAAAATTAGTTAGGACCAATCAAGAGTAAAGATATTAGAATGTAAAAATCGTTGTGATTACAATAACTTTTATGAAGAATTAAAAAACTAATTCAATTTAGTTGCCAATAGAAGTAATTAAGAAGGTTAAAGTTAAACCCTCTAAATTATAATATTACCGCATAAAGTTAACCAGCCCAATATTAATTTTAATAACATTAAGAAATTGGCAATTTAAATGCCGTAAAACTCATTAAGCTCTACTGGTTATTATCATAACCGGACTGATTTGAAACTTTAATACTTTAGTGATTTATAAAAATAATAACGATATTTAAATTGGAAGTATTACAATATCCTAATAACTTAAAATAACTTCTTTTTAAGCCGCTTATATTCTGTTATTGAAATGATTGAGCTCAGATTCGTTTAGGAAAATATAATTACAATAATGACGTTATTTTCATCAAGTTTTGTATTTATAACTAAATAAAACTTTAAAATCTGTTAAGTTGTATTTATCGAAGATTTGATTTGTATCACTAAATTATATTTCAATTCCAAAATTGGTTGAAAATGAATATAGTGATTATAACTTTTTAACGGCTTCTGTTGTTTAATAAAAATTAGTTTTTCTCATAAATAAAGTTTTCTGAAGCATCCATAATATTTTATAGTAATACTATGCCTATTTCAAATAATGAACTTCTGACTTTGACACCATGACCATATCTTATCTTAGTATTCCCACAACTGGGATAAAACTATTGAAAATTGTAAAATACATAAACAGTTTAGATTGCACGTAACATGAAAGATGTAAATACCCATTACATTTCAGTTAAGATTTACGATCTACAAACAAAACATTCTGTATAATTCAGTTACAAAATTTAATTTTAGTAGTTCTCAGATATTGTTTATCTTTGAAACTAATAATCTTTAGATAAATTTTACACTTTGTAACTTATGAAACAAGAGAAAATCAAATATTTACATTTGTATTAGCAAATGAAATTGTTGTGTTTATTATACAATTAGTATAAATGGTCAGTTGTTATTTGTGTGAGATGTGAACGATCGATTATATTATTTATAAGATTTTCTAAGAGCAGTAGCCAGATGCTAGATAGCCTTCCTCATGAACCTGCTTTTCCTAAAATAAGGGTTTTTAAACAAAAAAATTATCCGGTTAAAAAATATATTGCAATTATATAAAAGAGGGTAATTTTAGAAGTAATATTTTTTCATAATAAATTAAAAAACCCTTTTGGATATCTGGATATTATAAAGTAGTTTATAAGTTACTTCATCTTATTATGAAATATCTCGGATAAATGTAAATAAAATATGTACAGTACTTTGTTTAGTATTTTTATTATTTTACACGTATATAATAAAGTATAATAAAACTGTCTTTCCCGATAGTATTTTTTCAAAATGATGTTATCTCATGATTTTTCCTGGACCTAATTGATTTTTATTCACTATTCTTATGCAAAATTATGCTACTTAGGGCCTTGAGGTTGAATTCATTATTTGTTGGCAAAGTTTGAGAAATGACAACTTTAAGTGTCATTTGTATGGAAATCAAACCTAAAGTTAGCTCATAGATTGGAGGTATCGAAGAAAAGTGTAGAAAATCTAATAAATTGTTGAGATATTTCAGCTTTTTATCCCTAAGTCGTTTCTGGTATTGTCTTAAATGATATCATTCTTCTGGAGAGTTGATTCGCTACTTTTTATTATTATTAAACTTAGTTATTATGCTGTAAATAAATATGTATGTTGCAAAAAGTCTATTCTCTTTTTATATAAAAATTCTTATAATTGAGCACATATTAAGTATAATGGTGTTAATAAATTCAACATATTAAAAAGTGATTTGATCATCAAAGTTAAGTTAGTTAGTTAGTGTAATTAAAAAATTAATCATCGTTTGACGTTTTTTCCAAATCTACAGTTTAAAGTCACATCAATAGGTTTTAGAACAAGAGATGTAATAATTTATGCCTACACTTGACTTACACTATAATATCATTTTGTACTTTTATTCAGCAAAAGATAAATACTTTCTTTCGGTCAAAGACATTTCGGTAGAATAGTCCAAGAGAGTAATTTTTCATACGCAAGATCACGTCAAAAGATGCTGAATTTCTTCAAGATTAATGATAGCGAGATTATGTTGTTGTTGCTTAGCTTAGAGAGCAAATTGATTACTGCAATTAAGTGTCTCTTTATAAAAGATGGTTTGAGTTCGCCGACAAAGACGAAGTATGGTTATGAATTCATAAATCATAAGCAAAGATCTTTGTTACTGAAAAGTATGAAAAAGGTTTTATTAACATATAATCATTGGGTTACACTGCAAGTGAACTAATTCGCAAAATGGAATAATAAAAATAATAATACTAATAATAATACTACTATCAAAAATAGAAACGTAATTAGTTAATGCGGGAAACTAATCAGTATAATAGATTATTAATAGCTAAAAATGGTTAACGATTCGATAAAATAATCGTATTTGGTCGCGTAGGCTAAAACCGGGATAGATGCCTCATTTTCAAAAAAACTTACTTCCCAAACTTGTGAATAAGAGTTAATAGTATAAGTGGAATAAACAGTCACCGCGCACATTATTTGGTCTCGTGTCTGGGTAACTAAGGTGCGGCCTCTCTCATAAAAGGAATCATCATGAAAGAACGAACCTTCACGAACACTTAAAATTTCAAAAGTTTAATATTTGTCGGTGTACAACTTTGTACGTAGGTTCATTAAGCGTGTTCATATATTTGTAAAACCCTTCCTTTTTATTTTTAGTTTAATTTAATTTATTTAAAAAATCCTTAAGCATCTATCCCTATAAAAAAGATAGTTAGCCTATTTTTTTCCGTTAACAATTACTATGGAAGATGGATAACTCTAAACATATAAATAAAGATAACTACACAATATTTTGAAGTCTAAATCCAACTGGATTATAAGGGTAATGTGTCAGAACTATATAATATATAACCTTTTCCTGTACATTTTTTTAAGTGAAATTATTACTTAATACGTGTAAAATATCATTATCCGGATCAACTTCAATTAAATATTGTGTTGATGAAATATTAAAATATAATTTAATTAAAAAATATGATTATGCTATTCGAGACTAAAGCACTAACATTTTGCAATAAAAATTTAAAAATAATTATTTTTGTTAAAAAAAAATTATCAAATTTTGCTGTGTACTATAGTTTGTGTCATATTAGGAATAGCTTCTAACGGCAACAATGAAAGATCAAAAAAAATATAAATTTTGTTCATAATTCGACAAACGTTTTTAAGAGATTTTTTTTTTTAAAGTAGCACGACCTCACAAATTTTTGTTCAGTTTTATGTATACCCAATATAAAGGGCATCTATCCTTCTTAAGATTTTTACGGTGGCGCAACTATCCATAATAATAGACGTCTATCCCCAGAAACAACTGTTCCATCAAAAGCAAAATGCTGGAAAAACTGTAATTCATAAGATTTACCTACATTTAAAGGAATCATTTTATATTTTTAGAGTTAGGAGACTATTTTAAAAAATGGGGATATTTCTTGTACTTAAAAAGACCTTCTTCTGAGACAACTACAACTCTGTATGTATAGTGAATGAAAACATGTCACCTTTAATTTTAATAAACTACACTTGAATAGTAAATCAAACATAAAAGTGATGAAATAAAAAGAAAAAAATCCTCAGGTAATTTATACCATCATAGACGTAAAGAATGCAAAGAATGTATCACATCATACATAGAAATGGTATTTGGCCTTGGTATATAATAAGGAATTTTGAATATCAAAATTTTCAAATATTAACATTAATATTTTGTAGTTTATAACTGATGAAAATACTTATTATTTGTAAAGGAATATCAGATATTTAGAAAAATAAATGACAAATTAACTCACTGAAAATCAGTAAATCATCACAATCAGCTCGTCTTCCTGTGAGCATGACGCGCTGCAAAAAGAATCTATTTAAATATAGCTAAGATTGATGGTTTAGTAAGGACGCTAAAACACAATTTATTAAGATTATCCTTTAAAATATAAGGATGTAGAGTAACAACGTTTTTAATCCTATTCTCTTAACGGGTCTAATGATGCCTGTATGTAGACATTTATAAATTACGGTCTTTACAAGTTGTGATAAAGTTGCTTTTTAGAAAGACGTTCTTGTTTGAGGATTTGGACGTCAGATCAGTTTAAGGAGCGGTGAATAATTGCTCTTAGAAGCTTTAGAATAACTAGATGTACTGTAAAATTAACATTTGTTCATATTTCAGAATAATTGGCAAACTGAAACATAAAGGCAGAATATAAGGCATTATAATTTTAGATTTCATATATACAGTTTTTTGAAACAGAAAAAAAAAGATAATATTATTTCTATAGAACGAAAATTCAAACGTACATAAATTTTTTTAATAAGGTTTATTTTGATTTTGATGTAGAATAAATTAACTTTATATTAATTATTAAAACGCCTAAATAGTAATATATGAATAATGTAATGTAGTACCTAAATAAAAAAGTATCTTATCATTTTAAATAAAAACCACTTCTAACCAATTTTTGTGTCGCTTATCTGATGCACCCTTGTCCTGATTATCCTGTCAATCTTTGGGACGTGGCTAAAAAGAGCTTGATTTAGGATTTCAGAAGACATTACGGAAGCTGTTTAATTACCCTTCTGATATATCACAGACACCGCTTCTCTGTTAGATTATTACAGATCAGAGTATTTATAAATTCGAACATATTATTGATTATGATGCCTGGTTTATTTTTTTTAAAATTGTATTTATTGCATATTCAAGTTTTGGTATTATATAACAATATCTTTCTTACTCTTTCGAAACATCTGGGGATCACACCTAAGTCGAAATAAATTGAAAAAAAAATGAAAAAAAGGAGAGAAATTTATGTTATATATATTTAAAAATTTAAACCTTAAATTCCCCACAAAGTTCTACCTCAATCTGAATGTAGCTATGTATGTGTAGTTTAAAAAGGGGCTATTTTATTCTTGTGATGATGAAATGATGAGAGCCATTTTAAAATGTAACTACGAGGAGCAAATTAGAGGTCGTTAAAGGACCTTTATGTTCATTTAATTGCTACACCACGTTCACATGCTTCCATGTTCGTAAGTTATAAAGTTAAATCCGTCTTAATATATTGAATAGTCCTCGGTTTTCATTTATTTATATTAATACTGCACTTGTTGGCTCAATGCTAACAAGAAATTATGTATCAACCAACCGTAATATGTACAAGAGAGTACGTTTGTAGGTAGACAAAGAATAATATTAATAAATATTTAAAAATATTTATATTTATATATACAATTATATGTATATAAAATCAATTATACTTATATTTTATGATTCCAAAAAATATATATATATACAGAAGATATCATTTACAGAATTAAATTTAGAATTTGTTGGGAAATAATTTTATAACATGACGTTTGAAAGTAAGTAAGTTTAAAAAATATCTTCTCAAAAGAAAATATCCAGTATATAAATAAAATTAATAAAATAAAGATAAAATCCAATTTATGTCCTATGTTTAATATCAAACCATATTACTTGATACTGACTGTGAACTAAATATTAGAATTTCTGTATACAACTTCAGTCCATCTAGACCTCATAATCTGCAAAGCTGAGGCTGAGGTTAACAAACTAGCTTCAGTTTCAATAATTTACATAATCCTATTAAATTTGAATTTCGGATTATAAGTCGAATTGTAAATTAAAATTTTATCTGGATCTTTTTTAACCTGTCTTTAGAATTGAATGAAAATATATAAATATGTACTAGATATGGCGAGCAGCTTAATGTACAGATTGTAGTACAAAAAAAATTTTTAAGATAAAACTTATTTCACCTAGAAATTTTAATATTTCTCAAAAAAAAAAAACAAAAAAAATTAGTCGACTGATCTATAAATCATAAAAATGTTTATAGTAACTATTAGTACATAAATAGACAGCCTATCGGATGAACATGCGATATAAATATATAGCATTTTTATTGCATATTAACACAACAATTTTCCACAAGATTGATGGCCGTTTTTGGTTTTTAGATAGACAAAATTTAAAGCGTTCAGTCAGATATTACAGATTTATAAAATAGTTAACGAAAAATACATCGTTTACATATTATAAAGTACGATCAATAATTTCAAATTAACTCTTTATTGTCATTTACTTGAAATAGACGAATTTTTAAATTATTATACCACCGACGTAATTGTGAATTAAGCTGGTTGCATGAAATAAAATAACTTGGAACACGAACTTATGACCAAGATGACATATTATACGTACTTTTATATCAGAAGCCTCGTTCCTGTGATATGATATTGTTTGAAGAGATCCTAAACAAACTTTGAAGAAAAAGATTCGATATTGTGATTATATAAGAGATGTAATTGATTTTTATATGACACAGATTCATCCTATTGATATTTTAAATCGTAAAAAGTGGATGTTTGTTTTTGAATTATCCCGACTAAATTGGTTTTTTTTTTTCTAATTGAACTGTTATGCGAATTTAATGTTTTTAACTCAAATTTTTTGTTAAGAAGCGGTTATTAAAAATATTTATTTAATTTTTTATACTAATAATATGTGTAAAGACTATGAGCTCATCAGGTATTTATTATTTTTTATACAATACACCGAATAATGCACAAAGATGTATATAATACTACAATAACATACGCACCCGGAAAATATTACACTGCTGCATTAGTCCTTATTAAAAGGAAATCTTAATAATTACTTTGAACATTTATACTTTTAATTAATATTTAAATTAATGCTTTATTTAATGATACTACTGATTATTGCCAATTATTAAAAAAGACCTTCGTTGTTAAAAATATTGTCTTAAAGATTGTCACTATTATTATACTAATTGTGTTTCATTTATAAGACATCGCTGTTGTTCCTCTTCCTTGTTACCCTCCTTCTTGTTCTTTTTGGACAACTTTCTGCTAAAGACCGGCAAAACATACTCACAACGTCACTATTTTTAATTGTCTGTTTTAGTTAAAACAACTCAAAGATCTCATACCCAGAAAGAGCGTTTTCCGAATGCGAATAGATAAATGGCATAATTACCTTATGTGAAAGCAGTAAGTGTCAATACAGGCACATTATTAAAAAAACAAACAAAATCAGCAGATCATCTACTACAGCCGATAACTAACCAATGGCTTGAAATACATCATCCTCAGATGGTTTCCATTGACCGTCACTATATTCCTAGATTAGTGCGTGAAGCCAATTAATAGGGGGCAATAAAGTTAAATGTTTTTAAATAAAATTTAACAATATGTAGTAACGAAGTAATGTAGTAACGAAGTAGTATTTTACAATAAAATATATCAAATCACCTGACGTTAAGTGGTGATCTCAAGGCTTGTGAAGGGTTGTTGTATCATTTGTAGTTTATAATAAATAAAACTATGTTATCTATTATACATTAGATAGTGAAATTACTTTTTTATTAGAATATAAAGAATATGGCTTCTACTTACAGTTCAAATATTGTTTGCCGAAAAATATTGTACGCATTATATAGAGAAATGTAATTTTAGGAGTGGTCATATTTTTCGGAAGTCAAAACCCTTTCTTTATATTTTAGAACATTATCTAGATTATATTTTATGAAGTAGTTTTTTTTACTATTTTCTTAGATTCTCACGAGTACACATTTCAAATAAAACTATTTTTTACATATTAAACTCGCGTATAGTCACGTAAAGAAGTTTTTTATCCAAATTAAATAATAGTGGTTTCTAAATGTATTTTGTGTCGATTATCTGATACCACTTTCTTCTGATTATCCTGTCAATAATTTCGACGTGGTCGAAAAAAGCTTTTAGCGATTCTAAAGACGTTAAGGAAATTGTTTAATTACGTTTCTCATATAATATCACAAAACTCCGCAATTGTTTAGATTTTTATAGAGCTGAGTATTGCGAAAAATATTATTAATTATACAATATACTATAGTCTTTATAATCCTATATTCACATTTTATTTTTATTTATTTAAGCAACAATAAAAAAACAATTTTTAAAATAAACTATTTGTTTATTTTGTGCATGAGATGGCTTATCTCTTCAAAGACATTTCTTAAAGCAACCCTTGTATTTCTTGCTTATTCAAGTTTCTATATTATACAACAATATCTCTATTATCTCTTTCGAAATGTCTAGGGGTCTCATCTGTGGTACAACAAAAACTAGGAAATTTATGTTATATAATATGCTCTAACAAATACTATAAACCTTAAAGTCCCCACGAAACTCGACCTTCATCTGAATGTGTAGCTGGGGTTTAAAAAGTAATTTTATTCTTCTTATGAACGAGAGGCATTTGAAAACGTACCTGAAGAGCAAATTATGAGTCGTGGTTGATCTCCTCCCTCAAATATGGCAAGGAGGGTGATCACTAACCTTTGCCTTATGGATTAGCTTTTAAATTATTTAACAGCTAACCTAGTTGTAAATCAAGCTGGTTGCAAATATAAAATAACTTTGAACGAACCTATGACCTAGATGAGTGCCTATACATTTAAGTAGCTCTATTCCTATGATATGATATTGTTTGAAGAGATCCTAAACAAACTTTGAAGAAAATGATTTGATATTCTGATTATATACGAATTGCAATTGATTTTTATACGAAATGGATCCATCTTAGTAATATTTTAATCGAATAAGTGGATGTTTGATTCTGAATAAATCCTGACTACATCAGACTTTTTTTTTAAACAGTAATGCTAATTTAATTTTTTGATGTAAAATGTTTTAGATACACAGCTGTTATGGTATGTACATAAAAATATTAAATTATTTTATTTATTTATCATTTATACTTTATTGCACAATATTCAAAATAATCCACAGACATAAGTTGCATGAAACATAAAATTAGCACATCAATCAAACGAAGTTTTTTATGTTTTTATGTTGTTAATTATTATTTTGATTAACGCTTTATTATCTTTAGTATAAGTTAAAAAAGCATTAACAAAATATGAATATTGATAATTATAAAAAAATTACTTTCATTTCATATACTTCTATACTAAATAAATAGACATTAGATCTCTGACACTATTATTATTTATCTCATTCAGTTCTAGTAAATATTTTTATCATGATAATTGTATCTTATTTATAGGATAAAATACATTCGTTTTAAAGTTATTTGTAAAATAATTTATAATTTTAACGATATTACGATACAAAGAATACCATGCAAAAAGTATAATCAAATTCAGTACAATAATAAATATATCTCAAAAAACGTTCTGAATGTGATTGCACCCGCATGCTTCGACTCATTTTGTGTTATTTATTATTTATTACATATTTGATATACTGTTTTTATTATAATATATGGAATATGGCGTCTACCCTAAAGGAGTTCAAATATTGTTTGGGCAAAAATTTTATAGGTATTATGTGGAGAAGTATAATTTTAGGAGTGGTCATATTTTTTATAAAAAAGTCAAAACCTTTTCTTAATATTTTAGACCACTATCTGGATTATAATATATGAAGTAGTATATTTATTATTTAGTTTATACTTCACCTTATAATACAGTATCTTGAGTTAGTACAAAAAGCATGTAACTAAGTTGTCATCATTTCATTTGTCTTAACCATAAATAAAAAAATATTGCAAAATATTATCGTGGCATGGTTTCTTTCCGAGGGCCTAATTGATTTTTATTCACCATTCTTATGCAAAATTATGCTACTTAGGGCCTTGAGGTTGAATTCATTATTTGTTGGCAAAGTTTGAGAAATGACAACTTTAAGTGTCATTTGTATGGAAACAAACCTAAAGTTAGCTCATAGATTGGAGATATCGAAGAAAAGTGTAGAAAATCTAATAAATTGTTAAGATATTTCAGCTTTTTATCCTTTAGTCGTTTCTGGTATTGTGTTAAAGGTTATCATTGATCTAAAGAATTGTTTCTTTGCATTGGTTTTCTTTGGTTTTGTTTTATCATTTGTTGTTATTAAATTCGTTTTTAGAATGAATATGTATTCTTGATTGACTTCTTCTAAATCTACAATGAAATCAATAAGATTCTAGAAAAGAGATGTGATAATTTATACATATTCTTTTCGTATTCACACTATAATATCATTTTGTACTTTTATTCAGCAAAAGATAGATACTTCCGTTCGTTCAAAGACATTTCGGTAGAATTGTCCAAGAGAGTAATTTTTCATACGCAAGAACACGTCAAAAGATGCTGAATTTCTTCAAGATTAATGATAGCGAGATTATGTTGTTGTTGCTTAGCTTAGAGCGCAAATTGATTACTGCAATTAAGTGTCTCTTTATAAAAGATGGTTTGAGTTCGCCGACAAAGACGAAGTATGGTTATGAATTCATAAATCATAAGCAAAGATCTTTGTTAACAAGAAGTATCAAAAGGGTTCTATTAATAGATTATAATTGTATAATACTGTAATTAGTTTAATTAGCTATATAATTTAATGAAAATAAAATTATGACTTTTCAAAATAGAAACATTATCTTAAAATATATAATTAGGTAATTCGAGGAACTAATAAATATTATTCATTATTAATAGCCAAAAATTGTTAAATTTGCGATAAAAAAATCACATTAAACCATTTATATATTCTTTAGACTCAATGTTGCGATATATTCTCTGAACACTTCCCTTACGTTAGCTTTGTTGGTCTGCGCTTAGACTACAAAAGTGGGTTATACGGGCGAAGCATTAGTTGAGAGATACTGATAGAATCATTAAAAGAAACACCCTTAACTCTTTCAATAGTTTGATATATTTTAAAAAAATATTCTGATACAAATTGTAATGTTAAGTAATAGAATGATTTAAAATAGCCTATAACCTTCACAAACAAGCACTTATGTTTGTATTATTGATGAAATTCAAACATAAAAGTGAAGAAATACTTATAAATAATGAAATACTGACAAAAATTCCTCGGCTTATATATTTAAATATACTGTTATAGACGTAAAGAAGTAATTTCAGCGACGCTGTGTTTGAACGTGTATATCATACATCTTCATACATACAAATAGTGTTTGGTCTTTGGAGTAGTATATTGAGATACAATAAATTAATAATATTTCACTTTTGGAGACAATGATGGTTAAAATATGAAAATTAACTATCCAATAGAATCTCATTAAAAAGATGAAAAAAAATCCATTTGAATTAGTTATATATGAATATAAGATATTTGGGAAATTAAATGACAAATTAACTGACTCATTGATGGTACATACTTCTCGTCTTTCTTTAAGCTAGACATTTTATGCATATTAATTATTTTGCAGCAAGGAAATTATTTATTTATATAGTTAACACTTATGGTTTAACAAATAATTAAGATTATCCTTTAAAATATAAGGATTTAGAGTAACAACGTTCTTAATCCTATTCTCTTAACGGGTCTAATGATGCCTGTATGTAGACATTTATAAATTACGGTCCTTACAAGTTGTGATAAAGTTGCTTTTTAGAAAGACGCTTTTATTAGCGGATTTGAACGTCAGATCAGTTAAGGCGGGGTGAATAATTGCACTGAGGAGCTTTAGAAAAACTGGATGTACTGTAAAATTAAAATTTGTTCATGTTTCAGGATGATTGGTAAACTGAACACATAAAGGCAGAATATAAATCATTATAATTTTACATTCATATAGTGTTTTGAAACAGAAAAAAAAGATAATAATAACTCTATAGATCATAAATTTAAACGTACATAAATTTTTAAAATAAAGTTTATTTAAGTGAGTGATTTCGATGTAGAATAAATGAACTTTAATTATTAAATTATTAATTAATTATTAAAACGCCTAAATAGTTATGTAAGAATCTTAATCTCTATATTACCTAATCTAATATAGTACCTAAAACAATAAAAAAGCATCTTATCATTTTAAATAAAAGTCACTTCTAACCAATTTTTGTGTCGCTTATCTGATACACCCTTGTCCTGATTATCCTGGCAATCTTTGGGACGTGGCTAAAAAGAGCTTGATTTAGGATTTCAGAAGACATTACGAAAGCTGTTTAATTACACTTCTGATATAAGATCACAAACACCGCTACTCTGTTAGACTATTACAAATTCGAGATTAATAAATTAAAAAATATAATGAATATGATCCCTGGTTTATTCTTATTTTACATTGTATTTATTGCATATTCAAGTTTTTATATTACTTTAAACCTTAAATTCCCCACAAAGTTCTGCCTCAATCTGAACGTAGCTATGTATGTGTAGTTAGGGTTTAAAAAGGGGCCATTTCATTCTTGTGATGATGAAATGATGAGAGCCATTTTAAAATGTAACTACGAGGAGCAAATTAGAGGTCGTTAAAGAACCTTTATGTTAATTTAATTGCTTCACCACGTTCATATGCTTCCATGTTCGTATGTTTTTATATTAAATGCAGCTTTGCATCTGCATTATTAGTTATTATTTGTCGACATAAACCCTCCTGTTGACACTCTCGAACTTCAAGCAAAGGCTACGAGGGTTATAACGCGACTTGGTCTAAGAAGAACGACACAACAGACTCAGCCAGGTATTTTTTATTGTGATCACTGTTTCACATACGTCAAATACTTAAAAACAATTTGCGTACAACCAGAACCATAGCAATTAATAAGACGTGAAGTCCCAATGTTCCTAGTAAAAAAAAATGTAAACTCGGCCTCCAAAATGACCAGTTACCACAAGCAGCACCCGTTCAGGAGTATAACGTAAGGATCAACCATCAGCCTCCTCGTCATATTTATATAAAGTAGTCTTCAGTATTCATTTATTGTTATTAATACTACGCAACATTGTTGGCTTAATACTAACAAGACAAAGTTTATTACAAAAATATATATATTTAGATTTTTACAGACATAGGTATTGTAATACACATAATATTTAAAAAATGGAAATGCAGAATTAAATTTATCATTTGTTGGGGAATAATTTTGTAACATGACGTTTGAAAGTGTCAGGTGAAGCTTTTTGACGGACTCCGATAATAAATTCCAAACTCTAATTTTAATTACAAAAAATTAATTGGTCTGGAAAACAGACCGATAAAAAGGAGTATGGAGAGATAAATTACGAAAAGAGCAAAGAGTTTTGTCATGTGACTCAGATAGAAACGAAAATTATATTTAAGATATGCAAAAGTAGAAGGATTAAAGAAGGCATGGTATTCTAATGTTTAAGCGTTCTCGTATTGGACGCAATTTGAGTTGGGATCTGAAAACGTGACCAAATGTATGTACATAGTCCGAAAATAAATTAGATGCAGGTGTCAAGAACACGATCTAGTTCGTCAAAGAGTACTTCACTCGAATCCAGACAGTAGATATCTAATTATAATACATATAATTTTATTACATTTAAGACATTCTAAAAATGTATCATGTTTTAAAAAACGTTAGTAGATTGTACGAGCTTTTATCAGACAATATCTACTCAAAAGTAAGACAATTCAATTTACAAATTCAGTCTATCTCGACCGCATAATCTAGTCTGAGGCTGAGGCTGAGGTTAACAAACTAGCTTCTGTTTTAGAAATTTACATAATCATATTCCAATTTTAATTATACACTATAAATTATGGATTATAAATGGAAAATGGAAATTATGATTGTAATTGGTTTTATTTTTATGGTTATAAAAGAATAATAGACATATACTACATTTATTCTGGCGGCTAGACTTGCAAAATGTGGTACAAACTAATCAGATTTTACATTTAGACAATACTGTTTTTTACTTAAATATTTTACAAATTTCTTTATTTATGAAAGTAACAATAAAACAAACGAGAAAAATTCACAGATCATAAAAAAGATAATAGTAATTATTAACACACAAACACAACAGGTTAGCCGAAATATGAATTATGATACGAAATATATGTATATATTGGCTACTTAAGAGGACTTTAGTAATAATCAAATTATATTGAGGCATGTCATTGAGTGATATTTAAAATTCACCAGATCTTGTCATTTAATTGAAATAGGCCAGTTTTTAAATTATTATACCACCGACCTAGTTGTAAATTAAGTTGATTAATGAAATATTTCATTTATGAAATAGAACAACTTTGAACATAAAGTTATGATGGCATACAATATGTGCTTTTATATCAGAAACCTCGTTCCTATGATATGTTATTGTTTGAAGAGGTCCTAAACAAACTCTGATGAAAACGATTAGATATTCTTATTATGTAAAAGGTGTAATTGGTTTTTATACGACATGGATCCATCCTAGTGATATTTTAATCGAATAAAGTGGATGTCAGTTTCCGAATTATGCCAAGAAAGTAGTTTTTTTAAATTGAATTTTAATCCGAAATCAATTTCTTCAATATTATGGATAAATATATTTTCCTGAAAAATACGTATTTGTATAACCCATGTACACAATTTATTAAAGCATAAAATACATTGTATAGAATAACCAAAATGTTACAGTAAATTTTAAAGAAAAAAGTTTTCTTTCTTTCTTTCTTTCTTTAGGTTCTGAGAAGTATCTTAAAAGAAGGAAGCATTGCATCATACATGCATTAAAATTGAGAACGTACTAACCCTAGTACGTTCAACGTTACAAAATACGTCAAGTTAATATAGGCTACTCTTTATGAAAAATTTTTGGACGACGAAAATCGCAAGTCCATCTCGACGTGACCTGAAGACATTTTATCGTCATCATTACGATATTGAAGAAATTACAACGTCCTCTGGGACATTTATAATAGATTTAGTGTCCTTTTTATGGCCTCTTTATCATTTTCATGAACGTCAAAAATAAATTGAGTGGCAGAAGTGCCAAAAATCGTTATTATTGAAAATCGGGTCTGAGTTATGTTGTATCTCTTGTTCATTTATTCCATGTTAAAATATGAATTAAAATTTAGACTTCATTTTGACTACACTTTTCTAAATTTTGAAATTATAGTATTATACTGTTCCTTAGTTTTTAATTTTATATACTTGCTTTTTATTTTATATATTTTCAACAAGGACTTTTCTAGGTTTCCCAAGACTTTCAGATACCTCAAGTTGTACAGATATCGTAATCAATGCCCACATCTAAAATTGACAATCGAGACATCCATATCTTATGAACCGCTACGATCGTACAACTTCTCACGTACTTGTTCTCCTGAATTCTATACATATTCTATATATATAAATTGAATACATATTGCGTTCATGATTACGAAAGCACAATGGACGGGTCAAGCGTTGTCTGCGTATTTTAATCGGCTGTTAAAATACTGATCTTTGTACATTTTACAATTGAAAGTATCTTGTGAGCTGATATTATGATCTTGTTTTTAGAGAGTATTTTTTGTATTTAAAATTTCGTGATACATGATTACTATTATATATTATTATCCGGCTGTACTCAAGTAAATTAAAACGGAATTTGCCCATAGAGCAACCGCACGCAGTTCACGCCGCGACTCCACCGTGTTCAGAGCTCAGGTATATGTTAATTGCCCCCAAAAGGTTGAACCTAGATGGGTAAACTCCGATAATATTAACGTGAGTACAGCTGGAATATTATACATAATAGTATTTTTTGTCTCAGAGGTAAATTTCAAAAAGGAAACTTACCTTTAAATGTTTTTTGTTTATATAATTTATGTATGGAAAAGTAACAATAATCATAAAAATGAATTTATTGAAATAGATCAAAACTAAGAGAACTTGTTAAAATTTAACCGAAATAACATTATCATTTCAATATCATTAGTTGGTACTTCGCGCTCTCAATGTGTAATATTAAAATATACAATTAAGTTTCGAATGAAAACATAATTCAAACAATAGCCAAATTACCAGATAATTCGATGGCTTATAAACTCGTGGGATTTATAATTGTGGCACAAACATTTAGTCAGATAATATTGTTGCCATTTTAGTGGCCGTAACTCCGACTCATGTGCTAATTAATGGTGGTCGTGTGATCATTCTCCACACAAAGATAATTATTTTAATATTAACTTACATTTCTCTCAGGTCTGCATGTTGTTTATATATATACATATATACATATACAAAATAAAATGTTTGTGTATCCTTCACTAATACGTATAGTACAAGATTTTCTTAATTCTGTTGAATGTATAAGGTCTAATTTACAACAAAATATTTTACACGAAACAATATTTTATATTTTTACTGAAGTTTATAAATGCGTCTGCTGTAGAACGGAGGAAGGCGATTTATTTATTTCCTTTGAAGATAGTTCAAATAAGATTTAACAGGTACGGTGACACACAAACACCTTGGTTTTATAGTACTGTTAGCTTTAAATATTTTCGATGACCATATTTAAACTTTCAAAATAGCTACACACAATATAATACCAAAACTCCTTCATTAGCAGTCGTGTCATGTTTTGATAAACGCCCATATTGAATGAACGTCATAAAAGTTTAAATTATAGTTGACATATATTTATAATTTTGTAATTGTCACGGAATTAAAGTTGAGACAAAGAATGTACCGTCTCTATCTTTGCATTTCAGTTTTAAAACAGTGATGACACATTACAAAGAAAATGTTTTAAAATCATTAATGATTATAGTACTTCTTTTTATAAATTCCACTTAATTATAAAAATAATGTATTTTTAAAGTGGAAATGTTAGTAATACCTTTCTATCTTTTGTCACTTAGAACAAGAACAAACTATATAATCTGTTAGAAACACAACATGTATTTGATGAATTTGACAACTTGATATTTAGGTAAATTGAATTCTAATGATATTCATTCAATATTAGCGTTTGTCATTTTTAGAAATTTTGGTATAGAGTGGTGTATTTTTGAACATTTATTATGGTCAGCGAATTTTGAAACTGACTGTACCTAGTCCGGTTTAAACAACGTCTAAGCCAATAGAATCATTTATTTGACATGAAAGAAACACATAAATCCAAGTCATATTGAAATTGAATAATTTACGTTAAGATATTTAAAATTTTTAAAATTTCAAATTTAAAAATTTTAAACATAAAAATTTTATCGAAGAACCATCACATATGAGACAACTAAAATGTACTACTTCTCTTTAGTGTGTACTTTATCTTTATATTCGATAATAAAAATATGTTAATTATATAAATTAATATGCCAGAAGAGTTTTATGAGCGCATTGTAGCCCGTAAAACCGTGTACACACTTGGTGGCACGTGCGACTAGGAATCACGATATTCTATGCACTTGTTATTTTTATACTTTTTATTGTCTGTATCGGTTAAGCTCTGTGTGAGATCCCGCTCGTGTAGATTCTGGTTTTATTGCGGTCACGGTTGAGCGCAGTACACTTTTGTTTGTGGTAAGAAAAGTTATAATGGCCAGCTATTTTTATAGCAACTGTGTGGCTTTTAATTCTGAGAAAACTATGTTATTAAAATTTTTTATGATAAGCGATGCTCAGAAAGACATACACACAGAACACACACCCAAGTTAAGAACATTGAAATTTTGAATATTCATTTGTTTATTAAAATCCTAAATGACAAACTTCTGAGAATTTTCGCAATAAAGGGATTTACTTAAACTGTAACAACAGATTATTTCCCAGAGGTAAAGAACCATAAATGTTTTGACAGGACTCCTTCAAAACACAAAAAAATAACATGAAAATTACAAATAGTTAATTTATTTTTTAGATACAGCTTTAAAGCTGAATAAGGTAAATAATCATGCCGCTACATTTTTTCTCCAAACTACTTTTATGATCAAAGGGTGTCTTCACTTTGAACACACCGATGTCACGCGTTATACCTCAAGATTGTATTTCGATACAGCCGTATTACCATATCTTTTTTGAGCTATATTTTATCAGAGGCGAGTTATAGTATCGGGCTCTCGATATTGAAATAATTTTGGTCCCATATTTATTAACTTATTCAGAAACCTTCATAACATTGCAACAGCAGTTATATTTTTCTGTAAGAAATGAAATTAGCTTCAGAAGAAGAAGATAGTATATTTTATTTTATAACAAAATAATGTTATTGTGTACCACTTAAATGTATAAAGAAAATTGAAATTTCCAGATCTTTAGGAAATGTTTTCTAAAACTTTCAATTGTTTTCTCGAAAACGTCTTAAAAAGAACATGTCGAAACCACCTTTGTGAACTGAAACAAAAAAACCAATACCCAAAAGTTGAAAAACTCAACTTCTGACACTTTAATAAACACCAGCCTCGCTCAGCGACACCCAACACACTAAGTTTCCTAATAATCGCCAACAATGTCGGTGTCTGTGATTAATAAGTGCGGTGAAGTAATTTGGTAACTTTGCCTTTTAAGGTAATTCGGTTATAACATGTGGTGTAACTTGCTTTTATATTACCCGAGTATTGAGTTATATAAATAAGATAATATCAATCTTAAAAAATTCGTTTCTTGATATAATTGTATAAGTCTGTTTATTCGAAGTATGTAACATGTGTTTCCAAGCAACTATTCTATCAAAAACGGTATTTATAAGAGATAAAACGTCAATTTGGGGCAACGTCCTCGAAATTTTGATCTAATATTATTGATGTCTCACTTGTGTCACTTTATATTGTGTATCAAATTATTCATAGCCTAGAAAGAAAATCCGTATATCATAAATAATATTACATTCTATATTTGCGTTTATATATTATTTATTTGTTATATTCTATAAATAATAATGAAAAAATATTGAAACATATCACTCTTTTTTACCATGTTATTGTTGAAACGTTGAGACAATGTTTTAATAGATTGAAAACATAAGTAAAAGATAATTAATTATTATTTGAATCGTCTTTAAACCCTTTTTAGTTGCATCGGTAAAATTAAATTATTTGAATACACAGACGACAGACGCCATTACTCCTAATACCCTGGCATTTTGATTAAAACAGTGAAAGAGGGCTTCGAATACACAATCCGTTTGTGCGAGAATACAATGACATAAAGCTGATCGGCTTACCGACGAGGTATTTGAAATGAAACTATATAATATATATTTTTATTATAAATAGAAGTGATTGTAAAGTAATTAAAATTATACATGACTGTAAAAAACCCTTATTCCAGTTTATATAACAGTATTCATATATCTTATCGGAATGTTAGCGAGTAAACGAATAAGACAAATCAGATGTACTGTTTCAATTATATAATAATTATATTATGTCACATGGCACATATATTTGTAAATGTTAAGTTATGATAATATTATAATCATTTCAGAATTTAAGTTAACTTGTTAAACTATTTTTTATTATATTACTCAACTAAATGTTGTCGTCGTTTTTGTCTGCTCTCCTGGTCTGTCGATTCATGCAATAAGTAAAGTACTTATTTAAAACACAAATATCAATTTGAACGCTTTTCTGTGTCATATTAAACCATTTTCAGACAAACAAACAAAACTGATAACATACGATATTTTTCTTTTTTCTGAACACCTCGAAACATTTAAAAAATATTCTATTGATATATATATTCATTTAAGTTGCGAAACCAATACTTTACTATAATAAAATTGTGAAATTTATGATTTAATATTAAATTATTTTATAATAATTATATAAGCGTTACTATTATCGAAGCAAGTTCTTGTAAATGTAAACACACTGCATACTGTGATGTTTGTACACGTGTAATTTGTACCAAATATAAATTTTGTTAAACAAAGAATATGTTGGAAATGTAGAAATTACATTTATATTGTCTTTTTTCTTTTGTTATAAAATGTCATGTTCACGAAAGATAAAAAGTAAACAATATAATGTTTGAATAATTATGTAATAATTCTTGCTTTTTTTTTTCTTTTGATTAAAAATATTGGAAATATAGATACTTGTTGTTATAAAATGATTACAAGTTCTTAGAAAAATAAGCTTTAATTGATGTATTTTATAAATTTCCTGATATTTTCCTAATGGTTTTGTTATTACTGAATTTATTTGTTAGTCTTCAATTATAAAGTAATCTGTAATTTGGATTTAATAAAAAATAGTAGGTTTTTCTTAAAGACCATGGTCTTATTATATAATATTAAATTGTTTGTAGTTCTCAAGATTAGGTGAGCCGCGGACAAAAACAGAAGCCTCTATTTTAAGCAGCCGTGGGAATGACAGTCTGAGCTTTAAATAATCACATAGATATGTAATTTCAATTAAATAATAAAGGAACAGACTGATACTTCTGAAACAAATCATCAGTACATATATATATATATATATTTTGACCCGTTTCGAATGCTTTGCAGCATTCGTGTTCACGGGTAGACGAAACGTAAGTGTCTGACATATTTTTTATAATTACACAAAATACTATTTAAGTAGTTTTACAATTTTTATTTATTTTTTTTTAATTTGTATGTTCTCGCAAAGGATTTGTTCAAAAGATAAATAAAATCGACAAAAGTGCGCGGGCAAAGCTGTATTGCAAAAGTAGTCTTCTATAACATTTTATGTATAAACCTATAAAAAAGGTATAATGTTTAATTTACTGAGTCATTAACACTGAATATGTAACCATTAGAATGATGATGATATGTGAGGGGACTGATTGCAAAACATTGAGCGGAATTTCGATAGATAATTAAATTTATAAATAGGGATTTTAAGGATTTTTTAAGGAAAATAAAGTGAAGTGTTATTTAAGTTACGTTTTTTTTTAATTGGCTTAACTTTCTTAGGTAATAATTTTAGAAAAAGAGAGAGATAGCTGACGTTAGAAACTTACTATCTTGTGACTGGTTGTAGTAGTCTTGTTTTGTAATACTAATTTGACTAAAAACTAATATTGGATTGATTGCGATGTTTCTAGTTCTTAGCAAATTGTTTAATAAATATTTTGACGTTTGTGAAAAAGTGATCACAATGAAAATACAGGGCTGAGTTTGTTATGTGGTTCTTCTCAGAACAGGGCGCGTTTGGAACCCTCGTAGTCCTAACTTTATTTTGGAGAGTGTCTCAACAGAATAGCTTATTTTGATAAGTATGGTATCACAACTGCTGCTATCTGACATCAGAAGTATTGTTGGAAAATAGCTGCAACAGCTGTAGAATTCACTGTTAAAGTTTGTCTGTCTGTCTGTCTTGCTGTCTGTTGTAATCTTTCATCCCTTATCCTCCAGCCAAAGGCTGCTAGGAGGTCAAAATTTCTAAAATAAAATATTTGTTACACTTGTTACAATATATTAGTTTCAGCTCTGAACTGTGTCCCGTCTCAGATTTTTCATGTACAAGGATGGACGGATGGATAGACAGACATCTCAGACAATCTTATAAAGTGGCTTTCACTATTTAATAAATAAATAAATATTTATCTTCTTTTTCAATTCAAAATAGTACATTATAACATATTAATCTATCATCATCAACCGGTATTCTAAGAACAATAATAAAAAAGACTTTTTAAAAAGGGTTGCAAAGTATTGAAAGTGCCTTCAATAAAAATATTGCGAATACTTAAGGCCGTTACACTTACAAAGTTCTCAAGTAATATTCCTAACGTGTTAGGTTATCACATAGTACGCGAGCAAATTCACAGGCAACGTTTAGCAAATAATTTCTACTTCAACAAATAATTCCTTGAAGTTACTAAAATTGTAACTTTATAACTTTGTAACTTTAGTATTCGAAATTGTTGCTTTATAATATTAGTCCAAACTGCGAACTTAATTGAAAGCAAATATTCGCGACGCAAGTTCCTTTGGCGCAATAAAACCACAGGCGGTCGCTAGTAAAATATATTTTGAGCGAATTTAAAATTAGAATAACATATAGGTACAGTTATAATAAGTTCAGTTTAGTATTGAGTTGTAAAGGAGAGGTTTATTAGCATGATATTAAGTCTCTTCGTTCAATATGTTGAGTTTGTCTTGATATGCGAGGATAAACAGCATCATTATTCGTTTAGAAATCTTTATTAAACTCTTTTGCTGCCATATATTTTGAATAAGCTCTATATTGTGCTATAAGTTAACATATAAATGGTAGAATTAGGACTTTTTTGTCTAATAGGGTTTGCTATAGAATAAAGAACAAGCAATATGGTGGCGATTTTTCTTATCTGTTTCGTTTCCAGAGTCATGTATGGGTATGTTAATATCCTTATTTCAAGAATAAAGTAAATAAGTAATCATTAACAGTAAATATATATGAGAATAAAATATCGATGAAACAGTTTAAAATTAAACACTTTTTTTTAAGTATAAATAAATAAAAATATATGCATTTAAAAAACTTTGAATTTATCAGTATACAACCCTCATTGAAACTAAAAAAACCTAAGAAACATTTCGCAGAAATACTTTCCGTATTTCGGAACTACTTTAACACCGCAGCCAGTACTTCTTAAATAAGAACAAGAAACCACACAATTTAAATAAATAGTTTGAAATGACATTATTTGTAAATGATTTAAATACTCAGCAAAGAATATTACTGTCATTCACTTACCTCAAATATGTGAACATTTTTCAAAGTTATTTTTTGCTTCTTCAAATATATTAAATTCAACGTAAGCATTAATAAGATATATATTTTTTATCAATACGCAATCAATCATCAATCCGAAATCTAAATGTGCGTTTAAATCTTAATACAAAGCATAACTATATATATATATATATATATATATATATATATATATATATATATATATATATATATATATGCTGATTTTAATCAAACATTAATTTCAACAATTTCTTAAACATTAACTTTATCTAAGAGTATTATAATATAGCCAATAAAATACGACTATAACTAAAATAACCTCGTTTCATAATGTTTCTTACAGCGGCTAATAGACAAGTTACATATATTGTCAATACGAATTATTTTGATCCATTAAAATATTATATTACTTGGAAAACATCTGCTTCCCTATACAAACTTTCATCCCCTATTGCACCCTTTGAAACTTTATTTTATGAAATTTCTATATTAATCTTTAACACAATTAGTCCAATGTTGTAGCCTGTAAAGATTAACACACTGAGTTATTTTTGTTTGAATTAAATATTTAGATTTTGATATTATGATGTCGCGTGGTTAATGGATCTTAGTGTTGAGTCAGAGGTACTCCATTCGTTCCCTTACGGTACAAATCGGTTTTAAAAATTGTTGTTCCGAATTTGAATATTTTATGTCCTTTATTGTCTTGTCGTGGGGAAATTCGTAAACATAGAATGAAATTATAATTTCTAATCCATTAAGATTATTGTACAACATATTATGATACGAAAATATTAGTTTTGTATTGTGTACTTATTTATTTAAATGATGATGAGAAAAACGAAAACCAGTGTTACGTTACAAAAACAAATAACAACAGAAGATGTCTATTTATAATTGTAATTTAACTTTATGTAATAATCTAACAGATGTTTATAACACTTGTATTCTTAAAGATATCCCTTATAGTAGTACTTAAGCAAATATTCAAATTGTATTTGAAAAGTATTTCAACTATTTATTGTTTTTTTTTTAACCCGTACAGAGAAAGAGACAAAACGTGGTTGATAATCAGTCGTCTATGGGAAAACGACTGGGTCAATAATAAAACAACGTTAAAAATGTATCAAATATTTTCGTAAATTTCTTAAAATACTTTGTTTTTAATGTACACTACTACCGAAGAACTTACTCACTGTATGATTTGGATTAATTTAATATACATTGGTTGTTTTTAATCAGAATATACTATATATCTTCATTCATTCCTTCATTCGACACTTAAACAAAGGTCTTAATGCGAAGAGAATCCTTTTTTGATACGATGAAAAGTTTAGTTTTAGTGGTTAAATTAAATATAATCATTCTTTGTAGTTAAATGTTATTATTGTAGAAAATAGTAAAGTGCATTTTGTATTTTATATCTATAGGATTCTTTTACTCCTCGTAACTATGGATTGCTCCTCAAAAGGTTACCTTCGTCAGTATTTGTATCAGCAATTCACAGAAAGTCTGGTACAGAAGCTTTTGTAGTTATGAGTGAGGAACGATCTGGAAGTCTAATCCCTCTTTTTTCTTTCTGTCCTTCATTCATTCCTATTGCTTAAAGAGAGCGATGGGAAAAAAGAAACTACCGATATTTGCAATTTCTCCATGACTATAGAAAATAATTCTATTTCATTACTCTTTCCTACAAATTTCTTTTTAAAATATTTCTCTCAAAGTTTCTCTGATATAACTGGAAGAGAATTAATATTTGTAAATTTTATGTTTAGACTGAAACGACGTACGAGATTCTCTCTCCGGAATAAATTAGTGTGCAGTTAAATTTTGTAGCAGAAATAATGTGGAATTTTTAAGGGAGACAATATTACGTTTCATATCAGAACAATATGAACGCGTATATTTTTTCTTATTAAATACAAGTTCACGTAGAAATTTTTAAAAACTTAATTAAAAAAAAATACTCTTTTTTTTAATTAAGTTTTTAAATATGTATATCGAAAAAATTATTCCGATTTAAAAATATATTTTTTTCTATTTATTTTAATATTACACAAACATACCATAGAATTTTCTTTGTTCAATAACATTTACTTTTAAGCTTGTTTTACTTTTAATAATTCGTACAGCTCACCTCCAAAACTTAAAAACAATATAAAAGAAAACAGATTTTAATAGATAATCCATATATCTAAACTAGTGCAAACAATAGAAAATTTTTAAGCTATCACGTCAAATTATATTTCAGTTTTTCAATTATACAATTACAATTCATAATAAAAAACCATTATATTTTTAGTTTCATAAATTAGTTTGAAGTTTATTACATATCTACTGACGTCTGCAAATAATATTTTGGTAGAAAAAGTAAGTGAGCATTTAATAAAGTTTATGTTTTATTCATTAATTCGTATATAAAATGCAGAGCTAAGGTTAAACGGTCTTATAACTGAGCTGCAGTGAATTTGATGTGCTTTGTTCTAGACGGGATTTCTTCTAAAATATACAGAATATATTTAACTAAAACGAAATATATAGACATAAGACATTGCTTTAGTCATGTCACATCGTTTTGTTAGGTTTACACCGAGCGAACTTTCGAATGTTACAAAATCAATTCGAAGTTTAAGATATTTGTAATCATAATATTATTGTTGTGGAAGATAACTGAAAATATACCTGTAATAAATATTTTTTTTTGATAAAACCCGTAATACTTTAATAGTTTAATATTATTCAAACTAACATTTACTTTGTAAAGATGCGTTTTTATTAAAATAAACTGTATTGTGATGTAACAAGATTTATTTTGCTTTACAGTATATTATCCTGTTTTATGTGTCCTTTGCTAGGCTTCAGACGTAAGTAGCTTCCTATTATTCTAAATCTCCGACCGTAAATACATTGTACTCAATAGAATCTAGTTTTGTAATTGAAAGTATTGTGGAACAAGAAATTAAATTGTAATTCATGCTAACTTGTACAACTGCTGGTCACTAGACAAGTTTTATTTATATTGGATTTATTATATTCCGATAAATATATAATGTTACATTGTATGAATTTAAGAGTTTCCGGCAAAAAAGAATGATAATATTTTTTTAATTCCTCTAAATATAAAAATGATTTAATAATAAATATATTTGTTATATTTTTGTTATTCTTTTCAACGCAGCGTTTTAAAATACTGACTACCGTTATATCTATAATTCAGAATCATGACTTCACAAACTCAAAAATGTTATACATTATGATTAATTTCAATATATTTTCATATTATTCAAAAACCTTCATTATATTCATTTATTAATTAGGCACCAGAAAATTATTAAAATGAAGTCTATCTCGACCCCAGCGATTTAATTTAGCTTCTCATTTGATAACCGCTTACTGAATACAAATCGGAGAACGTAATGTCCAAAATTAAAGCTTAATTTATTTTAGATCATTGTCATGCAAAATGTGGCTAAAAGAGAATTTATGTACGTGACAGGTTATAATATATTATTGCGGTTTTATAATGAAGGTTAATGGCAAGGGGTGTTAGACGCGAATGGAATTTTAAAAAGTGTTTACATATCGGCTGTTCCTGGCTTTCTGTATAAGAGACATATTGTTGCAAAATAGTGTTATATGTGTTTGGAAGCGACGTTTTTCTGTTTCTTTCGAGGTAGTATTAAAGTTATTGAAGAGTATTTTTTTGTGCTTAGAACTGTCACTATTTTTAATCTCATTTTGGATACTATTGTTTCAATAGCAAACAAAATTTAAATAATTGGTATGGCAGGGGTTTCAAATTATTTTTTTTTTCAATTTTCTCATAACATAAATATGAGTTTAAAGAAAACAGCTAGTTATAGAGAGCCATAAGCAGTGTCGTGAAATTCCAGCCACTTAGAAAGGCCATGGTCATTCGTATTCATTTTTCCTTTCAGGCAGTTTATGACGTGCCGACAACCTGTTCAGGTTTTATGCAGCTAAAATCCAAAAATGTTTCTTCTCTACCAAAAAATAATATATTTCATCTGGCTTCTACTCTCTCAAATGCACCCGTACCAACCGCGGACCAGCTACACTTTTTGATCACCCTAGACTTCCTCATTTCGGTTCCTACATTGAGTTTTTTTTTTGTTTATTATTTATTGATAAATATCAAATTTGATCTGGCTTCTACTCTCTCAAATGCACCCGTACCAACCGCGGACCAGCTACACCTTTTTGATCACCCTAGACTTCCTCATTTCGGTTCCTACATTGAGTTTTTTTTTGTTTATTATTTATTGATATATATCAAAATTGAATAATAAAATTAAATATTATATTTATAAAAAAACAATCTATTTAGGTTCATTTGAGTACTGACAGTTCTTTATTTCGTCTATTCTCTAATCTGGTTTAACGTTACATGTCACTTCAGTTTATTTGATGTATTCAGTCTATTGTCAGAGTTGTAATGTAAATCATTTTTCCTTGTTCTAATTTGTATTCATACCAACACTTGAAATACTTATAGTTTAGCTATAAAATAAAGAACTGATAATTCGACAATTATGTTTAACTCCATAAAATACAGCCAATGGAGCATATAGGATTATTCGACATTTGTTTAGAAACTTTCCGAAACGGAAAATCGGATTTAGTTACAGAAATACTGTATCATTTGTGTTAAAATGTAAAGTTCTTTTTATTTATTTATTTCCGAGAAAAGCTTTGAACCTCTCTAAATCAACTTTTAAAAATGACACTTAGTGTAATGGGTATAATTATGTGTTTTTGTTTATTAATATAATATAAAAAACGGCATTAAAGTATTATTATCTATAGCTGTAAGGCTCTTTTCACGTTAAATTTATCAGAATTTCCTCGAATAGTTTAGAATACCTCCGGGGCTCTTATTTATGAGGTCGAATCATGGCAGTGTGATTATGCCATGAGTTCACGCCACAATAATTGTAATTATGGATCACATCTTAATACAAAAAAATAATTATAAATATATACTATTTCCATTTGAAATATGTTCACATGAATAATTTAATATAATACGATGTGGCTTGCTGTTTAGAATAAATCAGTGTTTTTTAAAGAGACTTGATCATTGTAATATAAGACAATTTATTTTTTGTTGCACTTTTTTTTATATGAGAGAAAGCAAAAAAGCAAATGGAGAAGTTGGTGTTAAGTGCCATGCCGTTGCCCCTGGACACCTGCAACTCAAGAACCTGCAAGTGCGTTGCCAGCCTTAAAAATAAAATAACATGCCTAATTTTATAACATATAATATACATAAAATACATACATATATACATAAATAATAACCCTTTTGTGCTTTTGATACGATTTTAATTTTCTTTAGAAATTTACTACATCTGTAATTTTGTACAATCTTAACAATTATTAAGCAAAGAGAAACAAAAGCATAAAATTAACAACTTATTTCTGTTCTAATTGAAAATATTAGACGCAAATTGTTTCCAAAGTTGTGTTTAATAAGTTCTCCGCCGACAGAAAACTTGTTAAAAATTGTTTTATTACATAAGTCTTGGTCTTAAATTCTCCAAATTATAATAGGCTGTAGCTTTCAAAGAAAATGTCAACAAATAGATGAAATTACAGTACTTCTGAAGTTTGTCGGAATATACGGTAGATGTTTATCGCGGTCATTGACTCCGAAACTTGAGCTGTCAGTTTCAGTTGCCCCCCACTGGTGTAAATTCAGGAGTTGTGAAAAAAGTTGATATCCAATTTATATAACACTGGGATGTCAAAAATATTTAAATTAAGGGTGCTGTGTGCTTTAATTCAAACCAGTATTTGATATAAAACTTGGTCTCTTCGGGTAAAGAGAGCAAATTTATCCTGGGTCTGTGAAGGGACGCTGATTAGGCGAGTTTTATGACTTTTTTAAACCTCAGATTTTCGAGTCCAGTAACTTCATAAATTATGCAGGTTCAATTTAGTTGTGAGCATATTTCATTGAAGTTACATTTTTATGCTAACATTATATTTTTATATCGATCAAGCAAAAGTATTTAGATACTTTTATAAAACATCGGTACATTTAAAGACACAGACAAAGACAGCACATAAAATATATGACTTTATAAAACATATCAAAATTTTCTGTAATGACTGTGACTTTATGTAACTTTGACTGATAATTTATAAACTGGGAGTCATATAATTGCAAGAGTTATGTTAAACAAATCGTAAGTAGTGTTTACAAAATAAAACATTACACTTCTGCGCGTGCGCACCTGAACGTAAGTTCCCTGTCTAAAAATATCCATGATGATTGATGATTAATAAAATTATTATTAGCTACGAGTTTATTTGAATATTTGTGATTTTTAAATCAATCATCAGGAGTCGTTTTACAAAGCGTCGGTAGATGTGTAATGGATTTATTTTATATAAAATATTTTTTTAATATATCAACACTTACAGGGCACGAAACTGCAACTTTTCGAAGTCCGTCCCTGTCAAAAAAAAAAACAATTTATATTCACTACAAAATATTTATAGACATTGTCAAAAAGTTTAAAAACAACCTCATGTATTTTTCGATGTTTCGAAACCTATAACTTTTTATGACAAAAAACCTGTTATTTGACCACTTATTGGAATGCTTTTTTATAAATAAATTTTAGTAGTAACAAACACAAATAAATAATAAGACTACTTTTTTAGATTGTAATTGTTCATTTCTCAGCGAGTTTAGAAAAAATATATATGGCAATATTTATTTTATAGAACAAAAAATTTATCTTAACTTGGTATTACTTTGTATTTTGTGACGCTCTCGTAATGTGATGTATTACACTAGTTTCGGTAAATTTTCTTTTAACAAAAGACACTGAGTTTTCTCACCTCAACATTTTAAAAGCCTTATTACGTTATCAGAAGTATACAGGTCTAGCAATTTTCAAGTTGATTGAATAAGAAAGTCCTTGCAAATTTTGTTAGAAAATTATTTACGTTCCATAATCTTAAAAGAAACATGAGGATAATGTTATATAAAAAGTGTATTTCGATTTAACATTGTTATGGAATGTATGACAAAGACAATGGCGTATTAGAAATAAAATATATCACTTAGTCATTTATAATGTAAGTTTGATATTATTGAGTATTATAAGAATAAATGTTTATATAAAATATCTCTCATAAATTTATTAACTCTTCTTTTTAAACAAGACTAATAGGTAAAATAATTGAAACAAATAGACTGCTATAAAATAATGCTAAATAATAAAGTCAGAAAAAGCAAACCTTTGAAAGTGGCGATGGAGAATAAAAGATAACATTATTAAATAATTAAAAGCATTGTTGGTATAATAATCCTATAAAAGTAGTATTTTTTAATTTTATTTTTGTTACATATGAGACTTGCCAATACAAAAAGAGAAATACGTAACAAGTGCACTACCATTTCTCATATAAAAAATAATCATTTCTCTGTCATTTCGATGTTACGGCTTTAATGTCTTGTGTACATTTGGTAATAACGTAATAAACGTGTAAACATCTGGTAACAACGTTGGTGATATACTAATATACAAAGAAAGACTGCGTGTTTGTTAGTTTTCGTGTATGTGGATTATTGTCTCCGAAACCTAAGCACTTATTTAAAAAAGATCTTATATTATTTTCAAAGTATCTTTTCAAAGAATCAAGGAGTAAAAGTGCCTAGTACAAAAAGTTACTTCTACTTACAGTGTCAAACTACGAATTATTCTGTTTTTAAACAACAAATATATACAAATAAATTAATAGTAAATATATAGTTAAAGCAAAAAATACGTTAAAATTTACTAAATTATACAAAACACTATTAGATCGAATTATTCTTGAAATGAATAACAATAAAAGGATCATATGAACATCATTGTATTTCTAATAAAGGAAATATAAATATAGTAAACGCCGTCTAAGGTAGACGTGTTAGTATTAAGATTGTTTTAAAAGTTAAAGTAATACTTTAGTTCCTTTTGACTCATTTAATTTATAACATACAATTTAATTGTAGGTGTTAAAGTTACCTGCAACAATATCATTTATAGATTTCTTTAAAACAGTATATTTTTTGCAATATTAAAAATCTAAATAAAAAAAGTAATTCAAAATCAACTACTAACTTTAAAGGTAACAAACTGATTTATCATATTTATTTTTTTTGCTTTTATTACAAAGTTTCATGCTAGAAAACTAAATTATAAGTAATATAGAAAATATTTTTTTAATAATTAAGATTGTTCGATCTTTAATAAAAACATAAATCTTTTTGTTTTAGTAAAATATCAATACTTTTATTAAAACAATTAACACTTTTACATGATAGAATACTGAGCAAATTTTCCTCGATATGAACAGTTTTATAAGAATCCTCAGAACTTAATGAATATCTTTGGGTAAAAGAATTTTTTTGTGAAAAATAATAGAATAACTGATTTAAAATTTAATTTTATTGCGGAGATTGATTTCTGTATTTTTTGAACTATTCGAAATAATATATAATGTATATAATGTATCACTGGTGATTTTGGTTTAATTTATAAGTAATTCATGGGATTCTCTGATACAACTCAAAGACTTACAAACACTCAACTACGTACCAACTTAATATTATTTTAGACTCGACCTAAATCATGACTTTTCAATATCAATGGACGGCAAACCAGTGAAAGCGTAGAGTTGATTTATTTGAGGTCTGATTCCTTACGAAAGCTATAAATTGTAGGGTAAATGAAAGAGTGAATATTTTTATGGTGTCAGTTATTACGGTACGGAGCCAAGAACCCAATTAAATATATTTTACAGCAGTCTTTACTATATATTTCAATGGATGATAAACTGTTGTAATAAATTTTATTTCGGAACAAAAATAATTTTTATTTTTCTAATAAATCATTTTTTGACGTGCAAATGGTGACGACTACAGACCGTTGTTAATTAATACTTAATTTTTTTAATTTATTCGCTCTCCTTGAAAAAGATTAATTACTTTTTCTCTCCTACAACTAGATGATTTATAGTCGGTAAAATTTTAGGATTTTCAGATATTTACAATTCCTTTATAACGCAAATTTCAATATAATTTAACAATAATGTATTTATATTATATATGTTCATTCATGTCATAATGACTTAAAACCTATATAAAATTAAAAAATTTATAGTGATTATTGCATGTTAAACATACAATAACATATTAATTAATTTAAAAATATTAAGAAGCGTAGAATAAGGAATAATGAATATATTAAAAATTCTAAAATTCGTTTAAATAAGTTAAGAATCTTACAAAATGTTTAAACAAAGTCGATAATTTTAGACAATTAATTCTACAATTAGTGCGCATATCATTATTTTTGTATAATATAATATAGAGAGAAATATAGTAGGTGTAGACAGGACCTAATGTTACCGACGCAAATTAGATAAAGTTGGTTGAGAAGTGACGACCCAGGGCCTAATGAGTAAATCCGAGCTGAATGCAATCTATAAAGGTTAACTAAGAGAGCTAATCTAACCTAAATTACTGGTTCACCCCTAGCTATATTCGGAGGTCAGGTGAGCTAATGGGGATGCCTATAAATTAAATAATAGACTGTATATTTGAAATAATACTATTTTTACGAATTAAAACTCGCGTATAATTTAGTTACATTTTAATTTTAACCCCACGTTTCGAATACTTTGCAGCAATCGTGTTCATGGGTAGACAAGATGTAAGTGTAATATTTATATTGTTAAAATTAAAATGTAACCAAATTATCCGCGAGCTTCAATCCGTAAACATAGTTTTATTTCAAATGTGTACTCGTGAAAACCTAAGAAAATACTTTACTGTATACTGATATCTTTCAAAAAACCTGGTAGAATATTATTAATTTCATTAATTTTAACATACCACTAATTAAATATATTGTAATAAATTTGTGTCTACATATTTATTTCAAATTTTTGTGTTGGAGTGTTGAAGAAACTTCATTTGTTTTATTTTCATCAAAAAGATAGAAATACACAAAGACTATAATAGCTTCACATCAAATCATTAAAAAATAATATAATGTGTTAATGATAATAACATCAGCCGCACAGTGACATCACAGCGTCTCAACAAGCGTGTATTATATGCGGATGTTAATGTTGACAAGTAAACATCATAATTTAATAATACTTTTTATGAGTTAATTGGGTTACATTTCTATATGAAAATAGGATTTTATTTTGTTATTTATATTATATTCATTATATTTATTGCTCTAAATAATAATAATATTAACAAATGAACATCTGAAGCTGGATAAAAGCACATATCATATAATTATAACTTATAAATTATAAATATAAATATGTAAAATAATAGAATTTACAGAAATAAGAACTAACATACAAATAAAAAAATTACATTTATTTTTAACTCTGAAATTTGAAATAGAAATGCACATTCCTGCTACTTATTATTGTTTAATTTAAACTTTAACTAATAAATTAAGGTCAAACGAAAATAATCTAAAACACTGAAAAAAACATCTGCCGTTTACTAACACTACATTGCCTTGATAAAATTCACAATCTGTATATTCAATGAAGATCAAAAGAATCAAAAAACAAACTTTAAACTGTTCAATACAAGCAAACAATTTAAAATAAACGTTAATATGAGAGATATTGGTACATTGCGTGTTGTTACACAGCATGTGGCGGGATGTAAGAAACAAAACTAAAACTCACAGTAGTGTCGGCGAACGCTGCTATTTCAATCTTCGATATGTGTTTAGAATTCGTTGGACGATTTCCGCTCGTCGTCGCCAGCGGAAAACAATGAAATACGAAGTCGATGCAGACTTGTGGAGCAATTATGAGTCAATCAAACTATTATTTGCGCTCGTAACATCCAGTTTTCAGTGTAACATCATTAGTGACTCAATTGTATGTCAAACAATGTACATTTCAACGACAGTCTCTGTTATATTTCAATTAACAGGTTCCCGGATTCAAGATATGTTTGTAATAAATCGAAATGATATTTAAAAATAATTTATATTTTCCATACAATAACAACGATGTTTTAAGTAAACAAAAGTTTTTCAAACTAAACGAACAGTCTGTTGTCTGTTCAGAAATATTTAAATTCACTTATTATACACAAAAAACACTTTAAAGAATGATTATATTAAATACTTTTATACTTTTAGAAATATCAGTCGATGTTATTTACGAAACACGAAAGAGTTTCTGCTTACAACGTCAGTAACGTCTAACCCACAGCGTGGCTGGACACCGACTGATAGTTTCAGATTGAAACGGGTACTGAAAAATACGCGCACGTCGCAGAAGCTGAGCCTCACCGCGCTTTTACCTAATGTTTTGTGAGGTCACTCAACTTATTGAGGGATGGAGGCGTCTCTGATATTCCCACGCCAAGATTACGGCAAATTAATTATAACCGACCATTTATATTGTATATCTAAACAGAATGTATTTTTTTTTATTATTTAAATTGCAATAAATATTTCATATAAAGTTAAATATATATAAAAATACAAATAATACTTGTATATTAATTAAAAATATATAAAAATATTTATATTTTAATACTCATATAATGTCTGATTTAATTTTTTTCTACACGATTGTCAACTATACCGATTATTTTCCAAAAAGGTTTTAATTTATATAATAATTATTTGTTGTTTTAAGAAAGGGAACACAAAAATATCAAATGTTCCTTATATCAAAAAAAAACTTTATATGAGACCAAGAAAAAAAGATATACATAGGTTGAAGATACATTTTTTCTCATTTTCCCTAACACGCAATGGACACATTATGGGCACTTTTACATGAAATAAAATAGTATCAACGAAACCAGGTGTTTTTACTGAGAGGAAACTAATCATGAGGATAGTCTTTTTTAAAAAAATCATAAATAAGAAAAGAAATGTTCTCTCAAACTCCTCTCTCATGTCCTTTTTGCAAGTAACTGTTGCAAGTCGGCAAACAAATTATTCTTGGAGGTTTATTTGTTTTAAAACAACATAGTATTTGGAAGGTTCACGAATAGTTTAACGGAGCTTATTATACTTAAAGAATGTATTCTTACAAATCAAGCGTGAACTCCCAAAACCTAACATATTGTTCTTAAATTTAGAATTTGGGATTATGGTCTTCGTCTAGTTTATCTTCTCCAGTAGATTCAACTTAAAGTCTTTTTTTAAGGTTATTTCTTAGATCATATTTACATGCTATAAGTTTTTCCTTTTGTTTTAAAGGTTAATAAATATACTTCTTTATTTATGTATTTACGTCTTTTTCTTTTTATATTGTCAACGTAAATATTATTTATTTATTTATTTAAACTCTATGCACAGAGTACAATGGCGGACTTATAGGCCTTTTTATGTCACCGCCATGATTTGTTTTTCATATTTTATTTTATTTTATTTTGTATTTTATTTTTTCTTTATTTTTTTAATATTTTTTATTTTATCACTGTTATTATTATATAATATACCTTGTATGATATAAATTATAATAATAAATGATCAACTAAAAATATTCTCTTATGTTCTATGCAACAGTACTCACGTAAACACTATCGGAAGTTGTACCGACTAGTAGTTTAAATATAAAAATTGAAAATTATTAATAATAATAAAATCTCGATAACCCCATTTTTTAAATAAATACCACAACTGTTCCAACATGTTTCGTAAATTATTAAACCACTCTTACACGAGATGTTCTTACATACGTACATACGTCTCAGACTTAATTAGATTTGGTGGTAGGCTTAAATTTAAATACAATGTACTACCAACAATATCATTTGTAGACTATCTAACAAAATTTAGGATGTACCTACATTTATTAAAGTAGATAAATATTTATACTGTATAAAAATTTCTGTTACAGTTCGTTAAAAGTTAGTTAGATGTTACTGAAGCAATATTTATTTGTTGAATTTCATACAATAAATATACAAAATTCAAGCCGTAACTGTTGACTTTGTTTGTTTTTTTTTTATTCTTGTGGCAATTATTTCCATTTTATTTTTGTGGCAATTATATCCACAATCTAAGGTATACTTAGATTGTGGAAATAATTGCCACAGCATTTTTCTTTTTTTTTGTATTTACCCTGAGATTATATCTAATCAAATAAATAAATCAAAATTTTAAAGAACATTTTTATCAAAATATTTTTTCATTGTGGAAGTTACTACTAGCTCCAAAAGATATCACCATATCTCTGAAAAAAACTGAATCGTGAGACGGAAGACATTCAGCAAGCCTGTATTTATTTTTTTTAAAGCCTGAATTACTTTGCATTTATAAAAGAAGTAACCTTGCAGCGTTTCATACCTATACTAATAATTACTCCGGAAACACCAACTAGTACCATAATAACGTAATACCGTTTAGTACATAAACGTTCTATAATTATTTTTTTAAATTTCTTAAAAGGTAAAACTTTAACATTTTATTGGAGTTCGAAAAAGTGTACATAGCCCTATAAAACACTTATTGACTTTTTTTAGTTTTTAACCAATCCAGTAACTTAGTTCGATTGGTTGAAAAACCATTGTATTTTAGCATCTACGTCATGAACTTAAGAATCAACCACAAAAATCGCTTCCACATTTACCAAAACATTAGTTTGCACCTGGTTATGCTGTGTAGTTCTAACAAGATTTTTTTTAATAAGATTTAATAATAAGAAAAAGTCCAATTTAGATTTTTCTTCTTTATTATCTAATGGCATATTGTTAAGTCTAAGCCAATTTACTATTTGGTAGAGAAGTTTTATTAAATTGTTATATCTGAATTAATAATTTATTTAATTATTTGTTTTCAAAAAATAAAGAGATGAAATCGTCTGCCTACTTTTTCTGGTTTTTATAAATATATAATCCAGAAAAAGAAATAGACCTAAGATTAGACCTTGAGGGACTCCCATATAAATTGGAAGCTCAGACGGTCTCATTGCATAAATCTCCACTGTCTGAGTTCTAAAAGAAATGAAAATTTTGATATTATTGTCTTAATTGCCGTAGATGCAATTGTTTAGTATTTCATCCTGAGCTCAATTCAAGGCCTGAGATAGATCACAGCATATTCCAAGAGCCATCTGTACTTCTTCCCAAACTTCACATATAAGAGAAACACCAGATTCAATTGCAGTAAGATAACTATCAACCGAACTTTCTGTTGTGAAATAAATTATTTTTCATAAAATGATCTAACAATTGATGGAATATGATTTTTACTTAATAAAGGTAGAATGATTATTTTTAATTGCAAATGTGTTGAAATTATATATATAAAGCGTTATCGTGGATATTCCTATATAAGATACCAAAAATCTTTGAATCAGTATTATTTCGTATAGTATGTTGACAAGAACGAGTATTTATTGTTTTGTTAGCGACACACAGCACTCTGAAGGGAAGATTCTTATGAGGTTCCTAATCTTGAAATTTTAAAATGAAAAATATATGTAAGCTTTATAGTTAAGCTCTATATTTTCAGCCTCAATACGCATTCAATTCATGAAATTCAACTTTTAACTTCATTTAAATGTTCATTTAATTTAATAAACACAAGTATCAAGTTTAAGTGTTTCCGGTAGCACGACTTGCTCAAGTTAGCGATGCTTTGCTCAAGTTAGCGACCCCTCATTGCCTTGAGGTTACTCTTTGCAAAGTGATTAATCCAGGTCACTATCTACGACAGGTAATATAATGCATCACAGAGTGCTAACAGCTCACTTTATTGATATTGATGGTCAAGTGGATTAACTTAGATTGCTTCGAGCTCATAGAATTAAATTTAACTGAACATTTCAATAATCATTTTCACCCTTGGAACGCTAAATTATTTAAAATGTACTTTATGAAACTTCATTCATTGGTATTCCATAAGTTTCTAATCAGTAAATATTTTTAACGTTTGGTTCTTTAAAAAACTTTTTTATACTAGCTAGTCTTTTCTTACTTAGTTATATACTGTACATAACTTTTTTCGAGTTTTTTTTTTGAGTTTTTTTTTATGACAAACACATCATATAACTCCTTAATAACAATAAGTTTCATATTATAGTCCTTTCCGTGAATATCATAGGAACTTAACAGCCTATTCACCCTTAATACTGTCTTAGAATTACACACTAATTATATTATACCTAAAACATTCTTTAATATTGTCAGAATAATCCCCTTGACTTGTATGATTATATAAAATAAAAACCTCAATTAATTAAGTGCAAATACATGAAGTACTATTATTATGTCAAAGCGACTATCCTATCATTTGATTTAATTTGTTAAACGAGTTAACCTCTATCGTATAATGGATAACAAGAGTCGCTTCAACTACGACGAGAAATACAATATAAGTTAAATTAAGTTAATTAGCAAGTAATTAAATATTTCGTCTAATGGTATGTTCGTTGTTAATTCTGGCGCAAATTCACATTAAATGTCAAATGTAGAGGTATCTTTATTGATATAACGTCGTCTGAGATAATAGAATATAGATAACAATTAATACGTACTTTGTATAATTAATATAGATACATTTAACAAAAGCCAAAAAAAATTGGCGAGAGTTGTAATAACTATGTAAAAAAACGTATAGTAGTTTGGATCCCAACAATTTAGTTTGCGCTATTGCCCTTGAAAAGAATTCCTGATTCGAGGACTAGAAATGAGGAAATATGCAACTGATTAATACATCCTTTCCAATGACTTCTTCATTGAAAAACCTTGTTGGTGGAAAATCATATGGCATACAAGCTCGTAAGTGATTTTCTGGAAACAAATAACTGTGTCTAACTGCTGTAAGTTTTTAAGGCTAGTACTAGTACATTTCAAAATACTATGAAGTCACAAATTGGAGTATATGTAAAAGATGTATCTTACAATACTCATCTATATTTCAAAATCTGATCTAATTGACAGAATTATTTAGAATATTTTAAAAACAATAAGTTTAATTTAGAAGATTTAGTACATCTTAATCGTTAAAATATTTCAATATTAGACATACTTTAAAAGTATATAAGAATTTTATGATATATTTAATTTAAATGTTCAGAATCCTAAAAAAATCTTTAAATAGTAATAATTTACAATTCTATCAATAATTGTTAAAGAAAATTGTTAAAAAAGAATTTAAAAAACCCAAAAATATATATTATCTGATATATTTTATAATCGATGTTTTTGTCATTCCACAAGATCAAACGCATCCAGAGAGTTAGGTTTAAAGTTACGGTTCAGTGTAACATATTAAGCCAGTCTAATAAAGTCTGGCCGGTCTGCTCTATTTTCAATTCGATCTGAAAGTAAATTCGCTTCAAGAGAATCTAATCACGACCTCCATCATAATACCAGAATATATTCCAACATTCCTTGTTCAAGATACCGTCTTAGAAACATATTCAATGCAATAAAAAAAACTCACGCAATCTTTGTTTTATATAAATAAATTTATTATATTTGCGAATCAGCGATTCCATAAAACCATAAACTTGTCTTACACCTGTTTTCAAGGTGTCCAAAAATATGTGTGTAGTTTTATAAACACTATACAGTTTACACTCTTACACGTCAACAGGATGTATACATTCGGGGGCGGTATAATATTACACTCGGCTTGTCTGCTTTTACACATTTCTTAAACTATACATGTTACAAAACATTTTACCCAAAGCAGTGGCAGAAAAACTGTTTGCTATTATTTTAGGGGTTTTAATTATTACCCTGCTTTACCCCACTGTATATTTTCTCTGAAATCAATATTCTAATTTAAATGCGACATAAAGAAAGAAAATTTCTCTAAAATAGTAATCGAACCTGCGACCACTTTGATATCCTCTAAATTATTGTTCTTTATGTATGTATTTGAAATTCAAATATCTAAGCTTAAGCTTCAACAGTTTCTAATATATTTAAATATTCTTAGATCTTTACGAATACACAAATAAAACAAATAACTCGCATATAACTATGTGATACATATTAATTTTAGTTTAACCCATAGTTACAAATGCTTTACAGTAATCGTGTTCACGGGACGACGAGACGTGTCTGTCAGTAAGTCAGTTAATTAATCATCTTCCTCAAACGGTTTCTTAGTTTGTGGGCGTACAGTGCCGGATGTACACGAATTGCTTTTCTTAAATTAAAATGTTACTAAAAGAATGAATTATATACGAGTTAATTTCGTCAAAAATAGTTCAATAAATATTCTTATTACTAAATAGTTAAGCTTGTAATTTAAGCTTAATAAAGCTATATCTACTTAATTTAATAGTGTGTTTTCTCTTCTCTACATCATGATTCTGCAATTAGAGCATTTACTTAGTTATTTAACAATATGCATTCTATATCGAAAGTGTTTTAATAATAAAGCGTTATAGACTTAACAAGAACATAACCCACCATAACAAAAGAAGATATCAATAAATTCACTTTCTTACCCTCATATTTAATTATAATAGAAACTTAAAAATACCCAATGTTACCTAAACCATATACAAAGTAGACAAAGATTTTATTTCAATTGGATATTTGGATCAATATTCTTATTCACTGATCCAAATATCAGAATGAATAAATTCGATAAGAAATAAAAAAAAAGTGACTACAAAAATACACTAAGACAAAATTTTTTTCATAGAAGATGATATGAAAACAGTTGACTTCAGAAACAAAACGATTTTATAAGCTAAAAGAACCTATTTATTTCAATAAAGTTATATCTGGCATGTTAGAATACAAGACCAATTTGAGTCTATTTTAAAATCTGATTAGAATTGTCGAAAAGATTTGATAGAATTTTTGTTGATTCGTTTATAAGTATTAGACTATGATATTAAAAGAAATTGAAATCTTACAGACATATAAAGTTAGCGACATCAGCCCAGCATTTAAATTAGCATTTTGCATAGTAATAAGGGAAGTATTGCGAAACAGGATGAATTGAGCTATTATAAGTAACGGAACCCGCGATGTTGATACCACAAAGACGTATTAGATGTATTAGATATATTTTTGCAAAACTAAAAACACTAAAATCGACTTTAATTAAATTTTAATGTTTTATGTTTTGTTTTCTCTGATACGTCAAGGATTCTTTCTACATTTTGACCTCAAGTTATAATGTTTATAATATTTGAATTATGTACAGTATGTTTAGTATCATCATATTGATAATACCGGTTACATATAACGTTAGTGTTCTGCAATCTTCAATATACAAAAATATTACATTCTTCCGACCGCACAATCTTGTGCAATCTTGCGAATGTTTCAAAAGGGATACAAAGTTTCACATACGTATGTGATATATACATATAAGTAATAACACATACGCATATTTTTATTTATATAAGTAGACAATTGCTAAAAGAAAAGTGTTTAAATGATAATTAAAAGCTTACAGAAAATATTTATAATTTTTTAAATATTTTTCAAGTATATTCAAACACGCTTATTTCATATTTCTCAGATATTTAATTCTACTATTTCATAATATTATAATAAAAAAAAAAAAGAAGAAAAATCTCAGAAGCTGTCTTAAAGTTAATAGAATTCCAACGTTCCTCGCAAAGTTTCCTACAATTTTCATTTCTTTAAAAACCGTTTATTTACTAAATAATATTATATTTTTCTAGTGAAATATTATTTTCTTATTTCTCTTCTAACTGTTTTGATCAATTCTGATTTCAAAAAATCTGTAAAAAATATATTTCGAGAGTAATCAAAGTCAACAATTATAAATCAATATCGCAACACTAACTGTTTCGTTTCCTTTGCGAATATCTACATTTAAAGTCCGGTAACGCGTCTTGAATTAACGCAGGATATTTAATATTCACATCCAGACTAGTTTGTTACGACGCTTTTATGTATTCGAGCCGTCGAGAATTTATTAGCATAAGTTACGTTTATTCAGATAGTGATGGCCAATTTGACGTATTGAGTCGTTCTTGATATCAAGCTAAATTACTACATTATATTTATATTAGTATTTGTAATATCTATGTATTTTTGCTATATAAGAAAATGTAGAAAATAGTATCTGTATCAATAAAATACTCTTGGAAAAATTATAATTAAAAACGACAAAATCATAAGGTTTTTAAAGTCTCTTTATTTAGCATAAGAGTCAATTGTCAATAAATTAATATCAGGATTTAAAGTTTTAAATTCTTGTTAAAATACAAGTTTATTGCATTAAAATTTTTTTTTTTAGCTTTTACTATATATTCGTAGCAATGTTGAGGCAATTTGTAAACAAACTCTTACAAAGTTGAAAGCATTTTTTTGGTACGATATATACACAATAGAAATAAGTTATTCATAGAAGTATTATTAAAGAATTTACAAATAATCAGACTAGAATGCAGGTTTAGAAAATATAAGATACTTGAATGAAAAATGCTAGACGTGAATGTTATGTCTGACAAAATTCTCGATTGAATTGTGTTGAATAAAATAAAGTTTTAAATTTTTCCCTCGGGTATGAGATACTGTTGGAGTTTGACAGCTCAAATTGTTTAGATTGTCCTTGAAAAAACTTTTTGTTATTTTAATAAAAATATTTATATAAATTATAATATTCCTTAAGAACAAATTATTTAATTTACGATCTTACTGTCCTAATGACCTAATAATAATTTAGTAAACATAATTGCTGAGAGCTTTTAACACTGTTAGTATGTTTTGGATAATCCCAAAAATGCCATTACAGTACGATAGAGTTGTATTAACAATCGTCTCTTAACAACGTCGTATCTTTATCTGATATCTAAGCGAGGAATATTACCCTGTTCTGGATAACTTTGAAAGCTTAAGTATATTTTAGTACAGCTATAATGTTAGTCCCTAAACAAAACTATTTAGAACAACACTTTAAGGGAATGTTCTATATTGTTTGTTTAGTGTCAGAATGTCGACTACTTAGTCTATATATTAGAACAAATTTCCGCCGTCATTTCTTAAGTTGATATGTTGATTACTGTATCTAAAATCAATTTAATATGATTACTGATTGAAGTAAGTATAAAGTGGATGGTTATAAAAAAAGAGAGAGACTGTAAAAGATATGGATGGATGGAGTGAGTGAAGAATTATACTGCAAATAAGAAAGTTTGCGCTGAGAAGACGTAAGGTAGAAGAACATATGGCGCGGATCTCCACAAGTGTGGAGGTGTCTACAATATTGTACTAACTGCAACAAACATTACATCTTAAAATTTTTATTTATTATATAAGTGCTTTTATATGTTCAAAAACGATAATTCAAAAATAATCACAAAATGCTTAACATTTTTTTTTCATGATAATTTTCTTGTGTAAAAAAAGTATTATATTTATTATTGTGCATTATACTACGAGAGGAAGCTTTCAATATAGTTTGGTATGGTTATATATATTTATATTTGTAAATGTATTTTCTAAAATAATTTATCTAATGAAGACTGTGTAAAGTATAGTGTCAGTTTATTTTTGCTCTGACACTTACACGTAGAATTACACACTTACCGAATTTCGCTATTTGACAGAAAAACTATTATTCGTATACAGAAAAACTTCATTGTACACATAATATATTTATTAGTTAATATTCCTAAATTTTATTTAAGATTTGATATTTATATCATTTTTTTTTTAATCATGTATCCAATAATATTTAAACTATTTTAGTTCACTTACATAATAAATTATTAATAAAAGTAATTGCAAAACGCATGGCCATGTGATTATTAGTGCTAATTTGCTCATGTTGCGCACGATTCAAACCAATTCTTATTAAGTACATACTGTACTTCATTACTCGATATCGTTAACAATATTGCACCTAACCTAACTTTTTGGAAATTAATCGTCTCAATTTTTTTAATATTTAACATTTTTACTTTTAAAGACTATTCAGTATATATTTATATACATTTACTGCTATACAAATATTTTGGAGAAGGTCAGGTCAGGTTCATAATGACTTCTATATATCCATCTTTAATATATCTTTGTATCATATCTGGTTATGCTATTAAAGACTATTGCTATTAATGGCTATTGCTTTTAAAGATATTGGATGTTATTCACCCGGGGTCATACAAATCTTTATTTCGCAATATTTAAAGCGAAGTTAAAAGATTAAAACGAAATTCAGTTATTGCTTTTTACAGCAGAATTCAAGACTTGTGAATTTCCTTTGAAAAGAAATAAAGTTATTGCTCTACTATTCAGAATATACATAATACAAAATAAAATGAGTATTTTTAATAGATACATGTAGATTAAAAATAATCAAACCTAGAATTCTAACCTTTAGATGTCCGTTGTCCTTCCACTTTCACTTCTATGTATCCAGGTTATTACTCGCGAAGATCTCAGCTTACTAAAACAATTACCAAAGAATAACAAAATTAACAAGTATAGAGACAGTTTAAAATAATATTTTGGTCATATATAATATAATTGTTGTCCTACAAACCATTTGGCTAATTCAGTATACCTACTGTAAATTGTTATAAAGTTATTATATTTAAAATAAATATTCTAATTCTTGTTATAAAGTTATTATATTTAAAATAAATATTCTAATTCTTGTTTTTAAGTACCCTTAAAAACAAGAATTAGAATATTTATTTTAAATATAATAACTTTATAACAATTTACAGTTCAAACATTGATATTACTTTTTTATTCACACGTTTACTGTAGACATAATGATCTATTTTAGGCTTTGTATATCGATCTCCGAAATTTGGGAATAGAACAACTTTGGGAGTAACATTAGTAACGAAACACACTTATAACCCGTAAAAAATCTCGGTTGTTGAAGCAAAACAGCAATTATTGCTTTTCAAAATTTTCCCTAAGAAGACTTGTCTTAATATTCTACGTCTTTACACTTTGAAAAGGAAGATTTGAATTTTAACAAAATTTTCAAATATTAACAATTCAAACAATGTAGATCAGTGTAACAGTAAACCTCTGGTATTGTATCAATAAAAAAAATAACAAAAAAAACACCTGTTAGCAAAGTAGACAGTAGTTAGTAGTTCAATTCCGTAGATTTTATTTCAAACCTAACCGCGACATGTTTACTGATTAATTATTGCCAAATTCTATAAATAAATATTGTAGTTTACTCAATTGAAAACATGATTTCCGCTCCAATTACCGACGATTATAATCAATTGGATGTACTAATAAACTTTTATATTCGACAGTAATAACATATAAAAGTTGCAAGAAGATGCTAATAAAATTACCAATCAATTATGTGTAATATCAATTCCAACAGAAAAACATCTTTCATGTTTGTCAACAAAGAAATATAAGAATTTCACACACCATGAATCTCCTTTTAATATATGAAGGTTATCGAACTTCAGACATTTATAACCGATTCGTAATAAGCTTAGGATAATAATTCAAATATATTTCTCATATGCATATTAAAAACTTTTCGTTCTTATAATTAAGTTAAGTAACGTAAGAGTTTTAATCGGAAGTGACGATATATTACAAAGTTTTATTGAACCTGACCTGTCTGTTAGTTTGTCAGTAAGAAACAATTCTTTGGACTGAATTTTGAACCAATTAACCTCAATCGATTCAGCTGAAATTTTGGAGTTTTCCCTTAAATTCTGATGACAATGAGATTATATATAATCATAGTATTTTTTTTACGAACACGTACACATTTGAAGTAAAACTATTTTTTCACCGTCTACGCGTGAACACGATTGCTGCAAAGCATTCGAAACGTCGGGTTAAAATTAAAATGTAACCAAATTATACGCGAGTTTTAATCCGTAAAAAATAATTTAATTTTTATATATAATCAATTGTTATCAATTCAAAATGGCCGCTGCTGATTTTGTTATATATTGTATTACTAACAAAATATGATCTTTGAGGTCGAAATAAAAGAGTTTTATTTTATTTATTTAAAAAAAAAGATGGCTTATATATTTTTGTACAACCCACTCAATGTAAGTAATAAATAAAAGAGATCAATATTGAAAAAATGTTTAATACGCTTTAATAAAAGCAGTTTTTTTTAATATATTTAGATTATTTCTAATTTAGTATTGATATTTATATTTATTGTTTCTCCGATTAAAACACTATTTATGTAAAGAAACGTGGTCTATAATATAACAATAAAAAAAATACTTCATTTAGAAACAGTAAATTTTTAAAACTGCTACAATTAAAATCATACATTCTGTACTGTAAAGGTTCACAAAAATGTAACATTCGTCTTTTCGAAGTAAGCTATTTCAGGTTCAATTATTTTTTATTATTATAAAAAAAAAACATTTGAATGTTAACATGTCATATATAATACTCTTAATAGGGACAGAGGCGACATCTATTATTCTTTTTTCAACAACAAACCATCCAATTCAAATCCAATTTCAATATGTAACGCTTAAATATATTATGTAATATAACGCTTTCAAATTCAATGTGTGATGTGACTCCTAACGCCATTAACATATTCACTCCGAGGATGTAAACAAAATCCCGAAAAAACCGCAATAACATTGTTAAAATATTTGTTCTAACCAACTTAAGAATTTGGAGTAATGTGTAAACAATTTTTCACGCAGCCGCCATTAAAGTCTGTGGATGGCACTGGGTGGCTGTGTCAATATTTTCAATCTGAAGTCATCTTCTTACAGGACGTTAGCCTTTTTTCAGCACTCGGAAACTCTAAACCTTTGTCAACTTCAGAATTTTCATTTTCAATATTATTGTTTGAAAATAAGGTCCTTCACTTCATTTTTTGTTTGCGCTTTTGGGTTGTTTACCAACTTTTTAGATGTAGAATTTTTCTTAGTATAAAAAATTATAACACGGTTCAACGACAAGAACAGCCCAAAATACTTTCAAATTATATTTTATTTCCAAGGCTTTGTTATAATAACTTTATAATTTTCAAACTGAGAAAATATGTTCTGTAAACAAACTGGTGTTGACAATCAATGTAAAAACAAGTAAAACCAAAGTCCCAAGCCCGGGGTAATGTCCTGTGCCTTTGTTTGTTCAATTTTCTTTCTCTTGGTATCGATTTATTGCCAAACCCCAATATTATGTTTAATCTTTGTTTAAAATTGTTTTTGATGTCCTCGTAAACATAAAGCATAAAAACATAAATATACCGCTTTGCGATTATTTTAAGTTTATTATTTTCAGTTTATTATTTTTAATATTCTATAAATAATAGTTTTTAACTGATAACCTGTTTGTTTTCCCGAGGTGTACTTTGTTCTAGTACTTGTTATATTACCATATGCTATGTGATCATTTAATAAATATGTCTATATACTTATTAATAATAAAATTGTTAAATTAGCATTTACTATATTCTCACGAACCGTGGAAATGCTGATTAAGCACAGGTGGATTGTATCATCATAAAACCCTTGTTTGTTACACTTTCTGTATTCCTTTAATTATTAATTCATTTTATTCATTCTTGTCTCCAACTTTGAGCAGGGATCACGTAGTTTGTAAATAAAATATAAGTATTTAATTTTAAGTTAATAAATTTGTATTTTTTTGATCCTCCGGTTATGACCGACGAAATTTACTATCAAAATAAATTGTTTAGTTTCATATTATATATTTTTTTTCAGTCTATATTTTCAGCTGGGCAAATGTTTTAATTAGTTAATTCTAAGATTACTTTCGAAGAAATATAAAAACAGGGGACATTATGGGTTGACTTTACAAGAACAGTACCTACAAAAAGAATAACCTACAAATTTGCTTTATATATATATATATATATATATATATATATATATATATATATATATATATATATATATATTCTTATAACAGTCTTCAAAAAGATTATTTAAAGATCATCATTTTTTATTTCAAACGCTTTCTGTGTCCCTTTAATTTTATTTAAAGAACCCTTTTTCCTTAACCCTTCCTTTAAAAGGCCATAAATCATTTTATTTTCAATTTAAATCCAAGTGTTTTTTGTTTTGTTTAGTTCTTAAGTTTTTTTGCATTGGCAATTATACATAGAAAAAAAATTTAAAAAAGATAAAATTCTAAAAACTGTAAATTAAAAAAAAAACGGCAAGTGCATGTCATTGTAAAGCTAAATTTTCATTCGAAAAATTTATTCGACTTTAGTTTGTTTTCGTGATTAAAAGAAATGAAAACTGAAAATATGAAAAAAATTTTGAAACCCCCACCAGACTGATGTCTATCAGTGTGCAAAATTTGGAAATTTTCGGATATACCATTTTTGATTGATGCTTGCACAAAGAATGCAGAAAAGTCTCTCATAGAGAGCTTCGCTCACTGACTTGCCAAGTCCACACTTTAGCTATTCAATTTACAAAAATAATTTTATACAGTTTCTATTTTGAAATATTTTTTTTTGTGTTTAAGTAAGTTAATCTTGTAAAGTTAAGATTAAAATTTTAATTAATATCTACGATTTCTACCTTTTGATTTGTAAAAGTTCAACACAATAAAAAGAGTATAAGTAAAGCCATCAATTATACTAACAAAATTATTTTACCTACTTTTAACCGGCGTTAAATCAATAAACCACACGAATGACGCTAGTAATAGATAAATATATATATATTCTAACGGAAATAAATAAAAATAAACAAAAAACAGATATTGAAATAAAATAAAGTTAATCTTCAGATAAGACACCTCCTAAGTTTATAAATAATAAAATAAATTCCAAAGGTATTCTTTTAGAGTGTGTTTTATATTTATTTCATCCTTCTTACACAGTCACAGTATATAAATTTAATTTTGTTAGTCAGAAAATGCAATAATTTGACGCCAACACCTTTTACTTGCCACCGTAATGAGAAATTATTATGTGAGTTATTTAAAAGTGAAACCTTATTAACCTAAATATAAAGGGAATTGCACATTGGTAACCCTTAAAAAAAAACTTCAATAAAATATTGACAAATTACTTTAGACCATGCATTGCTATTTGATGATTATTAAATATTTCACTTTATATCTATGTTAAAATACTATCAGATATCTCAGATATCTCTGATTGTAATTATTAATCTAAGAGCAGTATCTGTACTGCTCTTAGATTAATAATTACAATCCAAAAAACGTATCAACAGTTGCAATTTCCCAAAATGCTAATTGGATTTAAGATGCTCATTCACGAATAGTGTTTCAGCGATTACATATTTTGACGGACCGAGATTGAGACCAAACTTTCCAAAAAGGAACCTGCAAACAAACATTCTACAAACTCAATCCAATTGGTAGCGATCAAAAATTTTGTTACAGTAACCGCAGCAGCTTCAAGAAAAAAATAACAAAATATATTGAAGTTAAACAATTAAGCTCTTGTCGATAAAGTTGCTCAGCAACTGAAGATGATAGTCAACATGATTCAGCTTTGACAACTGTAACCACAGGGTCGTTAGCTCGCTCTACAAAATCACCGCTTTGCTGATATGTGACTAATAGGCTAAGGGTAGATGGGATCACCACAACCAAAACGTATGTCTCGCTATATAAATAGTTACATAAACAAAGTTGTAAACATAGTTTTACAATCTGCTGAATTAATAGTAACAAAGAATAGTTTCAGCTACTTTTCATGCTGATCCAGAAATTCATTAAACTAATGTCTCTAGTTTTATCGCATTAGTCCATTAAAATTTTATAAAAAACCTTTTTCTAAGAATGTATAACAGTGCAGACAAAGCCTTATCGAGTTTTCTTTGGTTTACGCTTCGAAAGGCTAAGTCACGTAAGTAATGTAATTAATAAGTTAATTTTATATTAATGAGTATCTTTAATTAAATGTTTGACATTTATAACCTACCTCATTTCTATTTGCGGCTTCGGTTGCAGATGTTTTTTAGTTTATAAGTTACTAATATTTAAAACTTTTCTTTTTATAATATTTAGTCTAGGTATCGAAACTTATAAATATTAGGTGTCGTAAGAGGCCATTAATGCCTGCCCCACCAGCACATAAGACCAGAGCAGAGCAGTGACCATTGTGCAAGTGTCTCTTATAGGCAAGTATCGAGCATCGGCACGAAAGTTCTGACCGAATTCTTAAGCCCTTTCAGAAAAGTCGCAACTTTGGTCACTTTCCTTTCTGACACGATAAAGGATTAAGCCTTTTACTCCTATTCAAAAGGGTTGATTCCAATCTTATGGCACTCACCACCCTTGTCCATCCGATCCCTAAAGCCAGCTTGCTCTGCAGTTGTCTCTCTGTCGTTTTCTGTAAGCCCGTACTTCTTGCCATTACCTTGCTTTTCCGCCAGCTCTCGGCTTATATTGAGGATTGAAACAAATGGCCGGCAGTATAGATTTCGCCATAGGTGATCTTGTAGGAAATATGTTATATTTCCTACAAGATCACCTATGGCGAAATCTATAACCGATGGAAAACCGACATACAAAGCGAGAGACAGAGCCTGGCAGTTTCTGGAGAATATATTCCAAATACTCATATAAGCCATCTTGCAAAATTAGTTTCCCCTCTTTACAATTATATGTCATAATAACGTAATTTCTAACAAACTTTTATGTTATTTCCATGAATATGAACTTTGTTCTTGATTATAAATTGTTGTTTGAAGATACTCATGCAGAGGCTTACAGCCCTGATCATGAACGGTGCTCAGGTATTTATTGAACAAACTTGAGTGCTTATGAAGTATTTTCTTACAGTTTTCTTTCAACAAAACAAGAAACAAATGCGAATACAACAGCAATTTTTTTTTAGACATTCTACTTAAAGTTTTTTTGTGCCCTTATTTACTTCTCTCCTTTCGGGTTTGCTTTAAGAGATTTTATTTTAAAATCAATTCCTTTGTGCGGACCATTTGTGTAAAAATAAATAATTATACCATAATTAAAAAAATATTGTCTTTATTAATGTATTTGTCTTGCAAGTTATTACTAAGGCAATTATTAAAGCACTTGGTAAGAAAGAGATCTCATTTTTTAAATGACATTATCTAAGTCCTAGTATATTTTTGTGTAATTCAGCCAATATCGAAACCCAATATAGATTACAATCGTGATATATAAGAAGACTCGACGGACGAGAGAAAATTATATGAAAACAGAACAAAGACTTTCGATAAGAAAAGGATTATTTACTTCTAGAGGTCATATATCTTATATAAAGTATCTGAAAGTGTTTTCTATACAAAATTGTCTTTCTTTCATTATTTTTTATTATTTTTGGTAGTCTCGAAGAGTACTTCGCCCACACTTTGAATAACTGTGAAGTATTCTTGTAACCTGTAGTTAATTTGAAACGGTTTCAAAAGGATCCTCGACTTTACTAGAGGTGAATATTACAAGAATACTCTTTGAATACACCATCTTTATTATTTAAATATTAATGCTACTCATTTACTAATTTGGAAAGAACTTTGTTTTATAAAAAAAAATGATTGAAAATTCAATGTCATATTAATTTCATAAATAGACTTCATTATTGAATCACTTATTAAAGAAGTCGGGACATAAGAAATACATCAAATTATTAATAATAACAAAGCTATTATCAATAATTTGAGAACACGAAATTCATACTCTAAATCCACGACTAATACATGGAAGAGTAAGTGATACAGCAGACAGAAGGTATTACATTTATTAGAGAACAGAGGGTGGCGAAATAGATGTCACCATTTAGTCGGGTATATCTACACCCAGTAATAGATTGTACAAAAATAACGGGCTACTTAAAAGAAAATATTACTGCTCTTTGCAATAAGAGACAAGAACATAATTAAACAGAGCGAAACTCTGTGTAGCGACACTGATACGTACCAACGTGTTTTGAACTAGCGCCGGGGCCTTACTGTACCCACATTATTTAATGATTATGTTTGGTTTTTTTTATAGCTACCTAGTATCACTTATTTCTTTTTAACTTAATAATGAGGTGTAATTGATAATTAAATAAACATTAAAAACTACTGCTATTACTACAATTAAAAATCTTAATTTATAATTTACTTGATACCATTAAAAATAAAATAATATACAATACAATCAAAATATTTAAACATATTATTTAATTTATTAAAAGTAGCTGTGATTGCTTCCTTGGAATAGTTCAGAAATTTACATCTCGTAATAAATTATGTTTTAAAACATGAAATTTAAAGTATTTAGGTATTTAAAAAAAATAGTTTTGGTATTCAATCTCAACTAAAAAACTTATAAACGAACATACAGATATTTGTTTTACAATATTATCTAATAAGTTAAACATATCATCTTAGTATACATAAGTACCGCCCGCAGCGGAGGTGGAACAATACAACGTACATAATCGCTCCTCTCCAGAGATGTGTTATACATTAAGTGTCAGCAATAACACATATTATGTTTTTAGAACATTATAATAATAACATATTATCACTATTACTTCATGATGTTTATTCCACATTGTACTCACTTTCAATGTCAGTACCAAATTTCAACTTTTTTATAAATAATACATACTAGCGTTCTGTTAGAGGTCGAAAATATCTCTTTCCCTCATTATATTGTTTGTCTAAAAACACTTCCAGTAATAGTTAATTTCTTTTATGTTCAAAAAAGAAACATCTAAGAAAATAAAAATGCCAAAATAATGGCAGGAAAATAAATATTCATAGACGTTTGCAAGGTGACACTGATTTGTCCTCAGGGACTGTTATACCTTAGAAATAAATGTACTTTTTACTACTATATATATTTATACTACAATATAAATCTGTAGGTACGGTCTGTGTTTTATTCTTTTACAAATTTATGATAAATATTATTTTCATGACTCACTTAAACTCCCTTAAAATGTTACTTTTTTCTTCAGTTTTCCGTATCTCTGTTTGTATTTCCTTTAAAAATGTCTGATCTTGTGAAATACACAAGCTGTCAGAATTATCAATATCTTGATAGACGTTAATTATTTAATTTTTAACAGTTTTAATAATAATTTACCTAAACATGTTATGTAATTAATTATATTATAAAAAGGTTGACATTTAAATAGTTTATTTATTTATTAACTTTTTTATAAATATGTATACATATATTGATATACAAATATAAAATTTATTTACTATCGATCTACGATCAAATTGTGCAAGTATACGCAAAGAGTGCATCGAGTTTTGCGGTTCATTATATTTATAATATATTAATCTCTCTAGATTTTTTAGTTCTAATTCAATTGATTGTTGTCTGATTTATTTATATGTGAAAATAGCATCCCTTTCTTTTTGTACAAGAATTTCATGTGAAAATGGCATCTCTTTTGATGTCTGTTTTGATTAAACCTATCTCGAAATAATAACGTTCTTTCTGAATTCGATTATAAAATTCCAGAAGATTTAATATTCTTGATCGTAAGATTATAATAATTTTAATAGGTTTTATCATTAATCATAACAGAATTTATTTAAAAGTCAATAGATGTCATTATAGTGTTGTAAAACTCATACTTCAAATATATTGTTATGAGTCAGACCATAACTAAACAATATAAATTGTTTTTTAACGTTTATAATCTTTATTATTAAAAATGGCTGACGCGTAATACCTACTACAATATAATGGTGTTTGTTTAGGAGTCTTTGAAACTGTTTGTGACATTATGGCTGCCTATGCAAAGTTTGTTTCACAATCTTATTTTATTTTGAAGCTTAGTGTTGATTTTATATCAATTTTAAAGCAACTATCATTTTAAGGGATCCAGACTAAACCAAAGTTGAACTCGTTGCCTTAGTGGGACGAGACGGGATACCTGTAGCACTCACCGCGATGACCCGGCCGTACCCCCATGTGACAAAAGCCCTAGGTTGTATCAACTTATTATGTTTTTTGTAAAAACAAGATTTCAATAAACTTCCTTCAATCAAAAAATCTGAAAAATATTTTCTAACACTGTCTTAAGCTTGTAAGTCAATGCACGGAGAATATAAAAGGAATAGAAGTTAGTATATTTTCTTTTAAGATCTTACGAAGACAAGATCCCCGCTGTGGTAATGGCGCCTTACAGTGTTAGATATACTCTCCTTTCATGTTTCCCCACTGCGAGATTTAATAAGTTCAGATATAACGATTTAACTTAACTATCTACAAAACTTATTTTATTTACATTTGCTTACTTTATTTTATATTCTACTTTTGCCTTTTACTAATTTATTATAACTGCTGGGATTTCTTTTGGTTTAAAATTCTCTCATGTTTTTCATTATAAACTATTTATTACTTTAACAGGAGAAAACTTACTTTTAAAGTTTCTTAGATAATTCTGTTCTTTGGTAAATCAATTAAGTAGAAAATACTATGAACAATATATCGACCAAAAACATAAAAAAAACGTAGTTGGATCTTTCAAGTTTATTAGATTGGTTTCGCATTACTGACGTACGATTTTGAAGATGAAATTGATCTTATTTAAAAAGGACTGGTCTCCCCTTTCCATTAATTTGACTCGTAGCCCGTGAAGATGCGTATTTTAATTTACTTCTTCTTTCACAAATATTATTAAATAGACCAATTAAGAACTTTTATTATTTTATTAGTATTGAAATTTTCTTTATTTTATTGGCAAAAAAAAAATAACATAATTCGTTTTATTTTGCATTTTTCACTAATTAGACTAATGACAAATTACAGCAATTTGACAAATGATATTAGTGATTTTGGATTTGATTTGATTAATAATATACTGTCTAACGAAATTAATTGTAATGAAATTTTTGGGTACTGTCTACTTCAGAATACCAAACAAGCGAACATGAAATACAAAACTATTTGCTTCCCGTTGTATAAACACTAATTACGGTCGAAATTGTGTTATGAATCGTATTACTTGCACTTACAATACCTTATCTCAAAAGTATCTCAAAAGTCTCAAAGAGTATAATATTATAATATATAAAGCGATTACAATATCAATACAATAACAGCTGTCTCTTACACTAAAGTTTCTAAAAAACAAAATCAACGAAAAAATCACTGAATCAACAATACTCCATTTCGATGCTGTCAGAAAAACACAAACAAACACACGTGAAGAACTTTTTTTGAGTTAAGTCACATGTCGATCAATTTCCATAGAAACATTGACCTTTAAAAAGGTCACAAGTTTTATCCTTTTTTGGTTATTTCATTTCCATTTTTCTATAATTTAAAACATAAATTGACAGTAAAAAAGGTATGCAAATTTTCAAACCATCCTAATTTTACCTAATAATTTCAGAGCAAGAATATTGTATATTCAAAAATCTTCGAAATCATTATTAAGCTTGAGGATTACCAGCCACACTTACCATTTGCGGTCTCATCAGAATTTGCAAGTAATACCGAGTTCAACAAGGCCTGCCATGATTTGTACTTTAATGAATATTCATTCCAATATTCGAAGGAATAAATATAATTTAAGGGCATTTCTGGTAGCGCTTGTCTTGATTTACAATTTCAGATCTCCGCATAATAAAGACATTATAAGCTTTTTGCTGAATCGTTGAAATTAAGTACAGCGCGTAACCTGTTCTACTTAATCCATCTTAATATAAATGATTTATTTTGTATAAATATGTAAATATTATAAGCTTTCTTATTACTTCAGAGTTGCTACATATCGAAATTTTGACCTAGTCAAGAAAGTATGATCTTCCATCTTTATTCTCACTCAGTTCTTGTAAATTATTTACTTTAACCTAATGTCAAAAAACTATTAAACTTTGACACAAAAACCAAAATCTGGTTGCATAACATATATTTCCAAACACCATTAAAAATCCTTTTCGAAGGACGAAATCAATAGCTTCCAATAACTAAATATCTACAAATAATTATTTGGTTATAAACATAAAACCAAATAAATCAAACCCTTATAAACGACCAAAGTTAATAATTTCGGGTGAACAGGGATGAAAGGAGGTCACTTTGAGATTTATATCTCATAGAATTCAGCAACTCAAAGCGTAATCCAGAGACATTTGAGATGATATTTATTATTGTTTGATGAATAATGCAACGAATAACGAAGTTCTAAAGAGTCTAGTTCCTTACGGAAAAACTTTACCTCTTACAAGGGCATCGGTAAATGATGTTCGTTCATGATCATTGAAGATTTATATCATTTTATTAATTCCTTCAATAGGAACGTTCATTTTTTTATTATTTGATTGCAATAAAAATAAATTATAGTTATTTTATTTAATTACTATTCTTGTTTATTAATTATTAATCCTATGTAGAATTTATTGATTTAAGATTATATACTATTAGATTCTTCTGATTGAAAAAAAAGAGAACATCACCACAGACACTTAAAATTATTAATGATATATCAAACTATATTTTAATACAAATATAATAAATATTATATATATATATTAATACAATTTTTCTATATATTTTAATTTAATTTTAATTATATTTTAATATATATTTTAATTGTTCTATATATTTTAATACAAATATAATAAATATGTTGGATAAACAGACAGTAGTCTAAAAATAATTACGGGACACTTGGTAACTTACTCGAGCAGTTAATGTCAGTTGTCAGGATTGCCAATATTGACCCTATGAGTACACAAACTTGAGCCCTCCTACGAGCACGTGATGACGTGTAAGAGATAATTCTGAGCATTTCCACATTATTTGAAGTATTGTGTCAGTTCGTTTTATCTTACTGTTGGCGAATAGTGCTTATAAGGAAATATGAGGTAAGGAAAACTTTTTCCTCGAAGGTATTATGTACTTACATATACTTATATATCTAAAGTTATTTTAATATTTTTGTAGTAACCATTAAAAAATATAATAAAACTATGATATAAGGGTTATTAATAAGGATATTTAATCATTCAGTTCTTTTTTCAGATGTCTAATTGGTATATTCAATATGACTATTCTTTCTAGGTATGCTTGTACCTAACTATTGTGTAATAATAAACACATAATAATAAACACACTAATAACAAAAGAAACATTACATTAAATAAACCGTACTTTCCGTCTGTGAATAGAAATCAATTTTACTTATTTTCTCTATATCTTCGATATCTTAATGCGATACTTAGTGTAATTACAATTTGGTTCTAATCAAAAGCAATAATTGATAAATAATTTTGTTAGCACTCTTGGCTCACCCAATAAATGGACCTGACAAGTCCGAACATGTACATTTCCCAGTCACTCTGCGGCGCCACACGGCTTTAATCAGTAAGAGAATAATAATACCATAGTACACAATGATAGGAAAATCTTTTATTAAAATAAATAAAAAGTCTTTCAATGTTATGGTGAATAAAGATTTAAATTTCTGAGAAAATCTGATTTCAAATTTCTAATAAATATTTTATTGAATGAATAATATAAGATTAATTTCCTCTTTATAAAGTCTTCACAGTCAATTTACAAACGCCCGAAGGGAGAGGTAATAGAGGAAGGTAAGAAGGTAAAATCACTTGTATCGAGGGAAAACTTCATTCGCTTACACCGCGATGAATTAAAGATTAGAAAAGTTGTGCGTTGCTTCTTCCGACCTATTACCTTTGATTTAATTGACTGCTGGTTTGGAGATATTATTATTATACTCATTATTATATATTATTATATGTAACTACATATAATAATATATAATAATAATAATACATAGTTATTCGGCTATACACCCATCAGTTAATTAAAAGTGAAAGAATGTGAATCGTGGCATGACTCACAGTTAACCCGCCATACCCACTCCGAAATGCCTTGCTCTGTCACCATCTGCCATCATCTGCCTTTCTCTGAGTTCAGAAATAAAAGCTCCGGACAGGTTCGATACTAAGCGAACTAATTCTGATAAATTAACGTGAGTACAGTCGGATAATTATTATATTACACAAATTGTTTTAAATCCACAAACATATATATACATTTGAAGTCTATACCTGTTCTACTTTTGGAAAAGAGACTTCTTTCAATCTGGGGTAAAGATTACTGCGGGCGTTGTCCTAGTTTCAGTTATATAAGCATCTATCATTAATCAGTAATACATAATCAAACGCTATATATATATATTTTTTTTTGCTCACTTCTTACTCAAAAAGTTCTTGTTTAAGCACCGTTTAATAATAATTACTTTCAATAAATATCACAATATATTTTGGTAATAAATAAAACACCATGTAAATGTTATTGCGTCAGACATATCACTATGAATCGGTAATAATCCTATGATAATAAAGTATAGTCTGCGTCTGTGTGTGTGTGTATAGTATTTACGTCATGCCAATAAGCTAAAATGTCATAAATAACGAGATACTCGAACGAGACGACGCGTCTGGAACTAAATGTTTCTCAGAATCACATGTTTCATAAATTTAACGCTCTATATCCGTTATGACATTGTTCTAGAATTGAAATTTGGCAAAAATAAATTCGAAAACACCATGACCCACTCTAAGTTCAGTCGAAGCAGTCATTGCATTTCATCCCCTTTTCTTCTGGAACGAGGCCAATTGTACGAGGAGCAATAATACTACGTAAAATATTATTAGTTTCTTTTAGAGTTAAAATAAAATTTAGTATTTGATCTACAACTTTTAACTCGCAAATGCCGAGTAAAACTATAAAATTATTAAATAACTTATGTACAAATAAAATGAAGGAAGAATGTAAATGTATATATATATATATATATATATATATATATATTTCTTATAACTGTATGCATAAATATAACCATCGAGGTTCGGTCAAATGTTAGAGATGTGGACAATCTAATTAACAGAACAGCACTTTCATATTAGATATATTTGTTACAACATTTAAAACAGATCTCCTTAATTTGTACTTTATTTTCATCGTTAGTTGAAGAGCCAATAAGGGATTTTAATATGAATTCAGCAATGTCTTAAACAGTGGAAAACTTTTGCAGTGTTTTAAAGATTGAATGGTAAGTACTTCTTAAAACTCAACGAAGCACTTAAATGACTTTATATCTTGAAAATTATAGCTAAGTGAATAATATTCTTCATTTAATATACTCCCCAAGTTTTATTTTTCTTTTATTGCTAAAGTAATTTGAAGCATATAAAAGCATATAAACCCGTAAAGGTAATAAATAGCAAGAGCGTATATTTAGTTTTACTTTGAGTAAAGCAAGTTGAAGTTGTTTTAATTTAATTGCTAGCAGAGCTCATTTGAATATTTATATTAACTTAAGAGCAGAAAAAATTATTTATGAGATATATTTTAATATAAATTATTTTTTTAAATATTAAATACTTTTTGTTAATTCTTAGTATTGATGTTTTTTTGACTTTTTAAAATTTTGTAGTTACGTCAGTAGTAATGTTGTGAATTCAATTTAATGTTCAAAACTTTCTGTATATTTACAGAACTATGTTACTACAGTCAATAATACTTTTGTAATATTACTTCATCTCGCAAGTTTCAAATACTCTCACAAGTTCTTTAATGGGACACACAGTTATTACAGACATATTGTGGTAAATAATAATCAAGTAGGTAATTTTGCAATATTTCTAGTAACAAAAAACTTTTACAATAAGTTATGTAAATATTGTTATTACAGCTGTTCGAAATGATCTCAATTACTTTCAATGGACGGAATCATCAAAATAATTGCCACTCTTGTGAAATTAACTTTGGGGATTTTAGAAGGAGTCCTTCGAGCAGTTCTAGCCACTTTCTTATCTATGATTCTTGCGGGGAGTGTGGTAGCTAGTGGTATGGTGATAAGCATGGCCGTCATTAAGTTAGTAAACCATTTTACCAACATTGCCTTACAAACAAAAAAACAACAGTGCCTTCAAAAAGATAACACAGCGAGATGATATCAAATCAAAAATTTGAACCACAAAATTAAATAATATAAATTTTTAGGTAAGTTAAGTTTAAAGTTAATTATATTAAACATTATATGTATGTGGTATTTTTTCAGGTATGGTATAAACGTAAATGATTGTAAAAATCATCGTGCTATGTGCGGTCTGGTTCTGGTGACAGGGTGGGCTCTAGCAGTATACCTCGTAATGAAGACTATAAGAGGCTTTTTCTAATACAAATACAAAAAAAAAATATTACAATTATTCAAAGATGAATGTTAATATTATTATTATTTATATAAGATGTAAATAAGTTACTACAGTTTGAATATTAATAATTTAAGTTCATTATACTAAGTATATGTTAAGTAAATACTATTGAACACATAATATCCCATTTTTTACAAAGACATGTATTAATGTGATATTTTTCCTTCTCTGTAAAATATTTTTTTTTCTATTTTTCTTCATATAACTAAGATTTTATATTATATAATATAGTATATATATAATAAGTAGAAGGGTATACTTATTGTAGTACTCTCTGCTTTAATTGATTGTTTATTTAATATTATAAATATGTTATAAATAAAAACATTTTTATATTATTTCGTAACTATTTTTTTTTATTACTAGAGCCTTATTAAACAAATCTATTAAATTGTCTCCAAGAATTATAATTAGGTCGTAGGCCTTCAAATATTATATTAGAACTAAAAAATCCAATTATAAGAAAAAACTTCAAAGTAAGCATAAAGAGCATTGAACTTGTGACATTGTTTTTATTACAATAAAATATTCTTCTCAATCTCTAATCAGGTCCAATTTTATTATGTTAAATGAAATTTTTACAAAGAACCGAAGTTAAGATTTAGAATCCCGTGATCCATTTTAAAGTTAACTAGTTTCATTGTTTCAAGAAGAATAATGTAAAATTAATATCAAATTCCATTTCACATTTATAAAACACCAGATTCAAATTAAATTTTAAATTAGTTTATTAATAAGTAAGACTCAATATTTATTTCGTAACCTTTACACATAAATTTTTGTTTTAATTACTTAATTATTGAAAAAAACTGTAGAAATAAAATAAAACACGGAATTTGTAAATATTAGTTATTTTAAATAAAATAACTTTTATCAAAACATATTTTTTTTAATCCATCTCGTGTTTATAAAATTTACATTTATACAAACAAACTTTTCCACTTTATTATATTACAGGTTTAATATGTGTTAAATGACAGTTTGAGTAGAGCGCGATCTAATTAACCAAAAACGACAATTAACAGATGTTCACAAAACAAAGAACAATCTCACCGTTTAAATTAAACTTATATTTATCATTATTAAAATCTACAATATATGTTTTAGAGTATTGTCTTAAACATTGTCATTATAATTAAATGAATTGTACTACATGTCTAGACTTTAGTGGACAGGGAACTTGTCATTTAATATATATTTATCTTATCTTTATATTTATATATTATATGTATGTATATGTGTGTAAAAGTAGATGAAGACTGATTGACTTACGAAAAGATGTTCTTTATTTTCAGTTAGTATGCCAAATGTAACATGTTTTTTATTATTTTTATTTTGTTTTTTTGCTTGCCAGTCAGAAATTAACTAACATATATTATTATATTTTTTAAATCAATGCCTGTGTTATAAGCGTTGAAAATTTGTTTGTACGGGCGGAAGATAATCTCCTTAACGCTAACATTTTCAGCAGAAAGAATGTGACATTTTTAAATATTAAAAGTGTCCCGGCTATATTGTCAAAAAATCACAATAAGCGTATTTTGTTTTACATATTCCACCAGCCAACAAGAAACAAAAAAAGAAATTTAAATAACTGACATATTATGTTACAACACACGTTATGTCAAATATACATTATAACAGAATATATAAATATAATATGACAAAAATAATAACATTATTCTGGAAGAACTTAAAGAATTAAATAGGTCTTCAATATTATTTAATACTATCAAATATCACCCATTTATAAGTAGTATAATAGAGTTGTAATATACTGTTATGGTCTTTATGTTGTTTGAAATTATTATCATTTTTTTAAACAAATATAGTCCCGTTAACCTTATTAAATTTTAAATATATATGGCAGGATTCCAACCAGCGACCTCTGGGATATCGTCCCGTCGCTCTAGCAATTGAGCTACCGTATTGCTACCCACTAAAACTTACGGTCCTAACCACGTTATACCTTTTACCAACTACTTTTTAGTTTTTTAATATATAGAAAATCGTTATTTTGTTTAAAAATTATAAATATATAATATAAATGTTTTGTCTAACAAATTTTGTACATTAAAATAATTTCCCGAGTCATAACCGAGACTAAATTTAAGACTTAATCCGTATTCAATAACAAATCTTTCGAATACGATCTAAATGTATTTGCATGAATCATTTATTTACGCCTACGTCTAATTTACCTACAATTTAAAACATATTTCATTAAATGCTAACATTAATATATAGCGTACATTATACAATTGATTTAAAATTTATGAAAAAGTTGCACCATCTACAATTATATTAAAAAGCTGAAGAGTTTGTGTGGTTGTTTGAGCGAGCTAATCTGTGAACTATATGAGGAAGACTATAGACTAAGTAGCATTACGCTTGAGCTTGTGAAATAAAGTCGTATGTCAACGGGTGAATCCGCGAGTCACAGCTAGTGTATCCGTTTAAAAACACTGATATATATATAAAATTAACCAACGAGTTTTAAAACCAAGAAATAATTTATTTTATTTCAAAGCCGATTTAATACAACAGATTGAACCGAAAGTTTAATAAATTAACGAAACGGAAGCGAATGTTCTACTTATTGATACAAAGTCAGAGGCACACTAAGAATGAGCGATTATTTTAAAAATATATATTATATTGTATATATAAAAATAATATATATGATACCTTCTTTTTTCTCTGACCGGTTTATGTTTACAAATTATATAATTATCTCATAAGTGTGATATACAGACGACATAGAACAAGGGATGAAGTAATAATTATAAGTAACATAACAGTATTCAAGACATACGAGTAGGTTTGGACCCTAAATATTTGAAGTACCTCCATCTGAAGGGTCGGATACATGAGACGATACTCGTGCCGTAAGGTCTATTTATTATGTCTTTGAACATTTCAACTATAATGACGAAATATATATAAATAAATATCACTATATTAAATTATAATTATATTTTGCTCTAAATTACTACTAAAAGGGGATGATTTTTTAGATAAGATACTCTTACATAGTTTTGAAAATATTGTAATTTCTACGCTTCATAACATACTCGCATACCAATATTGTATATCTAGAAAACTAAAATATGTTATTGGGAATATGAAAATCTTTACTTTTAAATAATTATTTGTTCAAAGTAACCTTGACTTTCTGTTATCCCTCTTATTTTTTAATTACGTATATCAGGATGGCGGACCAATGACACGCGTGCCACAACCGGCACGTTTGAAACTTTTCATGGCACGTAGAATCACTAAATTACTTAATACTAAATTATAAGTTTTTTTTTTTTTATAGAAATTAATTAAAAAATATAAGTCTATAATTAATTTCTTATTTAAGATATAAATTTGTAGTACTGAGTACCTATTTCGCTTATTTTGCATATTGCTTTTTATGATACATTGATTAATAAAAAATTGTTTCAAGAACGTTTTATTTCTTTATTTAATTGTACTTAAGCAGAGTTTCACCACGCCAACATTTCGAATGAAATTTTATAGTACATTGCCTATTTAAAAACGATTTTTTTTTACTTTATAGCACGGACATAAAAAAAGGTTTGCCATCCGTGGCGTATAACATAATAAAAATAACCTTACTCCCATATTGTCAACATCTGCGTCTTTTATATTATATATAATAAAAGATTATAAGAGAATCAAGATATAAAACTATTTTTACGGAACACTTTTTAATTTCAACCCGACGTTTCGAATGCTTTGCAGCAATCGTGTTTACGGGTAGACGAGATGTAACACTTGTAACACTTCAATGTAACCAAATTATACGCGAATTTTAATCCGTAAAAAATAGTTTTATTTCCAAGGTGTACTCGTGAAAATCTAAGAAAATGCTATAAGAACCATGAAATTTGTATAAAAGGTATTTCCATCGTTTCCTCGCGGAAAGACAAATATTATTACCTGAAGTATAATATGTAAATTATATTATTCAAGTGATGCGTGAAAAGAAAGCACACGAATGAAATAAAAGATTCTTATTGGATAAGTACCAACATAAATATATATTGACGAGAAAACATTCAAGACCCAATAAACATAACTTACGCGTCAGTTTGAGGAAGATATCTTTCTCTTTTTGAAATTGAATATGTAGAAAAATGGTTAAGTGAACCAAATGACTTCATTTGACGAAATTATTATTAGTAATTATTGAATGCCTCTAATACTAACGAGGGATAGTAAGGGTAAGTTAATGTTTTAATTGAGCAAATATACGGATTATTGCACTAATTAATAATTATATATTAATTAATTAATTCCTTGCATGACAATTAATTAATAGTTTGGTCTAATAAATGTATTAAGAGTTTAACTGCATTATTTATTAGATAATTAGTTTAGAACACGTTTATTACTTAATATTTTATTTATAATCTAAAAACATAAAAAGTATGTCCATAATTATCCGATAGTATTCAGGTTAATTTTATTAGAATTTGTCCGATTACTTTCGAACCCATCCGGGGCCCGTATTCATGAAATCGCGGCGTGAAATCAGTCGAGAGAGTCAAGTCAAAATCAAGTTCGCGCCACAAGGTCGTGAAAAAGGGCCCCAAACAAAACTAGTCCGCCAAATTCTGATATTATTTACATGAAAAAAAGCCTGATAGTTATAGATAATAATAATGATAGATTGTAAAAATCTATCATTAAGAGTAATTTAAATAAATATAAACTACAACACTATCATAACAAACAGAGTCCCATCACTAATATATATTTAGGTCATGTTGACTCCAGCATCAGCTCAATTGACTGAATGCAGCAGGAAGTTAGGTTTCGAAAGGGGACAGACCATACGAGTAGTAAGTTATTTTGCAACAATTATTTCAGATTGTTTCTAGGATATTGTAAAATTCTATATAAATATATAAAATTATACAACCTAAACTGAATATGATATTAATTAAAATGACACAATATACAGAAATCCTAACTTTTAAATAATTATTTGTGCAAGGTAACCCTCACTTTCTGTTATTCCTCTCAATCTTTTAAATAACGTTGTATAACGAGATAAAAATATGCTTACTCTCATATTCTCTGCTTCTCTGTCATTTATTACCCGTATATTGAATAAATTTTGACTTAATCTGAATATAATATTAATTAAAGTGATAACTACAAATTGATGGTATGTCATCTGATATTGGAGGTTCATATCTAGAATTATATATTACGTCAATACCATCGTAAATCATGGCGTGACCTTGTGATTCCGCCATGTTCAGAACTCATGAATAAATCCTGAATTGGTTCGAAACTATTCAGTCAAATTCCGATAGTATTTACATGAGTATAGCCGGATAATTGTATATAATATAATTATATACAAATACGTCGAAACAATTAATTTATTATAGGCTCTGTGCAATAGGCATAATGAAATAGAGAACGATTTAATGTTCTAATAAATGCTAAATTGCAGTTGAACACCACTTCACCGCGTTACACGTGGTTTAGTTTTAATTTAATTGATGTTCGACAGTGATTGGTTGTCGATTAACTGTAATTATACAGCGAACTAGGAATTTATTAATTATTCGTCTATTTCGATAATTATCGAAAAACTGTGTTTGTGACGTTTATATTCATGTATATATCATAACATAGTAATTTATGATTAATAGTAAGATAGAACTTAATATTTCTTCGAATATTTCTTAATAAATGAATCTACTTCGACCAGTATAGTAAAATAACCTTTAGTTGTTATTTTTGTTTTACTATCTTACTTAGCTACTATCAGTTCTATAAATTAAGTACATTAGGGGATTCGGGAAGTACGGCTCCAAATACTGTTATCTGATAAAGCCTAACATGTGACTTAATCTTACAATTGTAAAAATATAATAAAGAAATATATACTGTATCCAAGTATATAGGTATATATAAATACTATTTGTGGTAGGTGTATGAAAGGTGTAAAACAAAATGAAACAATTTGTATTTTTGAAACAATTTGTTTTTTATTTCTAAAATTTCTGCTGCGCTAAAAAAACACAGTTTAATAATTATTTAGTTAACTAAATTATATTAAAACACTTAAAAAATATAAAAACCTGAAATGAATTAAAGCAGTACACGTAATAGTTTTAGAAAAATAAACGAATTAATTCTTTAAGAGTGTGTCTACATAAAGCAGTCCCAAGCCGCGGTCCTGACACGGCTTCCCAATATAATGTCACGTCACCTTGGAGTGAAGTGTTAGCCGCTATTTGTTTGTGTCCCCTCGCGCTGTAATGAGGATGTTGTGTGTTCCCGCGGTATCCATCATACTTCTATTACCCACTTGCGATCCATACGCGACTTACATACGCCATAGCTATACGTGGTCTTTATTATTTCCTACTGGTAATTTCATATATATATTGGGTTTTGTTCGGTAGCAAAAACATAAGAAATACATAATCACTACAATACACAATCGTATCTTATCATAATCTACAAAATATATGAGATAATAGAGATAAAATCTTTATTTTTACAAGTAATGACTTAGTCAATAGTTCTTTAAAAAACTTTGCATTATAAAACTCTATTAATTTTGGTCTCGTTATTTTGGAAACTTTGAAAGTACTTAATTTTATTAATACGAGGTTTAAAATGAAACATTTCATAATAAATGAGAAGTTTTATCTGTGTTTTATATATACTGTGATGTAGTTAACGTCTCGACAGTCGTATTTCTATCTGTATGTGGTGTAATATGTCTGAGCAATAAAGTCGCTGGCTTCGTCTTTTAAAATATGCATAGAGAAGTCTGGTAGCGTATAACATAGAAGATTAGATGGCCCGTAAACTTCTGCGTACTTCAAAATATATTTATTAGTGTATTAATAAAAAAACAAAACAACAACTTAATAATCAGATCAGCTCGAATATACTATTATAATAACTGCAAAATGCTGTATGATTACTTCATATTTCAGAAGTATCCTTAATTCCTCATTGACCATCATCAGTACTAAGTTCTGATAAAAATAAAAAAAATTTGAATATATATTCTTTAAAATGTACTTTTTTTATAAAATTACTAAAAACCTGTATTTTTTAAAGCGAATACAAAGTTATTGCATTAATAAATTATGCAATGAGTTGACTTCAAACTTTATATAAAATCTTTAATAAACCTTGCCTCTAAGCTATAAGATTACTTTTATAGTATTCTATGCTAAAATAATAGACTAGTATATTAGAAGTCTAGTCTTATATTTTTAATAAATTAACGTACTCCGCGCTTTGGACAAGACTCAGCGCTTACTTGACTTAATGCAAGTAAGCTATACAGACCGGAACAAATAAAACCGTGCACCGCTGAAGCTGAAGGAATAAATAAGTGAGTGGTTTTCAGGTAAAATTCCTCTCTCTTTTATTCAATTTTTATTTCAGTATATCAAAAAAAATTCTTTTAAATTACTATTTGAACATTTCAATAAAAAAAAATTGACAATAGTTTTATTTTACAAGCGATAAAAAATATAAAACAATTCTATTGTTTCAGTTTATAAAATACTACAAAGTGAGTTAAAACAACTAAAAAACATAAAAATGAACAAACAAAATAACTACAAAGGTCAAACTATAAATAATACGAATGCTAAAATTTCAACTACAGCTTCAAATGATTATAAGATGAAGTATTTTTATTTTGTAAAAAAATATATCTATATGTCTGTTGTAGTCTGTATCATAGCAAAAACTAAAATTAGATTTGGCAAAGTTCCAGAACTCTCTCAAACTAAGATATCCTAAGTGCTGTAAGTTTAATTCAAGTCTACGAGAAAATAAATGTAAAATGTTTCAGAGATTCAATTCAAAATAAAATAAAGCCACTGCAATATTAAAAGAAAAGTTACTTTAAAGAAAATTGTTTTATTGCAAATATAGTTAAACTACAAGATATCATTATGGTACTTATAAGACTTTTATAAGTAAATAAGTGATACGATTGAATTTTATCCGTAAAATACTGGGTCCACGCACGCGGGGTTGGCCTCGCGACGCAGCGCGCGGGAAACAAAAACGTTCTATATGTTAACTATATGGGACACATTTTATCAATTATCTCGAAAACTACAATTATGATTCGGCTGATTTTCAATCCAAACTGGGTTTTGCTCATTATTTGCATGTGTGCAAAATGTCGTGCGTGTAGCTCGTAAATTGAAGGAGGAGTAAGGTAACAAAGAGTTGTAAATTGGGGTAATAAAAAGCTTCGGTTCGCTCAGCTCAATAAACAGTTTAATGGATAATTAAAACAAAATTTCTTCTATACTTAATAAGCAATAAGTTATAAATATTACGCAATTAACCGTTAATCCAAAAACAAGTTAAGCTGAAGCATTTATGATACAACAATTTGTCCTTAAACTTGATAGAAATACAATCAATAACCTGATTAGATTGAAGTTTAATAAACAACGCCTCAGGCTTTACTTCGTATTATTTATTACTCAAGTAATAATTAATCACTGCATTAATTAAGTTGTTAATTAAACTAATGATAGACTTCATGTATCTATTATTAACTTGCTGTAATGAAATCATTACAAATTTTTATTTATTATAGGTTAAAAGTAATTAAAAAATTGTAATGAATGAATTTTAAAATTTATTTTAAAGCTTCTCTTCTGCTGTAGTTCTGAATATTAGTCTCTGAAAATTAAATATAAATCGAAATAAAATGCCTTTTGTATAAAAATAGGTGCTACATGCGGTTTAACATAAAACTATAGTATCATAACACTGATAGCCTGTACCTTTCCTCATGAATCTTCTTATCATAATCAGAAAGGATTTTCTAAATCCATTCAAAAGTTTTAAAGGTAAACGCGTTTAAAAAAAACAACTTTTCCGCTTTATAACATTAGTATAGATTTATTACCGCCAGATTCTCATACAGTTCTCAGCTGACAAATAACCGAAATTGTAAAAGATGGTATACATATTGCTGACAAGAGTATTTTCAGTTATGGAAGTGTCGGAGGGAACAAACAAGACATTATTTAACTTGCAGCGCCATATATCACCATCTCATCTCACCTCAATACTAGAGGATTTATGAGGCAGAGTTTAGGAGAAAAGATAAAACTCCGAACAAATGTTAGGAAGTTAGATAAGTGGTTTCGCTACTTTCGACATTCGAATCTGTGATTTCTAGAGTATCGAGGAAATCTATTTCGTACATGACAGTTAATATAAAAGACTGTATTAACAAGTTCTTATCAAAACCTTATTTATTTCCAAGACACTATAAAACTACCGTCTACTAAGTTAATACTCTAACATATAGTTATGTCTCCCAAAAAATATATATAGATAGTTAATGTCTAAGCTCGGTAAGGTTTTTATACAAATACGAGTTATTGATAGATAGGAAGCATACCTACATATTAATAACGTAGCAAAGATTTTTTCAAATAATTACAATATAAGGATATCCTTTGAAACAATAAAATTTATAATAATAATTATAATATTATTTGATCTGGTTATATTTGTTCCAAAGCTGGCAATTGGCGTTAAACGTAATAGAATAGAAAGTAAATTTATTTTCATAATTTTACTTTCTATTCTATTTCATTTGACGTAATCTTACCTTTTGCTATCACAGACACCGGGAATTTATCATTTAGCGAGACTTACTTAGAAGCTATCTTAAATTCGTTTCTTACTTAGTCATAAGAAACTATTTAAATTCAATAATATAACTTGAGGTAGGCATCTGCATACACAAGATGTGACACTCATTGTAAGGCCCAATTTAAGGAAAGCAGGTAAATTTTATCATTACCATCAACCACAAGGCGATTATAATAGAGTTTAAATTGCTATGAAGTCTTAAAATCAAGACATTTACTATGTTAATTAATTTTATACCTTATTTTTATGCACATAGGGTTAAAAGTACATTACAGTATTGTTATGAATGACGCAGCCGGCATTGATAGAATGAGTCATCTGTCCCACTCACTCCGCTAGTACAATGCGTATGCGCATTGTCGGGGCCGTCATAATGTCAGTTTTGTATTTACATCAGTGTGACAGATAACTTCAAACGTGATGGACGTATCGTGTAATAATAAATTGGCGCGAATTTTATCGTAATATATAAGAAGTTGAGAAGTTTATTGAAAATTATTTGTGATGACTGAGACATTAAAATATACTTTGCGTTTGATTGTAATGACAACATTATATTACACTTTAATAACTGTGTTTAAAGAAATTAAACGCTACTTGACGGTTGAAACAACGGAGACACAATAACATTGGATTATTTGACTGCCGTGAAAATTCGGTGAGTGAAGTATTTAGATTATTATCCAAACAAATTGTATTATCTAAGCAAATTGTAATAGTACTATATTGACAGTTAATTTTTAATACCAAACATATTTAATTTATATAATTTTTATTTAACTAACTAATGAAAATTATCAATAATATCACTCTTTTCCTTTATTGGCTAATAAAGGCATTTTATTTATTTTAAGGCAAATAAAACTAAATTGCTCCAAAACAAGATAAATAGCCCAAGTACCTGCAGATCTTTTTTAGAAGCACCCTCACTTTTTCCACCAGATGCTGCTTCATCCTGTTCTTAAAAATAACTTATGTAATGCGCTCCTGTAACTATTTTTTAGACTGTATATTTTTTTATTGTATGTGTGTGTGTGTGTGTATGTAGTAGCACATCAGACTTCAATTGTACCCATGATACCTTGTCTTACAACATACATTGTTTTACAATATTCACAATACCATTGTTTCATGTTTCAGCACGATCTAGTCAGTCGTCTTACATAAAGGAGTTTTAGGTACTTATACCTTGACCTCACCATTGTAATATGACCAGCACCACTTGACCCTTGACCCTTGTCAAGTAATATTGGTTTTATAGTGACCTTAAATATTCACTACAGAGAGAGATATTAACTATATTTAATTTATATCGCGTTATTTATTCATATTAATATATTAGCTCTTATTATACCTTTCAATGTAGACAACGTCTATATGATCACTAAAGCTATATAGGTGCATTAGAATATTATTCACTATATTGCTTAGACTTACGAAAACTATTGAAACATAAAATCGGTATTGTTCCGTTAAAATCATTAATGGAGTCATTACCATCACGTCACGTCATCATCACAGTCAAATATTACAAAAAAGTAACTAAGTAATAATATTAAATTTTCTGTTTATATATACACTAGGTATACAAAATTATACAGATGTTACTATTGCGAATAGAGTAACTTAATTTTCACATTATATACACTACATAAAATTTTATATGCCTTATGAATACGAATACAATAACTAAATTGCCTATTTGCTTAACTGACTGGAAATAGAGACGTTTTATTGGAGACCACACAACAGGAAACCAAACTAGACACATATTTATAAAATATTCTCAGTAAATAACATTAATAACACAGCATCCCGCCTTCAAAGATTTCCGTGAATTAAGAAAGAACACGTTTTATTACCCACGAGAGTCGCTCATTGATATATTGGTTTTGTTACGCTTCAAAAGAAAAAATATTCCTGAAATATTACATGAAGAAAAATATATATTATTTATTTTATTTACAGCGACGCAGCGATGACTAATATTATGTTTTAATAAATAACGTGAAATACGTTACAGATTCGTTTAACTTACTCAAATATTAATATTCGAAATTATGTTGACATCGTAATAAAGTAGAACAATCTAATATTGGATGTTAATAGATGTTACAATAAATTATTTGTAGATATTTGTGTCTTACAGATAACTAGACAAATTATAACCCCAATAAAGTCTAATAATGGAACAGATAAATACTAGAATAACATCTAAGCCGCGGAGATTAAATGTTTATAAATATTTATTATTTTATTATAATATTAATATAATCAAATTATACATTGATAATCAGACTATAAACAATAATTCAATTCTAGTCGGTGTCCTCGCTTCACTAGTTGTGTATAATGTTGGCACAGTTGGCAAAATTTAGGTCATTTTTAACGGTTTGATAGATATGGGATTATTTTTATTATATGAATAAATCGGTCCAACTTTATATGTATAGTTACTGATTCTGTTTCAATTGCTCGTATTATAATCATCATAAATAATACAGTCTTCATCAGAACGTAACTTACATTGCTCTATAGAAGCATAAAAAAGATCCATTTTCCCCAGTATCAGTGAATAATTTATTAGGGAAGGTTATTATTTACCCCTCTCCTTTTTCCCAAGAAAGTGGTGATCATATGGGAATTTTCTTCCTCCTTTTTTTCTATTTTCTTTCTCATCTTCATGGAGAGAATATATCCATTGTGAACCTGCTGTATTATAGTATCTGACGAATGATGCAAAGGAAACAATGCATTCTTAAGAGTGTATTGATTATTTAATTAAGTAATTCACTTATATCATTAAGTAGTACGGATGTCTCGGTGAGGGTGTATATGATTAATTTATTGTGTTTTAGTTTTAAAATCTTTAAAAAAATTATCAAATATAAGAACAGTTCCAAATTATAAGGTCAAATTATAGGTAAAAGGTTGTTTATATATTTCTGTTCGTTCGAATGTCATGCTCATCTTCTTAATAAATTAGATCAAACATTTGCGACTCTGATAAAAAAGATTCGTATTAAAATAAATGTAACTGATTAATGTTATATTAATTAAAAGAAAAGAGAAAATCTCAACTCACTATTTAGGAGAAAATCTGTAGCTCATGTTCGCTTCTTGTTTTTTTTATATGTATTAAACAATATTTCGTTAAAACGATAAAAATAATTGAACACAAATACTAATTTTAACAAAGAAATGTTTCAAGCCATGTAACAGTTATGCACTCGTGCGTATCGATTCATGTTGATCTTAACAAGTACTACTTAACAATTAAAAAACATACATGATAACACGCAGTATTTTTACATAGCGGTTAGAACATATAATTACTTTTCATTGATGTACTAGTATTAAACATAAATAACTCAGAAATAACAAATGCTGATATTTATTGTATCATCTTTCAACACTAACGTTTTCTAATATTGAACTTTGACTTTTTAAATTAGTTTAAAAACAGCAGACAATGAATTCCATATGTTTATAAATATGAGGTTATATAGTATCAATTAATATCAATAAATTGTTTTATCATGTATGCAGAGAAACTATCCTTCAATTTTGTCACCTTGACGATAGACGAGTGACTAATTGTAAGTAATATGTTCTTATTTTAAACATATATATTTAGATAATTTATGAATGGCGGAGGTTATCTTTTACAGTTACTTATGTGTATGTTTTATCATTAAATATATTTCTTAACATAATTCGAATGTAATCGTAATTGAATAATCGAGTTCTTTATTATCTGTTTATACTTCACTAAATAAAAATTATGAATGCGTAACTGTTGAACACTTTTTATTAAAAGCTAGCTGTAACGCGCGGCTCCACTCGCGGATGACGGATTTTATTTAATATTAGAATAATTAAAACTAGCATAGCCTTCCTTATGAAGCTGGCTGTCGTAACCAGACAGAATTTTTCTAATCCATCCGGTAGTTTTGAAGATTAGGATATTTAGAGAAACAAACTTTTCCACATTTTAGTAAGATTTAGTAGATAAAAGTAAAAATGACACTTTTACATATATTATATTTATAATTTTTCGGACATAGAATTTAATATCAAATTAGTTACACAAAGGTCGGAGATGCGAGTCCGGCTCAATAAATATATTTATTTATCCATTTTATATATATTTAAATATTGAACAAAAACATTAATATATAACATTTTTATGTTTTTTAAATTTAACCTCATCAATACCGTATCGTCTGTATATAATATGATATTTGTTTTAAGGTTATTTATGTACATGACTTCAAAGAACTGTGGTCGCTCGAGCCACGTGTGTCATGACGAAAAGATATAGGTTTCCATAATAATATTTATTATGAATAACAATCACTTATAATAAAAACTCTATGCATTTTGCTGATTAATGACAGGATTAGAACAGATTGGATCTTAGTACTATTTTTATTTGCTTGATTTTTTGTTGGGTCAAAAACCATTTTTTTGTGCTCAAAAAATAATTCGAATTAAAAAACATTTAAACTAATCATAGCATTTTACACAGATTGCTCACAGTATTATATTTTTTTCTTGTGTTAATTTGAAAACATTCAAATCCTAATAATGTTTTAGTATATCCATAACACGAACCACTGTGATAAGAAAACTGCCCCAAAAATACAATAATGTTCAGGTCGGAGGCTATTGTTAACGAGTAATGTATCAAAAGAGGCTTTCCTATAAAACCGATCAGATGTGAATTATTACCACGTAAACATAAATTATATTCATTATTATATTATATATATAAAACCTTCCTCAGTTACTTAAAATATGTGTATATATATATATTATAATAAATTAATAATTAATATATATAATTTAATATATATTATTAATATATATTATTAATACATATTAACCAATATTTTTTAAACGCCATTTTCTAACTTTGATATATCCTGAACAAAAATAAACAGCATTAATTATTTTTGCAATCAATCTATACTATATATGTAATTCAAATTCACTTAAGTCCATAATCTCAACATCCGTCCAGCAAGTTGGTACAAAGCTGAGTCAAACTTACCCCTGAACTAATTTAAAGTACCATCTTACAGCTTCTGTCTTATCAAAGCGGCTTATCAAAATGTCCTCCTCCCATCATTAGGAACTTACGTTATACAATAATAAGCTGACGCGTTCTTTGTTAAAGATTTCTACTTTCCTTTCGCACCTACTCAAGTTTAATACAATATTATTATTGTTGATTTAATTATTGCAATTGTTATAACTTTTAATAAATTAACATTACTTGTTTTAAAATGAAAATTATCGTTACATAAAAAGGCGAATCAAATGAGTACATCACTTAACAACGCGTCAGCTCCATATTAAGAAGTCGCGCTGCACCTACGAGCTCCTCCACTTGTCACGAAAGTACAGAAGTGCTGTTCAAACAACACTCAACTAGCTCCTATCAAAAACTACTTACATAATTAATTTCTCACATCCTAATACTATTATAATGCGAAAGTTTTAAGGAAGTAGGTTTGTTATACTTTCACGTAAAAACTACTTAACAGATTTAGATCAAACTTATATAAAGTACAATAATATAGCTTATACAATGAAATAACACATAGGCTACAATTTATAAAGATTTTGTGTAGTTTGAGGAGTTGAAGGGGCGGTGCAATTTGCTTTTTCCTATTTTTCAACAACACACCACGCAGAAGCAGCCGCGGTCAAGAGCTAGTATTTTTTTAATATATGCTTATCGTGAAAGCGATTTTGAAACAAGATATTCAATTCTCATGAAGCTAAATTACAAACATAATTGTCACAAGCCCGCATTGAGTGGACACTGCCAATGATACTCAATTAGCTTTAATTGTTGTCTAACTGACTTGTCACTGCATCTGTGTCCTTGGTATACACTACACTATACTGAAAAACTACCAAACACTAACACGAAATAGTGTCAAAGGAACAGATCTTAAAATTAGAGATAAAAAGATACTAACTTTACTACAAACTTTACATTTTTTAAATAACATAATTCGTAAATAATAATAATAATAGTAAAAGTACTTTAATCATATATTTGGTATATTTTTAATTAAAATTAGAATCAAATGACTATTTAAATGTTAAATTCTCAAATTTTGATATAAATGGCTTATGAGAATATTAAAGTTACGTCCCAGGGGTCTGTTCCAAAACTAGTCATTAAAGTCGTCGCTGAAGTTAATCGGTAATGTAATTAATTTCTGTTTTCATAATATCATACATAAAGTCGGCATAACCTTCTGTGGTAACACAAAGTATCAGGGAATTGACCACAACCTTTGACCACAGTCATTGTCACCACTATACAAACCACCACAGTCCCATGTTGTGACCACATCGATATATGACGCAGAATATATAATTATGAAGTAATTCGATATTAATAAGAAGTGCCATGGTATGTAGACTAAGTCTTATATATTAATAGGGTAAGCTGATTTTAGTCAAAATGATATTTAGACGATAGCTGCACATAGAAAAAATGGTTATCTCATTTTTAAGAGGTCTAGATGAAGATGTGCAGAAAAATAAAAAGGTTTCATTATTTTGACATTAAAATATGTATATGAATGTCTCGTACTATGAAGTGAAATGAAATAAAAACAAAACCTGCCATAGATATCTGTTTAATAAACGCGAAGTATTCCAGGTGACAAACTAGTTCATTATAGATTTCGTATTTGCCCCCAGATATATTTTATTTTACATATGACGTCACAAGACCTTATTGGTTTTATTATTTAAGAAAGAGTTCTATAACAGTTATCTAAGGTTCATATTCGATAGTATTGTCGATTTTTAATATTAATTTAAAATATAGATTTTAGTTATATAATTAAATATTTAAACTATGTCAATGGAATGAGCATAAATTAATACGTCATATACAATATATGTAAATATGTTGTTATTGAATCATCAATCGCCGTTTCACTTACATCAACAATATATAAGAACTTAGCTATTTTGTAGTTATTTCCTAGTACAATATCTCACTATGTCCTTACAATATACGTCATCTTATTTGTATAATCGTTTTCTAAGAGAATTGTATAATCTGTACAATGAAACAAATACCTTCGTATTTCCTCAGTAACGATGTAATATCTAGAATTTATTATTAATAATTTAATAGATAAAGATGTCGTTAATTGAATTGTTAAAGTCATTCATCAAGAAATACTTAAGAACTAAAAATATATATATTGTTGAATTTTTGAGTAAATGTTTTAATTAATACTTATTATTTATTTGGTGGCGAATATAAAAAACTTATAACTAAAAGATTTTAAAGCTTTTCTATATGTATTATGACTATAAGACGGTATTTGTTTAATAGCATAATTATTTAAATTTATGTAATTTTTTTTAAAGACAAACAAGTCACAAACAAATTAAAAGCAATATAAATTTACTTTTAGCTCTTTTATAATTATAAAATGTTGCAAGGAAAGTCATAAAATTTAATAATTTGTAACGGATACTATATTTTAATTTATTTGGTAAGTTTATTGTCTTCATACAACCGGTCCCTAAGTCTATAATTTAGATTGTCCATTCAACGGTACACAGTAATAATGAATATTCCCAACTAGTTTTGAACCCATTCGGGGCTTTATTCATGACTACTTAGCCCGGCGGGATTGCATGTTCACGCCGCGATTCCGTGAAACTATTTGGGCTAATTCCGATATTACTTACTTTAGTAGAACCGGATAATTATAGATAGTAATCATGAATCACGAAATAAATACAAAAATTAATAACGAATGTGTAATGTGTAATGAATGAATGAATGAATGAATGAATAATTATTTGGTCAACATTATTGAAGCTATAATTGCTTTATTATTACACTATTAATATATAATATAATTTAATAAATACAATATATTTTGTACAAGTTTTAAATTAAGATACCCACTCAATTTACAGACCGTAGTGTCAGAGATAAACAAAACAATCTTCAATTGTACTCAAAACAATGTCACTGAGATCTTATTACGATACTCGGTTTACTACAACTATTTAGATGTCTGTTTGAATATATTTCATATTATTGTGTGTCTAAGCACCGTTCATGAAAATTGAATGATGCAGACTATGGCACTCGGAGAGGGAGAGAGAAGATTAAAGCTCTTTTCTCATACATATCTGTTATAACTACATAAGACTGATCTCCTGTCACTGCTGGTACTGTCAAAGTCTTATCTTATGTCAAACACATTATCATTCTATTCGACTAGCGTCAATGCCACTTGTCTAAGCTCTCTAATCGAGTCAGTAAACATACGAATACGTACTGTCAAATAAGAAGTCTTTCGTAAACACAAATTCTTATCTTTTATGCAAAAAATAATTTGGCGTTCAAAGTATTGTTACGACACTAAAAGTAATGTGTTGTAAAACAGCGCCAGACATTTCTGTGAACTGCCAACTAGGTTACAATTGTTATACGTATCTTTATAGTATTTTCAAATTCATTTTAGAGTATCGTTTTGGCTCCAGTTTCATATAGTTCAACAAACTATACTAACTGAGGTTGGAAGGCAAAAATACTATTATTTCTTATTGTAAAGGTGAAAGTTTATATATGACATAAATGACTAACTCCGTATGTTTAAACAATAAAAATACCACTCGTACATTCTTCAGTACAGTCATTGCATAACATGGTAGGTATATTGTTTAAAATGCCTTTAATTGCGAAGCCATGATTGTTGGTTCGTGACAAATTGACCATTGTCATACTTCAACAATACAGTTGAGTACAAGCGGTGACTTACTATGAAATATTATAACTCCTTTTAGACTGATAACATGTATTTCGTAAATATTTCTCCTTTCAATGTTTTAATTATATAATGCAAATATTACGCAAACAGACACATTATTCTTAAATCAAGATTCTCACGTCGCGAATTCCGTTTACAACCTGATTCATCAATGACTCAATCACATTCATTTTTTTATGACTCAACCAAGCAGGCTTTAAGTTTCACCATGTTCTATGGCGACCCGGAAAAATAAATAAAAGTAATGTAGGTATGATAGTTTAGTCATAAGAATATTTTTTTAATGATCATACAATATGATAGATATATGAAATTAAACAAAATAAATAGCATATTTTCTGTCATACGGACTGCAACATCGGCCTCACTGTACCAAGGTGAGCGCCACTTGATAAAAATATATCCAACTTAAGAAATGACAAGGACACAACATTAAAATTGACATTTCTTTTTGACAGAATTGGAAATAAAAGTCATGTAAAAACAAATTCAACAACAGATATGTATCTGGAAATTTAATTCACTAAAATATATGAAGTATACATACAATCAAAACCCGAGTGTTGTCTATACTAATACTAATAAACGGAAAAGTTTGTCTATTTATACACGGTTATACTCGAAACTCCTGGAGGTATTTGAAAATTTTTAATTAGAATATACAGGTTCCTGACGAAAGCTATCTAGCATAACACTGCTACTCTCAGTTCTCTTAATAGTAAATAAAATCCTCCGCACTCGCGTGGAGTTTTTGATGTAAATCAAAAATTTGCTGTGATTTGCGGTTCCACCCTATTCTCTTCATGTATATGAATAACGTATATCTGAACAATCATTGTCACTTTAATAATATTTTATGTAAAAAAGCTTTTCTCTATTAAAATGTTAGAATCCCGTGCTAGTGTTTTAATCCATTTTAGTGTTGAAATGAAGATATAACTTCAATTAATGTAATCCCGCCAGTCGTTACAACTGTAAACAATATCCATAAAGTTTTGACGACTCAAACGATTTAATTAAATTGGGCGGATTACAAAAGATGGAAAAGGTAATGAATTTAAGGTTTATGTCGCTCTCAAACGTATCATGGTCTATTAAAATTGATGCATAAATCTCATAGAAATGTCAAAATCCTTTAGAAAATTTATATATTCTATTAGCAGTAAAGCATAAAATGAAAGAAAATATTTTATCATCGATAAATTCAAGGAATATCTGTTTTCGATAGTCAATAACTTTATAAATTCACTTTCTTATTAGTATCTAAAACCGTCATGTTCCAAGTTCACGAATGATAAAATTTAGTGTACAGAAGCTGTAGGCGTTTCCTCCATTAAAGTCAATTCTTTATCCACTTAACTTTTGTCGTGTTAAATTAGTTAATTGTCGGTGCAACGCACCCGTTCATGAAATATGATTCAGACAACTTCAATTGTTAGCATCGCCTACATGAAGCAAGCATTTAAATATCTGGCCACAGTAATGTATTCGATATACTTATCTTATCGTATAAAAATCATAGATTTTTTCTTAAAATATAATAACACATATTTAACAGTTTTATCGGAATTTGAAATTGATCTCAATTGGTAGAACGACCTAGAGAGACAAGAGAGTGCGGGTTCGAATCTTACTCGCGTTAATCAATTTTTCATTCTTTATTTATTTAAATTTAATAGGCTTAACATGGTTGTACACGTTTATAAACAAATCCAAATATTACAAACGTGAGAGTTTTGCGTTTCAATGTTTGTCCGTCAATCGAAAAAGTAATAATGGATTTGAAAATATAACAAACTGTGTTTGTAACACAGTATTGGAAATTTAATCTACTTGTAATCCCGGAGAAATGAAAGGCTTGTGTATATCCCGAAGCTACCATTTGTCATTAGAAGAGCGAGGTTGCTGCCACTGTCTCTTATTTGTTACTTAATCAATTTATTAAGTAATCCTCTGTTTCTTGTCTCTCATCAACGTCACCAACACTGATAACAATTGATTAATATATAATTGTAAGTATAAGTATATTGTAATATTCTTATATTTCGAGGCTTAACGTGTTGATCAGACTACATTAACACATAAATATTATTTGTAGAAGTTTCTTATAAAACATTTGAACAAAACAAAACTAAACTTTGTTATTTTAATGTTTTAGAAACAATATGAAACTCACAATATTAGACCCGATTTGTCTAAGAGGTTAGTTGCTGGTGGCCTACGTGGCGGTGGGTTGGATTCCCGCACGGGATATTACAGATCCACAGGTTGGTGTTTTGAGTCCGGTTGTTGTGCCTGTTATTTCTATTTGTGTTGTGACGTAAAGATTATTTCTCTACCGAGGAATTGTTTATTTCTTTATAAAAAACACTTGTTTTAATTGATTTTATTTTTTAATTTTACCATGTAAAAAGAAGAAAAATTCCTTCACTGACGTAATTTTTGTCTCAGTGTTTATCAAATAAACAAGTAAAGCGTACCTTCTCTAAATGTTAAATGACGCTTCCGCTTCGTAAATAACTGATTCTTCCTAATTGCTTTAAGACAATTTAGAATGTTTTCGTGTCCTAAATTGTACATTACTTATAAGTAGAACAAAGTCACCCCGGCGTGGCGCTGTCACTATACGAAATACTTAACAAATCTTTCTACAAGTTAAAAGAAATATTCATTACATTATTATAACTATAATCATTATTGTCTTTATAAATTTTATTTTAAATTAACTTAAAACTAAATAAAAGTAAAATATTAACACAATTTTTGATTGTTGTCACTTATGATCGATGCTGGCTGAATTTTTTCCACCCACCCTCTTCTTCACTTGACTGTACTAAAAGTTATAAATGTTACAAAACTCTTAATAAGAATTGAAATATAAAGTAACTTTAACACGTGAAATTTTGACGACTCAAAGGCTACACCTAGATTCTGAAACTTATTTCATTTCTAAGAAATTTTGAATGACTTCGTAATAATATAAAGGGAATTGAAATGTAAGTTAGGGAGTTTATAAATATATATATCTTATACTTCTTAATTAACATTATATACAAAAATTATTTTTAAAACTTAAAAAAAAAGTGTAATTGTTGAAGTTTACAATGATTTAGGATTTAAAAAGAATTTCCTAAAAAAATATGCCCATATTGTTATACGTTCTTTGTCCCAGTTCAGTAATCTTATCCCAACCTCGGCGTATACCAGTACCGGCGTGTCCAGAGGGACGGTTTCCTATTGTTTCTTAAAAACAATAAATATCTTTTGTGAAATACAATTCTCAACGAAACACTTGTGATTCATTTCGATCTGAAATATATTTTCTAGAAATTCAATTATTAATGTTCTATTACTTAATAATAATATTACAATAACATTTTCTAAAGTTCTCTTTTATGTGTAACACTAGCTGTTACTCCCGGGTTCACGCGGTAGATGCTGTATATTCGAATAACCTAAAGAAAGTTTGAACATTACGAAATTTCCTGTCTATTCGAATTCGAAGCTAATATAATTGTGTTAATAGCTCTAATTATGTTCCCTTTGTTTATACTTACTTTTAATTATCTCCTGTTTTACAGTTTCTTAAACTTGTTTTAGACTTTATTACTCGCCTGTATGTAATGTATGTATTCGTTCAAGTTCCAGTTGAAATACTGTTTTATGTACGCAATTGTCACCTGTATTTTTCTTGGATACAGAATTTTTTATGCAATCATATTTAATTAAACTTGTTAGATTATTCGCAGAGCGAACATTTTTAAATACATTTATGAAGTTTATTTCAATGTCACTTATTTCTCTGGTTTTTGTTTTAACAAAATATTTTATATAAAAACAGATTTTCGTTTACCAAATTAAAAAATATAAACCCTATTTTAATTTTATATTTATGGCAAGTCTGCAAACTTATTTATGATGCCTGAAGACAATATTTTTACAAAATAGTAGTGTAAATTTGGCGCACGTTCTATGAATTATTACGAAAACTGTTTTAGTGTATGTTATAACTTTATATTAGTATCGAGCCATGTAGACCGACACGTTTACAGCTAAATCATTCTAATAATATCTCCTAAACATTGTATGCATGGGGTGGATAAAATAAACTGTTAAAATAACCCCATGAATTCGTGTCTGATGCAAATATTGCGACGAAATATAAACTCATTACTTACTAACTCTGTGTTTAATCCGTGACTAAACCTTATAATAACGACAAATGTATAACTTATTTAAATTATATGCTTTTATTACATCATGGATGAAATTTATGTTCAAAAAAGGTTTTATTGTTTAGCCTGAAATTATTTTTTTCGCTATTTATTCATCGTCCCGGCAATAATATTTTGTATACCGTACAATAAATTATTCTTATATTCCAATTACACAATCGTATAGCCCTAAAAAAAGGTGTAAATAGCTTTTGCCTGCGGTTTCGCTTTCGTTTAAAAATGGCAGAGGTTAGAATACAAAAACTAACATCTGAATTGGCAGACACTGGTTGCATCCTGCAGTCCTGTGGTCGCGACTGGTAAATCTACATTTAACCACAGTTTTGTAGTTTTTTGGGATATAATTTCTGGGTGTTCTGGGGCGGTGGTCTTTATCAGGGCGTTGTTTGATAAAATTCTAATAAAGGACATACAAACAAAAATACACAAAATTTTTACATAAGCGACATAAAAAGTTATTTTACAACGACAAAGTATTCTTCAGACAAAAAATCAGTTAAAACAAAGTCAAGTTTAATTTCAAATACTATTAAATATTAAATTTTAAAATGAAATTTTCAAACCATTAATGTAATATTGATAACTTTCTATCAAATAGTTGGTAAGTCGATGTTAGACGAAACCTCTTCAAAACCAAACTTTAACTTCTAAGAATAAGTTTTAAACTAAAATACCTACTATAAGTATATTTAGTTTAAAACTAAGTCCTAACATAATTTAAAACTAAGGAAATCCTAGTTCAAACGTTACATTTTATGTACTTTTCTGTTACATTTTATTTTCAACTAGCTGTTACGAACGGTACAACTCGCGGACGAAATTTTGTATTTACTATTAAGATTAACTAAGGGTATTCTATATAATGCTAGATAGCTTATATGACCTTCCCGACAAACCTATCCATTATAATCAGAAAGAATTTTTAAATTTCATCAAGTAGTTTCAATAATAAGCGCGTTTTAATAAACATACTTTTTCGCTTTATAATATTAGTAAAGATAAACTTTAAAAAATCTTTTTGGCTAAGTTCGACAAAAAATTTTATTACTTTTGAATATTTTATTTAATTTCCTCTAGAATTTAACAAAATAGTCCTCTTATACAAGTGTATAGAGCATTGTTAAATGATAGAATTTGCCCAATAAGTCCTATTCATATTGGGTCTGATCATTGACACTACTGTGTTCAGTGAGGCGCATTAGACGCAATAGGCGCGGTTCAATGCAGGGAGCGGCGTGTACAATAATAACAAAATACACATGTTTTATTATATTATCACATGCAAAATTGCTATGTCAGCTTAATAAAGATTTGATTTTATTCATTTAGCATTATTTACGCCGTTTAGATTAAAGATTTATCAAACAAGATACGTTAGTGTGAAATTACGTAAATAAAACAGAAAATCTATTATACCTACATAATAAAAACGAAAGGTTTGTATGTCTATAACAAAAAACTTAAAAATTGTCATCATAGCTTATATTTTCAAATACAAAATATAAATCGTTCATCCGTAAGTGAATCCACGAGTAAAAGCTAGTAAATAAAAGAAACTTTGTAAATGTACGATAAATAACTTCTTATACCTCATAGAAATTACACTTTCCCATTCAATAATTACAAATTGATAGTATTATACACTTAATTACTTATTCAGAGATATGCAAATCGCTTAAATTACTTACATTGGTAAGTCTTTATTAGCCTTGACGTGCAGTTGCGAAGTGAATAAAGAACTAAGGAGATTTTGATATAAATTAAAATTTAAAAAAGAATTATATTGAAATTATAAACCTTCGTGATCATGTTTATTGTTATATATTCTCACGTAAATACTATCGGAATGTGCCCGACTAGTTTCGAAGCTATTCGGGGCCTATTATTCATGAGCTCAGAGCATGGGGCTTTGAGTCCTCTCGGTGAAATGCCAATAATTTTTGTGTGAGTAGAATGTTCATATATATAAAGGAAAAAATAGATTTCTTTAAAAAATATTTTTTTTATAATTTTATTTTGGAGGAATAAAAACAGGTGTTGAAAATTTGTCCTTAGGGAATATATACTTACTTGTACTTTAATAATTAATTACGCCTACTGAAATAAATCTGCTGAAAATTACAATCCACTTCTAAAAGAGTAATTCAATTAAGAACGAATTAATTGTTTTCGTGAGAGCACCGGGTAGTAGCACTCTGTATGTACGTCAAGTAAAAGGCACAAAATATTTATATATCATATATTACACCTACAATCCCAATATACAATATTTAAAAATGATATTTGATGTTTGTAGTAAGTAACAATTTTTGTCATTAAAGTTCATTGACCTCTGACGAAAATAACCAGTAGCCAGCTTATTTAGGTATCTTTATAGGAGCATCCTGTCATACTTAGTCACTTACTCACGTCTTATATGATATGGTTATTTGGTCTAATTTGATTTAAAAATTTGCTCGCTGGATAAATTTGGATTATAAAGGTACCTATTTTTGTGTAAACACTTGGACCAAACACCACTATTTAATTACTAATTCAAGAGAGCACGAATGTCATCTAATTGTAGGGGTCAAACTATATTGTCCTACTGACCCCATGACGTCACATGACAGATGACACTCGTTCACATTTTATTAAGATTTTTGTGATCAATGTACTATTATATATAACGAGTTTCGAATCCGTGAAGTGAAATAAGTTCACGCCGCGATTTTTCCATGCTCCAAGTAAATGAAATAGTAGTGTTTGAAACTTATCATTTTTTGTATTGAAAAAAAATAAAAAATATTGTAAATAGTATTTATATTTTTTTTTTTGTTATAGATTTTACAAAAATGGCTGACAACATATACAACGCCACAGAAGAAATTATCACAAATGTACAGCAAAGCGAACTTTCCAAGTAAGTAATATATGTTTATATAATTGTTTTATAATCACATAATGTCTCGATTTCTTATGGCTTGGTAGAAAGTAAATTCAGATATAGTACTCACTTAGTACTTAGTAATTAAGTACACGAAATAGTGATATGCTTACCCTACTCGTCTATTTACTGACCGTAATTAAACATTAGTGAGAAACTTTTAATTTACGTTCATACTTTGTTATAAATTAGTTTGAGTTCACATAATATATGTAAAAGTAACAAATATCTAATTAACGTAATTTAGACATTTTTTATTAAAGGTCGGAAAGTAGGTACAAGAAATTTTTCTTCCCCTTTGAAACTTCAGAGGTAATTAGGCTCTTTTTCTCTCTTTGAACTTTGAATATAAAAAATATTAAATAATAATAACATAATAATAATTACGTTCATTTAAGAAACCTATATACTTTGTTCTTTTTAAAAGTTCCGTTTTCCTCAATTAATATTCAAAGGAGTGTTTAAAAACTTTCAAAGCTTTAACAAAAGTCTCTATAGACATGTCCGAGGCAAAATGATTTCTTTAAAGTACATTGAGATGGCGCAGTATTAAATTTCTTTTAAAATTTTATCAAAAACTAATTTTTTGTGTACGTCCTCACACATATAAAGAGTTTCCGGGTGCCATTGAGTGTGACCCTTGTTATACAGAAAAACAATAAATTGAAAAAATTTATGAATTATTACAATAAAATAATAGCACTCTGTACCCGTGCCTATACACGACACGGTTTTTATACGAAGTACTTACAATTGTTAAAAATCCAAATGAAATTATTACTTAAAAATGTGTCCGCCTAAACTTATAAATGAATGGAAGATAAACTGAAAAAAATAATACTAACTCAATTTATCTATAATAAATGTAAATTGTTTTATTCCGAACAGTTTTAGAATATATCTAATTGGTATAAGTTTCTGCTTGTTATGCTTTTCTTTATAACTGTTTTCTTGAAAACTGAACAAGATAAAAAGAACAGTCTTGCATATTCTTTAATACTTTACTACTACACAATTTACTTTGAAATGTCTTTTATATAACGGTAGATATGAACTTGTACTGAGACATCGTATCTAGTAGATTAAGAAAATAAAAAGAAAGAAGGGTAAGAAAAGAATTAGAAATAATTTATTGTATTTTAAACCCTTCTCATTGTATTTAATATTTCCCAGGTTTTCTCCAACACTCCTGACTTTTGCCGCCGTAGTGACTGGTATTATTATGGTAATCGGATTATTTGGTAATCTGCTCACAGTCGTCGCTCTCTTGAAGTGTCCGAAAGTAAGAAACGTAGCCGCAGCATTCATTATTAGGTAAGTAAAATAAGTAAATAAGTTAGATATTAAATGACGTATTTGAAAAGAATGTTTTCGTTACTAACATCAATAAGAGGAAATGATTCCATCTAGTTCTTAAGGCTTCAATAAGCAATTTGTATGATAATTTAAGATTCTCTTTGATAAGGAATGAGGATGTCAATGACAGACGTATTGGAAAATTCTTAACAGACTCGATCGATCAGGTAAATTGCCGGATCAATGCCATTCGATTCAATATTAGAAACTTATTCAATATTATTATTTCCTTTTACGTATAAACTCGCCGTTACTCGTGACTCGATCTGTGTACAAACGTTTTCTTTTTTACTGTTAGGATAACTAAGTAATAAATAGCCTTCCATATTTATAGGTATCATGATATTAGTTTTTCAAATTCATCCAGTAGTTTTGAAAATTAGGCTGTTTAAACAAACAATCTATTTCGCTTTATAATATTATTATAGTAATACACATGTACAACTCGGGCACTTCTGCAAAAGTCCTGTTTCATTTCAATTTCAGTCTCTAGAGAAATTTAAACATATAAGATCCCTAATTCATTTTGTTCTTGGAACGGTTTTATTTCGTGACTTTAAAACTATAACCATTTGTTACTGAGACAATAAATAATGAGACGACGCAAACCAACACGCGAACGTGAGTATAAGATATATACATATGAATGACTTCAAACCCTTAATAACCTTCTTCTTTAATTTATTATAAAAATGTCACAGTATTGTGTAGACAACGATATCATTAATCATTATTAAACTTCCTTACATCGTTCACGCTTTTATCTTCGTTAACTAATAATATATGTTCAATATTTTCTTAGAATTTTCCTTAGTTTAAATAGTATTCAGAATTATTCAGCTCACAAATGTTTTGTTCTTTCAATGACAATGTAGTGTAGTTCTACTGTTTTAGCTGTATGTTAACATAAACATTTTCTTTCAGCCTATGCATCGCAGACTTCCTCTTCTGCGCCATAGTTCTACCATTCGCTATATCAGGCTTCTGGACTCGAACCTGGTCCCACGGGGGCGCTCTTTGCAAACTTGTACCGTTTCTGAGGTATGGAAACGTGGGGGTTTCTCTCTTGAGCATAGCCCTCATTACACTTAATAGGTGAGTCGCTTGAGATTTGGATTATACACAGACATTCAATACATACTTGTTGATTTGTTAGATCAATCAGATTCACAACCTTAGCTATAATTATTTAAAAAAAAACTATTTCGAAATTTGTATTTTTAAATGTAACAGAGACAAATTAAACAAATAACGTATTTTTAACTCTCTTGTGTATTTGACCGTTTAATAATAGATTTTGAAAAATATTATCCAAAATACTAAATTTTTAAAATTTTATAAACATTTTTTTTTATTTATATAAATACTTTAATAAGAGAGTTTGAAGAATAGAATCAATTATTTTTCAAATATATTCTTTAAAATTTGAGCAATTTGATACAAAGTTAGTGTAATTTTATTTCTATAAAAACATAGTATTTGACAATCAGGAGTAATTGAAACGTCTCTCTTTACTAATGCAAATAAAATGTATTTTATGCATGTTACTGAGACTGCGTGACTCACGAACAGCTTATTTTAAGTATATAGATAGTGAGTCATGAATACAACATAATTATTTCTTATAACAATATTATTTCGAATTGTTTTATAAATTTAAACGATACGAAATGTTCCTTTTGCAATCATATATCATATGTGAAGATACTGTGTCTATGTCGTCAGTACTTACTGTTACTTTATGTACTATATGTTACATATTGTTAAATCATCCGTAACATTTTATTGAACCAACATTTTAAACAATAAAATATATTACTTAAGTTTATAGGGCATTGTGATTGTCATTCATTATTTGCAAGAAATCGTGTCAAAGGGAATAAGGCCCCAGAACTTACTATTTCGTTACTATAATGTTAAATTCGACATTTAATATTATATCAGGAACTCATTTAGATTTTCGTTGATCAAACATTTTGAACTCTAGAATCTATTAACTATTCAAGCAAGAAATGGAATATTATTTGGTCGTGATAGGTCTCGGTGCAATACAAAAGATTTAATTAGCTCTGGAAAATAGTGAAGCTAAATTATAAATAGGAATTTACAGCGCGACCTTTTATATAGAAATACTTTCTACTGTGAACGAGACATTAGCTCAAAAATGACAATTGAAATAAATTGAACATAATAAATTATAAATAAATGACATTAAACATATTTGTACATCTTTCAATGTCATTACTATACTGCAAAGATTGAAATATTTTTTAAAGACGAAATAACTGTTGTAAATACTAATAATAGAATATTGTAAAGAAGATATAAAAAGACATTTTCTATTTAATTTCACAGTCATTCAATTTCATTCAATTTTATGGCAGTCATTATGCAAAATAGAAATTCATTGTAAAATCTAAGACTTTTTTATGCTTTTGGTACTTTGCATTTACTATCGCACTTAATTTGATATATTACGATATTAATTCCACTAAGTATGTTCTTTTAATTATCTAACTACAAACAATTGTTTTTATTATTCAATGTATAGAAAAACAAAGTACAATCACGTCTGATGTGAAGAATTAGGAAAAGGGCCATACTTCAGGCGCAGGTGTCTTCAGTGTTTCTGACAATAAAACCACGTACAATAATTTTGTAGTTGAATATATTTTAGTATAAAAGATATATTATTAGTTTACTAGCGCTATGTTATTTATATATGTAATAAAATGAACGTGTTATCTTCAAATTGTCGCCGGAGTTACAAGATCAAGAGTACAAATTGATGATATCGTTATTTAAATAAATTGCCTTGAAAATAAGACAAAAATCTTTAAATAACTGAGATATTGAGATCACACGAGATGTTGTATTTGTATGCGATGTATAATTTAATTCTTCTTAGAACCATAGTAAAACGTAAAGTAAATACTTTTCTCCATCTACATATATATGACATTTTCTTTGTGTGCTAGCTATGCTTGACTGACTCAACCACTGCACTGATCAAGCTGAAACTTTGCATAAGGAATTTGAATGATTCCCACCGCACCCACGCACCCAGTTTCTATAACTCCTGAACAGTAACTTCTGTCAATCTGTCCATTTATTTATTTGTTTATATCTATTGCCTAATAAATGTATGTTTTATGGCTAAGCTGAGCTATTTTATAAGGAAAGCGCCTGGGAGAGAATACAGGGTACTTTCAACACAAAACGTTTCGGGCGATTATATTACTGTAGACTATAATAAACTACGAATAGTTTATTTCTAGAATTATATAATATTTATTAATTAAAAGTACTATAATATTGTAGGAACCTAAAATTGACAAGAACAAAGTAATTTGGTTCCAGGTGTATCTATGTTCAAAGATTTGGACAATGAGTGATGTCGCCTAGGGCTTAGAGCGGCTCTGTATTTGTAAATTATACTCTGATTTATGTTTTAATATAAGTAATGGATGGACTATTTTAACTTCTAATTAGAATTTACATTTGGATTTTAGAAATTTAGTCTATGTTTATAAATAATATTAATAAGTTTTATTTGTTTATTATTATTTATAACTCGTTTTCATTCATCAGTTTTATACCGTTTTATTAAAAACGAATATTTTGAATACATTACTACACATTTAAATGACTCAACTCTACTCTTTGATACCCGGATTGGCATCAAAGTAATTAATTTCGGAATAAGTTTTCAAAATAACCAGTTAAAAGCAGCAATTTCATCTTACTTTCACCAGATGGCGTTGACGTATATAGTACATTCCTATAAAATATATATTTCTTCCAGATACATAATGATCGCGCACCACAGCTGGTACGGGCGCGTGTACCGCAAACACAACATAGCTCTCATGATTGTGTTCTCGTGGATTTTCTCGTACGGAATGCAGATACCTACCCTTATAGGAATCTGGGGTACGTAAACTAATTTATATAAAAATAAAATATATTTTTAGTGTTTTTAATTATCTAATAATTAATTTATAGACGTTACATTCATAACTATATTTGATCAATAGAATAAAAAAGTCTTTATAAATTATTCATGAAGATTTTACTGAATTGCACAATAGGTGCCTAAAATACACAGAAAAATAGTCGGTGTAAAAGCACTGCAAGGATATTTATTCTTTATTCAACGAATCAAAGGAAAACAGGCCAGCGTTTTGCTTTGAAATGGACAAAGAATAGCGCAAACAAAGCTTTTATTCATATAGAAACACTCGTTTAATGGATAGTTGAGTTTATGAGACATTCAACATTTTAATGTACTAACATTCTTGATCCTACTTGCTCAGGAGAGCGTGAGACAGTGAGCGTGACTTCGGAGCCTAACGCATCGTCGAGTCGAGTCGATTATTAGAATTATACTCACATAATTTAAAATAAAAACTAAAATAATATGATCAATTCTGAATTATATATGTAACTCACGTTAATATTATTTAAATTTGTCCGACTAGTTTCGAACGATAAGTTTAGTTGCGGAATCGCGGCGTGAAAAGTTCATGCCACGATTCTGACATGCTCCGGGCTTATGAATAAAAGAAAGTAGTCGTCTAAAATCTGATAAAATTGACGTGAGTACAGCCGGTTAATTATATATAATAATAATAATTCTCAATTATTTTATAAAATTAGCATATTTCTTTACGTGTATGTTATAGCTTTTGGATTATTATAGCGTATAAAATAAATTTTACGCCTGTCTTTATAGGTAATTAAGTATCAAAGTTTGCAGACACCACGAGTCGTATTAACTAAATCAGTGAAGTAGTAAGCCTCCTAAATTACATCTGTATTCCTCAGAGTCTAATAAATTTACATTTCATTTAACTACAAACTGTTTTAAACAATCACTTTATGATTGTTTGACTAAATCACAAGCACGCAACTAGAAACACATATTATATCCTGATATTTTTTTAATAAATATAATATATATAATTTATTAACACAGACAGGAAAAATCTGTCAATTCTAGAATACAATATTCTACCTATTCCTTGACAAATATTAGTTATTTAAAAATTTTAGTAACTTTAATATTAAAAAACTTTAATAAATATATTAATTAAAAAGTCTCTGTTGTCGTACACTATTATTGAATAGTAGTAACCTCCTTGTTGACTAGAAGCAAAAACGTTTATATGCTAATTCTAAAGAGAAAATATTAAATTAATACAAAATGAAGCAATAAGAGCAATTAATACAAAAAGAAGCAATAATAAAGGTGTTAATTAAATATATATTTCTTTAAACAGGAAAATTCGACTATGATCCAGAACTAGGAACTTGTTCCATAGTTACAGATGAGTTCGGACGTTCAGCTAAAACTGCTCTGTTCGTGATCGCCTTCATTGTGCCCGCATTGCTTATTTTTATTTGCTATGCCAGAATATTTTGGGTCGTGCACAGGTAAATATAAAAAACTACTTCTTTAATTCAGTCTTTTTTATAAATGCTTAGATTATACAGAGATCTTAATTCTGGTTAATTGGTGCTAGTTTATTTACATATCTTAAATGAGGTTTCAGTTACTCGAATGTTATTCAAGATGTCCTAATCCTGAAACGGGTATCTCGTAACGTGTTAGATAGTTAGAGATAGTTTTGGTAAACCTTTCAAGGCAGAACTTTTGCTAGTATTTCCAGCGTTCTTGAGATGTTATAAACAACTCGGTAATTACTCGTGACTGAAACATCTGAATCTAAGAGTTTTCTGATATCTGGTTAGATGAGGCAGGTAATATGAATGTTTTATGTACTAAAGCGCTTCCCTTATCTTTATGGGACAAGAACAAATGGGGAGCTGACGTTTTTATACTATATTAAGTTTTACGGGGTCATAAAAATGTATACTTACCTTGCCTATCTATGGGGTCAGGCGACGATTGCTTGTTTTGTGGGAAAATAAAGATTTTTTTCTTAAATTTGATTTTTTATACACCTGGGTATGTTTATGACAAATTATATTTTAAGCGCATCTTTCATTTATCTTTCGAGTCTTTATATTCATATTTTATAATAAACACATATAATAACTACATCCAATAATAACGTGTACTCTGTTCAGTTCAGAACAAAGAATGCGGGAGCACCAACGCTCTCAAAACACCAATCCAGTGACCCTCAACTCCACCGACAAACGATCAACAATAAAGGACACGAGAGAGACGAAGGCGCGTCGCAACGAGTGGAGGATAACGAAGATGGTCCTCGCCATCTTCCTGTCCTTTCTCGTGTGCTATTTGCCCATCACTATCGCGAAGGTCGCCGATAGTCACGTACATTTTCCCGGTGAGTTGATTTACTTGTTATTCAATTTGCGTATCCCATTTTTGTTTAATGTTTCACTCGGAGAAACCGAAATGTAGAGCTTTTAGAGTTACAACTTACAATTTTACTCGCAACTTTAATTTTATAACGTCGCTATAAAATGTAAGGGGCTATGTCGCCTGCAGCCTTCGAGAACATAAAAATACAATAACTTTAATATACCTAAGTTACGATTAGAAACATTAACACAAACGAAAAATAATAAAGATTAAAAACTTTTAGAACATCGTAATCTCAGAATCATTTTATAGAAATCCCTAAATTCGTTTTTATATACTTTATATATCTTATATTAATATCAACAGAGCTCAACATAGGAATTAATAATAACCGATATAATTGTGATTCCAGTATTCCACATAGCGGGCTATCTCCTGCTGTACGCGAGCGCGTGCGTGAACCCGATCATCTACGTGATAATGAACGCTCAGTACCGCGCGGCGTACGCGGCGGCGCTGTGCTGCTCGCGGGCGGCGCCCTCCAGCGGTGCGTATCCCTCCTCGCCCGCAGGCCACCAGCAGCGCACCTCCGCGCAGCCCTCCTATGTCAGAACCTGAAGGTACTGTCGCTTGTCCGGGGCTGTGTCGTGTCCGTTTGTGTGGGCCTTTATCCATCGTCGCTTGCGTATCACGATTACCCGACGCACGAGAGCACTGCCTTCCTGTTTCAGAACGTGGCTTACGGTGGCTGCCGATATTAAAATATGTAACTTGTAGGATGTTAAAAATTTTAGTTTAATGACGGATTTGAGGTGACTCGAGAGCAGTGACCATATTTCTCATACACTGACACAATGAGATGGTATTAATATTAGTTCAATATAGACGATATAGATGATCGATCACATTCTATTATAATATCTGTCCTTTCTTTTCTTTTCTTTATATTTAATTATGTTTAACTTAACTTTTTTCTTTATATCTCGACATCTACTTCTTACAAACAAACTTTTGCCTCAATAATTAGTTTCATTCTTTTAGAGAAATGGAAAGAGCGTCACGGGTACAGCTTCAGCAACACACGAACGGTTTTAAGCCAAGTGTCGCTGGGGGAGTCGAGAGCAGACCCTCGGGGATCCATGACTTCCGGAAGATAGAACCTGGCTCGAGGAGATCTAGCTTCGGTCCGAAAAACGAAACGGCTACCAGCGGTTTGGGGTCACAGAGAAACTTGAAGGTCACGAGATTTGACTTGGATTGATGTGTCGCTTTTTAGCACGACGTAATAAAGATTATATTTTTCACTTCGTACCATTACATACAGTATTTTATACTAAAGTAAGTAGCACTCTGCACTTTGCATTATATAGAATACTAAAGAAAATTAGTATGGATTCTATAATAATTTTATGATAACGAGATTGCCTTTAATTATTTATTATGATATCTAGTACCTCTATGACGTTACAGAAACAAACTGTATGAATATCTTACCTAAATGACATTTACTTAAGAAAAAATATTAAGACACTTCTCCGTCCTGCTAACTAGCGACACTATTAGTTTGGTTATGTATATAGTTAGGTACCTATTTATAACAAGATTAAATAATATTGTTTATGTATTATGATCATAAAATGAATTGAAATGTATAAATTTATAAATATAAGATTTAAATCAAATTATAATCCTTCTAAACCTAGCCTTAGTAATTTAATAGCGAATACAATTTGGCTGTTAAGAAATAGATAGATATTAAAATAAGAAAGATTACGCATTCCATGATATTATTAAATCTCTCAAAACATTCCAATAATAAAATTTATTTGGTAAATAATAATTTATTATGTACTGACCAAAGATTATGTGTATTTTGAGCCTGTAAATATGTTTTAAATGTTACCAGCTCATATTATTTACTTGTATGACAATTTTATTTTAAGCCTAGCAATGAAATTGTATAAGACAAATTGACTCCTAGTGTAAATTTAAGAATTTGCTATATATGTGTTTTAATTATTATACAGTATTCGCTCTAGATACTTTAAATTGTAATATCTTTTAAAATTTTCCTATTACATGTTTCTTTTATCTATTTCTATGTTATAATACAATGCCATATTAAATCTAAGAATTTAAATCCCATTAGCTTCCCAAATAATTAAGTATAAAATTAGGTTATGAATATAATTTATTTTGTGAAATATTGGAGATTGTTAAATAAATTGATATAAAAAATATATTTTTTCTTTTATTTACTGCAATAATATCATTATACTGTCTATAAAGAATGTACTGGAATGTCCTGAGAAAACTAAAATATTTATATCAAAGACTAAATTACCTACCATTTATTATTAAATTAACTAACATTTATGTCATTATTACATGCGATGGATATCAATCAACTAACGAGATATCAAAATATCGATTTATATAATTACTTATGAAAGACATGATCTTACCTAATTGTACGGAACGTTTCCTGGCCCTTTTTGTATGTATGTATCTAAAGAAAGTTTTAATTTAATTAAACATCCAATTAAGTTTATTATAAATATTTACGTCACGAGTCCATCTGTTCATAAGAAATAAAGCCCTGACGTACTCATTACACTTTCCTAAGATCTGTCATTATGGTAGATTATATTGTCAGCAAATTTCAACCCATGACTAAAATACTGATTGTTTAACAACCAAGGATAATAATTTATCGTTCTGGGCCTTACTTCAAAACTATATCATTTTAGAGCCGCTTACTACAAAGCTATACCATTCTTCAAGATAAATTAGAAGAGCAGACTTTAGATTGTCTCAATTTTTCGCCAAACTCCTGCCCATAGATCAGAATTTTCAGCAATTCTTTCCTAGTTTTGGAACAACTTATTTCAACAAAGAAAAATACTCCCATGCTGCAGCTTTCAATAACAGAATTAGAAACAATAAAGTATCATAAGTGCATCGATAATAATGTTCAAAATTAATAATAAAAAATACATACTCATTAGTTTTTTTAACTCATTATTTTTTTACTCATTAATTGACGTCAGATTTGAAATGGGTCTAATTTTGAAGACATAATTTTGTTCTTTAATGACAATAAGCTTGTATCTATAATAAGCATTTTGCAATAAAAGCTTTAAAATTAAAACAACCACTAGCTCCATAAATCACTGAAGAAGAGCGGATAAATAGGATAAATATGCGTAGGCATGGTGTCCCCTTTTGAGAGTGACCGTTGTGAATATAAATTATAAGTAAATAAATATATTAAATATTTGTTATGTTTTCTCGACAAAATGTGGAAAACTCTTCCGTTCACAACACCTATAGTGACAAAACACAGATTAGGCATGATAAATATAATACGAAAAAATATGACGGACACATATTTCATTAAAACGAATTCTAGTTAACTAATTAGCTAATTAAAGGTTTAGTTAACGAATTGAAACTAAGACTAATTCTAATAAATTCTATTGTGTTTTTGTTGGTATTCATTAGAACTATTAAAAATAAATTATAACGAGTTAAAGTTTTTGAACCGTTTAAGAAACTGTCAACAGTCAAATCAATTTACAATGACAGAAGTGAAATTGTAATGGCTATTGCATATAAAGTGTAGATATAATTCATGAAATTTATTGTTTAATGTGATGAAGTTTTGGGTTTAGTGTGTGTTATTTAGTATAAAATTTTTTAGGTAGACCAAATATACAGATTTGTGTATATAAGTATCTTTTATTAGAATAGTAAAAACAACTTCTAAAAAATGGACGTAGTCGGAAGCGAAATCGGTCAAAAAATGCGAGTAAGTATTCAATATAAGCAGATGTTATGTAGAAAATCCTTAAATTTATATAAGGTAGTCTCCATTTATTTATTTATATAAATTTTAACACTTAAGAGAACCAAACTAAAACTATAAATAAAAGTGATTAGAATGTTGGTGCAATGTTAATTTACTTATTTTTAACAAACTACATACTAACGCTAAAGATGTTAAAGTTTTAATGTAATAAATTAAGATAATTTTTAAATTCGTAACTTTATATACAGTTGTGTTATGTTTTAATATCATTTGTATATTTGTATATTTTATTGATTATTTTCAGTCTGCCATCAAGGCTAAACTGACTGAATTGGGATGTTATGTGGGTAAGCAACATTTTTACAACTAATCTATTCAAAACAAATTTGCAAACTGTTAATGTTACCTGTTACTATCCTATATGTATGTACACAGATGATGAGCTTCCCGATTATGTTATGGTTATGGTTGCAAATAAACGCACGCGGGCTCAAATGGAAGATGATTTACAGCTATTTCTTGGTGACAATACAGAGTTATTTGTGAACTGGTTGCATCAAGTACTGAAGAAACTTCAGGAAGTCACTGTTGCAGCACCGTTGAGTAAATACCTTTTTATTATTACTGTATCAACTTTTACATTAAACATTTTCAATATTGTGTATATGATATTGAAGTAAATTGGTGTTCTAGTTTTTTTTATCGTTAATATGTTGTTTTAATGAATAGTTAAATTTTTTAGAATCTGATAGTAAAAAAGACAAGTCAGAATCCAAAGAAAAAAAATTAAAAGATAAAACAAAAAAATCTGAAAGTAAAAAATCCAAAAAGAAGGACAAAGCGAAAGAGAAGGCTCGTAAAAAAGAAGATAAAAAGACTCACAAAAGTAAGAAAAAGAACAAGCATGAGATGATTCGTCCAAACATACCACCGCTGTTAATGAATATGGAAAAAGACTCAGAACCATCTATAACTGATGTATTTGCTGGTCAAATATTAAAAAACCATGGTGTATTACTAGAACCTTATAAAGACAGCACAAACGATTCCAAAGTAGAATTAAAAGAACCAAAACGTCTTGTTGTTCCTATAATAGACCCGGCCACAATCACGCAACCAGAAGTTACTCCAAAAGAAGGTATTAAGGCTAATGAGAAATTAATTATAACTAATGTAGCGACGACTGAAGAACATAAAAATGAAATAACTCAAATAGAAACAAAAATACAAGGCTTGAAGAAAAAATTAGCTGAACAGCTTGACTCCATGTCAGATGATGAGGACTTTTTAAATATAAGGACAGAAGCCGAAGAACTGATGAATGATTTTGCTGAAGATGTTTTTAAGGTAAAAATTTATAATTATCTGTCTAGGGAAATATGAAAACAAAAAGAAGTATTTAAGGTTCATACTACCATTTAAATAAAGAAATTTACATACTGCCTTTCTTAGAGATATTAATAGTATTTTAAAAAATGGTGTGATGGATGGCCAATCACTATTTTTTAATGTTCTTACAAATAATTTTAAATTTATTCACTAAGTGATACCAATCAACCTTTAAATGAAAGTATAATATTGTTTCAGGAAATATCACAACCTCCCCCGGCTACACCGCCCCTACGCCGTAAATCCCCCACCCCCCCTAAATCTGATTTACCAACAAAACCCATAGCACCAAAGGAAATGGACACCTTGCCTCAAATAGAACTCAACCTTCCCAAACGCCCAATTCGCGACCGGCTCGGAGCTCGAGAAATCCCAAAACCAGTGGAAACGAAAGAAATTGAAACTAAAAAACCAGAAAGTCCTGAAAGGTTGTTAATTCAAGTATAAGGTAGTAAGAATGATGCCATATTTATGTAATTAGGATTTATGAGGTCATGTTTTATTAACTCCTGTTTGTTGTTGATTTTTTTGGGCTTGAAAATGTATGTTATATATATGCTATTAATTGGACATTTAAACATATGAATAATTTTTTAAATTTTAATTATGAACTGTTGAATAGAATTATTTATATAATTATAGATGAGCATTGTTTATAACATTATTGATATCAAACTTTTTGTCTTATAATTGAAAGATTTAATAATAGTCGTATAAGTATTAATTTATTATTTTAGAAATGAAAATATAGTATCAAAGTCCCCGTACACATAATATATATCATGATGATAAAAACATATTGTTTGAAAGAAAACCTTTAATATTTTATAAGAATGTCCCCTTTTATCTCATAGTATTTTGTTAAAGTGTTGCTCTCAAGTTAATTATTTATAATAAATTTCAGATTTACGCCAGAAAAAGATCCTAAAATGAAACCACAAACCAAGTCAGCTAGAAGTCGATTGGGAAGTCATTCGGAACAAAAAAAAATATCTGTCTCTCAAGATAGTTCGGAAACATCTGAGGGTACAAAGAGACTTACTTCAAAGTGAGTTTATATATATTTTAATATATATTTTAATTTAAATTGTGCATTAAATTTTTATTTATTATATGAAATACTTAATTAATGTTGCTTGCTGAAAAATATTCAAACCTAGTATCACAACTTCAAAGAAGAGAGCTTTAAACAAGCTACTTAGTCTTATAAATTAAAGGCTCGTTCACTCAGAATGGCAAAAAGCATTTAGACTGTTGAGATTCTTGTTCCCTGCTAGAGTGATCGAGTTGAACTTCTTTCAACCTCCATCTCCTCTGTTAAAACCTGATGGATTTAGTAGAGGAGGTAGATAGATGAATGGACAGTAAGTTTTTTGCGTTATAGTCATGAACGGGTGCTGCTTGCGATGGCTGGTTGTCTTTTAAGCTAAATTGCAATATTTATTGATTAATACTCATTTATATTGAATTGATTACGACGACTCTAGAGGTTCGTTAAAAGCAGTTCAATGTTTTGACGTTTGTGAAACACTGATCACAATAAAACAAAAATTCCCGGCTGAGTTTGTTGTTTGGTTCTCGGCATCCTTGTAGCCCTAACTTTTAATTTGGAGAGGGTCCAGAATGGCTTATTTCGATAAGTATGATATCAATATGGACCCTCCTGACTCTTCAAATTGACGTACACAATCACTGATATGGATACAAAGTGGAAAAGTTATAAATAAACAAATAAATAAGGAATAAATAAGGCTATAAAAAAATCCACGGTGCAGCTGTGCGGTGCAAGCTGCAGCGATGCAGAACGAACGTTGTCAGTTTCCGCATAGGGCAATGAAATTTATCTTAAAGTTACAGCGACAATCCCTTGTGTAATTAGAAAGAGAAATTTCCTACTACTAAGTGCTCAAAGGTGCTGTGACCCCCCGCCCGCAGGCTCCCCCCCGGCGCGCGCGCTCGCTCGTGTCTGTCCGTCGTGCGCGTGAGGCCCCGCCCCCGCGCGCCCGCACACGCCTCCAGCCTGCTGCTGCGGGCGGTCGCCGACGCACACAAGAGCCTGCTTAATGTTAGTCACATCATAACATTTTATTTTCTAGCACTACTATTTTCAAATATATACATTTAGATTCGAATTACTACATTCAGAGGTTACTCCCTGAAAACGATCACACTCTGATACAATTAAGTACTTTTTTTTATTATCAATTTAGAATATTAAAGCGTGACTTGGATTTTCCAATCAGTGATACTGACCGGTACCGGACATTTACAGATACCGCCCAAAATAGAAACAGAATCTCACAAGGTCAAACGTGCGCTAGTGCTGCCGATGCGACGCGCGGTAGAAGCCAAGAAAATTGTCATACAGGTGCCCGTGGACACGCAGTCGGATAGCCAAGGGGATACCATCAGCCTGGGGGAGGATATTGACCTAGAGGAGAAGAGCTCGAAGTGAGGAAAATATATATTTGGGTTAAAATGTATATTTAAATATTTACCCAGCTACTATCTAATTGATTAGTCTTCACATGCTATTGTGACCGGGGTTCAAATTTATGAACTAAATCCCTTTCTCCTAATAAATAAAAAAGACCTCTTAATGTCGATGTAGTAATTATTGGTAACTATTTCAGAACCTCAAACGATGTAAATGATAAGGAAACATTCAAACCACATTCTATTACAAAAGTGATCAAAAATACAGAATATGTACCCGCAACTGCCTCCAGCTGTGATGAGGACACCTTAATGGAGACTATGTGAGTATTATTAACAATAATAATATAAATATTCAAAACTATTTTTGAGCTATAAGTTTTATAATTGAAGTTAGCTTATAGTCAATCCATTCCTAAAAAGTTAAAACAAATTTTAATTATGTTTTCAGCAACATCCATAATCCGACTGTTGATAAAGACAAGGACACACAGTTCATAGTCACAATGGATGGATACCATCCCAACGCTTTTCTAGCAAAGAAACTCTTAACAGAGGGACTTCTAGATGAAGAAAATAAAGATACAAAGGAACCACTAAATGAGAAGACAGAGAAAAAAGTCGATGATACGAATAAACGTGAAATAGAGAAGAAGGAAGAAATGAACCACAAGAAAAGACTGTCTAATACCAGCGAGGAAAGTAACACACAAGTCATAATCAAAAGAGAGGAACAAATTCAAAAAGAGATTATAAAATGTAAGGAGGTAATCCAAAAAAAACAACTCGAAAAAAGAAAAAATGAAACGGACAACGCTAATAAATCTCCACCGGTGAAAAAGAGGAGAGCCTCTCCCATAGTTTTCGACGTGGACAAAAAGAAGGAGAAGGAGCCGGAGCGAACGAGAGAGAGAACGGTCAGCGCCAGTAGCGACGGCCACGTGACCTTAAGTACTACGGCCAGCGCTCATAAATTTGATTCCATTCCGCCGCGTAAGTACAAAATAATAAGATTACAAAATAATTGTTAATATAATCTGTATATATTTTATCGTTATTACTGTGTTAGTGTCCGCGGCGGAGCGCAAGACGGTGTGGTGTCGTACGTTCCCGCTGTGTCGCTACGGCTCGTCGTGTGTGTTCGCTCACCCGCGCTGCAAGTTCCTGGCGGCCTGCACGCGCCGCGGCTGCGTGTACTCGCACGCGCCCGGAACGCTCGGCGCCGCAGCGACACAGCCGCCGGTACTAGGTCGGTGTTCGAAATTCAAATTATCATTACACTTTTGAATTATGTACCGACTCTCCGTATAACTTGTCGTTCTATATTCAAATTATCCAAATATATTCCAAATTCAAATGTTATATTTTTAAAATAAATTACTTAATTATGATTACAGTTGCTTCGGATAAATCGACTACTGTATCAGTGTAATTTTTAATTTAATATAAAAATATCTTTAATTTAATATTCCTATAAAACGTTTAATAAATATTATATTAATAAATATTGTAGTAAAACATCCCAAAGTATAAATAATAAATTTATTATAATAATTATTTTCTTTACAGCTTCCCACGTGGTCCCCGCAGCGAACTACAAAACTATATCCAACGCCACATTACCCAGCACGTGTAAATTTTATCCGAACTGCGTGAACCCCAGCTGCCACTACTACCACCCGAAGCCCTGTAGATACGGGAAGGCCTGCGTTAACAAAATTGAATGTAATTTTTATCACAACGATGTACCCTCTAAGTTTAAGTACTCTGTGTAGAAATAATGAAATATATAAGATTTGATTTATTTGTTTTTTTTATACTATAATATATTTCTTGTACTGTTAGTACAAACCTCACTGGGCTCTATACAAACATATACGGTATAATTGTACTTTAGATACCCTACGGAAGCCATATTGATTACAAGGACACGAGAAACAGATAGTGAGCCTTATTAGCTTCTACATAAAGACCATAATAACAAAACGTCTATGTTAATATATTAAATATCACTAGCGACCAGAAATGATGTGATGATTATTTTATTTGTGGGATTATAAATGTTTATAATAAATTAAACAGTTTTGAATTAAGTATCAGTGTTAGTAAAGTCATCTCAAGGTTATTCTCGTACCTCAAAATGACAAAAATTAAGAAAATTTGCCACTATAAGAAAATATAAATTCATTATTAATATACATATTAAAAATAATATCGTATAATATCATCCTGCCCATATTACAACTATGTATCTTCGATTTACCAGATCTCATAGATTTATGGAATAAAATTTACTATAAATACTACATAACAAATATATATAAAATATATATTAAACAAAAATTGCACTAAACTTCACAAGGACTCGCCTAACATACTTTTTAAGTGTCTTACTAACAAACTTTTCTTTAATACATGTTTTAAATGACAATATCAAAACATAACATACATTATTTAAAAAATCATATTCTTCCACGCTCTTTTATCATTCGTAATATTTTTTTCCTCACATGTAGTTCTTAAGGTGCAACCATTCACACATTGATGATAGAAGAATGATAGAAATACAAAATAAAACAAAGTATTTTGATAACTCATCATAGTTTTATGTTACATGTCAAATGGCAGACTACAAATTTATTTTTTCTATACTCCAGTCCACACGAACGATATGTTTGTTACTTCTTAGATAAGAACATAATAGATCTCATTTAATTAAGTGTAAAGTAACTCCTATACAAGCTTCATGTCGTAGCTTTGGCTTTTGCTAAGAGAAGCAGAATTTTTTAAACAAACTTTTATTCCCCTTCTACTCCTATTTCACGTAACTAATATGTTACATATGAAGAAAAATTATAAATCAAGGCCAAATCTGTAAAACCCAATTGGTATGTATTAATATTTCGGGCTCAGATTTGTTACTTCCTATATCAGTCTCTTTTGGTATATTATACTACGAGCAAAAACATTCCATTTCCTGTTTTAAGACAACACTTCTATCGTTATTATAGATGTATAGATTAATTATTGATATATTTTAAATGTATCTTAATCATAACTAAGTCATTACTTCATTATTAAACTCATTGATTAAAAATAAAAACATAATATTTATAGTTAAGTTTCCACTTTAAGATTAAGATGTTTATTATAAAATTATTTTAAAAAAAGTTTTAATAATTTTCTTAAAAAAATGTTTTTTTCGTAAAATAAATAAAAAAAACATTTATAAAAAGTTTGTACATAAAATTGATTACTTTATTTTAATATATAGTTAAAGCTAATCAAGCATCGAACAATAAAAATATTCAACTCGTCCCAGCTCATTTTAAGCAAATTGTAGAAAAAAAATTAGAACGTCTTTTTGAACTTTTTTGCTGACGTTATAAATTGCCAGTACTTAATGTAATAAAATAGATTAGAAAACATCCTCATGTCCCTACTTCATGTCCCGCAGCCGTAGTACTCTCAACACAACGCAGAGGAATGTATACCTACCAATAATAATACATATATAAAAGCAGTTTTTATTTCAAACAAACAAAGGAATCGAGTGATAACAGGTAAGTAGTTATTAAAACAATTGATATGATAACTAATATTGAAGTAGAAAAAAATAAAATTTCTAAACATTAATACTCATTTTTAAAATATACAAACAAATTTCCATTATTTGTCCCTTATTTGGGGATTTAATATGTTCTGCTTCTAGAAGGCGATTCATTACATTAAACATAAAATTATTATATTTGCGTGAGAGATTTCTCTTACTCGGTCTTAACCATGAATATAAATTCGCTTCCGCAACACACGGGAACAAGTGTCTACTGCTCCTTCTATATCTGATACCTTTTCATTCTTGTTCTAGATGATGTAATGGTTGGCTGTATGTTTTTGGTTATTTTTGGTTAGCATTGTGGAGGACACTGGTGATTGAACTGGCTGATCACTGTGTATTGATCTTGAATAGCTGTTATAAAACAGTTAAGAAAACGTAATCTATCTCTCTATCTCCTAGTTATAAAAACGTCATCTCCTAGTACAACAACTCCCATTACTACTATTTTTCTTTCTGCTTTTAATCATCGTTTTCTTTTTTTTATCCGTATCTACTATTATCTATTAAAAGGTTCGGTTTCTCTACTACTCATTTAATTAAAGTCTTGAAGTCTTCTTTAAATATTGTCTTTATTTAAGATAACTTTTATAAATTATATTTTTTTTTTCTCAAATGAATATAATAGAACTAGAATAGCGTTTAAATATGTCACACAAGTTTACACTTTTGTGAAATTTTCCCTAATTTCATTCCGTTACTCGTATATCAATCGTGGTTTTTATTAGTCCTAAATGTGTCTACCTATATCTATACCTAATTCACTAAAACTTCTCCGCTAAACAGTTTATGGCATTGACCTCAAGCACTTTTTCTATGATTATAAATTGAAATTTCCTTACAGTTGTCCAATCCAAATCAAATCCAGTGGTCCATAGTTTAATTATATATATACATATATATAATCATCCATAGTGATTCATCCCATGATTCTCTTTAGGTGTATATGCCACAGAACAATAATGACGATAGGGAGTCACTTTGGAATATACTGCTTTTGATAGAATTCGGATCAGTTGCATTTGACACAGGTTTGCGCGTTTACCACCAAGAAAACCCCATTTGTCGTATCGCCACTCTCCGAGAGCACACCCCTCACCGCCTCGCCAAGTATCAGAATACTGGGACTCGACATTTCGAGCGACTGTCGGTTTCGTGGTCATTTGGAGAGCAAGGCCAAGTTGGCCTCGATGAAATTGGGTGTGATCAATAGAGCGAGGCAGTATTTCAATGCTGGCCAAAGACTTGCGTTCTATAAGGCGCAGGTCCGGCCACATATGGAGTACTGTTCTCATCTCTGGTCCGGATCACCCCAATATCAGCTTCTACCTTTTGACCGCGTACAACGGAGAGCCGTACGGATTGTCGGGGACCCGGTGCTCTGTGAACGGCTGGACTCTTTGGCACTGCGTAGAGACGTGGCTTCTTTGTGCGTCTTCTATCGCATTTACAACGGGGAGTGTTCCGAAGAGCTATTTAATCTGATGCCTGCCGCCGAATTTCATCACCGCACAGCACGTCACCGCCTTCATTACCATCCTTTCCACCTGGATGCATGGCGTTCTTCTACTGTGCGGTTTGCAAGTACCTTTCTTCCACGTGTCACAAAGATGTGGAATGAGCTTCCTTCGGCGGTGTTTCCAGATCGATACGACATGGGTACCTTCAAAAAAGGCGTTCATTCCTATCTCCAAGGCCGGCAACGCTCTTGTGAGTCTTCGGATGTTGCAAGAGTTCATGGGCGGCGGTGATCACATTTTATCAGTGACCCGCATGCTCGTTTGCCCTCCTTTTCCATAAAAAAAAAAAAAAAAAAAAAAAATTTGATTGTGAATACCACGTGCTGTCATGCCATAGCTATTCCGAAAAAGTTCTTGATCAAGTTTCTTAAGATGCTTTCTGATGGTCTATCTACGGCATGCTCAGGTTTTTTTGTAAATTATGTGCCTCCTCTAATACGGCCTTGTCGACTATGAATGAATGATCTTTACAGCCTCGTGCACCGCGATGAAATCCTCGCTGTTCGACTACCATGATGTTTATAATAACATGTAGTATTAACACTACAATAACGTGGGCTAAGATTAAAGTTAACAAATTATACATACTGGCCAAACAAGCAATAGGTTTCCATGTTTTAGGATTTTTCTTGTCGCAGTTTTTTGATATTAATAAGACCTGAACTGCAGCAAAACAATCTTCGTTTAAGTAAAATTGTTTCCTTCGGTTATCATTAAGTATTTTACTGGTCAAGGATAGCTGAGTAAATTTAGGTTTGGGTCTGTAATCCTTTCAGTATTGGGGCGAAAAGAGTGGACTTACGGGAGATTATTATATTATAATTATAACTATAATATTATAATAAGTTTGTATTATATTATATGATTGTAACAGATATAATATAATTAGTTTTCCATCAATAGTTCATACACCCTGTCATATAATTGCAATGCGCAATTAATAGCCTTATCTTTATCTGCCAAGTTCATTTACCACTTATCAGACTATTTATATAATTGCATTATTTCTTGCATTTAATAATTTAATTTAGTATAAAATAATATATGCATAAGGTGTTAAATAATATAATAGTAAGAAGCACTTAAAGTAGCGTAAAAAAAGGAAAATACAAATAAAAACCTAGTATTAGTACAATAATAAAATAGTAAATTTGTTTATAAAGTTTTTTAAAGTTAGTAAATATTTTTAAAGTTGTAACACCAAATTATAAAACTAAATATAAATATTTATAATAATAATATAATAATAATAATAACGGAAACAAGTGTTCATTTTAATGTAAAAGCCAAAAACTTTTTAATACTTTAGAAGTTTCATAATAAGCAATATTTATCACTAGATATATTTATTAAAGACTTGTCAGCGGGAAATTTTTGCCGGGGCAGAATATTTAAAAATCTCATTCCTGATTTTGGTGATAAAATAAAGTTTACAAATGTATATAATATATATAATAAGCATACAGTTTTCACAACATCTGTATTATTAAAACTCTCTCAGCTGGTTTAGAAATGTTTTATGGTTAACCGCTTCAGTGAGCAAAACGTACCAAGATTGGAAAAGAATTTACCCAGTATCGAGATTAGAAACAAAAACTTTAATATAATATAAGGACGACCATGACACTCAAGAATATTTCCTACTAATTTAAGTACTTATTATACACTCAGAAGAAAGTGGACCCTTAAAGATATCAAACACGAAATACTTAAGATATTAAACGATTAATAATAGAATATTTCCATGGTCACAGAACAATATTTATTTTGTATTTTCCCATACTAATATATGATATTTTCAGGGTAAAAAGCATCCTCTTATTATATAATAAACCATAACATTTTTTTTTTAAATCGCCGAGTAGTTTTGTTTAATTAAAAAAACTGTTCTGTAGTTTTTATGTGATTGGTGAACAAACATATAAATGTTTATAGAAACTATTGTTTTGAATGAAGTGTTGATAAAGTACTAATATATCGTTACACAAGAAATTGATAAATACCTTCTCTATACATCTTGCCTCTCTACTAATTTACTTAAAAATATTTCTCCACGCTAATATTATTATTCAAAAATATTTTTTTGTTTTTTTAAGCTTTTGTATATTCAATAATACAATAACGTATTATATAAAACTAAATTATCTCCATTAGCTTTAATATAATCCTTTAAACATTGAAGCCAATTATTAATAGAAACATGCACTCGCTCCATGGTAAAATCCTTTACTATTTATTCTTATAAATTGTTTTAGGAACTCCATATTATCGTGATTATTAGAGCATGTCTCTCTAAAACTGATAATTAATCATTATCCGAGGGATTGAGAGCGGGACAAGGAAGTTTTCATATTTGATGAAGTCTGAAACTTTGGTTTTCAATGACTGAAGTTGTTCAAGTTTTATGACCCGGTGCTGAGTGTGGTGGATACGATCAGCCCTAGTTATGGAACACGATGTTGTAAACAGGCTTTTTCAAAACAGAAAAAAGAATGGCTTAACTACCTTCTCGAGAATCATCTCTTGACACACTTTGATATTTTGACAACTTTTCACAAGAATATGCTTCAGTCACCCATAGCTAAAACCAACACGACCATCTCTGAAAACAGATAACGTCTACATTGTAGTAGAATGACTGATTGAGAAGCTTATACAGACCTTGAACTTAAACTCCGCAATTCTGCTTGTTGAAATATTGCTGTTCAATAGTAAAAATTGTCTCTTTAGTAAATACAATTCTTCGGTATCCTCCCCTTGTGTACAAAGAATTAATAAGTTGTTTCTATTTTATTAACCTATTTGATTATAAATTACCAGTTTAATAACTTTCAGTGCGTCTTTTATTGACTGCAATCTGACTTACGTCATCTATCATATTCATTTTCTGAGGTTAATTCTTTTGCTTTCCGACAGGATTTCTATGAATTCTTTTCTTCACTCCTTTCATCGGTTTTCTCGTAATAACACTACTTGGATGGTGGAGGAAGTGATAGTGTCATTTTTAGTCACAAGATGAATTAGAGACCTTATTAACAATGTATCGTAATTATGCTGTAAATAAACATTATATTAATATAGCATTAAAACAACTGTTTCTAAACTGTTACTTTGTTGTGACCGCATTTATAAATATTATTGCAATCTAAATTTAATTATAGAAATAATATGTAGGTGCTTGTATAATTTAATGATTTATGCAAATAACTATAACAATAAAGTGTTTGCCCACGTTTTCGTATGTTTGAAACAATAACGATAATTAAGTATCGCTTTATTTATTTTAGCAAGAACTATATTTTAAATATAATATCTAAACGCCTTGCCAATTTCTCGATCTCTCTGTAAAAGTTTTAGCTTCGAATCATATACAAGTAGATAATTTTATCCAAACAATAGCTTAAATAATTCAAAAACATTTGTCCTACTTAACTTGAATATTATTTATTGCTTATAAAAACATTTAAAATTATAAATATTTTATTACTTTATTATTTTTTAAATAAATGCATTTTTTTAAGTCTGGTTTTTGTTATTCACCATATCAGATACAACAATCCTATAAGCACATACAATACCAAAAACTAAATACCATAAATATTATAGAGTCAATGTGTAACAACAAAAAAAATAAAATAATACAATCACTGTACTTTCAAGGTTAGTTTATTATTTTTTTTATGTTTTGGGTAATATTTATATATAAAATAATAAATAGAATAAAGACATAACGTAACCTATTATTTTCTTTTAATTTATCATATCTCAGACATAATTATTGATAAATAATAATTATTGTTAATGGAAAAACTAATATGTTTTTGTTTTAATTCTATTATACCAAATTTAGAGAATAAAGGAAAGATAATATGTTTCGTTTAAACATAATATTATTTTGTCTGAGCTCGGATTGGGACTTACTTCTTGACTGGACGAATTATGGCGTGAAATAGTGTTTATAATATTATAGTAATATCTAATAGGCCCACCCTGTTCATATGCCTCGTATCCTGGTCAGTTTTTAATTACTTTATAGACACCCTACCGCTTCCTCTCTATTCCTGTTTATTTTTCAAAATGGGAAAAGAAGCAACTCCTTTTTTTATAATGTACAAGGGATAACTTGAATATGTTCTGCTTTATTTAATTTAAAGTTTGACTGATTGGCCGCACTGCATTCTAAAACTGTAGAAATACAAAATCTTTTATAGTCAATTTGTTGTAAAGGCTAAACATAGAAATCATTACACTACCTTATAAAATTATAAAAAACAACAGACGGAGTCGCCGGAAACGGCTAGGTCGTTTTAATTTTACGTAATTGTTGTCAACGGCTAGAACACTTCAATACCTATTTTTATAACAGATAACACACTTCATAAATCATATATCAATTATAATATTATCCATACTTTATTATTATGCAAAAATGATAATAATAATATAAAAAATATAAAGCTTTAAGGAAGTAAATATATAATTACAATTTACAATTAACAATTTTATGAGTATTTAAATAATTATTCTCATTTATTACATTGTCTTAGAAAATTGTGATTGTCACTTACGCAATGGACAAACATTAAAAAAAAGTGTAATTTAAGAAAATATTCTTTTAATTTTTGAATATTTCGCTAAATATTACCCACTAACAATAACCTCAATACCTGTGTAAAACGCTCGCATTTACAACCAGCATGATGCTCCACCGGCCCCTCTTACCCTCTACATGTTGCCCTGAGAATAATGAAATGGCCCCTTAAAGACCACCCAGACATACATACAAACCGACAATATGTGCAAAATATTTTCCATATAATACATATACATTTCGTACATTATTTTACCAGCACTAATATTATAAATTAGTTATGGCTTATATTAAGCAATATATTATTAAAAGTTATGTCAATACTTGTAATTTCCGTTTTCGGTAATGCTTTTGTTAATAATTGTATAATATTAAGAATAAGTGTATATAAATAATAATATTCTTAAACTTAATAATATAATTAAATTGTCTGTGAGGTAAAGAGTGCAAGCAACAGCAAATCTGTTAATAAAACGAAATTATTTTTTCAATAGAATCAATAAACAATTTTCAAGTACCATTTCAGTGCGCGGCGGTTATGAGCTATTTTTGATTAAAATAGTTATAAAAATAGAGTAAAACAAATACAGTTAATAAATTAATCGTCCACGAGCGATACAGGAAGCATTATATACAATTTTTTGTTCGTGTCAGTATTTGCTTTTTTCACACATAAATATTGCAAGGCAATTCCGTCTCTTGTTATATTTAATATTGTAGGTGCATTTATCATATCCATATCTCTTTATTCAAACAACTCGATTTAAGTTTTCAAACAAGAAGACGGTCCACCTAAATATAAGTGGTACCATTGCCATGGTCATCTGTAAACAATATTACGAATGTAGATCTATGAACAATAAAGAGGAATAGAGAGAGAGAGAGAGAGAGAGGGAAAGTATGGCAATCTTGTTTTCTTTTTGTCTGCCTAATTTACATCCATGTTCTCTGAATGGATGGTACTACCATGGTACTACTATTCAATCAACCTCAGATATAAGATGCAGTAAAGTAACTACTGCTGAACTCTACCATTTAGATATTAATGTTTTCTAAGATTTACACGAGTAAACTCATGAACCATTGGGTGCAGGTGACAAATAAACTGACTGACTGACAGATACGATCATCTCGTCTTACCGCGAACACATTTGCTGCAGAGCATTCGAAACGTCGGGTTTTGAATTTTAAATATTAATAATAAACGCGAGTTATATCAGTTAAATAGTTTTATTGAAACGCTTAAATATTTTTTTTTTTCTTATAATATGCCTATACAATGTTTGAAAATTAATATTACTTCCACCTATATAATAAAAGACTAATTATAAATTGCTTAAAGTTCAGAACAAGAACTTAATTATATTATTATAATACTATATTTTATCAAAATAACTTCTTTGTCGTTCCTTTTAGTAATTTGATAGGTACTGTTGATTTCCGCAATAATTTATTTACATTTGTACATTGTCATGTAACGAGTAGTAATGATTTGTTATCAGAATTATTTAATAATAGCCTGTATTATAACAATATTATAAATATCACTGAACCTTCGACCTTTTGTTGTCCAAATTTTTATAACCAGAGTCTGATATATCTGCAAAAAAATATTTGCTATACATAATGATATACTTACATTTAATTACTTACATAAAGACTTAGTAAAAACTCATTTCTTCCTGCTCCATTCAACAAAATATGGCTTATAATTTCTTTTTTATTGTTATATATAAATACTGCCTTCAATTCGATATTTATTATACCAATATGGAATTCTATTATATATATATATATATATATATATATATATATATATATATATATATATATATATAATAGAATTCCATATATATATATATATATACTGGCACGATAGCTCAGTAGACGGTGTATGTTTGATGTTATCAAACAAGTCACACGATCGAGTCCTGACATTACACAAAGATGTAATGTAAAATATATTATTGTCATACTTGTATATAATTTAAATGATAATGTAGTAAATAAAATACTAAATAGTAAATAATATTTGTATGAAAAACAAAATAAAAGTTTCAATATTATTTATTGTAAAGTCTATTTAAACCAATCATATTATTTTTTATAGTGACCTTGTCTGGCCTAGTCGGTCGCAACCTCATTTTGTTTGCAAATTGACCACAAAATTGTTTAATAGGCTTCGAGAATATTTACTTCCTCGTTTATTGAGACTATTAAGTTTACAACTGAGACAAAACCAACCTGTATATAATGGCACATATTTATTTATAGCCATGCCCGACGAGTTGTGAGCTGATTGATCCACCTGCATATAAATTTAAATGATTAACAAAATATCTTACAAGGGCAGTAGTGGTTACATATATGAATAAGAATTTTGAAAAGCTTTTTGCTTTCGTAATAAAATATATAAACATTTGGAAAAAGGAGTAAGGCAAATTCTTCTTTTAAATATCTAGTAGTTGATTAGCCATTTTGTTATATCGTTGTTTTTCGCTTGATACACATTTTTTTTCTGGTCCTTATTTGTTACAGCATATATTTAGTTATACAGTTATTTTCTAGTGCTAGCCTACGACCTAAGTTCTTTATTTAACCTCTGATTAAGATCAAGCTTGTAGGCCTTGGCATTTTGGTATTAATTATCAATCAAACAAACAGATAGGTTAGCCTTTTATACATATTATAGAATTGTAATTTTTTAGGTTTATTTTAAGATTTTCAAGTGGTTGCGCGTATGGTAACATTCTCACCTTTTTATCATTTTAGTTGGAATACTACAATTTATTCTGGCCAAAGTGTTCTATGGTAAAATATATTTAAAATTGTACTTAAAATGTACACGATTAAGAAAACTATACTTTATATAATCCATAATAAATCATTAATCTACACAATTATCTTGTAAGTAGTAAGCATATATATACACGTTAGTAATAATAGATAATATTATTTTAATATTGAATAAAAATACAAATTGTAACAATTAGCAAAACGTGACAATTTTATATATATTGTCACGTTTATGTATAGAGTAACAAAAATTAGTCAATTTTCACATATTATATTATTTTATAAATCTTATACAACAGAACATGGACAACATTCATAAAAAAATATGTATAAGTTATTTTTTTAATCTGCTACTAGCGGCAGTTAGTATCAACTGCATTTTAATTTCAGTCACCTGTGATTGTTTGTGCAATTTAAATGCTTATCTCTGACTGTCACTTATGATATTTAATTCGCGTCAAGAATCAACAAAGGTTAAAAAAAAAAGCGAAATATAAGTTATGTTCAAGTCAGTCTTAATAAATGACAATGTACATATCAAAACTTAAACCTAAACATAACATATGACAATTTGACATCTTTAATACTGTCAATATTACATTTTATTCTAATTTCCATACTGACATTCAAATTACCCAGGGCTACCAAGTACATAAATACAAATGCCCCACAGAGGCACATAACATCAAAGATCCATCCGCCAAGATCATGGCCACAGCGCCTTCGGTTATAAATAATTAAATAAACAATTCATATCCGCTTATTAATTAATGCACTTTTTGTCTGGAGACAACTAAACTTATACTGCGAAAGAATTGCGGATACTAAATACTTTTAATCATTTTGTAAAATCACTTAAAATATTGTAAAGCTATTATCACTAAAACAACACTGTTGTAAATTCCAGTACATTAAGAAAAAACTTACTGTCAAAATTCATCTTATGTAATAATTTGGAGCCAATTAATTATATTTTTTGTTGTCAAAAGTTCTGTTATTTTCCATTCTTTGGTAAAGGGTGTATAAAAAGTGTAACTCATTACTATACTGAAGTTCAAGGGCAGTGCCAATGTCCTATCAGCTAGCCGTGAATTAAGTTAATATAACAAAATAGTATTCATTAAACGTTCAAATCGTTATCTTAGAAACACACTCGATCTAAGACAAGGAGTCGTGAAGTATTGACTTCCTCAGAACAAAGGACAATGCCTTGGTAGTGACTGAGATAAAAATATCTTCCGGATTTCGTGCAGGAACTGACGATAGAATAATGTTATTAAGATTCTATATTATTGGTATATGTCACAAGTGCTTTAAATTAATTTTATTTTTCTACTTGTAACCATAAACTCTTGTCGGATCTTCTCCATGGACTTACTCTGGTACCCTACAGTATCCGTGCCTGTGAGAAATAAAAACTTTAAATTTGACGTTGACTTTGATTTGAACTAACAAAAAAAGTATTAAATATCATCAAATCAAATCACAAAAAGTTTAAATATTATAATATTAAAACAATTTATTTCATCCTTTATTTTAATTGTTTTTTTTTATGGTTTTTTTATAATTTTAATACGTTCAAATTGGGAGGTGCGAATATTGAACATGCCGATGCATTTTACATTTAATATTTATTTAAATAAGTATGATACTGACGTGTCTTCAGAAACTGATTGATAATGTTAACTGTAAATAAATATATTTTACATTATTCTAAAGATTGTTTTATTAATTAACGTATTTAAAGCACGACAACTATATCATGTATTTAATAGTTATGAGTCACGAGAACAATTACAATTTTACAGATACAGGTTTAATTCCACTTATTAATATTCTACTCAATCTGATATTGTACGATTTAAACTTTAAGTAATTAATGATATAATTAAAATATGACATTCTTATCTAGTTGTAAAAGTTCAAGAATTCACGAGAAAAACACTGTTCCTTATTCGGTTATGTATTTATCAATATCCAGTAGCGGTTTTTTTCCAGAATTGGCAATAATACACGAATGTAATAATAGCTTGTTTGTGCAGCGGTGGTGGTGACCCTGACTGATGAACCAAAGTTATGGGTATCAAATTCCACACTGGATTTTGTTTGTAAAACTTTTAAAAAGGCTTTTCTTGAACAACGATTTATTTTACGAAATCATTTTTGAATTGACCAAAAAAATGTAACATGTAACTGAGGATAAACATTAGTTTACAAGTCGCGAAAAACTAAGGAATTTATATCGAATAGTGTCATTTGAGACGCAAATAGATTTAGATACTATCTTTTCATATTTTTAATTTTTTGTTAGAGAAAGGTTCAACTTTTGTTATAGTTTGGAGCTTTTTGACATTTCTTCAATCAATAACCTCTTTTGGGCAGTAAGTCTACAATAAATACACTCGTAACGCCAAAAAAACGTAAGATTGAATCTGTTATAAAATTATACGAAAATTTTATCTTCAGATTTATCACAAACTCTTAGACATATAATAACAATCTTACTGTCCTTTTCCATACACACACATTTTTAAAACAATATTATTTAACTTGAATTTCCACGAAACACTTTTTTTAACATGATACTATGCTGTTGAGATAACTGCTCTTCTAACACGTAAAAAAAAAAGTAAGGTTATAGTAATGTTGAAACAAGAATATTTTAAACTATGGCAGTTTTAAGACTTCATATAAGGCTGATGTTCAAAATAAACATTTGTTTTTGTCATCTACTACAAAGAATACATTTATTTGTATAAATACTAATTCATAAGTATATCTTATTACAAATAATTAATCGTTCTAAAGGCTAAGTAATCAGACGCTCCTGTAAGTAACAAGACACTGAGGAGGTCGACACACTCTAATAATTGCACTTTGCAGCAATTAGCATATATATGTGTATGTGTGTGTGTCTATAAAACAAATGTTACAATTGCTAGATATGTTACACGGACATTGACAAAAATAGATAATTGTATGATAATGACTTCATCTATTATTCTACTTTTTATACGTTATTTAAGAGAGGATGAACAAAGTTTTGATTCCTTTTAGATAATGTCGAAAATTTAAATTAATACATATACCATGTATCAGTGTGTTTTGCGGAATAGTTTTTTTTTAAATTCATACACTTATTTACATATAAATGTAGGAACATACTTAGCTGCTGAAACAAATTAAAATAAACCTTCTCAGAGAAGAGGATACGAAGTAACATTAAAAAAACGGAAATGTAACATTAGATATAGCAAACGATAAACAATGTTAATACTTTAAAAATGTGATCATACACACGAACAAAGTCGAGGGCAACTAGTTGGCTCATAAATCTAACGCATGTGCCTTTTTTTACAAAAATATTTATCATGCGAGGTACGTCCTTATCTGTAGAAGGCTATCAAGCGAATATAATATGTACATATGATGTATAAAATACTGTACCACCTATGTATTAACCGTTACATTTATAAACATCACTGTTCCAGGATTTGTCTATACATTTGTAATTTCGTTAAATCCATAATTGGATGGATGGAATAATCAAGTAAAAGAGGAATTAACTATAATCAGGTGTCTACCACCAACTCTCAATACTATCTTAGTTTCAAAATTAATGTTTTTTATTTTTAAGACTTTTGAGTTTTTAGTAAAGATACCAACTAATTACACCTCAAAAGAAAATGAATTACAGGAATTTGAGTAAAACAATATGTAAATCAAAATCTCAGACCCAGTACGAATGAGCAAAAGTAGATAATTTTGAAATAAAAAAATGTGTACACGAACAGATATAGTGTTAATTAAATATAAATCAATCTCCACTTAACTATATAACAGTATCTTAACCCTGCTCTTGAAAAAGATTTAATAGAACGCTGGTATTTCTTCAGAATAACTAAGTATTATTTATGATACGTGAGTATATTATTACAATAAAAGTATTGCAATAGCTGTGCAATGATGAGGTCAGCAAAGTATTTTAATATTGAACGGAATAAGTGATTTTTTAATTTAATTTAATAACAAAGAATACTCTACAATATTTGTTTGAAACAAAATGATACATCAGACGCCATTTTAAACTATGTTTCTAATTATTATAATTATTTTGTTTTTCAAGTAAATTTATTTTTTTCATCGATTATAGACCTTTCATAATCATTAATCAAATTCTTAAATTAATTCTTTATTTTATTATATAATTAATTTAATCAAACTAAAAGTATTTAATTAAATAAACAACATATAATCTAATATGAAAAATGTGTTAAAAACAGAATTATGTAACAAATAATTTATTATTATTTTAATACATAAAACAAAATTGTATTATATCAAAAAATCTAGATAAACTAAATATTTCTTCTTTCTTTTTTTTGTTGTCATTCATAGAAAATTCATTCGTAGAAAAAGGATTCAAACACTCAGACACCTGGAACACCGAAATCACAGGTTGAAGTCCTACTCGTATTAATTAAATTTAATAAGCTATTATTAAACTCAATTGCTAACAAATTTATATAATTTTCAATAGTAAAGAAAATTTAAATTCCATTTATCTATTATATATTTATCACAACTAATCAATTTTATATATGATTTGGTTACTAAAGTTAGATCTTTCTATAACCCATTAAATAACACTCCTAAGATAATTCTTCCTCATATATCAGCTTTTTTAAGCTGAATAATATATATATTCTTTATTGTACACCAATAACAGTATAAATTTATAAAACAAAAAAAAACACAGTACAGCGGGCGGTCTTATCGCCTTAGGCGATTTCTTCCAGGCAACCATAAGAAAGAGAATAATTTTTTGGAAGGCAGGTGGTGCAAAGTTATGTATGAGGAATAGACATACATGCAAATAATTACACCCTAATACGTATACATATACATATATACTTTATACTATAAATATACATAATAAACTAAACAATATTTAAAATTACAAATTATGCATATAATATGTTATGTAAGTAAATTCTAGTAATAAGTCGTCCTAACTATTTAAGGTCCGATTGTAATTCTTGACTGATTTTTTAAATAAGATTAATCACTGAACATGGGCTTTTTAATGTAGCGGACATGATGAAAATAACTGAAATAAAAGATATAGCTTGTCTTTCAATAGTCGCTGAAGCTATCTTTTTTGATTCATCTCAAAACAATTCACTCGAAGCAATTCTCTCTCATTCATTCAAGTGTTCGAAAAGCTTTATATAATAATAATATTATAATAATATAATAATAATATAATAATAATCAGTTGACGGACTTCAGAGAACTTTTAATTCTAGGTTGTAATTAATGAATTTATAGTCTTGAAAACGATTAAAATTATTAAAAAAATAAAAAAAAGATCAAATCAAAAAGGCGATTACGTAAAAACTGTAATAGAAGCTACATACAACCAACACAAATTTCACCGCTATTTTATAACATAGTAATAAAATTAAAAAGAAACATCTTAAGATTTTTAAAGATATATAAAATAGCTTCAACTAAAAACATACAAGTTTCTTAAACATAAGATGAAAAGTCAACTCATAACTAAAGATCCGAACAAAATATATATAATATAACCGGACCTGATCCTGTAATAAAACATGTCAACAATAAATAATAATATACTATTATAAGTTCAATGGAATTCCTATTTCACTAACAAATAAACGGCTGTTACAGTTTCCTTTGCTATTATAATTATCATTGAATTGAAAAACAAAGGAGTTTCGACATTATATAGTCTGAGAGTCGAGACCTCACGACTCCGCGCTGCTGCGGTCGTAAAATTAAATATGCAAATGTACTCCACTCATAACTATGTATAATGTAATTAAATGACCGATATTGAAACATATTTCAGGCTCGATTTCCTTATAATTAAAAAATATATTGTAATAATTATAATTTTCTAAATTATTTATCAATTTTTTTTTTAGTGTTAGATGAAAATAAGGTGGAAAACCGCTTCAAATATTTGCCAAGAATATACGTCGATGTTTCAATTACTGTTTTCTGTCGCAACTTTACAAACTACAGGGGGTGGCTTCTCCCTGCGTCTCCCCCTCCCTCCCTGTTCATGCTCTGTGTAGCACGTGTTGTATAATGGAAAACACGAGCTTTAGTATTTGAATTATATAACAAGATTTTATCCGTTGGAAAATTTATAAAAAAATAAAAAATGAATTTGGATTTAAAATAAAATTGTTACACTTTAGTTATTAATAAACATGTTTTATGAGTTAGATACGTATTATTTTAAGTTACATAACTATTTACATTTTCTCTGAACTAAACCCGATAATTAACACAATATCGTCTGTTAGATTAATAAATTTGTAAATAATAAATATATTTGTTTTCAATCCTTAAATTTTGTCTGTCAATCGAAACAAAATTACAAGTCCCTGTAATAAGTATTTAAAGTGGATGACGTCAATAAGTTCATTATATTGTATTAAGCACAGAAGACGGTAAAGCTAATGGCAAGTAAATGAAGTTCAATTTAATCATTAATAATAAATAAATTTGTATTTTTAATATAAAGATTGATTGACAACGAAGAAACAATACACGAACTCATTATTATAATATATTATTTGTTAAGTAAATGTAATAATTATGTTTATATACAATAAACAAAAATGTTATTATCACACACATATTTATTTTAAATTTTGTTTATATCATATTTTTTTTAAACAGTACAAAAAAAATGGTAGAAACATATAATTTAGAGAAACATTTTCTAGTAAGACAAACAAAACCCAGGGTATTAGCTTGTATTATAAAAAGTGAATATAATTAAATATTTACAATGATGTTATAAGCTTTATTATAAAGATATCAGCTCTATAAATAATATCGAGTTTACAAAGTGATATTATACAATAGTATGATTTAATATATAATATTTACATAGATAATATATAAAATTTAAGTTATTATTAATATACCAGTAATAAATATTGCAACTCCTGTTAAATATTTGTGTCAATTTGAATCAAAGAAGGCGTATTTTATTATTCAAGTCTATTATCTATGCTAATATTATAAAAGGGCAATAAATATTATTAATTTTTTTTTTTTAATATAATATAGAATAGTTTTTTTATGCACTTGTAAACTTTGTAAGTGAAAAAAAGTCTCAAAATGACAAGTGTCTCAAAATGACAAGGGTCACCCATCAAGTGACCAACCTGGAGAAATGTTGCATGATTTTATTTGTCCAGATATGTTGGCGTATCTAAACAACTAGGTCATATCACCCTCGACTGAAGATTTCATGCTTCGCTTTGTTGGATCTACATTTTCTGGCGCCATTGTTATCTCTCACAAGGCTTAGACTAGTGTCCCAGTTTTTTGGAACAACAACTTGGACTCGTAAACTAATTTACGAATACATAATTTCAAAGCAATCAAAATTTTATTCACTTTTAATATTTCATTAATATTAATTATTTCTTATGTAGAATCCAACAAATCTCGATATTTCTTATCATACATATGTATTTTTTATTCTGATCCAATAAATATAGTAAGTTATGATATTGGATGATAGACTGGCTTATTTGAACCTTATATATACGTAACATAAGTGGCATTCCAATGAAAATACATATAATTTGTCGTAATTCTTTATGTTTATGAATATTTTTATTAATTCCTTGTTCCGCTTTCTTAAAATTTCATTAATTTATTTTTGTATAAGTATTTTATTATTTAATATTATATAAGTATAATTTGAATTTTACTCAAAATGATTTAATTTTGACCTCCAAAATTTAAGTTCTCTGTTAAATTTTACGTCATAAGGGCAAACTGTTTTTTTTTATGATTATATTTATGTTTTTGTAAATTTTATACACATTTACAAAAAAAGGAAAAAACATAAGTAAGTCTCGTCTGCATGTCCCTGACTCGAGTTCAAACATATAATATAGTTTTGCAAAATAATAACCTCTTAAACTATAACAATATAACATTACATAAAAAAATCTGAACCATTTTAAAACTCAGCTTAAACCGATTAAAATATATAAGTTATTTCTAAAAAAATCATGGTCATTTTTTTGTTAAAATAAAAAAAACTGACCGATCTCGAAGTCGAAAATTTGATAAAAACTAGAGATAAGAGTATATAACTAGAGCTATATTTATTTGTAAAAGTTAAGTACTTTGAATTTATTATTTCTTTCCTTTTTTAATTTGTAAACTTTATTTTGACAAATCCTGTACGGTGTCTACCTTTATATTTTTTATATGTGTATAATACACAGACACACAGACAGAAACATCTAGCCACCTATGTTTTGACATAAATGTGGAACATTAAAAAGAAAATAATAATAATGATCGGCATGACCAACTAACCGGTCGACGCGTCGGCTAGTCGGCTAGTCGGCCGAAATCATAGCAGGGCCCATCTCTAAAGAAAATAATTGAATATTCAATAATAAATAGTTCGCCCTCCCCCCCCTTAAATCCACTTTGTCCTCTTGAGACATACTCCAGTTTACTAATACATCTTACGTAAGCATAATATAATTTAGTGTCATAATTAAGTCACATAACAGTTGTCGCATATTAAATAAATGGCTTAGTAAATAATGTATGATAGAGAATATTAATGGTCAATTTTCACATTCCTATAAATATAATTATCTTTTAAGCAAATGATATCAAGGTTCAAAATTTCTCTATAAATAGATATCAATATAATATATTTTTTGGTATTATATTTTAAGACTATGTCAAAATAAAAAACATATATTTATTTAAATAAATGTCTACTTAGCCAAAATTCTATAAACGAACAATTTAATGCGCTGGTTTTATAACTACTACAGATTCTTTGAATGAAACATAAACTTACTAAGACTAAAATATGATTCATAATCGTCGACCTGAAGGTGAAGCATGGAACTCTTAATATATTCCAATACTTTTATTAATGTGTTGTGTTTAAGACGCTCCATTTCTCAACTAAATGATCATTGCAGTGAGAATGAAGCGTTCTTGAAACTATCACGTGTTAATATGTCAATGTTAATTTATGAAGCGAACATTTATCTCTATATCAGGGACATATAATTTATGTATTAATTAAGCTTCTTCCTGATCTTTTGGTCACAAATTTTCAATTCGCTCTTTTTTTTAAATTTTAAAATCAATGTCCGTAAAATCTTTTATTCATACACTTTGGAAGTTTAAAACAAATGTAAATTTTGTTGTTTCCCTTTACACGTAAACAAATAAATAAAAAATAATAAAAAATAAAATAACAAGGTATATTTATTTAATTTTAGTAGATAAGTATACCTTATTTATTTTTAATTTGAACTTTTCTAAACTGTGTCATAGTTTTTATCGAAAGCTGGACTAAAAAAACAAAAAAACATAGTGTAACAAAAATTAAGAAATTATAAAACTATTAATACTTTTTAAAATATACTATTTTAATTAATACTTTTAAATACTCCTACGTTTTTATCCAGATGTTTTTATTATAAATATATATTATTTAAAATATTATGTATATATTTTTATGTGATGAGTTACTATTTTATTTATGCAAAATTAATGTTGTGTTTCAAAATCAGTGTTTTTTTATATTTGTTTATTATTTAATCTCTATAAAATAAAAGTTCCATGTCAGTAATAAAACGTCATGAATTATTTTATTATCTGTTATATAATTCATAACACGACCTTCAAATTAATTGCCTCTGTATTTCCTTCATTTTTTGAAAAAATAAAAGTAATATGACTAGTTTCAATGTCACTTTCATGTACGTCAATATTGACAACTGTCAGAAAGTTTATACTAGTATTGAATCTTTAGTTTGTGTTTGTCCTGTCTTTTAGCAAATTATGAGAAACAACAAAAATGACGTTGACACAAATCGTCCTGAAACATTTATCTTCGCAAGACTATCAGTACAAAATATATACGAAAATCATTGAATCAATCATTCAAGAAATAAATTTTAATTAATTAATTCTTGATATATGAATTCATCTATACTGGTTTGCATACTATATTTCGTCAATGTCAATTAGAATATATATCTTTTTATTCCTACAAGAAGATAGAACAGGTTCTTTGTGATCTGATCAAAAAATAATGCGTTCAGTTTGTTATGGTAGCACCGTGCACGTTTCGAAATATTTGCTTGGTTGGATCCAAGAAACCTTTCTTTTCCACCAATTTTGTACTGATCCATTAGGAGTTTCAAGACTTCCATAACAGCGTTAGAAAATATTAAATATTTGGAGATTCAGAACGTAAACCGGAAACCGGAAAGAGTGCTACTCTGGATACCTTAATGATCAAGAATATAGAACGATGGCACTGATAACACCGTCTGATGATACGAAAATAAGGCAATGTAGACCTGATACTTAAAATAATAAGAAGTTATTCTGCAACAAAACAAAATTATAAAAATATTTGCATTTTATAATTATTTTATATTGGAAACCAACAGGACGTACCAGTGCATCCAACTTAGTATGTTTTAGAAACTTTGTTATAAGAGGACGATTTACATAAACTAGTTTGATATTTTTTCCATAATTTTAGCTGAATCATAGAATGACAGTAGAATAAGAATTAATAACATAAACATAGTAGCACCAATCCTCTAAAATAAAAAATATAACATTGACTCTGAACGGGACCAAATCTTTATGATGTTATGCTAAGACTTGGTGGGAGTAAGTTAACTGTGGCAGATAATATCACTGACTGACTAGGAATCTAATGTTGGAGCCTTCTTCCTTTTTATATTTTAACATTAACTAAATAAAAAAACGAAGGAATTAAATAATGAAAAAGATGAAAGAAGAGAAGACAAACTAGAGACGTTACTTCTTGCTCCGGGTCAGATGAGTCAGAGGACCGGACACTATTCTTTATAAAAACAAACACTAAAACACTAACTTATCAATAATATTTTAATTAAAATATGTACATTTAAACTTCTTAAAATGAGGAAAAGAACAAAATAACTACTAAGAAAAAACTTAAAACGAAAGAAATTTTGTTTAACTTTCTCTTGCAAATGTTGATTAAAAAATAAAATAATAAAATCTTAAAAAATAATGGAATCAGAACGAAAAATATGGGAGTAATTTATACTATAGAAATATTATTTATTTAAAGTGGTTTTTTGTGTTCTTAAAGTCCATTTCTTTACAAGTTTTTTGAGTGCTAGGCAACTATGAATAAACACAGTGAGAAGGATCACGACAAAAAGAATTGTCAGACATGCCACGTCACCAACTGTATCCTGTAACTAACTTTAATCATACAGTATTATATTTATTGTTCTCGTGATCATAAAACTGTAATATAATTCATATTAATCGTAGATTCTAAACAACAATCTAGAATAGGATTTTTACCAGGAAGTTTGGTGAGGTAGGTACCTACCCAAAGACCAAAGCCTGGAATTTATATAAGTAAATCATACTTTCGAACTGTTTGGCATCATTACTGAAGTTAATAGCCTTCCATTTAACTACAATCAGTTTGTAATCAATGAAAATGGCACGGATTTTAAGATAAAGAGTTACATTGCGTTAAAAATGTATAATAAAATTATATCCATACTGTTTATAATTGTGGAACAAATTATCCTCTTTTCATTATGTTTTATCAAATGCATAGAAAAGTATGTTTATAAAACATTTGACTATGCAAAGGGCTTAATATACCATATTTATTAAAGGGGGTATATTAAGTTTTATGAGATTTTGATCTACTTATTTAAAAATAATTACAGTATCTGACTGATGAAAGCGATTCGAGATTGTATTGAAATATATTGAAATATGTAAATATGTATTATACTGTTCCATTATTTCAAGTTTCACTTGAAGCTAGTAGTAGTACTTGTATTGTAAATAAAATATGAATATGCCAATAACAGTCCTCCATGATGATGTTATCAAGCCGACTCCTTGAATAAATTTAAAAAAGAGGTATTGTTCAATATGTGCAATATTTTTTTAATGTAAATTATATTTTAAAATCATATTCTGTATAACTAAGTTGAGTTGTATTATTAATATCTTCAATGTATATGTCTTAAGACATAAATATAAATGATTAGACGATAACAAGGCAACGGTCCGATACATTTCCGGAAATTCCGGAGATCCAATTAACATCGGATATACTGTTGTGTTTCAGACAAAGATATCAAAATATAAAAAAATAAATTAATATATATTGCCAACTCCTAAAACATACTACTTGTGTATACATTATTTTTCTTTAATAAGTAAAGTCATGACCTCCATGCAGTATATATTTATTAGTGTGTTTTTTTATGATTGTTTGAGCCAAAATTGTTTCATTGTTTACTTTGCGCGGTTGTTTGTGATAATATTTTAACTATCTTATAATTTCGTTTTATTGTATTTATATCCGTTTGTTTTGTCTCTTAAATATTACATTAGCATTTATGCAGATTAGAATTAAGATAACATATTTATGTGAAAGTAATAATACAAAATATGTATCGAAAATGAACTCGGGAAGTATTAACACAGTTCATTATTGTCGCTACTCATTGTACGTAAATAAACAAGCAGACAAAGGGACAAGAAATGCTTGCCAGTCTTCTAATCTTCATGCTGTCTTTAATTAGTGATACATTTTAGTTTTTCTCTAATTATGAATGTAAGATTTTAGATCTCTCAATAATGTATTATTTAAATTATGATCAAAGTACATAAATTCCATATATAAAAATGAATTGGTATATTTTTGTAGTCGCTATAGTTAATTGATATATTGCCTTGTATCAGAAAACTAGATCAACAACATCGCACACTTTTTCACCTTATTATTATTTCGCCTTATTATTATTTTTTTAAATAACTCTCACAATTGAAACTAATCTCTTCGTGGAGGGTTTAGAAACAGACAAAATATAAACAAATAATATCCAATCTTGAAACTGTAGCCTGTAAATTAAGAACACAATTCCTGTGATAATCAAACTCACGACCTTTGGCTCAGCAGTCAAAGCCACTAAGCACCACATCAGCAGCTCGTTGACAATGTCGTGTATAAAATTTTGATGTCAGAATTGTGAAAATATCAATATATAATAATTAATGCCTTGTTATCAACCTTAATTGAGGCATACAACTTCGGTTCCATAAGCTTTATGTGGGGCTTTAAAATAATTTAAAATAATAAATAGTTTAAAGGGCTTGTAAGACTGAAAGCGAGTCTCTTTTTGTTAAAAAAAATCTATAGAAAATTATATCTTAGCCTATTCTCATGTTTGCACCCTGCAAAAATAGTATAAATATATCTCTTTAATTATAACCTAAAATAATTAATTTCCATACTGAAACACTTATGAAATATAATACGTTATATCCGCAAAAAAACAACCGGACGTAATAAAAACTGATCCTAAACAAATTTATTCTAAATATAGAATTATTTCGATTATTTTTAATAGACATATTATTCAAATTAGATTATTTATACAAATTATTTTTAGACTGAAGGTCATGACATCAATTTAGTCTATTTTTAATATATGTGTGATACGTGTTTAATAAAATGCATTGATCTAACCTCGGCCTTTATTTTTATATAAATATATTATAGTATTAATTTTTTTTTAAAGCAGAAAGTCGCAATGTATATATATATATATATAACCGCGCTCACCTACGCTCGTGCAGCCAGATTAATTCGCACGGATATGAAAGGGATAGGAGCGAGGGGGCTGAGCGCTCAGTGTGTTGTAGCTGTATATAAAAGAACAGAGATTTCGCAACCATTCCAACTTGGAATCTCGCCGCGATCCCGTCTGGGAGCACGTGAGAGCTAAGATTGAGAATTTTCGCGCGAAAAGTGACGTTTTGATTTTTTTATACAAGATGGCAGTTACAAGTGCAAGGAGCATCGTGAACATGAAGGAGAAAGGACATTTCGAACATGAGAAAACAAGGATTAATAAATACACGGTAAATTATATAACTTAAACATATAATAATAAACATATAAAAGCATTATTGCAATGATTGAATAATACATTTAAAGCCATTTATCAAAATCGCACACGTAGTAAATCATTTTAATCATGTGATCTTCTTACTCACGAACATACCTTTTTAGATGAATATTAAGAAAATAAAAACGTTATTATTTCTTATATATAAAATAATCATAATCTCATGCTAATTTATTTTCTTTTTTACATAGTTTTAATTTACAACTATTATGATATATTTGATAATTAATATTAATAATAATTATTATTGATGTTATATTTTTATTAATAATTAATCGCATCTCATATATTCATTGTTATAAATATTTTATTTGAGACAGTAACACGTCTATCAAATAAATTGTGGATCCCCTCTACGACGTAGTGCTACGCCGACGATATCAAACGAATCATCTTAAAATATTAATTTCAGATGAATTACTTAAACTAAACTAGAACGAATACTACGTTTTAATAAATATAATTTATTGTAGTCCTAGTTAATGTTAAGGAAATGTTATTATTAATTGTAATATATATACTTAATTACTTCAGTATTAAAACAAAATGCGTTTTAAAAAAACATTAAACTAGATACTTCTGGGATGCATTAAATATATTATATTATATTATATTATCCTTCGTGCTATAGTATTTTGCCATACGCAATAAAATATTGATCAATAATAACCATCTATAGTTATAAAAAAATAAAATTATTAAATTTAAATATCAACTAGTACAATATTAAAATAATATTATATTATCATATTTTTTTTAACTTTTGAAAATCAGATAAAAGATTACTGTTAAGGCAAACATTCTAGATTAATAAAAAAAACTCATTATTATTTTTATATAAATATCGTCGTAAGATTTTTTAAAAATATTAAATACTGGATTTTTTCAAAGTTAAAATTACTTCCTCAATATTTGTAAGCGAAATCAACTTTACTTTTTAAAAGTCAAATGTGAACGGTTTTTCGAAAAATCCTCAAGGTTATTAATAAAAAGCATATACTCATGTCCTTATACAGAAAACAATGGAGAGATTGTCTCCCGGTGTGACCTCCGAGATACTGATTAGACCGAGGCGGATAAGAATAGCTGAAACAAAGCCTTTTATATGTATTATACTCGTGACTTATTTTCAGTAAAATATCATTCAATAAGATGTTTTAAGAAACTGATAAAAATAAACACCATAGGACTCGAAAAAAAATAAAAATAAATTTTGCAGAGAACTGAAGATATTTAAACATATGTCAATATATATATTTTCCGGTTTTATATAAATTTTAATATAAGTAATAGTACATTAGTTTAAAACCTATAATATGAGACAATTATTCCAAATTATAGAAGTGAGTTACATCTCATACCCCTTTAAAATGTATTGGTTTCAAAATAACATGTCACATATTGTGGTAGAGACTTATTAAAAAGATATCAAATAATAACTCCATCCGTGTTTTATACCTTACTAGCTGTTACTCGCGGTTCCACTCGCGGACGAGCGATATGTAATTTACTATTAGTATTACTTAAAATAACATTCCTCATAAACACACCTCTCATTATCAGATATAAGGGTTCAAACCTATCAAATATTTTCGAAAATTAGCTCATTTAAACATACCAACAAACTTTTTAACTTTATAATATTAATATATATATATGTCTGTACAATCGCGTCATTTCGTGACTAGCGTTGTAATAAAGGATATAGAATTGATATCAAATCATTGACGTCGTTTGAACGATTTAGTTCCGGTTAATACCATTATTAGAATGTAGATAAAACGAATTTCCTTATAAAATCAATAGATGGTCCGTTATTATCGACCCTCTTACCCTTAATAGGGACAATAACAGACGGCAATTATTAATATGGAATTTATCAATAATACACCCGAGGGTTAGTAGTTAGATATAATTACGGGAAAAATTACGGTTAATTGTTCTGTTCCGGTTAAGATTTTTACAATAATTTTTCTTATAATATTTAAAGTTGCTTTTAACTTTGTATTTGTACAACAGTCGTGCCTGTGTACAATTATGTATTATAAATATTATACACACTTTATAATACTAGATAGTTAATAAGTGTCATTATCTTGATACTAATTATACATTTTTGTCATCAAAATATGAATGAAGGTTTTAGTTTTTAAATACAGATTGATAAAGCTTTAACAAAATATTTTATATATATTTTTTTTTTGAACAATATTAAAAACAAAAAAAAAACAATAGTTACTAATAAAACATAGGAATATATAAAAGGCTGTATTTTTTGTAACATAGTCTTCATAATTGAAAAAAAAAACAAATCTAAATATTCAAATAAGTTCTTTATTACGCTGTGGCGTAATTCCTGTATCTAGTCTTTAAATAGATCTGATGGATTAGCCTAGGTATTAACTAGTCTGAGCTAGATGAAGCTAACACTAAACAAACAGTTTAATTACCCAAACAATATATTTCACTTTAAATAATACATCGCGTTGCAAATTATCTTTAATTATCTTTAAACTCAATCCTGTTGCCTCCTTGATTAATAGAAGAAAAAATAAATTAAGTTTTTTTTATGCTATTTACAATGCTTGCAAGTCACTACCCATACTTGCGGTCGAGTCACCAGTACACTCGTACACTCGTACACTCGTACACTCGTACACTCTTACGCCAGTACACTCAGCGGACCTTGTTCACGATCAATACCAAGGTCTAAAGTTCGATGCTCGCCTTTCGCTTGCATTTAACAATTAGTTTGTCTATTTGTTTTGTGATATTTAATACTACTACTTCACAACAATATTATTTTTTTGTTTTGTAACAATATTATATTATTGTTTCAAGCTTTTTTGTAATAAAATTATTCAGAAATATTAAGAATATTGGGAATTATTATGTATATTATTATAATGAATATGACATAAATATTAAATAAATAAATAATAAAATAAATATTAAAGTATATAATATGAAGGTCAGAACACGTCTCATCGCGCTTTAATATCACTGTTTCACTGAACTTGAAACTAATAGTCAGTTTAAATAATATTAATATATTCTTTATACGTTATAAGTATTGTTCACAGAAATGTTAATATTGAGCGAAGCTCTCTATGAGAGACTTCTGCATCCTTTGTGCAAGCATCAATCAAAAACGGTATATCCGAAAATTTCCAAATTTTGCACACTGATAGATATTTCTGGTGGTAGTTTAAAAAAAAATTCAAATATTCGATTTCGTTTAGGAATAATCACGAAAAAATTGAAATCCCATAGACCAATCCATTGCTTGCAAGAAAAAAATAGTTGAGGACAAAATTTCTCGATGTGTTGTAAATGTAACTTCGCTACTATTTGCACCTCGCTTCGCTCAATATTCTAATATATACCGAGATTTTGCGAGCGCAGCGAGTCAAAATTGGGGTCAGGTTCGCGCTCCTAGTACATATTTCTATATTAGTATTAGATAAATGAAAAAATAGAATAGAAAAAAGCTGAATCTTTCTCGTACTGATTATTTTAACCCTATATTCATTATGTTTAATTTAATTAAGCTTAACATGTCTTGTCATGATTATAGTCCAATTTCCAACATTGGTCTAAAAAGTTATTGTATTCTATAAAATAAGGATTTTCTTTTCATATCCATTTTGCATAGTCTGAACAAAAATATATACACCCCAATTTCATTGCAGCCACCATTTTAGATTGATAAAAATATTTATTATATATAATTGCAGTGTCTTGTAAAGTAATTGCAAAAGTTTTCAGCTTAATCGGGAGAGGTTAGCTGATTCAAAATTTAATTTCAAAATTTGTTCCTCACAAACAAGTTAGTCAAGTTACATAAAACCTTGTACATACAAGGCCCGCCAGCATACAAGCACAAAAAGCTAAGCGAAACTTTCTTCAATGAGAGAAACAACCAAAAACATATCACGAAAACTTGATCTCGATACCATTACCCCATTGTCTGCAATTAAAAAAAATTATACATCCGCGCGTGCAATAGAATATTTCAATTAAAAATAGAGTTAATTGCAAATTACTTTTAATCTACAATTTGATTTTTTCAAAATCTATCAATAGAAGGGTAGGCATGTGGTAATCCAAATATGATTAATATGATTAATATGATTAATATGATTAATATGATTAATATGATTAATATAGCTTGATCGGTGTAGAAGGAGATAGCGGACCAAATTTTATTGAGTTGACCGGTAAAGAGTTTTGCTTCGGTTATCTCAATTATATATATAATAAGTTATAAAATATAGTTTTTGATAAATATCTCCGTACATTCAATTATTATATTTCTTAGAACAGTCATTAAAAATCAAAATAATGAACTTAATAAGTGACACATTCCGCATTTGTTTACAAATTAGGAAGTCAAGTATTTATCCAGACAAGTTAATACAGTAATTTTCCGTGTGACACAGCGTCGTGCTTCCGTTAGAACAAATTATTATTGTGTTCTAACTTCCGATATATTATTACATTAGAAAAAATTACGACTCATGCACGCCTACAAACTTTAAACTCAAGATATATATTTAGAAGGGACTATACAATTTACTGCAATTAGCTTTTGAAGGACTAACAATTTGTTTTATTAATAATTAGCGTTAGAATAAAAAACAAAAATGTCTCAAATTAGTTAATAATTACCTCAAAACAATTTTAAAATTAAAAATTAGGTAGGATTGTCAAAAAAAACTAGTAATTGTCACCACTGTCCCGATACAGACATGTACAGGATATAAGTTACATATATAACACTAAAAATGTATCACAGCGAAAAGCGATACACTAGCTCTGTTAGTAGAAGAACTCCCAGAGTTCACGAGTTCGAATCCTGCTCATACGACTAATTTATCATTCTATATTTATTTCAAATTAAGATAAGCAACCTATAATTTGTTAAGACTTTCTCAAAACATTATTACATATTAAAATAAAAACCTTTGGGTCATTTGAATAACTTCTAAGCTTTGTTGACATATTTATTAAAAGTATAATAGTTTTATGTAATTACAACACAATTCCTGTATAATAAAAGATTCCGTATATAGTTTATAAACCGTGTATAATTTTAAATTATTTACATTTAAACTAAATTTATTTAATACTGTTCTATTCTTACCGCATCATATTTAATTTTGTGCAATTTACTGAGGTTAAGTGTTTTTTATTTAGCAGTTTAGATACAGTCGACCTCTCAGCTTGTTATATTTTTATAAGATAATTGGGATTATTATATGTTCATTAAATGCTTTGTTAATTCCGGGGTTCGTGTCTATTAGTGGATATAATTATAAAAATCTTTATAATTCTTTTCAATTAACTTCAATTAATAAACAATAGTAGGACAGAAATTCAAATAGAATGGAAGCCATACGTGACGCCCGTCTCGCTTAGACGGTAGGAGGTTATTGACCTTAATTGAAATCTATTCATTTCCTGAACCGAAACTTATGTAATATTTTAAAACAAACAACAATTTTAATGTTTGTTTCATTGGAATGATCTCAGATAACCAAAGAATACTGAATAATACCAGTAGTACCAGGACGTCAAAGAATAAAAATATGTACAACAATTTCAGATAAAACTCCATGTTCATTTCAAATTCGAAATCATTGTCTATATACCAGGATAGAAATTGATGATCTTAATTATTTTTCTGCTCTTTAATTAACACAGTTTTTCATCTAATAGTAAGAGAATATATTTTTGTCAGTATTACTCATTAGCCTACATAAAGTCATGAGCTTGTGTACGCTCACGCGCAGTACTTAGCTCCATATGCTATTTTTGTGAATTGTGGACAAGATTCAACGGTTGATCTTGGAATGGATTTAAATGGATTCGAAACTTGTCGGTCGTGTAAATTCCAGTAATGTTTACGGAGTACAACTGGATAAATATATATAATTGTAGTTATAATTAAGTCTATTCAAACTTACAGAATACTAGATACAAATAGGGTATGTAAAATTATACCTGTTATTTTAAACAGGTTCACATTCGACTAGAGTCCGATAGAGTCTGATATTAAGCTTGCAGTCTACGATGTTGTACAATTAACTAGGAGAAACTACTCACTCTGAATTTTTAGATCCTTAGTTTATAACAAAATATAGTGATAATGGACATAATTTTTATACAGCTGTATAAATTGAAAATTATATTTTTCTTTTTTTATTATTTCGACTGATTGTATCACAATAAAAATATCTCAAAAGGATCTCAGACGAGGGCGTGTTTTGAATTATCATTTTAACTTTAAGCTTGAGAGTGTCTTTACAAAAGTTGTTATTAAATATAAATAAATAATGTATCTTACATTATATACCTAATGATTAATGATAGTTAATTAACAGCTGGTAGTTATTCTTATATACTAATTTTAGTTTTTTTATTAAAATATCAAGCACCACTTAATTAATTATAGCTATAATTATATTATAACACTTTTGTATTATTCTTTTGTTTATTCTGTTATATCAGGTAGTTTACATATATTTATCGAATGAAATATCTGTAGTTTTTAAAGGTTTTACTGCCTGTTACTTAAAACCACAGAAAAATAAACTTTAATAAAAACATAAATTTTCTTGGAGATTATTATATAATATTAAGTGACGCAGGAATGACTTGCCTTTTATTGTGAAAAATAAATTTGTAATAAAATCTTTATCGGTGTAAATATGATTGTTAAATTAATTCAATAAAACATTATATGACTATTAAATTTATTCAATAAATTTGTTAATTCGTTTAAATTGCTAAGTACACTTCCTAAATATATAATCAACACGACTCTACAGAAATATTGCATTGTTTTTTGTTATTTATATTAGAACCCGGAAAACTACAAATCAATAAAAATATCAATACTCGTAAATGCGATACCTATTCTTTTAGCTACACATAGGATTATGTATGTGTGTGTAAATGTGTGTTTGCGAGTGTATGTGTGTATGAAATCAATCGTATTATGTAATCACGAAGTTGATGACGAGTTGGACTTTTATATTTGTAATACATACATACTTTACTTAATTATAGGGTTGTAATCATTTAAACATATGTATTCGCTCACTAATATGACACGTGTGTGACGTCAGCGGGATATTGTAACAATAAAGCAAACACTTTTGAAGTGAAACTTGATGAAACGTGTATTGAGAACGATAAAGAAGCTCACACACACATAGAACAGAATATTATTAATAAATCGCAAACAGTCAAATAAGCAGTATGCTAAACCACAAAAGACCTATATAATTCCATTTTAAAACTTGCCATCACGAGCTAAACCTAAGACTGACAAAGCCTTAGATTTAGCTGACCTCACTTAGCGACTTTGGTTAACCCCATCTAGTGACAAAATTTTTGAACTAGAGTTTAAAAAATTACAAAAGAATCACAAAAACATACACAGTGTTCTGAAGTTTAAGCTTTTTTTGTTTAACATCTTGTTACGAATAATTGAATTCAGTTCTTATATTTTTGACTTTACTTACTTAAATGAAGTGAATAAACATGTTATCTGAATAATACATAAAATAACGTATATTATTCGTAAACATATCAGAAAATCTTGTACATATCTTTATCTATATCTTTTTCTTGATTTGTCATTAATATTATACTAATTTAAATGTACTTCTATCTTACAAAGTTTGATAGACAGTGCTGCAGAAAAGTTATTTATTAATGATTTAATTTTACCTTATTTTATTTATTTATTTATTTATTTATTTCTTGATGCATAAAAAATACAATGGCGGACTTAATGCCGCAGGCATTCTCTACCAGTCAACCTTATCAATAACATATTATTTTAATTTAGTGACAATTAAAAACTAACCATAGTCACTAAGAATTATTCTATTTTTAATAATTAATAATTTCGAAATTATATATTTTTACAAAAATATCATATCACTTTAATCAACAATGACAGCCAAAAACGTTTTTATGTTTGATCGAAATAAAAAATCTGACAAATTATTATTTTTTCTTAAAAAGTCGAAGTTATACATATTTTAAAGTTATTGTTTTTCAATTTATAAAGTGCATTTTTATAAACATACAAATAATATAAAAAAAAAAAATAAAAAAAATAAAAAAAATAAAGATAAAATAATATATATAATATCTTATTAACATAGATTATATCTGAATCAATATTAAATAGTTGTATTACGTGCGTTTTATAATATATTACAACTTATAGTAGTAGTGTACTCACGAAGTTCATGCTCTTACAGATATTGTGGTAGGTAGTGACACTGATATTTAGGGTTCCGTACTTAAAAACGGGTGCCTCGAAAAAAGGAACCCTTATAGGATCACGTTGTTGACCGTGTATCTATCAATAACCTGAGTTTCTAGAAATATATAGTTGAAATTACAACAATATACTCAAGTCTAGTCAAGTCAGTTTCTTGAAGCTGGAAAAAAAACCTAAAATAATTTTAATAAAATAGTTAAATCGCAAAAAATGCATATTCTCAAGGGAATCAAAATTTATGCGGAAGGTACTTCACGTCGAACTTAAAATTTCAAAACTGTGAAATTTGGCAAGTAACAACATTTTATATTACAAGTTTAAAGAACATTCTGAGAACTTTATATATCATCGAAATGGTTCTGTAGTTTGAACTTCAAAATTGTCATCAAAATCGGTTTAATCGGTTCGGGAGTGAAAGAGGAAGAAAACAGAGACAAAAAAGTCACAGCTATATATAATTACTAAGAAATATGTTTTGTTTTCATAAAAATTTTGTGTCTTATTCCAGAACTATATGTAAGGTACAAATTTGTAAGGAACCCTCGGTAGGCGAGTCCGGTTTTAAACTAAATAAAAACGTTTATAACAGTATTAGAAGAAAAAAAAATAACTTGTAAAAAAATAAACGGATTTTTTTTATTGTTCATATGATATTAATCTACTTATACAAAATAATATAATTATGTATTTACGAGCAACAGAAACAAAGGTTACACGCTCGCTGCATTCAATTAGCGATCACACACTGACATGTGTATGAACAATTACATTAAAAAACCTATCTGCTACATACGTCGCTGGAATCCCACTACTGGGTACAGCTATCTTTCAAGGAACCACCCTTCAAGCATCTCCTAAAGTAATATTACAATAACTTTATTTTCCATTTTATACCATACCATGTGTGAGCACGTGGTGCAAAGTTGGTTCGAATATATATAAATCAAATTTCTGCGATTTATTTTCATTTTGAGTATTAGCTTTTGCTCTTCTTATAAAATTCACGGGTTCCAAAAAGTTATATTGATTAGATATTAGACATGATTTTTAAATAAAATTATTATTTGTGATAAGAATTAACTATATATACATTCCCACGACTTCCCACGACAAAACTGAAACCAATTATAACAAATAATTACAACTTTCAGGCCTTTAACGATGGTACAATATAATGTTTTTTAATGTATTAACTCAAAAACACAACACATCTAATTCTTCTAAAAAACGTTTTACTTGGAATTGACTTAAACGAAACAGACCAACATTGAAACTTCGCGTTTATTAAACAGATACCTAAGATAGGTTTTGTTTTCATTTTACTTCATTGTCGAGACATTCATATACACATTTTGGCGCCAAAACGATGAAACCTTTTTATTTTTGTGCACATCTGTGGATGTATCTTTAAAATAAGACCTATTTTTAATGTACAGCTATCGTTATAATCACTGGCAAAATATTCAGCTTATGCTATAAATATATAAGATATATTATTTGTTTAGATAAATCAATAGTTAAGACGTAGCCAAATGAAAATGCAAGTAAATAAAGTGCGTATCTAACCTACTTTGAAAGGCTAACAATGAGTAACGAGCCCTTAAATACAATACGCCAATATAACATGTATTTGTAGGTGGTTAAAGATCAATTTTCTTTATATAATAATAACACGGTTGTAACAAGTCACGTTTTGCTACATTTTATAATTTAGGGAGCGCGGAGAGAGGCCGGCGAATAATGATATACCTTATGTAGAGCTTTGTTGCGACAATTATAACAATTCGCTACTCTACAGAAGAAACTTACTATTTTATCAGACAAAAACTTGCAACACCCTGTATAGTTTAGAGAATATCATTAATAAATCAATACCTTTTAAATCATAACTAGATATAATTAAAAGGACGATATTGTTTTTTTTTTAAATAGTTCGTGGTTTAACCGTAGGATATTATTATCTTTCTGACAAAAGAAACTTGTTGTTAACACCCTGATTTTTGAGAGCACCGATTCTAAAAAAACTAATTGCTCTATCAGAGTGGACTCGTATTTATTGTGCAATTAATAAAGTTATGAAGTATGATACATCTGTAATATCGTTTTAATAAAATATTAATTATAAAATTTCTTAAAAAGGAACTTAATGTGAGGGAGTTCGCAAAAAACACCAATTTTATTAAATATAATCTGACCTAAAATATGAAATAAATAAATTAAAACAGATAAACAGAATATAGTTTTTGACAAAACTTACTTAATTAATTTGATTATTAAGAAGGTGCCCAAATTCGAAATTATTATAGAGATTAGTAGATTATCATTTAAAAAAATTATTATTTGCGACAGTTTCAGTTTCAGTGTATATTTTAATATTATTGTATCTATTATTTTATCGTGAGGAAACAAAGGAATAAACTTTTCTGCTTTGGACGAAAAGCTTTCTTTTAAGTTGCTATTTTATAGCAAAGTTAGAAACGGATACAATCACTGTCGGTGTAAACTTACCTAAAACAAAAAAACATTTTAAATTTTTTATTCTAATTGTACTCATTTGTACAAATTCTCAATTCGATTGTAATTCCTTGAATTGCAAATAAAAATAAGCTGTGGAATTCTCCACAAATGTATTTCGTAAGTGAAATATTGTACCTAGTGTTATTAATATTAGGTCTCGGTGAATTACAGATGAGTAAGCGTGACTGTAGTGACTCTGTCATGTCTTTTGTAGCCCATATCATGTTACATAATGTATGACACCATCCTCTCGGGCCGCTGTGCTTCACTTATATTCGCGAGCTGGTGTTCTTAAGGTTCACTTGGTTTATCATAACATTGTTTTTCTTTATTTTAATGATTTTAAGTCTACATATTACAAAATTGTTATTATTTTAAAATAAAATTATTTTGCAGTACACGAGATGACGTCATAAGCTGAAAAAATACACCCCATTTAAAGCCATAAATTGTATCTGTCATAATGGTTGTATGTTTGTCTATCGAGCTGGTCTGTTTCAGCTCGGGGACGAGCTGCCGGAGCACCTCTCGCAGCTCACTCTGCTTCCTCGTACCATGGCAGCTCCTTACACTCTAAGGAAACTAACTCCCAGGGACAAAGAGAGCGTCATTGATTTCATGAGAAGGTAAAATAAATTATAAACAAAAAATTAATGTAAAGAAACACTCAAAACAAAATGAATTAGCTTGTCACCCTCGAAACTTCGTGCTTATTAAACAGATATTTCAGAATTTTCGAAACCTATGACAGGTCTTATTTTGATTTCATTTCATTGTATATATGTTATATATATATTATGCTTTAAAATGATGAAACCATTTTTATTTTTCCTTTTGATTTTTTCTTTCTTTATTTTTCTGACCTTTGCCCAGCAGTGGGACGATACGGGTTAAAAAAAAATAAAAATTCTGCACATTTACTGCTGGACTCCTTCAAAATGTGACTATAAAGGTTTTTTTATGTGCTGTCCCACAAAAATCGGCTAACGCAAATAATATAGAAGATTTAAAAACTCATAGTTTCATTTATGTATTTCATTTGTAACAAAAAAAAATTATCATAAAAAATTAAAATCGTGAGTAAGACGAAGCGCGGATATTGCAAATTCGCACAAAACAAATTATAAAACATCGACCATCTTATAAATAAAACGATTTATTTCAGATCAATATATAATTGTGAATAAAATAAATTGTATCTTTTATAAAAATAGTTATAATATCAAATCTTGGGTATAATGTTGTTTCAATAAAATATTTGGGACAGATTTTAATCTGTTACTGAAAAGTACGATACGTTTCATTTCAATTCTGTGTTTAAACTATTTCTATTACGTCGGGAACAAACGCCGGCATGTCTGGCAGTTTTTCTTATATCTATTAGAATTGAAAAAAAACATCCCTCTCCGCCTCCCCCACTCTCTTGCATTTATTTATTTATTCTCTGCAACTTATATGAATTTACAAATGGCTTTTTTATCTTATCAAGGACTCCATGATAAAACCTGATATTACTCCCGACTATAATAAAACATACATAAAAAGACACACAGCTCTATTAGGTTTATAACACGTAAAATATCTTATAAAATAAAACGATTTAAAACAATTATTCTTTAAAGATTTTTCTTCCGCGACGAGCCGCTGAACCTCACTATAAACCTGCTGGAGACACCGGAGTCCCGGTGCTATGAGCTGGAGGACTACACCTCTAGCAGTCTCGCTGACGGTGCTTCAGTAGCTGCCGTGGATGATAACGGCCAGTTTGTGGGCATGGTCATCAACGGGGTGGTCAGACGAGAGGTTCGTGACTTATTTTAAATAATACAAAGTTAAATAGCATAGAGTAAATTCGTTTCTTAATAACTTATTTATCTATTAAGAAGCTGAATTGTATTCAATAGTGTTTGATTTTGAATAATATTTAATTTAACTCTATTATTGCATGGTCTTATTTGCCTGTCAATTAACCTTAATTATTACTTCGTTTGATATAATTATAATGAGTCTAAACTAAATAAACATTCATTAAGTTTTCACGACACTGACAATATTCGCAAATTATATTCACAGATACTTGTGTTATTTGAAAACAAAATAGTAGGCCACGTAACTAAGTACAGGTATACACTTAAACCTGTTTGAAATAAACCTTTCCCTTCTAACGACCTATATTACTTATAACAACAAATGAACTATTATTAAATAAGTGTAGTTTATAAGGACAGACTTACACAGCGATTTAGCCTTCGTTTAAAAAAGCTTCCTTAGACGGGTAATAAAACTCTTCGCTATCTTACATCAATAATCAGTCCTTAGATAATATATATCACCTAAATCCTCAGAAATAAGATAAAATTAGATTACTTTCTTTAATACAAAAGCAAATTATTCAAAGGTCCTGTTGACCTGAAAACTTTTAAAAATATTATATAAAAAAGTTTGAAACTAAACTAGTATTAAAAAAAATCTTAGAAATTCTATTAAAACAATTTATAAAAGTTTTTTAGATGTCGTTATACAGAAATATAAGAGTATTGTAGTATTACTTTAAAAGATGGTAAGGCACCCGGTGTACGTGTACTGGTTATTGAAAAATATGACTTCCGCCCAGGTGTTGGTTGAATGTCACCGCGACACCATTGATTCTTAATACTGATTTAGTAAGACTTTGTATGCAGATATAATGGTAGGCTAATTATATAGTTATTCGTGATATCTGAATAATATAATAAAGCTTGATAGGGGGGAAACAATGCAGTTAATATACAATGGGTTTCGAGTATTACGATCTCGGTTGTGATTTTTTGTCTTGCAATTTTCTTGTTGTGTATCTTGGCTTTTTACTTTGTATATACTGTGTATAACTTCAGTAGTGCTTCAGTCATAGTGTTTCTTAGAGTCATAGTAGCGTTAAAAGAGCGCCTATCCTTCTTTGACAATGCTCTTAGGTATATACGCAGATACAGGAAGACACCAAAAAAAACAATGTGGTCGAGACTTAAAGATTTTCAAGATTTGTCGTTACATTGCAGTGCAACAACATCGGAACAAAAAGTTCAGTATTGCGAGCTTATAAATGATATAAATCATATAAATCATCATCATCAAATGTTGGGAAGAATGTACAACGTACTTAATACATTTGATAGCATAGTATAATGAAATCAAAGGTCATACATTTATAACATGTAATTAGTTAGGTGGCTCTAACATTTTTATTAAATTACTTAATATGCTTCAAATATAAAAGTTAACTATTATTAATAAACATGATAAAATAGAAGAAATAATACAGATCAGATCGTCTGTCTTTACTTCTACTAACTGACTCGTCTATCAATAATAATCTATTCAATTATTGCATAAAAAGTCAATATTTACATTAAATATTTTGAACAGAATAAGCAAAATATTGAGTTAAGAGTTTAAATCATGCTTTTGTTTTAAATTTTAAATTAAATTAATTTGTATCAGCAATTGTTATATAAATTATATCAATATCGGTAAAGCATCTATATAAAAAAAGCATACAAAAACTCAAATTATTATAAGAATTTTTATGACAATTTAGTTTTTTATTAGATTACTTATTAAATTAATATTTTAAAAATATATATTTTTACAACAGGAGGTAGACTACACTGATAAATCCGAAGATTGTCCACATCCAAAATTCAAGAGGATCCTCCGACTCCTTGGTCATTTAGATCGTGAAGCCAGAATATGGGATAAGTTACCGCCGAGCTGTCACACAGCAGTCGAGATCAGAATAGCATCTACACACTCAGACTGGAGAGGCAGGGGACTGATGAGAGTACTGTGCGAAGAGACTGAGTAAGTACGCATTTGACAATAGTAAAACCGGTTTGGAAGTAAAAGAATATAGTAAAACGAGACCAGAAAACCATTGAATGAAAATGGAACCTATTCTTAAATTCTGAGTCGTCTAGCAAAATAATTTTATCAGTGCAGAACAAATAAAATAAAACATAGTTGCCTGGCGGCAGTGACATGACTAATATGTAAAAATTCCGCTATTAACTTAATAATAACTTATCCATTAATAATAAATAACACACGGGCGACATTTTCTGAATGAAATACGGAAATAGGCAATCTATTCTTCTACTCCACACGGATTATAAAAACTTTGATTGTCAGCTGTAACCTTGGTGTATATATTTAATTATCATTATTAAAAAATATCAAATCATTATAGAATAATCAAATAATTATGACAAGACAAGCTACTATGACGACAAGAAAGACAAGTAGCGTATTGCTAGACAGCCTGCAGCCTTCCTCATGAACCTGCCTATCAGAACCAGAAAAAAATGTTCAAATTTATCTAGTAGTTTGAGCAAACTGTTTCACTTCATAATATTTGTATAGATACAAAATTCAATGACCATATTAAAAGTTCAAAAATATCTATACACTATATTACATCAAAACTGCTGACATGACAAACGCCAATATTGAATGAACATTATTATCATTACAGTTCAAATTAACTAAATATTAAATTGTCAAATTCATAAAACATATGTCATGTTTCTAACAGATTTTAGTCATCGACTTTTGAAGCTGACTGTACAGTACAGTATAGACATAAGTCATTAGTAATATTTGAAACTATTTATTACATTTTCTGTATCTATTTTTACTGATGTAGAGAAATTTGTGTAAAAGGGATACGTACGAGTATATACCTAATGAGAGCCAAAGGGCGATGTACAATTTATATTTTTATAGACCTTACGTGTAAAAAAAAATTATTTTTTGGTTAACCTTCTGATTAAAGAAGTTATTGTTGTCAGCCCCATTTTTAAAATTGGATTTTCTTGTATTGTCTTTACTTAACTACTGAAATATGCTATATCAGCAATGAGCTGTTTTAATTACTTCAAAAAAATATATGATAAAATAAATTTTATTAAAAACAATCGGTAATGGATGCGATCCCCATCACATAAACTTCCTATTTAAATATATATTTATATATGATTGTCATTATTTTATTTTATTTAAAAGTTTTAAGATGATGCTATTTTTTTCTTACAAAATAAAAAACTACGAAATATATTTTTTTAAATTTGTGATCACTTTTTACTGACGTCACCATGCATCCATTTGTACCACAACCATACAAATCTCGCAATTTTCATTTTAGAAATCGTGAATAGGAGATTTTCATAGTTTTTTTAAACTAAAACCGTTTCACTTCTTTCGCTCGAAAACCAATCAGCTCTAAATTTTGTGAATACTTATCGATTGGTATCACATCCCTTTTAATCGAGCAAATTCATTTCCTAAAAATCTAAATCTAAATCTTTATTAAAAGTAAGTTTTTTAACAAACATTTTTTCGTTGTCAATGTTAACACCAGCTGAAAAAGATATTGCCTCAGATCTGAGAAGAGCTGGCGAAAGAAACTCGGAGGGCTTGTCTTTTATATTTTTTTATAGATATACTGAACACCAAAATTACATTTGTATTAGTACTTGAAGTGCCCGGGCAGCGATCGCTTCATACCCAGGGTGCATCCTCATGTAAATATTCGGAAATACTAGTATCCGCAAGCACACAAATTTTCCTTAACTACTTTTTAAATTTGTTAAAAAACAAAACTTGAACTATAAGATAAGGGCAAGACAAAAAATAATTGGAATAATCTGCTTATTAATAAAAAATCTGAAGTACACATGAGTAGCTACAATCTTTAACAATCTGTTTTTTTAAATACATCATATCAACTATTTCAGCATCTCAACTTCGTATTTTTAAATTCCATATTTTCGTTAAATGTATAATACAATTCAAAAATAACGTCCACATCCAATGCCATCACCAACAATAAAATAATACAATATACCTAATAATTCTAAGAATAAGAACGTCCTTCTGAATATAGCCTTGTTATAATTAGTTACTTGATTGTCATTTCCGTTGCTATTTAACACACAAGGTTTTTTGTTTTTTTTTTTAATAACAACTAAACTAAAATATAAAATACAATATTCAAATGTTCTTAATATTTAGAACGTTTAGAAAAGCTCTAAGTGAAGTCATTTTTGTTTTGTAGTTAATCTCTAACATTACGGAAATTATTATTTTCATTTGTTTTAAATTGCAGTCATTTCGTAATATTGCTAAAAAGTCGTATTATTATTTAAATTATAGTTTATTCATGTATTCTATTACAAAGTGGTAAAGTTTGTTTGTTTAAACTTCGTAACTACTTTATTTTAAAAATTCTTTCTAATTATAATGGGCATGTTAATGAGAATGGCTATAGACTAACTAGCATCATGCTCCTTGTCTTAAACATTCTAATAATAAATACAATCGTTCGTCCTCGAGCGGAGCCGCGAGTAACAGCTAGTTAATAAATGTTTTGAAAAAGGACCAATTGTCAATTGTACCTATTTAATGTCTTGGCACTTTGTCTTTTTATTTACTGAAGTAAAGATTACAGACAAATCAATGATAACTTAATAATTGATCTCTACAGAATTTACATATAGAAGGGAGCCATTTGCGCGGATTCTTATTCTAAAAATCCTAACATTGGTATATTTTATCTAACCTTGTGTCAAAAATGATTTTCTGTATCATTAAAACTAAATCATTTGCAAATCATTTATATGGTTCATTGCCTTTCATTAACACACGCTAGTAACCTGAATAACTGTAAACAATTATATATAATTAATCAATTATATATAATTACTGTATATATTGATTACTCTAGTAATATATAAAAGTGATACATGATCTGTTAATAGGCACATTAGACAGTAAACATGCAAATAAAAAATTAAACTTTACGAACAAGTATCATTGCATACAATAAATATGGTAGTTAAACTATTTCTTCATAATCGAGTGTCCTCGTATCAGTTGTACTCAATTCACCCACAACCTCTCTCATTAGTATATGCGTCTACTTCAAAAGCTTTCATAATAGAAGTTTAGTTTTGATGACCTACTTTGTAGCAATTTAATTAGGATTTTTTTTTTAATTTATCATACTAAACTAAATTTTATATATTGAATTGACACAGACGTGGCACTTTTACGTTAAGGATAGTTACGCCATCTATTGAGCAAAATAAAAGGGTACTAGATATCTAACTCAGAATTATCATTTATTTTAATTATTGTCTTTTATGTTAATGTAAGACATGTGCGACATTTAATACATTAAAACTTTAATTGCATTTAACCAAAATGTATAGCAGACAGTCAATAGTTTATTAATCATTGACGACATTAATAATTCCAGACGGATAGCAAAAGAAATCGGCGCAGGCGCATTACGTATGGACACCACATCCGCGTTTTCCGCCGCCGCAGCTGAACGACTCAACTACAAGAATGTCTACGGACTGTTCTACTCAGACTTGGACTACGCCCCCCACCCTGAGCCCCCGCATCTTGAAGCTAGAGTATATATCAAGGAGTTGTAAGGTAATTACTATTTCAAACTCATATAGCATCAGTTCTTACAAAAATTTACTTTACCATTTACATTACCATGTAATTAATGAATGGTAGACTACTGCTAAATTTAACAAAAAGAAATAATGACTAACATTTTCCTCTATTATCAAGAATTATTATTGTTTATTAAATTCTAAACTAATATTATTAATCTAAAAATTTTGGGAAATATGCATTTTATGCTTGTATGCGAAAATTTCTGTTTTTATACGAGCCATGTCTCACAGTTCATAAGTACGAATATGCACCCATTTATTCGTTTTAACTGCATTTAGAAATGTCAGACTGACATTTTAAATATTGTAACATTAAAAAAGTTATAAATAGTTTTAATATATTTTACTTTATTACTAATAGTTTATTTTTATATTGCTTTCAGTGAAGTTGAAATCAATATTAAAATGAACTGAAATGAAGTTAAAATCAACAAATATATTATTTTTTTCTATTACAGGTACTTGTTGAATCTCTTTCTAAATTATTATTTAAGCTGTAAAACATAATGATAAATATTGAAGCAGCGATGAGTTGCAACTTGAGACGTAACTTGTTGACCCAATAATGTGCCTGCGGATACGTAGGTTGAATATGTTTCTTTGTTCCACTTTGAATATAATGCTCTGGAAGCATAATTTAAAAGACAACTTTATGAAATACCTGTGATACACTATTATTAAGAATTAAAAAAAGTTCTCCAAATTTATACAACTTTTAAATATTATTATATATGTCTATCACAGACATAACTATAAGATATTTAACCAAAATACCTGGAAATAAAGCCAATACTCATTTGCACTGTAACGCCTGGAAAATTAAAATAGCAAAACTGTACTCGTCAATGTTGCTATAAGAATTGTAGATTAATTGCGCACCGGAGTATGTGCAGTTAGCCAGTAGTTCCTTGAATAATCTATTTAATAATACGTTAAATATTTATACAATAATAACGTATTTATTTTCAATTGTGATTTTAGTCGAAATTACAGTGATGCGATCAATTAAATTAAATTTAGTTGTAAGTATCAAGTATTTAATGAATATAATATTAAAAATAATGAATTATCTTTTATTTACTTACCTATCGTTATTTTAGTAATTCTTGTAATACATTTTACTTTTTTATGTCTATTCAGCCCCCTTCCTATTCCCCTCCTATCTTCCTTCTGTTTCGAAGATACTATTTCTTTAAATTTCTTAAAAAGTAAACAACACTAAGTACTTATTAAGTGCAACCTTATCACAATCGGTAAGCACTTGACCTTAAAGCATACTATTTTTAACATCGTCATGTTGGATCACTTGCGCGTCCAAAAACTAGTCGGCCGCGGGCCTCCGACGAGACGACTGACGAGTGACAACAACAGAGATAAAACAATACAATATATTTATTATTAATATAACATACTATCATAACAAAGGTATGTGAATATTTATTTATATTGAAAATAACTTCTAATACACATATTTGCAGTCGAATATAGTCGTACCATTATAATGAATTTCATTAATATAATCAAAACAATGTTATGAATATCAAAATACATTATTTATTTGAAAAAATATAATGGTTTTGTATTTAATTTCTTTTATTAAATAGTATTTTCAATATTTGTTATCTTAATATCTTGAGCAAGACGTTTTAATGAGAAAATGAAAAGCGTAGTAAATCTCTTGAAGGATGACTGACTAAGTGTGAATATTTACCTTAAGTTAAGCCTTCTTATAAGATCTTAATATAATCATCCTATGGCTACAGTTGCCGAAATATTGAGTTATGGATTTAAGTATTGTACCTACGCTTAGTTTATAATTATTAATCTCTAATGGACATCGTCAATAATCTTGTCGATATAATCGAAATACCTTTTACTATCGTCGTCCTTATTGATTTTCATGGCCATTTAAATGTTGAATTATTGATAACACTGGCAACAGAATTATCACTGTATGATATATAATAAAATCAGTTTTATATCTATGCTATTAACACTAAAACTAAGTATAGAATTAGACGATAAATTTTAACATCGCTATTCGTATTTATGTTAGAGAGACTCTGGTAAGATGAAACAGTTTCGAAGATATTCCAAAGGTATCTTTTTTAAAGTTTTGTCTCGCTTTTTTTTTCAATATCTTTTAAAATTTCTTCTTTCTTATTTTGAGTGAAATGATTTATTTTCTCGTAGTATTATTAAATCTTTCTCCTAAGCTTCAAGCCTCTTTTTCAACATTAACTGATTCTCAATTTAGTTCTCAAACTTAAGTAGAACTTAAGCAAAAACAGAAGCTTTAACTTGAACGGAGTTGCTTAAAAAAAAAACTTATGCAAATTTCGATGAAACTTTATATCTTATTAAATATTATCATACCTTCTGACCTCTTAAGCAAATATACGCCTCGTCCAGCTTTCCAAAGCGCAAGAGATCTTTTCTAGAGGCATTTGGATTTTTTTAACACTCATAAGTTGGGTTCGTATTATTATACTAAATAAAAAAAATCTTGGGATATGATGTTAATAGAGGAATTATTAAACATATAAAGTTTCAATTACAAAGCTCTTATACTTCAAATTTTATTAGTATCTAAATAAGTTCGATTTCGTCACTTGCTCATGACGAAGTCCTGTATTCAGAGAATACCTTTAAAAATTTTATGATCTTAAGAGGCCTTAAGCTAGGAGACACAATTTCGTATAAGGCATTTGCAAAAAATTACGTTAGGGGCTTAAAAATGAAATATACATTACGAATATTATAGGTAAGAAAAGACAGAGAACGCAAATAAACAATTAATAAAATAAAAATATTTTCTCATGTAAAATGTTGACTGACAAAAAATTATCAGATCTTATATAGGGCAATTTTTTTAATTTTAAGCACCCCAACTTACAGACCTTAAATTTTTGTAGAAAAACTCTATACTTTAGTCAAAATGTTTTAACTTGCCTGCTTTGCTAACGACTGATAAGCGAGGAAAAAATATTTACAGTTCAGCATAATTCAGTAAAATGTTTATCCAAAATAATTTAATTAAAATCTAGTTTTTGATGATATTAAAAAAATAAAATTGTATATAAATATTCAAAGAAATTAGAAAATGTTAGTAAGATATTCAAAAAATCCTATGTGATCCAAAAAAGTATCTCGTCATAATATGCTTAATTCATAATTATTAATCTTATCATAATATATCATATTCTGAGTCCACTTTTTTTTATAAGCGGCTCTTAAAAATTAACCCACTTATTTCAATTAATCCCAGTATCTCTTTAAATAGGTATGTATGTATATACAAAAAACTATAACCTATTAATGTTCTATTTCCATAAATCTATATATGCTTTGAAATATTTGATTTTTTTTTTCTGCTATACTTAGTTAATTTTAGTTTCTATTGACTAGTGAAATAGAGATGTGTTTTGTAATAATAACACTAAATATAAAATATAATAGGACTAAATATAAATACAGGCATAAAGACATAAACACACACAAAAATAATATAGTTTCAGATACAATCCCAACAAATATAATTTTCTACGCAGGCTTAAAAGAAATGGAAAAGAAAAGACTGTACCACATAAGTCCTATAAGAGCAAAAGATGCGGATGCTGTGATGACCTTAGTGAAGAGGTAACTATCCTAAATCTTATAATATAACATATAACACATATGCAACCAGTGTATAACATTTATCTCTCTGATAACCCATACCCTTTTTTAATATATGAAGTATACTCAGTACATTGAAAAAAAATCTAAATAAAACACTAGTCTTGATATTCTACGCGGTGGGAGACTCGCAACAAAACCTGTTCTTACATAACATACAACTATTATAAGAATAATGTACCAAAACATCTATATCAATATTGTTATATTAAAATTTCTGTGACTTACTATGTTTTTGAGGTGTTACTACATGAATTATTTTTTTTAATTTAAAACAAAACTTTTAACTACAGTAGTTATAAGAATAAAACAAAATGCTTAAGATAAATCCGTAAAATATTATTATCTTAATTTATAAAGGAATTCTTAAACACTACTTAAAAGTCAAAATAAATATAATTCCTGAAATTAAATTTGGCTTTCAATCCAGTCCAAGAAACTAATTCTAAAAAAAATTCGCTCCGATGTATCTTCGATCGCTTATATCACAAGACTGACTCTCTGTCTGTTTCCGACTCGCTTTTAGCACATAAACAACACGTGCTTACTACGGCAGGTAGGCACCTGCACTGCCCCTCCTAAGACATGTTCGCCCCTTGTCAGCATCATTAGTTCCCTATAACCTCGCAAATCTATCCACATGGAGAATTTTCGGTGTACCCTGCTGGACTTTTTAAATCCGGTAGGTGACGTTATTAATTTTGGTAACCACTCGGTACGGCCCATCCCATTTGGGTTCTAGCTTAAGGGACATTCCTTTACTTCGGACTGGGTTATGTAGCCACGCAAGGGAATCTTCATAAAACCCTTTGTTATTCGTCTTTCTATCGTAGCGAATCTCAATTGTTTCGGACATCCTTTTCATACATAGGCCTCTTACCCTATTGAGTTAAACAGAAGATACGCTATCAACTGGGTCATCACTACGAATATTAGGTCTCTCCTATGTTGTCCATACATGCTATATCGATTTTTAAAGAGGAATTCATACGTTTAAGTAACAATGTGTATGATCCAATATGACACCCCCCAAACCCCTACACGCCAAATCAACTCCAAAGAGTACCCTGAAAGGATATGATGTCTGTTTTAATTAATTATTATTAAGAAAATATAGTTTATACATTAAAACAAAGTAACTCTCACTAAATATAAGGACCCAAATTTGTACTGTCAGCCAAACAACTTTATAAGGAAATAAAAGAGTTAAACACGAGTCAAACCGCGCGACACAGCGAATAAATCATATTTAAAATAGTAAAATTGATTTGCAGACAACATAGATGTTATGTATAACTGACATATTATTTTGTGTATAACAGTTTTTTATTATTCTAGAACCTTCTACATCGATGAACCCTTGAACCAAGCGGTGGGGTTGTGTACTTCAGAAACAGATCCATGCCCAGAACTAGATGAATACTGTACCAGTTCACTTTTAAGTGAATTCTCCTTCAAAGTTACCGACGATGATGGAAACGTTATTGGCGCTATGATAAGTGGAATAGTACCTTTAAAAGAGGTAGGGTTCATTATCATATCTATCTATTTGTAAGTAGGTTAGTGCTAAAAAGCTGTTGTATATGTCACCGAAGAAATCCAAGTCATTTTAACATCATCATTATGACATAGATACCAATTATATCAATTAAATATAAATAGAATCAATTAAATTTTGTAATACCATTAGTATTAAAACGCACTAAATTTATGTTAACAAGCAATAAAACAAAATTTATCAACTCGACATAACATTAAAAACCGCAAATAGGTTAACCGCAACGAAAAAAGAAATCAAGCAAATCAATCAAATCAATACAAAAAACACATGAAACTATTTATAAAACATCGTATGTTCAAAACAGGATATAATCATTTAAAACTAATAAAATAAACTATTTTCAGGAAGACAACGGTAACGACTTACTCAGCCAAGCAAAACGATGCACAAATCCAAAGTTTCAAAAGATCTTATACATTTTAGCGCGGAGAGAAAGTGCTAATTTATGGGAGAAATTTCCAAACGATAAAGATGTTGTGGAAGTAAAAGTTGCAGCTACGGAACCAAAATGGAGAAATAAAGGCATCATGAACGCATTATTACAGGAAACTGAGTAATTATTATAATCAAACTTACATTATAATTTTGATTAACCTATACAAATATTACAAAGCGAAAAAATTATTAGTTAAAACGCGCTAATCTTCGAAACTACAGGATGGATTTGAAAAATTATTTCTGATTATGATAGACAGGTTAATGTGCAAAATGGTGGGCCATAGTAGTAAGATTTTAAGCAGGTGAAACCACGGGACACAACTTATACTAAATATCAAAATCATAACATCTACGGTACTTTAAATCTTTCAAATATTGATATTATAAGTATTTTCTGACGACTTTCCTATAAGATTTAAAAAATTACATATATATTTTAACTTTACCAAATTCATCTACTTAAACTCAAAATATTTAATTTTAAAAAAGAAACTGTATAGAATTCTTTTTGAAAGTAAAGTGTGGACTATGTAAGTATTTGCGCGGGAAGAAGCCGCAAGATTCTGAGCAACTCGTCCTAACACTATTTCTTTTTATCCTTAGAATAACAGTTTTATTTTTTTCAAAATGCTTAACATTTCATGCCTACTGGAAAAATTTGCGTAGGCATAACCGCCATGAGAAAGCTAATAGGTATAAACTAAACGTTTTAATTACATACGAGCAACATAGTCCCTAAAATTTCTTACTGATATTTCAAATAATATAGGGAAAACGCAAGTCATTAAGTTATATAATTTTGAAAAAACAAAACGATATCGAGTTTTTAAAATTAGTTTTAATGATAAAAGTTTTTTTTTTAAAAAAAAAGGTCAATCAGCTATCACCATTACAAATTTCATCAAAATCCGTCTTTGGTTTTGCGTTACTCATGCACAAATATACAGACAGACAATGAAAAAAAAATGGGTGAATTGGTGTCTATATCGCATACTTGTTAAACCCTTATTAAAAGTTTAGAAATATATTCAAAATACAGAAACAGATTATTTTCAAAACCTGACAGGTTTTGGTTTGATTTCACTTTAGTTAGCTCCAAAAGTATTTAACTTTTATTTATTTCCTTTATTATACATTTGCTGATAAATCCCGCCTTAAACTTTCTGCTTAGATAAAAGTCTTGTTACTAAAAGGCTGACTATGCTGTTACTAAAATGACACTTATACTCAGGACACGTCTAAAAATCTACTACTAAATACTAAATGGCATAAATTTGATTTTATTTCAGAAAGACCATCAAAAACAAGAACATAAGGCTCATAAGATTGGACACTTCAAGTTCATACTCAGCCATGGCCGCTGAGAGGTACGGCTACACCTGTTATTACAAAGCACTATACAGAGACATCAAGATGGACGGGCAACCCCTCATAGTGCCTGAACCTCCACATCTCAACGACTGCATATATATTAAAGAATTATTTTAAAATCAGAATTAAATTTATTTTTTTTAACAGTATATATATATTTATAAGTACAATTTCTTGACCGACGGAGTGTCCATAACGGATTTATGTAAATATAAAAAAATGGTAATAACTTCCAACTTGAGTCACGTGTCATTATATTATTTCAAGTCCGAATTTAAATAAAAAATACGGTTGATCTATAAAAACACTATTTAACGAGGCACTAAATGTTCCCAGACAGGTTTGAAAATGTTCACTGTATCAAATGTACATGTTCAATGTATCATATAAGTTAAAACTCTTTATTATCAGACTACCCTCAAATCTTCAAACTTAAATAAGTAACATAGATATGATATAATATTCTTTATTAATTCATACAAAGTCACTTTCACATTTTCTATTGGTAAATTGTATGATATATCTTGTGTCTCATTCATGAATGACTCATAATCATTCTCTGCTCCCCTGAAAAGTTTTTGTCAATTTTATATTATATAATACTATTATTAATTGTATATATATATTTTTAACATAATGTTGCGTTGATTATTAAGTAATATATATGTTTAATATATATATAGTCTAATTTTCTTACCTGAAATATAAATATCGTGTAGACTAAAATCAAACAACAACACTACATTAAGTATATACTTTATAAATAAAAAACACTACATTGTCAAAATATTTACACTAAATTGAGGTACAAAAATATATACTCTAGTCATTATTAGTTTATACTCATTTTAAAATTTAAAACAACTAAACTAAATATTTATTATTAAACTAATTATTTATATTTATAAATTCTCATTTATATAACAAATTGGGGATTAGCATATATTTTACAAATCTTGTAAACTTATTTGAAATATATCATACAGTATTAACCTTAAAAAATAAAAAAAATCGAATGCAGATTGTAACTTAAAAATTGTAATGTTAAGTGTTATTGTGGTAATAAAGAAAATTTTTTTTTTAATAACTTTTTCAAGTTAGATGGAACAATTATTATATGATATATTATTGAAAATTTGGTTAATACTGCATAACACATTGAACATGCTCTCTTTATCTTTAACTAATTCTGTAACATATATAGATATACTTAGATTCAAGTAACAGAGCATTCCCCTTTTGTTATATCAATGTAAATTCAACAATCAATCACTTCTTCTCGTTGGCCAATGCCTGTCCCAGAGATGCAGTCGCAACAGATGGATTAGCCGCTGCCACAATTTTATCTATTATGTGCTGTGTCTGCATCTAAATAAAAATAATAATAATAAGTTTACAAATCTAAATCCCTTTATATTTATTGTATTCTGAAGTTATCTCATTGTTAAATGATTAGCAATAAAAAAACCAAATGGAATTACTGTTTAAACAACAATTTAATTGTCTATAAAAAGTGTTACTTACTTCATTTGTCTTGCCTTTTGCAGATGCCCTAACTTTCTCCAGCTCCTCGGCAAGCCTTATTGATTTTTCATTTAATTTCTTTCTATGTACTTGATATGAGTTACTAAAATAAATTTAAAAGATTTCAGAAGCTGTTGTTCTTGTGCCTCAGATTTGTTAACACAAAAAAATTAAGCCTGTATAGACTCAGTGTTAATGTTAAGATAAATACCTACCTTATAACAAGTATTTGTAAAAATAATCCAACTATGGCAACACCGAAGCACATCAAGATGATAGCAAAATTTGGTAATTTTTTAATTCCCTTAAATCCGTAGTATGAATCTGACTTGTATTGATTGTTAGACTTATTAGTTGTTTCATAGTAGAAATTATTTTGAGCATTGTGTCTGACTCTAAAAAATCATACCAAAGAATTTCATTATTACTTTAAATGATAAAACCAATGTATATTATTTATATTGAATTCTTGACTTTTTTAGGACTTGATTTTCTTTATTGTATTAAAGTAACTCACTCATATGAAGCATATGTTTTGTAGACATAAGGATTACTTGTACTTTGGCTATACAAGTCATATCTAGCTCGGCTGCCTGGCTTGCTGAGTACGTTGTAAGCCTCAACTATTTTCACAAACTGTTCTTGAGCTTGGGAACTTTTGTTTTTATCTGGGTGGTACTGAAAAATATGGTAATTGGGTTTTTAGCAAAAAGGATCCATATGGGTATTATATTTAGTGTATATACACAGACATTTGTATATAAATAGTGCATTATAATTATGTTATCATACAACGAATATTAAACATGGTCGTAGTAAAAATAAAAAACATAAAAATACAAAAATACAAAAATAATAATGGTTTAGTTCTATCGTATAATATACGAAATATATATACCTCTTTGCTCAATTGAATAAATGCATCTTTTATATCTTTGTCTGAACAGTTTTTACGCAAATTCAGAACTTCATAGTGTGTCCTCCTTGCTAAACTAAAAAACGAAATAACATATTATACAAAATAAAATTTTGAATGACGTTTTCATTCTCTCTACGTACCTGCAATTTCGAGCAAAGGTGCATATTGATTTGAAATCTGGACTTCTTTTAAATACGTACATAACGGTTATGTATAGCCAAAATTTAGTATCCCAACATAACAAACACTGTTCATGTTATTAATTGGAAAATTACATTTTTATAGAAAGTGACATTCGTCGTTCAACGAACGTCAGCCGTCATAAGACATAAGACATTCAAAAATACAATAAAGTCATTGTCGATTTGTCACTTAAAGCTTACAGCTTACAGTATTCATAAGTGCTGCCGAATTTAAGCCAGTTCCACTATAATAACACCAATTTAATACAATAGCAACAGTATCAATACCATTAAACTTCAACAAAGAATACGATACTTTAAAGAATCTCATACGAGAATCAGTGAGTGAGTGACCTTAACCATCTAGAAATAAAAAGAAATACTAACAAAAAATATTTTTTATTACTAAATAAATGAAAATTGTGTTGATATCTACCGAACACCTCCGCCCGATAATCAGTTAAAAAATATACAGCAGGTCATTAGATCCAGTAAACGGACGAGCCAGTAAAATTATGTCATGATATTAAGCTTTCGGTAAAAATATAAAACAAATTTTAGGAGGATATAATTAATAAGTATAACATTATTTTTTACTATGCCAACACTCATTATTAAACCGCGAAATGTTAATTGTCATTTTTCAACGAAAATACAAAGAATATTTATTTTTTCTTTATTTTTATTATTAGGTAATTAATTCTTCAGTTTATAATTCCCATTGTCAATATTACTAAGTTTTGCTGATTTTCAAATTGTAATAAATGTATAGTTTTATTTAGTCTATTGTTTTGAATAATATAAATTCAAATTTAAAATACCTTATGCGCTTGATATCATTCATAAGGCTCGTGTGGTGTGGTGTATATATAATATATGCGTTAAGATTCCATATATTCCTGCGGTAATATCTTGTAAATAAACAAGGTATGTAATCAAAATCGTTTTACTAAATAATGTTCTAATTTGTCGCTGGAAATCTAAACGTAGACTGGCCGTAAAATGATAAGCATATCTGATTGGTTTTGTTTGTAATTTCCATTTTGCTTAGATATATATTTTCCATAATACTTACATATGCATAGGTAGGCATTACTCCCCACAACGACCCGACGCGACACAGTTGGCAATCGGTACGTCAGAGTAAGAGCGCAGTTAGCAACTTAGCAGTGTTCGCGCGACAGCCGGCGTGTTTGGACGAACGGTCATGCGAGAAGCGGCTGGCAGGATGGCCGAACTAGAGTTCGAAGCGCCGCTTGCCCAAATCGAAGAGGCAGACGATTGCTTTTCAACCTCGGATTATCCGCAGAAAACTATAAATGGAAATGATATACTTCTCAACAACATTAACAATCTTAAAAACGATCTGGTGAAAATGAAAACGGACTCCAATAAACTCAACGATAATGACGAACCTAGACCGGTGAAGTGTAAACAGGACAATTTGCAAAACTGTGAAGGAGACAATTTTACGGAGACTTTCTCCGGGTCACTTGAAGATTTAGTGAACACCTTTGATGAGAAAATCACAAAGTGCTTTGGAAATTATGAAGAGAGCGTGGAAAAGCTAGCCCCAGTGCAAGTTCGTTCTCAAGAAGAAATAATGAATGAATGCCAGTAAGTATAACATTACCGCTTTAGTATATAATTAATTCGGTTATGTGATTATGATGCCATTTTTAAAAAGTATTGGATATTTTGTAGTTTTACATATATTTTTATCATGATTTTATAATATAAACAAAAGGGGCGGGCTTTGCGCATGGCGCTAGTCGTTGGACTCAAGATCGATCGAGGTTTTGGTTGGGGGTGTAAAGAGGGTGCGTGAGGAGGGTAGTGATGACGCATCCCGACCCGCCCTGCTTTGTACCAAGACCCTATTATGAAGTCCCGACCAACGCAACTGACCTTTTAAATTATGCCAAACATTGATAAATCGTTGCCAATAGTTTTGTTTGTACATATACAAAGTTATGTATTTTTATTATGATTTAATAAATCAAATTTTAATTTAAAATATCATAAAGTTCTGATACATGAAATGTTACGTATTACAGTAAAATTATATAATTTTTCAATTATCATTTTTGGGGTCTTTTGCGGGCCCTTCAATAAGATTTCCTATAAGTACGAACTTTACAATTATAAATTGCTTTTGCAAATTTATAGTACTAAAAATAAATAAATATATATTTTTTAATATATAGAGATAGCTCTCTCAGAATCGAAATAAAAGCTGACAATGAATTGAAAACAGACTGCGTCATGGTCACATAGTCTCTATATTTATGAGAATCTTTATAAAACAGCGAGGTTCTCACATTATGCTATTGTATCCCTCATTAAAAAACAGATGCTGTTTATTATCTATTTTGTGGGAAATTAATTATAACGATGATGATATTTAAGATATTATAAATACAGTTTAAATAATATTTTACAAAAATTCTTTCACTTGTAACAAAATAAAACATAACATCGTTTTGTAAATAAAACGAAGTTCTTTTTCTTATATCAGAGAAAAGATTTGGAAGCAATCCAGATGACCTAAATACTACAAATTCGGGGAAACTCATAAATATTTCAATTTGCGAACATTTGGAAGGATGCATCCTAGTCTTCATTGACATATTAACAATGTTTACTAATCAATTAACCTACTTTGAATATAAGAAGGTACACCAGAAAAAACTATATATTTTATTAAAAAATCATTCATTCATTTTATAACAATGATTATTTTTTTCAATGTTGATACTTACCTATTTTGTATACATTTTAATTAAAATAGGCTTTTTTATTACAACATTTCGTCGACGTAAACATTTCAACCCTTGCAAATCTTAAAAACCTCTATTTCACTGCAAAGGGTCCTTAGCACCCCCCTATATGTCTAAGTGTCTCTGCCCCTAGGTAGAAATCAGTTGACAAACTAACTCATAGGCTTTAAAACCTTCATGTTACCCCTTTGATTATACGACATTTAAATCAAGCGGTCTCAACCTGTCTTTATTGAACAGGTGTATCGCGTGCATTGATTTAGTCGTGATTCCTCTCTGCTGATTTGGGCAGATGTTGTTTCCACCTTGCTCTCTTTGGACACCTTGTGGAATATTTTTCTACATCCCTAAATATATGTACCCAATCCTTCCTCTTGATTTGATCGACAAAGTTAACATCGTGCATAATGAGCATATATTCACTTGTATAGAAACAGATACAGAATATACAGAAGATATTTTGATGTGCAAAATGTTCTACGCTGTATATGCACTTAATTCATACACTTTAATTGTATATTCACAAACTTGCTATTCATGGGACGGCGCCGTTTATTACCTTCTATCGCGGCACACGACACACGTCTGTCTCGATACTATTCCTGTAGAATACCAATTACTTTTACTATAATATTTTCTTTTATATCTATCTTGCTAATTGAAATTTAGTGTTCATATAGTTAGTTATATATTATTTTACGATTGCATTAAAAACTTTTCTCTTATTCATATAAATCTAAATAAAAATAACTTATTAACTATACGCCTAATAATTTATTTTCAGAACATCCTTAACTACTAAAGATGTGTATTTTAATTGCCGTCACTTTATGTCACTTTTTAGATGTGGTAGAACTTTCACAACAATCTATATTTAAATTTATATTCTTAGTAGAAATATAAGAATGAAATTCTAAAAAACGTCTTCAACTGAAAAGAAACCTAATAACTGGTTCTTGAAGCAGTTTTCTAACCTTGAACACAATAAATGGTATTATAACATTATTTGATACATAATTTCGTATGTAATAAATGAACATGCGTGTGGAACCCACTCATATCCTGTGACCTTAGGTTGTGTGCATTCGCGTGATGGATTTTACAACCGCAACTCTTACATCTTAGTTTCAAACATGTTTACTGCTAATACGTCGTTAATTGGTCGCATGTCGATTTTCATTAGTTAATTTAACTTTCTATGTGAAAATTATCAATTAGTAGCGTTACAGTTTATGTGGTTACATTCAAATATGAATACCAAATTAAATTAGAAGCAATAAACCTGACTAAATATCTTATACATGACCTACATACATTGAACGATTATCTCACAAACAATATAAATAATACAATTATGTATGAACTATGATGTAATTTAATTACAATGCATACGGTTTATGTCACCTTTACATATTGACTTTTATTTTGTCACAATTTGCTTTGATAACAGCTATCCATTACGGATGCACGCCCTACATAATAACATTATAACTAATTGTCTACTGTCGACAATTTGCATGTTTCCGACGAATACAGCTTGAACTTTCTGATTTTTTTCTTCATTTCCTGCCGAGCATTTGCAATTCAATTCGTTCGGTTATTTAAATTATTCAACGTTTTACTAACTTACTAATTTAAGCTGAAATTAATTGGATGTTTTAAATATTCAATTAATATTGAATAAAATATTCAATTTTATGTAAGTTTTAAATAAAGATGTACAAAAAACGTATTATGTTGAAACGCTTTGCAATAACGTTTGGTATAATTATCCCTATAATCATGTAGATATTGATGATAACTGAAGAGTATGGTCATCGAATAGCCCACGCATGCGGGAGGGTGAATGACCTACGATTTGCAATGGACTACCCACATAACTACATAATTGGGTATTGATTTACCTTTCCAACAGACAACTTCTGCTATTGTATCTCGTTTATATAAAAAATTATGTAAAAGAAACTTTAATTGGCACCATGTTATTATAAGAGTCCCCTTAAGCTTATACCTCGAAACCGGTTCATAAAGTAATAATTTAGAAAGTTGGTGTTATAACATTAATAGTACCATAAAGCGCTACCTAACGGATAAAAATGGTATGACGAAAACTATTATTATGATGTTACTTTGGTCAGATATAACCTAAGATTAATAATACGAGTAACAATTTTTATCAGACTGTATCACGTGAACGTCAATACAGTCTGATAGGAAATTGCACGACTATTTTTGAACCAATAGTGGCGTGAACAGTTCACGCCACGATTCCGTCATGCTCAGAGCTGAAGAATAAGTGGGTCTAAATCTAAATGGGTTCGAAACTAGTCGGGCAAATATATCTACAGTATTTACGTGAATACAGACGGAGTGAATATATAATAGTAATCACGGATCACGAAAGTTTAAATAAATAATAACTGAAAAATCATTAAAAATAATAACAAACTCTTAATACATAATAAAGATATATTATATCTAAATAATATTTATTTTAGTACCGAATAAAGCAGGTAGTTTGAAAAAATTTGCTTACTTTGATGGAATAATAACTTACAACTATTGAATAATAAGAAAGCAAATGCTATTATTTATAAATGCTTTGTTCTGTACGTAAATAAAAATAAACTTACCACACACAAAGGCTTGGTTCGCATCAATTTCATGGTTGAGTAAATTAAAAGCAATGTAAGGCGTTTAGTGATGGCGTAGTTTTGAATACGACACAATGAAGAGTAATGATTGTCTAACTTGTCATACTAAAACAGGTTACTTACAATCTGTTTATTATTGTTAATTACATATGTCACTAACTAAACTTTATCATGTATCCATATGTTTTTATAATTTGTTTTGTAACTGTCGTTGGCATTTCTAATTTGGTATAATGAACAATTTAAAATGACACAAGGTCTATTTATGTAAAACCGTCAAATGTTAGTTCGCCAAATAGATAAGCTAAATTATCTTTTTGTGAAACATTTCCTTTTAAGAATAGCAAATGTCAAATACATTCTTTATCGCAACTAAAATACAATAAGTATAATTTTATTTAATTTTACTAAACTTTTAGTTTACAAAACCTAAAATATTCTTATATTTTATCTATGTTGTTGTCATATTAAATGCACAGTATATCTATTATATCTGTAAAGAGTAATATATACATTTAATAGAATTCTGTCATCATAACATTAATTCATAACTTGTACAAGACAAGTATTATAATTTTAAGTTGGCTAGAAGGAATGACGCATCTCAGCCATGTGTCGCTGCCTGAGTTTCCTTGAAGTCGCCAACACGCGATAACATATTGCCTGCTCAGATTTTATTAAATCATTTTCATAACTCATATCTGGTAATACTTCTTGAATTCCAAACATATCGAAGAATTGAAATATGTCAAAGTATTCCTAACTTGTTAAATGAAAAAGTTAAACTTGTATTTAATAATAAATGTGAAGACATTTAATATATAAAGATCCAACATGTTATCTGGTACACGCTGCTGGTCCATTTCAACGCGTTGACCTTCCATTAATTTAAAATAGATTAAGCTCGTGAGGGCAGAGAGGTGAGGCGAGTGAAGAGTGACGATGTATTACACATTGCTTATTATGAACCGTCCGTTTACATAGGACATCTCACTATAACAAAAAATATTTGCAATACAATTTTAACCACGAAATAGATTCACTTCATTTAACGACATTAAATGATGGATGGTAATCGTGACAGGATCAAACGCAATCCGCACGCAACAGTTTTTGCTTATCACTGATGGATGTTCTACCGGTTCTAATATACCGTTATGTCACATGACTGTAAAACAAATAACGGCTGTGATTGGACGCATTTTATTCTGATTCTTCCTGGTTTTTGAACTACCTCCATTCTTTGAAATTCTCTGTTTTAAATCTTTTGAATAAATATTTTTTCTTTCTTTGACGTCGTCTTTCGATGGTGTTTACTTATATAGAAACCGCTTTGAATTTATTTTCGCAAAATTCACGTCATCTCCTGGATTGTATGACTAAATACGTCTATGACTAAAACTGTAACATTACCCATCATGCTAATGAATAATCATGCAACAGGAATTGTGTTGGGCCATAAGCTTTATTTTATTTTAAACTACTGTACTTTATAAATTTATTTTTTAACAGTCTTGTTGTTTTTACCAATTGGTGTTGTTATTTATTACTAGTTAAAAAAAAAAACATTATATGATGCGTTCAGTAACAGATATAGAAGTAGTGGTAGATAAATAATATTAACAGTAATATAATAGTTTCTATATGAAATTGCTATCGGTTTACTGTATACATTGAACTATATCAAAAACAAATAATGCACCAGCAAGAGTTTCTATACTGTTTAGTGAAGTACTGTGTTAATTTACTAGACTATATTAAGTAAGATTGTACTAAATTGATAAAATTCTGCTCATTCCTTATTGGGTCCTTAAAGGACATCACAAGGACATTGTGCAAAGTCTTTCAAGGACGGTCTCCGTCGCAATACCATCCGGCCCTTATAAAGGGACCTCTTCCCTCTTATCGACCGTCTTATTACGCCTGTCTCAAACCCATCTCGTCGGACATAACTCCTTGTACTCTTCAAAGAAATAATTTATATTTTATGTTACTATAAAGTTTGCTTGAATACTTCTCGCTTTGTACTTTACTCATCTTCATAATGTAAGAACGGTCACGTGCGCTGTTTTGTCTCTTTCTGTCTTATGAATACCTTTAGTACACCTTTCTACATGTATATATATCGTAAATCTTTTCAGGATTGTTGAAACTATCGCTGTCTTTCTCACACGTATAAGGGAAGACACTAACGTAACGGCTTTCTTAATAAAAAAAAAAGAATCAAAACATTTGAATTCTGACTATTCACACATTTCTATTGTTTTTTTATTTGTTGGACTTTAACTTTTGGATCTTTTGTTATAGGATTATTAAAATAAACTGCAATTTCAGTACAAGCAACAACATCCTATTTTAGAAACAAAAAAGACGTTCGGCAGCAGTCACGTCTTAATAATATCCGTATTGAAATAAATATATAGATATAAAGAATACATAGTCACAGTAAGAGTAAGTATTGTAAAGTAACATAATAATTACTACTATTGTTCAATTTAAATATTACATACCTATATTTAGTACTGAGTTATAATTCTTATCGATAAAAGATAACTTACACCATTAATTTGTCTTAAAAATACCATTTAGATTCATAAAAAAGTACATTTGTAAGTTACGGTCAATCTAACGACATTAGTTTTTCTAGTACGTTTTAGCCAAAGAAAGTCGGGTCGCGCTCGGTCGAACTGGATCTTACAGTCGTATACCGGTTTGACGAGCGAGAATCCTGGCAACACAGTATGTATCGAGTATTAGTAAAATGTGTAGTTTAAACTGGAAATTGCAAGGATGTTTATGTAACTCAGCTCTAAATGTCTATCACGTTTGGAGAAAGTACGGTCGGAAGCGAAAGATTTACTGTATAAATCTGTATAAAAATTAGGTCATACGCTTTCAAAAGTTCCTCAATACACGAATCTATTAACTTAGCAATATAACTTACGTATTTACGTTTTAATTATTATATATGATCAGCTTGAAAAAGGTTTATTCTATATCTACACTAATATTAGTTTCAGCGAGTTAATTTTCAAAGCTACCATATGGCTTTGAAACCCGTCGGATCATGATAGTCAGCTTCATTGAGAAGGATATAGGCTATACAGCATTATGGTACTAATATTTATATAAATGTTCGGCCTCGGGTGGAACCGCGAGTAAAAAATAGTTAAATATAAAATTACACGTGTTAGTACAAGTTCTTTATTTTTATACGTTATTAACATTGCATAATTCATAACATGCGCGATAACACTGACCTGTGTTTATTAAAGTTAAGTTCTTGTATCAAACCTTGTTGCTTGTGTAATAAATATCACAACATATAACATTCACAAGAAAAATTAATTGCTTTCACCTGGAATTTTAGCTTTCTTCAAAATATAAGGTGATTACTGCAAATAAATATAGGTCTTGTTAGGTTAATTACATCGTAAAGTTTTTCAAAAAAATTTAAAATTTTGTCTACTTATTAAGAAAAGTATCAACTTGTTTCAATAACCTAGGTATTTCTTGGAGAATCAAAGTTTTATCGAAATCATAACAATATATAGAAATTTATCTCACACGTATAATATTAAAAAAATCACAATATATTGAGAGACTAATAAATATATTCAGCTTTAAAAGTTTTTAAATACGTGGATGTAGACTTAAGCTTACTTCTTTTAGAATCAGTGAAATGCTCATAGGTAGATAAACATTAAAAATTTTAAACTGCTATAAAATGTCTGTCGCATTCACATCACTTGAAGCTGAAGCCTCACAAGGAACCCTGTCACGAGTGTAAGTCTTATATGAAAGTGTATTAACACCTACTCCTAGAAACAGAAATAGGTATGTTTTTTCTTGCCATTACATTATACAATTTTCTAAATGTTATGTCAGGTAGAACACTAATATTACATTGTGATATAACAGCTATATCTACTTTTTGGAATCAAATAGCGCTTAGTAAATTGGATACTGTAATGAGTGCAACAGAAAATAATTTTATAACATTCATAACTTCTATATTCTCATTAGCGTAGTCAAATAAATTTATAATTTTTGTAGATAATTATAATTGTTTAAGCTGACAACAAAAAAATATTTACTTAAGATTAAATTGTCCCTATAACTGCTTAAAACGAGATAACTGAAGAAATATTTAAAATATTTTATACCAACAAGTTGTTAGTCTTATTTTATAAATATTATATACGATCATATCTATCGTTCCACTATAATTAGCCCAGAATAGTGAACATATAAAAACATTATGTAATAATACTAAGTCTTAAGGATGACATTCCAAGTGTAAATAAAGATATGTATATATACCATATTCCACTCTACCCCTTCTATGGCAGTGTCATAGAAGCGTGTAAAGCTACTAGTGCTCGAACGAGTCGGGCTTGTATCCTGAAAAACAATACTTTTGCCCTTCAACAATCATTCGTCAATTCATTCAGTTTAACAGTCACTGTAAATTAGTCAAATTAGTATTATATCAATCATATAAAAGGCAGTTGTTGCATTATTGAATATATTAGGAAACAAGAGTTAAAAAAATGCAGATTTTTATTACGTAATATGCAACGGATACAACTATGGAATAAATGTTTGCTATATTTAATTCATTTTGTAATAAACCTCTTTCTCACGCATATATTTAACATAAATAAATATATTAATTTTTTGTAAACTAACTTCATTGCAACAATTACCTCCTCGGTCATTCACCTCATATAACCGACGATAATATGTTTTGATCTAGATTTTCTTGCTTTATTTTATTGTGTATAAGATAAGGATAATAAAAATCGTTTGGTAATGTTTTAATTAAATCTTTTAAAATGTTTAGAATCTTAGCTTTAAGTAGTGAGACAGCCCCAAGTCACATTGTTTAAAGAAGTCATTTAAGAAGATCAATTAATTTTAAGTATTATCATTTATCGTGACAGGTAGACCTGTTGCGTATAATGCACGTTACAGACATAATAAATGGCTGCTAAACAAAGCGATATCTATCAGATATCTATTTCCTGAGTAGTGAAGCATCACGATGACTGTGACGCGTGATTTATTATGTATACAATACCTTATTTTGTAATTAAAATACGCAAAAGCATATACTTTCAGGTATTCAAATCAAATAAACTCACATTCTCGAGTCGCAAGAGTATGTTTATTTAGGATGGGTATCTCCTAATATTGACATTGTTTTAATAGAATTTTTCGTAACATTTTCGTGCTTCAATGTTGTGTTTGTAATAGTTTTACTATTGATTCATTTTGTCTTACGTAATGCAAGCTAAGCATTTAAAAAATCATCTACCCACATTTTTTTTGTTTCGCCTACGTTTCAAAGTTGTATTAGTTAAAAACTGAATATCTGCTTTAACTGGTTTACCTTCATACAAAGTGACCGATTTTATTTAAAGCCACTTCAAGTGACACAGTACAGAACCGCTGATGATGACATGGCGTCAACATGACCCACGCAACTAAATGAGGTCACACATTGCTTACTAGACCTTGATTTACAAATAATCAACAAAACCCAATATTAGCATTAAAAATTAAATATTAATATTTCAAATACATTTTAAGATTCTCATTATAGTAAATCACGAAAATAATAAATGTATCACTTTCGTTGAAAATAGTGATAAATCACGTCTTTCGAAATGTTTCAAATCAAATATTTATATTGTAGTTAAGTGTAGTTGATTAGATTAAATAATATTCGATTAGAACGAAAGAACGTGACCTTACGTAGGCGTAAAAAGGAATATTTATAGCTATATATCTAGAAGAACAGTGACGTATGCACGTACAGACAAGATTTAACACTTATGCCATAATATAAAGCAAAAAACACTATTACTTAAATAAATGATTAATGAAATGAAAATTTATTATAATTAAAGTTAGTCGGAACATAAAATATATTTTGACATTTGAAATAGTAGTAAATAAAGAAACCTCGACTACTCAAACATTGTATTTGCAGCAACCAGTAGGCGTTCAAAGACTATTTATTGACGGCCGCAAAGGCCGTATGTTAATGTATTAGCTGTGATTGAGTTTACAAGTTTCTACACAGGTCATATTCTTACTTTCGGTCAAAATAATGATAAAAATAGTTATTATCGACTTTTAAAACTTTTGCTATAGGTTAGGAAAAGTGGTACCTAATTCTTATAACAAAATGAGAATAAACTAAGGTCCTTTGTAACTACGGTCTACTATTATCCTCTCAAACTTTTTTACAACATTTAATTTGATTTAGTACGTTAAAAGTGTCCTATCAGGTATCAGTATCACAGAATAGAGCCACTTTAGTTGTTTTTTTTCTTGCATCCAATTAGAAGAGATCTACGCCTCGAGATTTTTAAATTAACAATAAAATAGACCAAAAGAACGTGAGAATCATTAATCAAGCTGTGTGGCGTCCATTGAAACACCCGCCTTACCACTTCCTAACTATAAATTAAATTAATATAAACATAACAGAAACGTTAAAGCGTTTTGTACCGTTTTTTTTAAGTTAACAAAAAATCTTTAAAGGAGAGACGTTTTAAACGTAAACTGTGAAAGTTAAATTTTTATATTTACGTTAAAACAAGGAAGCGGGTAGAGGCAGTCCACTACCTGCCCCCCGAATCTGGGTATCTCGCACCTGCTTAAAAAAAATGTATACAAACCAATCTATTTTAAGGTATTATAATACATCCGAGCCGATGAACTGTGAATTATTACAAAGACGTCATGTATTTTTCTAAATTAGTTTTCATCCAGGCGCAATAAGAAGTAACACTTTATTTTAAGAGCATATAATTATTTAAAAATAAAAGAGCGGCTGCGCTTGTTTTCACGGTTGATTTCTGTTTTTAAAAATATTTACTCACCTATTTGCGGTGGCCTCATTTGACTAGACATCGCTCGGTTGAATAAAAAAAAAATGTGACTGATATAAAATTCTAAATGTGATTCTCGCCTTTTATAATAGGACGCCATTGCTTATGTCACACGTTTTTATGAGGTTAAAATTTATTAAGAGTTTATTATTTGTAATTCGTTTGTAATATTTTAAATACTACATTTTATAATGCTTCTCACTGTTAAAGAGATACAATCTTCTGATTTAAAACGGTGATGGTGTCTGAGGAATTTCGATTATCTGGTAACTTATCTTGGCCATCTGACACTTGGACCTTGGCAGTGTTCGTTATCCAGCACGAGGTGGTGTGCTCTTAAACATTAATTATTATTTCTTATCTTGACAATACAAGTAACTAAATTATTTATAGTTTTATTATATATTATATACGTTATAAAATTATAAATTATAGGTATCTATAATTATAATTATATTACAAACGTAAATTGCAATAAATTAATGGCACAAACCTGATTTAAGTAGGTATTTATAAACTTCATCACATTTTAAAATATTTGTATTTATGTTGAGCTTTAAAGTAAATTATTTATTCGTAGGAATCGCTGTGAGTTATTAGGCCGTGGGCAGTGAACCGTATCCAATCAATACTGCCGAGGGTTCTAATGAAAGTACGAACGGAAGGACGTTATGAGTATAGTTTTCATCATTGTTCGTCAAAAACATGTACATATGTTGATAGTCCCATGATATTATTAAACCTTGTTATATTACACGAAGTTAGATGAAAAATGTATATCGTATGTCCTAATGTTCTTATGACCCAAAAACTTTAGTGGTCCCATTGAATCAGTGGAACACCATGGGTCCATGACCTGACATCTATCATCTAAAAAATACCAGTTAGAAGATTTCTGAATAAGATTATCGCTTATCTCTCAGTTGTATGTTCTGAATATAATATATTATATAGTGCTGATATAAAACGCTTGCGGTCAGGCGTCACCATGGCAACCGATGGATCAATATAACATCCTGACATAAACCGTAGATATACCTATGAGTTTCAAGGCTGGAGACATTTTCTTTGTTTTGTACTATCAGTACTTGTAATGGCTTACAAATAAGATAAGTTCAGGTCATTTTATAAGTATAACAATTATTAACGTATATAGCAATTTATTTTACTTTCAAACTTGTTCCAAGAAGTATTAATCAATGAATTTAACTTGGTACAAAACATTTATTTTCTGTGATATAGAGTATCATTTCTCGAAGTAAAAAGTATCGTAATTGTGTTCGACGGCAATACGCTACCATTATCACGAGTTTAATCAAAATCAGTTAAGTAGGTTTTGTCTTATTCGAAGAGAATAAACAAAGAGCAGCCATAAAATTGAAAAATAATAAAATTCTGAAGAAAATTCTGTATGTGGACATATATTTAACATTTCAATAAAACTATTTTACGGATATAACTCGCGTTTATTTTTACATTTTTAATTTTAACCCGACGTTTCGAATGCTTTGCAGCAAAAGTGTGCTGGCTGACTGTATTATTAAGATATATACATTATTGGTAAAATAATACCACTAAATTATATAATAGTATATTAAGATATACAGTAGCCGGTTTAGATCAGTAAAGTTTTAGCATTATTGAAGTTATTGTTACTAAAACAACCGACAAGGTATAGTTCTTTCATAAAACAAATACGACGAACTTAACCCCCTTTCATCCCATAGACAAAGGTCTTTTGTAAACTCTAGTTCACTAGCCGTAAATGGCAACACTTAACCTTATACTATTTTAATACTAATATGCATATATAATATGTATTTTATCTGTGAGTACCGTAACAATATGAATGTTAAATTAAATGTGGTCATAAAAATCCATTAATAAAATATGTCATGTTGGATTTTGTTTTATTAAATGCTGCTATTAAGCTCTGCTACATTTCAATTATCAATTTTATTAAATGTTTTCTTAAACGTACATTTACTTGTGCATTCATAGAAAAAAGAAAGGTGCGAGTCGGACTCGCCAACGAGGGTTCCAACTTGTAGGTTACAAATGGCTAAGCTCAATTCATTATACAGTAGCAAAGCTTAATAGCAAATCTTTGGCTGTACCTTTTTTATTTCGGTATGTTTTTATATTTTTATTATAAATAAAAATGTATGCGTCTTAAAAAAATGTGAAATAGGTTTTAACATATGCATATCAAGCCTTTTTATTTAATTATTAATACAACTCATCCAAAGAATACTTTTTCTATCGAATCTAAAGACAAGAAAATTAAATCTTAATGTATTTATTATGTAAGAACGTATATATTTTTGAAGTCAGTCATAATGATTCTATAATAAACACAATGAATATAATATTACATATAGTGTATCTACACATTTGAATATTTATATAATTTAATAATAATAAATTTTTTCCCTGATCGTTGGTTGTGTATTAACTACGGACCTAAAAGTAAGCACTCGCTGTCGGTTCTTTTTCGGCGGTCATTGGAATGTGGACACCAAAATCCTGTCTGGTTTCATATTCCCCGAACCCCACTTTTTAGTCAATTATAATTTAAACTTGACTCGTTTTTTATCTTTACCTTCAATGTTTTAAAATTAATGGATTTTGGATTAGTAACATTGTAAAGAATATTTAATCGTAATATTATTTTATACTAATGGGCTAACATTTTCGATATTATTTAAATAAGATAACCATACATCGGTTACTTCATCAAAAGTTACTAAACACGCAACTAACATTTAGTCAAGCTTTCTAAATCTATTAGTCGATAATAAAGTACGTATCTCAGAAATTGAATTATTTAATTTCATAAAATTTAGTTTACACAAAATTGATTATTTCAACATAAACTGAACTGAAATTCGCTTGAGCAATTACACCTACAGATAGAATTCAATAAAACAAACATTTTTGAACGATTTGAAATATTTACTGAAGAGAGTTCGTGTTTGTAACATACAATACAATTTCGTGAGCATAAAAATCTAATATTGTAATAAGCATACATAATATACATTATCTAGAGTGGATTTTGTAAGGTAAAGAAAGATTTTTCAGACAAAAGATTTGTGAAAGACCTAGTGCAATTAAGATCAGCTATTCAACAATTTCAGAGGTATAAAGTTTAAACTCATAGTGTGTTATCCATTTAACTTAAGTTCTAAATACAAGTAAGCAACGTAACTCGTAAACGCAAACGCTTACAACTAACGGTAAAAATTAACTTAACCATATCAGGTTACTGCGTGTTTGGGGACACTGGGTCCTATTTCGGTATCACCACTGTTAGCGTCACTTTCATATTACCTTTTATACTGAAATATAAATATATATCTATTTGATTCTTCGTAGTCTCAAACTCTTAAGCAATCCTTAACTCTTTAATAGATTGGCACAACATAAGAAAACTGTATTATAAAAACAGTATCTTGGACCACTGACTTTTAATACACGAGAGGCTTTAAACCTACTTTTTGAGCTTTGAACGAGCGCTAAAAGACTAGCAAACTTTGTTTGACCTACTCCAGAACAGAGTCATATTTCTCTCTCATTCTTTAATGGAATTACTCTCTGCACTCTTAAATTCCAATTTTAAACTTGAACTCTTTTTACGTTGTAGATAGTAAGATATTATATTTTGTAAGTCTACTAAGAATTTGATTCCTTTATTGATTTAAATTGCAATTAAAAGTGCTGATACTTTAGACTGCAAGCTTAACGCAAAATATCTAATTACGTCACCCGAAACTTGTTTGTCAACTTTCTTACACTTATACAAAAAATAAACATACAATAAGCATATACATCATTATATTTTAGACTAGCTGATGAATGCGACTTTATCTGAATGAAAACGTTACACTTTTTAAAATATATGTGGAAATAAATCCTTCTTTGGTTATTTAGAAGTATAGTTGTTTTTTTTTTTTTTTTTTTTTTTTTTTTTTTTTTCCAAATTGTTTCCTTGTTAAGAGGAACATTATAATAGACTACCCTTCAGACCAATTACAACACAATAAACCAAAAAATGTGTAGGGGGTTGGACTGCATCGCATATTTTCAGTCATCAGCAGATCTGCTCCCATATACGATTTTGTAAGTATTCTTAATAGGGATAGGGGTTCCACAGGGGTCCGTTTTGGGACCGATCCTGTGGAACCTGGGCTATGACTGGCTGCTCCGCTGTCCTCTCCTTCCCCGGATGAGGGTGTTTTGTTACGCCGATGACACCCTCGTCACAGCACGGGGAGGGAGCTTTGCGGAAGCGGCCCGTCTTGCTACCGTCGGTGCAACGCTTGTTGCGGACCGCATAGGGCTGCTGGGTTTGGAGGTCTCCGTCACTAAAACGGAGGCCATCCTGTTCCACGGCCCTCGGCGAGGTCCCCCTCGTCGGGCGTCCATCTCCGTCCAGGGTTCGGAGGTGGTGGTGAAGGCCCAGATGAAGTATCTGGGCCTCACCCTGGACGGAAGGTGGAACTTCGGGGCGCACTTCTCCCTTCTCGCCCCGAAGTTGGTTTCCACCGCAGCTGCCTTGGGAAGGCTTCTGCCTAACGTCGGTGGGCCGCAGGCTCCATGCCGGCGCCTATATGCCGGCATCGTGAGGAGCACGGCCCTATACGGTGCCCCCATATGGTCGGAGTCCCTCACCGCTCACTCAAGGACCCTGTTGCGAAGAACGCAAAGGGTCCTAGCGGTGAGGATGATCAGGGGGTACCGTACGGTGTCCTTCACGGCGGCTACACTCCTGGCGAGCGATCCGCCCTGGGAGCTACAGGCGGAGGTGCTCGCAGCCGTGTACTGGCACCGGGCAGAAGCCTTGGCCACGGGGGTAAGGCCCGAGGTGGCGCGAATCAGGGCTCTAGCTCACCGAGCCCTGATGCGACGGTGGAACAGGGACTTAGAGTCCCCTGCCGCCGGTATGATCACAGTGGGGGCGGTCCGCCCTCACTTCGACCACTGGATCAATCGGCGGCACGGAACGCTTACGTTCCGTCTTGTGCAGGTGCTGACCGGGCATGGTTGCTTCGGTGGGTACCTGCACAGGATAGCACGAAGGGAGGCGACCCCCTCCTGCCATCACTGTGACGAGTCCGTCGACTCGGCTCGTCACACCTTGGCGGAGTGCGCTGCCTGGGACCACCAGCGCACTGAGCTGGTGGGCGTGATTGGCAGGGACCTCTCGCTGCCGCGCGTTATCAGCGCGATGGTCAGCAGTGAGAGGTGCTGGGTCGCAATGGCCTCCTTCTGCGAGCAAGTCATAGCCGCAAAGGAGGCCGCGGAGCGGGTCAGGGAGTCAGCCTCGTCCACTGACCCGCTCCGTCGGGGAAGACTGGGTAGAAGGAGGCGGGAATACGCCCGCCGCTTCCTTCCCCAGTTGTAGGCCTGGTGAGAGGGGAGGGTGACCCCTCTTACCTAACATAGGCCTGCGATGGGAGGGTGCTCTACGTTGCTCGGGGCACCCTCATTCGGGGGGTCTCGCCGGGGCGTCACGGTGTGTGCTAACGCGATCCCGTGACGTCCCATTACGGCAAAGAGGGCAACCGTTGGTTTTTTAGTGGGTAGCCTTAAAAATGGCAGCATCCTCTATGCTGCCGGGTAGTCCCACATAACCCCCCGGCCGTCACCCCCCTGGGCCGACGGGGTACCCGTAACGGGTTTTTCCAACGGAAAAAAAAAAAAAAAAAAAAAAGTATTCTTAATAGGGAAAGTTTGAAGATAAACTGCTTTTCAACATCACTGACAGACTTTTTATTATATTATAACTATGGGTTAAATTAACGTAACAAATACAATGTTAACAAACTTCAATCTCAATAAATCACGGATGAGAGCCATATTTAAAAAAAAATAACTGAATTGAATTAAATTGAAATGGTTCTGCGATCTGAATCCTCGCTAACGTCATCTGTCCAAGTAACGCGCACTTACTTCTAGAGCTATTTATGTTTAATACGAGAACCCCATGTGCACATATTTGCTAAAATTAACAAAGTTTAAAATATACTTTGGAAGTCCTGATTCCGCCACTGGAAATCCGAGCGAAAACGATTCAGCGGTTTCCTGGATTACTCCGGACGAACAGACAAACAAATTTCAAAAACTATGTAGTAGTCCAGATTTGATGCAAAACGCCAAAACTTAATGAAATTAATGAAAGATAGTTTTGTTCTATTATACCCTTGATGTAATCCTTTAAATTCAACAACATTGATATATTTATGTATAATATTTTCGACAAAATATAGTATTATTATTTAATATACAAAAAGTATATATTAAGCAATTAGTAATGTTTTCTTAAGCTAAATAGCAAACAAACTCATCTGCATACCATCAGAGTCAAGAGACCATATGGCTTACTGACGTCACAAAACGACTTCACCATACTTGTTGAGATTGTCATTTAGCTCAAAAGAAGATAACACAACCATATGTATTGTTTCAATAACAAAAACGCCCACTGAACGAGATAAAAACTGTTATACTGTTTATAAATAATATTAAATATATAATGAATTTATAATAATATTTTCATTAACATATTCATTTTATATTTTGATTAGTTTCGACTTTAAAGAATAAAAAATGTAACCAGCTACGAGTTGCAAACGAATTGTGTTTTGAAGTTCTCATCTTTATCATTAGTAGCTTTCCTTACACACACACACACACACACACAATGATTAAAGTAATTTACATACATCTTGTTATGAGTTGCTTGTTTATATAGCTTGAATAACCAAGCGTTATTGCATCTTCTTATTTATCTTTCAGTATAATATAATATAGTGAAGTTTAACTATCAAAAACATTTTCCCCCTTAATAATAAACATTTTTATATCTAGTCTAACATATTCTCTGTTTCTCTCTTACACACAACCTGCGTTATAAATAAAAATAAAAAAATCTATATTTATACCCAGTAGAACTTATTCTTTATTTTGTCACTTTCTGACTAACTATTTACGTCAAAAGTGTGAAAGTGAAAAAACCGAAAATTGTTATAATAAGTCAGGTGATGTTTAAGAAGGATTTAATCAAGAAAAATATATACTATACAAGAAAACTATGTTATAAAACGTTTGAAATAAAATTTTAATATCAATACTTAAGTTATTGAATTTTCTTCAAAGACTGACTAAACCCACATGTAAGTTAATAATATCTGAATTGCATTCCATAGATATTAATAATATTATTTTCAATGTCGAAAGAGCTAAATTAAAAGTTACATATCACTGCAATTTACAACATTACGATACTACAATTCGCAAAAAATGGCCGTTCGTTGACCATAAGACGAGAACACGTCGAGACTGATAAATTCTCAAATGTACTATATATTTCTAAACACACATAATGAGCTCTTTTTATCTCAAGTTGTGACTACTTTATATAATAGCGAAACCTCCGAAAGTACATACAAGAGAACGAGTTTATTTTAAAGTTTTCCACGCGGAGTTGTTATAGGGCGTAGATTTGAGAACCTAAATGTTTATTGCAGTATATGTATTTTCAGAATATATCAACTTTTATATTAAAATTAATATCAAATTCAAACCTGTCAGCTTTAGGCCCAATAAGAAAATATAACTTGAAATTATCCGGCAAAATGGCGGATAGTTAGAATCATATAAGAACATATCACACGTGAAATAACTGATCACCATAAACTCCGAACGCCGTGTGTTATTTTGTTCAGCGGAGCGCCATATTGGACATACGACCTCGCAATAAGATAAGAGGAGACAGACGGACTGTCTCAGACATATTAAAAGGTCAGGTATATTATCTTTGTTTATAATTACTTTATAATGGATAAAGACATGAGGGTAAATTGAAACGCAACTCTGTTTTTACATAATTTCTGCAGATAAAATGTTGAAACAATTTCAGTTTTTAATCTTTAACATAATATGTTATAATAATGGACCTTGCTATCAGTGTAATGTAATTAATTACCCATGATCATTCCTCTTAAATATTTCAAATTAAAAAAAACATAAAGAGTCCGTATCGCAGAGGTTGCGAGTTCAAATTCTGCGCGTGTTAGAGAATTTTAGTCATCAACATTTTACAACTTTCAATGGTAAATTCTAAATAAGTGACTTCAAAATCATTCTTTAGTGCTCGTAGTCAGCTTCTAACATGAAGTGACACATTCCTCAATTGAGCCGTGACGTGCAACGCGATCTCAAATTGATGCCAATTTGCGTCTCCGGCTGACTCACAAACCTTCGTTGTGTTTTATGGCGGCTCCTGCAACTGTATGAAGGTATTCAAATCACCACATTTAGCCGCATCAGCGCGCATTCCATGAACATACTCAAACATGCAATAGGAGTCACATTTTGATTGAATTCAAACCATTCAAAATATAATGTATTTAATCAAATCTTTGGTACTGTTTGTGAATCATAACAATATTTTATGTGTAACGAGTGTTAGACATAAATATCTTCATACACAGCGACCTTGTACACAAATAATTTGGAGACTGACGCAAGTGCGCAGGTCCAGCATTAACCTCACGGGAAATATAGCGGGATTCATTTGTTATCATATTTGTGGTTACAATTGTATGGCGAGGTCGTGCGTTCTCTACGATTACTACAGAAAATTACAGAAATTAGATTCTCTTAAGTCAAATTACAATTAATAATATATTTATGATTGAGTTAATGTATTTATAATTAATATTTGCATTTCATTGTGGTATTGTATGATGTTCTTAATTTCTATTATTATTTTATAATCATTCTTCATTAAAATATCAATTAAAAGAAATCAGGCAATATAGAAGGTAGATAAAGAAGTAGCTACCTACCTTCCTACTTCTGATATAACCACACAAGGGCCCGAGATTTATAACAACTCGTTACAATTGATAATATACTGTTGATTAAATTACATCTCGCTTCTCGGCCGTTACTCGTAAATAATGACCGCGGGCCCTTTAACTACACACAATAAAGAAAGCATAGATATATTGTAAATTACTAGAACTTACATCATCTCAACAGACAAAACAAAAATTAATAGTTATTACTTTTTTTCAGAATGTGGTGGACCATCACTGGAAATTTTGGAAACATACTACCAATCGATTGGACGAAGTCTTTTTCAAGAAAGATGCACATCCCGACATTGAATCTGAGCGATAAAAAGGTATTTAAATCTTAAGTCAATAACTGTGATACACAAAATATACCACGATGTTGATAAACAAGAAGAGAAGCAAGGGCTGTTAGTGTGAAACAAGCTTAATTGATCATAAAAATATTTTAAAACCATTGTTAAATATAAACATTTCTTAGAATTAAAGATGGAGATGATTCACGAGTGCTCCAGTTATCTGAATATTAAAATCTAAGGCCAAATTATTATTTCCACTTGCAATTCATTGAGAACATCAAAGTAGAATGGAACAGGTCAAATAGATTCATTTTATAGTTTTCATTTATTGTCAGCGAGTTGAACAGACACAAGACACGCATCTAGAATAACATCAATATTCATTAGAATTTAATATTTCTGTCCTCGTTAAATATTATATTATGTTGCTTTTGAATTTCATATCCAAATCATTGTTAGTACCCAGTCACAAACAAGTTATACATACCATTACTTTAATAATTTGGCGTCCGAAAAAAATTTGTTGACGATATTCGAAATCACAAATAATAAAAAACAAGTTGTTATTAAAATAAAATAAAGAAAGAAAACATGCGTCCAATGTCTCTGTTTTTATTTTTTTAAAGAAACGTGCAATTTTAAAATACAAAAGTTTTAAGCGGTCGTTCTCATTTCGTCTTTGTTTCTTAATATAATACGCCATAAAAATGTTAGCTACGGTGGACGCTGTTCATGAGAAAAAATTCGTTATTGTTATTATGCGGTTCACAGACTTCAAAATAATATCATAATGACAATTCATTAACCATCAAAGCTAAGATTAATCTCGAAATAGCATATTAACAAAAAAAAAACTGATTAAAAAGTAATTCAGATCTCAAAGTATACTTTGATATACTATTATACTATAGTATAAAGTAGAATTTGATTGTAAAATATTAAGTCTATTCGCAAGATGGCTAAAATGTATCATGATGCAGCGGTCCCGCGGTCTGGAGCGAGGGACGAGGATGCCACTTGTAAGTAGGAAATCCTATAGCGTCCAACTTTTTTGATCGTTCATTTTATTTTTGCACCCTTTACCAGATCGTTTTTTCCTCTGTAGGTAAACTAGCTAAAAGAATCTTGTTAATTTTGATCTTCTTTCATAGGGTGCTATGACTCCAGATGACGAAATCCATAGCTCTGAAGATGAGGCAGTCGCATCAGATTTGGACATGCATGCACTTATTCTGGGAGGTTTGCACCAGGACCATGAGTGCCCAGTGAAGACTGCGGATGAGGTAAACTATAGTAAAATATGATATAGTAGTTTTGCTATAAGAACTATACGTAGGTATATCTGTCGATAAAATAGGAAGTTAGGAAACAAAAAATCTCATAGCTGTTTGCAAATTTTCTTTCACACTTAGTTTTATATTTTTAGCTTTTCAAGAATAAAGATATATCAAATGATTCTAGTTTTATTATAATTAAATATTAATTTATTGTCATTATTAACATACTTATTATTATCAACTTAAAGACAAAACAGCAGAGTATACATATACTGTATGTATATTGTTTAGTTACGTTTATTGAACTCAAACTTTTTGTGTTACATTTTTAATTATATATATTTAAAACACTGTATAAACATTGTAAGTTCTATATATCTAAAAATCATTCGCGAATAGATATTCAACTGTAATAAATCCATTCCAGGTGATCCAGGAGATAGACGACATGATGCAGGAGACCCCATCATCAGAAGGAGATATGATAGAGTACAACGAGGCGCTGGAGAAAGGCAAAGAGGTGCTCAGCTCTCCACTCTACGAGGACAGTAAGTGTTCTCAGAAAAAGATAATTCCTTAGTCTTGACTTTAATCTCAAAAGCTCAATTAAATTTTAGATTCACTTTTATATTATGTAATTTTTTATATAATTCGAATATTAGTATTTCTAATTAAGGACACTTACAAGTAAACTTGTACAAAAAACAATAGTAATGCGCTTTGTTGGTTCGAACCACCTCACCATCTAGTCCAGTGTGTCATAAATTCAGTTAAATGTTGTGAAGATTCATAGCCGCTGTTAACCCAGACTGTTTTACGACAGACAGAGTTTCTCATCACAGACATAAAGAACTTCACAAATATTGACAGCAATAAATAGAATCGACGTGAGAACACAAACAATTAGAACACAGTAGCCATTGTTATTAAGACAATCACGTTTAACATAAATAGACTGGTTAAGATTGCTATCGCACAGACGGACGATTGCATTAACATTAAATTGAAAATAAATAAAAAAAACTAAGAACAGATTAAAAATCTAATTCGTTCAAATATAGGATAAACTTTTAAAATTTTGACTTCATTTGAAACATCCCCAAATAAAATAAAAAACATCCACAAATACCTTACTAAAGAAATACTGTACGTAACGCTTTAAAATTCATTAAAACTAGAAAACCATGTTAATAAATGAGGTGTGTTTGTTTGTTACACTATACTCGACAATGACATAATATTCCACGAAAACAATCGGGACAGACATAAGCAGAATTTCTTTTGTAATTATTCATCTCAGAAAATTTCCATCAATCTATCTCGCTATTGAACTATACATATTTTTCTTTCTTAATTTTATTTTTTTTAATGGCAACTGAGTGTATGCTATTGAAAAATGCTACTACAGATATTAGTTATAATTTTCTTAGCAACGTGTAATCTGATCCTCGTGTTATCATTTATGTGCCACGACACTGATTTCTTAGAAGTTATTGGATACGTCGGATGATATAGAGCACTCGGTGTTTACAAATACGTCGCTGGAGCGTTCACCTCCAGACATCATCTTGATTAGTAAATCTTTTGATCGTTCTCTTTGCTCTTCATTTTAGGTTTAGATAACTTCAAAAATATTGATATTTCTTTGATTTGTATAGCAAATTAAATTCAAATTGCGAGCTTGTATATTCTCTTATTACATATATATATATTGTTATATCATATAAATTAATTTCCAGAACTTCGCCAACTCTCTCTGGCCCAACTGAACGAGATCTTCATGGAGCTAGAGGTGCTTATTCGAGAATTCTCCGAGACTCTAATCGCGGAGTTAGCTTTGCGTGATGAGTTGGAGTATGAGAAGGAACTGAAGAACACTTTCATATCCCTACTGCTGGCTGTTCAGAATAAGCGCCGCCAGCACCACGTGGAGAAGAAGAAGAGACCTGGCCCCCCTCGGTCGCCCAACTTGAACATGAGCCACTCGGAATCCAAGGTTAGTAGGAGGACGAGAAATAGATATGTTCTCAAAAACTATAGACTTAAAAATATATTTAACAATAAAAAAGAAACAATGCTATAAAACAATGTTAATATTTTTATCTTTGGTAATATTATGCACATAATGTTATGTTTTGTTTCAGTATCTGACTACAGTGATACCCTTCCACCTGGACAACGGACCTCCGGACAACCAGTCGCTGCAAGTGCTCATAAAGAGTAAGTATACCTTTACGTAAATTGTAAATAATTGATACAACATTCAACATTTTTTCTTTTTTTCATGCAATGTGCACTTTGTGAATGTTATTTATTTTTTCAGTTCTAAAAGCAATAAATGAGGACAGCCCGACGGTACCGACGCTCTTAACAGACTACATTCTGAAAGTCCTCTGCCCGACTTAAATTCACAAGCACACACACACATACACACAAACACACACACACATAGCTAATTACATTAACTACATTTTTGCTCATCAATAAGATTATTTTATACAATTTATTGTATGTTATTGATATAATATTCATATAAACTAAGGTTAATATTAACTGAATAAAGAACTCTCTCCCTTTCTTCTAACCCTCTCGTGTAAACCGCACTTTATATATTCGTAGTGTGAGGTGCGTTTAGAAAACTTCCAAACTATATTATATATTATGTTTATGTTTAAAAGCAAAAATGTAGTTATATTTTTATTAATATAACTCCAAAACATCCATTATAATATTTTATTATCAGCACATTTAAAAGTTTTTCAATTGTTTCATATCGTTAAAAGATGAAAAGTATATCGCTTTTAAGTGTCACTTTTTAACAATAATTTAAATTAAGATCTTGAAATTTCCACAGATTAAAAATTCTTGCAGCTTCTTTATTCTGTATCTATAGCCATATAATTTATTTTTAAACAGTCTAAATCATCTGTGTCGGTATTTTAAGTATTGCCATACTTTGTTTGTAAAATTCAGTAAAATCTCGACGTATTTGTTTTAATTACTTTTGCATAAATGAACTGTGATATCGTATTGTGGTAGTTTGTTAATTATTGCTTCTTTTTAAGATACTCAGTGCTGTTTAATTAATTTAAATTGTATATTTTATTTAAGAAACTTATTATTTTAATATTTTCAGGAAAATATTTTTATTGTGTAAATAGAAAGAAATTAAAACCGGAATTGTCTCAAGGAGAAAAAGTAAATTTAGTTAAATTTAACAAGTGGAGGCTTGTAAATAACGATAGCTTTGCTTAATATAAGTTGTGTATTTTTAATAGGCTTTCGATTCAGCCAAAAATTATTAATAGTATCGCAATATATCATAATATTCCGAATTTTTTTTATTTAAAAAAATGTAATTTAAAAGATTATCGACACTTCATTTTCGTTTCAAACATCGAATATCGATGATTAGTGTGTAGCAGTAACTCGTAGGGCGGGAAATTAATATCTTTAAAGTTTTTTTTATCTATGAAATTATTAAATCCATTAAGCACTATTATTGTACTTTTAGAAATAAATAGTTATAAGTTTTACCTCTAGTCTTGACGTTTCGTAGTCATAATTTTGTTGAATAAGAAAATCCTACATAAACCAATAATTAATCAAGCAGATGAATCAAAACATGTCTATACTGGCCATAGACAATGGAACGGCTACCAACAGACGCAGTTTCACAAAAAAAATAATTCTTGTTAATAAATAAAAAGTAAGAGATATTAACACATATATTTGAACGATTTAAGTGTTTTTGGTTCGCAAAAATATATCGTGAGAGCTTACGTCGCACATTTTTAAATTCGTAGTAAACACCGATTTGTTGTTAGACGTGTGAATGGAGTGAATGGTACTGAACGGTTTTAATACGCGGGAAGTATGTGACATTAACAGAAAAATAGTATCGCCATGTTGAATTATTTATTAATGTCATCATGAATTGTATCTTGTAAATCATGTAAAGTAAGAACCATTTTGAATCGCCATGGAAGTGTACCTGTCAAAATAAAGGAGCTTGAATTAAATGTTTTTTTCTTTTCTTTACATATATAATTATTTTATCTCGCAACAGCAGCATTATTCATGTATCCACTTCATCATAGGAACTACGGTTTGAATGCTATTTTTTTTTTAAATGTTGTAGTTAAGCTGTCGTGACCCATGATTACTATATGTAGTTTTTTGACAGTGCTCAATGAAATACTAACGAATTTTGCCCGACTAGTTTCGAACGCATTTAGTCCTCTTAAATCATGGCGGAAATTTATTCATGCTCGTGAATATCTCATGTCTAAGATGTCTACATAAAAGCAACGAATGGTTTTGAAATAGAGTCAAGCAATTTTTGTCACAGTATTTTAAATACCAGTATTTGATATAGTTAATATTTTATTTGAGAAAAGATATAGTCAACATTTTATTTAGTACATTTTGGACTTTTTGGATACTTTGTAAAAACAAAATTAAATTGCCTCCTCCTCCTCCTCATTTCTAAGCCCCCAAGCGCATTCATTAAACTCAATAAATTATCATGTTCATTACTTAGACATGTGCATTTTGAATTTACTTTCAACTTATTATAGAGGCCGTACTCTAATTAAATTTTATCCTTAAAAATATTAAAGAAAAATCTGTTTTGCTATTTACTTTACTATCGTTATGTATGGCAAGAGTAGGTAAAATATGTCAGTAAATATGCAATATACGCAATATAGTCAAGCACAGTTTTATCTATTGTTGATATTAAAATGCGAAGAACGTTAATTAGTCTACTATCTTGATTCTTGAAAATTGATAGATGTTATAATGATTAACGATGTTAACAGTACTTGTGCGCTGCGTCAGGATAAGTGAATATAATTATAAAATTAATAAATAACTTGTCTATATTGTCTGTATTGTTAGCTAATAATATATATTGCATTATTAATTAACAATTTCTAAAAAAAATACTGCCATGGACAAGTGTCCAAGTGTTTTGCTTCCTTTATTAATAACATAATTTTACCAACTGTCTAATATCTTATGTTATATTAGTATATGGTCTTAGTTACTCAACAGTCAATAAAAAAATATATTTAAAGCGAACACAAATGATTTACAACAAAAGGTATTTTTAACTGGCATTACTTTATATAATTTGTTTTGCCTGTTGTTGGTAGTATTTAACAAATATTTTTATTTTATAATATTATTTATAGAGAAATCAATAATCAAGATAAAAAGGCAGGTATAAAAGATAACACATAAGTTTTAAGTATAAATATTTATCTTTAATTATTACCTAAATTAAATATATTATAATCTATAATCTCTGATAGTCCACCTAATACAGAAGTCTGTGTTTAGTGAAAACAAGTTATTGCATACAATGAGGTTCATATTGTTCAACTCGCTCTGTACATTATAAGTGTTGTCTGATGAAATCAATAAAGCTTGTAACCCTGACGAAACCCGAGGGATGACCTCTCTCGCAAGCTTTGTCAGCAGCGAAAGAACTGATTCCAACCTGAAAACAGTCAATTATAAAATAAAAACTAGAACTAACAAAAAAAAAAAAAAATACGACGCACAATAATGTTCTATTTGCAGTAAAATATTGTTATTAATATGGCAAAACGTATCATCTTAAGATATTTGAGACTTAAAAGTGTTGAATATTTCGATAAATCGCACTTAATTTGAACTACGATTGAAACTTACCAAGATTTCCTCTCCCATACGATTCCTTACTAAAAGTGGGCCACCAGAATCCCCTCCACAAATACCGACTCCTCCAGCTCCATCAGTACACATAACGTTGGGACGTATGTAATTGGGTCCATACGACTTTTGGCAATCAAAATTTGCCATTATAAATACGTTTACGTGACTTACAAGTGAATTTATATTTACTCCACTTTGTGCTGAAACAAAATAAAATGAAGGTTTTTATATTTACACCTTAATTAGTGGAGGACCTTTATCAGACATAATTTTGAATGCTTACCATCACTTGTTTTTCCGTATCCAGCTGCAGTAGCTAATTGTCCCTCGAAGGTGTTCCCATTGTTTTCAGGTAACGCGATTGGACGAATTGACGCTTAAATAAAACGAAATATTTAATAAAAATACATCTATCAGTATAAGATCAAATATATTTAAACACTTACAGGAAAAGTGTACTTTAGTTGGAAGGTAAATGATAGCTATGTCGTTTGTCAAAAACTGCCTCCTCCACTGAGGATGTAATACGACGTTGTTGGTTGCAATTCTTGTTCCTCCAGAGAAGAGGAACTGGGAGCCCAAGACTACGAGAAACTGCCTCACTTGAAAACTACCAGTGTCCCAGCAGTGAGCTCCTGTTACTAAACGGTCTGCAGAAATAAGAGAGGAACCGCAAGCAGATGTTCCTCCATGGTTGAAGAATGTGATGAGCAGGCCTGCCTAAAAATAATTAAATTGCCTTAAAACAAGGATTCATATTGGCGTCAGATTTTTAATTATACCAAAATAAGTATATTTCCATATAGATTAATTAATTTTTAGTACTTTTAGTTCAGTAATGATTACAGTCTAAATTTTGCAGAATAGAAGTCAATGACCAAATTCCATAAATTCTAAAAATGATTCACGCCATAAATATTATAATTTAAACGTAATTGGTTATAATTTAAACTAATTTGCTATTTCACCTGAGAATAAAGACTATAGAATATTCTAAAAGAAATTGACAAATTGAGTTAAACGCAAAATTTACATAAATCTACTGTCTGGTTTATGTTGATCTTCAAACACTGTGGAACTGAAAGACTTACCAAATAGGGATGAGCTTCTGCAGGAGCAACACTGCCACCAATAATCCTGCTCGGTGAGTCGCCCTTACTCTGGCCAGATAAGATTTTATCTTCGGCCTCCTTTATTCTAGTTGCAGCAGGAATTCCTACTTCTAAATGGTAGTCTTGCGGTACGCGTACATAAGCTGTTGTTCCCGCTATAAACAGTAAATAGACCCACAAAAGAGAATACATTATTCGTATAAGTTAAAAGTCAAAAACGTAAATTAAAATATTATCACATTTTTAATTCCATTTATATACTAATTATCGATTCGCTATCGAAAACAAATCAAGTAACAAATCGTATATGAGAATTAATCCGAGATAATAACTTCAGAAACGGTAAATGTAATTTTAATTAAAACAAATTAGATAAGTGCAAACGAAAACATAAACGATTTTATATAATATTTATGAATGACTTTCTTAAAGAATGTGTACTCTTGGATGCTTTGCCAGAACAACCACATTATAAGTCTCTCAGTACAGTGAGTTGATTAGTCTTCTACCTGCATCGGTTCTTAGTGTCCATTATATACCTCATTAAAATTATTTATATTATTTTAAAGCTACAATCTTTGAAACCGTTATAAGTGTGAGAGCATCATGAAGTTGATCCACTAAGAATATTTAAGAAAACACCGAGAATAACAACGATCTTTAATGTATTAGGAGGAATAATACTATGAAAGAAGGCCTCATAAAACCAAAACAATAAGAACTTACATTGTTATGCAGAAGTAAATGTTAAAAATATACACAAATCAATCATAATAAAAGTTTTTTGGTACTTCTGTCATTTTATCTGTATTTTATAATCAGCAAAAATTTCAAACACTAAAAAGCAGCTTCTTCAGCTTTTCCATTTTTTCTTTCTCTTCATTCTACTTCAGTACAACTAAAAACAAGTCTTTTACTAAGTTTTAAAAAGTCTAAAACGATTGTATGAACGCTAAAACTGTTTTACAAACAAAATAAAATTTTTTACTAAAAATAGGTATATGAAATGTATAATGAAAAGAATATTTAATCTCGTGTCTTTTGTCATTATATAATCTTTGTTTCTTTTAAATTAAGAAATTGTTCACATTATAATTATATAACCCATAGTTATACAAGTATATCAATACTGGATAATAAAAAAGTGTAATATTTCTATATTTTATTATAAAAATAATCAAATAATTTTAATAATGATAACACAATACGTGGCTTTGAAGTAATTGATAACGCAGAAACAATAAATATTTCCTTCTATAATAGATGAAATGTGAAGTTGTGTTATTCGAGGACTATACCAGTGACGTCACTAATCCAAGGTAAGAAGTTCTGCACTCTGGTGAAGACATTGGGCAAGTCTGTGTTGCAGCCGTCTGCTTCAACGAATGAAGTTACGCCGACCTGATAATATATATTTATTATGTTAGGTAATATTAATAACAAAAAAAACTATCATAGCTTGTATATTATGTTTATTATAAGTTGTAAACTATGGTTTCTGGGCGGGTCGTACACACATTATTGAAGTTAAGAGAGACCTAACTCAAGGCTATTCAAGGGCGGCAGAGATGCCGTTATGGCGTTTTTCTGAATGATGCCAACGCCTTTAAAATTGTTCCGTTTGCAACCTTGAATGAAAGGAGATTAAGCTTCAGACCGCACTTTTCGCGCACCAAAGGTGGCATCCTCTGTGGCTGTCGTAGAATGGCTTCTGGGAAACACTGCTTCTGAGCATGCTCAATAGCTCCATATGCAGTGGTTCCTATGGTGGTTCCGGTGGTGGACGCTCTCACCGGGGTCTCCACGGTGCCTCGCCCCCTTAGGTCAGGGCGTTTACCTAGAGTTAGGATCTATTGACGGCGCTGGTAGTCTGTCCCCACATTGCAAGCTGGAACACCTAGGTGCACTAAGTCTAGGTGCCCTAAGCTTGTCACAGTACCCTTATGGTAATGGCAATTCCACCACAACTGACTGCAAATATAATCCCGTGAAGCTCCACTATAGAAATAACTTAAAAACAACCTCATAACCGTCCCCGCTCCTCCCTGGCCTCAGTATTAGCATAAAAGAAATCACAAAGTAAAAAAATTGTATTCAATTTTAACAGATAACATTTACATTTATTTAAAACATTTCAACCGCAATAGTATCTGTACGATTTCCCACGGTCTTAATTTAAAACGCTTTAGCGGTATCAGAATTTATTATAAATGGATAGTACAATTTTTTTTATATATATTTTATTATATATCTACATATTTATTGAATTTTTAATTTTCGTAATTAATATTATCATTGATGTTAAAGATTATTTCATTGTTCAAATCATCAACGACACAATAGTATTCATTGTATAATCTTCATCACGTTTTGTTTATCTTTATTTACATTAAATTATTATTGTATTTTTAATATATAATAAACACACCATAGACGCGTCGTCTATGCGTTTGTCATTTTAGATATGTTTGTTACATTGTGTGTTCTTATTTGAGACATAAAAATCAGGCTTGAAAGAGAAGTTTGTTTGTATCTTAAAAACAATGTTAATGACTTCTTTAGCGTAATTGAGTCAACATTTTCCTTTTTTTATTATATATGTATAATTATTTTATTTAATTATATAGTACATGTTCATTAGATTTAATTAAAGTTTTCTATTAAAACAATTTTTCTTACCAGTATATTTTCTTCCGTGTCGTTAAAAAAAATTGTCAGTGGTCCACCATTGTCACCCTGAAATAAACTTTATAGTTGTAAAGATTATAATATAAAGATTTTAAATTATTATTATGTAATTTTAATGATAATTGTCCATAAAATATTTCTCAATTCCTACGTGTACAAGCAAATGTACAAATGTTATAAAAATTTATATAGGTATGAAATTAATAAAATTGTATATTTTAGAAAGGTATGGAAAGAAATTGAAAAATAAAGAAGTACTATTTATTATCAATTTTATCAACAGATTAGATTAGCATTGTACTTAAATAATAACTTAATAATATATATCTTTAGAGATTATATCATTAAAAACAAATAAATTGAAATAAAATTCACTCTTTAAAAAATATTACTAACGACAAGTTTATTATTTTATTATTAGTAAAATGGATAATAATTTATTAAGAAATGACTACATACCTTGCATGTCCCAGCGCCTGTACTGAGTGTGCATATAACGTTCTCTGGCAGCTGATAGTTTTGGAAATGAGAACTGCAGAAGGAGTTAGTCATCACCATTGACGCCTTCTCACGAAGAGTTGGAGAAATAAAGTTAATTCCTGTTTAAACATTAGATACTTGTATTTTATTTGTCGGTGAAACTTTAAAACAAGACAGGATAAGATGAAACTTACATTTAATTTTAAATTTAGTAAGAATAGTGCAATGTATAACGCTGATGAAATGATAAAATGTAATTTTTTTATTATATGTTGGTAGTGACGGGTAACATCCAGTTAGTTGTTTGGTTAAACTTTTCTATTTTTTGTGTATTAACTAAATAAATTTACCATTAGCTGCTATTCCCCACCCGGAAGCATTCGCCCGCTGTCCTGAGAAACTTGTCATAACTGTTCTGAGATACGGAAGACGAATTGTATTAATTCTATCTGTAAATAAATATGAACTTAATATTTTCTTAAACTATCTTCCCCTATACTAGTTCAAAGTATCTTTAATAATTAAGGCATCATATCTTGCTGTTAAACTAAAACGTACCGAAAAAGATACTAGCTGTAATGATAAATTCATCAATGGTAGAAACACGGTACACCAGTTTAATAAGCCACGGAACGGGTTTCCAAAAGTCGCAGGATAAAATCCTGTGTGTCGATAAATTTATCTTTCTTTGTTTATTTAAAATTTATTAAACTTACCAGTTATTTGTATGACATTAGCCAACTTCAAAAGCGCTATATCATTGGCTAGGTTGTCTGGGTTCCAGTCTGGATGAACCACCACCTCATCTACATTCACCATGCGGCGCCCGTTCTCGAAACTATCGTAGAGAGAGTGCGCTCCTAGTATCACCTACGAATAATTGCATTTATGAGACACGCTTTACAGATCCTACTTCTCTCAGCCAGGATGATGTTACCAAGTTTGTTTAGATAAAAGTTTAAAATTTAAATTCAAGGCAAGAGGATTTATTAAAATGTCTATTTCGCAAACAAAACGCCAAGCTCATTAAAGAAAATGTAATTATAATTATGTTTAACCTGTCCGTGTGTAATTTCCCGTCCCCCGTGGTAGCAGCAGTGCGCCGCCGTCATCACCCACTGCGGGTGTACCAGCGACCCACCACAGAAACCTATCTCGCCATCTTCTCCCACACGAAGGATAAGGGCTGCCTATTATTAATTGTACATGAATGTTAATATGTAATGTAGTCATTAATTCTCGAAAAATTATTACAACTGGTCTATAAGAGATCATGGTATGCCAAAAGCGTCTCCTTTAATTTAATAGATTAATAAGATTATCCACAACACATACAAAAGTACCGCTGGCGGAATGAACTTCATAACGGTCCCGCTATCAATATATTCAGACTAAAACAGCAATATAACTCAATATCTATGCGATTATATTGTAATATATAATTTAATTAAATTATATATAATTTATTTTTTAAATTAATATATTTTTTTATATTTACTAATGTCATTTATTATAATTTTAATAGAAAATAATATACTTATCTCACATTTACTTTTTTAATGTAATTTTAATTTTCAATCTTGTACAGCCCGTCTAATAGTAAGCATGGGCTGTAGTCTCAGGTGTGGTACGCTTACCTATTTAGTACCTATTTACTTTAGATTTGAAAACCCCTAGATTTTAATAATCAGGAAACACCGACTCCGGGAGAGAGTTCCACACTTTCGCCGTCCGCACAAGGAAAGCAAAAGCGAAACACTTTGTACAGGACTTTGAAACCTCAACCGTAAATCGGTAAGTCACTTACATTTAATAGTAGTGAACTGATCTTCACATAAACAAACTAGTGAGAATTTTGATATTGTTTTGCATTCACAAGTTTAGTATCACTCAGGGCGTATCTCCAGTCATATTCCACATTGGGACGCTTTCTGGCCTTTGTCCACGCTCACATCTGGAAGTGGTTGCAAATGGTATTAGCATTTTTAAAGCTCTGTTATCTAAAAGAGTATATTCGGCACCTGATTTGAGCCAAAATGTGCTGAAATCTTGCATCTTGCATCAAACATCAAACATATCACAAAAGTGATAAAAAAAATTAAATTCATCAATTACGGTTGCCAGAATGTCTTTACTCAGGTCTGAAATGCGACTTTCAACAGAAACAGCATTTGAGAGTGATATTTGTTTAATCTTGACCACATGGTGTTCGCCAATAACGAGTGATACTGCATCACATAGACAAGATGAGATCCTCTCCAACAGTATGCGGTTTTTTGTTAATATTTAGTAAATAATGCGATAAGAAATTTGAAAAGATGCTTGAACATACGACTTGTATGCTCTTTGAATATTTCCTGTTGAATGCATTCGCCAAGATTTTAGAACGGTCTCTTTTGTCTTAAAAAATCTATGTCTTTACCTGCAAACTCTTTGTGATCTTTCTCAATTTTTTTTTAATTTACTTGACTTCATGCTCTCCGGATTAGGCACTTTTTTCATATAACACACTGAGGCTTTTCAATATTTCTGTCCACAATAATGGTGCAACCACATTGTAAAAATGCTACTTCATGTGAACGCTTCTTTACAGATGTAGGAGCCATGGCAACTAAAGCGATTGTAAAACATCTGAAACGCGGCAATCGAGCTTGCCGCTATGAAAAACTCCTAATCGGCAAATTATAACTCGCAAATTAATTAACAAACAAAACAACTTCTATTTGCTTTTTTTATTTTTTTTTTGTAGTTTATGATAGGATTTTAAAAAATTTAAAAATTCGAAAATTTTTTTCCATTTTACGGTAACTTCGGCGGCCGATCTGACCACCTTCCCGTTGGACAATCAACATAATTTTGAAAAGTGAATCTTACATTTAGATGCTGATTCCAAATATATCTTTAGTTTTTCAAAATTCGAAAAATAAAATTCGACACACACACAGACACACATACAGACAGACAGATCGGAAGGAGAAACGGAGTTTTTCGAAAATGTTACAAAATATCAGTGCAAACGTTGCGGATAACAGAGAATCACTTTTATATATCACTCGTAACAATTTAAACAAAATACAATTGATACAAATTGGTATTACTTTATTGGTTTACTCACCTTCCAACACAATTAGATAGAACTCTAGTTCTAGTTTAGATTAGTAAGAATCAAAATATAATTAGAGATATTATATAGATTATTATTATTATATTAGATTAGTAATAATCAAAATATAATTAGTATATACGGATGTCAGACCTAACTGCTACTGAGCATGCGGCACGCGGTCCCCTTGCAACACGGAAAATCCACGAACAAGTGCCAGAACGAGCACAAATTCACAGTACTCTGTAACTTTTTTTATTTTTTCTTCATCATAATACAACTAGGTTCTTTATTACCCTATTAAAATCGCCGATTTAATCTAGAGTAACTACGAGAAGGGCAAGCAGAACACGACTCGTCCAACAAGTGTCTGTCCAGGTCAATAATATTTAAGTTTGAATAATTGTTTATATTACTATAAATATTGTGTTCTATCTGTATGTATGTATCTGTTATTAATAAAGATGGCCATTCAATAATAAAATATTAAATATAACTTACTTGAAATGGTCTAGAATTTTTCTGAGTACTAACACCTCCGTGCATTCTATCAGACATTTCTGATAGACATTCTACATCACTACATGATCTTATAGAACTCACTGACAGTAATATTAATAATAGTTTACAAAACATTTTCTTAATTTATTCTTAGGAATAAAGTGGTATTTCCGCTAGTGGTTTACTGTACAACTAGGATGAGAAAGTGTTTATCTTAGATTCTGACAGAATTATCTGTTATCGATAAAGAAAATATCTTTCTATCTTAAATTATCTCAAGAACCGATATCAAACGGTACCATGTAATAGGGAATTCGATTTAAATAAAACACAGAATTATTTGAAAACATTATTTATTATATTTTCCTCAATAAAGTAAAATTTTGAAATAAAATATTAAAACATTATACACGCGGCATGTGTGAGGCGCAGGCGCACGCACTACAGCTGTACAATGATCAAGACATCAACAGAACGTAAAAGGTGATCGTAACATCTATTTATGGTGAACGGAAATACGTATAATATAAAACAATTTGTGAGTCGTTGGCAGTAAAATAATCATTAAAATAATAATATTAGGACATAATAATAAAGCACGATATGAGGCTTAAAGCGTACTTACATTTTGAATTTATAATAAGGTAATATGTACTTCAAAATCGCTGTCCGGTACTCGTACTCGTACCGCCGCCTAGCCTTATCGTATCATTACTAGGAATCTAACAAGAAATTGATATATAAAAATGTATTTTAAAAGCGACAATCTCAGCCGACAGCGAAGTCGAAGTCTATTGAAGACAATTTAAATAGAAATTAAATTCTAATTCAATTACGTAGCTTACGTTATATTCTCGAACACAAAAATCGCTATAATTTAGCGGTCAATAATAAAACCGATATCCACTTGTTAAATGAACTATTGTAAATGCGGTTACAATCCTTTATCGAGCTAGTAATATCATATATTTTCAATTTCCTTTCCGGTATTCACTTGGTCATCGTCACTCTAATAAATTATCTATCGAATATGTTTCGGATAAAAAAAAAACATCATACATTTCTATTTCAACTGCATTTACACTATAATTAATAAATTGCATACATATATAAATAAATAGTATATATATTTTTCATCTGAGTTAAACACTAGAAGTCGTCTATTCATAAACAGCGTCGCATTTATAATTTTATAATAATCGTTTAAAGAACAACACGCGGGTGTCAGATACATCTGCACCGACCCGGAGACCGGCTAATAAATATCGGACGAAGCAAACGATCAAACACTCAAATATCGAACAGTCTTAAATAACGTTTTTGTACGCAACAAAATAATAACAAAAGTGCGCCAGTCGTCGGAGGGCCGCCGGACACAATTTCTTCATTAGCAAAGCTTACAGTAGCAAGCGTCGTGAGAAATATGCGGCGTCCGGGAATCCGTACTGCGCGAGTGCGAACGAGCGCGAGCACGAACACGAACACGAGCGCGAACATGTGCTCGTCGGCGCGCGCTCGTGCGGAGTACGGGGGACGCGCGTGCGTAATGAGAAACGTGTTGCGGACGACGGGCGGGGGGGGGCGCCACTACACCTCTCAGCTGTGGACAAACACGGGCTGTTACAATAGTGTGTTGTAGAACATTATAAAAATATTCTACAATACAGTGAAAGGTTTGTTAATATACCTCCTTTTATTTCGTTTGTTTTTATTAATTAGGATTCCTTTTATGTATGCACAAATGTAATGCTTACATCGATTGTCGTTTTAGAGATACTGTTCCGTTATCATATCCTAATCCAAATCGATTACGACAAGTCTATCAAAGTAATGTATTATATTTGTATCTAGATTGAACGGGATTTCACATCAGGATTTACTGATATATATGTTTAGTTTCAAGATTATCGATTTGAATAATGTGTACTTTACATTGAACAAAATAATAATAGTTTTTGACATAGAATATCTTTTAAAATTGCAGAATATTGTAATTTGTAATAATATTAATTCTGTAGTCTACGAGACAAAAACATGTATACTTTTTTATATCGGGAGGGTATATTTCCACTCTACTATTAAATTCAACGAGATCAGAAAGATAAAGCATTAGGGGCTCGGTCGGCGCACTGACTTCTTCTTGAGCGTGAAGAAGGAGCGCCTCTTGTGGTCCGTGGCGGAGTGCGCGGGCAGCGTGTGCGAGCGCGCGGGCGGAGCCCTGGCCCTCGCCCTCAGCGCGTCGAGCCAGGCCGCCATGTCGGCCTCGTCGTGCGCCTGCAGCAGGAACTCCGCGCCCGCGCTCAGCCGCAGGCGGAACACGTGCTTCTTCTTGGTGTAGTTGGCGGCCACCTCCAGCACGGCCCCGTCCAGCTCCAGGGGCGCCTCCCCGCGCCACGTCTGCTCGCTCGCCGCGCGGTACGACTTGGCGTCCTTGTAGAACGACATGCGCCCGTCCTTGGCCACCGCGTACAGCTTGTCCCACGACCTGGGGCGGGGACGAGTCGCATTAGATGAGGGCGGTCGCGGAGGACCCTCGCGGCTCGATGGCGGCCGTGCGGTGTGACGCACCTGTTGGAGGCTCGCTTGGCCGCCGACTCCCACTCGTGCTTCCTGACCAGCGTCCCCTCGACGCCCTCGTCCTCCCCCGCGGGACTTACGCCCTCTGAACGTCGAAAAGTAAATTAGCGATGTGATAAACGGTGAGCGATAAATAAAACTCAAAATGAAGAATAAAACAAAGACTAAAATAAATAACTATTAAATTATGTATAAGTAATATATAAATAAACTAAAAAAAAAATAAGCTTAACCATTACAAAACTATAAAACGAGTACTGACAGGGCAGACCTACATCTGACACGATATAACCGCTAGTGATTGGTTTGATACTACGGCCATACGCTAACATATATAATAGTCGTAATATAAAATAATTTTATTGCGTACATAAATCCAACATGCGCTCACAAACACATCGGCACACACGGCATTCATCGCGGACGTACACGTGATAGACGACGGACGCGGTTGGATGGATTCGTCTTCGGGTGTACGGTTAGCTCACTGAGCGATCATATGAGAGGATGAAACCGACTCCCATTAATATGATATTCGATTATGGAAAAGCTTAGCGTGAGTGACCTCGGACCACGATCGAGTCCTTTTCGTTTAAATCCATCCATCCTTTCCCGGCTATCGGAATACCTTCGTCGTCGCTGTGATGAGCCCCGGTGAGTAGTTTCTTGGCGGTGCGCCAGCGGAAGCTTCTGAACGGCGACTTGCTGCGAGAGCGCGTCTTCACCTTACCCGAGGTGGAGGGGGTTACGGGGGTCGAACTCGTACCGGCCGCTGTGGTGGGGTTCGGGATACGGGAACGGTACAGGTTTAGGATATTTACCGAGAGGAGGACGAATTTATTGATATGATTTTTTTTAGTCATTTTATTGATTATATAAGGATATTTGAAAGGATATGTTAAGAAATGATGGATAGGAAAGAGGAATAAAAAAAAAGAAAACAAATTCAAAGCAACATAAAAACAACACTGCACTGCAGCAAAACAACAGAAGCATTAACGTGCCATATAATTGTAACAAAAAATATTAAACACGCTTAAAACTCCCACCAGAAAACACAAAATGTTAGATAACGTATCATGCACTACATACATTAGAATGTGATATTATTTACCATTCGGACTGTTATTTCTATATGAGAGGAAGTCGATTCCGAGTCGCAGTGCTGCATAGTATCGATTAAGGAATCACCTCCACTATACTCACTGGACAGGCGTGCGGGTTTGGCGGGCGTCTGCTTGAGCGGGGAGGCGCGGGGCGCGTCCGTGGGCGGGGCCAGGGCGGCCGGAGTGGGCGGGGCCGGGGCGGGCGGGGCCAGGGCGGGAGTGGGGGAGTCTGCATGCGTACATCTACGTGCTAGTTACGACTACACTACGTGCTACATGCTAGGTTATGACTACGCGCTCACTGCATAGGTCTTAAATTACACTATGTACTTAATTTGTTTAATATACAAATATATTTATTTAACACATACGCAGCGAAACAAATGAGTAACAAATACATGCATACTGGATATGCATTCGCTATTATATTATTTCTACTCCCTATTTTCGTACGACCGACTGATACCTTTGGGCAGTACATCTATATCTCAAAATTGTATATTATTTAAACCCAAAATTATTTAGTCGAGACAGAAAGAGAAGAAAAGAAAATAATAAAAAGAGTTTTGAAATGCAATTGCATACATATAATATTCATGCATATATAAAGCGAGCTAATGTAAAGCCGTGCATATACAAAGAAGAGCTATGAGGCTTACGCGTCACCGAATCGCTGTACCTACCTTCTACGAGTCAGCATCAAAAGAGAAGAACACAGGGTGAATACAGAATACGGACAGCACAGTTGTATACATATTTATATTTCATGGCTTATTATATTAAGAAATTTTATGAAAATGGAAAGTACCAAACCATCACCGTGATTATGAAAGATAAAGTGTAATGTGAGCAGTTGTTTGTTGCGAGTGCAATAAATAATAATTACAGATATATGCATCGTTAATTAATTAACATTTACCAAAAATACACTTAAGCAAACTACATTTTTAAATTAATATTGCTGTAATTATTGTGATATAGTGCACTTATAATAGTTTTATAAATATTGTGTTTATAATAACTGATGGAATACGAGACAGACCAGCTGAAGCTTTGTTATAAAATGTTTGATATGAAAACATATAATAATACATTACGTTACTATAGCGCAATTAAAATAAACGTGATAATATAAATTGTAAATAAACAATTAAGCATCTCGAATTATAAGATGAAGGTGACTCAAGAAATATGAACACAGAACGGTGCAATAGTAAACAGTAAAGAAAATTGTGATAATAGCCTCTAGAAACCTAAAAGGCCTAAATAAATTCTAAAAACAAAAAAAACTACCCCGTGGCCGTCTAGAGCGCAGTGTAACCATACTAAATCGAGACACCCACGTCGCTACGACGTAAGCACATGCGTGAAGGGTATCTTTAAATCGGTAGTCTTACAATAAGCGCTCGTTACCTGGCTGGGAATGCGGTCGCTCTTGGGCCTTCTCGGCCGCTTTAGTGGACGTTCTCCGTACGACTACGCGAGTGCATGTGTGGACAACACATAGTAAGTAACGTCCCTCGTCGGCCCCTCCCCCGCCCCGCGAATCATCGCTCGGAATCATTCGGGGGACGAGGGAGCGAGACGGAAAGGATAATTTTACAAGAAAAGCGGCAAGCGATGCCGGGGGCTCGAGCACTAGTCGCGTGCGACCGTGCCCGGTCTGTTACAGTAATAGTATCTTAGAGTTAGGAGATTAATCGATCTTCCGACGCCACGTCGCACGGCGGCGGCGGTCGGTCGGTATTAATATGTATCGTATTAAGTTTCGGTGCCAGTTCGTACACATGCGTGCCATATTGCAATCCGTGAGTCGAAGTGAGTTAACCGTGGAGTCGTGTTTTCCAGTACAAGTGGTAGTGGCGTGGTACCTTGCGCCTGCGGCGGCTCCTCCTCCGCCTGGGCGTGGTCCAGCTGGTCCTGTGCCGCAGCCTCCTCCTGCTCGCGCCGCAAGCGCTCCTCCGCCTCCGCCGCCTCCTGCCGCCGCTTCATCTCCTTCACCTCGAACTGGGGGATGATGTGAGAGCGTTAGATTTAATGAGCCCAAGAGGACGATACTTTGTCCGCGACGGCGAGTAAATGTAAGTTACAAAATAGAGTATCCGGCCTCGCTGCGACCGAGTATTGAGTGATTAGTGCTCATTGTCAAGCCTCGCCTATATAGATAGCATCGGTTTATTTACATGTTTTCGTTATAGCCTTTTATTATAATAAAAATTATAGAAGCGCTCCTTGAAATCTGACATCGCTGACATATTGGCTTTGAAATTATTTGTTATAGACGTCTCATTTTACACTCACAATTATGATGTCCATTATTTTATATTTATATTATAAACCACTATTTAGTCAAAATACATTGATATCGATGGAGACAATCGTAGCGTAGAAAACGTTTTTGGTTATAAGCACGCTAATAAATACAATATAATTCTAGAAAAAAAAAATATTGAAGCATATGCTGTTACACTAATTACAACATGCATGAAACAGACAAAGCACATGTTTAAAATTCATGTACTTACACTATCCAAATAGTTATAGTACCATGCACCCTCCGGAAACAATAAGCTGCGTGTTTGAGACAAGAGAAGTAATGAAAATGACAATGGAATGTACTTTATATCGTGTCCCGACTCGTTCACTCCTTTTGTACTACTTGTAAGTCCTGGCAGAGACAGCACGGCAATCTCGCCGTTATTTTCGCTTTCAAAAGACTTCCTTTTCCATGAAAATCTTTTCCAAAGACCTTTTTTACTACCGGATTTCGAAGAAGAGCTACTTTGACGCCTTAGCAGCGACACGTTTGGGTACACTTGTAAGGACGAGAGCCGTTCCCACAAAATTAAATCTATGCAGGCTAATTTATTGTCCTTTTTTTCATTATCCGAATTATATTCAAAGAAAATTGAACTGTAAATATCCGGAGATAGGGGTGATTTTAGAGGGGTCATAGGTGGACTACTGTTCTCCGAGATTGTCGATAAGCTATTATTCGTTGCAACCGTCCATAAATACGAATCGTTTTTCGTCGCTGGCTTCTGTGAATAATTAATTTGTAGCTGCTTCATTTTGTACTTCTCTGGCAGCTTGTATTTGTCGGTAGCGTTCATTATTTCACATACTACATCTCCGACGGGTCGGTTATCATCGCTCTCAATTTGTAAAGCTGGAGGCCGGGGTTTTACATTGCAAGTAGTAGGAGGATGGTAAGTGAAGGAGGATTCGTCGCACGTCTCCCAAGGTCGTTCTTTAGGCCATAACGTCCCCGCATTGATTTCAAGCTAACATAAGTTAAATTTAAAGAAAATTATAAAAATGCCAACACCACAATCAAGCAAAGTGAGGAAGCTATGTACAGAATATAGAATATAAAGTGCAAAAGAAAACTACAGGACCACACGCTACAATGGTAGGCCAGGGTATCCTGTCCCGCACTCACGGTGGTAAGTCTCTGCAGCGCGGAGAAACGGTCCTCCTGGGCGGCCGCGGACTTCTCGAAGGCCTCGTGTTTTTTGATGAGGCTCTCCACCTCGTCGATAGTGTGGCCCAGCTCCTGAGACATCAGGTAGGGCTCCTGCGCTATGAGCCAGGCCTCCGCCACCGCCGCGTCGCGGGCGAACTGGTACACCTCCAGGACTGTGGGACCGTTTCGACTCGTTATATTCATATACTAACTATAATTTAAGGTATGAATGTTTTAATAAATTTTATATAATCCTTTATATTTCACAGTGATATAGAGAAGTATGAATGTTTTTTGGAGCAGTTTATAACACCGTATCTCGCACTCACTGAGCTGCAGGTTCTCCCAGCGCTCCTCCCAGCGGCGCAGCAGCGCGTTCCTCTGGTTGGTGAGCTGCAGCAGCTTGTCCTTGATGTCGGGCGAGGCGTAGTGCTGCCGCGCCAGCAGCTCGCGGCCCAGGCCGATGCAGGCCGTGAAGTTGTCCTCCCGCGTCTCGATCTCCGCCTTCAGGGACTGGTGATTGTTCATCAGCAGCTCCACTCCGCTAACGTCGCTGCAATCCACCGGTCGATTCGATTACGTGGGCTTTTAAGGAGTGTCGTTATCGGTCGCAATTCACTTTTTTAATTTCGGTTTATTTACGTCGATTATATACAGAATTAAAGAAATATATCGAAACGGACAAATGCTTCTATAGATAATTGCCGATGCAATCGTCAGAGAGCGGTCCGTCCACCCACCGAGGCTTCTCCCCGGTGTTCATGGAGCGCACGACGTCGTCCATCCACAGCGTGAGGTCCCGGACCTGGCTGAGGAACCGGTAGAGATGGTCTGCGTCCTCCAGCTTGTGTCTCCTGGCTGCGCAGGCGGCCTGCAGCGCGCGCCAGGCGGCACACACCTCGGCCGCGCGACGGCTGATCTCCGCCGCCTTCTCGCCCGCGTAAGACGCGCCCAGCCTACCACACTCCGCCTCGATGGACTCCACCTGGGATGGTCCACTTTGAGCACGTTTCCTCAATTGACCGATATTTAAATAAAAATACCATATTTATTCGACGTCGATCGATTTCATAGTGGGCATGTTCCCGAATGTGACCTGTTGCTGCAGAGTGCTGAGGTCCTGCATGAAGTTGTGGTGCTTCCTCTGCAGCGCGCTGACGCTGATGGCGTCCCGGCCCAACTCCTCGCTCACGCCGCGCGCCTTCTCGTTGACGCGCTGCAGCGTATCCTTGCAGTCGTGGAAGTACTTATGAAGCTCGCGGGAAGCCGCCAGCATCTGGATTATTTTACGGCACATATTAAAGAGTGATTCGATTACCGGATGCCGCATATAAATCGAGTGAGCCGCCGGACCTGTGTCCTGGTGTCGATGAGTTCCAGCAGATCCTGCCAGGTCTCCCGCAGGCCCTCCTTCCACTGCGCGATGGTGGCGTTGTCGGAGTGCCCCATGGCGATCATCTGGTCTGCGATCCTCTCGGCGGTGGCCACTCGCTCCGCGCCCACGGTTTGCGTCTCGCGGGCGAATTCCTTGAACCTTTCCCATAGTAGCTGCAAATTTCATAAATTCAAGTACCACTGCTAACTCAAAAATATAAAATATTTTAATATAATATTAGAAGATAAATATTATTATCGGTAAATCTTTTTTTAGACTTTAGCACGACTAAGAATAGTTTAACAACTTCATGGAACCCCAAAAAAAATGTTTTTGATGTGAATTTAAATCGTTTCGCAATGTAAACAGTACAGTTCCAAGCTCATGTCACTAACGGTAACGTGGTCGTAGTCCTGTCCGAGCTCCTGCGAGCTGGCGACCAGCTCGCGCTCCGTGATCCACTGCTCCAGGTCATCGACCTCCCGCGACAGCTGGAACAGCCGCAGCGCCTCGTCCAGCTTGGCGCGACGCTCTCCCGACAGGTCCTTCAGGCCCGCGTACAGCTTGTCCACCTGAGACTGCTTCACGGAGATCTGTTCGCTGCGAACATTACATTAATAATATATTTTTTTTTTTATACAAACCTACAGATAAATTACCTGATATGAAATATCCGCCTAAAAATCGTGTTAAATTCGATATGTACAGTTTTTTCGTAAAAACTTTCATTTAAATGTCCGTGTGGAAATTCAGTAATATAAATTATTCTATTTACCTTAGCGGATGTTCCTCGCTTGTCAGCTGACGGACGGTCTCGCCCAGCTGCCTGATGGTTTGGGCGTAGTCGTCGACGGCCTGCTCCAGGATCTCGTGCTTCTTCATCAGGTTCTGAGCAGAAATCTCGTCTTTTCCGCGGTCTTCCACCATCATGTATAATTCCTGTTCGCTCATCCAGGCTTCCGCCTCGTTCGCGTCGAAGAGATATTGCTGAGCCTTCTCCCATTGGGACAAATTGTTTTTACGTTGTTCGATGGCATCTTCGAATAAAAAAAAAAAAACAATTTAATAAAAAAAATAAAAATATAACGAGTAGCTTTTATGGTTTGAGTTTTTAAAGTCCTTACCTTTAAGTTCTCGCCACCGCGCGGTGAGTTCTTCAATACGATTCTTAAATTCGGGTGAATCTTCATGTCCCTCGTCGATCAACTTCTGTCCGTTTGATATGACCGTTAATATCCTCGGCTCGTGGTTATCGGTTTCAGTCTTCAGTGACTGATTCTTCTTCTGCAGCATCTGTACATTGAACAATGAATTACCAAAATCAGTGTTGGTAGCGACTGGTATTTTCTCGTGAATCCACAATTTCTCATCTTCAACATCGCGACGGAATTGGAACGCTTCTTTTTTCTTGGCCAGATGACGTTGGCGGTCGAGTAATGGCGCCTTCAGCTGTTCAAAGCGTTGTTCCACGGACTTTTTCTTCTCCTTAATCTCCTCCATCTTATCTGGCACGGTTTTTTGTAGGTATTCCGCTTGGGTCTCCAGTTCGGTAACCTGTTTTGCCTTCACGGCCATCTGAGTCTCAATCATCTGTTGCTTCTGCATGAGAATGTTGACAGATGCTAGATCAGTGCCGGTGTCCGTATTTTCAATTTGCTTCTCGAGCTCGTTCATCCAAGAGTCGATGTCGTCACAAGTCTGGTGAAGCAGAACTTCACGGTTGGCATCGAAGAGACGTTCTCCCTTATCCTTGGTAGTGGTCTGAAGATTTTCAAATTGATCCTGAAGTTCGTGCATCTTTGGAGAAATGACTTCCACAAATTCAGGTTTCTGCTTCATTAGTTCCTCAGCCGCGTTTTGAACAGCAAACAGACGCTCCTTGTTAGCTGCGATTTCCGCTTCAAAGGCCTGATGGCGTGTCCATTTCGAGTGAATAGTCTTAGCTGAACGATATGTATCATCCTGAGCGGTGACGTTCTTCTCCTGTACCCATTCACCAAGCTCATCACAGTCTTGAAGGAATTGATGAAGTTGTAGTTGATCCTGCAGTTTTTCCATTTGTTGTAGTGCCTTCTCCTTGTTAGAGTCCCGTCTGGCGCGAATGCTCTCAGACTTACGTTGAATTTTATCAGCATCGAAGTGTCTCTCCTCCACGAGTCGGTTGGCAAACTGAACGACAGAATTGATCTTGTCGTCATTTGCTTCCATGGTGGTAAGGAATGCCTCATTTTCTTTTATCAAATTTTCAGCTTGTTCGAGATTTGTCGGTGGCTCGGTCTTGGCCAGCCTACAAACAAATATTGATTAAAATATTTGATAAAATATCACAATTGGACATACAACTTACCAGAGATTATTGACCCCATACCTGTGTTCTTGGTGGGCCAGGAGCACCTCCGCCTGCCTCGCGTCCCGCTGCAGCAGCTGCAGCTCAAGCGACTGCGTCAGCAGTTGCTGCCTGTTCTCCCACATCTGTTGCAGCTCAGCCCAGCCCTCGCGGAGGGCCTTTAGACGCTCGCGCAGGAACATATACTGAGGGTCGTCTTGGGTTGACGGCTCCTGAGTAACATTAGTTTAATTAGAATCGAAACTTATTTAATAAAAAGTTAATAGCACAATACAAAAGTAAATTCTTTACTATTCTTAAGTTCCCTCAATGGTAAAAATATCAATTTTGTACAACTCACAGCAGTAATCTTCTCGCCATACTCCATCATCTTAGCATATTCATCCTTATAGTTGTCTATCTCCTCCTTGATGGTCTGGTGCTGAGAGAGCAGCTTCTCTGCTTCCGGCAAGCTTGCTGGTATATCTGTTAAAAAATCACAATATATATATATATAGTTAAATCTAGTTAATGCTTTATTTAAAATATATTTTTAGGGTTAATTTAAAGTTATAAAACAATACCTTCAGATGCAACATCTGTCTGTGTCTTAGTGAGCCAGGCCTGGAAATGATCAACGGAACGCAGGAAACGATGCAGGTCACCTGCCTCTTCCAGCTTGGAATCACGCTCTTTGAGCTGGAATAAATATCGTAATCGTATTTGTGATGACAAAATTCGTTCATAGAAATTAATCATGTTAATGTATAATTTTGATTGATAACTTAGTTACTATTTAGTAACAATCAAATGTGGATTCAATCACACGTTATACTTTTATAACTATGTTACAAATTAATAGAACTTGTAGCACCATACAATTATGTAGAACTTACCATTTGCGTAAGATCTTCCCATATGTTAGTAATAGCGTGAACACGTTCTCGTATAATGCGTGCTTCTTCTGGATGTTCGTTCTCTATGGCAGCAGCCTCGCTTTCAAGTGAAGCGATACGAGCTTGTATGGCAGCTAGATCTCGCTCCATGCCCGACAGACGACGTTGGAGAGTCATTACACCTATGAAATAATAAATATTATGTTAAGTTTAAAAAAAGGTATCAAATGGTCTAGAGAAAATTTAAATGTAGTTTTACCATTGAGGTCCATTTCCAAGTTGTCAGTCTGTTGAAGGATTCGTTTCTTGTCCTCAATCCACGACACGGTCTCGCGACACTCGATGTAGAAGGTCTGCACGCCTTGCGCTGACTTCAAATCATCCTTCTTCGACTCAGCCTGAGAAAAAGATGAATTGACTATGAAAGATACATCAATATAAATATACATCACGACTGTCATAGTCTGATCTCACCGGTTTTGATTTTTACGATGACTGTGCGTACGAGAAGGAGCTTGGTATTTTAAAAAATGAGTAATGTTCATTTCGGTCACTCAGGAAAGTGATTAGGAAAGTGAGCTCGTACCTTCTCTCTTAGCGCGCCCCAGGCGGCGTTGAGCGCCTGCTGTCGCTCCTGTATGGCGGCGGCCTGCGGGTGCTCCACGTGCAGCAGCTGGCGCGCCAGCTGGTTCACCACGGCCACGCGAGACGCGTTGGCGTTCATCTCCTTGTCGAAACCGTCGTACCTGTACGGGAAAGTTAATGCTCAAAATGAATACTGTAGCGCTTTAGTTTTCGATGTCCACCCGTATCTCGCTTTGCGTCGGGGTTACGTTCCAAAAAAACACGACGCAAATTGAAACGACGCAAAGTGTAAATCGATTTTTTATAGCTAACCATTTAATGATCGAAGATAGGTTCCAGGCTTTCGAAAATACTACATTTTAAAAATAAAATTGAATAATTAAAATTTTTAACAAAAATAATATACAAAAAACGTATTCAATTAAACAAAATAAACTACATATTCATTTAATTTATACACTTTTCATTAAAATTAATCTCCGATGAGTCCATAGTGGCTATTGTCGTTGGTCGGCTTTCTTTCACAAAAAATTGGTCCAATGTTTGTTGAACAGCTTTTTTTTCAACGTAAGATAAATTTCCTTGTCGCCATTGATATTTTAGGAATAAAAGTTAAAAAAAAAATTAAAGATTCGAATTCAAAAGAACGCAACTTCGAAAATCTAACGACACTGAAAATCAGAAAAAATTAAGCAGCGACGCAACTTCGAAAAAAACGCAAAACGAAACGACGCAAAGCGAGGTTTTGGTGTATACATTTAATCTTATTTAAATATATTTAATACATATATTTACAATTATCCATAATTTAAAGACTTCTGTCTGAATTAAATATTCCAGCTTTAGTATTCCGTAATTCTTCAAGAAAAAAATAATACAATCAAAGTTGAAATCCTATATGGACATATATCTCATTGAATATATTTTAATATATGCTATTTATATTTTTAATAATATTATTTATATTTTTAATACAAAAATTACACACACCTGTGCTTCATAATCTCAACGTCATCGATATCCTTGGGCGGTAGCATGGTATCCAACATGCGGTCTTTCTCTGCAATCCATTGATCGGCCGCGTCCGCCTCCGCTAGCAACTTGAACAGCGACAGAGCATCTAGCAGTCGTTGCTTGCGTAGACGTGCGATCTCCGCCAATTCACCGTGACGTGAATCTATAGCGGCCAAGCGCTCCTGAACCTCAGTGCTGTTGGCGTCTTCGGGGCTCAGCTCGGCCGCCTGATGACGATAAGAAGTTCGTTAGTAAATATGTTTCTATTATATATATTTAAAAATCAAGCATTATGCATATAACAAAATAGTTTTACTTGTTGTTTCAATTGTTGAATTACGTTTGCGTAGTGTTTCAACTCATCGGTGACATCCTTATGTTTTTTCAGTAAACTCTGTACTTGGGCCTCATCCACACCGGTATCCTCCGACGACACGAGTCTAAGCAGACAATGAAAATAAATCGACAGTTTTACGACGTATCTTAGATCATTAATGGCTCAATATTGTTGCAAATAAAATAAAAATTATGATATTTTATTTTTTAGTTATAAAATAGCTACGATCGTCTATCCTTGATTCTGTGAAATAGAATACCGCTCAGATGTCACACCTGAGAGTGTCTAGCATCCAGAAGTCGATATCGTCCGCGTCCGCGAACAACTGATGGTAGCGCACCGCCGCGTCCAGGCGGTTCTTGCGGAGATGTACCACATCCAATAAATGATTCCACTGAGAGAGGATATCGCGCAGTCGCTCCTGTAACGGCAAATAAAATGTGTCATTCACGAGTAACAGTAGTATGAGTCGTAATGTATAGCGGTCGTGCGACCTGTATGCGGGCGGCCCCGAAGTGTCCCTGCGACACGAGCTCGTCCCCGACGGCGGCCGCGTCCATGAGCTGCAGCTCGTGCGCCTGCACGGCCGCCTGCAGCGCCTTGTGCTTGGACACCAGCAGGTACACTGCGACCAGCGGACACCACCGTTACTACATATACACGTTGGGGCTCCTAGACCCAGGACTAAATTACAATGTTAATTCTTTCCGGTGTGAGTTGAGTTTTTCGGTTTTTCACATAGGATAAACGGTTCGGTCCCGACTTCTCGTATGCGTCGAAATCGATAGTATCGAAAACGATAATCTACAAAGGGTAGCAGGTAGTCGAGCGATAAAAGTATTTTTTGATTAACTCTTTCTTTACCGGTCGAAAGATCGTGTCCGATGTCGTCGACGGATACGATCTGTTCCTTCTCCTTGATCCAGTTTTCTTCGTCGGCCATGTCCCAGTAGAATTGCCATAACTTCCGACTGTCCTCGAGACGCTTTCTGTTACAAAATATATAAATCGCTTAGTATTTCCCGACCTTATACTCAGTTATATGTATTGAGTTCGTATTTCAGTTTGTGTATATTTAAGTACCTGCGTTCCACTGCAAGATGGACGAGCTCGGCATACGCGTTCTCCAGTTGTTGTATGCGCTCCACCGTGATAGCGGGATCGCAGGGACGGTAACCGCCCTCCTCTTGTTCTAGGAAACGCTGCGACTGTCCCACTACCACCTATAACATATCATCGACAGGTTTTCTAATCTGTTGTCACTCAAATCACATATGAGTATGTTTAGTGTTCATCTTGTATGTGCCGACCTTCACGCGTTCCCCGAGCACGTTGATGTCGGCTTCGACCAGAGCGTGCTTCTGTAAAAGATCTTCGACACCCATGAGATGCTTGCCGTAATCGTCTGTCAACAGACGCATCTTGATTTCCTCCATAGAGTCCAGGATGTATAGCATTTCCTGTAAATAAAGAAAGGTGTTGAGATCGTTTTTAATATTAATATAAAAAATTATTTTTTTTAAATTTTATGCTATTTTATTATAATATTCTTTAGTGACTTTATGTAAGTACAACTGCTCAGACCTGGAAGTTCTGCTGAAGCTGCAGCGACAGCTCGAGGCGCGCGCGGCGAGCGCGCAGCAGCTCCAGCAGGTAGGCCCACAGGCGGAGAACATTGTCACGACGAGCGCACACGCGCTCCATGTCATGGTAGCTGGGAGAACGATACGATTAATATAAAACGCCGTATCGATCATTTAATAATGATATAGTTAATATTAGGTTTTGCATATTCTTAAAATGTTATCGATATGTATTTTTCCTATCGTCGTTGACTTAATATTCTTTTTTATCGAGGTGTCCATCGCCCGACTGACCGTTCCGCCTGCAGCTCGGAGCACACGGCCACCACTGCTTGCACTCGCTCCTCGTAAGCAAATATGTCAGTTTCTATGGCCTCGTGTTTCTTGGCGGCCGCCTCCACCGCCGCCAGGTCGAAGCCGAAATTGTCCTGACTGACCAGGCGTTGGTTCTCAGACAGCCAGGTCTCGCGCATTTGAGCTTTACGGTTGAATCTAAAAACAAAAGTTGCCAGATTTTATATACAAGTGTATGTTATATACTTTAAGAAATAGAATGATTTCCGATTCCTCATATAAAACCACCTTTTACATAATATAAATAATATGCATATGCAAACGGGACGCTACCGTTAAATAGTCGTCTTCTAAGTCTCATATCAAAAGTCTCGAGTTGAGTAATATCAAAGAAAGAGATAAGTTTTTTTAAACTATGAATATTTTATTAATCACGGGTCCATCGAAAGGTCGTAAGTCGTTTTAGTTAAAACGTAGCTAAAAGCGGAGAAAGTGATCCTCACCTGGCGGCCAGCTGCTCCAGCTTCTCCTGTCGGATGAGCTCCTCCCTCAGCGCCAGCTCCCTCTCGTGCTCGCTCTTCTCGAGGCGCTCCCAGGCGCGGTTGATGTCGTGTATCATGCGGCCCTCCCGCGGCGCGTAGGGCCTCTGGTTGGCCGCGCGCATGCGCGACTGCAGACTGAACAGCAACACCTCCAGGTTGCCCTTCTCCACGAACCTACGACGGGACGTTTTATTTTTATCTTATTTACGCGCTCATATTTACGACGTGGATTTCGTTTCCGTCGGGGACATCGGTCGTCGTAAACATTAAACTTCGACGTCAATAAAAAACAAATTGTGGACGAATTCATACTTAGGTGGCTTTTCGACGGTGCGATAGTTGGCGAACTGTATGAGTTGTTGTCTCACTCCCTCCAGCGAGTTGGCGAACGTTCTGTCGCCCAGAGCTTCGATCGTGTGCTCGATCCATTGCAGAAGATCACTAAAATCGAAAAACTTCGTAAAGAAAAATCATTTTTGATATGATGACTAACAATCTTTATATAATCATGTGTCTCGATTCTTTATGATTTATCAGATTGTAAATTTTTAATAATCGTTTTTGTATTACCAAAAAAGAATATGCACTATGATCGATTGATATTTTATTTAGCGAGTTTATATGCTAGCTACTTTATACACAACACTCGAGTGAATTGATACATTACATTACCTGACAGTATACAAAATTTTCAGATTTATTTCATTTAATACTTCTCTTATTATATAACATATGTTTTTGAAATGTATAATCGATCATTTGCATTATTGCCAGCTCCTTCTCACCTAGTCAGCGATTCATACTCCTGCATCATCTTCTCATTCTCCATGGCTATGCCCACCACTTTGCCTATACGCTTGCCCTGGACGGTCTCCTGCTTCAACTTACTGAAGTAGTGGTAGTAGGTCACCACATAGGTGATGATAGATCGCTCGTCGGGATGCTCTACGGCAATATCTGCAACGAAAAATAAGATTATAATTGAATCCGTATGTTCCTTCCCTGCATCATCGATTAACACTATTTCAATTATCCCTCAGTCTCTTATGAGATCGATTTTAAATATAGAAATAAAAATTTATCGACACGAGCAGAACTCCAACCTGAAACTTCTACGAATCAAGCCCGTGTCACATACGAGACACGGGTTCGTAGCTCAATTGGGAGACCTCTGTGATGATTTCCTAAAAATCTCATATACGAACGAGCCTCTCCCATGATTTTTTACCTATATATTTAAACTTAATGAGCTTGACGTGACGAAATATGTTTGTAGACAGACTTAACATACTTATTACTTAATTAAAATAATTCAATTATGATTTTACATTAAAAAAATATATAAGATTATATACAGCATACTAGATGTGTCTTTTACTGACAGACAACTAAGATTAGCAATGCATATCCAATTTGTTTTGTATCGCTAAATCTTGGGGCGCATATCTTAACGCAACTTGGGCCAGAGATTTTAATAACAAACATTCAGAGCGTGACCAATACTATTGTTTACAGTCATGATAGGTGGGAACTTGAGGTAAGTGTAGGCAATATTTTATATAGTGTGATTTGATGCTTTATTAGACAATTAAAAAGAAAGATATAAGAAACTTATCTAGAACAGAAAAAATATTTATAAATACCTTCGGCATCCAAAAGCTTGGTTAAACCAAGTTTCTCCTCGGCGACATTGAATGCATTATTCAAATTATGGATATGGTTGCTTCGATGTAATTTCTCGAACTGGATGAGCTCCGGTCTATGTTTGTGTATGATCGCATTGAACGCGAGCCCATCACGCCAGGATGTGGTGAAGTTGCGGACGTTCACGTTGTTGTAGCCGGCTGTCTTCATCTGACACCATAACAGCAGCGCGTCCTTGGCGGATTTGGTCTCCTTGTTGTCTGTCTCTTCGATGGTTATGTCTTGGATCTGAAAGACATTTCAGTTGTGTATCTGACTTTAAAGTATTTCTCACTTTAAAGGAATTTCTCCAACTAACCTGGAATCTTAGGATAATAGTCCAGATAAGTCCCAAATTGAGTCGAGCGTTTCCGTCCACGATGTCATGCGAGCCCATGTTCTCCAGATGCACTCTCTGCTCTCGAAGGAACTGCAAGGCCTTGTCAACGTTCTCAAGGCAGTGGATACGCATCTTGCCTTTTGTTGGGCGAGGCTGTAATTAAAAACAATGTTAGTATTGGCGCTTCTAGTAACAGTACTTAGTATGCTTACATAAATATAACACATACCAATCTTTCTCCAGAGAGTACTTCCAGGAGTTTTATGAGCATCTTTCCATCCCTCATATCTACATTGAGGTCGTTAATGCGGCACCCCACACGCACCAGGTGAGAATTCACCCATTTCTGGAAAGTCTTTTTCTGTACACTTTCTCGTTCGTCTGCAAATTAAACAATGAATTACTAACTTATATTAACTACAATTTGTTAGGAACTACATCCGTGTTTAACGAGAGTTAAACGGGATATGTTTATGTCGAAGATGAAGAATTTTCGATATAAAAACATGTAGAAGATAACCGATAGACAGACTACATAGAAAACAGTGATTGTTAACACAATAACCGCCAGTGCGGGCGTTGCCGGGGACGTCGCTTCCTCTGCCGTGCGTCCGCGACGGTCTGGGACATCGCAATACTAAGTATTGCTTTCGGAAACTTATACTAGTAATATGAGATGCGGATCATATTGCTTTATTCTATAGAGCGGAAATCAATGTTATACAAAAGTGAACCATATTTTTAAATAATTGAATAATAATTGTAATAAACTCGTAAATTTTGTAAATAAGGAATAACCGAAATAATTATTTCTTGAAAAAAATAGAACAATAACACTACTACAGGAAGATGTAAATAAAACTAAAAAAATATATAGGTGGAGAACGCTGAACTTAACACTTCATTGATGATCCAAAATGATGCACAAAACAAACAAATACCTTCCTTAGAAAAAGTTCCACCTTAATCGGCGTATACGAATCACGTAATACGAACCACCACAAAACATTTATTTACCTCTCAATTCACAAACAACTTTGTCATAGTAGGACTCAAGACCGGGCACTTCAATATCGACGCCTCGCTTGATCAGATCGTAGCACTCCGTCGATGTCATAGCACCAGCGCTGATTGACTGAGACGATGGACGAAAGAACGGGAAGAATTAGAGCGACAAAATTCAACTGCTCACTGGACGAGGATATTCGATACGCACGCTCCAGATGTCAACAACATTTTGTTTCATGAATTTATGATATTAAAATATTTTTATTCCCTTAAGATCAAAAGATAGTTAAGTATCTGAAGTACATATATAAAAATGATTCCGAAAACTTAAGTTCTATAGTCCGCCGCTGAGAGGTATCGTATAACGAAACTCACACTATCAGATAACTCGTAAATCGTAACTGATAAGTATATTCATAGTATATCAAAATAAAAAATTCCTTAAAAATTGTTTGCAAACCCATAGTTTTGTAGGAAAACGGATATAGTGGTATAGCAAAGTCATAATAAGGTAAATATACAAAAATATACAAACATATTTATAGCTCAGCTTTGTCTTCATATTTTCATTAATTACTAAACATGGAATATATATTTAAATGTTATATCCCATAACCGTATTATAATTACCTGAATTATAACCGTAAAGTTATTAAAAAAATATGGATTTTATCAGTAAAGATAAAACATGTAAATACAGTATCAATTGTAAAGGAATAATTAATCAGTTATAATTATTAACCATCTCATTTTATACAAGTATTATTTTTAATGTTAATAAAATGCTAAGTGTCTCGCCTCATCTCTTCTTAAGTCCGTGACAATACTTCTGCGAGCTTGATAGCTTTGACAATGGTAAAATGTTTTGTAAAAAAATTCAATAAAGAACTGACTAAACGTAACTCCTCTGTAACAATGGTAATTTTTTCGTCGCTTACGATCTAAACTACAAAGAAATGGACTTGAGAATGATCGATATCAATTTATGTATATATTTATGTATTTTATTTTGCAATAAAGTTAGATTCCATTAATTAGTTCAATCAGTAAAATTTTTTATTAGTTCAAACAATAGATTTATCATTACAAAATTTTCGTGTATTGTTGTATGTATGTACTAAATCATTCATTGTTGATTTCTGGGGTTTCGACCGATAACAGAATGAGACCGAAACTGCCAAGTCTAAATAAACTACCTACAGTTTCTATTAGTTTTATATAAAGGTATGTCATGACGGAGGCTAACACCTGTTTTTTTATTCGCTGAAGCCTATAGTTAAGTTAAGAACGTGCTCACGTCAGGTGTAGAGATGTACGGCGTCTAGACAGGACACAATACATCATTATCCAATCGACACACTATAGAGTTGTCTGAATCTTTGAAGAGTCTAGCAACTGTCTAAAGAACCACTTAGGACGTGGGCGTCCTTCCCATGAGTGGGATAAGAGACAGTTCCAGTAGAGCGACGAAATGTAATCAAGCTTTCAAATCAAAACAACACAGATATACTTTCAATAAGCTGATTATATTTATACTAGTAATAAAGACAATACAAACTCATGAAATCAGTATATTCTTATAATATGAATGCTTTTGTTAGGCATTATTCAATCACCCGTACTTTGATCTATCCCTTGGACGATAACAATAAAAACAAAGGGACATTCTTGACCGCTCAAGCATTAAAATGATACTGACTACCTTCTTTTTTAAGTGTAATAAAAACATAAAAACTTTTAATTATATTGCTCTTTTAGATAGATTATTGTTTAAGTCAATTTATTATACAACTGTAAATATATGTTAAACGATTACATTTTCTGGTAAAACAATTTTAAACGACATGAAATACAAAGTGAGAATTTCTTTATTATTTTGCGATGTTTCTTTATTAAAGTTACGTTTATATGTTGCTGTCTTGTAGTTACGTTTATATGTTACTGTCTTGTAGTTACGTTTATATGTTACTGTCTTGTAGTTACGTTTATATGTTACTGTCTTGTAGTTACGTTTATATGTTACTGTCTTGTAGTTACGTTTATATGTTACTGTCTTGTAGTTACGTTTATATGTTACTGTCTTGTAGTTACGTTTATATGTTACTGTCTTGTAGTTACGTTTATATGTTACTGTCTTGTAGTTACGTTTATATGTTACTGTCTTGTAGTTACGTTTATATGTTGTAGTAAATCAAAATCTTGAGCTACAAAAGGTGACTAAAGAAAATCCAAGTTTCATATCATACGGAGAGATATGTAAATGTGATGACAGGAATATGAGGAACAAAGAGCAGAGTCTATGAAAGTGTATGAATATGTATGAATGTGGCTCTCCAGGTCTACGAAGCGAACATAAAAAAGAATGATGAAAATTGAGAATAATAAGACGGTTAACAAATGTATGGAGGAAATTAAGTGCAGCACAAGTGAATAGCTATAGACAGGTGATGTCATACCTGCGAGCGCTTTAATACGCGATCGCTCGAAAAGCCTCGAGGATGAGTTGCCGCCATCGTACTCGTCGATGATCTCCTGGCCGCTGCGCACGGACGGGTCCCAGCGGGACACCGTGATGTCGGTAGTCATCGCGGCCCGGGCTCACCACGCCACGCTCCGATATCTAACAACATATATAACACAATGTTTTATTTACGTATTTAAACTTTCATTACTATTACATACATATATTAGTTTCGATCTGCGTTTCAGTCACGACGTGATCCACCATAGAGACAAGAATAAGGACACCGAATGAATTCGAAACTAGTTGTTATTAACGTGAGTACATCCGGATATATATATATATATATATATATATATATATATATATATATATATATATATATATTTACTATGGTAAGATGATGTCACAGGTTAAAGCCTTCAAATAAAAATAACGACAGTTACGTCATCCTATAATGATGTTATTCATCATTCAACAATGTCCCAGAAAAGATAACAGATAACTATACATTTAAACAGTTCACAAACTAATGGGTTCTCGTACCAGCCACGTTATAACAACAAAATAACATTACAAAATATATTTCACCTTGAATTGTCCGGTTTTAATTCAAACGTGTTAACTAATCAAAACACATACGATACGTTATAGATTAACACAGGGGGCATACGGTTTACAAAACAACACAATGGTATAGCATTCATTGCCCACACAAAAACCTATTTTTATAAGTTGCAATATTATTCTTCACGACACATTCTTCGAAGTAAACGAATACAATATTTTCTGACTTCACATTCGATAAGAAAAGATAAGATAAGATAGGCTGCACTGTGTGTGTGTGTGATTGCGACACACCTAATCGGTATCAATATCTTTATAATGATTCAAATAACAGTCTTATAATAATATTAAGATTATCAAAGTACATATGTTACTTACTGCTACAATATAATATATTAGATGAAGTCTAATCGTGGTATATTAATTAGACACAGTGGGATAATTGTCCTCGTCTCAACTCCCGCCTGCCCTCAATAGAGGCCCCTCGGAGATACAACTCAGTGTATGCGACGACTGTTAATTAGTTACATTGCAGTAATACACTACTAACTACTTGAATATAGTACATAACTAGTAAATACATTAAAATCTATATTAGATATAATATCTATTTAAAACAGCAAGATTTCTCGTGTAAAATGATTCATATTGAAATTGTATTATATTGTATACTTTTGTTTTACTCTGTAGTTCTCTATCAGGTTACTGTGTCCTTGACCCCGGGTCAATGGCAAGTGTAGTGTTACATAACTATCACTTAATCATTATTTACTATAAATAAACATCATATGTATCAAACAACGTTACGAGTCTACGCTATTAATCTTAATAAAGAAAGTAATTCGCGTCTGTCTGTTTCCTTAGTTCTTCTTATCGCAACAAATTTAATCTCTATTATTTTGTGAATTTCTTAATATATCGATTTTATTTTATTTTTATTTATATCTTTTAACCTTGTTAGGACAACCAACTTAAAAGTTAAAGTTCCAAACGCACCTTGGTCTGAGAAAAACCTCAATCGAGTATTTTTATATATCTACAAATGTATTTTTATACAAAATATAAACCTAACGAAAAACTCATATTAATGTAATATTGTTTTGAAAATTATTTCCAAAAGCCTACTACTAAGAAATAAATTATTTTATGACACACCGCGCCCAATACATTAGTTAGTTTCTCGCCCACGAGCCTGACCTTCTCCAACAATAGCTCAACTTTAAATGGGAAGGTCAAAATCACCTACAATATAAAATATTTTACCGACCCTAGCAAATTTACCATAACATTATGAAGGTAAGTATTCCTCCGGCACTAACCATTTTAACTACAAAACTATTTAAAGATACAGAAACTAAGACATTGTATTTTTTGTCACAAACACTAAGAACAAGAAACAATAGACAATAATATATTATATCTCGTGGAAAAATCTGTTAATATTCAAGAAACTGAGATTGTTTAAAATTTTAATGGTAATTTAATTCATTTTTACATGTTTCTTATTTTCTAAAAAAAAAAAAAATTACAATATGTTCATAAAATAGTAAATTATTGATATACACTTACCTATTTTTTTTGTAGTTGTTAAGAACATATTGCATAGATAAATAAATAGAAATTATAGTCAGAGAATGTTTTAATATTATTAAGTATTATATATATATATATATATATATATATATAATACTAATATAATAATTATAATATATTTAATGTTAATTTTTTTTATAAGTTACGGAAGATTCAAATGTTTAATATTATATGTAAGATCTATGTACATACAATATTTTTTTATGAGAACTAAATTTTCGATTTAATTGCAAGGATATGTGGCTGATATGTCACGAACAGATAAAAGTTCTATACAAATAAAGTCCTAAAAAAAATAATGTTTCGAGATATATTCAGCTTTTAAAATACATTGTATATTTTAAGTAGAGGCCTCTTAAAGTATATTTCTTAAGAAAATTAATAAATCTTTAAAAATTCGCGATTTGCAAGTAATGGAGGTAACTGATACAAATAAATTTACATTTTTACTTCTACTCATAGTGTTTTTTAACTATTTTAATGTTCAGTTAAAAACAGTAATAATCATAATGCAGTTGAAGCTTTTGACACGATAAGTACTTTTACTTTAAAAGTTTGTATTTCGTTGAAATCGATCTCATAAGGTTAAACCAAAGCTATATCTATATATACATATATATATTCTCCTACAATACAATTCCAGCTCGTATAGATTAGATGAATGAATAGGAGAACTATGACATTGTCTTATAATAATTTGTCTCTATCTTAATTAACATATGTCGGACAAAGCGTACGTAACCAATAGTCGTGGGTCATCGACCCGCAGGACAGACATGGCGTCGGCACCGTGGACTACCATTATACCACACCATACATTGCCGTATCACCCCGCGGCCATTACAACTAATTTAAAACACTGTTTCTGGATACACACGCAATGTTGCAAAACTTTCAAATATTGTAGCGTGTAAATTAATGTTGAATACTATTGCTATAAAAATTAAACAAGAAAGTTTAATTGATTTGATCACTAGAACTAACTGTTACTCGCGGTTTCACCTGCGAATGATCAATTATATATACTATTAGAATAACTGAGGGTATAAGCATAGTGCAAGATAGCATATAATCTTCCTCATGAACCGACCTGCTTATCATTATCAGAAATAATTTTCCAAATGTATACGTTAGTTTCAAAAATTGGCGTCTCAACAAACACACTTCTGATTTATAATATAGTATAGATGTATCAATTTAAGAACAATAGAACCTGACGGGCCATGCTTTTTTTTGTTGTACTTTAATATTCTCAATAAAAGTAATAATTTGTATTTTTTGCAATAAAATAACTCTTAATGTCCTGATGTCCTCCATCCATCCATATCTGGTGAGCGACTAGACGTCACGCTATTGGAGGGGACACTATTTTGTCGTTAATCGCAATCCGGAGAACCTCACGATAGATACAACCTATAAAGGAATTTCGACATTACTTTAAACTACATAAGGACTATAATAATACAGCCGGTGTTGAATATTGTCACTAGCTGTAACGTTCCGGTTTAAAGAACGGAAATCCTGCTGCCAGTGTACCGTTGCTATGGCTACGTAGTTTTATAAAATACTAGTACATACATACAACAGGACAGAGTGCGTCAATATAGTTATTTCTGATACAAATCGCTCAATCTCTAGATTAAAACAATATATATACCAATCTATATCTCGAGTCATTTTAACGATATCCAGGTCATATAAATTTCCGGCACAAGAGAATAGTTGACAATGAATTTAATATTTTACTAAAAACATACTTTAACTTTAAAGTCATAATTAATTAGTCTTTCTTATGCCATCTCAATAGTTTTGAGTTCACACATTGACAATAGTAGGTATATATGAATAGTGTGCAACCAGCGGGACCTTTAATATCGTGTGTCCACAAAGCATTACAAAAACAATAAAGCGTCATTACTACGTGCATGTCGTCCCGCTCATTTAAAACCGCAGGAAGCAATGCGATTTTAATCACGACTAACCCTCCGGACGGTGAAACATCAAAACTTGCGATCTTATTGTATTGGAATAAAGTTCAAATTGTACACCGCTCTCGACTAACTGTTCCTATAGACTCAGAACCTAGTATTTTACAGTTCGTCACACAACACCGCGCCTCTTCCACTAACTGCAGAAGCCCTCACTGATTCTGCATTTTAACTATAGTATGTTTGTTTGTTTGTTTTTGTAATCAGCCATCTATTATACTAAGACAGCGCTACACAACGAACAGTTAAACATAGTATAAGTTGTTTTAAAGGTAGTGTTACGTAGACATAAATTATATTTTCGTGTAACGTTAACATATTTTCGGATAACATCCTACGATTCCTTATAGTATTAAATTGAAAGTACACACAACGAATTTCTAGACGGTAACGAGACCATATGAATGCTTTAGTAATAAATTAGTAAAAAATGTTCCCACGACTATAAAATCACTGAATTGCGTTATTAAATGATAAGTCGGTATGATTTCCAGCTTGCAACGAATGTTGACATCAATACCTCTAAATATAGACGCCGTTGAGTCAATAGTAGTGAATAACCTACATCATTTACTGAAATACGCGGAATAACTGAAAATATTTGAAGTGGAATAAATGCTACTATACGTCAATATTATGAATGTGTTAGTACACACACACGGACATTAGAATTTTAACAACTTCCCTCTAAGTTTTAGAATTCGATATTTGAATAATCTCTGTTAAATTTCCTTAGTGACACAATTATTGCACTAATAGTATATCATGAGTAAAAAGGTCTAAACAGTCTGGTGGAGGTTGTAAGGAACTAGCGGACGAGCAGGTACTTCCCGTGTGGTGGCGGTGCACGGACGAATCCATTAACCCAAATATAGACCGCGCCCGAACCATGCCCGCTGCAGACATACACTAGGACTCTTCTCTTTCTCACAGAGGTCACATAAAAAATACTATAACTTAGCTGATGAATAATTGCTAAAATTAATTGATAAATCCTTCAAAGTTTATTGACAAAAAAGTATTTTTTGTGGTTAAAAACAAACTCCAAATAAATTATGTAGTTGTTACGAATCATACAGTACCAGGTCCATACAATCGGGATTTCACCGACTAGTCTATGGATCCTTATTCATGAGCTCGGAGCTTGGCGGATTCTATATACAAAAATAGATATTATTGCATTATATTGATTATCTAACATATGTTCAGCAGTTTTATGAAACATATAACTTGTGCAGTTTGCTAATACATTGCCGTCAAATAAGATAAACAATACTTCTATAAACAAGTCCACATACAAGTACGTATACCGTTAACTATTGTATACGCACAAACAAACAGAGCACCGCACCATGTGATGCTTCACAGAAACAAGAGGATGTCCGCTCATCTATGTTTATATCTATAAATTTCTTAGAGTAGTGAAAGTCATACTTATTAAGTATTACATCTTAATATGTCTCGTAACATTCGTTACTCGATATATATTTTGGTAGATGATATTGACAATAAACCGGGAAGCTTTATTTTTAAATTCGCGTAGGAACGACTCTCGGTCGTAGAGTTCCTCGAAATGAGACCAATGAATTGGGTGTATTATAAAAAAACAATTGGTTACTGAATTGAAAAAAAAGTGATTCAAACAGTTTTAGGGAGAACATTATACAAGTTAATATTGTTATTATTATCAAATATTAGATGTACAGTACGTACTACTGTTTAAACATATAACTTTTTTAACATTTAAAGACGTACATATTTATGTGTTTCCAAGTGCGTCTGCTATTGAAATACAGGTATTATTATTGCGGTTACACAACTTCATACCAGCACACTCAGTGATACGGTGCGTAGGCGTCGACACTGAACTCTAGCCGGATAGGTTTCATTAGTTGCCACTTGCCAACTATATATCTAACTTATGAATTAGTAGCGCTACAGTTTTTTTTTTGTGTCTTTATAGATAACATTAACCTTTATATCAAATAAACAATAAATACAGAAAACAATCGGCTCCTACGTAATATCGGCTTTTATTTCTAGCTGATTCTGTGCTTATTCGTGCAGAACGAATCATCTTCACTTCTAAGAAAATCGATCCCTACCGAAGCGTGTATACACGCTATTTCTGAAATAAATGAGCGTGTTCTTATGAGGCAAACCTTGTCTACTTTATTGTTGATTCCCGTATAAGGGTAGGATTTTGCAGGTTTATTTGTCTGTCGCGATGATAACAGTATGACATAATCGCGATGACGTCATCGGGCGTCGGCTCTCCGCAGCGAGAAGGCCGCCTGTTTGCAAGCTGACGTTTGACCGGTTTTATAAATGCACTACGAATCATAAACTTACTTCCAATAACATTATTATCTTATATTAAAAAAATCTTCTACAAGGTAAGTTATTAAAAAAGCACTTAAAAAAATGAAATACGCATTCTCTAGTAAAGGATTGAAGAAGAACTTATAAAGATTTTTTTATAATTATTTGTATAAAGACTTATCCTCTCTAGGATGGATTGTCTTAAAAGAGAAATAACCACGCCCTATGTGTACACGTTCTTGCGAAGTGTATATAACGATGACGTTACCAGCCTATTTAGGTCAATATAACACTCGGCCATAAAATTACCAACGCAAAGAAACATTGTATGGAAAGATTAATAAGTTCCTTTAGGTTATAGTTAGAAGAGAAACTTACACGTTTTAGCACAATTAAAAAACAGCCTTTCTTGTATTTTTCGTTCTAAAATTTCATTAATTCGACCCAACACCGGACGAAAGTAACTTGTAATGCTTCTTTGTAAGCAGCCATACCAGTGTTTGATACCAAGAAAAATTTACGAAACATAGATGTTAACTATTTAAAAGAAATAACTTTAAACGACAACTGTTATTTAAAAACATAAATTTATGTTAAATTCGGTTGTAAATCTTTTTGATTTATTTTATATTTAACTATGTAAACTCTGTTACTAAGTAAATATCTAATAAATCATACTTTGGAATACAGTCGTATAGAATTTTATAGATTTACGCTGTTTCTAGGTGAAGGATTTGTATTAAAACAGCTTTTCCATTTACTAAAAGGTACATGCTGTAAAAAGGACGATACATAATATAGTTGTTTCCGTTAGTTCAGTATATATATTAATATGGCCTCACAATATGAAGTGCCTATTATAACAGCGCACGTTATCTGCATAACGAATGAGTAACCTCGTTTCAATAAAACAACGGCTGCGAGCATTGAAACGTGAGAGAAATGTGTTTTAGTTTAAGTGTATTTAATATATATGGGTCAAGCTTAACTGGCTGTACTTCGCAGAATTTTTAAAAGTACTGCTTGTTAAGAATTAAATGACGCTCGAGGGCCTGTTCATAGCATTCAGCTGTGTCCTCGATGCAATCATATTAGTCATGAGATGGATGATAAGATTTAAAAAAAGGATCATATATAATCAATAAAAAATATATAAAAAAATAAATTAAAAAAATAATAATTAAGAAAAAATTTGGTAAACGGAATGATTCTGGTTTTTATTTTTATTATACAGTACTTAAAAGCAAGATAAGATAATAAAGATATATACAGTGAGGTATTATGTAAGTACGTATGTCCAGTGCATTAAACTATTTCCAGTAATTGGATTACAACAACACGAAAAGGGTCAAACGTTTTTAAAATCCCTTTCAGGCTTCCTGAATCCTCTTAAATGGAAATTCAATCTGCCTTCGCATTTACAAAATGAGCAATAGTATGAAGCACAATAAAAAAAATGTAATAAACCATAGTTATCAATTGTTTTTTTTTAAGACAGTTAATTTTTATATAAAAATTCAAAAAAGAAATTTTAAAGTAAATGCTTTTATCATTTATTACTTTAATATGTATTTTTATAGAGTAGTCTAGTAGAGCTCCGTTAACAAAATGTCCAAAGTTTAAACAATTTTAGCAAGTAATGATGTACGTATGACAGACACTTACATCTCGTCTACCCGTGAACACGGTTACTGCAAAGTATTCTAAACGTCGGGTTAAAATCAAAAATGTAACCAAATTATACGCGAGTTTTAATCCGTAAAAATAGTTTTATTTGAAATGTGTCGTGAAAATCTAAGAAAATACTAAATGATGTACTTATTTGTTTCTTTGTCAGGCTCAAACTCACTAAGCTCCAATGGCCATCTTAAACCCATGCTGTAACTGTACCGGGCGCTCTGTAAGCCCCAGTTTGTTTTAATAAAACATTACATCACAGTCCATTCATGAGATGATATGACAGATAGTAACATCGGACGTAGTCCGTCTTGATTGATACAAATTGGTGGTTAACAACCGACAAATTAATATAGTGAATTTAAACATTTTATGCCATTCTGTGTTTACTCCGAGTTTTTGTTAACAAACAAGCAAACATGATAAGTAATAAAAAAAATCTATTAATCCACAAGTATGTTATTACAAATGTTTTCCGGTAATACTGTATATCCCCACTACTAACCTTTACTCTTCTGTAGTGGTGTATATTGATATTATACACTAATGTGTACAGAAAGCGGTTGTTACGTGAGTCGGCGAGTGCAAGACGTGGACTGGATCTGAGGTCGACGACCCCAATAGAATAGTATTCAGGACTCTCGACCAAGTATCCAACGCAACTTTAAAATTTAAAGTAATATTCAACACGCTTTGACGTCAAAGAAATTATTTTAATGGCCTTAAATGGGAATAAAAACATTATCCGAGTCAGAAAGGCATTAAAAATTTTCTTTTTGTAAAAAAGATATTACTTAATTTATCAGCAAAAAATGTTGCAATATAACTATTGCTTTTTTGACATTTCGTTGAAGTATAACATGTCGCCGAGTTTGTGACGAGTACTATACAGAACTATATCAAACGCTGAAGTAAAATCTTCAGTGATTACTTCTTCATGTTCCATCTCAATAAAATCATAACCGTAAGTAGTATAACAGATATTAAAACGAGTTATCTCTTACAATGGCTCCATTGGGTTGCTGGAAGTATATTTTAGAAAGTTTGGACTCGCGGCCCATTCGTTAACGTAATTAATGTTTTGGTTTTTAAGTGAGTAAGCATCACAAACTGTCTGGTTCACTCGAACAGGAAATCAGAGAGCAATGATATTACTTTAATATGTAAGTATTTTAAACTATTTAACAATTTATATTGTAGGATCTTGAAGGTCCTTTTAATTTAGATAACGAACATAAATGATTCATTAAAAGTATCCTTTACTACTGTTTAGTACAGTCAACCCTCTTCTAACGCGGTACTCTCAGAGCGCGGTTTCCATATAACACGGTACGCACTCACCGCGTTATAGGAGGGTTGACTGTATTCATGTAAACAAATTTTATACCGCGGTATTAATCATACGCTAAGCGCAACTGTTTATTTAGATAACTATAAAAACAAGATACCAGGTACGTTCACTAACTTACAGTGAAATGTAATGGAAATAGAAATCAATTCTTTTAATTGAATTATTTGACTGTACGTGAAATGTTGAAATATAAGAGTGGTGACCAACAAGTTGAGAAACCCATAAGGTTAATGGGTACAATATGTCTGCATTTATTTACATTATTGATTATTGGTTTTCAATTTGTTATATATTGAGAGATATGACGTCACAACCCACGTCAATTGACAGGTCAAATAATAAAATATATTGATAATTCAAGTAATTCAATTGCCAAATTTAAACATTACAAAATATAGTAGTTGGATATATTTAACATCATAGAATACATTTTATAAAAGACGCATAGATATTTTGTATAGACGCATGTGCTTATAAATAGATAGCAACAAGGTACTGTAGGTGTTAAAATTATACGTTGTTGCAACATTACTTTGATATTGACAAGTAACTACTGATACAGACAGTGTTACAGATTTTTGTAACAAAGTTCTTTTAACAATTTACCATATGTTATAAGATTCATCCGTGGAAATATTTGTTTTATACTATTTTATTACGTCAAACAAAAAATATATATAAAAAAAGTGAGCCCACATCTGAAAGATTAAAATAACTGTATTTTTAAATAACAGAAAAATCTTATAATTGAAGTTAATCTTATTTTGTAATACTAATACAATAACTTTGACAAGGTTCAATATTCCAATCTTAAGAATAAAAAAAAGATTTTGTATGTTATGAAACCTTAACTGCAGATATTGCAGGTTTCAATTTGTAAAAAGATCCAGCAGAGCAGCTTCTCATTTTGGTAATGCATGTAACAAACCGGACTTGCAACTATATATATTATAATACTTACGGTCTGCGTCTGCGCAAGCAAATAGCCGTTGGTTTAAATGCAGCGATTATTATTTTTCACATTTACAGACTTAGTATCCAGTTCAGATTACTCATCAAATTAGCAAGAATATAATATAACTATGCTCGTGTTTTTTTTTCTTGTAATAATAATTACGTAACTTTTATTCTCTTTGAATGTTATTCAAATATGTAGTGTTATTTAAAGTATAATTATCTGTCAAGATAACGTTCTCACAATGACTATTAAATATAAAATGTTAATGTAGTCATTGTCATCATTTTACAAGTTGCTTCGACATGACATCATGTCATTTGTTGCGGTCTAGTGCTTCTTTGACATGTCAGTAAGACTGACCCTCGAAGTTTTATGAGTCACAGCCGTCATTATTAACTCAGAGCAAGTTATAAATGATTAAAGTTTAATAATAGCTTTATACAAATTACATATTTAATAAACAATAATTGCTTTTAAATTAAATTTGAATTGATTAATCAGTTAAGTGAATTAAATGTTCTTTGATAGTTTTATTACCATTGGTAATGAAGCAGGGCGACATCCAGTCGGTGGGCTTAATTTTTTGATGTTAATATGACTTTGACTATTAATAAGAACTTAGCAATCGCCTATACTAAGTTCTTTTAGTATATACACTTAGTGACGCGAGCTGAGTCAATATTCTTTTACTCTCATTTGGTACTGTTACGTAACGCTATAACAAAACAAACAACGACCGCTGATAAGAAATACTTATTTCATTTCAATATTATCTCGAGCAAATTGTTCAAGCCGATTACAAATATTTACCAAAGTCAAACAGTCTCTTGTAAATATGAACGTTTAATATGTATCTATGATATGACTTTGAAATTCTAAAATCTTAGTGAATCTCATAAAATAAAATGAAAAAAAAATTGGGGTCCACATCGAAATTATTTTGGCATGCATTGACCAGTTATTTATAGAATATTTGAAGAATATCAAGTCCATAATTTAATTGACCAAAAAGTAGATGATTGTTGAAGGTTCAGATCGTATCAATTAACCTTTTGACAGACGGACGAATGCCTCGACGATGATATAAGTTACACACTGCGACACCAATATTAAGTTCAATTTATCTGTCTCGCCAGATCCAGGTTTTTGCGCCTGCTCTCTATACCTATTTTGTAAGGTTTCTAGGTCATTGGGGGCGTGGAAAGAGACAGCAACCATTTCATACTGAACAACAGTGATGGAACTGCGGTGTGATAATATCAATGTGGAAAAATAACGACAAAGTATGGAGGTCTTGTTTTATACCTAAAAATTATTACAAATGTGACACTTGAAAATTATTTAGAAATTAGGACACTACTAAATCAGAATATAAACTAAATACCTATTATAAACCTACAGACTTCCTAATTAACGTTGAACTTATGACATCACCCGTCAAACTATTGATCTCCGGCCGGGTACTGAGTAAGGGACCGAGTACACAAAATTAAAAATACAAAATCATACCAGTGGTTATAAAGGACTATCTCATGTCCACACATCCAACAATGGTCGCACACCACGACTATTTATATTAAATGGAATGCACATAAACCGCTGTAGGAACGCACACCCGCGTCGCGCGTCGTCACACTGCTGGCTCCGAGTGAGCCGCGAGCCCGCAATATCGATCGGTTACTCCTGGCGCCGACGGTCCGAATATCCCTAGCACACGCACGCCCCTCCCACTGTTGTTGCCACCCTCCGAGCACCCTCGGAAAAAACAAATTATGGCGTGACTTTAACGTTATTTGATAACAGCTCTATTGTCGCAAAAATATTGCATATTTACATATTTTTCGTATACATGCAGTAAATAATTAGATAAAGAAAATAATAACATTACAAGACTAATAAATCTATTCAACTGTTCGCCAATTTTCTTTCTAATCTTTACCAGGAAGCACAATCTGGTCTTACAAAATTCATCTTCCTCTTATCTGACCTTGCTAGTCGTCTTCCCATCCCCACCACCCCATGTAGACACGATTCGTCGAATTGCGTTACATCGACTTCACAGATATAGGTAGCTGTGCCATTGACCTCTACATTAAATTACAACAATTTTGTAACTTTGCGCCTACTAAATAATTTTTAAAATTTATTCTATTGAGTATTTTATGGAACACAGTTACATATTACATTACAGTTATTACGTTGATAATAATAATATAATTTGTTCAAATGTTTAGTTAAAAATTTGAAGAGGAATTCAAGTTTAAAATAAACTAGTGAGTCAAAACACCTGTACAATATCTAAAAAACCACAAATATGACACAGATAAATACAGATATGAATTATCATTGTTTTTGTCTGTTTATTTTTTATGGTATGTTGTTGGCTTATTATTGTCTAAGCAACTTATAGGAGGCTTATTACTTATACATGCAAAAAAAAAACTTATAAATAACAAAGAATTAAGTATAATTACAACAGAATTGTTTTTTTTTTTAGATATATGCATATTTATCTATTTAGATAATATATGTTTTATAAGAGACATGCACATTCACTTTGGAATGGTTGCAAATCAAGTTTCTACCAACAGGTACTTATAGAATAGCTTATTAATTTAAAGATAAATTAAGTTATTTTTAGTGCCTTTACTGTACTTTGCTCTTTATATGTTCTCATATAAAATTTAAGTAACTCAATAGTGTAAACTGTAACAGATTAATTTGAACATTAACAATTTCACCCCTTTGAACCATGAAGTTAAGATCTGAACTCCAAGTATTTGAAATAAGGACTGATTACATGTATACATGACTTGATTAAGTAAATAAGTAAATTTGCAAAAAAGGGTTTGTTTTTAAAGCCTTTACCACATGTACAATTAATAATAATAATAAGAAGAATAATAATCCCAACTTCATAAAAAGCAATAATAAATATAATAAATAGCGAGTCAGTACTGTTTGTTGCAATCAGTGAAGCTACTTTCAAAATCTAGATTTTTTATAACAAAAATATCATAATTTATTAAAATACTTATCTTCCATATAATAACAAAAGCAGCCACTGGCAAAAACTTGCTTTATTTTAAGAGTCTTATCAGAATTTATCTTCCAAATCTACATTTATCTTTCAAATACAAAAAAAAAAAATACTTATGGAATGGAACTCAAAGGAAGTAGAAATCTTCCAACCACTGACAACTCATAATAATATAAGACGCCTGACTAAATATATCATGCTAATGCATATAGATCAATTAATTATGCATTCAACAAGTCCTTTATAAATCCATTATCAAGACAGACCTTGAGTGTAGAGTTGGAATTCAAACAGCCATCTGGTGCATCCGTGACTCAAAGTTGATTATTTTAAAATTAATAATGTTTTGTCAACATATTTTAAGTAAAATTTATTATGTTTATACATATTGATATAATTTTATATTTTAACAAATTAATATTACTTCATAATTTGGTAGTATTTATAAATATATTGCCATTTCAAATTTCTTTTGACTAATTAGAGAATAATATTGTATGACTGATATTAATAACATCTACATAATTTATTATATTATTTATGATTAAATGCCTTACTTTAAAATGTGAACTTGTGTTGCATAGAACCAATCATATTACATCTTAATAAGAAAAATAAATATATAATCAATTAAAAATACAACTAGTTAAATATTTTTATATTATTAAACATTTCCTCCTTAAAGAAAACTCTATGAACATTATAATAGATAATTAACATTTTGTACACAATCTATTTTGAAAGCTATCATTATTTCTTAATTTCATAAAAAAAATATGTTTCATAATTCAGAATACATAGTAAATGTAAGTTAATATTTACAGTGAGAATTCTTTCTGAGTAATTGTCTTTTAAAGTAAACTCTAAAAATGAAGTTTTTATTCTTTCACATTTAAACACATGAAACTTTAAAATCTTAGTATAATAATAATCACAGAATAATCTCAAGAAATTTACATTCTTATTTTACACTCTAAGCACAAACTAAAGGACTAATTTTATGGATTAATTGTATTTTTTCCGATTTACAATATTTCTATTTATCGGAATTTGATGCTTACCATTCAACTTTAAGAATAAGATAATCATCTAACATTTACAAAACTCAAATTCGAATTATTTAGATCTTTAGTAAATTAATTCAATACTCTTGTATTTAAAAAGAGTTTAGAATCATAATCATACACTCATAAGATCAGATTCTTTTTGAGAATAAATATACATTACACTGTATTATAATGGAAATAAATTATCGTAAAAATGATTAAAACATTTTTTTTACATAAATTACAAATGTTATGGTCAAAAAGCTAAAAAAGTTATGGTCACTAATGGCAATGTGGCCATTTATAACAAATAATGGATACACTCAAACTTTTATAAAAAGAGATATAATAATAATGCAGTATGTGAGATACTGCATCATCTGTCATTACTCTTTATCATTTATTTTCTCACACACATACAGAATTTTATTGTAGTTTGATGATGAGAACAGTCCATTACCAATTTTTAGACCTGGCATTTTATCTAGATGGACTCTTTAAGAATAACAATATATATAATCTTAGGTCTAATAGCGAGTTCATAAAATAATTCTATAGTAGTTAATGTATAATTTGAATATATCTAAGATCGTCATACGTATGACCTCTTCAACCTTCTTGCATTTTTAAGAGATTTATTTAGCCATGAGTAAGACTATGATATCATTATACTATTTGAGTCTTGAATATCCATCTCATGTGTTAATTTGATTCAAAAATTATCAGCAGAAGAAATCATTTAGCCTTATATTTTCATTTAAAGAGGTATAATGGTAAATTTAAAAAATAAAAGATTTAATATCTTTAGCTATAACAGTCTGTTCCATTACAGTGACCTAAAAAGTACAAAACTTTGTGAATTGGATAATGGTCAGACACTTTTAAAAATGTATGAATTAAACGCTTTTTAGAAACAAACATCTATTTTAAATGCAATATTGTAACGTTTTACAATATCTGCTTGGCAACACGATAGTCACAAGCCATTAGCTGCAAAGCTGGCTGATAAACTGTGATTATGATTCATATCATTACCTTTCCAATATTTAATTATTTACACAATTAGTGTTAAATATTAGTGAATATGTATACTAGTAATATAACGTTATCAAGGGTCGCTTAGCAGTACGTAAATAACGGTTTATTTGTTTCTAATTCATCATATATGAATAAAAAGGGAATAAATTTCATGAAATAATCGCAAATATTTTAAATCTAAAGAGTTTCAAATATCTCTCAAATCAATTAGGAATTTCACTGTTCACTCAGAACGGATCGGCGGTCCCTAATTGGGGCCTCTCAAATTAGTAAAATCGAAGCCGAATCCAATTGGTATATTATTTTATAGGTCAAATAAAAGAATAACAAAATCATAATTCCTTACCTTCAATCAAAAATAAGGGATAGGTAACGCTTCAAGCACAGTTGACACACATTAAGTAGACACTCACAAATTCACAAGTTTATAGGACCTTTTCAGAACCCCAGGTCAACTATACACAAATAAATATTTTTCAACCAGTCTTCTGCAAAAAATCATAACCCAATCACTGTTTAAATAAGTCGCTTATATATATATATATAATCTCCTTTCACATAGAATTCATCCAAATATTATCCGTGTCTACAAGTACGAACGGCGTCGAAGCGAAGGCAAGGCAAAGATCGCCGCGAAAGCATCACCTTTCCGCCCATATCATAGATTAAACAATAAAAATTTTCAGATTAGTCTTTTAATAAAGATAACAGAAAACGTGAACAAAATCAAATATTTAATGAATTTAGACAGATCATTTTAATATAATTTATTATAAGTTAACATAATACATAACTGAATATCCTTTTCAATAGAATAATAATTATACTATATAAATATGTAAGACTAAAAACAAGAATAGAATATCTGATTTTTTAAATAATCTTTGATCATAATGATGTCATACACCGGCATAGATTGTATAGATAATAGAGTATACTGAGGAAAGATGGTTTATGGTCGACAAGCGAATACTTGTAACAACAAAAAAAAAATTACGTGTACCAATCTATTTTATTGATATTATATCGATAGGTATTAATAACATATATTATATATTATATATAAATATATATAGAATAATTTAGCTAGCTAGGACATTATTACATTTTACTAAAATGAGTTTTTTTAACTAATGACTGTTAAAAAAGTTTAAATGACAATGTACTAATAAATAAATTATGTTTTATTTTTAACATTTTATAATATATATTATACATGAAAGGTAAAAAATTAGCCATACAAAAATCTTTCTAGAGCCTTCTTTTTATGTCTTATAAAATTTATTCTTGAGTAACTTTCCGAACGTTATTTTAAGAATTACTGACTTTATTTGATTAATAAATAAAATTATGACTTTGTTAAGATTTTGATTTTGATTTATTTTTTTCAACACGAATGTAGCCTTCTCACAACAGCTGTGGAAAAAACATCTATACAAGGGTGCGGTATTAATTATGACACAGTGCTTGTGGTTTTTTTTAATTTTACCAAGATTTAAAAAATTTTAAATTGAAGCTCGTTCAACATACAGCTAGTTCTTTTTTTGACATTTAATTATCACGAGAGCCCGTGTCTAAAGGAAACGGCGTAGACAAAAAATTGTAACCTTATTTTGTCCATTAAGTAATTATAATCCTTTATCAAAATTGACGATTATACATTATAATATCTTGATTTGTTGGCTTATTTCTTGTATCATTAAAATGTACTTAGCGATAATTTTTCTAAATATGATTTTGTTTATAGCACTAAGTGTTTCATTGCTTTTTACCAAGTGGTCCATTGTTTGTATTTTTTGGTGAACTGGCCGTTGTATCTACACAGTTGTTATAAAATCTATTATAGTTGGTATAAGTTATACTTAACATTATCTGTATAAGACAAATGTGTATAAGAAAAACATATAAGACTCGACAATAATCATATATAAATTAACAAAAAAGTTTTAGATCAGTTTTTGTTATTTAGATACACCAATGTTTTATTCTTTTGAAAACTTTACGTCGTTTGTAAATAATATATTTTCATCGTCCTTACAGAAATATATGGCCAACTGATGTAGTGAAATAATGAAAGTAACATTAACTCCCAATAACAATTTTTTTTTTCAAAAAGAATTTCAATTTTTTTTTATGTATTCTTTCGGGATCCTATAATAGTTCGAACCCGTTCGGGGTCTTCATTCATAAACTCTGAGCATGGCGGAATCACGGCGTGAACAGCATGTGCGTCGTGACCACCGTTCACTGATTTTTAAATCTAAATAAGTAAAAAATATCACTGAACTTTTTAAAGCCTTGCTAACGAAAAAATAGAAAACTAGTTCAATTAATTGTTTATCAGAAAGATCATAATTTCAAGATAAAAAAATTAAATTTGAAATTTTACAAATATAATAAAATAAAACTCTTAATGAAAATTTAATATATTATTATTCGTTGTTACAAAGGCTATAAAATTATAAAAATGTAGACATATTTTTATATAGCATCCGATATATCACATCACTAAATTAATCACTAAAATATTCTTAAATTTAAGATAACTTAGCGTCGAGGAAGTGCTGATGCAACATTAAATTTGTCTATGTTTCAGAAGCACCTCCTCAATCTGACGTAATGTCAATAAAATATATGAATCATTGAATCATTCATATTACAATGTGTTATTATTTAATAACCATTACAGCTTCCCCATTTAACAAGCGACACCTTATAATATATATTTTTATATATTAGGTACAAACTTATTGATAATCCTTTTATAAATATGTTAATATATTGTATTTTGAAATATTATCACCATTCCAATAGATAGAGAGCAATAATAACTATTTCACTTGTAGGTTAAGTTTTTTGTTATCAATAATAATATTCAGTGTATTATCTAATATATCATTGTGCATTTAAAATGCTCGAGTGTACGGCCAATTATTACTTGAAGACGAATGATGATCTAAATAAGGACTATCGGTCAGAAGTAGTTTGCTTCCACTGAGACCAGAACTACTGCTACCGCTAGAAGAGAACAAACTCTTGCTGCCGGTGTAGAAAGAAAGAGATGTATGCACTGGCTCTCTAGGTGTTCTTTGTCTCGCTCGCACTAATGAAGCGAAGGCAACGGCAATGGCGCAAAGGAAAATAATTCCAAGTACACAGAACGCAAGAGCCATTTTGCCTGGTGAAAGACATATTGTTTTATCTCCGGGGGAAAAACCTCTTAGACTATCTTCTTCTCCCTCCACTCTTCTTGAACCTGTAATATGAAAACAGCGAATTATATGGAGAAAGCTAAAAAGCAAAATAGGATAAAATTTAAAACCTCTTATGGAAGCTTCGTCTTCTAGTTCAATATTTGGAGCCAGTACTTCGATGCTATTGTATACTTCCAGTCTCTCTATGACTAATCCCTTTGCGTCTTTATCTAATCGTGCCTTCCTCACCAGCCCGTCTTTCGTCTGTTGCGGTTTTTGTAAAGCTTTGCAATCAACCCTAGGACACACACCCTTACACAGTTCAATGCCGCAAGAGAGATGCAGTTTCGCTCTATCAGGGAACTTGAACGCCGCGAACGTGGTGACGGCGTGTTGGTACGTCATCATATTCTTTAACAAAGATTCGGGTTCGCTTTTGGCTTTTCTTTTATTATCACTTTGTTCGGAATCTGTCGAGTCGGAAAAGTCCATTTCCCCTCGTCCTCTATGTCGGCGTAAGGTGGGGGAGTTGAAGATTGTTTCATCAATTGGACAGCCGGCTTCATCGAGTAACTTCTGTGAGGCTTCACCCATACCATCGTGTGCGATGCAGTTAGTGACACGGAGCCCGACGCCAACTGAAACATATTTAGCATTTATTAAGTTTATTTGTTAGTAAAAAGCAATTTTCATCCTATTTGTCATATACCTTAATAATCAATCAAAATAAGATGAAAATAAGACGAGAAAAATATTATGTAATATATGTTCATTTTGATGTCAGTCAATCGAGATAAGTGTAGTGTAAATTGTGGTAAAGTAAATATAGTCATCTCTTTAGTTGAATATGAACTACTAGATATAAAACCTGCGATAGTATAGTATACTATACTATACTCAATATGTACTATACATTATAGTATGGTAGTGCAACTCGAATGCAGGCTGGTTTGACCGGAAAAGTAAAACCATCTCACAGAAAATCTTAGTTGTCATAATTATGTTTCGCATAGTAAGAAAGAGAGATAAAGAGAGAGCGCGGGATGAGCAAAACCCCCTCATCTCTCGCAACTCTCAAAATTAAATTGTGATCGACACATTTTAACATTAATTTACAGCTACTTGAGTAACAGATCAGTACAGCTTTGTTATGCCGGTGAGAAAATGACAAAATATACCACCAAAGGTTGCATCCAAGGGTCAACATGCGGACCAATTATGTGGAACATTATAATTAACACCTTACTCGAGAAAGCTGAAAACTTAGATTGCCACATACAAGCATTTGCAGACGACATCCTTTTAATTGCGGAAGCTGAAGACATGGATGAATTGAACAGAAAGACCAACGAGACTTTAAAACTAATGGCAGACTGGGAGGTATCCAGTAAACTAAAATTTGCGCCACACAAGACCCAGGCAGTAATATTTACCAAAAAACGTAAATATGGAGAACCTCAATTTATCTTTAAGGGTGTTACCCTAGAGTGTACTGAATGGATGACTATGCTGGGCGTAACAATTGACAAAAATCTTTCTTTCCAGCGGCATCTGGATAAGACTATTGGGAAAGCTATAACGTTGTACAAGTCCATCTCTCGTACAACAAGGGCGACATGGGGTCTAAACTCTGAAATAGTCCGGGTTATCTATAGAGCAGTAATAGAACCGATAATACTCTATTCAGCCAGTGTATGGTGCCCCACGGTTTTTAAAGGCTCCGCAAAAAGAAAACTGGATAGAGTCACCAGATTATTTGCATTGAGAATTTGCAAAGCTCATAGAACTACTTCTCTAACGGCCAGTGCCCTGTTAGCCAAAATCATCCCACTCGACCTTAGAGCACAAGAAAATGCTGAGCTATACATGGCAAAAAGAAACTCTTCTTTTTCTGAAATTCCGGACGGAGCCATCGAACGACAAAGATCTGTATTCTCGTTAAAGCATCCAGCATTAAGAATACCAATCAATCACAAGCTGATTGATAATCATGATCTTCATTCACACATTACACAGGACTCGGTATGCCTCTACACGGATGGCAGCAAACTAGAGGGAAAGGTGGGAGGAGCTGTTACATGGTGGGAGAACGGCATTGAGATTAGAAACACGAGCTTCCGATTGGAAAACTATTGTTCCGTCTTTCAGGCGGAAATGTGTGCCATCGCGAAAGCTCTTAAACTAACATTAAAGCACAAACCCAAAAAGCCAGCGAATATCATCTCGGACTCCAGATCGGGGCTACAAACACTTGAGGACCCAAGTAGCACACACCCTTTAGCAACTGAACTTCGTGATCTCGTGCAAGAGGTATGCTCTCAAGGTATAATAATCAGTTTTTACTGGATAAGAGCTCACTACGGATTTGAAGGGAATGAGAGAGCGGACGAGCTCGCCAAGAGGGCAGCGCTCAAAAAGAAAACAGTGGCAGTGTATGACAAAATCCCAGTTTCATACGTTAGACACGAAATAAGAAGTAAAACTTTAGAACTGTGGCAGGAAAGATACACTTCATCTATACAGGCCAAGACCACTAAGCTCTTCTTCCCTGACATTAAACTAGCGTATAAGACTCTAAGGAATATAAAAATCGACAATATTCATTCTCAATTGTTCACTGGGCACGGCGGCTTTGCTGAATACCTACATAAGTTTAAGTTGAAGAACTCACCCCACTGCCAATGCCAATGTGATGCTAATGAAAATGTGGTGCACCTCCTAGACAATTGTGAAATTTATAGCAGACAGAGAAATGATGTAGAGTTGATTTGTGAACGAAGGGTCGTTAAGGAGAATTACCACACTTTTATGGAAGATGAAAGAATAAGAGGGAAATTTTTGGAATACGCCATTAAAATTGTCAAAGCATCAAACAAAAGAAATGGAGCTACGCAAAGACTAGACTAAAAAAAATTGAATAGAATTAAAAAAAAAAAAAAAAAAAAAAAAAATTAAAAAAAAAAAAAAAAAAAAAAAAAAGAATATAATAATAATGATTTATTTTTGTTTTGTTATAACTAATTAAAGTCACAAACGTCACAAAATAAAAAGTGACGATAAATAATAATAAAAAAAAAAAAAAAAAAAAAAACCCCTCATCCTCTAGATATATTCTAGTCGAATAGATGTTGCAGTGTATTTTTCAGATGTCTATATTTTAAAAACGCTTTACCTGGCAGGGTGCAATGTATGATAAGGTCCGTGGGCTGGCCCACCTCCACATGTGCGGGCGCCAGCTTCATCCAGGCTCGCGCCGCCTCGAGCAGCTGACGCTGTTCCATCTCCACCACACTTTCCCAGCCCTTGCGATTGCGACCCGTCCTGAGAATACCGTAAGATGAGCTTAACACCGTAAGGTAAGCCTAATGATGAGAATACCGTAATGCGAACTTAATAATGAAAATGAAAACCAGTTCAGACAATTTATTAAAAAGAAGTTGTATTCACCTAACATATGAATCCTACCACTTGTACAAATAGTTTTTAGTACACATTAAATGGAACAACGTTGAAATCCTGTTTGTCTATGCATGTCGGACCCCGATGAAAGATATAGAACCTTATTGACCTTAATTATAACGGAACTGCAGAAATGGTACCGACCGGGATAGTACCACCCCTCAACATAGATAACAAGTGATGCCGTTAGACCATCTCTTTAGTAAATTGCTTTAACTTAACTAGTTCCCATCGTCCAGGCACAGATATAAGTACATGCTGTATATGCTATTCCATAATAAGTACAAATTACCTTATCCGTTTTCCTTCATGGCCAGTAATTTCTCGCAGTCTAGATTTAATAACGCCTTCCAGCGCCGAGCTGTTTATCCGCACTGCACGAGCTTGTAATTTACACCTAAGGATCATTTAGGTTAACTGTAAAATTCAGATAACAGGAAGGAAAAGTGTAAATGGATGGGTGCGATATTAGATTTATCATATACTAGCTGTTACTCGTGCTTCCACTCACGGAAGAAGGATTTTATCTGCTATTAACCAACTAAGCAGCGGTTTATGCTGATAGCCTATATCTTCCTCGTGAACACACCGATCATAGTCAGAAAGAATTTTTATAATCTATATATAATTTATTATTTATATGGGTTATTTTATTGGATATCGTAACTACTACTAAGTAAAAATTTAACCCCTTATTATAAAACTAAGCTATTGAAAAACGGTCAGAAATAATAAGTGACTCGATAAAGTTGTATTAGGATACACTACCAGCGCCTTACAATAAATAATAGCAAAGTGTGCAAATTAACACAAGACATGTGAATCGTAAAAAGAAACATCAAAGACTAATAAAACACGATATTTTTAGTAGTTTCATTCATAAATCTACAGAACTAAATTATAGAACAGTTAGGTATTGCTTTAATTACTTATTTGAGTCTACTCTTACCTCACTATTATTTCCTGATCTGAAGACTGCTGCAACATTTTGTCCATTTGCACTATTAACTCCACTGTATAGTAGAGATCTTCTAGTTCTTCAGACTCTTTGGTGGAGTTGTTCAATGTAGATGTCCTCACTCCACAGGCGTTAGAAGGCAAATGAAGACTAACGTTGGTTTGCATCTGACCTGAATTTAACAAGACAATTGTTTTAACTATATATGTAAGAAAAGAAAAATTTGTAGATATTATACAATAATCAGGCTTTACACGCATAAATAGTATCGGAATTTGCCGACTAATAGAAAGGTGAAAAGTTCACGCCGCGATTCCGTTGTGCTCCGAGCTCATAAATAAGAACTCCCAGTGGGTTCGAAACTAATCGGAAATAATTGTATATAATAGTTATCATAGATACACAAAAGTTGAGATACATAAACTGATAAGCACTTTAAAAGCCACGAATATTATTAAAAGTATTAAAGTTATTTAAATAATATAGTATTACATAATAAGAGCTTTTTTACCCAAAACGCGGCATTCCCTAGAAAACTCCTTGCTGAACACCAGACCCTTGAAGGGCTGTTCCATATCCAGGTTAATGACGATAGATCCTTTGTCGCATGACGTGGTCACATCTCGCACCTTATTGGGTCGACCTTGGACTCCACAGGCAAAGACCGCGAGCAGAATTGCACGCCACATATTGGCGCCCCCTGGAAAAATAAATATAATAATATTAATTAAAAGAAATGGCCTGATAATTAAAATTATAAGAATTGACCATTTAAATCCTTCCTTCCTTGTATATGGTAACGAATAGAGCTAATAATAAAGGCAATTTAATACCAAACTAGAACTGTAGTTTAGTATAATGGTAGATTGGTTATTTAATCTTCGAAGATGGAGGACGTTGTTTCGGAAAATGGAAGGGGTTGGTTATGGCATTTTAATTTTTTAGCTTCAAGGTAAGCTTTTTAAGGTTCAACATAAATAGTTAATTGTACCACATAAAGTAAATTTGTTATCCTCCGGATTTTATCAGGAAACAAATGAAATTTGAAATTATCACTTCTAGTACAGATTTCAGAGACGGCGGTCAGAGCTGCGGTCAAAACGACGGAAATGAAAGCAATTTAGCGCAATTTTCTGTAATCTAGATTAAAGGATTAATTGTCATAGAATATCATTTATTTGCAAAAACATTGAGCTCAACTCCTACAATTTATCATTCGTATAATATCAACTCGCAGACAACAAGCTCAAAACGACACTCGTATTCTTAAAGTTTATGAAATGTTATTTAAAGTTTATACTTTAAATAAATGGCTTATGCTTATTAGTTTACTATTTTTCAATTAAGTAAATAAAAGTCTTAAAATTGTATTGTAATTATCATCGTTTGTTTAATACATATTGATAAATTTGTACATATTTAATATTAAATATGTACATATTTAAATATGTACAAATTTATCAATATGTATTAATCTAACATTGTCATAGGATAAAAACTTTTATATAAATAATAGTTTCAAGTTAGTTGAGTGTAATTATGTAACTAATATTACCTCGAAGTAATTAAAAAATAAATGAATTTTGTTAGTAGCTGAGTGCGAGCCGCGCCGGCACGTGAGAACATTAATAGTATGAACCACCGAGGAGTTGAAGATGAAATATTATATTATTACTACGTTTTATTAAACTTTTTGTACTATAGATTACTTTTATATATCGATACAGTATGATAAATGATTTATAAGCGATAGTCATCAGAAGATGATCATAAGATTGCTTCAATTTAAAATTACAATAATATTAAATAATCATCAACTTCTGTAATGTTTAGAACATAAAGGAAAATAATGATTTTTATGGGGTCTCACCCACAGTTAGCAGATTCGAGACTTTTTCCATTATATATACATTTATAATATATACTTTTACATATACAAAAAGTAATTGGTGTTGCAAATTAGTTCGAAAAAAAAAGTTGAAAAAAGCAATAAAGTCATTCAGAGCTGACGCCGCGAGTCCGTCATGTTCAGAGCTCATGAATAAGAACTTCGAATGGGTACGAAACTAGTCGGACAAATTCAGATAGTAAGTATTTACGTGACTATAGCCAGATAATTATATATTATAATAATCAGGAATAACGGAAGTTTTGATCCAAAAAAATATATTAAATTTTACGCACTCCATTTAATAGCCAGCAAAGAAGATTATTTAATTATATTCGATACTGCAATCGAATAAAATGGAATTCTAATAAGATGATAATCTTGTTTCCATAATATTATTCATGAACGGAAACTTGTGATTAACAAATTAAATGTTTTGTATGCGCAGAATGTTTAGCGATCAACATGTTTCCTCGGCCATAAAGGTCTCAGCTAAAGTACTCCGCTGGTCTCGTAACAGTTTTAGAACTAACGGGCATTTTACCAAGTGACCGTTACACGGACCCTACCATTCATTAGAGAAAGTAAACTCGACTATCATCTAACTTTCAGATATCGGTATTGATATCGATACAGGTGATCCAGTTGCCTCATTACTTACACCAGATAGAATGGCCGTGATTATAAAACAAAAGAGAAAAAGAGAGATTGAGATAAGGCTATTGTCTAAACGCTATACGTCAGCCTTTAGACAATAGCACACAATAAATATATAAAAGCTGAAGATTTTTCAAGATGACATCATGTCATAAGATATTATTTAGAATTAAATTTACCAAAACAATAAGTACACATTCTCTGTTTGTGATTTAATGAAGCGTGTGATATTAATATATATATAATTCTTTGAAATAAAATGAAACTGTATTCGCTGATATTAAGTTTTGAAATCTGTAATAGTATATTATTTTAATATTTAAAGGGATTATATATTATACGGCTGTAGATAAACACGTTAATTTTATCAGAATATGTCTGACTATTTACGAACATCCGAGGCCCTTATTCATGGGTTCGGAGCATGGAGGAATTTCGGTGTTAAATATATAATATTTATAATACATTATGTCTTTACACCAGAAAATTATATATAAAAGTAATCATGGACCAAGAAAGCCTTAAAACAATAATAGATAAGGAATGTTCCGGAGCATACAAAATATCTTATAAAAATAAAATATCTTATAAAATGCATAGATACAAAAACAAATCAGGTCTTGTAAGTATTAATTAACTCTTTTTTTTCTGTTTCTTCTGGCTAGCTTTCTCTAAGCGTTTAATTCAGAGGTATGATAAACCTATCCCTAAATATGAGAAATTTGTTCTAGTATATTACAACTCCAATCACGTGTCAGAACGTAAGTCAGTGTTCACCTCGCGCTGTATTATTAAGTACGGTTCAAGTTCAATGACATCTAATTTTGAGACTATAATTACCAATATTCTAAACGTACAAAGCCCCACAATTAGTGTGGTTAAAAAACAATTATTAGTTTTTATTCGGAATAACGCGTTTACAATTACCAGTCATTTTTTGTCGTAAGTGAATTGGTTGCCATTTTAAGCTTTTATTACGATTTATTTCTAATAATAAATTATTTTTTATCTTTATTAAGTTCTCACCATATTTTTATTTATTTCTTTTACACTTTGAATCAGTGATCACTTGTACGAATGGAAAAATCAGGACTAACTTTGATATCATACATATCCAATTAAATCCTTCTGAAAAAACACTCTCACATAAAATTAAAGCTACGAGAAACATACTTTGGTCTGAGAAGAACTACACAACAAACTCAGCTTCCTTTGGTTGGTTGGTTGGTCAGGTTTTTTTTTTGTCATAATTCTTTCACAAAGTCACTATATAGTATAAAATTCGGTACGTCAACATTAATTAATTATTATTGTTCTAATGTTAAATCTAAGTAAATCGAAATAAAACTGCATTTAAATGTGTTATTACATATTTAAGCATTTTAATGAGTGGACTCTGAGAAGCCAATGTTTCCAACAATTACAACACTACCCCACGCTGGGACTTCGTAATGTTAACGTAACGCTTCCCCACGCTGGGACTTCACCAGCAAATTTTAATAATCCCTGATTTAAAACCATCACTCAGTCTTGTGCCAGTGCTTGATCTGTCAGCAACACCAGTAGCAACATATGAGAAATATTTGAGCGCCAATACTGGTCCTAGTGTTGGGACAAAGTTTGGAGCTTATGATGGTATTTATCAACTGGTAATATAGGTTCAGAAAACTTTGGAACTAGATTATTATTTAGTGTTAGATCAGAGGATAGTTTTGTTACATTTAGAAATATTATTTAATAATATTATTTTAACTTAAAGAAACTTGAATACGAATTCAAAGATCAAAAAATATACTGTTAACAAATAAAGTAATACTAGAAGGGTTCCGTTGTTTTTCTCTTGAGGTGCGGAACTCTAAAAATTATTTAAACAAAAGAATCTAGTATTCATTAAGTTAACTTAACCTACATATCAATTCATATATTGTATTTCGTAACATAAATACGTGCCCTAATGAGAAAAAATATCACACTTATCAATATTGTTTCACAATACAATAATTAATTAATATTTTATAATGATAAGTATCTATTATATAAAATATCTTTAGTTAACTGAAATCAAAAATAAAATATATTTGCTTATAATAAATATTGTTAATTAAAATAGTTTTTATTTTTAAGTAACATATTTTTGCTAAGATTTTAAAACTATTTCATATGAAAGAAAAGAGCAACAAAACAAACGAACAGTGCATTTTTAATTTATTTATTATATTTAATCATTATCTAACATATATTCTAAGGCCAGTTTTTATTTTATATAGTTAGTTACAGTGTTATCTATTTTTAAATGTAAATAAGCCTACAACAAAATTACTTTACATTTCCACGAATTACTTATTTCGAAATACCGGAAAGAGTTTTAATATGATAAGTACTTCCATTCAACTATATAACCGGGTAGTTGGTCATCTCAAAACATTCGAGTTCGTATTGCAACAAAGAATATCAACAATGAGAGTAACATCTACAATTTGCGCATGCGCAATAGTGCTACTGTTCCAGGTAAAAAAATATTGTTCAAGTTGTGACTTATATCGCTAAAATACTAAAAAAATATTTTTTTTCAGAATGTATCTTGTGTGTACATTAATCCATCGTACGACTGCATTGCTCCTTGGGCTCGTACTTTCCTAGCCTGGAGAGAAGCAAATACAAATATAGCGGGAGGGCGCCTCCCCCCACTTTTAAGAAATATCCCCAAACTTTATTCCGAAGTAGTCCGTGCTGATATTCCACTGAAAGGTGCCTATTTTCCCACTGGTTTAAAATCTTCTGGAGGTGGATTAGCAGTTACAAGTGTCTCTAAAGGTCCTATTGGTGTTTCTGTGTTATCCGAGAATGTCATCGAAGGACCTTTAGCCGTGGGTGGTGATCTTCCATTTTTAGGTTCTGTAGCTGTGGGAGGAGCGTTACCAACTATCGGTTCAGGGACAGTTTCCTATAGCACTGATGACGCCAACGCTCTGCTCACTGCGAGAGCTGGATTATTGGGCTGTAATAGAATTGTCTCTCTTGTAAACAACAGATTTTTGTAGATTCTGGTTGTTTTTAAATCGCAATGGTCAAATAAAATGATTAAATATATATAATTTTTTTTATTTTTTTAATAATATATTGACACCTTCCTGTGTAGTCTGGTTTGTTCTTTTTTAAACTTAAACCAGGCGTAGAATAAATGTTATTAAGTTCAAGTGTTCTTAATGTACGTTGCCGTTACGTTGTCACGACGAGTTAACTTATATAGATTGTAGGATAAAAGATAATATCAAAATGTTATCGAAATAATAAGGCTACCCATATGGTTAAAAGAATATCCTCAAGTATACTGTCATATTTACTGTTATATATAATTATCCGGCTTTACTCGTTTAAATGCTCACATAAATACGTAATCTGTTCACGCCGCGATTGTAACTTGTGCAGAACTTATGAATAAGGACCCCGAATAGGTTCAACTACAAGTCGGGCAAATTCCGATGGTAATAACGTGAGTAAAGCCGGATAATTACATATAACAGTAATCTTGGATCACGAAAGTTTAAACACAAAAACTGTTATAATTATAAAATTATAAAACACTTGAATGTACACGAAAACGAAGTTAATTAATTAATTTAAAGTGAACTAAAAAAGTATTTATGTCATCATTGCGTACATAATGTATTTGAAGTTAGTCATACAGACAATTAATGATCTCACATAAAATATTAATTTATGGTGATGGACAAACAAACAATGGTAATTATAGGAAGTCAAAGCATGTATTAGTGTCCTCAGCTTCGTTATACATGCGATGTACCCAGGGGTCCGTCGCTTCAACTAACATTTATTAAGTCTAATGAATAGTTATTTTGTTTTTCAATCTCTCTCGCTATGTTGGAGCATTTCTAAAGAATTAAAGTAATTAATGGTTTCTTATTTGAGCAATGTTCAATAAAAAATGTTTTATTTCTGTGTATCTAAACCAATATAAATATTATAATTTGTAATGCATGTTAAACTTAACTATATTTTTTTAAATAATGAAAGAATGTAAAGTTATATATAAGTTTGTTCTGTCTCAGGAAGGCACTGGTTCTTAGTGTAGAGATTACGATTCTAATGTATAGTACTATTGATAAGTAGGCATGATCAATTCTTTAAATTATTAATTCCATTATTATTCATATACAAAAAGGTAGCAAAATCAGTACAGTAAATATATTTTTTTATTCGGTACAAGACAGAAATCTAATATTTCTTTAACTTCTTCTTGTTGTTTATTTGTTTGTTCGCATATAATGGAATATCTGTAAGACGGATTTTGAAGAAATTACTTTGGAAAACTTTTATCTTAATGGAAAAACACAATAAGTGATGTGGACTGCACTTTAAGAAAATTAAAAGTTTGGATTCTGACAAAATTTTATATCGAGTGTGGTTTTAGGCGGTTTATGGTTTTATGAATGTCACGTGGTTGGAAGGAGAGCATACGAGGTCTGCATCAATAAGTAGTGTACTGATATAAGTTAGTGTTTTAACACTAACTTAAGAGGGTCAAAGATTTCATGCTATTACAGATGTTATAAATAACAATACTTATTCAACAAAACAAACAAACAAACAAGAACATAAATATACAGTAAATAAGCCACCTGCTTTCACCAGATTGATGTTCTATAGACAAGATGCATCATAACTGCAAAAACTTTTCATCAGACATTCAATAGACGCTCGGAGAACTTTGTTTCTACAAACAGTATGTATTTCACACGACCATTGTAAGCTGGTTTCCTCCGCACCGTTTGAACAATCAATGCGTTTCACCTTTTTGTGTATAAATTATAATACTTTGAAAGGAGAATATCGATTAACATCCATTTTCTTTGATTCTCAAAAGATGATTTAGTACACTTTGTTTTCAATGTTTGATATACTTTTAAATTAGTAGCATTTTTGCAATGTTATATATCTATTACTGACATTTTTGATTATTCAAGATAGAGTTACAATTTATAACTTAAAAATATTAATTTCATTTTCTTCGCAATCCTCAAGGTAACTTTGTTATTTGATAACATTAAACCATATACTAATATTACCGTCATATAACAGTCATTTTCTTTTAAATGACAGCTCACTGCAATCTGTCAAGTGGAGGAAGTGTTAGCTGAAGTTGTATTTTGTCCGTTATCCTAGTAACCCTTATTAAAGCTCGTAACCTATTAAATGGAGGTATCTAACAGTACCGAGGCAAGCCGAGTGCCGTTAGATAGTAATGAGCCAGCACTGTGGGACGACGGAAACCTGAGAAATGTATTTTCTCGTAAATATTAGTATAACGGCTTGGACTGGCATACACATTGTGAAACCATAAAAAATTATATATTTTTTTTAATTTAGTAAAAACTAAAAATAAATTAATGTTATCATCATACTATTTTAATTTAATGTTAGAAAAAAACTTAAATTATAATTAACGTTATTTTTTTTTTTAAATTTTAGTTTCTTTAAGCTGTAGTCTATAAAATGCACTTATAAAAAACCAATAGTTCAGTATTACGAAAAAACATGAAGACATTTCCGACAGCAAATTATTCGTCTCTAACATGAAGGAAGCCTTCCAATAAGGCTAACCATGCTGCAGTCTGTCAGTATTTTATAAGACATCAATATCGCATCAAGCTGCGTTATTTCAAATATATCTTTTATCTGTTTGTCACAGACAGGTTTTGTCAAATGTAACGTAGCTGTTGTAATGTCTCATGTAGATATATAAAAATGTTTATTTAGTTAATATATAGCAAAAATGAAAACAGTTATATTATATATGTATATATTTATTTGTTGTATCACTTTAGGAACAAAAATGGTACACAAACATTTTCCGTAATTTTTTTAATAATCGCTGAAACAAACGTTAGTAAATTTTGAGTATTTTAAAATGTTCCTAAAGCTCATACGATGTATAAAATAAAACAGTTTATTTTCTACTTATATAAGTAGTTAATAAATATAACGCTATCTCTTTCTATCACTCTTTTTTTTTTTTCAAAATTAAAACATACATTAAATCAGTCATGTGTAATAGAATAAATGAAAGCATCATGTTAACATTGAGGAAGACATTTCCTACGTAATTGCACTTCCTATAAAACATATCTATATTACTCGCATGCAATACAAGTTGCAATTTGCAAATTGCAACTTGTATTGCATTGCTTCTTGGCCTGCTCCTTGATATTAAGTTATTAAATATATTTAATCAAGATGGTAACATCGATTGCGTGCACTTTTATAATAAGTATGGTATTTGCATATTAAATAAAGTTATTAGGAATAATTTATTTATTTATGTCAAAGTTTATTTGTTGGTATAACAACTGTTTATGTTTTTATCTATGATTTTAATATTTTCAAAGTAGTAATGTTATTAATTTCAATATTTATTTTCAGTTATTACGGGCGCAGTATTTATTATTAAAATGTCATTCAAAATGTATAACCTTAATATTTATAAGCGGTGTCTACATGAATATTGGTTACATGTACCTTATTTTAAAGTAGTTTCTTTCTAATGAGGTGTAACACCATCTCACAGAAGATGAGCTAGGAGTGGCTATTACAGTTATGATCGATGACAGAGATGCCAGCATCCTAGGCACCCACCTTTCCCCTGACTTTCCCAGCCTCAATTTCACCCTCGTTTCTTAAGGGTGGCACCGCAATGCATTTATATTAGCAAAATTCTTTAGAGGACGGCATCACTTATACATGAGGTGGACTGTCTCCTTCCTTCTACCCTAAGCCATTAATAAAATCACAAATTTAAGTATCGATATAAGAAGCAACTTTAAAAGAAAGATACTTATAAATAACCGTTGATAAACATCATTTAATAAAGAGACTAATCAGATACAATCAAAGATTAATAGTCTTTCAACATAACGCTCATCCCGAGACACCAATCAATCTAACTTCAGATCTAAACGAATCTTCTCTCTGAAGCGTGTATTCATCAAATGCTTTCTCCTCGTGACGTAACTCTGATGTATAATAGATGTAAAGATTGAAGTTATTAGGATTACTACTTAACAAAACAAACAAATTTATTATGAGGATAGATAGAGTTTAGTATATTTTCGTTAAGAATAAAAACTAAATTAATGTAAGTTTTTTATATATACATATTTATTTTTAAAGTGAAGATGCAAGGCTGTGTTCTTGACGTAACCAAAGAGCAGATTATCACATGTGAATCTGACGGAACGCTTTCACTCTCTGGTTTTTCGATTGTTATCTAACTTAACCTGCGCCTGCGCAGAATGCATCACAATGAAACTTGTAGATCTTAAAAGTCATTTACTAGATTCGTTATGATTTTTATTACTTTATTAACAATTATAATTTTATAAAAAAATGTTAAAAGTATTTTTTTAATAAAACTTTTTTATTTAAAATAAATATATCTACTATAAATATTACATATAAAATATAAACTGTATTTGTTTAACTAATAATTTATGTAACATAATTTTCCTGTAATTAAGCGCTGTATGTACGTATAAGCACAGTCATAACAATGTAAACCGTTATATTATTTTTTTGTCGTCAGTACATGAAACATTCCCAGCGACGCGAGACAGAGCGAAACAGAACCGTATATTATATGACGAGATCTCATTATTAGCGAATCAAAATACTGTTAGCAACTCTCTTGCGAATATGTATAAATTAATATTGAATAACATTTAAATTATATGCGATTTTAGAGTATTTGAAATTATAAATGTTAGTTTAGGTGTTTAGTATTAGTATTAGAATGTAAGACTAGGTTAAGAATGTAATGAGCGTTTCTTGCCTACAAACTCTCGAGTTTGGCAAGATATTATGTGTAATTGTTTACATTATAAAATAATAAAAAAAAAAAAATAAGAAATAATAAAAAAAAAAAATTTGTTCGTTACATTTTAAACCGACTTCATTTAAAGCTATATCTCCTCATGCAAAGGTTAAAGAAATGATTATTTCTATTTAAAATCTTCTCATCTTTTATCTATTTTCTTGTAACTGTAAAAGAACTTATTCCATACATTGTAATTTCACTCTGATGTCACTCTACTTGACACTCATAGTGTTGCTCTACTATCAGTTAGCGGATCACTCGTCTAATGTCCAGGACGTACCGCTTTTATTAACTGGTTTTAATCTACAAGGTTTATAAATAAAATATAAATAATATGACACAGATTTAAATAATCCCATTTCACGAATTTACCTCCGATCATTAAAATGCTTTGAAGCAAGCTTGTTTACGGGATAAGGGAGAGAGGAGTGTCACGTCTATGAAAACGAACGAAACCAAAGACGCAGTAAGTGTGCATCCTGAATTTTCCCCGTAAAATAGTTTAATTTAAATATGTTAAGTTAAATTACTATATAATATTAGAAATATGTCATTCACAGGGGCGGCTCTAGCTCCTGTAGCGCCCGTGTGCAATAAAACCCTGGCGCCCCCTAGGCCTAACCCCCCCACCCCGTGGATATAACTATTATACAGTACCTAGTATATTCTGATCATTCAGATGTTTTCTAATTAGTGGCTGAAAGATAAATTAATTAAAATGTACAAAGAAATTTAATTAACTAAATTTATTAAAACCCACCTCTTACTTAAAGCGGTCCGCGGTCCCGCTACGTCGCATAATTATAACATTTCATATCCTTATCACGTATCAAACAGTACATGATAACAGAACACGCGAAACAAGACCTTGAGACTCTTAGGAAACAGTTCAAATTTAAGTGACAGTTTATCTATATCTAGCACGGGATCGATCTGTATGGTATCCTCGTGATGACCTCCCTGTGACCTACAGACACACGGCTGTAACGATTGTGAAAATTGACAAACATTAATAATTTTGAAGATTATAAAATGAATTAAATTGCATCAAAGTCTGTTAAATCAACCCCGTATGTATCCCGTACTTATCTAATAATAAAAATAAATCTAATGTTATAAGAAAAGATGTTATTTTTCAATTATGTTGTTGATTTTTCTTTACATAATAATTAACGAGTAACCTCTAAGTTTTGTGCAATTATAAAGATGTCGAAACCATATTATTACTTGGCGAGATCTTATTAAGGCTAATAATATCTGTATTGGTTTCGTGGGAAATATTCAGTAATCCTTGACACAGACAGCCATTTATATTGTTGTCACGCTATTCTGACATTAATAAATAACCTATCAACAAATATAGTTAAAGAAACAAAGAGATAAGCGATTTAGAGACAATTACTGATCAGTCTTAGCCTAGTGGCGAGCGGTCGTTGTCGATTGTCGAACTTAAGGACGCGAACTAATTTTAACGTACACCATGTCAGACCCATAAATGTAGAGGTTACACTTTCAAAAATTATGCATTTATCAATGAATCGGTGACGAATGAGTGATACATTCATTATTCTATTCAACAAGCAAAAGTATTGCTTATCTAATTAGGTGTATTAAATATTTGTGCTTTATTAGTTTTTATGAACGATGATTTGAATTTTCTTCTAAACGGAGGAGGTAATGTCCGCGGTCCCTTTACTAGGGCATTCCTCACCGTTAGTTCACCGTGACCTGTGACGGCCGATGACTCGCTTTTTGGACCTCGCCACTGGTGTTACTCGACTTGTCGTTGCATTTTAACCTTTGTGACGTACAAAGTCAATACCGTGTTTGAATCTAGTCATGATAAAATGCCTCCGATGTAGGTCAGGTATTCCGTTAGATCTTGAACTTGTCTTGTACGGTATCATTTCATTATGTGAACATTCACACGTGTACTAAGGATACATTCATGTCACAGAGTAAAAATATGTTATAAAATATATTATTGTTCTATACAGTTTAAATAAGTGTTATAATTTGTTTTTGTAAATAATGTTTAAGAGTGCTTGAAGTAAAATGTGAACGACCTCAGAGCTAGAGCAAGTCGAATGGTTCCTCTTAGACTTAATGTAATTGTAACGAACTGTGTTGTTATAAAGTTTTGTAGAATTATAAAAATGGCTTTGATATAACGACATTTTATTTACTTTTTATATACTAACTTAACAATCAAAATAATAGTAGTTTTCAATGAAATACTATTGAACTGTACAAAATACTGAACTTAAGAGACATTTTTCACAGGGAGTGTATTTTCTCTAAACTATAATATAGATGTTTATAATGTATATAACATTTTGTATGTTTTTAACCTACTTAAAAACTACAGCGATCTGAATATATCTATAATTATATTACTTATATAAAGACATTTTTATTATATGTTTTTTGTTCTTATTGTTTTGTCCACAGCAATAAGGTTTTGGCTCCAAAATATAGAACATAAAGATATACAAATATATAACACAAGTAATCAATACTGTCAGTCTGTGACAAGTACATATTATGAACCAAACACCAACTACGAGTGGGACGTACATTTCCTTGTATTCTAAGAATGCAAATTGTAGTTCTGTAGGAATACCATTTGAGTAATTATTTGAACACAATTTGTTGAATCGTTAAAAGAGAACATGCTTTAAATTTATTTAAACTCAATAATATTATTTATTCATGTTTATTATTAGTCTTGTTTAAACCGCTTTAATAAGCAATTAATATTTTATTTTAAAAAATTTGTGCTTACGTTTACGCTAATTTTGGAAGTTATTCATTTAATTTTGGCCTCCACTTACATAAATGAGAAGCTTAGCTTGAAAGTAAAAGAGATTTCATGATCAAAACATTAAACGAAAACGATAAAATCATAAATCGCTCATTATTAGAGCACATGACCAGTAATGTTAGTGTATCTTATTAAATAACCTACTGGTTATTTAACTGCTACTGCCAGCTACTGCTGGAACAACGGTCCCGTGCTCTGGATCTCACAAATATAATAACATTAAAGACATCCACGTAACATATGACGCTCGAAATTAATCCTCAACCAATTTTAGTGTGTAAATAATAAATTACAATCCGTTTTACGAGCCAATATTCAATCCGTGGATTGATTGCATGTTTTAACTGACGTGTTAAAGCTATGGTGTGAATTCATACATACAATGTATGCAGCGGTTAATCACCTTTTATTTGACACAAAAACAAATAACAATAATTTATAATATTAATTGAAACCTAATGAATTATTTCAATAGATTAATTTCGTATTGTTGCAAATACTATACGTTTTGTAAATTTGTAAGCGTAAACGTATCGCGTGATAGCTGGCGGAAGTACAAGGTTGAGTTCTCAGTGAAGTGCGATCAACCTGAACTGCATTGTTTCAACCTCGACTCCCAGGGAGTGCGATACGTAGACCGGCAGGGTACGATGAATTTAATTAACAAAATCACTTAAACTGTTTATTTTTTATTACTTTGGTTTTTTGCTCCTGCACGTAGTAACCAACAAGTAATAAAAGCACAAAGGTTCAATATAAAAATATTTATTATATGTAAAAATATTTATTATATAAAAATATTTATTATGTACCGTTTATATGTTATACTACAAATAAAACCTCTGATATTCAAAAACTCTTTAAGCGATAAAAAGTTTAATAAGATTGTTATTTAAACTGCACGAGACATTATATCTTTTGTATTAGTACAATGGTATTTGGTACGCTTTAAGAAATAACAAATAAATCGTAACTCATGCCTTTGTTCTATAGAGGTATCGTTACAGGCTGGGTCCAGTTAAGCTTGGTGTCTGTGGATGCACGAACCAGATAGCAACTAATAAATCTTGGTATAGTTACTTAGTACTCGTAATGGTTGTTTATCAAATACATGCATTGTGTGCGCTCACCCTTATTTATCTATTTAGTGTGTTAGATATGTTGGCTACAAGCTTTGTACTAGAGATATCCTGAGTTTAATTATCCGAGACATTTAACTTATATTAGCTATATCAGGCGATAAATAACTTAAGAAATCCTTATTACACTATTGGTTTTTCCATAAATTTATTAATTATATGTAATATACATTGTTAGTGAGCAGAACATTTTCTTCAGATATCTAGTGCTCTCCAAGCGGCACTAAACTCTAAGGTAAATGGGGCACCGTTATGCAGCCAGCGTCAGCCAGCGCCCTCCATGCTGCATTCCAATGATATTTTCTACTGCAAATGATATCTTTATTGGATAGAATGCATCTTATATCTAAAAAAAATATTGCTACGTATTATATAAGTATGTCTGTTTGTCTGTTCGCGGAAAACAGAGCTATGATAAAATCAGTAATGTAAAACTTTGCCGTCCATTATAATCTCATTTGAACCATTATAATAATAAAATTAGAACTAAAATTAAAATTTAGTTCAATGATTATATTAATTTGAATCAATGACTAGGATTTGAGTGAATGAGAAGGAATAAATGAATAATCATTAATATCTGAATGGTAAGTTTACCATATTTGAATCATCACTATAATCTGTATACGTGTATAATGTATGTATATAGATTTATTTCTGTTATATAAGACATGAAAGTAAGCATCAGAGCGCATCAATCGCGAACTTACACATCCTTACAATCACATTTATTAAGAGTGAGAATGCCACTCATGGCATGCCACTGTGAGGTCAACAGACAACAACGTCATAAGTTTTCACTAAGAAAACTATTTAAATAAATTAACATTTTTATAAATTATTTGAACATTTGGACATCACGTGTGGAATTTTAATAAGATAACTTTATCAGTTAGAAAATACCGTAACATGCGACTTACATAATCGAAACGTGGATTTTAGCTGTCTTTTTTGCAAATATTACGTAATACATTATTATAATTCAAGATATACTACAAAAAGTAAAAGTAAATTGATTATAAATTTACTTGAAACCTAGGTTACTGGTTACGTGCCTGTTAGAAGTAGTGCAATCGCTTCACCACCTAAAATAATAATTTAAATAATGAGAGAATGAACGAGCATCATTCGAACCCGCGACCTCTGGGAAACCATTCTGTTGCTCTACCAATTGAGCTACCCTATTGCTGATCGCTTCGATGAATTTAAAAATTCTTATTTGATAGATCGACGGGACGATTTCCCAGAGGTCGCGGATTCGAATCCTGTTCATATCGATAAAACGTATCATTCTATATATCTGTAAAATAAAACTTAAAAATGTTATATTTGTTATAAAAAAAAAAACAATTTTAAATATCTAAAAGAATATTGTTTTAAAGACACTTAATAATATTGAAATAAAATAAAAATAAGTCTGATTTATTAAACCGAATTATATATGTATGTATGTACCAATCTATGAAGACAATAAAAATTATGACATGTGGCTGTTGTCTCTATTTTCTTTTATAATAAACGATATTGGAAATGGAAGGCAATGAAGGAATGCGACTCTTGAGGACTTTCCTAGCGATGAACATGTTTGAATTACTAACATTATTATTATAACAATATTGAAGGCCGATGTCACGATGTGTTATATTTAAGTTTATAGTAGTACAAGCTTTATTACCTCAGATTAAAATTACTATTAGGTCTATAAGGTTTATTATTATTTCAATTATTTTTATTTAAATATCTTACAAATTTCATAACAGCTGCTATGGAGATTGATACAAATGTGAGCGAAAATTCGCGGCAATAATAATATAGAAATGTTGACAACACTTGACATTAGTGATGAGACAAGTTTGACATTGAACGGTTCACACGATTATTATAATCTATTTTTTAAACTACTTAAGCTATAATGATCGTTCATTAAACTGCCTATTTAATTATTTAAACCGTTGTAGTAAACGCTGCAGTCAACTTTTCTGCCTTTACTTAAGTACCTTCGGGCAGTCTAAGAAGCACCTGCTGTGAAAAGATGGATCTGCTACTCTTCAGACAAGTAATATCTCACAGGTCGGTACACTGTGAGATACATTCATTCGTTTCTTGTTTTTTATTTTTGTTCAATTTTATGGTCTTAATGTTTCTTAAGGAAATCTTTTCTACTAGACATTTCACAAAAAACTAAAACTTGGTTAATAAAAAAATGTTTGGTTACTTTTGAATCTTGACAAAACCAGTTCGAAGGTCATCCTCAGCATTCTAAAGAAATTTTCAACACTTAATTCCATAAGTATGTCTGTGCATAAATTACCTTAACATTAGAATGTATTTACCAAAGGACAATAAGTTGACATCCTCACCAGCTGTTGTCAAAAAATGCAATTGCATTCTTAAAATCTCATTTTGAAACATTTCCGAGAACTGTTGCAAATCAATTGGGCACACATAATTATTATTTTTTTTAGTAAACAAATAGCAAATATGTAACATTTTTTGTTCTTCACGAAGTTTTAGAAGTTTACACAACAGATGACATAATTGTTCACAGTTAAATATTATTTACTAACAATAAGAGTATTACACGATGTCACTAAGTATATATTTAATTAATTTGTCAACTTGTTAGCCTTAAAAAAATATTAAAAAATCAATAAGCTTCTTACAAAATAGTGTTAATGTTTACTATGTAACTTTATTTCTATGTGTCGCTATAAAAGTATAGGTTACAGTTTACACATCCTTACACACGTATTAACAGTTTTACTTTCAATGTATTGAGCTTAAGTGTTACTTAACATCATTAGTTGTACTTGTACTTGTAGCCGTCGTCACCGAGTCACGTAGTGCTAATTTTCGCAGCTTTGTTACTACAATCATTTAACAAATGTTGACAGAGCGAGACAGCATGACAAATTCCGGACATACAATTTAGATTAGAAGTATTAGAGAGTAACACACGTCTTAAACAATGGTGAATAAAGAAAAGGACGGTGGCTGGCTGTAAGTAGTAGGCTGGCAAATATAAAAAACTCAAAGGTATTGAAAACTGTAATACTACTAATTAATATAATCTGAAGAATAAAACCCCCTTATTCTCGTCTTTTAGTAATATTGTCGTATCGTGAATAGTAAAAGATAATACTTTGGTAAAGAACAATAAAGTCATCAGTGACAGTTTCTTTAAAAACCTTTATGCCATCCTAATTCATACATTCGTTTATAGTGCGATATCAAAAATACTAACATATCGATCCCACTCGTGTTCAGAATAAAATTTTAAGAAATCAATATTATATTAAAAGCTTCATGAATAGACTTGCGCCTCAGTCGCACTAGTTACTTAGTTACTTAGTTACAAAGTTCCTCATTCAATTTATTGTCTTACTTCTTTACTTAATTGTATAATGCTTATATTTTGATTTAATTAAAATTATAAATTTTACAATTGTTTAAACGACAGGACTGCCATGTACAACTTGCTTAAAGTAAAAAATTGATATTCAAAAAAAATCTACCCCACTAACTGCACTTAACCCCAAAGTGAATAAAAGTACCTTTACAAATAAAAAACCACACACTTATTATAATTATCATAAATTTATAAGACCACAACTTGCAATCCAAGAAAGTAAAATGTGGATAAAGAATTAAATTGAAAATCTATACTATATCTATACTACAGTTGAAGTTATAATACACCCAATACTTCAAACTAATTTATTAAGCGGAATTTCGTAACAATAGGATGGACACAATGGCCAAAGAAACGGATATTGCACATCACTAGCTGGATGCGTTTGAACCAATTAGATGCAGTAAAAAGGTTTCAAATATTATGTGGTACTGTTCAAAGCTCGCTTGTTTGGAAACGAATCGATTAATGTATAAACTTTAATCGATTCAGTAGTGGTTATTTCAAAGAAAAATTAATAGTTATACATATGTTGTCATTTAAACATATTTATTAAAAGGAAGGGCCTCCTCACAGATGATAGATTAATTGGTATAATTGTATTTTACAGGAATACAGAGTCGACAAATTCATTTATAATATCATCTCCTATAATCTCCGATTTACAAAAATATACTTTATATTTATTAGTCAAAGAATTACAAATAACAATAAATAACACTTTCGTTCTGATGCAGTTTATACCATATTTTTATATTTCTTTGGCAAACTTAAATTATACGAGAAAGATACGTAGGTAAATAAAAAGGTTGTAATTACATATATTAATTCCTGTTATTGAAGCGGTAATAACATCTACATAAAATAAAAATAGTTTATAGATAGACAGACATTTCATCCTCCGCACTCGGGATTCAGAGAAATCTTTACGACTTATAAAAAATTTAAACGGACGAGCTCTACATAATGATTAGAAGATTTTTATTACATAATCGACTTAAATTTATAAAGACTTTTATATTGTTTAATCGCAAATTATAAATAAAAATAAAATATTGTCTGTACAAAGCTACCTATGACTACTATAACTACTTATATTTTTTTATTTACTTATTAACTTCCACGAAGGAAATCCAACGATAGCTTGAATTGTAAATTATTACAATTATTTATAGTAACTTAAAACAAAAACTATCATTCATTCTCATTCATCAATCTCGGCGTGAATGTAATGGTCTCTTAAACAATCATTAGAATGCTTCTTCGCTTCCTCTTCCTGCATCTCGTCTTGGCTGAATAACAAACGGACCGGCCGTTGCCTTTCAACCGAACGGAACGATTGCCTCCATATTTGTATTACACGAAGAAAGTTGTATTTAATATTAAAATCAAATTAAAACCATTAATTGGTCTATTGTTCTCGTGGTTCTTGTATAATAAGATTTTTAATATTTAAAATGTACATTTATAATTAAGTAAGTAAGTTTTATACATAAATAATAAATATTTTTGTTATAGAAAATCATTAGGATTTGAGGAAGTATTTCAAATTTTATATTGTCTTTTAGATTAAGCTGCAAGATTAATTCGTAGATTATCCGTCTCCACAGTGAGAAACTAAACTTACTTATTACAACGAATCTTCCAATCGAATAAACTGAATTAAAAATTAATAATAAACTACAAAACCTTTTAATTTTTTTTATCTCAAAGAAAACAACGCGATATTTTATTGAAAACTGAAAAAACTTTTTTCACCGGTTTTTACATACATTCAGATTTTTTAAGGAAAAGGTTTTAAACTTCTAATAATATAACTATATTATATATTAAAATTTAGTTAGGATGAAAATATTACATGTATTTAAAAGAATAATATACCTTTTGTTTTCTACAAGGTCTTTTGAGACTAACTTCCAGTTTCATGTTTTAATTGTTTCAAATTAAACTTACATATTTAAATTATTATTATTTTCTATAATTAACTATATTGTGTTAATCCAAACAATAAATTAAATCGATGTCGTTGTTTTTTTTTATTATGGAAAAAAAATTTTAGTTGTGATTTATTTATTCTTCTCCTGGACTTGGAAGACATTTATTTTATATATATGAAGGGTATGTTTATTATAAAATTTATTGCGCGCAAAAAGAAAACACAAAACTTGTTAGATTTCTAAATATTGAAAGATTTATGTTACAGTAATAACGAGTAAATCATTACTTTAATTAAATCTCTGTAATAAAACAAAATTAAAACTCACCGCAACGTCTTATACTAATTTAAGAAAATCCCCATCGATGTCCACTTTTATATTTAAAAAAAAGACACAATTTATAAACAAAACATTACAAACTTCTCATTCATAGATTGTTTCTGAACATTTTTCCGCGTCTTCGTATACGCGGTAACGTCTTTCTAGCCACGCGTTGTTATTTGAACTGAATGCGTCTGAATTCTGATGCTTGGCCTTGCGCTACCAATAATTTTAACGGGATCTGCTAGCGTCAGATTAGCTGATTACCTGATTACTAGTATCTAGGAAATACTGTATCTTCAATTTTTATTTTATGCACACAAAGAATAGAGATGATATTTTTTTTCCATTTTCAATAGAAAACTAAACCATTTCATTCCATTTTTGATATCTAGAAAATAGTAAGTGGAACAAGCAGGCTTCTAGCGTCATATAGTTATTATGTTGACTCTAATTTTAAACTATTATTACTGTAAAATTTTTTCAAAATCAGTCGTTTTTAATGCGATAAATATCTTTAAAAATATATATTTTATAAAGTGTCATATTAATACTATATAGAAATTTCACTACTAATCTATTTTAAATGTTTAATATTTCATACATTTTGTGTTTCAAATAAAACATAAATAACTGTATAAAAAATGTTTTATATTACGTGGTTAAGGTAAACATAACAACTAAGCTTAAATAAAATTTTATTTTTAACATTTAATTTATAATAATTAAGTTGAAAAATATATATTTTTTGTATTTTTCTACTAAAGATTTAACAAATTTTTTTAGTAGTTTACCCTGACTTTTGCTACCAAACCCATTTTTAAAGTAAAATAAGAGGTACCTAATTTTTTGTAATTACAAATCCTTAAATCCTTTTAATAAATAACAATAAATAAATTTAAAAAATAAAGCTCTAATATAATACCCACACCAAATTTCAGTCTAAAAATTACAAACAATACAATTCTTTACAAAAAAAAGTCATGCTCCTTATAATAAAAAACATTAATGAAACAAAAAATAATATTGCATTCCAATATCATTTTTTTTTTACGTAAAATTATTGAGTACATGGCTTCATTTGTTTTTTAGAAACAATATATTATATTAAATAACCTAACTAAATAAACATTACAATGCAAGCATATATAATCCTAATAACATGGATTGTAGAAATACAATTTAATGTATATCATTTTATTATTTGTCTCATAAAAATTACAATATTATTATTAAAATACCTAGTATTTGATCTTACATGATAACCAAATATACTTTTAAATATACAAACTATCTTTTTGGGAATCATACCATAAATAACAAAAGAGTTTTTAAATATAATTTTGACCTGAGAGACACACACTATCGCCTTATATATTAATTATGTTTCTTCAATGTTTGGGTTTTCTGAGAAAAGCTGGTGATCATTGTATGTGCGAAGATACTTTTTAGTGAAGATGTAAAGTATAAGGCCCCATTTAAACATCATAAATGACCAAATCATCCGAATAATGAAACTAGTTTGAATTGGAAGTACATCTGAAGAAAAACATATTGTTTATTTTTATTATATATATTTACTAGAATGTTCATACACATTAAATCAATTGTAATTTGACTGACTAGTTTAGAACCTATTGAGGGTCCTTGATCATAGGGAGCATGTTCTCGTCAGACAAATTCAATTTTAATTCATGTGAGTAGAGTCTAGTAACTCATATCTAATAATAATCTTGGATGACAAAAATTTAAATAGAAAAATAAATGGTCTTAAGAAAAATATTATGACTGCTTACCAGCTTTGTAATAAATTTCCAGGAATATATAAAACAAAGTAAGTGCTGCACCAGACACAAAGCCAACTATGCCAAAATCACCAATGTACTGGAGTGCTTTTCTAGAAAAGTTAACATGTAGACTTTTCCTTAAGTAGTGACAATGAATCATAAGAGTGAGTGAGGCGTGTATACCTAAAATTAAGAAAACAATGTTATAAACAAGGATATCTATATGTTATTTACTTTATAGTCACGAGTTCGACAAGCTCGTGTTAAATCGAATATACACTAATGATATAATTAAACTTGAACTTGTGAATGTCAATACTTACCGGATAATAACGCCCACATTCCGGCTTCTATGTTTGCATAAACGATGCAAAAACATATAAATGCCAACAATCCTAAAAATGCTCCAAGAGCGCTTAGCGCTATGTGAAATTTAATATGCGACATTTCACTAAACGATTATGGTCTAATAGCACGTTTTATATATGTACAGTTGCAAAAATAAATAACTTGTAAGCTAAACAAAAATCAAAACAGATTATTTTAACTTATTATTGTTTTTCAAGTGTTGACAAATCAGTTATCACCATAGACATTGCGTAGTTCTGTCAGTGATGACAGATCTGTGACTTAAGACAATTGAAAACTGCTTCATTCACTGCTCTATTTATTTTATAATGCACAAAGACAATTTTTTTATTTTTAAAATACAATTTAAAATATTATCAACTTATTTTCACAATGTTTTCTAAGATTTACAAGAGTACTATACATTTCAATAAAACTATTTTACGGATATAACACGCGTTTATTTTTACATTATTCTAATTTAAATCCGACTTTCGAATGCTTTGCAGAAAACGTGTTTGCGGTAAGAAGAGATGTTGGTGTGGTGTCTGTCAGTCCGTCAGTATATTCGTCGACTACCTCCAACGGTTCCTGAGTTAACGGGCATATAGTTCACACAAAACACTTACTGTGTCTGTGGGTCTGGCAGTATGTTCCACGGCGTACCATAGTATGTTCACAGTATGTATGTGGGATTTAATACTTCTCGTGATAGGATCCCAGGTGTTTGATAGATTTCAACCATCTTCTCTCTTAAAATTAGGATGTTTTTTAATTACAATGCCTCGCGACTCATTCTTGAAACATATCTGTCTTCACGAGCGAGCATCTTTGGTTCATGGAATGGGAGAAAGTGGCTGGGCTCATCTATTGTGTTCACGAGGGTTCGATTAAAATTGTTTCGAGTCTGGGTCTTCTTTGTATCCGTTATTTCTGTTTTTAAAGTCTTCAACACAAAAATTACTTCACTTGTGCGGATTTTTTTTTTTATTTTTTAGTTTTTTATAAAATGGATATAAAAATAAACATAACAATCCATCTTGAATAAATTTTCATGCTTAGTAACTTGTAATGATGGGACATGATAATTGTATTAAATAAGATAGCATAGATAAACACTCACTTGTAAAGAAGTTTCCTTAACTATTAAAACTATTCATTTGTTTTTGTATATTTGTTACCACCACAACAATTACTATGTAAATGTTTTGTCTCAAAGAACAAAAAAAAAGGTTAAAGATATGATCAACTTTTATTTAAAAATATGAATTAAATTCAATTTAAACAATTTATAGCTTTAATATTGCTTTATAACTAGCATTAAATAGTCTTATTAATGTTTTACAATAAAAAATAAATAACTTGAAATATACAGTAATAAATTTGACATAAAATTTAGAGAAAATATCAAAAACAGGTTTGAACACATTATATTCTGGAAATTGTGTTGAAATTTTTTCATAACTTCAAAATCAATTTTGAGATTATATTTTTGTTTTATATTATCAACTAAATATATACTAATTCATGACAGACTTAAGAATATGTCAACAATACAGAAAATAGTAGTAAAGTTATCAACAATATTGTGCAAAGATTACATTTGTAAAATAAACATTGTAATAACATAAAACTAAGCTTTAAGAAGTTTCAAATAATTAGGTCGTATTTTGCTTAAGGCTTCATCATCTAACTCAGATCTTTTGTGTATTCTCAAGTGGCTCTTCATGTTTCCTCTTTGAGCATATCCTTTTCCGCAAATAGGGCATTTAAATGGAGTTTCCCCAGTATGAAGACGCATGTGCTCTTTTAAATACTCTTCATGGAAGAAACTTGTACCGCAGACTGTACAGACAGCTGGTCTGTAACCTTAAATACAACAATGTTTAATAATCAAGAGATCATATAGATTTGTTAATCTTATCACATTAAATTTTAATAACCATTTATAAAATTACCTGTATGAGCAGATCTCTCATGAACCACAACTGATTTTGAACACTTATAACTTTTATTACAAAATTGACATTTAAATTGCTTTTCAGGTTTCAAATGCTTCTCATGTACATTTTTATGATGATTGCTTAATTCTCCTCTAAATGAAAAACCTTTACCACATATTGCACACACAAAATTTCTCTCTCTCTCATGTTTTCTTTTAATATGTCTCTTTAAATCGTAACTGCTACCAAACATTTTTAAACAATGTTTGCATTGAGAGTGTTTGCCGTTATGAGTTCTTTTTTTATGAACAGTTAACTGTTCATGAGATTTGAAGACTTCACCACAAAGATCACAAAGTTTTGCAGGATTTGGAGTCTTTTGTATGGGTTTGGGTATTTTTATACTCTTTCCAGATTTGGGTGCTATTTGTTTTGGTTTTGGAATTTTAATTACTTTTGATGATAGACTGAAAATAATAATTTTAACTTATATTCCAATATATATTTTTTGTTCTATACCTCATTGAGTAGATGGACTAAGAATATTAAATAATATTGAAAAAGAAGTAGCTAAATAATTCTGGAGTACGTCAACAGTAAAAATATTACCACCATTCACTTCCATTCCATGAAAATTCACCTTCTAAAATAGATGTTGCAATTTTTTTAGGTACATCTAAGGATCTCTTTGCAGAGTGTAACCTCTTTATTGGTTCTGTTTTTATTAACATACTTTTCTGTAATGTTTTAAGGCATTCCTTTTGATTTGAATCACCTTTACTATCAATTGGTTCTATTTCTTCTTTAATATTTATAATTGGAACTTCTTTCTCTTTATCCAACTGATAATTGCAACTTACATGGTTGTGTTCTTCTTTAGCTATTTCTAAACTTTTTTCTAGTAGTTTAGAAGTACTCTCTTTATATTTATTAATAAAATCCCACAATTTATCTAATAAACTATTACATGCTTCACATATATACCTTGGGTAACCTTCTTGATCTTCTATCTAAAAATATTAATGTACTTTATTCTAAATTAATTATTCCACTACATATTTATTTAAAACTATTTAAGCATCTAAAGTGTATATAGGTGTTGGGAATGCATGGTATAGGTTCCAGACCCAAGGTCCTGCTTTCAATACTTTTAATGGAGTAACTCTAAAGACTAACCTTTTCTTTCAAACAAATAGACAGTTTATACTGTATAGTTACGCCGGTTTCATTATCAAAAATAGGTAAATGCGCTGTGTTTTCAAGACAAATTCTACACAAGTTTATTGACATTATAGTTTATTATTTGATATTGTTTTCAAATGCTAATACCGGTCTTTACCTTCGTGGGAGAGCTACATTTCGGTAAATAAAATATTTATGGTTTTGTTAAGTTAAAGGCATTGTTATTGTTCGTATGTAAATAAAATAAAAATATTAATCATTTATAACTTATGTCACGTTTTCACATTTTCTTTGTGTTGACAACAAAAAATGACATGAGACATGTGTCTACAGCAAATTCTAATATCAACTGTCAAATTGTGTCTCTAATGCTTATAGATAAAACAGGGCGTATATTGGAACGTGCAACTTACAATATTTTATCACATAAAGTAATATAATATTTCTTTAAGGATGTGTATATTATATTTTTATATAAATCTTGGTACCAGAATAACAACAAGTGTTATTAAATATACTTTTAAAATTAAAAAAATTTCATGAGTATACTATTTTAATCTTGGATATTTTACTCACATGTAATGATTTTTGCGTCGAGATCACAAGACTAACCATAGATACTTTTTATCACTTAACTTGTCTCCTGTCATCAGGTGATCGGAATTGGGGCTGAAAAATCGGAATAGGGATATTACCAATATTTACCTAAAGCAATATGTCTGGAAAGGAAAAATTGGCGATTTTCCCTTCTCGGGGGTAAGTAATAAATGATGTAACATTTTTTAAAAAGTAGTTTTTATGTATAATAAATTTTTATCTTAATTTTTTCTTTCAGAGCTCAGATGTTAATAAAAGCCCGTTTGGCTGGAGCACAGAAAGGGCATGGCCTCCTAAAAAAGAAAGCAGATGCTTTACAAGTCAGGTTCCGTTTGATCCTCAGCAAAATCATTGAGGTGAGGTCCATATTTTGACTAACCAAAAGTCTTACATTATTATTTTTCTCCAATAGATAGATACATAAAAGTTTTTCTGACAAAACAAAAAAATAAATTTTTTCATGTGTGAATACTTGAGACCCAAAGTTTTCAAATATATATTTAAGCTTGTATATCAGATAAACATACAGAAGTCATTATTATTTGTAAACATTTTTGTTTCTTATGAGTTTTAATTTTGTAGTCAATATAGCATAACAGTCCAATATCAAGTAATAATGTACTTATATAAACCAATAGTTAACAAAGAACTTTAATATTTTTAGACAAAAACCCTTATGGGTGAGGTGATGAAGGAGGCTGCATTTTCTCTGGCAGAAGCTAAGTTTGCTACAGGAGAGTTTAACCAAGTGGTGCTTCAAAACGTTACCAAAGCACAGATTAAGATTCGTTCCAAGAAAGACAATGTTGCTGGTATGTTTTGGATATTTATTTATAACTTTGTTTTCTCTGTGCTCTTTATTTTGCAACAGTTGATGGATTCAATTCATTAATTGTTAAATGGCAGCAGTAGGGATTAACTTGAACTTTTAGATAATTTTCATTTTATAATGATAAAATCTTCGATTAAAATAAATCAAATGTTCAAGCTATTATAAAATACTAACTACTATGAAGTACTAACTAAACTAATAAATTTAGTTACTGTGCAATCTCCAAGAATGTAGCAGTTGTGAACACTTCTAGTCAAAGGAAGAAAACAATGTATAAAAATATATAACAAATAAATAAATAAAGGATGCAAAAATAGAGCTCTAAATAGAAATTACACAAAAAGTGTAGAAAGTAGTTTTAAGTTTCAATAAAAGAACTTCTTTTAACTTCTAGGTGTATCTCTTCCAATCTTTGAGTCCTATCAAGATGGTTCAGACACATATGAGTTAGCTGGTTTAGCCCGTGGAGGACAACAGCTGTCCAAGCTTAAGAAGAACTTCCAAAGTGCTGTCAAGCTGTTAGTTGAGCTGGCCTCCCTGCAGACCTCTTTTGTTACTCTTGATGAGGTTATTAAGATAACTAATCGTCGTGTTAATGCTATTGAGCACGGTACGTCTTGATAATTGTCACAATCTAAGATTCAAACTAATATGGCTTTTTAAATTATGATCTTTTAATTTCAAACTTAATTTCTTTAAAGGTTAAACATATATTTGTTTAAATTGGAGTAGAGTATTTTTTTGTTGCTTTTAACATAATTCATATCATGTTCTATTTATTATTTTACGTTTTGAATACAAATAAAAAAATATTAAATTTAAATATTTTTTTAAATTTAAATATTTTTTCAAAACGTAATATAAAACTGTAATATTTATTCAATAATTACTTTCACAGTAATCATTCCCCGATTGGAGCGCACATTGGCCTACATCATCTCTGAGCTAGATGAGCTGGAGCGTGAAGAGTTCTATCGTCTGAAGAAGATCCAGGACAAGAAGAAGATTATCAGGGATAAGGCCGAGGCGGTTTGTATTATTATGTTCATACTTTTATTTTTGGTTACACCTATTTTTAAGTAAATTAAAAATGGTAAATTTTATAAGTAAAATGAAATCGGTGGCATATATTTTGATCTTGTTTTTATCTAGCTTAATTTGAATTGTACTTCTTCGACTTAGTGTAGAGATTCTTCAATAAAAAAGTGCAGATTGAATACTATTATAAATACTAAAAAGAAATAAAACAATATATAACAAACCAACAGAAAAAAGCGGCAATGCTGGCAACCTACAGGGAACAAGACACACGCGATAGTGTCGCCAACTTGTTGGACGAAGGAGATGAAGATTTGCTGTTCTAAACTCCTTCAATGTTAGTAGTGCAGTCGAATCGGAGCCAATATTTGATCCAATATCAACCAATAGATATTTATAGTTTGTGGATCATATTAAATACACTCCGTACAAGAGATTTCATTATAAAGAATTTGACCCAATATATGGCGTCTTATTTTTGAAAGACCGATTTGACTGCTTAAAGTTTATTGATATTACGGTGTTCAGAAGTGTACATACGTAAGTATATTGTTGTTACTCGCTTGAAATTATATCTTATTGCCTTGTGTTATGATTCAGTATTCAATGTCAAGTAACATTGTCATAATGTGTAAGCATTCCAGCAGTTTTATCAATAACCTGGCTCTATTAATATAAACGACTCAAGACATATTATTTATTATATAATTAAAACAAATAAATCTGTATCACGTATATTTTGAGAGTGGTCTCCAGGTTGAAGCTTCTTTCTGTAGGCTCGTGTCAATATAAGTACATCCGTAATGGTATTGTTTTTGAATTGTTATTTGATAGAACGGTTTATTTTAAGTAATCATGTAAATACAAGTTGGTGAAACATTAAATATTATTGATGGAGAACTTTGTTTTATTTATAATCTTCATATCTTTATATATCATATAATCAATATTCTTTGGCGAATTAAACTTCTTTATGAATTAACTTATTGGAGGTTCTATATTTTTTAGTTTTCGAAGATGATAGTATATTCATATACTCTGATAGGTGGCGCTTTTATATAATATATATACGAAATCTGTTCGTATAGATACAGATCTAAGGACACCTACATTAAGTTGTATTGCAGCTAATATTTGATTGTTGTCTTAATATTTATAAAGATTCACTGGCTTGTGCATCTCGATTTTAATTTAGATTTTATAGTAAAAAACTATAGACTTTATTTATTAGTTTTAATTTCTTTTGTACTGTTGCGTGCAGTGCTTTCATAGCCCTTAGCTATGGTTAATGAACCAATAAAGATAATAAGAAATCTGTATTTTATGTTCTTCGTCAATATGTTAGTCTATTTGCTAAACGGCCGTGAAATAACAAGTCATATATTTTTTACTGAATATAGCATTTATAGATGTACCTACTGCAGGGTTGAGGAGCTCTGCAAGAGATCTAATCTCCGCTGTTGTGAAAACTTATCAAACTCAAAATCTGTAAATTAAATTAGAAGTAATAAACGAATAAACAGACGAACTAAATGAATGACTTTACATTAAAACTATTTTTAGTGACTCATAATATCTGTGACAATCATTATGTGAATTATTTTATACTTTATTTTTCCAAACATTCTTAAATGTTAAGGGATCTAAACCCACATTTACTGGGTAATTATGCGAAGAATGTAGAACTAAACATATATAAAACAACTTTTATTAAAAAATACATTTTGGGTTTCGTCATCACAATTCTAAGATGTTTGACCCAAAAAATATTTGTTACCGCGTCTAGTGAGGAGCCCGAACTCGACGGCCCGCCTCAGGACGGTGCTAATAGATTTCCCTGTCCTTTGCGGATCGTGAACAACTCTGTAGTGCTGTTTTAAAAAGTTGATAACTTTTCTCGAGGTAAGTCCATCCTTAGCAGGCATTTTATGGAAGGCCCAAAGAACTATTGCCGCTGGGACGGATTTTCGTAAGCCATATTTAATTTTTTTGTAATTTAATTTTTCTCTAAAAGAATATCCCGAGTAACAAGATGAACACATACTTATAGACGTTTTTGAGCCCGTGACTTTCATTATTAATATTATTACAGATAATTTAAAAGATGCGGAAATGAATACGTTTTGCGTTTTTTTTATGATTTTATGTAGACTACAAATAACTAGTGACTAAAAGACATGACAATATAATGACATCAACGAATGTCTAAATGTAATCAATATATAAACACTCATTTTACAATTTTGCAAATATTAAGTATTTAAAGTTATTAAGGATACTTTCAAAGACAAGAGCAAAATAAACTATGATACATAAATCATAATTAAACCACATTTTCCTAAGAACTTTTAAGTACCTACTTAAATAAAAATAATTTACATTTATTTCAGTATATCAGTAAAGCACAAATTGCTCATTTGAAATGTAGGCAACCAATTTAGTAGTTAACTAACTTCAGTCGAGCGGTAGCCCAACCAGTTGCCCGACCAGTCTATATTGAAGTAAGAACAGTATCCGGTAACCGGAGGGTGAATTATTGCGACTTCATTTACTATGACGCGTATTTCACGATGAATGTGGAACAAGCTTTTGTGCCTCTTATGGATGTGGAAGGAATCTACTTGTTTTAGCTTCATTTGTTGGATTTTCTATAAATATGTTTTAATACTTTCAAAATGATATATATATATATATATATAGACTGCGCATTGTAGTGTTATGATTTAAATTACTTAATACGCTTACATATTTAAGACAGTTATTAAAACAACAACAAAAAAACACAAACAAGCATTTATTAAAACATTAGGATTTTAAGGTATTTGTGTTTAGGAAAACTTTGATTATTTTTGTAAGTATAATTATATTAAGTCTATTAGGTAATGTAAATTTCTTTGTTTGTTAATCCCTGTATCTCTTCAATGTGAAGGGATGGTTGATCCGTGAGGAGTGCAGTCTGTCATCAGGATACCTTTGCATTCAGTACGTTCTCAGTAAAATTATATTTACTAATACATTAAAGTTATATCTGTATTAGGTATGTTTAAAATATTCATTGCTTTTAGCGCAAAGGTCAGATCGACGAAACGTGTTTTAAAAACCAGACGAGCGATAAATTAAAAAATACATGAGTTGTTCTTTAGATTTGTATAAATGATATTTTTGTTTCAACGATTTAATCCTAGAGGTTTTAGTTGACTATAAAAGTACCACTATAAATTGAGCCCGCTTTATAGATACCTCTAAATGGTAAGAGAGCTCAGCCCGAAACGAATCTCGTAGATAGGTTACTACGACGAAGAACTTTACATTATTTAAGCCCTACATGACGATATTCTGAAAGAACATCACATGTCTTGAAACAGTTTTTACGTTACACACGTACAAATATACAAATATGATTTTGGCTTCTATTGACGATATAAGGTCGGTACATGATATATTTTATAAATATATATTTTAAATATGAAACCTTTTTTTTATATCTATTTATTTCTATGAAATTTGAATTTTTCAATGTTTTAGATTTATTAACTACTAGTTGTGCCCGCGACGTCGCTCGCGAGTCGTATTGGTTTCACGTCCGTAAACAGTTGACAAAACATTTTGTGATTGTTTTATTAAAACAGCTTTTCTTATAAATTCTTTATTATGTTGAACTTTTTTTAAGAGGCGGAACTCGTACTAATTTTAATGAATTTTTAATTTACAACTACAATTACAATATAGTAATTTCTTACCGATAGCATATGCTATAAGTCTTTGAATCTAAAATTTCTAAGATATAGTGCGGGTGAAGTCATCTCATAAATTCTGGTGTGCCAACTAACTTTAGGCATCAAAACTAATTTATAAAACGAATTTATAAGAAGAACAAATATCATAATGCGTGTCTAAATAGGAAGGCATTACGATATTTTTAAGATATCTTAATAGAACTAAGTGGTAGTAATGGTATTGTGTGTTTTATGTTAGTGAAAATTATCCTTAATATGCGAGGACATTCAGACACAACAAAATTAATCAAAATCCGTCGCGTAGGTTTTGCGTGATTCGTGCACCAACACACAGACAGACGGACACAATGTACTAATATTGGTATCTAAATAAATTAGTTATGAGGGTGTACTCCATTAAAAGTTTAAAAATATATTCACCGCCTGCACATTGAATATATTTTTAAACTTTTATTTACAATTTTACTATATAAACATACAAACACACATTAAAGATTAGTGGAATGAAAAATAATAACATATTTATTAAAACTTATTTTATCATAAATGAAGTGGTCAAATGTTTCACGATGTCAAACAGAAGGGCTGGAAATAAACTCTCTGCAGCACTAAACGTTTGTTTGTTCGTCAATGACGTACAAATATACACAAATTACTATTAAAATTATATCTAATTGTATCACTGTGAAATATTAATAGTGTGTTCTAACCAATTATTATGACATGTTGACGTGCTTTGTCGTTTAGGGAGAGGTGATAGGATAGCTAATAATTAACTTATTAGGTTTCGATTTAAATCAGAATAATAATAATTTGAGTTCAATTATTAAAGAAAACAGACGAGAACGTAATATCTGATCTTTATAATTATACTATAATCATAGAAACTATCGGAGTTTAATCAGATAGTTTCGAACCCATTCCCGTCAGTAAAAACGAATATTTACACGAGTACAGTCAAATAATTATATATAACAGTAATCATGGATCTTAAAGTTTATACAAAATAAAGAAAACATTTAAAAGCTGATCATGTTCACAAACTCAATGATAAAAAGTACTCTTGCTAAACGTTAAAAATAAAAAAAATCAACATCTAAAATGCATTAACAAAATGAAATAGTATTAGTTAGTTACCCAGTTAGTTAGAACTTAGTTTCATGTTCTGACGAATACAAACACACAGTCAGGAAGGATCGCAGTGTTACGATATTATACAATAAAATTAAATGAAGTATTTAACAAATATTTCACTGTCCAACTATTACAAGTTAACTATAGGTTATCTAATATGTTTTTTAATCTATCTACATCTAAGATGATATCTCTGAGACATGTAGGTAATTAAAATAACCCCCATACGTAATATTACAAATTATAAGAACATTAATCAAACGTATTTGGTCTTGAAATTTTCGGTGATGATAAAATTTATTTATTTTAGTCTATTAAATATTAAAATGATTACAACTTAATATAATTAAGGGGTGTATAAATAAGGGGGAGTATATAAAATAGTAATCATGGCTCATGAAAGTTTAAATACAGAAGCTGTACTTTATATTTCCACACTTGAGACACAGCTTTGACTTTGTAAAACAAAACATCAACAACATGTTAAAAACAAACCTAAACGGTAATCTGATTATTAAATCATTTGTACAAGAACTTGTCATAATTTCTTAAAAGATACCAAAGAAGAGTGTTTTAGTAGTTTTATTAAGTCATTACTTATTTTAGTCGGTATTTTTTAAGATTAGTGTAGAAGTGGCGGTCCTTGTTGTTTGTAAACATCGATCGATATGGCGGCACTTCCACGGCGAGAAGTATTCTAAGATCATGCCTTAGAAAACTATATTTTAAGTCTTTGGCAGATTCTATTATACTTCTAAAAATTGACTTTAATTAGATGGCAATATATAAAAATTGTATAGGTATTAATTAAAATAAATCAAGTAATAATACCAAAAATGTAAAAAAAATTAAATGAACCCACGTAGGTATTTAATACAAATAATAAATATTACAGATGGAATAGTTCTAATATTTTATTGTAATGCTAGAAGCGAATATTCAATAAGGTTTTCTAAGTTGTTTCAGTTTAAGAACAAGTTATCGTAAGAGTTATTTTTAAAACCTTACACACTGAATAAATCACAATCATAAATCATTCGTTAAGTTGCATTAAAATACTATTTTAGTAATGTTCGTTGGTGACGTCGCTTAACTGTATATTAATTATTGACAAATATTTAAAATAATATATATTTTTCAGGTTTAACAATAGATAATATAAAATAGATTGTAATTTAAGTCTTTTAATTCTATTTGTATTAATATGATTTTAAAAGTATTTTTATAATCAGCAAAATAAAAGCAATTACAAATAGAATGAAGAAATATACATCAGTCACATATGAAAATTGTCGATAGAAATATTGCATGAAAATTCTGTACTAATCCGCTTTATATCTTGGTAGAGGAAAAGGGGGGTGGGGGGAGGGCAGGCTTCGAGTGTTGTTCCCTGTAAACGTCACCAGCGATCATCGTTTCAAAAGTACGTATAAGCATAGACCGCAGGCAAATATTGTAAAATTGAAATCGGTTTTTAGGGATTATTTTTAGTATATTTTATTATTAATTTTAGTGTCTTTGGTTGTATAATAAATGTGTGATCGATGACAGCGACACGACACCGAGTTCATATCGAGTATTCACAGAGCGACGGAATCCAAAGTGCCTTTTGATTTTAAAGGGTTTTTAAAAACATTTTATTTCACTTGGTTTTTTATTTGTATTGTATATTTTATATTTTAGTTGTGAATTACTTGTTGAGTTCATGATTCCCCAACAAATTTTAATGTAAAGAAAAAACTATTACATAGTTCAAATAACTCGGACAACATCTTAATAATTCTTAACCTATATGTGGAAAAAAAAAGTACATTCATATATGTATACTTATTAGATGAAGTCTGACTGCAACAACACCCATCAGACATCGGAATTCACTTCCAGCTGTTTAGCTCTTAATTAATGTACTTAACGTGCTGCAATTAGATTACTTCATGACTATGACGTCATTATTCGCAAAATCGACAATTAGGTATGGTTTATTTACAAAATTCAAAAATATTATTGTATCTCATGTTTTGATGTGTGTGTGTGTGTGTGCCACGTCTTAAAATTTTTAAACAATACATTTTCAATTCCAAACAAGACTAAAAAACAAAAGCTCTCTCAGATCATCAAAATATGTCTGTCGCATAATACATAATATAAAAATTATAGAATCATTTTTAGAATTTTTCTCGATATCAAAGACATGCTTGAGTTTAACAAGATCAATCACGTTCAAAAAAAACAATTTCACTTAAGTTAATTTTAATTTATTTACATACTATATAATAATAGTATGTATATAGCGACACTATAGCTATATATATACATTTCGAAATACTCTTTATTACTTTCTATAATCCGAACATATGAAGTATATCATTTTCTATTTACATGAATATAACACTAAATCAATTAATGTCATTTCCCCGGAGTACTCCTGGCCTTCCGTCAAGGTCAAATTGACGAAGGTACAATATACGTATTAGATTATTTATTAACTAACCACATACTATGTTTTGATTTCAAGTTTATATTATGGTTATAAGAATATGGTTCAATCTAGTTTGGAATATCTACATAAATACTTAGTTTATATGATTGGCTTCAAAGTATAACGATACCTTTTAAAGAGTTTTACTTATATAAGGAAATAGCTCGGCCCCACGATTTCACTCTTATAATCCTTCTGATTTATACACACTTCTACACTTCCTCATGAATCAGATTGTGTTTGTCAGAAAGAGTTTTTCAAATTCATTCCGTAGTTTTGAAGATTAGCGCGTTCAAAGAAACAAGCTTTCCGTTTTTTTATATGAGTATATAATAGTATATCACTGAAAATTCAATATCGTGTGATGATTCAAATATGTTTTTAACAACAAGTCATTGTTTATACTTCAATCAGTTCCTATTAATGTAAAACAAATCAAAACATACTGTTTTATGAGCAATTTAGTTAATAGTCAGGTGTCTTCAGTGACCTGTGAAGGGGGCGGGGAGGGGGCCGGGGAGGGGGGCGCACCCTCCCCTAGCACCATTGACGTTCCTTACATTTTTCAAACGCGATTATAAAAACACAAATAAATTATACAATTAAAATGAATAAAGATTGCTTTGCAATTAGTTATGTAAAGTGTTTTTAGAATTTATTTCAGATATTCATTATTTAAAATAATTTTATAGATAGCAACGCGTTAAATTAACTCACATAATAGTAGGACAAACTCCGATCAGTAAGTTTTATACATGTTTTAAAGCTTGGATCTCGTGTTTCAAGAAGTCGTCTCACTACATGTCATTGTTCCAGAGAACAAAAGCTACTCGGTGGTGTCGCTCGCTGTAGAAGACGCAACACGTTTAAATACGTTTTTCGCTTTAGGTTTTAAATTTGATCTCGAGTGGGTATATTCCTTTGTTTCTTTGTTTCTATATTTTTCCAATTCTCGTTTAGAAACAAAAAGAAAAGATAACTTCTTAGACTATACTCACATGTCAGTAAAACCAGAAATAATAACAATAATTATGAGTTATCGAGTTGTCTTGTATTAAATACATTCTGTTAAACACTTCGATCCATCTCTCCCCCTGAGCAGAATACGTACGAGATACTATCGTTACTGTAACAGGGGTGTGGAGCTCGAAGCGGGGGATCGCGAGTGACTTTTTTCCATAATTTAATGTTATCTTAGTACTCTTTATTGTTACTTATTAATTTGTTTGAGAACGATTTAAAAGTAATAAGAATTTAAGCAGGTTGTGAAGTAAATTTGCGATGTCTGAACAATATTATATTCTATTCAATACTTCATTTAAGGTAAGTTATCGTGATTTGGTCGACTGGTTGTCGAAGCAGTTGCACGATTTGTAACTATTTCAGTTTTACGAACGAAAGCTTGGTGTGCTTTATTTGAAAGTTTTACGATTTTTCTGGTTTATATGCTTGTGTTACCTGATGAGTTGCTCATTGATTTGGTGGAGTCATCTACAGTCTGTTCCTTTAAGGATAGGCCAACTGAGAATCGTTCCAGCGGTGTGGGCGTCCCGGGAGAGAAATTCCGACCCAGTATAACAACATTTTTTTGCCATTTGCCTGCAGCAATCAAACATTACAAATCTTTAAAAAAATATACTCTTTTTTTAAAGAAAATCAGGAAATCGCTAATGTTAATTGTTAGTTTTTATTTAGAACATTAAATATTTCCTAACAAAATATTTTTAAAATTATATACATTGTTTTGTAACTATTGAGGCCAATTTTGTTACGATGTTGTTTCAAAAAAATAATACAACCAAACTCACTAATCTGAACTGAAATGAATTGAAATAATATAAAGTATTTCATAAGTTCTGTTCAAATAAACCTAGCGTAAATTTTATATTTATTTTTGATAAATTTAACTTATATTTTTTTCGTATTGATTCTTCAACTTATTTAAACCTTGTATGACAAACATTCTTTTTATTTTAAAAGTAAATAAACCCACTATTTATACATATTAAAATGAATTAATAATTATTTAGTTATGTTAAACAAAATTGCAAAACACGGTACACGAAATAGACTCGTACAAATTGTTATATAGTGAAGGCAACCAATGCACCAATAACGTGCATATCTCTTATGAAATGCAGTATTTCTTGGTGTTTTGTACTCGTTAAGTCCAATGTTTATGTGCGACTATGAGAGAACACGTGCGAGAATAGACTTTTACTCCATTTCTACTGTATTAGTGTTTTGATCCTAAAACTTTCTTCATCATATTAATTATCAATTACAATTATTTTATAATATGAAATTAATATAAAATGTTTGTTATTTTGTTTTCGCCACTATTCAAGAGATGGCGCTGTAAGTATATTGAATTTGTTAAACTCTCTCAACTTCGATTTTATTTTAGACTTCAACTTTATATAAAAGATAATTAATGATATAGTTTATATTCATAATAATGAAATAATGAGACGCTGTATTATAAAGTATTCCTGTGAGTTATTTGCAAACTGAGTACAGTGTCACATACAAATATAAAATCATCTAAGTCTGAGACAGATAAAAATTGGAGTCCCATCATAAAGGCCCCGTTTTCACCTTTTTGTGGAGACGCGGAGTTTTTGAGAGGCAAAAAGACTCGTTCAACGACAGCAGTGAACCGGGAACGCCCTGTGTACTAAGGATCGATAACTACAGGAGCTAAGATTTATCTTAACAAATAACTTCATAATTCATTATAAATAATAATATTTTATACAAATGCTTTTAATCTATTTCTAATTTTAGTCTTCGCTAAAAGAGCTTAAATAATTGTCATATATTGTAATTTTAAATTAGTAAATATTGAATAATTCCAAATTATTATTACTTGTTTAGAAATGTTTTTATTAAAGCAAAAGAGAAAATAGAATGAATATAAGTAATATATTTTAGCTCAGCGCTGTCGGTGTAGGGACAGCTCTACAGACGGTCATAGACGTCTGCTCGCTTATTTCGTCCTTTTTCCTCCAAATAACGTAATAACCCAGATCACTTGTAGCCCGTCTTACATTTGTTGATAAGAACACACGAGAACAGTTTATCATTCACGCATTCGTTGTCAAAACTGAGATATATTAATAGCCATACAATATTATATCGTATGACATTTAAAATTGAGAAACTTGTAAGCTACGTAGATACGACCTTCTCTTTGATCCAAGTTCCACAGAACGTATAAAGATTGATTTGTAAGGTACTTTTTTGTTCATTCACCCGGAGAGGACGAAATATATTATATATAAATTTATTCAAGGTATATAGGTATAATAATGTATGTTTTTACGTACATTTTTGTCTGCTACGCTCCTAAGTGTGGAGTGTGCTTAAAATTATTTTTTCTTTATGTTGTAGGAAAATTGCAAAACCTTCTTAGAGTGTGCCGCGGGCTCACTAGTTACAGGGGCTTTTTATTATATCTCGTATTAGTTACACAAAAGACACGCACAATACGAATACGCTCCCTTGTTCTAAGGACAAAGTCGCGCTGTTTTACTATAGTAGCACTGCGCTATGCTATGGATTATGGACGAGCCTTAAGTAAGCTGTACAATAATGAATCCTATGTAAAGGCGGTCAGAGTTCAATATTTAACAAGACTGCTTTTAGATCCTTTCGACTCAGGTAATAATAAAATAAGCGATTACATCTTTGCGTAACCAACAATAGGCCCTACACATTTTATAATAATTATATTTTAAACGATTATGACTTTTAAATCTATTTAGTGAGGGTTTAATTTCGGGTAGTAGTATTACAGATTTGACTATAATAAGTTGTGATAGATAATTGGTGGTTTTATCGTTTATACGCCACCTACTTTAAATAATATGTATCTTTTAATTGTTTAACAATTACAAGACAAAAGAGCACAATTGGTAATGCACCAATATACTTATGGAATATATTTAATACATTTTAAATTCTTATTATATTGTCTGTTATTGAAAATAATTACAGCTAATTTGCTTCAACTTATATTACTTATTTCTAAACATATATTCTATATTGTTGTATCTGTAAATATTTAGATAATTGTTAAAGATAAGATTCAAATAGTTCAAAAACTCGTTGCTCTTTTGGTTCTAATTTTTGTTAACAGATGGCGGTATCGGTAAATAAATGTTTATAATCTGTTATTGATATTACGTTAAAATTGATTGTTACAATAATAATATACGAGTTTAAAATATAGTTATGCATGAGTTTAGTTACCAGCAATAGCTTTGTAGGTCACCGGTAGCATTTGAACCAGGGACATAGGAAGTGATATATGTTTAGTTTTATGACATACAGCACGCTATGCTCTTAATAAACTATATACAAAGTGAAGTGCATTACTATATCAGGTTCAATTTAAAATTTGTTAATGTTTTTCTAATTTAAAAGAATTATTATTTTTATTAGAAACTCTTTCTTTGTGAATATATAAAAAAATATTAATAAATTTTTCATTAGTGTAATGTTTATCGAAATCGATAACTATAATGTTGAATTTTTGATATATTTGCTAAGATATATTAAGCAATATTATATTCTATGAATAAATATTTCTTTCTTGTCACTGATAAGTATTGATACAACGACTTGATAAATACTCTATATTTAAGTTGATTTATGTAATTAAGTCAAATAATACAGAGGCCTCTTTCACCATCTCTTAAAGTAATGTTACCACAGTCTTATTTCCCTTTTTGTACCAGTTTGATTTTGTGTAGTAGTAATGTTCTACTGAAATTCCCGTGACTCGCTTTCTTTTGGAGGTGTAACTAGTTATTTACTCTTCTTTTAAGAAAAGTGAAGTTATTGTAATATTGAAACAACATTTTTTTTCACTACGGTGGTTCTACGAGTTTATAAGCCATCTTTGTTGATTGTGCCAAATATAAACTAACATTGTAAAACGGAAGTTTGTTTAAACACGATAATCCTTGAAATTACAGAAAAGATTTGAAAAATTAATTCTGACTGTGATAGACAGGTTCACGAGGAACGCTATCTTGTATTAAACGTGTATTAAACGCTCATTACATCTAAATGTATAGAATAATAATAATGAGACTACATCTTCACTTTATTGTTAATATTAAAGTAATTGTCACGTGTTAAATGCGCGGTGACATATTAAATAATCGGTTTTGGGAATTTCTGTCCGATTTCTTGTTTGTTTTTTGGTCAGATTCCGATTTGGTCAGATTTTAATAAATTTGGTGTATAGAGATAAAGAGTTGAGTGACTCAGCATCGGCTAAGGATTCCTTTGTAATAGAATACATAAATATTGTTTGTTAGTATAATATATATAGTTAGTATAATTATACTTAAAGTAGACACAGTCCGGTTTGTTAAAGTTGTACGTGGTAATAGACGGCTTCTTATTTGATCAATGGGAGGGAGAGGGGACCAAATAAAATTTTTGCCAACAACTAGATATTTATTGTATTATTCCTAGCACTTTATTCATGTTTTTTATATATTTTTTAATATGTAATGATAAGAATCTAGTTGCATAATATTTTTTCAATTATAATTGTTAATATTTAGTATATTTGGTACGTGATTTTCATCTTAATCAGTTTTCTGTCTTTAAATAGAGTTTTAAAAATACTAAAGCCCTTACGATATATAAAAAATAGTCAAGAATTTTTTTTTTTGTTATTCGTTAAAAAAATTACCTAACATAAATAACAAAAAGTTGTTTAAAACCTTATTTCAGCTTACTATGGGCGGGCTCAGTTCGTAGTTTAGACTAGACTACTAGACCATATCTTGACCTCGCCTCTGTGACGTACAGGTCATTAGAACTCTGTGAAGACTTCTGTTTTTAAGATATGTATTGATTATATATATTATCTATATTCTATAACGGTATATCCTGAAGGTCATTCACACTTAAAATACCGTTTAAAGTTAAATGTAATCATCTAATAAGTTTTATTAGATTGTTCCTAATCAAATATCTTAAAGCATAACCTCGTCGCTAGGCGCGATAATAAAATACTTGTAAGCTGTTAGTTCAGCAGACACTGATTACAAAAGACTATTAGACGCGTCGACACACGACTTTGAATGTAAGTGAAAAAAATAAAAATCTCTGGAAACGGATACGGGCCGAGTGAAGAATGCGTGGCGATAGCTATGTGAGTCATCGCATCATCGGCCACCACCGACTTGTCAGCGCCAGTGCAGAGACGACTGCGAGCAAGGGAAACTAGCACTTATTGTAATGAAATAAGCATTACGAATGTATCAACTTATATCAGGCAATGTCACGAATATTGACCACTCAACTTCGCGTCTGAGGAAATCAATATTACCTGAATGCTATGCAGTTTTGTTCTTTATGCGTATATCAATAAAGATGTCGATATTTTTACATTAATTTAGTTAAATACGTTGTCAACAATGTAACAGAAGTTTAGACTACATTCCGCTCGATATTGTTCTTGGGTTTTGAATGTTGTAAATTAAAGTTTAAGTAATCTAGTTATGACAAGTTGAAACCTTGGAAAAACAAAGAAAGTGGAACAGTTATAACATTGAATTAATTATACCAATATATAACAGGTTGCGGCAAATAATACGAACTACAGAACAGTAACTTAGTTAACGATATCATTTTAGTATTTTATTAAAAGTAAATGCTTCTATCAAACAAAATTAAGAGATGACAGAATATTGTAAATCGTTTCCACCTAAAACGTAATTTCCTTAGTAATGTATATTTCTTTTGTTGTACACAAATAAAAAATTAAAAAAAAAAAGTGTATTATTATTATTTGTGTTTCTTTTAATACAAAATGTAAGTGTCAATAAAGCTATCGCTGTCTTCCTCTATTCTGTATATAATGTCGGTATAACTGATCTATGCGCAACTTAAAAGATCAATAAGAAGTCGCTAAATACTTTAGTTTGCGTAATAAAAAGTTAGAGCGGTTTTTGAACATTAAAACGAAGGCGGACTTGAAAGTATTTAATGGTTTATGTACAAATTACAATCATTAGTTAAAACAAGATACCTTGTATAATATTTTTAATATGTTTGTAATTACTTATATATAATTATTCGGCTGTACTCATGTAAAAAACAATCGGTATTTGCCCGACTAGTCTTGGTTCCATTCGGGACTCTTAAACATGAGTCTGAGCATAGCGTAATCGCGGCGTGAACTCAACACAAGCAGAACTCCAAATAGGTTTGAAACTGATCAATGGTCACATGAGTTTCAATACTATAATATATATAGTATATTTTCCAGTATATATAATGTACATAGTAAGTATGTAGCAGCAGGTAACTGGAGCGCGATGTATGATCCTTTATGATTTGCGCTAATTGGACACTGTTTGAAAGATTTGTTGGAATTACTCCACCGGAATATATCTCTTCGTTCGCGTTTCGGGAGTTTTACTATAGAAATAATAATAATTCTAATATTAAGTAACTGAACATCTGACTTTAGAATTATTAATATTTAAGGTTATAATTTATTTAGTTTTTATAATCAGTTATATTCTTAAAAACCTTAAAAAGTTTTCACTTAAACCATATCTATTAAAATCGATAATGTTGATAGAATATAATAATACAATATAACATTGATATAACATTGTCAATACGATGTATTACTTCGTTTTTCCTAAACATCTTGTTTGAAATTTAAAGAAATTAATACGAACTATAGTAATATTAAAAAAGTTATTCACCTTCTTTCACCGGACGTGCAATAATATATTTATTAATAATTACACACATGTTTCAGTAAGTTCATGGCAGGTGTCGTGTATAAATTATTAGTTAAGGCATATTGTAATCCTATAATATTAAATAGAGCCGTAGTTTGAACTTTAATCATAATTTGTTCTCACATGTCAATGACTGTGACTATATTACTGCTTAGTCAATATTGATTATTATTTTATAAATATATTTAAAAAATATCCGGGGAGTTTCTTGTCAGTTCTTATTTTCCTGCTAAAATCTTGTATAATAACGAGGGCATCTATGCTTGTGTAAAAAAAAACGTTGACTTTGACCTGATCTAAAACATTCGAAAACACCACATTACGGTAGTATTTATGTGAGCACAGCTGGATAATTATATATAATAATAATATTCATACCTACATACTTTTTTTTTTCTCTTTTTCGAGAAAGAGAAAGAATTTACTTCTTTAAAATCAGTTACTCTAAATAAATACTTGTTTTAATATAATTTATATTATTTATAGTTTACTATATCCAATGGTCATTTTGTTTAATAAATACTACAGTGAGGTATGAGAGGTGTAGTAGCACTCGGGGGCTTCACGTCGTGTTAATCGATCGTCTGTTTCAAAGTGTTCTCGTTGCAACACTTCACGGTCAAGACGGATTAACGTTCATTAATTATATGATAATGTGTCTTTTTATTACATGTGTGTCTTGATGATGGTTCATCTCTAAAACTACTCGCAATAATATTTACACTTGTTTTTTTTAAAGTGTGAGAGTAATACTGGAGAAAAAAACTGTTTCGAAAGGAATCTGTATGGAAAAAAAAAACTGTATGGAAAGTTTCACAACCAGAAATAATGGACATAAATTACATTCAGACTCGAAATAGCAATCTGTGGATCACACTAACAACTTTTCCGTGAGGGAGTCGAATCCACGACCTTTGTTTTAAGACGCAGGGCCACAACCACTACACCAATCAGACGACAAATCGGTCTTTTACTATAAGATGCCACAGAATAGCTCCAAGGTCTTCAAGCTTAATAGAAGTAAGGTTTATATATTAGATATAAGTATTAAATATAATAAAAAAAACTAGTACTTAGGATATATGTAAATAAATTATATATTTAAATTAATAATTTAAATAATAATATGTCTCATACACCTATAATTAATGCCCTTTAGCCGCTAGACTTGTGAAAAAATAATATCTATTGTAACGCTGGGCGTGGGCGGGTCAGGGGGTGGCTTACATCAGAACATGTATGTTATATGTTACATATATTACATATTTAATCTTAATACATTTTATATGTTACTTTGTCTAGTTTCATATTGAACTAAAATTTATTTCTTATAATTGTTTTATTGAAAATATTAATATATGGTCTAATTGACATTGTTATATGGTTTTTAAAGTCGGCACATACATTGTTGTTCTACCAGTGAAGACATTTATATATTAAGCGTGGGAGGGGTTGCTAAAGGGTAGCCGGTTATAACTTATAATACTACCCTAAATCACTGAATAAACAAGGAAAGGGCATCTGATAACAATAAAGATTCTGTAGAATAAAAAAATATATTTAACAAATCATCTCGTAGTTTCTTTTACAATAATTATTAAATTTGTGAATAGAAAGAAGTCTGTTTCCCAATTCGATCCCAAATCCTTTATTATATGTTATATTTAATGGTAAGCAAAGGCGTAAGAGCGTAACAAAACAAACCGACACATATTGAATAGGTTATTATTAGCAGGTATTTTATAGAGATATCTTCTGCCTATACTCTGAAACATCCTCGCTCTAATGTTCTAGATTTAGCAACGACTAATACATATACACTTAGAAACAATTAAGATCTTATGGTTCTTATTACATACAAATTCTTATAAAAGAGAATTAATCAATATTATTTACTTATTTAATTATTAATGTTATGTTTAATTAACGTGTATTAAGCCTCAAGCACTTAGTACGAGATGGGGTTCATGACAAGCTAATTTCAACACCATGAAACTCATCTTTAATAAGATAAGAGATACTCTAACAGCCAAAATTAATAATCGATCTGAAAGCGATTAGTTTATTTTAATGCTTGTTTTTGAGTCATAAGTGTAAAAGAGATTTGTAGACTTAGAAATATAATATCAAATTATAGGTTATTAATTTCTGCGATACATAACCAAGTTAAGGAATTCGTAAGAGCTCGCGAGCACCAGTCTTTGAAAGCAGTTATACGAAAGATTAACCATTAACATTATTAGATTTAACCATCTCATATTTCTATAGTAATTAGAATTGTACCTAACAATCCATCAATCAATCAATCAATCAATTTAGGTGTCAATCAAGCAATATTTATTATTTTATTATAATTCCTTACACTTACTACGTGGAACTGAAAATAATTCTCTGAGTTCACTCAGCATTATTTTCATCTTACTCATGTATATTTTAAGGTCCACCTACTGACAAGCTATGCTAAGGTCATCGAGAATACTATTAGAGACTCCGCGATGTAGTGTTTGGGAGCGGGGAGTGGGGGGGGACTAACTTAACATTTACGTCTGTAATAACCCTTATGAGTTGTTATTATTTAATTATATGCAGGTGATATGTTCTATATGTAATGTGTTATGTGTCATGTTAACAAACACTGAATGTATACGATCAGAGAAAATGTTATAAAATCTGTATTTTACATTAGGACATCAGATATATATGGATCCCTAAACAAAGGTTAATGAACCCGATGCAGCATCGCATCTACGGGGACCACACTATACACGTAGTTGGGAAGTTGCAGTTATTACAACGATATACACATATAACATACACATATAATTATATCCTAACATAAATTACATTATGTTAACGTATTAAAACTGAAACCTATTATCTAACTTTAGATTTTAAGAACACCAAATCTAATTTAATAAAACAAATAACAAATATTGACATCTTGGCGCAGTAAATCTTAAGAAAACGTGCTTAAGTCAAATGGATACTCGTGTGTGTGTGTCGTACAAACAATCTTGATATTTTATATAAATAAACACTTACTTTAAAGGCCATCCAATCTTAGTTTCGCGCCAAAAAGCTGTAATCTGTCCACCCTACTTCTATGGGGTATCGATTATTCGCCGCGCCGCCGCACTCCCTCCTTTCACGTTCTCCAAACTTGCTAAGTATAAATAATTTCGCGCCTTATGAGCTAATTGACATTGTTTTTTTTTTATTTCATGACATTGACTTAAAAAAGACGTCCTGAATGCTTTGTTTTTAAGTTTGTTTCTTGTATGCAATAAATATTTTATAAATATATTATTTATTTTAATAAAAATAAAAAGAGAGAAATACAAACATGTGAACAGACGAGCTCTCGTAGTCTGTTTCATGCGATTGTGCAGAAGTTTCTACAAGTTTGTATATGCGTTGCTTTCCAGCTTTAATATCCTGCAGATACCGCTCCCCTCCCGAGGTACGATCTAATTCACTCGTTTTATGCTGCCTTATCCTACAGTATCATTCATAAAACATTTAATGACTCTTTACTAAACACTAGAGCTAGAGACGACAGAGGAACCTTTATAAAGGTAACCTTTGTTTACAAAATAAAAAAATATTAGTTGTCACTTTAAAAAATAACTTAAATTCCAATTTTAAAAATTCCATAGTGACTGTGACTGTTTAAGACGTATTATTTTTAAATTAAAAGATTGTTTATCTGTTTTAACAAATAACCTGTTAATTAATAATGGTATTATTACAACAATATATGTTGAATGATAGCCAAATCAATCGACATAACAAACGTATCGTGATACTGATCGTTTCGGCTTGTTTCGTCGATAAAATATTAAGCTCGCTGCAAATGGGATTTTATAATTGATTTAGGAGATATACATATCTATACTAATATTATAAAGTAGAAACTTCTCTAAACTATTGGATGGAATTGAAATATTCTTTCTAATTATGAGGTTCATGAGGAAGGCGACTTCTACTTCTTTTAATAATCTTAATAGTAAATAAAAATCTTAAGTTCACGAGTGAAGCCGCGAGTAACAGTATGTTATATGACGATGGTAGTGATTCTTAAAACCTGATATTAAATTGTATATAACTAGGGGGTAATAAAGTTTTTTTTGGTTTTATAACTGATGTTATTTTTTTTTCAGAAAGCGGTTTGTAGTTAGCCTTATCTCCTCGCTGTATTGATATGTCATTCTTGTAATCAGCACTCGTCCCTGGTATTTATAACACTCACATACAAAACATATTAAAAATATAATTCCTGCTATATTTATTTATTGCTTCATAATCTTAGTGCTTCAAATAAAACACTTAGTAGTAATTTCTTTTTTGTGATGCCATATGCTGTTGCAAGTGGTGCCTGTCACGGGACAGCGGCTCCGGTCCTGACAAATAATTTCGCAACAGTAGCTATTAATTATATATAGCTTGTAAATTATAAATCTCTGAAGGTAAATAATCCTACAGAATACACCGACACAGTATTGGTTAGATGTCAAAAGTCAGTTTTTAATTGAATTAGTCTTCGCTAATATAAATGACAGATTATTTTATGTACGTTTGTACTTTCAAAGTCAAACTATACAACATGAAAACTTTTCAATAACTGTCGTGGTAAAGAAAAAAAATACAGAAGTCTCGATTTCTATAAAAAAATAAAAAAAATTTAAAGATATATTTACTACTTGAAAAGTGACAAATTAATTAATTTATTTATTTATTTATACACAGACAAACAGTTTTATAAAAATACTTACATATGTGCTAATAATTATTAGTAATAGCAAAAATGTATCACCAATAAAACCTTTACATATTATTTAAATCAATAAAAAATATTAAATGGTTTTATTTAAAAAAAAAATAAGTACATAAAAAAATGTTAATTTATTACAAATATAATTGTTATCGATGTAGCCACTGTGTAATAATATTTTAAAAGCTCTCCTTGAAGCTAGGTGAAGTAATAAGACTTGGCTAGAAGAACTATTTAACGTTTTAATTTTATAAATACAAACACAATCTCCTTCTCTCTCTCTCTCTCTCTCAGTTTTTATTTTTTTCTCATATGGGAGAGAAACTGTGTCAAAGTACGTAGAGTCCATTAATAACACTCTTTTCCTCTACCTACAGCCCACAGCATCATTAGGGGCGTTACCAACGTCTCTTAAAGTAATATTACAACAATGTTACTTTAAATTACATTCTTACTATGAAACAAAATGGTTTAATTCTCTTTTTTTCTCAGTTCGTTGCTCTTCTTCTAAAAACGGTATCGAAAAGTAAAATTTTTGTAATAATGAAACAAATCTCTTACAACTATAATAATTTTAAGAATTCATGGACATGAGGTTTTTTCATAATTGTGAGATAAAACAACAGCTTTTTCAAAATAATTATAAAATTAGAATCTAAAGCATAAACATGGTATAATTTGACTAAATAAAAAATTATGAAGATTGAAGGATGTTATAAAAGTTTAATATCTCTGAATATAATATATTTGAAGGTCTAAATTCAAAACAATATATTTAATATAGTCCAGTATGTATTGTCGCCATATGTGTGTCAGTCGTGAAGGCATTGACCTGCACTCACCAAACACCCACCAGACAACCAGTTTGAATCTTTGCACCATCCGAGGTCATAACACATACTAATATTATACATTGTATAGCTTCTGATGACCTATCTTCACTATATCATTGAGAACACTAGCTTTTAATTATCTAAGGGTGAGTTCACGCCGTGACTCCTGTATTCTACGAGTCTTAGGAATCAGAAACCCCAATGGGATTTATTTTTTTTATAATAAAATAGTCTGAAAATTCCAATAGTTTTTTATGAGTTCAGGATAATAATATATAATTGTAACGATGAATCACGAAAGTTTAAATACAGAAATATAGATAAAATAGATACTTTTCAGAATAAACAATTTTCAATGAAATACTAATACATTTCCACTGACCTATATTGCGTTCAGGATTTTTTACAGCACAGATGATAAATAAAACACAGTAATATTGAAATATACTGTAGAGGTCAATTAAATTCTGCGTAGAATTAATTACAATCCACTAATTAGACTTACAAGTGCATACCGACGGACTGAATACTAATGTAACATACGGACTGCGATCATACACATTTATTTGTATCTCTTGTAACATTATTTCTTTAATAAGACATTCTTATAGCAGGAATTAATAATATTATAATTGACAGCTGAAAATATCAGCCGAGAGTAATTATTAATAGTCAAAATTATTACAACACGCTTAGGCATGTCAAGATTATTAATATATATATATATAAGAGACACTGTAGGTCAAGGTCGCAGGTTCGAGTCCTGCGTGTCCGTGAATGTTAAAAATTATTATTTAGGTTTCATTCAAAGTTAAGACGAAACCTCTATATGTATTAATTTGTATCAGTGCAACATACAAATAAATACACATTTTAAACAAGTTATTCTGGTTTTCTTAATTAAATTCTTTTGATAAAGTTTACTAAAATAACATTTCTTTTAAGCAAGGTACGAGATATTTGATGAGGGAATTTTATATAAAATCTGTTTAGAGCAAGTCTCCGTGAACACGGCGACGGACACTCCTCTGTTATTGTAATATATCAGTATATGGACAGAAATATAATATATATATTGCAGTAGGTAGATATAATATTAATAAAGTTTAATAAGACGACTAAACTAAATCTACCCGAACTAACTTAATAATAAATATAAAAATAATAATAATGTTGTTTCTTTTTTGGCTCCTGGTGTTGTTTAAATGTAAAATATATAAATCAAATATATAAATATATACTAATAATAATTGGTAATACAAGAATCGCTTATTATTATTTAATATTAAGATAACTAAGAGCAGTAGTATAATGCTGGATAGCATTCCTTATCAATCTCTCTATCAAAACCAGAATTTATGATATCTATGATTTTGTTTAAACAAACTGTTCCGCTTTATAATATAATTATAGATTATATTCAAAATGCAGTTATAGTTAACACATTTGTTTATAACTAGAAAATGAAGCTTTATAACAATGTGAGTAATTCAAATATTTTTATTCAGAAAATACATTAACTAAATTCATTCATTTTACCTGGTTATGTGTATAGATTATATTTAATACTCTTCTTCATACAGTCGATGCCATCACTCACACAGTCAAGCTGTTGACTTCTGTATGTTTGTATAAATCGTTAAAGGCCACACATTTCTACGAGATCACCTTAATACTACATACACACACATATACTAGACAGATTGACTTCATATTTAAGTGTCTGTGTGTTGTTGATTGGAATTTATTCAATAATTTTTGTTTTCAACTAGCTTCCGACCGCTGCTCTGTCTGCGTGTGATTCCTTTTATTGTTATTGAAACTGAGTTATTTCTTTATTTGTTGGTCAAGTATTTTTGCGATATTATCAATAATAATTATTATATTTCAGTTTCAATTAATCATAATGAATTGTTTGCCTATACCTTCCTCAGGGCGCACACTGTCTATTGCTGAAAATCGTACATACATCCATTAGTCGCTTTTTAAATTTATCGCGTTCAGACAGATAGTCAGACAGACGGGCCGGGAGAGTACATTTTGTAATATGTAAAGATTATGACGACTGATTGGCGCAGTGGTCGTAACGCCGACTATCGTGTCATCGGTCGCGGGTTCGATCCCCACACTAGAAAGATATTGAATCTATATAAAAGTTCGTAACCATAATAGGAAAAACTTTGCTTATACTGTGTAAATATATAATTAATAATTTAAGTCTCGTTACTTTTCACAAGCAACTGAATTCATTTTTACTCTGTAAGGTTTTTAAATCACTCCCACACATCAATATTACATTTCTTGACATTTAAGGATTGTATTTACTTTTTCAAAATGGAATCTCACTACAGATAATAAATAAGTGAACAGAATAATATTACTTAATTACAACATATCTGAGACTGTCACTAATTTAATTAATTTAGTTTAAAATAATTAATTCCTTATTAATTTCACAATAAAGCCAGGGGCGCATTCAGACCACCATCAAGTGATATACTCGTAAATATGATCCCCACAGAGGGGGGTACATTTATTGTAATGGCCGCTAACCCTAAATATATTTTGCGCAAAAATTTGTAGAACTCAATTATACAAAATGAATTTTTTTATTAATTGCCAATTGTTTTTTAAAAATATTTTGTGAACGAGTAAATGTCATAAAACAATAATTAAAGACTTTATTAGATATGTGAGAATATTAAAATTTTTGAACTATGCCACTTTTTTAGATGAATTTTATAGTAACATTTTATTTAATATCATTAACTATCATCTACTTATTTTCTTGTCTAAAATATAAAAACTTTACTCTATTGTATGTCAAGATCACATGGTATGCTATACAAAATTAATCTCACAGTTTTACATTAATTTGTCTCTAAGTAAATAAGTTTCCCGGAAATTCGTTTTACAAAGCCACTACCAGTAACATATTTTATTTCGTGCGAAACGCTCGAGATTATTCCTTCTCTCGCAAAATGTTCAATTAATCGGGCGACTGGTTGATCAACTAGTTTGTTAGATGCTCGGCGGCCTCCATATAATGCAGCCATTCTAAATAGATCCGCCCCTCCCTTTGCGAGCTTTAGAAATCCGGATGCATAGGGCAGGCTGTATTGAGTATATGTAGCTCTTTATAACCCGGTCGTATATCGGACCGTAAGATTTTACGAAAATTAACTTTAAGGGGTACTTCAATCTAAACCTTTAGGAGATTAGGTTTATCACGTAAACATATACATTAAACAGCTTTCGGTCAATTGTGTGGTTTCGTATCGCTTACGGACTACTAATTTTAATGAACTTTACCTATTTGTAGATTTTTATAAATTTATAATAATGTCGGTGTTCTAACTTAAACTCTAAAGTTTAAACTTACATTCTGGAAGCTTAGAAAATTAGTAAGCCTAAAAAATATTAAAAAAATACCCGATCACTTGAAGGCAATTATTATAAAAAGGAACGCATTTGTTGTCACATCTTTATTAGCCTTTCTGATTGGTTGATGACGTGACAGCCAATCACAACTCTTGAGTGTGCTGTCAAACCATCCTTGCCGCTATCAACTTCCTGAGACTTTTTAAACAAACAAATACAATACTTTTTACTAATTTTAACCCAATTTTAGTTTAAATTGCCTATTTGACTATATAGTAATTTAAATAAGAAATTATAGCTTACTCTTAAGACTATAATATTTTTTTCATATACCTAGCACAAGAACATAATATAAGATATTGAATTATTTTCGTATATTGCGAGTCGTTGATGGATATGTTGAGGGGGAAAATTCCTAACATCTGTCGTTTTTAAAATAGTAATGTGCTTTTATTTTTTGCTAACTTAGGGTTTAGTCATCGATAATAAATTTAAATTAATTGAGACTTATAACTTAATAAATAAATGTATAAAGAATATCGGTATATTAATGGATGATTATGTATCTCATTGTAACATTATGAAGTTGGATCACGGATACCTTAGAGGCAGACCAAAATTAAGGCAGAAAGAAGGAGAAAGAAATAGAGGGTACTGCAGGCAACAGCTGGACAGCTGTCGCCAAAAATCGAGACGCTCAGCACTGTGCGGGAGGACTTACCGCTAAGAGGTAAGTGTAAAATCCTTCTACATCAATTGTTGATATATTGCAAACGAGTGTATCTTTCGCTGTTATTTTATATAAATAATAATATTAATAACAGTCAAGGATACTGTTTTATGTAGTTTTTAAAAGAATTAAGTAAAAGAAAGACGAACAATGAAACATTAATATTGAATACATTGAACTTGTATGAAGCAATAATTGCAATTCAATCTTTGTCATAAATATTTTATAACAAAAAAAATATAATGTATTGAAATTATCTAAAAATAATCAGAGAAAAGTTTTTTTTTGACACGTGATAACCACAAAGTATAAAACTAAAGATCACCCTCACCCCATGGAGGTTAGTGACCGAGGATGTTTGCCCCTCGGTCCCGGGTTCGATATCCGGCGAGAATGATCCGGATGTAGTTAGATCATTTAGATATTTTTTTTAAACACATTAAGATTTTCCTTTCGAGTGTTTTATTAAAGACAAATCACATTCACACACACACAACACACTTATCACAAAAATTATATTATTCTTTTTTTTTTTTTTTTTTTAATTATCCATTGTCTATATTGAGAGAAGTTATTTTTAACATCTTGAAACAAGTTTAAACGATTATGAGTATAATATTATTAATAATTTACCAATATTTTAACTATATCATACAATCGTTTCTGAATATTATTATATTCATCAATATTGATATGAGCGAATGTGAATTTATTTGTTTGTTACGCTTTAACTATTCAACCGGTCATCATAATATTTTGCACACACGTCACACTGGACAGAAAGACAGACCTTTAATATAAAAACTATTCTAAGGAAAAATACTATTAAATAGTCCGACAACAAGACTATCTTTTTACTTTACAACGTTGACAAGATCCGCTGGTTTCAGACAAACAAATACCAAATATTATATATTAACAAGAGTGTCGCCTCAGAGATATTTAATATGTAAGGACAAGTTATGACGAAACTTTCGACAAATAAACTCAATTACAAACCTACATAATTACTACATTAAAGAAAATTAAATACTTTAAGTAGAATAAATATAAACATAATTATAAATAAACAATTTCTTTTAAGAGTTTTTACGTTCAATAACCTAAGAATTATTTGTAATAATACAATTTAAAATCTATTATTTTAGTAAAATAAATCATGTATCACTTTGTATCCTCCAAAATAGAAGACTCTTTAACAAACTGTGTAAATAAGACAGAAAAACTCAAATTATTTGTTCTTTAAATACCTCAAATGATTTTATCTTCTAACAAACATTAATTGTTAATGTTTTAGTCAATATATTAATTATCATCACTTATCAACAGTACGTAAACCTCGTTAGAGTTTTTCAATGCATGGCGCAAGAGTACACTACGATTGCTATTTATAAATTATTATCAAGAATAACTTATTTAATTTAAAAATAAAATGATGAGTAATCGCTTTTTTAAGTCTACAGCGTAATAATTTAATCGTATAAAATCTAATTAGGCCGAGTGTTGTTTGTAATAAATGCTAAATAATAACGAGACGCCAGCCGACAATCACAAAAACATAATCGTGAACAAAAGTGGTTTGAACATCATCATGATACCGAATGCAAAGCAAGTATCCACCCATACACTACAGCGAAATACTCCACTTTATACACTTTGATATACATTACTGTTTCAATGATCACCTACATTTTAACATTCATATAAATCTTCGATGGAATACTTAACTTGCGTATTGTAGGAACAGAAGACGCATGCGCGGCGGTCGTCTCGAGGGCGTACGGTAGATTTGTAGAAAAAAATAACAAGTACATTACTTTGACATTCTAAATTAACCCATATGGTAATGTAACAAAGTTTATATTAAAATGTATTAGTAGTATCGATACGTAGTTTGAAAATGGAACGCAGTACGTCCGCTGGTGATCGTCCGCATTCGGGAGCCGCCGCCCGACGCGCACGTGCGCTCCCCACAATGGAATAGGTAATATTTGTCAGGCTGGTACAATGCGCAACTAAAGTTGTCACGTAGTTATATTACGATGTACGAAAACAAAGTAACACATGACTTTAGCGATGCGTTGTTTTACTATTATTGCTATTATTGTTTATATTCAAAGCAGATTTATTTATTATAAAACCTGTCTTGATGAGATTTATAAATTTGACGCTTTTGTAATAACATTAAGTAATAAGTAGGTAGCTAGATTATATAACTAAGCATATATTTCAATAACAATTTAGGCAGTATGGTATTACCTAATTAATATCAAGATTTGTCCTACGATTTGTGTTTTTAACATCAAGGGAAATATATTTTTCTAATTCACTTCACTGCTTTTATTAACAAAATACAATAACTGTAATGTAATTAACATTTAGTGTAAGTGCCGTTACAGTTACTCAGAACTACTACTTACTAATATAATAATTATAGGCCTTTTATATATCAGACTAATGTAATATTCGACATCAGTAGGCAACATCAACCTAAAACACTATAGAAGATAAAATGTTACTTTATCATAACAAAATTTTTGTTTAATAATAATAATTTTGAGTTATATTCTATTAAATTTAGATACTATATAAACAAACCAGTGGACAGCTATCGAGGCCTAGAGATGATTTCATTGGCCGAGAAAGGCATACAAGTCGCCACGAGGGAGACAAACAATATTGATATTATGATATGACATTATAGCTTTTAATTGAAACAATTTAGGTCGAATATCGTGTGAATGTGTTAATGAAATTAAGACGCTGGTTTTCGGTAAGTTACGTGCATAATTTTTGTAGGTAACCTTGGCTCTAATAAGTTGGAGAGCTCTGAAGCTTTTATAATCTGTGCTTTGAAACTGGTAATAAATTGTCTGTGGATAAAACAATATATATATTGATATTAGATTAAGTTAAGAATTATAATGTGAATTTAAACAAGTTATGTTATATAATGAAATATTCTGAAAAGGTTTTTTAATTAAAAGTCGCTTTTAGAGAAGATGGTATTGGTTTAATATTAATACATATATATACATATATATAACGTATATAGTTACAATATAAAGAACTCGTAATGGAGGTTAAGATGAAGATACTCGACGTAATTTCGATTTTCTAAGGTCATGTGGGAATGCCTGATTTGAATATATAAACATATTGCGGCTAACTTTATTGTATGTATTACTTAGGTATAGATATACTACTATCTTATCGTTTATCTTATAAATTATATTAGAAATTATTAATGAAGCTACAAACTTTTGTTTTTATATTTGTTTTTACTTATCTGTGACATTTTATTTTATTTGAACTAATTACATGTCCTTTTTCTCGTCAACTCGATTTGAACGTCTCGTTTAAATTCAAATGACAGTTACATATCAATTAAATAGATATATTTATATCAATCAATGTAATATTGTTTAAAACTAAAGTTATTCATCATGTTGTTTAACAATACGTATAAATGATGACCTCCGCCTCCCACCAGCGGCGAATGATTGATTCAAGGCCCCACTAAAAGGTACGACCATTTTGTTTGAACTATTACATACCTTTCTTTATACACTTTCAAAGTTCAAACAGATCTTTTTAAACTGGTCAGTAATACTAAATAGATCAAGTAACATAATTTAAATCATACTTAGGCATATTTAATTGACTCCTGGAGACTATAGACTATACAATAAAGAGGATTAACAAACGTAAACTAAAACAGTTTTTTGTAAATCTGAATATGATTAGTATGTTTTAAAATGAAGCGCTGAAGTATTTGTAAATATCCATTGATATTGAACTCGCTTTCATTTTATGGGTTCCTTATCATTTGAAGTTTCGAAAACTACGATGTTTATGAGAAAACAAGATGGAAACTATAATATCTTTATCTAATAACTAAATCCTCAGGTTTATTGTGTAAATATATAAATATATAAATATATACATATTAAGGAAGAATAAATATCTTATCAGAATTCATAAAGTTTGTTGCTTATTATAATTTTTTTTTATCATCATGTGTAAGGAATATCAAAAGCTTTGAGCTCCAAAAATTTTATTACAGCCAATTCATATATAAATATTTTTTTAGGTCTTATGAAAATATATTTAATAAAATCCAGGGGTAGTTTATGTTTAATTGTTCCACCCTACAGCTCTATAAAGGTCTGGAAGTCGCTCGTTTTTAGGATATAATTAATTTTTTAATACATATTTATAATATCAATAATATTGTTTCATCTGTATTCGTCATTTAAAGTTATATTGTTATATGTTTTTAATTCAACATTATTAAAATTATTCTTTTGTGTTAAATAAATAAAAAACGTTATTTCTTTGTAAGCTAATGTTTTTTTTTATTTATGGTGTAGTTAAGAATAAATTAGAAGCCGTGTATTGTCTTTTATAAACAATATTTAAATAATAATTATTTTCTGCGAGTTTAGTGGATATGTTTATAACTAATAAAATAAAACGGTTAACATTTATATAATAAAATATAGAATTAAGTAATATCTGTACAGAGGTGTAAATCAATGTGCAGGGAGAACATCCCGCGGGAGCGCTCGGAAGCTGTGAGTCAAACACTATTGATAGAGGAAAACTATTGACTTAAAAATTTTCTAAAAAATGTAATATTAAATAAATATAAATTACAAGCGCCGTCAACAAAACAAACAAACTCTTCAACTTTATAACAGTAGTATACATAATACATATAGTCTGTGATCTGAGAGATAGTAAAAATAATAATACACCTGTAAGTATAGGCCTTAAAACAAAATCCTCTTATTTCAGACAACGTATGCAGCTGTGACGTACGAACTAGACCGCGGCCGCATTACTACTTGCTATACATCTTTGATTAGCTGCGAGAGTACTCATTATGTAGGTCTGTTTGACTTTTTGTAAGATATATCGTTTAACATAGGATCACGTTAATTATATATATATATTTATATATATTTAGGTTTTAAGCAGTTAGTTTTTATTACAAATATGTATAGCCGCCATTTTGTATTGATAACGGAACCATCGAGTCATTAGTATTTATTTCCAACCCGGCTGTGAACTAAAGAGCCATCGGAGCTACAATATTTATGAGACGAGGTTTTGTCTAAACACTGCATACAGTCCACTCAGCGCTGATCTGCAGCGATAGGTCATTTTCTTTATCAGGGTCCCTCGGCCGTGTTAATAGTTGAATATTTAAAAAGCTCCTCAGACGAGCGAACTAATATCTGCTGAAAAAAACTGCTCGTCTATGCCCAGCTTATTTGTTTTGTTTGTTCTATATCTTGTTAAAATTGTCACCGTTGTCAAAATATAAAGATACAGTTGTTTAGTATAATTTAGTTAATATGAGTTCATGTTTTTTTTGTAAATGTATCCTATAATAGATTAAATTTGTTTAACGAATACATTAAACCCAGGATAAGTAAAATATGTAAGAGTTGTTAATAATTCTATATTTAGTAAAACATTATAAATATACATATTATTATTCTCTAGTAAAGCGAATAAATAATAAAGCAAGAATTTGACTTCAGAGTCTCGTTCGTTTGTAATTGTAATAAGTCGTCTCATCTCCGAGGAGGTTGTCTCTGTACTAAGTGTTATGACACTTTTAATATCAGTTTTACCGAGTTTAAAGTTATCTTGTTATATCGTTCAGTCACCGCTGGACCGAAATTGAAAAGGCTTCAACTGTTCAGCTCAATCCATGCAGTGTGGTCCCAGATGTTTTTGATCAGATGAATACGACTAAGAGTCAAGCTTGAGACTTCAATACGAATACATCACAATCATCCGTGTCGCTTAGCAAAACAAATATTAGTAAGACTAAAGCATACATTTGTAATAAATATCATAAAATAGTATCTTACAATGTATTGGTCTAATGTGATTTATTTATGAAAACCTAACGAGTAAAGTTTCGTATTCAAAGTTGATTCACGAAGCACTGAGATTGTATTCTGTATGTTAACAGATAGTAAACCAATGATATGTATTAGATACATTTAATGTCAGCCCGATAAGATTAGATTGTTACCAAACACGGACACTATTAAATATTTATAAAAATCTGTAATAAATATTGCGTCATTATCACGATAGCTCGTGTAATATCTTTATCACATAAATGTGTATAAATGTGTGTAAATATGTGTAAATGTGTATAAATATGTGTATGCACTCCACCTGTCGCAGCGCCACCTGTCTGGAGACGAGTTTTAACGAATAACAATGAACGATTTATAAAACTTTTTTTTACAAAATTATCGGTGTCTTTAATAAGACAATGTTTTTAAGTTATAAGATGTTTGCTTTGATCCCAAAAAGCTAGTTTTCATTAGTTAGTTAGTTAGAAAATAACCGACTAGATGGCGTTACTTAACTAATAAATGGCACGATAGATCAGTGGAAAGCATAAAAGCCAACCGATACGCATACCTTTACGCCATCTGTGACAAACATTACCGCCTTTTTAAAATTAAAAATTTTTGTTTATCGTTTAAATTAAGTATTACTTTAAACAATAACACTACAGTAATTAGTTTATAATTATCCATATTGTTAATAATCGTCTCTAAGATAAGCAAAAGTTGTTGTTATCTGCTTCATTACTAAATCATTAATGATATTGTTTAATACAATGATAAACGTCAGCACTTTCGATTGAAATTACTTAACGGTCTTAAGATCTTGTTGGATCACAAATGTTTGATCAAACGTTGGCGCGTTATAAAAACGGACGCGCGACGCGACAAGAAAATGAAACAGTCCATGATTATCAACGCGGTAGAACAGCTGCTTGGCGAGAGCTCTTTAAAAACTGTAAATAAATTTATCAAAGTATCCATTACCGGTTATATATAGCTTTCAAACACGATTGTATATGCAAAGACTATTGGATTGTAAAGTAAATTTAACTACAATCTAACGTATTATACGACACGCTCACACATCGACACGGAGACAAAACACACACACACGAGCGAATGCCCTCTTTCAACAGAAAGAAGCTATTTTCAAGGGGCTTTATTAACGTAGATTGATAAATTATTTCTTATTACCATGTAAATAAGGTTTAAAATATGTTTTATAAAGGTTTTGTGATAGCAGATAGGGGCAAATGAGACGAACGTATCTTTGACATCGATGTTAAATTGTAAGCCCTTAACTTGATTGCTTGTTGAAAAATTATTAAATATTTACGCGTTCTGGAGTTATTGTTCATTACATAAAAAAGTATTTAGCTGTTTCCTTTTACATCTTTATTATACATGATGTATGATTTCCATTTCATTACGCGGAATATAGTAATAATGTAATAATGAAGTATGTTTTATTTACGAGCGTTACGAAACGAATTAAACGTTGTCTATTCTATATAAAAACAAAACTTGTAATATTCATTTTAAATTTAGATAAAATGTCTATAATAATTTTATTATTCACCGTCGAGCTCAACGCAGCTATAATATCCGGTCTGAATCGAAACATACTAAATTGGTGACATATTTAAATAGGTGGCGCCTCACGTCTGTTACGAATTTCATTATCTAAACTGTGGCCACAGATTATAGCATTCCAGGGATATTTTTTTTTATTTCTTAACATATTTGACACTTTGGTCCAAAAGACTAAAGCCTCAGTCGATAAAAACCTTGTTAAAATTTAAATTACTTAAATATAATAATAACTATTATAACAAAATGTTTTTTGACGGCAGATATACAAACAATTTTTGTAAGGTGTCAGTTTGATCCCCAAATTTTGTTTTATTCAGTTGGCAGCCTTTTTGTGCCGGAGTGCAGAAGCCCTAAGATAATATAAAGTGACAAGTTGGAGGTGGCCCCTGTCCGAGGGTGCCTCTTCAATTTGTAGTTTAGTATTTATTTCATTTATGCTAAATCAAGCTTTGAGTTCGCATTATCATTATTTTAAGAATCTTAGTAGATATATCTAATTCTGAATTTTTAAACTTATTAGATTAATAGAAAATGTTATACATTAATGTTTGTTACTGATGATTTACAATACTTATTTTAAGTTTATTCTTAAACAGTCATAAATTATTACACTAACTGTATATTATTATTATTATGAAATACAAAGAATTGTAAGACTTTCTTGATATTTCTTTCTTACTTGTTTTGAGACACCGAGGACTTAATACTTCAATTAATTCAAACTTCATAGACAATATTTAAAATTTATAAAACTGAAATCTACATAAAACAAACGATAAGTTGCAGAGAGTTTAAGTAAATATATGGTTTGTCCGTTCATATATAAGTAATAACAGTTACAGGTGTCTTCAATGTCAACACATCACTAAGACTTTAAGTTAGTTATTACTGAGTTATAAAAACTGAACACTTGATAACAAGACTGGATTACAGTAACCACCGTAACCTGACCCCTCCCCAAAGAAGAATTAACAATTAACTTAACAATGAACGTGATAAAAAGATAAAGATATAAAAAAGAAATTTCTTTTATATCTCGCTTATTGAGTAGTTGAAGGTGGGCGACGGTGACAGAGGTCTCTTTTAATATATAAATTAAGTATAAAATAGTTTAAAAAGCGTTTACGTCGATCCAATGAACACGTATCACACCTAAATTAAACCGGAGAGTTCATACAGATTAATATGTCATTAATACCTTATCAAAATAATAATTGTATAATCTAATTTCAGCTTTATTGTAATTCACTCAAAATACATTTTAGCTCGCGCTTAACATTATAATGAAACCTCCAAAATAGGTGATGGTAGAAAATCAACTTTGTATTGTCATAATTAGAGTAAAATTTTGAATAAACAAACGTAGAGGCCATTGCCACAAACACACGGGCCAATGCCACAAACACATGTTGGCGCTGCGTGACCACTTAGCATGACCCGTCCCGCCGCTCTGGCTGCATTTGAACGTATCGACTTATGAGGGTGTTGAGGGCTGGAGTGCGGGTCTCGGTGGCTGGTTTGCGTTATACGAGCCGGGCCGGGGGGCGCAGGAACGGAATCAATGAACTCGGTGAGTCGACCGACAAAAGGACGTTTCGCCTGGCAGGTAATTAACTTAATATCAATCCTTTTTTTCTAAACATAACGTATTTAAACATTTAGTGCGAAAGAGTCAGAATGTTCGGCAATGATCCAGAAACTTTTACAAGCTTAAATATTTTCCGCTACTTGATTGTTGTTTGAACTTTTTTACTTTAGTATATTTTTTTTAAATATTACTAGAATATTTTTATTCGTGCATCTCTTATTATAATATAATATTTAGCGCAGGTCGTGGCTTGTATCTTCGTTGGCTTCTCTTAACCTATTTTCTCTAAAGCAGCGCAACTCTGAAATCCATAAAAGCGTATAAGAAAGTATTACACTGCATTTTCATACACAAAAATATTATGTGTAAAGTGTATTAAACTTTCAACAAAATGAGATACAAAGAAAAACTAATAAACTTAGATTTTCATTACACTAGTCTTAATTCACTAACATTATTAAATATGGAGGTCGAATATTTTATTATTTTATTTGTTAAGAAATCAAATTTAATTCTTAATCAATAAAATCTAATTAATTTCGCAAAATAAATAATACAAAACATATGCAAATAACAATTGGCGAAATTTCATTCCATAATATAACACAATGTTTTTTATTTGAAAACTAAAAGCAATAATATATCAATTAGTAAATTAGTTTTAATCGCCAGATGTCTGAACGTATATTGATTAAACACCGCTTTGTGTGGTTTTCAGCCACATCCTGAATAAATGAAAATATTCAAATATTACATGTATTACATTTTTAATATGCCTTACGATATATTTTTATGTTTTTAAATACTTTCAACTTTCCTATTTTATTTATATACAGAATATACTATTTGTAAAACATTATTTTTTTATTAAAACCTTTAAAATTTAACATATGAACCATACTACGTTCGTATGTTAAATTTTAAAAAAGGACATTAAATAAATAATATTAAACAGTCCGTCTGTCTCCTCACAATTTAATTACGTTTATCGATAATTGGTTTAAAAGTTAAAACTGAAGGTTTTAATAGTATTAAGGATACCTATAAAAACCTATTTGCTATTGAATAACAAAATCCCTACGTTACTTAAAAGGGTTCCGCGACCCGAGAGAGAGCTTCGTCTACATCTGTCGGCGTGACATAAATGAGATAAGTTATAGTTAAAAATGTATTTTAGTTAGTGTTTAAACCGCTTTATCAATGTCCCAGTAGTGGGCAGATACCTCGCGTCCCAGTTATAAAGTAATATATTTTTTTACACAACTAGAGTGAAAAATAATCGTATCTCTGCTGCAAAATACATGAGGGGATTTGGAAGGCTCTTAAGGTCACCGTCGCGGCAGGACAGTTCAATTAGCTAACAGTAAAGTATAATTATATGATATACCTTTAATTTAATCGTTTGTGCGTCTGTTCTGTGTAATGTAACTAATAAAATACTAATTTCATATTCCCACAATTTCCATCCGTTGTCGTTGTTCTCATATTTGTAATAAAAAAAATAAGTTAAGTGGCGCTATTTTTGACTTTATACTAATATTTTTAATATTTTTATATAGTTAAACCTAGTAAGTGGTAGTAGTATATAAAATTACTTTGAGTTTGTTCTCTGGTTCATGTCATTACATTTCTTATTGTCTAAAATATAATTTGAGACTTGTTTCTGAAAACTCCTTTGAAGTTATAAGCGACGTAATATGGTGATTAATTAAACTATTATAGTAGTCGTGTGGGCGTCGCCTTAATTGAACTAAAATTAAATTGTTTTAGTTTTAAACTAGAATTACTTACATTTAAACGACGAATAGTTTAGTAACGCATGAGATATTAACGTTACTGTCTCACTATCAGCGACTCTAGCCTTGCTTTTAAATTTAAAAATTTTTATATTTTTTTTGACATCTAATAATTGAAATCTAATATTATAGGAAGGTAAGATTTGTTTGTTTATACATGCTTATTTACTAAATTGTGGGTAGTAAAAGAATATTTTTAATTAAAGACTTGGGTTTATGAGAAAGGCTATATATAGGCTATCTAGCATTATGATACTCTTATTTATCCTCATAGTATATAAAATTGTTAGTCTGCGTGTGGAACCGCGTGTAACAACTAGTCACATAATAAAATGAATGAATGAAGATAATGGCTTATAAAAAGAATAAAATAAGAACGAGTGAACGAAACATCTCTATATTCCTTAAAGATTACAGTTTCATAAGTTAATGACAGTCTCTTTGTCTTTCAATTTAAAACTTATACTGTGCTTTTTTCACCGACAAATCTCTTTACAACGATTATAAACCTTTTAAACAATTATGGTATCTTTTGTGTTATTCTTTACTTTTTGTATTACTATAACTGTTTAAATATTTCGTTTTTCTTTGAAGTGTGCTCGAAAGGAGTGATTCTTTGCTCTTCACGTCTGTGATTGCAGCGTCTGTCTATTTTGATGTACTTATATTAAATTCGTGTGGTAGGAAGGCACATTTATTTTTCTGTTCGTCTTATTCGAGTCAACTGTAAGGCAATACTTCAGATTTGTAGAGCACTAAAATATTAATATATATATAGAAAATATGTTGGTTTGAATGTCACAAGTAAAATTGATGGTAATGTCGAGAATTTTACAAATCTGTGAAATATCAATAAATAACACTAATAATAATATGTATATATTGAAGAGCTCATTGTTACAGGTCCAGGTTTCATATTTAAATGATTTGACCCAAAATTAAAGAAATCTTATATTTTTATAAATTGTATAAAACGTCATCAATATAGACTCTTGTCTCAAAGCGCCTGAACACAGTTTCTAAGCGGTGCTCTAATTTGTGAGTTCTGGGAGGCACTAACTACTGTACCTGCCTCCTCTTCATTTGTACTAAAACATTCCAGGTTATTGTCAGTTTATAACAATTTATTACTTTAACTGTTATTATTGATTTCTTTTATTATTTCTATATATATTTGTGCGAACTGACCGACGAGTTTAATTACCATTGAGAGTAACAGAGCAGTAGAGTAATAACAGAGAGCTCTCCTCACCAACCTGCCTATCATAAACTTAAACTTTCCGCTTTATAATATTATTATAGAATATTACTTTTATGATTTATATTGGTCATTACTTAAACTATCAGACATTTTGATCCAAGACATATATTTCCATTTTTTTTTGTGTAAATGTTTTAAAAAAAAAAAAATTCTATAATTTTTGTCTTTCAATAGGAGCCAGACGTTATAAATAAATATTGATCCAAGACATATTTTATATAAGTAGTTCAAATATAACACCTACGATATAATTTAATTTACACAACAATTATTACTCAGTTCAATTGAACAGAAAGAAATCTTGGTATTAGTACCCTTGAATACGCAAACCGGAACCAATGCTTAACCAAACCGGAAATCGAACCCGGATCACTGGCACGAGCAGGTGCCTCTTAATATAAAAACGTTTAAAAAAGCTAGGGTACATTGTCGAATGTACTTTAGCTTTTAGAACTTTGAGTCTAACCACAGAATAAATAATATATCATCTAATCAGTCCACTTATTATACACTACTTTATAGAATAATAAGTATTTAATATAGCTCGTATTTAATTGATTTGCCTGAAAGTTTAATTAAACTCAGATTTTATCCGGACAGTCTTAAGACGCCTAAACCCTCATTATAATTATCATTACTTACAGATACTAGATAAAAATATTAAAACTGTTCCCACTCGGACCAGACTGACTGCAGACTTTAGCAGGATTGTCTTAAATGTTCAGTTTTGTGATTCTTAATGCAGTTGATGTTTGCAGCCGTGTTATGTCGCAGCGTGGGAACATTCATCTCCTTGGTTCGTTCTCATATTATTTTGCGTTCTCTCTCGCCGCTTACCGACGACGTGACGTACGATTTTAGACTTATTATATATATATTGAGATGTCAGAGCCTTTGATAACAAGTGAGTGTTAGGCACCTTCTCGAATATTACTAACATATATTTTTATATTTACTATGGATTAAAGATTTATAGTAAATACAAAAATAGTAAATGTCAAGTAGATATCACTGTTAAAATAAGGGAAAATGTTACTGTCCAAATTGTAATAAATTATTGTGTATTTGTATAATCTAAACTTATTTCTTAGTGTCTTAATTATACAATTTATAATAGTTTGTAATGTAGGACGCACTCATTATCTCTACATAAGGACATGTGTATCCCAGTCTGAAGCCCGTGGACTTATAATTGGCTTTGTTACTGTGTCTAATTACTTTATACGTTTTTTATTTCATTGAAATAAATATTTATATAAAATAGTTTTATATTTTTATGTTAATTGTTTTTCATTCATAAATCACTAAATCAATTTACAACATTGATAAATATTCAAATAAATCAATAGATATCAAATATCATGTTTGTTTCAATTGTCAATATTTTGTAAGTCGCCATTTTGTATAAAAGCTTAAAACAGCGCGCAAACGAAGGCTCGTGTCCGACGTCACGTACCCGCTGGAGGTGAACACTCATAATGCATCTTCATTTAAACCCTGATTTGAAAAATATCACTTATTATGTCAGTTTGTAAAACATACTTATTTCAATATTAATTATTTGTTACCATTTATTAGTTGATTAGTTCTATAGTATAATTATATTATCATGGCAGGAAGTCAGTATACAAGGATCCTGTAGAATTTTGTCTTAAACGACAAGCTAACATCACCCACAAAAATATTAAAATGTTTCCAGTAGTTTATCAAATCAAAAACTTTACTAATTCTATAGAAGCGACACGTAGTAATCATAACTTTTATATAAGTTTTTTATTATTCTATTATAAATATCATTAATATATAGATATATCTTCATTCTATAAATATTTGCCGTAATATTAACAAGTGCAAAACATAAGAATTATAATAAATTATAATAAATTGCAATATCAATGGGACTGGTTTGTGTTTTATGTTAATTAAAAATCACATAAGTTCATTTCTTTTCAATCGTTTCGGATGGCAGCCCTCAGCTCACCGTCGAGCATAGGGTATAGAGGGGGTGGGGGTGCTGTGGGGGCGGCGGGGGGCGGGAGGTACACTAAACGGGATGCACCTGCAATTTACATTTATGAAGTCCCGTAACAGATTCCAGAGTGTTTACTTTCGATAATTAAAAACGTCTCAGCAGTTTAACTGTTTGACAGCAGTGTGGCTGCCTCTCGATACAGCCTGCAATAATAAATAAGTGACGTTTATTGTATTATAATATAATATAAAGTGGATGAGTTTGTTTGTTTGAACTGGTTAGTCTTTGAAACTGTATGGATTCGAAAAAATCCTTTGGATTATACAAGCTATATAGGCTATAGTATTAAGATTGTAAGCGGGTGAAACTACGGGGCACGAATAGTGTTAAATAATTTTGTTAACTTAAGAACTGAATGAAAGATAAAATGGAATTAACTTTATAAATACTAAGTGGTTTGGCATCAAATTTATATTATACCGAGACAATGTTGATAATATTAAATAAGTTGTTTTCAAAAGACATATATTTTTATATTTGTATTCAAATTAGTGTTTTTTGTTAAGCCGTCGGTGTGTCGGCGTGTACGCAGTCTGCTCCTACAGTGTATATTTAAATGAAAAGTTACAATTAATTTATTTAAAAATATATATTTTATTATTATTTTCATTTGTTAATGTTTCCAATAATTCTTCTTATTTATGACTAGAAGAATGAAGAAAAGAATATTAGAATGTGATAAAAAGTTTCATTTATAATTAATTCATTCTGTTATCTATACTCTCATCTCTGTCTTTGGTAGATTAGCATTTTTTTTAAAATCAAGCCAGGGCTCATTTGTATTACAAAAAAGGTTGTCCTTCTAAGCGTATTTCATTGTTTTATTTTATTAGTATGAGTGTATTAATGTATGTCTGTTAGTGATGCTGTCAAAAGCCTCGGACTATATGTAAATAAGGCTTTATATTAGTTCAATTTAAATGCATTTAGTGACAACGATGTTATGAATTACTTCAAGAATATAGTATTCAGGCGAGATCTAGAACATCGGCTATTAATATGTTTAGGGTCATTGACCTAACAATTTAACTTTATGGAATTAGGTAGAAATAAGTTCCACAATCTTAATAAATAATAAGTATTACTATACATTACACAAATAGACTCATGTTTTGAACTTATTTTCTTGATTGAAACATGTTTTCAGCCCAGTAACGGGTATTATTTTAGCCCTAAAACCATTTCCCAAACTATAAATTCATTATGTGTTTGGTAATATTTTAAATATTGCATGTTTTTGAACTAATACCTTTTCAATTTACGCGTTTACGTAAACTGTCATATATTATGTGTCACCTGTGAAAATAGTACACAAGAACCATTCTTTACGTCGGTAACGACAGCGACCCGCTATATTAAAAATGGCGCGCTAATATTATATGATCCTGTAGTCTAAAATCGTAAGACCTTGTTTAAATAATTAAATCTCAATTACATAAATGAATATTAATAATATAGTAATAATACATCACTATGACAACTAGTGTATGTAAACGTGAAAAGTGCAAGTTTTAAATAAAAGTGTATCATACATATTACCTGTCTTGTAAAAGACAGTAGAGCTGTTAGTCTTTCTAGATCGGAAGTTTATTTGCAATCGACATAATCTGTCTATTCTAACTTTTACAAAAAGATTGATTTAAATGATCTTAGAGACAACACAAAGAAACCTGAGAATTATTTGAATTTAAGAAGTTGTTATAAAATCTTCAGTGAATATATGTCATTTAATATTTTAGTTTTAGTTGTACAGACAGTATTAACAATTTTTTTTTGTTTACGGTCTCATGGCTGTAGTCCAATGTACAAAGACTGATGTTTTCCTGAAATATTTCATGAAAATTTTAGAAGCTGCAAGTATTATTTCAGCTATATTTAAATTGTCTATAATATCATCTAAAAACTTCAAATTAAAATAAACTAAAAGATCGGCGGGACTCGACCCTGCGACCTCTGTGATACCTTCCCGTCGCTCTATAAACTAAACTACCGTGTCGCTATCCGCCTATTATATTTATTACTTATCATTTATATTTATTTAAAGGGTCTAATATTGTTAAACTAAATAATAAAATGGATTTATTATATAATATATGTGACAAGGAACCATCTTTTTTCAATAAGTGATATCCGAGAACGGCGCAGTTGATTTTTTCGTGCTTCAATCTCGTTCCTCATCTTTATAGGTCAAACTCGCGTCCATCAGAAGCAATTTAATCTGTAATTTATAGTCTAGTTTAGAATTTCTTTGAAGGGTACGTGCGTAACATTTTTACCTAGAAATTAGTTTTTTGTTAGAAATTATAATCCTCAAACTGAATATTAAATTTATTATTAAAATAAAAAGTGTTGAAATATGACCCCTCAGTAAGGAACTGCTGTCTACAGACAAAAAATTTAAATGACAAATCTTTGCTCCAAATCAATATTATTTCACTGTAATGTACTTAATCCAAATCGATATAGTTAATTATACGAGTGTTATCGTAATATGCAAATTTTCTAATACACTTTGTTATATTAATATATATTTTAATATTTTCATGACATTATGTTGGCGCCACTGAAATTACGGGCTCCCCTCTTTAATGAGTGACCGTTCAAGAAATCAAACGAGCGTGTTATACGGACAGTAGAGAAAATATTTTTTGTGTTCAATAATGTTAGTCTTAATTTAGAATTACAACAAAACACGTACAAAGTGACATGAGAAAAAATTTTATATGAAAATGAGTATAAATATATATAGAAAAAAGATTTCTATTTTAAGTATATAATTTTATACAAAAATACACATGTATAACTGTAATAGTTTGGCAATCAAAAAAGGACAAGCCCGTCGAGTCTCCGTCGCCAGCTCTCCTCAGGAATGATAAATCTCTCCGTGCCGGTTGTAGCTTTGACTATGAAAAAATGATGTTTGTAAAGTTATTTTCAAACGAACATTTTCATTTAATGTCGGAAGTAAACATTTTAATTTAGCAAAAATGAACACAACAAAAGATATCCTAATATTAATGTAAGTTCAGTTCAATTAGACTCCAGCGAGGCACAATGAGTTTTTAAGTTGCCATAAACAACTTCTTGGCAATGGAGGCTCATAAACAGCAATGAAATGGTGCGATATCCCAATAAAGAACCGGCGACATTTCAAATTAGCTGCACTAGTGATGACCTGCGGCTCGGCGCGTGGCTATTTTGTTTTGAATCATATTTCAGTTATAAGCTGCTATAAAACTTTGGTGATCCATTATTACTATCAATTATAATTATCCAGGTACTCTCTTTTAAGTATTTGCGCAGTTTATTCATCATCATGAAGGTGATACAAGTTTTAGTACTACGGTTTGTGCTAAATGATTAGAACATTAAACATCTCTGATGAGACTGAAGTAAGTACATTTTTTCTTTGAACAATACATGTTTCTCTTTCATATATTTTAATCAGTTTAATATATATTTCTTATAAGTAATACTGGAGAGGTCCTCTTCACGGAACACTCGATGTGTAAAAGTGTAAAGTTCAAACGTAGGAGGACGTATAATACTGAAACACAAAATTTCAAAGAAATTTCGTGAACAAAAGACACAAAGTAACCTTAACCTTTAACAAATGTTGGATGGAGGTATATGTGTGTGTTTGTGTGTGTGTGTGAGTGTAAAATGTATATTATACAATAAAACATATATAATCAAGAGGTGTCTTTAAACTCAAACAATAGTTGAAAATATTTAATCAGTTTGTCTGCTAGTGCACACGTGAAGAAAGACTACAAAATAGATTTTCATGAAATTTGTTAGGATGATTTTAATACTACTTCCACCACTGACACGAGCTGCATTTAATTAGGTGTTAATCTTTTGAGAAGCGTTTACAGTTGAGGTTAAAAATATTATATTCAAATATTAAATGTGTAAAAAATTTGACTCTATAGCACAGATCGCAAGTTCGATTCCTGTCTGAGTCGAATTTAGAATATATATTCAAGATCTAAATAAGCATAACACAACTGAATATGTTTATAGACCTTTTGTAAATATTATAAATACATATGTTTGTTTGTGCGTATATATATTATATAACCATTTATATTCATATATTATGTATGCAAATATGTTTAATATTTAAACGGGATGGATCGTAGCTATAAAATTGTTCGTAATGGCGGGTGGTGCCACAGACGAGATCCAGTACCTATATTAATATTATAAAGCAGAACAGTTTGTTTGTCTAAATGAGCTAGTATTTCTATCTATCTTATAATAACTATTTTCGCAAGTACCAGAAGAAACCCAGTGAATCTAATCCACAGATACCGGATTTGAAAAGTTCTTCTGATCGTGATAGGCAGATTCATAAGAAACACTCGAGAAACATTCACAGTCCGCGAGCGGTGCCGCGGGTAACAGTTAGTTATATTTATAATATAACCTTTAATTTATCTGCAAACGTCACACTCCCTTGAGACTGACTGTAGAAGTATGTTCAGTATTAAGATTAGTCTAGACTATACAATGTCATGGAGATATATTTCAATTTACATAATATATATATATACATATATATATATATATATATTATGTAAATGATATATATTGCGATTCTTTCGACTAGTTTATTGTCTATTATAATATAACAGTTCTCTGTTTGCACATTAGACGATAGATATACTAATTCATTATCAGTTAAAGTGTATTATATAAAAAAAAAAAACTAGCTATATATATGTCTCTGTCTTTTTTTTATTATTTACTAACTGTTCGTACTAGCCATTCGCGGACGAAGGGTTTTATTTACAGGTTCAGTGATGAGTCTGACTGTCATAATCATAATCATAATTAAAATTGTTCAAATCCATCCAGAAGTTTTGATTAAACAAACTAACAAAAGATTTTTTTTCTGATACACGAGAAAGTTTTTATATAATTAATATATTTAAAGTTTATAGTTCTCGCAGTGACAATGAGGTTTTTAGTTAACTGAATGATTGTCATTAGCCTCGTGGCAGCCTTGCTCGAGTTACAGCCGACTGCGGTGCCTGTGCGCTCTGTACTTACACACGCCGACACACAGACGACACAGACACAGACACAGACACCTTAGCATTATTGTTTATATTTATTATTCATTCATTTTCCTCAAACTACCGTAAACAATTTAAGATTTTAATCAACTTTATCTTTGTAGCAACTTGGAAAGATTTAGTTTTAGTTTTAGTATTATTTAAAATATTTTACGTATCCATCGATCAGTCTGTAGTGATGTATGTTAATTGGTTAAAGCAGCAGGAATACGAGTCAAAAGTCATTTTAATCATGAGCTGGTCTCCATTGGGCGCGCGGTCTGGTCCCAGGAAGTCAGTAGGAGTTCCGGCTGAGCGATCGGCCCGTTCTAACGTTTTTCGAGAATTATAAAAACAAGCTATTTTTAATGATATTGTGATCTTGCTCCGAAAGACAAGATCCTTATATATTTATATTTAAAAAATATAAAATATCAAAGATGTGCGATCTAATTATATATAATATTTGGAATACAATACAATACTATATATATTGTACAATACAATACTATACATATAGACTTTCTTAAGTATGTAGTATTCTAAGCAACTATGAGCCACTTAAGGTCCCTTTTTCAATTGTATATACAATTATAATTAAATAATAATATTGTTAGAGCACGCTAGATATGGCGAGCTTCACGGCTCGTACGTCACGCCATGCTCTCCTGGTACTTCGATTTACATTAAACTGTATAAAAGTCATTGCACTGTCATGATAAGACCGGTCACGCTTGTAAGGCCGTTGCTTGCGGTTGCAGTTACGGTTCACGAAGTTTGGAAACGCTCCTTATACGTCATGATCGCCTGGTAGCTACTTATTTAATAATAAATTAAACTAATATATTAATCATTAATAAATTTTATTATTAAGATTATTTACTTTTATTTTGCTTTTATTTATATATATTATTTCTTATTATATAGGTATATATATATTTTATTGCAATACTGTCTGTCGCTAGTTGACGTAATTCACGGTTTGTCGACGTGACAACCGCTCGCAGCAACACTTTCATAATTCTTATTCGCATACATTTTTGATTCTCGTTCTCTTTTTGTATTTTAATAATAAAAAAAAAAAAAATTCACAGATTTATATTATTAGTTTTATAAAAACGATCCCAACATTATAATAGTATATCCCTATTTACATTATTTCTTATTACTAAAGAATAATACAAAATGTTCTATTTCAACACACACACACACGAGCAGACCCCGACAGTAGTGATAGTAAAATTATAAGTATCAAAGAATGTCTGTGAAAGTGTGATCGCGGTCACTGTGTAGGTCTGCTTCTGGTCTCAATATACACGTACACCTGAGTCTGTAATGAACATATAACACATAGTGGTGGATGATAATTGAAGAAATTGTAATATTTATAACAATGTTCTTAAAGAGCTTATTAAAATTGTGAAATTAATAATAAATAATAATACTTAGAAAACAATATCCGTCTTACACATACAAATTGTTGCTATATATAATCATTATATGTTGCACTGACTATTGGTGTAACATATAATGATATTATTTTGATGCTCCTCTGTAACAATGAGTACTAGTAGCATACTGTACACGTAGGTATTCAAATTCCTAACACTGACAGTACATTAAAAATAGAAAGTAAATTACCAGTTAACGAAAAAAATAAGTACTAACACGTAGCAATAAATGTAGTAATTAGTAAGAATGTGGTTTATATGTGAATTAGTATAATTGAAATTTTGTAATAAAATTTTGTACAGTCATCGCTCTACATTTACATACTAATAAATATTTCTCGAGTTTGTGTAGCCAACTGGGAACATTTAACATTATTACACTAAAGTCTAGTAAAACATGTGACGTGACGTCACGCAGGCCCAGCGGTAGCTCACAGATCTGCCACGTTCACACGGGGTTCATTCCACTACAATAAGGTCTGCGCATACGCGAGAGAGAGACCGTCTCGATAGTTCACAGGTGCGCACAGGCATCAGCTGTTCGGAGCCAGACTCGTGCCCGAGTGCCGCGGGTCACGCTCGCTGGTTCGCTCCGGCTCAGTCTCGTCCGGCTCACGACTCACGACTCACGCTCAGTCTCTGTCGATAATCGCTCGCGGGTAGACGTCCCCGTGACGACTCGCTACTGACTCGCTCCCGATGTGTTAGTGCATGTTTGTGTATCGTGTCACCGACGCGATTGAGCTCTTTGTCTAATTACCAGGTAGGCTCATGCTGCAATTTTTTTTTATATTTTAGATACGGACTCATCATAACATACGATACATAAGGGACGATTTCACTTTATGTTACTTTATATTAATAATCACATGGTTTATTAACAAAGGTTAATCAAATAAAAAGGACCGAAACTGGTTTCCGTGGCAAGGCATCTGGCACGCACTAATTGATATAGCATCAGCTCCGCCGACGTTTGTAATTATTATGAGTTCAAGTGGTGCTACAACTTGTGTTATTTCAAAGGTGATTTTTTGTCGTTGCAATGAACTTTGGGAATTTGATAAAGTTAAACCGCTTTAGACCTCGTTTACACGACAATTAGCGACGACAAGTCATAATCTTTAGTTTTGATGTCTTGAATAATTACAAGTTTGATATTAGCAAGTCTAATTAAAGACGATAAGGATCACTTTCGCATAACACACATCAAATTAAACTTTAATAGTAATAGCTGTTGTTACCGTTTGTTTCACAACACTTGTTATGCACAATATGTTAAATAGGTACTTCTATTATTAATCTCCTAATGATTGATAAATTGATAACATAGGGCTAAGGGAGAGAGGCGGAGGGAGGTAGGGAGAAGGAGGGGGGGGGGGTGTTCGTGACGGCCGTGACGTAACCAATTGGTATGCGATGGTGCGGACAAAGAAATTAGTGTTAGATACAGAACTTTCCCTTACAATTAATCTACAATCTTAAACTTGATGTTTAATTATATCGATGCAAATTAACCACAATGTAATAAACGATAGAGATAACAAATAAAAAATGAAAGTAGCTCTAATGTTTCTATACAATATGACAAATAGCTTTCAGGTAGTTTTTGAATGTCTCTGACAATTATTTCATTTTCTCTTTAACTTATGAGATAATTTATCATTACTCGTTCTATAATTAATGATGTGTTCTCTTGCAAAATAAAAACTGTCATTTGATGACGTGTTTTCGAAATTGTGTCCTTATTGCGTTCAACACAAGATTTAATTTAGCTTTTAGCTACTCAAAATTCTTTGAACAGAAGATTAAACAACAGTTAATAGGATACAGACTAACAATAAATTCGGAACATTTATTTGTTATACGAAAACATTACTTTAGATAACTTAAAAATAGCTTTCACTTGCTTATTATATGTCTTTAATAAAGTGTTATGAACAAACGACAGTACGAATTTTTAATTTATTCGACGCTAACGGTTCAGTTCATTGAATAAAGCGAGTTGGCTTCACGTCACGCCATTGGGACTACTTGTATGAAACGGATTTTAAAACATGATACTTACTCGATAAGAGACCAATTAAACAACAAGCATTATTAACTAATATTATATTCATATATTGTTTGTCTGTCGTGTGTTCGAAATATATTTATAAAATGTTATGGAGGACGAATTTAATTTGAAGTTTGAAACATTAAGGCACATGTCATTAAAAATTTTAAACAGTGCTTTCACATTACAATACACAGGATTGCATCGACAGGAATAAATATGATTTTTACTTGTATTACTGTGGACGAAAATATTTAGGTGTGTTATAGCAGCGAAAGAAAGATGCTACGTGTCACGCTATAAAGACCTTATTATAAATATTTATAAGGTAGTTTTTTCCATGTATTGAATAAACTAAAAGGGCGGAGAGCTGTAGTGAAATAGGGTGCAGGCGTATCAGACTAAAATCCATATAACGTCCCGGTTCCTAACACAATAGATTTGTTTGTCCAAATAATAATTCTAATTTAATTTAACAATTATAATAAAATAATTGTAACACCAATTGCGGCATTAAAAATTATCTATTATAATATAAAACACGTACTTTTAAAGCGTTGTTTCAATATTATAAATAAAATTAATAATTGGTTTATAATATAATGTGTATGTGTGTGTACATACCGTATGTATATCATTGTATGTATTTGTTAGTCGTCGATAGCTTATTGTATTTAATATAAATACCTTTACTTATTAAAGTACAGTATGTAGTTATCTAGTTATTGTTTTTTCGTGATGTCTTCTTATAGTTATTTTGATGGATTATTGCCATTTATATTATATTTGCTTAAATATATAGTGAACTTACTTAGAACATACAATATGTTTTTTTCTCTTGCTCTCAAAAATTATATCGAATTTATTAATGAATAACGATGGTTCCTTTATGATATTTATTCAGATTTTTTTTGTAATTCGACTCATGGCTGTACTCAGCATACTAAACGTAAAGACTCAAAGTATTTTATACGGATTCTGTTTAAACTAAATAAATAATTGTTTTAAGAGTTTTGGAAGTCTCATTAAAGAAAAAATGACAGAAATCGAAATCGTTTCGGATCAGATAGCATTTAATACAATTAAAACCAATTAATAAACGTAGGGGTAGTTGACCTTTTAATATAAAGTGGCTGTATTTTTAGTGTTATTATATACTTATTTTTTTAAGTAATATTTAAATAATTAAGTAATATTTTTTGTCATTTCTGTTATTATAATAATAGTTCAGAAGTAGCATATAAATCCCGAACATTGTTTTTTGGTAAAGGAATCCCGGTATGACTGTCTTCTACACCGAATTAATACGAACCATTTTCTATTATAATTATTATTATTTAACAGCCAAATACTTGGTCTGGCTTCCGTTGCCTTAAACTGTCACTATATACTATGGGCCATATTATATATTATGTTATAAATGGACGTAAGCTAAAGTATAGTTTTGGTTTATCGTTCTGTTCGACTATCGTAAATGCCACTTGTCTAGGCTCTCAGTCAATCGTTATCGACTGTGGTCCGGTCGGCTACGGGGCCTATTCTCTACAAAAACACGAGAATAGAAGAGATCAAACGAAAAAAGCACCTGCCTGATCCATACCAACACTTTTATATTCATGTCGTCTATTTAACGCGGCATCGAATGCGAAAATAATCTTAAATTTTTAATTTTTCAGAAAAACTGATAAAAAAATTGAAAACAAACACATTCCTGTAATATATATTGTAATATATTTATAAAAATAGTAAACAATTTTGTAATCAAATAATTATCATTGCAATATTGCATTCTATTGTCCTTATTACTAGTTCACGGCTATCGGCTATTGGATTGATTTTAAAAGAATTATCTTGTAATGTATTCATATAAATAAAGAATTTATCTGAAATAAAATAAATATTCTTTAAATATACAGGCACACGTGTTCTTATTTATTATACTTAATATTGCAACATTATACATTCAAGTCGATGTTGACAGATGACAGCGTTAGTGCCGCCATTACAGTATTAGGTAATTTTTAAGCCGATCCCATCCGTGCCTGCTCGTGTAAACAGAACAACAATAACTCAAGATTATTAAGCAGTAGCATTATGAAGCACTAGATAATATATTCTCCAAAATGTTTTTAAAATATATCTGAAGAATATTTAAGATATTTTAATATGTTACATGAGAAACAAAGAATCATCATGGAACGTTATTGTATTATGAACCATATTTCCATATAGCAGGGTGTTTATTTCGTTGTGTCAGCATCTCTCCATTTCAGAATGGTTGTCAGAGGATAGTGGTATAATGAAAGCTTATTAGAGCATCCAAATGACCGTGGATGTGATAATTATTGTTTTTCCTGTGTCTCAGTCAGTACCGAATTGGTGTTGACGTTTGAGAAGCATCACCAGCTCAGCGATGGGTTTAAATTATTTTATTGTTACTAAAACTATGTTTGAACTGAACTCAAATAATTTTTTTTTAGTACACTTTTCATAATGTCTATAAAAATGTGTAAAGACAAGGCAATATTGCCCCCGGACACATTAAATTTGACATTAGTGTATTTATGATGATGAAAATAGACTTCAGAAGGTTCCATTCCTCATAAGGTTAAACAGGGGTCGATAGTTTTAATGAATGTGAAGCAGGTCATTTCTGAAGTAAATAGTAAGGAAAATGTTATTTCTTTTAACAAATAACGAACACGTGTTTTAATATTCTTAGAAAATTAAAGTGTAAGGGGATGTAATAAGGGGTGGAAGTTTGTTAGAGTGAATCCGTGCAAAACTAGGGATTATAAATGATTGATTTAAATCGAATATTCATGTATACATGTGTTGTCAGCAGTTTAATTTAAATTACCAAAAATATTATTTTTCTTTTAATAATAATTTTAAACACGACATTTTGAAAGGCTTATTAATTAATATGAATACAACGAGCAACCCTTGCGGGCTCCGCAGTGACCGGGACTTCAGTGATATTTATTGGCTCGAGCGCTGAAGCCAATTTTTATTTTTCCAATACTTTTTCATAATACACTCTTTTTTTTAAGCTGTATGTGTTATAGCCGTGACTCGCTTCATTGCCCTAGATGGGCTAAATTTCAACTATGTAGTGTTATTGTTAACAGTGTATATAGTATTAGGAATCCTTACAGGCGGCGCTTAGAACAAAATGTATTGAGAGGTTATAATGGGTGGAGAAAATCAATTTTGAATTTTCTCAGCTCAATGTTGTAGCTTTGGTTCCAAGTTACTGGAAGTTCTAAAATTGATTGTGAACTGCTTCAATAATATAAAATAAGAGAGTTAAATTAAACTTAACTAGAGCACTTTATTGAAGTCAATTAAATGTTCAATATGTTTATAATAAATGTCTTCCACCCAGGAGGAGGCCCGCCTGTTATCATAATGAGTACAAATTATTCTTGAAACGGTTAACATCAGTGTAGAATTACGCAATGAAACAGGAAGATGATTGGTATTCAAGAAATCAATGTCAAAGAGCAGATTTCCTCAATCCAACTCCGAGGAACTCGGATGACGAGAATTTAATAAGCTTATATACTTTGTGTCTGTTTGTAAATATACTTTTATAATAAACATGTCCAGCAATTTAATACATATTATTGATTAATTTAAATAATTATGATAAAAAAAACAATATTAGAAGGTTCTCTACCTTTGTATTATTATTATTTTTTAAATAAAGCATGTTTTAATATTTAATATAGTTTGAAGAAGGCAACCACTGAGTCATCGTTACTTAAGTCGAGAATAAATATACTATTTTAATAAAACCATTGTTAGATTGTATAATCTTGTAGACTTCCGATCGATAGGAAATTAAAATGAATAACAAACCATTTTTTATAAGTTTCTTATGTTAACGTATTTTATTTAATTAATACGTCTTGTCAGTAGTATTTAATACTATAATAATAAATAATGATAGATGTAATTAAAATATTCCTAACTCCCCGCTGCTAATGATCCTAGTAACTAACAGATAACAGCAATTGAGAATACGAACGAATAATTAAACTTAAGATACAAAATTGTAACTAAATGATGCCGTCTCTGCTCACAATATCGTTTTATTTCACCAAACCGTTATGGCGGAAGCGACTCGACGAGTCACGCGACTTGTTCACCGACTCGTCGTCGGATCTAGTTGACGTGTTGTCCGTCGTCACACGCCGCCGCTAGAGGGCGGTACTTACAAGACAATTTAGGCCGACTAGTCTTTTGATGAATCTCATGTTGGCACATTTTTAATTACTTTATAATAAGAGCTCTGTTTTGTTTATAGAAGTGGAAAAATAAGTTGGAATTTAGGATAAAACTAGTACAAATGAAATAAATACAAAGAATGCTTTTGAGGAATTCCCTGAAATAAAATAAAATAATTTTATTTTATAAGAAATTAAAATAAATATCTTTACATTATAAAGACACATATACATGAGTGTTTATTTAGTAAGTTTGTTCATTGACACAATATACTTGTAATTCCCAGAGTTAGATCAGCTACAAATGAGATTACGCGTGGGTAAGTGATACCTACCTGCAGAACATTGTGTACTAGGTACGAGTTGTGCTTTTAACTGATTAATTATAAATACGACACACAGTAATACACACAGTTGAAATATAATAATGTCACGGCCCCAGTAAATAATTATATATATTTCATTACTCACGAATTTATTGAATAATCTTGAATGTTGTGACGACATCAACTAAAACGATTTCTATTCTCAAAGCCCTATTTAAGTGTATCGTTCAAACAGCTACAGTTATTATTTGATGAGCATTGCTGGTTGATGTAGGAGCCACCGGTGCTCCTCGCGTAGCCACGCACTAATGTATACGGTAAGGAGTTTAACATCGCTCATTGTATTTCTCTACGACCTTGGTCAATTCCAACTGCGAGTAACGAAAACTTTGTTTTGCCTCCTCGATTGTTTTTTAAGAAGTCATTTGTAAACTATTCGGATTATTTCTTCAAAGGATGCCATTATGTTTAATTAAATTAGTGAATTGGGTCGCTTTTAAGACTATCTAATTATAGAAATTGTTGTGAAATCATATTTCATTTAGTAGTTGATCATTATATCAGATTATTTGGTATATTAGTTTATTAAATCTAATTTTAATAAACGTTCTACAAAGGTCTACAAGAATTCGTTCATGAAATGAATCTTCCGTAGAAATGAAACCGACCCGTCATCAATATTCATTCGCTTGGTATCAATTAATAAATATAAAAATTGTGCATTGCGGTTTTTATATCCGATAGAGTAAAAGTTAATCGAATGCAACTGAAAAAAATATGTAACAATTGATAGAATATCCGACTTGAAGCCAATGTAATTGTTTGACGGAGAGCTCTTTGTGAAATTGAACTGTTCTTTGCAAAACCGTTATTTTATCAAATCCTTTTAAAGCATTCTAATTCATCTTTAATCGACAGACATTATAGATATAAAATATATATTTATATGAATATGGTAGTTTGAACACAGATCAGAACATCAAGAAATAAATGTTGTATATATAAAAAAAACATTCAAACACGTTCGCAGTCGAGGAGGAAACGCGACCTCAGTGACGTCACGAGGCCGCGCCGCTCTCCCTGCAATGAACTACATAACTTATTAGTTATTTATCACATTCTACTTGAACTGTTTCGCCTTCAGTTTTTGGCTTTTATATTTTATAAGTGTAGTTTTAGAAGTTTTATAATTCCAATACAGTTATAGTATTCAAATACTTCGTCTACTATGGCTTGGATTAATTCGTGATTATTTTGTTCCACTTCAGTAGACGGTAACAACAACAACTGAAGGTTATTTAAAAATGTTCGTACTCTCTGTCCTCGGTTTTAACTGTTTATAAAAATCATGACAATTTTATTGTAATAACATTTTTATAACCTGGAAAATATTTTTTATTTGTAAAATATTATCCAATGTGAATTCGATCGTTCGTATTATATAAAATTTGTATAATATACTTTGATATTTATTGTAAGTAATTTGTTTAAAATTAGACTAAATAGCGGTCCACTCGGGCTGTATTGTTTGCGGTAGTAATCTCTTCATCGCGACAGTGCTTCCAGTAGCGAGGCGCGGTCGCGCTGCAACACACTATCACCCCTATCGCCTTGTGTTACAGATTAATAACGTTTGCGTATACAATATACATATTGAGAAGGCGGCTGCGAGACTCAAATATCATTATTTATTCAAGATAAGACTCGGAACATGCGCTTCTATTGGTTCGGTTTCATGCCTTTTTGAAACACGTAATACACGGATCATAAATACTTGTATGGGTCGCAAAATTTGGGTAAATTACTAAAAAACTTACTTTTATTATTACTTTTTTCATATACTAAATATAATAATATCAAATGCATATTTTATAGTCAGCTAGTTGAGACATAAAAAATATTTTAGATAAAACTTACTTTCAATAAAGATTTTTATTTTGAGTGAAAGTGATATGTGACAAAATTAAAAAAGGTTGACATATAAATATCCGGTACTAAGTGTGATGTACATAGCTTTTATAAATAATATTTTTGTATATATTGCATTATATATATGTGAGTGGTTTGTTCTTGAGGTGATCGCGGAGGTCGGAACTCGGATGGCAATCGCAAGGACCTTGGTGTAAAATGCTTAACAGATGAAGAAGGTTTTATAGCACATGATTTCTTTAATATGTTATAACAAGGTCTATAGAAAAAAAAAAATAAACAACTATAAAATATTATCTGTCACATAATAGTGTAATTATAACGAAGAAGCTATATCCTCAGTGCTCAGTAGTCGGCTATCGCAGTAGCCTTGTCGGTGTTTATCTCTAAGTCAATTACAACGTTCAATATACAAATGAATCGATATAGATTCATAGTTACTTGCCCATTTTTTATTTAGATAGATTATAAAGTACTTCTGCAAGAAACCAAAAAGTAAAAAAAAAAATAATGTCTCACAGTTATTTATTTGCTTGTTTCAGCAAATATTTAGAGTAATATGTAAAGGTTCACACCAATTAGTTATTGATATATCAGAGGACATTTTACTCAAGACGGTTTACAAATTGACATCAATGATGAATAACTATTGTATTGACAGTGACACTTCACATTGACAGTGACAAAAACTAAACTAAATTACAATAATATTATTTAAACTTATGTATATTTTAGTTATTAGGTTAATTTGCATTATTGCTTTTAGGTCATTTACATATCAATTAGCATTGACACTATTTACTAGTAATTAAGAGCATTTTATACTTAAACGATATTTCTCAAATGTTCGGCCTTGACTCGTGTCGGTAACAACGCGCACAAAATGCCGCCACCGACAGCACTGCGTACGCCATGTTAATTCACGCGTGCTGTACATCGCAGCGCAAACATAGCTGTATCAAAAACTAAAACAAATGTATACGGTAATGTATAATAAATAATGATTATTTTTGGTGTCACTATTATAGCGGGACCGCACCGGTGCGTGAGTCGCCAGTACCAGGGGAATGACTGCGATAAACGACCTACAAAATGTTCATGTTAAAGTGGGTCGGCCTCCAGCCGTGGTCGCCGTCGATTTACGTAATTAAAGAATTATGTACCTTTCTTTATTTAAAGATCTTAGGCTTGTTTAATTAGAACGCCTACTAATATATAGTATAATGTGTCTTTTGGTAGCTAGTTATTGGTCGTATTAAATTCGATTCGACTGCCGGTGCATTTCCTTGACACATTTTGCTTCAATATGAGATTATTTTGCAACGTTGAGCGCTTGAAAATTGTTTCAGATATTTCGTATAGTACGTACTTACTTTTACTAGTAACGAAATAAAGTTATTGTATAAGTGGATCTCATGATGTTATACTTATATTTGATATAGTATATATAAATAATGGCTTGTGTTCACACACGGCAGAAGAAGAACTTTAGAAAAGCAGCCTACTAGAGAAAAATATGAATATAGTGTTAGGAGTATTATTATAAATCTTTCGCAATTGGTGTTTCAAATCACAATAACACTAAAAAAGTTTCACTCCAAAAGTGACAAAAGAAGTAAAAGAATCAAGTATAACGACTGATTACTGATTATAATTTAAAATGGAAATGATTCCGGCCGCAGACTGGCTTCACAGATTATAAAATAGCCGCGCGCTCGTAACTCGTCGACAAACACACGCCTTTTATATTTTATTTTATCAGCTTTAACACCTTTCTGAGTTCTAACATTAAACTGATAGAAGTAAGTGCTAAATTATCATGGAGATGTTTTGTTATTAGTTTCACTTATTTAGTTTAGAAAATATCAAATTACAATAAGCATATGTTAGCGGGAAGTATAGTCTGTATATGTCAATATATGTGATAACTTATAGATTGATAATAGATAAGACATACAATATTGTTATCTATTAATTGACCGCAACCAATGATATTTCAGTTTTTAGTTCTAAAATTAAATTGACCATTAAATTGAATATCAACCATTGTAATATTGTATAAATAACCGCCATTTGTATTTCCGAACACGGCTGGGCACAGAATTCAACATGGCGACTTGTCAAATCATGTGTCCTGTCTCTTAGATTTCCTTGACAAACTGTTTGTGGCCGGTGATCGAACCCGGTACCTATGATTTCGAAGACAAGTCCTTCTTGTGTACCAGACAGTAATATAATACCTACATTAGCTCCACTGATGATTTGTTACTAATGTGGCACGTGCGTTACATTGAATATTTTAAAAGCGTTATCCTTTGTTTTTATATGAAGAGAGAAAGGGACAAAGCGACCTTTATTATGCAATGCTAACACAAGTTTTTGTACTTTTTGCTATAAAGGTATGCGGTGAAATAATGAGTTGTGTGAAAACGTGGAAGATATGAAAATAAGATGGGGTGAAGGGGTTGGAAGTCACCCCTCACCCCTCACCCGGCAATGAATAACAAAATCAAAGGCAAATACGTGTCGGAAAACAAATTATCTCATAATAAACACGTTGACTTTTACTTTATTTATTTTAATTAACTGATATTGTTAAGTGTTTTTTTAAGAAGCATAAACCACACATATTAAATGGTATTTACTTAAAAGCTATGACCGTTCTAATATATTTCAAATACTGTGGATACATTGAATCATTCCACAAAAGCTCTTAACATCTCTTGAAAAATCCCGTCACTTTGAGGGGTCTGAGAGGGCGTCTGTCATGTCTTTATAAAACATATTTGTTTTTATATCTACAGATTTTAATACGCTCTCTAACATCAATACTGCACTTCATATACACTTCAATATAACTCTTTATTGGTATTGAATCTGTGACTAATAAGTTGATATATAATAAAACATATAAAAACAGTCACTATAATTGAGTTACTAAAAAATACGCTCTATCTAAGTAAAATGTTCTGTTTGTAAGTAAGTCAGTCAGTCTGATTTCTTTTAATTATCGTCCTCTTAGATAAAGGAAAAGTCGTAATTAAAATACGTGTATATTGTATCAAATTTATCTTCTCCTTCATCTGAACCAGTAATAATTATTATAATATCATGTTCTTTAAAACATTTTAAATTCAATTATATTCTAAAATCTCAATCATTTAAGTAAACAACCCCATTCTGTAATTTCAAGTCGCATTCGATCGTAAGGGTGAAGGCGTAATTAATCGAGCAACTTCTGTCACTACCCTTGCAAACTTTTAGACCGGGCCTACTGAAATCTGTCCCTTATTTACACAGGACATTTATATACGGACAATAATGTACTTTACATGGTATAAAATAAGGTCTAAGGTCGCTTGTTAAAATGTTTGACTAAAGGGCACTTTTTCAAATATGTAATTGCAGGGGTTTGTGGTTATTAACCACTGACAATCATATTACGATGTATTGTATTGATTTTACAAAATGTACTCGTTGAGTGGAATTTGTAATATTTCGTTGCAATTTACAAATTTGATAAAACTATGCACGTTATTAGTTCAGTACATTATTTATATAAAAAAAACTTTGTTTGTTTAAATACGTAAATCTTCTACGCTACTACTCTACTACTACTACTCTACTACTACTACTCTACATACGCTTCTACTCTTAGTTATCCTAAATGAAATTGTTTGTCTGCGGATGGAATCTCTAGTAACAACTAGTAAATGATGAATAAGAAGCATGGTCTGATAAGCGAGTAAACTTGCAATAAATACAAATTATCATATTATTATGTGTACAGTATCTGTCGTCTGATTACAGCTGATAGAATTTTTCTGATAGCGTGGATAAGATAAGAGAGTCAACGCTCGCTGAAATAAACTCTGATAAAGGACGATGGCAATAGGCCAATACTGTTAATCCTCGTAACTGTTTTGGCTAAGGGTTAGGACTGATTTAGATTTCAAGGTCTCATAAAAACATCTAAAGAGTTTTATATCTTGTTTGTAATTTTTTTTTCGAGATCTATTATCATTTATTGACACGTTGCAAATCAAATGTTCAGTATTTCTGAACAGTGAACGAGCTTTGCGAGCGAGAACAATATAATATGGACAAACCTTTCAGTATTCACCCTCAGTTTTTTAGTTGACAATTAGTTAGGAGGCAGCAAACAATGTTTTCGAATGTTCAAATTTAGAATCAATGAATTCTGAAAATGTTGTCCTACATTTGAATTTTGAATTTCGAACAAGAGGCATCCTGCGGCGAAATACTCGAGCATTGTGCAGTAAGTCATTAAACTCAGTAGATACAGCCGCATAACGGTTCGCGGCCGTCTACCACGCTCTGCCCGTAAACTTCGCAACTTTTTAAATTTCGAATTCGACCATAACGCTTTAAATGACATTTTGAAATTAGAATGACAGCTGTATGTAAATAGTTGTTCGTGGGAATTAGAATAATTTAGTATTGAATGATATTGTTTATTGCATTTGCAATATTATCTTTTTTGCTCTAAGGACAAGTATTGATAAACAATAGAGGCAATATCAGTCTTGTCATTTGAGTTACGTGCCGTTACTCCCCTATGTGAACAAGCGTGCGTCTGGCCACACATTGTGTTTACTCTGTCTGTGCCGATTTTGATACTTATGCATATAGAATATAGTCGATTTTAGCAAAATCTGAGGTTTAAATTTACTTGCGCTATTTGGAAGGTAAATATAAGTACGATACTTTGAATGTAATCGTCTTAAGTAATATTCTGTTTTTGCGAACAGTCACCTAATTAAATAATTATAATTGAGATAAACAGACTTATTTAAACACTTTAAAATATTATATGTATTTATAATTTATAAAATAACTAGCCTATGTGGCCGACAATTCATGAGTTTAAGTAAAGTAACTGCGCAACTGTATAATGTTGAGATAAGCGCTCGTAACAGACAGCCGGTAATTAGGCATTTCATTATACAAATATCTAGCCTTCTTAAACGCTATAATTTAACATTAAATTACAAACACACTAACTGTGTATAAAACGTCAATATAATCAATGGTAATTTATTAAAAGTGCGAGAAAAGAAAACAATAGGGTTTCATAAATTGCAGACAAGCTAAAAGAGTACCCACGCTTGAACGCACTATACGCGGAGAAAGCGTAGTTTCAATAATAAAGGTAAGTTTAACCGTACGCATGAAGGGCGCTTTTACTTAGGAAAGTACTTTTAAAAGCAAGTCAATTAGTATTCTACTTGAATTCAAGCTCAATGAAATGAGGTAACGCAATATTAATACCTACTTGTTTTCGTCGATGTTATATTAAATTTAAAAGCAGTGATAACTGCTTCATAATCGTAAGATACACAACATGCCCCACTTCGGACACCGCATCGATTTTAAAAATAGAATGTGCGTTTTCGATGCTTGCCTTCGCCGATAAAATATTTACATTAAATTTAAATTTGGAACACTATTAATAAGTCATAGAGTTCAATATGCTGTAACATTAGAGCGTAGGTAGATGCGTAGTGTGGTGTAGTGTAGTATGGGGTACAGTTGAATGGAATTACGGAATGGAAAGGAACGATACATTCAGGATCTTTTATTGGTTTGAATTTAGATTTAAGAATCATGTACTCGGCTGCATGTGGTATCTGAGTTTTTAATTTCTTTTTCTAATGTTTCTCTTTCAAAAGATTTTATTTCTAAATTTAAAAAAAGTTTTTTTTGTGACTATTAGAATTCATCTCTGTAAAAATGAAATAAGAGATATTAGCTAACGAAACCAGTTCTCTGCGGCGAGGCGCTCCGGTGCCGCATTAATAATATATCACTGGTGCTATAAGGGGAAGTCTTAATTCCATGTCCTAAATTGTGGAGTCCATTGCTGTATTGTATAACTGAATCCTAATTTCATGTTAATTTTATTTAAACAAGTCAAAATATTTTCTAGAAAAGATTGTTTGTTAAAAAAGTATGTTTTTTTTCTTGGACTTGGTGTGTCGAAAAATTAATTTTAATATTTATGAATGTTTTTTCAGTTAATCATTTAAAATTCTATAGTGTGGTAACAAAAAAAAAAATATTATTTATGTTTTTGATAAAAAAGCCATTAAATATAATAGACTGGAAGCTGTTACAAGCAGGCGCTGTATTTATTGCGTATCAGCTACTCTGCACGTAACACCGCGTGCGCTTACTAGTCTAGATATATTTGTAATCAATAAAATTTGGTATTGCATTATTAATTGATTATTGCTTTAAAAAACAGACAATAACACCATTATTTAGTAAAATTATTTGTTATATACTCTTGTTTTATTATTTTTTTTATAAATAATCAGTCTTATTACATTTGGAAAGTATTAAAAAGAATCAAAAATTATTGTTGTAATTTTCTGATTATTTGATAATATTGTAAAAGAAGGAGGAACTAACAGACCGCAAACATAATATAGATAGACTTTCTCAAGTGCATATTTATTTATACTCGTTGCCCATAACTCGTTTACTCTACTTTTTTATTCGTAAAATACTTTTTAATCTGTGACGAGGTTTATGGCGTTGTATGAGCGGGCTTCTTAAAGTTTTGAGGGTTAAGTCAATGCCGCGCAAATAAATGTCATAAATGAACTGATTTTGTTTTTTGTAATATATATATATAGCAGTATAACAGTATAGCAATAGAGGAGCATGCGGAACGATCAACATGCGATATTGATGTAATCATTACGTTGAAAAACGTACCGGAGCGGGGAAAGTGACGAAGATCGTGAAAGGTACACACGACCATTATACTTAGATCTATTCTGCTCGAATATATGTTGAGGAAATCGCGAACTACTTCGCCGATGCTAATTCCAAAGAGCTCAAGATATCTGGTTGTCAACTTACGACACTAGTACTCGGACCACTTTCGCGTAATCTGAGCGTTCTAGATTCGTTTTTGGTAAGTTAATGCTAGCTTAATATAATTGTAAAAAAATATCTTGGTACGTGAATAAAACGAGTACGTTAAAACGAGTAGTTTAAAAATTGATATATATTAAATATAATTGCAAATATACATTATTCCTGTTCCGATTCGTTTATATTTCGATATCCCAAATGTTTACGTCTATTTAAGAAAGGTGACAACAGATGGCGTTTTCTGATATATAGTTTACGGTGGTAAGATATTGTCATTAGCATTAATGTAGCGATGAGACATGATTGGATTTGTTTGGCATTTTAGAGATGTAAATAGCAAATTTGAACAAATCTTAAACTATATACTTATTGTAGTTTATGTGCAATATTAAGTATTTATAAATGGTATAGATTTTATTAAGGTGTCTTACAGACTTACTGAAGAAAAACGTTTGCAGTGTACCTTTGTATATATTATATATAATATATACAAATAACATTATGACGTCATAATGTAATAGTAATTAGTCTTCGTTATAGTAAGTATTATATAATTAAAACGTCCTAAGTTCTGTTTAGATTTAATATGAAATCATTTCTTTAAAACATAAATAAGTTTAATAAATATTTTCTGTTTATATAAATAAAAAAGGAAAGTGGATCCTTTTCATTAACAATTATTGTTTTATTCGTAAAATACATTTTCAATAAAATATTTTTGAAACTATTCCGATTTTTTTTTAATTCAGAGAATTTTTAATTTTTATTTCATTAAACAATGATGTTAGGAATGTTATTTTTAATCTGTTTCCGTCTCTGATGACTCAGTGAAAAATATCTGTGGTTGTACTGTTTGTATTCAGGCTTATATTGTGTTTATTAATAGACTAAATTGTTGAGTTGAAACAGCGCTTTAAATATTAGATCATTTGCCACATATATATCATATAAATCATATATATCATATATATATATATATATATAAATATGTCTGTGTAGAGGAATCAACGCTTTATATTACATATATTAATTCAAATTAAAACTTCAAATCTATACTAATATTATAGAGCGCAATCGTTGGTTTCTTTGTTTGTTTTAAAGTGCTAATCTTTGAAGCCAGCTAATGGACTTGAAAAATTCCTTCTGATTGCGTTATGGATGTTCGTGAAGACTGCTATAGGCTATAGTATTCTTCTTCTTCTTCTTCTTCTTCTTCTTCTTCTTCTTCTTCTTATTATTATTATTATTATTATTATTATTATTATTATTATTATTATTATTGTAATAATTATTATTATTATAATAATTATTATTATTATAATTTTTATTATTATTATAATTATTATTATTATTATAATTATTATTATTATACGTTAGTGAAATCGCGAGGCGCGGCGTGTTAAGAGGGTTTTATATTCACATCCCGCGAAATGCTAAGAGGTACTCGGTTTAAAATTCTTTATTCTTAAGTTAATAAAATGTATTTCAATATTTATTCAAGACATTAATAGTTGATAATTATTATTATTAAAATTAGAAGCTAAAGTATTTGTTCAACTTAAAAATATGCTAGATACACTCACACGAATGACATACACACACACAAATAAGTCAAGCCATACGTAAGATAAATAATAATTCTTGTGTTATATTTTTGTCGTTATCTGAACAAGTTTCAAATAACACTCACTTACGCAGCCCTGATTAAAGTGGAACGAGTCGTAAATAACTTTCGGCAACGTCGTTAAAATACCAATGTTAAATAGCTGTATAACAGCGAATTAATATGTAACTTCATCAATCGTATCCCGCTCTCATGAAGGCTCCTGCCCCGCGCCCTTTACACCCAGCATCTTGAAAGTATCATTGTATACAAGTCATCCCGAGCCCTGCCGTAGTATCCACAGATGTCACCGCCTCGCTTACGACTCCTCGCGCGATGAGTCGTCCGTTTTCATTGCGGACAAAGAAATCTCTTCCACATCTCCCGACTGATCGTCAAACGGGTCGGGCGACTGCTCGGTGATCCACCGCGCTACGCAACTCGTCGTCAGATCCATTCCGTAGTATGTACCTAGCAGCTTAATTTGTGTTTAAGATAATAGGTGCCGTTAAATATTCTGTAATGGTCACCTTTTTGTGGCTTCTATGCTTAAGTTGTTATAATTTATTACTTAGTTATTTAAAAGTTTTGTTCAACACAAGCTGTTATAATAATAAAGACGTTATACTCAACAATAAATAAGTTTGGAACAAAAATATAAAAAATTCTAAATTTCATCCGAACACTTATAAATTATATTATATATTATATATTAGGATATCGAGAGCTAGTTTCAAAATCAATCCAAGTCTCTTAATCATGAATATCGCAGCGGTGATGAGAGGAACCACGCTTTACTCGTCGTGCCTCTCTGATACTGCACTCTAGTGTGTATCCTATAACAATGCCGGTACAGACAAAATTGCCTTGCACCGTGCCGTCTATAGTTTTTTTTAGTCTAAGGACTTTTTGACTGTTAAGACTATTTTGTAGTTTGTTTGAGCGAGTGTGATTTATTAGAGGCTAAAAGAAACAACAACAGAGTAGTCGCAATAAATAATATTACTTTATAAAAATATTGAGTTTTTTTAATCCAATTTAGAATAATATTTGAGGTAAATATTGAAACATTTAGTATTTGAAGTATAATTTATTTGATAAATCTGTTTAATGATTTACTGGACTGTTGGTCGCTGGGTAGATTGGATCGAACATATCAAAAAATATATACTACATGTATGTTTTAAATACTTAGCTATGTTTTAATATATCGGCAATTTACTAATGAGACTGTGCTATTATAACCATTACACAGTTAATCTGGACTATAGGATTAAAGGACTACAATTTTATCCTATAATTATACTGATTAAGTTGTTGGTATCATTGTCTGTCTGTTTGTCATGTTTTATGTTACTATATTTTATGTATGTTACACCCAGACGATGTTAATTGATCTGATTATATGGTATTCCCGTACTTTATTCGGCTGCACATCCACCAGTCACTGACCTCGTTCGCCGTGTGGTCTAGACTTGGCTGCAGACTGGTCGTCCCTCGCCCTTACACCGATATATTTATTTGACGTGTAATCTTTTTTCTGCCGATAAGGGTATTGTCTTCGATTTAGTTAACTAGCGAGGCGCCGCGGCTGCGGCTGTGATAGTTCGATTAATACATTTAAACACTCAAAAAACACTATGTATTAGATAATAGTACAGTATACTTTACGTAACAGAGGATTTGATTTCTATTTTTTAATGAATAAATTCTTAGTTACAGATAATAATGACGTGAGTACCTCATTAAGTACAATTATATGTACAGAACTATCAAGAATCACTTTGAAAGAGTTCCAAGTTATTCAAGACACTACAATAAAGTCTGAATAAATAGAACTAAAAGCTCTTAATTAGTAGTACTAGTGTCACAAATTAGTCTCAAAGATGACAGTGATTGACGAGAATAATAATATTTATATATGTAAAATACAACAATACAAACACTTACAATTAACATGTATGTTCGTCACTGAGGAGGTCTCGTTCTCTGGCAGTGCTTTCAGCGCTGGGTCAACAACCTTGCATTCGTCCTAAACTACATCGAAAATGTGACCCTTTAAAATTTGTGAAACTAAAAATGATATTTTAGACTGTTTTCATGTTACGTATATGTTTCATTAAAAATTATGAGAGCCTTTTACATGAACTCATTTTTATTTTAAACATTTTGTATAGAAAATATAATTAAAGCATCAAAATTAATTCATAGTTTGTAGGAATTATTAAATCCTCCCAGTTTATCGATTATTTATTTAAAGTAATAATGTGAGATATCGATGTATGACTTATTATGATTAATATCGATTTTATATATCCAATATTATCTCCAGCTTATTTAAAACCACTTTTAACTTTAATTATTATTTTTCCTATATTTTACAACCGTACCTTTACGTAAACAACGGTAACTTTAAGTAAATTAAGGATAAAATAAAAAAAATAAGGTTGATTTTTTTAATCTGTGGTTTATTAATTCGTATAAAGTTAGGGTTAAGTTATATTACGTCTTGACTCTCGACTTATTCTTTACAAATAACTTTTTATATAATTGTTTGTGGTTTCGTAATATTACCTGTCATTCAAATATATCTTACTTATTTGATATCTAAGCTTTGTCTTCTTTAATAAGTACGAAACAGTTTCTCATTTTTCTTCTGTCAGACAGTCAAATTATCTTATTCCAAAAACAGCGGCAATTTCCGGTTATTGGTAACAGAGCCTGCATGCTAGTTTTGTGAAGCGAAATAGGTTTGAAGAAAATATTATTTTTCCATTACTAAAACATCTTCAATATAAACCACACCGCGACTGGCTCACATAAACAAAATAATTTATTTCTATATTTTATATAAATTTACTGAAAAAAGCGATTTTAAAGATGTACTTATGATTAATTACACAACCAATAATGTTATAATGGTTCGTGTGGTGGTACCCACTGGTGGTGTGGTGACAGGTGTCAATATAATATCTACAGTCGATGACACTCTGTATGACATTGACAGCTAAATATAAATTTTCAGCGCCTTCATTAGCGCGTAACTCTTGCGTCACAACCTTTATTTTTATCTGTGACCCATACGTTCGTAATTAAACTCGTATAATTATTAAATATATAACTAGGAGAGAGACATTGTGTATGAGTCGCCAATTTAGTCACAATTGACGTAACGCACTGACTAACTGACATAAATATATCACATTGATATTTTAAGAGCTCAGAGAGATGCTAATTATGTGTAACATTTTAGAAATTTTGTAATATCGAAATAACTATTTAGATTATTTTGGCATAAATTACTTGAGAACAAAGTAACCTCAGTGTGTGGGGTCAATGATCTTATTATTACATCGGCTGACACCTTGTCACCCATCATATGGACTGCCTAATTTACTGGATACCCTTATGAAGCTAAATAAAAAATATCATTGTGTGTGTCGCGCTCTATGAATACAAATAAAAATATTGGATTAATGAAGCTAGTTTTGCAACGGTAAGATTTGATTTTAAATATAATATATCTTTCAAGTTTTCAAGTTCATATTGCACCGCTGTCACTGCACACTGAAAGACGTCAAACAAAAACAATAATAATTTTACTGTATTAAGAATTTATAAGTAAATATATTTCTGTAATACTTCATTGCAGTTATCAACCAATTTGCTAAAATATTTATAGAATAATAAATCTCCACAATCATGAATTGGGTGCGACAATTTAATAAATTATGTACATCCCTGATATGTCGCCATGTTGCCTAACTTCAACAATAACTAAAAATGCAACAGTACAACATCTTCCGAAACTTTGCAATCTGTGTGTAAATCAAATAATATTATTACACCATTTAAATATATATAAAGTTTAAATAGAGCAATAATTTACCAAAATAAATGTTTTATTCACTGTCATATATATCATATATTATTTCATTACATAGTATATATATTCATTTGCTTTAGTATTTTTGGAATAAAAAAGAGCTAGACGACCAGACTGATTACGTAAAAAAGTCCGATTAATTTAAATATTAGCCTGGACTTTCTTAAACATCTATATAAAACGAAAGTGGAGTGCAGTGCAGTTGCTCATCAACTCGACATACTTATAATTTTATTACATAGAAACAGTAATACAAGAGGCTTCTAGCATAGTTATAACAATATAGAGTGGATATGTCACTGTTTCCTTACACTTGTCATTACAGTTTTCAATAATCAAATACCGGCTGTTGTCCGGATGTACTCATAACATTATACTAGCACTTATTACAAAGCAATAAGCACGATTTTACCAGAAACGGCCCGATGGCAACAATCGGTGCGAAGTGATCGTGTACTTTCGACAATTTTCGGTAATCGTCGGGCGTCTTCAGGCATCGTCTTTGTTCACGTTTGATCGTAAATCGTAATAGCCAGTCGCCACTGTTCCGTTTCTTTCCAACACAAAACTAAAGAAACTATTTTGTAATATACCTGGTGATTGCCGTGGTAATAAATTCGTAAGTTATAACTTACTTATTGTTTAACTTAAACGAGTTTTACACGGGACTGTTTGTGATTAAGGCATTTAATGTGCTTAGGACTATTAACAAGCAAATAGCGTCTTATACGTGGAGTGTATTTTGTACAACAATTATATAGCTTCGATTAATTAATAATACCAAGTTAATGTAATAATGTTTGTATTGATAGAGTCGAACGGCAGATGAAAATAAAAATTGTATTATAATTATAGTCTACACAATCCCCACAACGCTGTTTTTAAGCTTGTTTATATTGATTCAAAATGGAGTCATTTACGTTTATTGTAAACAAAATGAACCGCGCGAAAATCACGATTACTACTGAGAAATAGTGTTTTGTTAAAATAAATAAATGCTGCGTTTTTAATGGCGGGCTGTAAAGCAATAATTTAAGTGTATAAATTGATTTAAAACTATTACTCCTGACTGCGGCCATTGTTGAAAAACATCGCAAGATCAACTACGTATTGTTTGTCTTGGAAATTTCCAAACAACACATAACACATACGTCATAAGTGTTAAAATTATTTCAAATTAAACCATAGTTACATTTGACTTGTGACAGAAGACATTTTATATTATAGAGCTTATCACTGCCACTGATAATATGAACAATATTACAAACGAGTGAGCGATGCTCACCGCTTTCCATTCCGCGCTTAAATGTATTAGTGAAAGTTTTTTACGATATTGCTCTAACCTAAAACAGTCGTAACTTTATAATATAGTACGATTTTTAACGGCTAATGTATCTATACTGTATTGTTACAATATTCACGTATTGCTGGTGCAGCCGATATGTAATCAAACATCATTCTTATCTCTAATGTCATAACGACTATTTTACGATAAGAGATAATCCTTAGAACATATTAAACTTATTGTTTTGCCTTAAAAATTATCAGTTTGTCTGTTATATACTAAAGATACAATTAATTGTAGTCGTATATATGTATATAAGTACTTCGTAGAAGAGCTCTCTGTGTAATTGTATGAAATAGTATTTTCGTAATCAGTATGCGTTATTCCCGATGTCTGGTTAATATTTCGCACGTGCCCGCGCTCCGGTTTGTTTAAATATAATGGAGTCTTGAGTCTCGAGCCATCATCTCTATTAAAAGCATCCATTTAACGAGCGGAATGAGATCGTACTACTGTACTTTGTTAATATGGGTCGGCGGGCGTGTAAACTGGCTCGGATACTGCATCCTAAAGCAGGTAATGAATAACAATAGGCTGCCCTGCCGTCGACGTGCACAGCCACAGTGTTATTACCGTATTACACATGTTTTAGAAATATGACTTACAAATTAGTAGATATTATAAAATAAAGTCGTCCCCTTCTCTTCGGCGATCGTTTGGTGGAAGTATAGAGTTGATAAAATGACGTAATCTCTATATCGCAACAGCCTAAAGCACTGCAGGACGGCCCGTTCGTCTCGTGCTAGCCGGGCCGGCCGCGGAAGTACGGAGAACGGTGCGGCCTTGCGCGGTCGCGCGCCGAAGGTGAAAGTCTTGGCAAGCAATTATTGAGCCGACATCCTCTCGTATTCGGGTTAAGTAGTGCCGCGGATTACCTTCAATTATCTATCCGAAACATCTTTGCGATATTTAAATAGTTTAAATATCATAACCGGCGGCTAATGACCGTACCGTCATTAGTATTATATTGTTTTAAAACCGGTCCGAGGTAAGCGCTTTTGAAATCAATAGTTTTTCAAGTTCTTATAATAAACTCAGTTATACCTGAGTATTCTTAGAACGGTATTGCCGTTCTTGTTATTTGATGTGCACGGCCGAGACCAGCCCGCGTAGTACAAGTAATTGTGAGTAGTAGCAGTATTATAAAGTTTATTAGCGACCCGGGCACCTTCACGCATCATTGAACATCGCTGCTCGAGGGTCTGCAGTCCGCACTCCACCAGCTGCTTATCACTGTTTGGCGCTTATTCAAATTACATTCTTTGTTATATATAAGACGCCGCAAGGGTGAACCACATCTCATAACGTGACTATTGCTGAAGAAGTCTTAAATACGAACAAGCGAGTGAAATAAAAACACATATAGAAGTCGTTTATTTAAAGAAATAGTATTTCATTAACATAAAGTAGGTGTGTAAGTTTGTACAAGTGTTAGAAGTTTAATAAACACTTTAATAAGAAGTTATCGAATAAGAGTCCACGTCTCCGCTACTAAGTGAAATGTGAGAAACAAAGGAATGTGTTGGCGCCAAGATGTACCAGTCTCAGTAACAAAGCTACTAAATCTTAGATTCTATTTTATCTCGCAATGGTTTCAAGAAAGTAATTTAAGAAATCACTAATACTATATGAAAACGTACTCGTTTTATGAATCTTTGTGACCACAATAACAGATATTATTGTTTGAATATTTAAAACACTATTTAATATATTAAATTCAAATAGATTGTTTCATAAGACTCCCCAAAACTTATATTTTTAAATGTCAGAGACAATATTTAGAATTAAAATGACAACTTTAATAAAATAAATATGAAAACTTCATACAATAATGTATTTAGTAGTGATACTCAGCCTTCAATGACATTTATTGGCACTTGCCACAATCACGAGCCACCATCACACACCACTGAAACTAGTTTTAATTTGAATTTTGAATTTGGTTCCAACCATTTAAGTTATCTTCGACTCGATTACAAAGAATACCTACTAAGTAAATAATAAAGTATAAAATGGAATCAGTAGCTATATCAGTAGGTGATATTTACAAAAGGTCACCCATATCCCTATAAATAAAGATGATTAAAGGATGGATTACAGTAAATATGATGAGGTATCTTCGCGAAGGGTCGCTAGGACTGGGGTGTTTCCCTCGCGCCCTCTAGCTGCAGCGGCACGCGCGCCTGATGTCGGTCTGTCAGTTTAGCGCGCGAAGCCGAGCGGTGCGGACGTCGACGACGCGCCTATTACCCGCTGTCAGTTATGTAGCGCGCGCTGTTTGGACAAGTGTGAAGTTGATTGTTTCATGTGATACAGCTTGTTGAGGTGGAATTATGTTTGAATTAAGCGCTTTTATAAATACATGAGTGGACTTTACAACTTTTAACTGCACTCTCGTAATATTTTATTGGAGTTTCTTTGTGATTCGGAAGGTAGCTACTGTTAACAATTAACACTAATTTATTATCACGAATCACTTTTTATTGCTTCTAATGTGAATATTTTTATATCTTTTTTTTTATTTTTTTTTAAATTGCAGTTGTGTTTTGATTATTTTCTGTTTTTAATATAAATAATATATTCCTTTAATTTTTTTTTTCTACGGGATTTTTGTACAAATATTGTTATTTTATTCTGGTGTGTAGTTTAGTTCATGAGACGCCTAGTCTTGACCTAAGCCCTTTAATACAAGTTCAAATAACCAACGCGAATGGATTGAGTTTTGAATGAGGTCATAAAATACTTTATGGTCCAGAACCTCTTCGGTCGTGTAAAACACGTTTCTTTTAACTTTTTAACAAAAGCTGTAATATCGTATACAAGGATTATTATTTTTGTACCGCGTTTTTCAATTTCTACCTGAGTAATCGTTAACAGCGCTCTCTCTCTCACACAGACATGCGGTTCCTATTCTCGGATCAAAGTAGGGATTTCAAATTCGTGGACGGTTATGTTGGAACGAATAATCTTTGTAAATCTCAAGTTCATTCAAAAGAATTTGGTGTACCTTATCCATTTTAAATTTCGAACGTCAAACGGTGACGTCACCGTCTTTAATGGCTGCGGAAACAGCTATACTAATGAGGCCAATAAACGTATTCACTGATGACTTTTCATTAGACGTTGTAGTTAAAACCTTGTAAGTTACGAGTTTTTAGAATAAGTACATTATTTTTATTAAGGAAATTAGTTTCCACGAACAAGTTTTCCTTTCAAACGCGTCACCGTTATTCTCGATTCGCAGATAAGAGACGCGCAGAGCGATGGTTGTAGCATATGGCGATAAAGACAATTTGATTAAATGTTTTAATAACACAGAATACACACTAACACTTGTAAATTATTATTGTGTTCTATAATGCTGTTAATGACCACGCCTGTGGACAGACATTATTTTTGTTGTTTTTTTTTCATTACTTTTATATCTGTGTTCTTCCTTCACAACAATTAAATCCTCACATGACTAATAAGTAATAACTTGAAGGTACAACCCCCTTATAGCGTTTAACGATGTAAGATGTATCGAGAGATGTTTTAAATTTCATTGTAATAAGGCTGTTTTTTGTATAATGTAAGTAATAGTCAATAAGTCTGGAGCGCGTCGAGAGCCAGGCTATTAACAGTGATTTATATGGTTTGAGCGCTGTCCATTGTCTAGTGTGGCGTATTAAGTTAGCGCGCGTTCGTCCGCAGCCAGCAAGCTACATCTAACAATATATGATAATTTTTGATTAGAGCTAGTTATAAATGGCCTGCTATTAGGCGATATAGTCATTACAGTTACAATATAACGGTGACGCTGTCCTGCATCATCGGCGAAGGTGAGAAAGGGATGTAAAATATGATGAATCTATATAAAATCTTCAGCATGTTAATACCTGTCAGTCTTAGAGTACACAATCATAATAATATTTTCGCACGACGCAACAATCGATTGTACTAGATTAGAGGAAAAACTGGATAGTTTAGAGACAGACTTGTACAATAAAGATTGAATATTAAAACAAAATGATCAAGTTTATAAGAAGTTTCGGTATGTATTACGTGTCGCTGGTTATATAATACATTTTATCGACGATTGATAAGCTCTTAATAGCCTCGTACGTTCTTTTATATTCAACACTATTACATGCAAATCATACAAAGTTAATTTTATTTAATTCTTACCTGAGAATTTAAATTAATTTTTAATTTATTTAACATTTAAATTAAGAGAGGCGCTGACGTGAGAGACATTACTGGGCGACATTGTACAAAACAATTAAATTATATATATATATTTTGGTATTAAATGTAATAATTTTAACATCTTGTTGTTATTATTTTAAAATTATTTTTTAATTATTTATTACTATTGTTATTCTTTATTGTTATTTAAAATGACTGTTTTATTATAATAATGTTGTATTGCAGAGGAGTCATTATGACCGTACACTTTTACTAGTAGTTGGTATGACACTACTGTAGTACAAATAGTACAAAGTTAATCGACGGATACTTTAAACATGTTAACAAATAAGAAATATTTTAATATTTTATTAGGATTTAATTATTGTTAATAAAATATTAAAGCATCTATCAAATATTTAGTATATATATACAGTAGGTGATAGCGGTTCCACTCACAGATGAACCATTTTTTTGTCTACTTGGATAACTAGGAGCAGTGACGTGATGATACATAGCCTTCCTCATGAAACTGTCTATTATAATCAGAAATAATTTTTAAAATCGATTTATTTATTCGAAGACTAACACGTTTAAACAAACCAACAAACTGTTCCTCTATATAACATTTATATAGATTAATACACTCCATACCTACACACCTACAACATCGGTTACAACTAGTGCTTAGTGTCCGATTGAAACAGATTTTTCAGTTATATACACACGTATACAGTGTTAGATAAAATAAAAAGACACGTGAATTTGTCACTCAATATTGAGTAAGTTAAACCAAGCTTCAACGGGGTTCTGTCTTCAGTTAGATATATCCATACTACGAGCTTATTATATTACAAAAGGCCGCTGTGACATGATTTGAGATAAACCTGTTTCCGCTACTGCCGATACTTCAGCTCATTGTTGAGACGAGATGCAGTGTGCGGCACTTGATCTATATACCTTCATATGAACGTATCACTGGAGCCGAAAAATAACTATCAAATCCGTTTTATCACGGACGGAACAGAAATAAAACATACACACGATGAGACCCAAATGAACAACTTAAAAAACAAACAGATTTCAAGCTATTATTATTCTTATGCGGAATTTTAAACGCAAAATGTGAAACTTGAGTTTTAGCGCGCATTTCAATCGTAATTTTCATAAATAGGTTCAAAATGTAAATTCAATTATAATATAAAATTAGTTTTTTTTTTGACAAAGTGTCTGTTTAAAATATTAAAGGCCGTCTCGATCAGTAACACCCACACCTACTGATTTACGTTATTATGTTTTTATTTCATTTTATATAAATAATTCATACTAAATTGATTTAGCAATTTACTGAATAAAAGAAAAACAACGTTCCTTTAACTAATTCTGAACTCCAATAGTAGTGACACATAAGTTGTTCGTATTGTTACAAAATTGTTGTTTTTATGAGGCCTCTAGTCTGATACTGTTCGCGGTACCGTTTCACGCCTACATACCACGATCAATCACACAGACCTCCTTCAAGAATGTGCTACTAACTACAGGCTACGAGCCTGCAGGGCTAAATATACTCACTTCTATTGCCTTTATCATTACATAACGTGTATAAAATGAGTTAATGTTATTTGTTTAATTAAAATTAATATCATAATATATTTATTTTGTAGGAGATGTTTCTCACGTGAGAGATAAAGTAGCTCTGTGAATTAAACCGATAAAGCTATAAGTATTCCACGACAGTCGGACGCGAGCGAGGGTCGCTCGGTCGATGTTCCGAAAACCAGAACATTCTGAGCGAATAACGCTCTTCGACTGGATATTATATTTTAATACTAACAATTGCGTTTTGTACGGGATTTGTTATGTATGTGTGTGTGTTCAAGTTGTGAGAGATAGTCGCGAATACCGAGAACAATGAAAAGTTGTTGAAAAATAATGGTAAAACGACCGAACAGCGCAATATTGAAACAAATACCTACCTTTACTTGCTTTTAAATCTAAAATTAAAAGTATACTGTTAAATAAAGCTTTTTATAGCATACAAGAATTCTTAGTTGATCGTATTTCGATCAAGTAAAAGGTTAGGTTGTGGAGCTTTGGTTGTTGACTCATTTGCAGGATATTCTAATCTGTACATCAAACATTGTTCACATATTTTAAAAAGAGCAACTGTTGAGTTTCTGGCCAGCTCTTCTCAACAGAACAGCATTCCGAGCTGGTGGTAGCTTAAGGACGGACTGACTACTGAACTTTTTATAATGTAATAATTGACGATTCAAAAGTGCGTGTAAATGCCTATTTGAATAAAGTTATTTTGAATTTTGAAAATTTTGAAAAAATATAACAAATCTATAGTTTTTAAACATTTATTTAATCCCAGCATAGACTCGTCATCTATCCTATATATAACATTAGTTAGGATGTCAGTGGCTCGGTGCGAGCACGCGTGAGGGACAAAGAAAAGAAAGTGCAGGTAGTTGTAACCTCGAGCGAGTGGAAGCGAGATTTATTAGATCGTAACTGTTGGGGTCTCGTCTCCTACTAGCAGGTCGACCAATATAATACTCTAATAAATCTAACGTTTATCGGTCGCGTATTATATTTAAACATATTACTTAACATTAAAAGGTTTCTTATCATAACATTCAGGGTTGTATCAAATTAGTGACCTCAGTTTAAAACATCATAATTTTTCCTCGTGTAGTTCCTACTAATGGAAACAATTTTAAATCGTGTTGTTTTATTTTTTACACAATATTATGAAAGTGTTAAATAATATTCCTCGTTTGTTTCTATACGTTCCATTCTAATTAACAATGTTATTTAATTTGTATCTGTCTATCAATATAGTTAGTACACAGCGCGTAGTTAGTTTGGCTTGATGCGAGTGTATTTGGCGAGTGATTGGAAATTTCCTTTGTGATAATTATCGGCAGTTCCTCCCGGGTTTTGCCTTTTTTACCGATTAGTTGTCGCTTGAAGCTTTTGTGTCGTAAACAAATAGAACGAGTCATGGCAGTCAATAGCGTCTAAGTGACGGTTCATAGTGTACGTCACCCGTTTCCTCTCTCATGTACGTAGCCGTACTCGGGTGACGCAATGGGCTTTTTCAATGTCTTATCTACAGTGAGGTATACTGTCATTCGCCGAGTGATCGCCGAGCTGCGCACGCGCGCCTCTCCCGCACTGCTCGCTATTGTCTCACTTGTTTGTGTTCTCTCTATACTTGCTCACCGTCGAGGACGGCTGACGAGTTGCGCTCCTTCAGTGTTAGTGTATTGACTTATTGTGATATTTATCTAGACTGCATTATCTAATATTTAGTGATTCGTGATGTATATGTCCGGATTTTTCATCCTATCCTCCTCGGCGAGGTACGTATTTATAAAAATAATTATAGGTCAACATATTTAAAGCTTGTTTACTGGTTCCTTGATCGCTTTTAATACATTATTACGACTGTGAACGGATTTTATTAGGTGTGAATCTTATTGGCCCGTTTAGGCACCGAGGCATTGTTCATTGACCTAGTGCTTGCTGGCTCAGTTTATTATTAAATGGTATGCGTTTCGTGATACATTTTAATAAACATTTATGGGTATGACAACTTTTACATTTTAAACGCCTTGATTTCAAGTTCGGTTATTGACATTTAGGTAAAAACGTATCTACGCTAACAGTCGTCCTTAATTAAAAATCGAGTTTTGATATTACAATTGAAAGGAAATTGTTTGGAACGAGTTTTATTGATTGTGGTATTCGATTGTTACAGAATGACACCGCAAGAGGAGCGGGAGAGCGCTCGCGGAGCCGAGATCGCCGATGCGTTCGAGGACGACATGTTCGGTCCGTCGCGCACGGAGCCCGCCGCCAGACCCAAGCTGTCCATGATCTCCGCCCGCCTGCGCGCCAACGAGGAGCGCAAGCGCGTTATTGAAATATGCTCCCAGAAACTCGAAAACATCGAAGATCCAGCGAGGGACTTGCGACGATCGGTTTGCATAAACAACACCTACTGCCGCCTGAGCGAGGAGGCGCGTAGAGAGAAGGAGGCCCGAAGGCGGAGAGCGAGAGAGGAATGCGACGATTCCTGGATAGGAAAGAAAGCGCGCCGTGCAGTGGAGGACGAGTGTCTCGCGCTACTGGATGCGATACCGGAACTGGGTGACGCGAACCTCGGCTGTGCGCAGCTAGCTCGGCAGATGCAAGAGGGCTCCCGACAAGATGCCCTCCTGCCCGCCGGCCTCCTGACTGTGCTGGACTCATGACCGCGCCGCCCCGCGCACGTGCACTCCTCGCTGTGAGGCGCCCGAGGGAAGCACCGCTCCCCGCACGCGTGTTGAACGAACCCGCCCGAATGCGCCCGACGCGCTCCGGAGCCGGCCGCTGGACATCTCGTTCATAGAATTCTCGTTACCCCAAAACGGACAGTCGACGTTTAGCCAATTCTTTGTTATTTAAGCGAAGTACTTACTTTGTTAGCGTGTTTTTATTATTTAGTGAAAGTTGCTCAGGTGCGGTCCAATTAGTGTTCGACGATCACTTCTTCTATCGGAGGAGCCGCAGTGTCGTCGGTCCGTCGCGAGTGGCCCGTTACGTCACGTGGACGAGACGAGTGAGACGAGTGAGAGTGAGGACGGTCGACGGTTTCGATGTTGTGGAGTTTTAGATGTAAGCCATAATTGTAATTGCATTATTGTACTATAAATAATTAATTAAATGAATTCGTGATTAAGGTATAGTGCAAAATAACTGGGAACGGTTGCGCGGACATTGTGAAGGTTATTTAGGCAGCACGTAACAGCTTGTATTATTGTTTAATCGTGTGTAGATTATCGTTAGCATTTTCTACCTGAAAAGACAACACGTAGGTTAACTACCTACAACAGTTTCGCATCCGATCAAATTTGAAAGTAAAAGCCGAGTGCGCCTCGCGGCGGAGCGCGAGTGAGACGGCCTGCATATTAAGAAATACTCTGTGTACGGTGGGCAATCGAATGTTACGTATCACCCTATTATATGCTCCTAACAAAAGAAAAACCTTACAAGTGATGACGTGCGGTCGCCGTCGACACTCCACATCAGATGAGCGAATGTCTATGTGACCTTACTCGTGTAGATAGGCAGCCGCAAGGCCAACGTTGCACCAACACTGGGCCAACGCTGTACGTTGGAACAAACGTGCATTTTAATAAGTCTGATTTTGAGTGCGCCTGTTGTTAAACGATGTTTTAATTTGTATATTTTGTTTTAAATGTTACCTTATCTCTCACAATAATTTACGCTCTGTTACCATTGTGATTGGTCGTTTATTAGCGAGTACGTGTTGTCATTGTTAATTTATTTTAGTCGAATATTTCGGCATGTTAAAGTAGGTCGTGCAATCGGAGTCGGCTACGTCCTGCAATGGAAGGTAGCTGAATTATTTTATTGAAATCTTAATTGGCGCAAAATATATCGGGAGTAGCCCGTTTCGCCCCTTCTGAATAGTAAATAGGTACCTCGAGGAGGGCTAGGAGCGAGGGTGTGGGAGGGGTGAGCGCGGAGGTCGAAGGGGTGTAGCGAAGAGGAGGGCGTACCGTTCCCAGCACCTCCTGTGATATTAGCCTAGCCTGTATGTGGTATTTGTATCTTGTGCTAGTTTTCCCATCAGACTTTTTTGGACTTAACGCTGTGTATAAGAAAATGCTTAAGAAAAATTGATTCCTTTTCTGTATCGGCCATTTTATACGGATTAGCCGGTTTTTGGATTCGTGTACCCGGCGGTAGTGCGCTTAGATGTTTTCGTCACTATTATAATGAATAGTAGTTTCTTTTTTTCTATGGAGTTTGTATGTTGATAAGAATTGTATATTGTAAAAGTAAGTGCTTCTACCACGTCGCACCGGATAATATCCGGCATTTGATGCAAAACTAAACAATTTAAATGGTACCTCTGGGACTAAATATTCAGGAAGTTGGACTTGGTAGCATTTTTTACAAGCGATCTTGCACCCCTTTCTACCAACGGAAACAATTAAATGAAAGAGTGGGACGAATATAGTGCAACCATTGCAGCACCGAGCTGCCTTCCTGAATAACCGTCCTAGATGAGCAGGCTTCGCATTAAGTACTAATTGTCAGGTTCTACTCCGAAGCGATTTATTATTTATCAATAAATACTTTTGAACACTCGACTTGAAAGCTCTTAGAACATGGTCGCCATTCATTTGTCAACAAAGATGTTGTTTATTTAAGTGCTATGAGAATCTGAACTGTAAGTAATGAGAAGCCTGTTAATAGTCAATTAACTACCAGATTTGAATTGTAAATCATAAAACGCACATTTTATGTATTTTGAGTAGAATTTTATCATTTACATGAAAATGTCAATAATTATTTGTTTTAGTACATCGCCCCCCCCTCCCTCTTTCTTTGGGCGGCCACAGAACAAAAAGTAGAGAATGTTATATGTTCGCTTGTAGTACAATTATTTCATTTTATGATTTAAATTCGTTACACTTTGTAGCACAATGATGTCAAAATAATGTTGAATTAAAAAATAAAAGATGTACGTACTTAATTGATTTAGTTGATTTATATCCTGGTTGAAATCCTTTTCAGACTCAATTCGATACGACGATTAATATATCTTTATTTTTTATTTAATGCAATAGACTGAATTAATGTAAATTGTTATTGTTGAGTTTTTTATGTAGTGACTTCACAGAAAGGTTCAATCATCATACTGAGCTGTCATTATTCTCGGGATCCCTCGCCTACTTCACCTACTTCACCTATCTCACCTACCTCATTCCGGTCACTAAAGTCAGATGACTAACACTGAAGTCATTATACACGATTTTAATACTAAAGATGTTAGTCACGAACCTGGGAATAACAATAATCACAAATTGTACGGCCATTGCGACTCCGGACTGGGGCTTTGTTTCAAATGAATGTTTGTTTTATAATTAAAATACTAAAAGAATAACTTCCACTTTAATTTTTCATACTTTAATTGATGTCACAGTCGATGAAACGCGACTGGAAGATTTAAAAATATATGAATCATTCTACAATTAGTAATACAATTAGCTAATCTGTGTATTTTGTATACAAAGTGTAAGTCCCGCGTCTAGTGTTATCAGAGGTTGATGAGGCGACTGGAGGCGGGAGTCAAGAAATTTAAAGTCGTTAGCAAAAATAAATCAATCGGCGAGCCGTTGAGAATAATTTCAGTAACTTGTCATTTGCATTGGCTTTGTTTGTATATAATTTACAATTATGTCAGTAGATTTGTGGTTTGTTCTATTTTATATTTTGTATTGCAAGTACTATAGTGTGGTATTGTGTGGTCTCAGATCGAGGGGCGATGTAAACTGTTTGAAACAATAATTATAAGTGTTTCGTAAGTGTTATTATTGTGATTAGCTGCTATTTTATGAATGTTTCCTTCCTAGGTTAAGAAATGATTAAATAAATTTAAACATGTTTTTTGTTTTATTTTCTTTTAATCTATTTATCTGTAACTAATTCATATTTTAGATGAAACTTGTTGTAATGCCTAAGCTTTTCATCATAAAGGTCTGTATTCAAATAGTCATAAAGGTCGTCTGTCCTGTAACATGTGTCAGCGCACAAAAGAGTGACCTTTATCAAAGAGTGCAAATTATTGTTAGACATGATATAGACAATGTATTTAATGTTAAATGTAAAGAATGTCATAAAATTTGCACTTTCATTTGTATTCGTTTTCTTTTAAGTCATGTAAAAATAATTTTAAATGAAAGTAAAATCAAATATGTAGTACACGTTTAACAAACTTCAATTAGACATAAAGACATCAAAATCACAGCCAGCACATCGCGAAATCATTTTAATAAAACTTCTGTGAAAGTTGGAACAGCTATTTAATTTAACAACTTATCTCACATTAACATCTTCCAACGCCATCTAGCGGCAGGATGATGGAGTCATTAATTATAACAATGCAATACAATTAATGTAACTTAGAACTATTATAATCAGAGATTTAATTTTTTATCTGAACAACATGAACAGTCTTTTAACTCCGATATAATAAAGTAGCATATTAAAATAATTTTATTACTAAATACAAGATCTATTCAGTTGTAACTAGTGTTACATAAACTACGAGTCTTGATACGTATTTGCAACTGAGAATTCAGTGGCGGTGCGACTGCTACGTAATACGTTATACAAACATATGGGAAGTGTAACATTTTTAAAGTGTGCCATTAAAATTATATTTAAAAGCATATCATTTACGCTAGAAAATTGTTTAAATACAATATTACTAATGACTAAGTTAATGTGTTCTTTGTGCTGTTTTAATAAAAGGAATGTCAAAGATTCTTATTCTCATTGAAGTGATCAAAAATGGTATAATGTAACCAGTGTCTAGTACATTGTTTATTATTAACGTTGTTTTCGTGTTTTTGTTCGAAGATAGATATTGTCGATAGACGTGTACTATTTATGTAATAGGCAAATGACAATAATTTTGTTTACATTTATTATAATAATATTATTATATTGGGTAGGTTATTGAGATAAACTGTACTGTCATTAGAAAAAGATATGTTTAACATCAGTTTAAGAGAAAGGTGCAATAATGATAGACATTTTTTTAAAGCTGATATATTTAAATGAATACGCGTTTTTCAAAAACTGATTTTAATTTTGAATTTTCTGATAGCATGATTAAATATGATTTAAATTTATTATTATAGACGTATTTCCATATTTATTCTTGATATTAAAATTACAGCTAACTTCTGCTGTTGGTTGTAGAAATTTAAATTAAAATATAAGTTGTAGAAATATACATTTAGTTATACAATAAGAATTCTTTAACAGTTTATTAAGTACATGAATAACAATATTTTACATACTAATTACCTATTGAGTAATAAACGTACGTACAACGCTTATAAGATACAATTCTATATGATCTAATCTAAATAATTCGCAAATATTTATATCTTTATTTACAGTATTGACTATCTCATATCATTATAATGATAATGATAATTTTTGTTTGTGTCCGAAAAGTACTAATGCTTGAAATCACATTAAAATATTATTTGATGTTTTTAATTCTGTTAAAGATAAACAACTTTTTGAATTAGACTAAATATATTAAATATTGTATGATACAGATTGTCCGCAAGATGTTTCGTTGTTACAATAGGAAATGTGCATGTAGTTTTTTTTAATATTCTCACCCGAATATTACATATCAAAATCATTTTTTCATTCTTTTTAAATGGAATAATTTTCATTTTTATTCCATATTTTTATGAGAACCGTTTTTTTACGTCTAGTAGTTTTTATTGCTTCACGTCTCTTTCCAGGCGAAGTAGGATAATGTCGGACACTCGACCACATAGAAGATGCTTCCATTCTTAAGGCTTTCCACTAAATCGACTTGTAATTGGGCTTCTCTGCCTCCAAGCCCTCCACCGCGTTAAAGAAGGTCCCTTTCAAGGCGACTCCTTTAGTCAGGGATCCGTAGCCCAAGCCCGTCCCGATAAGCTTCTAATGCGATGTGACCTGAGTCACGCTTAGACTCAGGTCACATCGCATTACCGACGACCTCCAAAGGAAACTGTTGTATGTTCTGGCGCACTCCTTTCACTTAGTACATACACATAGTTCCTTCTGTGATATCTTTGGACTCACACTCACACTCACTTGGTAATGAACTCACTCACAGAAATACTCAATTTGTAATAATTGCAATGATTCCTATTTTCCGAATTGCATACTTTTACCCCTTTAGAGGTAAGGACAAATTATGTTACTATTCAAAAAAGGCACTAACATCTTAGCTCATTGAGCTCAAAACTAAAAATACTACTGCACACGATTTCATAAATATGCTAGAAATATTTTTTGCTACTTCTGCAACGGTCTTTTTTCAAGTCCAGAATAATGTTGGAGCAAAACTTAACACTCGAATATACAGATGAGTCGGCTTCGTGTACTGAGCGGAGAGATCCCGTAAGTGTAAAAAATATTTTCAAATTATAATATAATGACACTTAAATAGTACTATTAATTTTCGTCGTTATGTTGCGACACTGTGCGACTGCAAGTGCAAGATCTGTTCAGCTTACTGCCTGTAGTCCTTCGCACAGAGGGGGAATTGTAGATCTCTTCCGTTCACAAGTTCTGTCGCTGGCCTTTGGCTTTAATACAAACCTTTAGCTCATCTGGTCTCGATCTATGGATATATATTTTTACTAAATTAAATTTAGCCACTGTTCATTCAAGAGATATCATAAGAAATTTAACATCAGCGTTTCTTTTATTAAAAGCTGAATATATTTTGTATTTGAAGAGGTACCTTTTTACATACGTTTTGACATACGTTTGTCAAAAGCTGTGGAAGAGTTTGGAAAACCTTCTTTTCGCAAAGCAATAGCTGAATCCTAATTTGTTTAAAACTCTATTCCATATTGTCATATAAATGTTGCCATAAAATATGTGACATGGGGGGAAATCGAAAGAACAACAACTTTTTAACGAAGAGTGAACTTCTTCCAATCAGAAATAATCAGAAAGAACATCTTAATTTGTGATCAGATCAGAATCACATGTTCAATCTGAATCTTAATTTGTCAATAGAGTTTTTGGCGTGCTGGTCGTAGCTCATCGGCCCAGACCTCAAACTTAAGGAATCAGGCCAAAAGGCCATCCCGAACTTTTTGAGTCTGTTTATATATATATATATATATATATATATATATATATATATATATATATATATATATATATATATATATATATATATATATATTTAGTATGTTTCAGACCATTACGAGACTACAGCAACCTTTCTCTGTGAAGAGAACACATCCGTAACAAGACATGACGTACAAGAACAGGAACCTAAAGACAGGAGGCTCCAGCGATTTAATTAATTTTTACGTTTAGTTCTTGTCACACTAAAACATTCTCAATTTATTTATTGTATGCAGGAGCCAGTATTCATTGTTTACGATCGAGGGACATCGACCTTTGCCACAAGATGAAGAAAAAAAACAAGAAGTAACTTCATTCTTCTCTCCATTTTGTCAAAGATCACATTAATACATAGCGTATTTAAATATATACATCAGATATACCTTATATTATGTATGTGTGCTGTCTCTATTTTACTATTTATTTACACTAAATATTTAATACTGTTTAATGAATATTTTTTAAGTGAGTTGTTTTTTTATTTATAAATATATTTTTATTTAAGCTAACAACCAAAGAGTTAAAACTTATAAGTCATTTATAAATTTCACATGAAATATAAAAAGGTTATCATTTCAGGTACCGATTGATGGATTATCTGGTGTCAGCTGACAGCACAGGACCCATAGATAAATATTACTGGGCTAAGATTTAAGCAGCCATTCATTATCCACTCTGAACACTAACTAGAGCACTCAGAAAATAGTTTGAAAAAGCTATCGACGTTTACGCCACTGTTTTTAATATGAAATAGTAATGTTTTCTAAGATTTACACGAGTAGTACTCATTTCAATAAAAACTATTTTACGGATACAACTTGCGTTTATTATTACATTTTTAAATTTAACCTGACGTTTCGAATGCTTTGTAGCAAACGTGTTCGCGGTAAGACGAGATGATGGTTTCAAACACCATCATCTCGTCGTCGAAATAGTACATTACAGATTAAATAAATTAATATTAATTACTTATAAATAAAAATATATTTTAATTAATTGTATTACTTTTAAATATTCATCGAATATGATCAATGTTAACATTTGTTTAAAATATTAATATTCAGGTGCATTTATTTTAATTAATATTAAAAATAAAATAACAACTGAAGGCCTATTGCACATATCATTATAAGTAATTTATTAAATATATGCTACTAGCTGTATTGCTCGCTATAATTAAAAGCCAATCGTGAAACTCGCGGCTCCTCTGTGTGTGAACTGGAGAGTAAAACAGACTGCACAAAAGTAACCTCAAACTTTATTTAGTAATTGCATTTACCTAATAACAATATATTGTCTAAATGTAAACTCGATGTCGTTCTAATAACAATTTTATTATTAAAAAAATCCACGATGAAAATTTGTTTTATTAGTTTTGCGTGCATTAAATTGTTTTAAACATTATTTATTTATTATTATGGCAATTCCTTTTAAAACAGACGTCATCTTGAATAGAAACATTTTAAAAATTATTTCATGTAACACCTCCTTGAACATGTATGCAAACTAACTCGTGAGAAAATATTTTTACATCATCTATGCTAGTGTGTGTTATCTACATTAATATTATGTTTTTACCAATTATGGCGCCGATATTTTCGTACATTTACCTCTAGACAACACTTTATAAATAATCTTTATAATTAAGTAAGTTATATGAAGATATATTAAGTTACTTTTTTGTATGAAGATATATTTTTTATGTTTAAAATAAATTTATATATTTTCGAAAGAGAGTTTTACTATAACCATACCATAATTAACTTAAAACTAGACCTCGCTACGAAATCACATACGATAACGAAGAGTACACACACTAGTAAATGAACATTCTAAGCATTTTATTACGCACACGCGCTCACACTCACCCACACTTAGACATACCAGAGTATAAACAGCGCATTACAAAAATACATTAACGGGATACTGCACCTCGCAAGTGATCAAACCATTCTTCCCATAGTCTATACATTTCCCGCATCTTACAACAAGGGCCCAGCCCTCCCTGCATTGTGTTTATCACAAGGGTAACTTTTATTATCCACCAGGTTAGTTGACCTGCCGCAAAACATTCATGTACCGATATTTCATGAATGTAATAAGAGACGGAGAAAGGCGCGGGAGGTCAAAACAGCTGGTTGGTATTACTATTGAACGATATGTGAATTAATGGTTTGCGAAGTAAATTGATTTTAAGTCACACATTGGTCTATCGGTCCGGGTCGCTATTATATACATTATTGTAGAAATGTTAATAGTTTTACGGTTTCCGATCAGTTGAAGATCTCTTTAATGTGGATAAGATTATGAACGATTAACAAAGGAAACTTAACCTTCTAGAAACTGTTGTTAATTAAGAAGATAAACGTTGTTAAATAAAATAAAAAAATAACCCACTAAGGATGAATACGAAACAAATTGTTAATGTTTTAATTAATACTAAAACAAAATTACGTATTTTGATGTCAAAAACTTTAAGGTATATCAAAAAAGATAAAGCATTTCTTGAGTATTGAACACCACGTAATATAGTACAGTGCAGTACAGTGCAGTACAGTGCAGTACAGTGCAGTACAGCGCAGTACAGTGCAGTGCAGTACAGTAGGAAAAAACCTTTAACACGTGTGCTTTTCTTCTCCGATCAGCCGTGACGTTTTGTACATACGTCAACAAAACGCTCAAATGACGATATGGAAACGAGTTTTAATGTACAAGAAGAGGATATTAATTACTAATAATTCAGACACAAGTTTTTATTAAGCTTGGTTTTTCAAATGACAAGTTATTTTTAATTCGAGCATAATAACTGCAAAGGTTTGATAGAGTGCTACTTCTCAAATAAAACAACAAAATAAAATGCAACTTAAAAAAAACAAAAAATATTTTAAAATAAATTTTATATAATACAACAGACAATAAATGAAAGTTCTAGCGAAATATTAAAATTTATAAGCACTATATTTTAATTCCGAATGACGGAGATACAATAAGTATAAAATTATTATAAGAAATTAGAAATTCAATACTTAGTTATTAATAACAAAGTACGTAATAACAATAAGATCTTAAGGAAAATATTGTTCTATTTTTTATTTATGGAAAATAAAACATAAACTAGATTGAACTCACCAGAGTTATGAGAATGATCGGAATAAACGAATAGTTTCATTACTTAACGTATTAAATACGTTACATAACATTATGTGACAGAACAATTTTAATACATAAACTGAGATTACAAAAAAAAGATAGACATTTAAAGATAATCTGTTAAAAAATATATTTATTTTACTTAATTGTAAATCCCAAAAAAGGTTTTTTTAAATTATATTTCCATCTCACTCTCACAACAAAAACTTGCTACGTATATTCTAAACATAGTATCTATTTAACGTCTTATCTGATATTGCTGAGTTTAAGATTAACTCCTAAAAATAGATGCAAATACAATCGAATAACCATAAAAATAACAAAGTTCGTCAAACCATAATGGTCTTGAGCTATATCTTTCTTATCAAATCATCTAAATTATTTAAATTGAGTTTAAAATGTGAACTTGTAAACATCTGGACGGAAGTTAACCCGGCCTGGACCCTTTTATTTCGGAACGCTAAAAATGCATTCACAAGATGACAAACTTCTTTTTATAACGCTTCCATTCTTCAATTGCCGTTATGAATTGGCATAAATAATTAAACAAGTACATTTTATGTACTTTAGTATACACTACTGCCATCTAGCTAATTGTAACTAACACAGTCTTGCAGATATTACTGTGTCTTTGAAAATAAACTATATAGTTTCTTCTTAAAACAATAGATGTCACTAAGCAACATCAAATGTATTTATATTATAACTTTTTTAAATAATTTTACGTAAGTTCCATTAATAAAACAAATTTTTGTGTGATTTTATTTCATTAAGTATTTTAACATTAAAATTATAACAATATAGATGATGATGATAACTTTTTCGTCAATAAATGTGATTTCTCTGTACGTGTTTTATCCAAATCTATGTGAAATAAGCGTTTTATTTAATTTAGGAAATCCATTATGGAACTAACATTGCGGAAACAGCTCGATGAAATGATAATGTGTTTGGGAATTCTACAATTATAGAAGGCACGGAACGTTTTCTGTTCTAAGCCTTCGTTCTGGAAATTCTGGTCTACGGAATTAAACCATATAAGTGGTGACAGTGAAAGTTCATTTCAAACCAAGTCAAAACTTGACGTTACTTATTATTAAAAATGGATCCTGAACCATAATCGTAAATGATAAGAAAAAAATATGGGAAAAGCAATTATTGCCTCTAAAACTGCAATCGCCGATCTAGTGATATTATAATACACTACAGATTCCTATGATTCATCCACTCGATTACGGAAGAAGTGTTTTTTTTTTGTCAGGAATTATAAACCATGGTAAAAAACAACCTCTTACACTGGTCACTTGTTTTGTCCCACTTATACTTCAGAACAACACAACCTCGTACTTGCTAAATTAGAGGAGGTTGTAATGAATGTCTCCGACAGAAACCGCATTCAGGGATTAAAAAAGAGCATTTAAAAGAATATTTATTTAAATAGCTTTATTGCTCACACTTAAGAAATGTACAGAACAAGAATGTAAAATGTAAAGCAATGGACGACCTTATCATATCAGTGATTTCTTCCAGGTAACCCACACATACGATTTAAAGGAGTAACAACAGAAAATTGCTTTGCAAAAAAAATATATTCAACAAACATACATAAATACAGATCTTTGTTATATACATACACTTATCCATCAAAATTATTAACAATATATAATGTATTTTAACGTATATAGCAGTACATGATACTGTAAAAAAAATATTACAGTGACAGTGAATATTATATAACACGACTTTTAAAAACTGCTAGTGTCTTGGAATGTCTTATTTCAAGTGGAAGTGCGTTCTACAACGTGGCTGCTTTTATAGAGAAAGAGTCCATGTACTTTTTGGAATTACAAAGATAATTCTTAAAATATAGTCTCTTGACAGGCGCACTGTGTTGTCCCGTTTAATTGCACTAACAAATTAAAAGATGATTTTTTAGATAGATAGAATGGTGACCAAAGATGGGAGAGAGTAGAAAACAGGTTGGAGAGAACGTGCAGGTTTCGTCTAAGCCTAATAGGAAGTCAGTTGAGTCTCTCTCACCGCTGACTCAAGGACCCTGTTGAGAAGAGCGCAAAGGGTCCTAGCGGTGAGGATGATCAGGGGTACCATACAGTGTCCTTCACGGCGGCTACACTCCTGGCGAGCGATCCGCCCTGGGAGCTACAGGCGGAGGTGCTCGCAGCCGTGTACTGGCACCGGGCAGAAGCCTTGGCCACGGGGGTAAGGCCCGAGGCGAGACGGGGTACCCGTAACGGGTTTTTCCAACGGAAAAAAAAAAAAAAAAAGGAAGTCATTTGAGTCTACTACTCAGAAACGTGATCAAGTTTTCTAAGATTAAATATGTACCAATAATTCCATTTTGCAGGCGCTCCAGTTTATTTAGGAGTTCCTCAGATAAATCCAGGTGACAGACATCAGTATAGTCTAAGAAGGGAAGAAGGACAGTATTAGCTAGTATGATCTTAGCCTATGACTGGCAAGAGATTTTTCCACCTTTTAAGTGCCCCAAAAGCCCCAAAAATTTTCCTGCTTAAAGTCGCTACCTTCGGCTTCTAAGAAATTAAATTGACTGATCCATAATAATCCCAAGATTTTTAACGTTTGTCTATAATTGAGCGGAGAAGTATTAAAGATAACAGGACGAAATAAAGAGTAGTTAATTTTATAAATTTGCCGGGAGTTGATTATAATTATAAATTGCGATTTACTGGAGTTCACCTTTAAACCATGAGAAATCCATCAAAGAATCTATCAGTTAATAATGCGTTGATTATAAAATAACTTGAAGTATTTATACGTTTCTCTTGTTCTCATGTTCATATCAATGTATATTTAATAAAATGATATTTAGATATTATTTCTGGTTTAAATTTTGTGATTTAATTTTTTTATACTATTTGTTGACAAACTAGTTACTACAACTAGCTTTTTTCGGCGGCTTAGCTGTCTTAAGTGGCTCCTCTTCATTTCAAAATATTCAGCAACAGTGCCACAGTTATGTTGTCTTTAATAAGTAGGTAATGGTGATGTGAAGCGAGTTTTTTGTTACGAGTTAAAGCGTACCGATACCTCGTTAGAGTAAGACATACAGTTTCATGCAATAATTTGTTATATTTATTATATTATATATATCTTTTAAGCTTCTTTATAAATCGCAATCTTTTGAACTTTTAATGACTAAAGTTCTCTTAATGATTAGGATATTTAAAATGTTTAGGAACGAATCAAATATTATAATCACAAACGACTTCAGTTTTTATTAAGCTTCATTAAGTGACAATTCACTTTTGTCTTAAGAGTTTTAACTTTATACACATAGTACAATATATAGTTTTTATTTTGAACCCCATCTAGCGGCTAAAAGTTGTCGCAGTGGTTTGAGTAACGTTCTTTTTATGTTGTTTTCTATTTTAGTTAGTGTTCGTTGTTCTCCGCCCTGCACCAGTCAACCGCAATCTGATTTATTCTCTCTTAGCCAGAGGGATCAGGAGGAGGTGAGCGTATAACTCCATATGATGAGTGTGAGTGTAGCAGTACTCTAGACAACTTGTACTCTCTACATAGTTAACTCAAATGCATATCATTTTTTGGGAATGGATTGTTCGATTTCGATGAAATAAGACTTTAATATATATTTAAAATGCCAGCTATAATAAATCTGTCTTTTATATAATATATATAATAAGATATAATATTTCAATGTGATAAACATGCAAAAACAACAAACAATACATTCTATGTCTTAAAACAATTCGAATCGTTTTTGTTTTCCATGTAATGAAGGTACTTTGCTATCTACTTTAAGTTTATATTGTAAAACTCTTCTGATCTTTATCAAACATTTTGTAAATATTATATTTCATCTTGAACAACATGTTGTTGTTATAAAAACAGTAATGTATATTGTGTTTATATATTTGACTAATTTTTTTAGTTTGTATTTTCATCAATTCAGTCAGTCATTTAATTATTTAATATGATTAGTAGGCGGCGGCAGAGCCATTAATAACACCAATATTGTATTACTATTTATTGATTCAATTTGAACTTTGAACTCACAATAAAATGTAGTACAGGAAACACAAAAGATTTCAAACCATTTATTATATTTTAAAAATACGTGAAACACTGATCTGAAATTACAGAAACCGGGATTAATCTACTAACATCAAATAACATTAAAACATCGATTAGATACAATCATTATATTGATGAGAGACGCTGAATTTGAGCAAAAAGTTTGTTTAAAAAATAACTGGTCGGCTTGTTACTTATTAGTATACATACAGCGATACTTGATGCAGAATTAAAGTTACGTTATACAGATTACGGTGAGTAAACTTATGTGAATGCCGTACAAGCCACGGGCGGGCGCTTTTAGACGTGTTTAATGCAACCCGATAGTAGCGCCACCTCTTATTCAGATCCCGAACTAAGAACCGAGAGACGCTAGTCCATTAAGGTGTTGCACTGAAACAGTCTCAGCGCCGTGACACATCTGATATGACTTCCTTAACGTAGCGAGGTCACAACGCCCGTAAACAAATAGAATTAGTGTATATAAATTAGCTTATGTAACAAATAAGCTTAAATGTATATAATACTGAGGCAGAATTACATCTTATCTACGGCGTAACATTAGGTGTGGTACGTGGGATAGACACGAGCGCAAGCCCTTACATTAAACGGACGAATGCGATATATAATAATATTTTGCTTTATATCTATGTATCTGACGCTAAAACATCTATATAATGTATTACTTTTGTACATCTACTTATATAATAACGTACATACATTCACTAAGCTTAATGCTTCGGCGTTACCGAGTACCCAAAGTGCGCATCATCTTTAAGCTCAGCAGACTCACCGATGCACCCATTCTTGACTAGATATAGAAAACTCCTGCCGATCTTTAGACTTCGCGTTGTAGACATTCTTTCTTGCACACGTTGAGTACACAGTCCTTCCTTATAGGGAACTATGAGTATTGTCCCGCGGGTGAACGGAGAAAGACGAGAGAAGACATCAATAGTCCGATCATAAATATTGTCAGTGACTAGAAGGAGACTACACAGGCTAAGAGCGTTCACCCGCGCCGGCTTTGCCGCCCGTCCCATGCTAAGTACACATTATTATTAAAATATATTTTCGCATTTTATTACATAAAATTCACGTTTAGTTCTATCTACGTTAGAAAAGGAAAGCGGGCTTTAAGAGTAAGTTATTAAGGATCAAATTTGTACGCGGAGTCTATATACACAGCGTACCATGGACGTTTGTTCCACTGGCCCCAGTGACAACGTACAGGAACAATAAAAGTTAAAACTAATAAAGGTATAATGTAGAGTGAGATCAATATAATAATATATAAGAAAAAGAGAGAAAAAAACTAGAGTGAGATAGATACATTCACTGCACATTATCACTCGGAAAGCGGTCTCGAAAACTTAACTAAATAACTCGACTACAGGTGACGCTTATGAGTTCTAGGACACTAGACGAAACTTAGATCTAATCTTAAATATAAATAAATATTTTGGTGCAAACATAAAAATAACATAATATAAAACGATATAAATTCTAATTTGAATTAGGTATATTTTGACTGATTGCGAAAACTCGCAAAAAATATATCGACTAATCACACAAGCTTTATTATTAAAATGAGTCTTGAACCACCAGGCTTGCTTCACAATCCATCGATATATAAATCAACACACACATTCATTCCATAAAGAATTAATTACTCAAGGACATAGATATAGGGAGCGGGCGCGAACCCTGACTACGGGGTATCTAGCACACGACATAGGTTATAAGAATTGAAAAGTTATGCCGTCCCTTGCAAAGGTCCTTTCGAGTAACATCAGCTGCACTCGGAATGGAGCGAGTCGTGGTACTCGACGCTAGATGGCGCTCACTTAAATCTTAGTTAATTTAGTCGGAAGGTTGCGGTCGTGCTCTGTTTATCTCAAAAGGACATAAGGGACACGACAAGCGGAACGTTAGCGAGATTTTTCATCCCTAAGCACTTGCCATTGCCTACTTTTCCCGAAGTTAGAAAGAGAAAGGAAGGCAGGCCTGGTGGTCGGAGGGAGGAAAAACGCATTACTCCTTGACTTCGAAGTATTTGTAGGTCGGATTCTCGTAGCCGTTGATCTGCATGTTGGCCACGTGTCGCTCCTCGGGAGTCGGAGCCACGGCGCCGGTTTGTTCGACCTGGGAGAATACAATATCTTCATTGTCGGCATACTACTTGGTATTTTGGAAGAAAAGATGCAGCTATGTTTTTCTCTCGTCGACCCTAAACGGTTCCGGAGTGCCCAAAGAGTTCAGAACACAAAACATATCCTCGGTGCAAACCTGTACGAAGCCTTGCGCGGAGGGCGCGCGGTCACGACGACGAGCCACAGCGAGCGCCACCGCTGCGGCCGCTGCGAGCGCCGCGCCGCCCACGCACAGCGCGGGGTACAGCGCTCCCGAGCCGCCGGATGGAGCCGGGCCGCGGATCGTGTACCCCTGTCATATGGGATTTGTATATATATTTTGTGTTATTAATAGCACTTTTAAAAGTGTAGTAGTGTAAGCAGTGTACTGACGGGCTGCGAGTGCTGCAGCTCGTGTTTGAGCGCATGCGCGGGCGGCGGCGGCGCGCGCTCCTCGGCCTGCTCCAGCGCCGCGCGCAGGCCGGAGCCCTCCAGAGCCTGAAGTTACGATACAGAATGGAAGTCAATTTTTTTTCCTTGACTATCCGTAATCTCTGTTTGATTTACGCTCTTTAATTGCGTTTTTTTAAAATTTGTATCAAATTTAATATTCGAGACCGTAAATTAAAGTCATCGAAATATTCTGACTCGAGTTCGGTTTAAGTAATGAAAATATTATATCTTTTAGTCCTTTTAATTTTATATAATTTGAATTAATATTTGGAAAGTGAGAGCGTATGCACATCGAACGGGAAGAAGAATATAATCTTATTGTAATCGGTAACTTTTGAATCGTGATGCACTCACCTCGCCGGTGGATCGTCGGCTTGTAGTTTCACCGATCTCGCTCGTCTCAGATTCACTCTCCGGTCCGTCGGTCATCGTGCTAGTAATAATTTCCTAAAAAAAATAACAATTAGAAACATAAATAAATAAATAAATTACTAACTCTTAATCTCATCTTAAGAGTTATTCTTTTTACCGTCGTAGTGGTCTCCTGTGTGAATGCGGATCGCGTGGTCACGTCGTTTACGGAGGAGGCGGAAGGTGAAGGGGAGGGCGGAGGCGGGGGGGAGGTTTGAGTGGGGGGTGCGGCGGTGGTGTCCTCGATGTCGCTGATTTCGCTAGCCTCGTCGTCGGCCTCCTCGCTCTCCTTCACACCGTTGGAGGTCTGAGGAGCACGAAGGTATTTTTCACGTGCTGACAAATAGAAATGGATCGCTTAATTTGCAAAATAATTAGCTCCGCACCCTGGTCCGCTCGTTCTGGATATCCTGTCTCTGTCTCGTGCGCTGGTCCCTCTTCGCGTCGAGTTGCTCCCGAGCCGCTCGCTCCCTCTGAACTTCGGCCTCGATGCGATCCAGGAGGAGCTCCTCGGCCTCGGGGGTCATCGACATCAGGGATACCGCCATGTCATCCTTAGATTGCATAGACTGAAGAGGATTAACAGTTTTGTATATTTTACAACATATCAAAATATAAGTCATAGTAATGGAGCCCGCCCACCTGGACGTAGTCCTCGATGGCGGTTCCGATGCTGGCGTAGAGATGGGGGCGGCGACGGAGAGAGGTGAGAGCACGCTGGAGGGCTCGGTCTGCGTCCTACAAGAACAGAGAACGTAGTTTATATGTATCGACAAATAGCAAAAAGGCGGAAACTCTGAAGACACCGTTATGTGTGTGTGTGTGTGTGTGTGTGTCTGTACCTGCAGCCTGTCGGCTGCGCTGGCCCTCTCGGCGGCGGCGGCCTCTCTCCCGGCGGCGGCGGCGCGCCTCCAGGCGGCGAGCGCGCCCGAGCGCTCGGCGCCCAGCGCGCGCACCAGCCGCTGCAGACACTTCTGCACGCGGTGAGCCTGGCACAGACGAGCTTTTATAACATTCATCTGTGACAGGGTTTAGCTTTAGTAGTTGGACCGCAGATCGCATACGGACCCGCTAGGACTTCCCACCATAGAAACGGCCTAAAGTAACCATAGGCAGGGAGTATCATAGGAAGAGAGTAGAGAGTAGGAGATACCAAAATTTTTTTTCTCCTCTAATCTCAAAAATCCATATCCGTTCGTCATTTTTGGCACATTATTTGCACGTCATCAGTTCTGCCGATATCCGAGGGAAACGGGGTCCGTCTGCCATAATGTAGACCTTCTTCTCGCCAACCGCCCAGTACCATACGTGAGTACTTACGTTGGGAGGCGTGTCCCTGAGGCTGCGCGTGTAGCACGCCAGCGCGCTGCGGCGGCGCTGTGCGAGGTGCGCCAGCACGCGCTGCTGGTGCAGGGCGGCAAGCCGACGACGTTCCGACACACCGTCCTCCTCCAGCGCCTGCACACACACACACACACACAACGCTCAGTACAACAAGAACATTGATACGTGGAATATTTCTATCGGTCGGAAATGATAGAGGTATTTGTAAAAGATACTTTGTTTTTCTTTTTCATTCCTCTTTTATAACTTAACATATTTTCATTCCTTCTATTCGAAAAGTGTTTCTTTGATCCTCTTTAAGCAGGATCAAAACAGAATTTTTCCGATAGGAATTTTTTAGCGGGCGGAAAAAGGATTTGTATTTCGAACATACATATAGCTATGAACATTCATAGAAATCGAACGCAAATTGTAAGAATTACTGGCTGTGTGTGTTAGTTGCAAGGCGCTAAATTAAAATAAAAAACCCGCGCCAATGACGTCTGTTTTTGTAATCACTAGGTACATATTTTCTCATGGAAAGAGGATGTAAAGTAAAGTGTATGTCTCGAGAGCAAATTATTTTTCCCTCGGGCGATTTACTTTGAATCCCTCCCTGCGATCAGGATTCTACGTTAGAAACCCTCGCTACGCCCGGGGTTCTATTCTCGACAACATCGCTCGTGCTTCAAAATAGCGCCTCCGCATTAAAAATACTATTTTGCTCCCTTGTGACTGACTCGGACTGACTACTGACATTTTTATAATGTAATAATTGACGATTCAAAAGTGCGTGTCAAAGCCTATTTGAATAAAGATATTTTGAATTTGAATTTGAAAAATTTGTGATACAATCTACTATGAAGTGATGGTTCTCCTGCTTAGTCGATTATTTTTAAAAATACAATTATTTGGAAAGAAATACAAAGAATATTAAATTGTTTTTTTTTAATACTTGTATATTAGCTTGGAACTTGGCAGTCATTCGCTGGCGGAAGCTTTGCGCCGAGGTCGGATCGGAAGTCATCATCTGCTGGTAGCGGTCCTCCAGCTCGGACCAGTCGCGCATTACTTTAGTAATCTGAATAAATACATAAAGTTCATCCTCTCTTATCTATGATTGATTGTCTTATATTGCGGAACTCAAATAACTTGTTTGTTTCAAAATACATTAGTAATTTATTATACAATACCTTTTCGCGATGTGTCTCTTCCAGGCGTTGTTGCGCGTCCTTGTAGCTCTGGTGTTCAGTTCGTGGATCGAAGTGAGAAAAGTAGGGGTCGGAAGTTGCGGTGGAAGCCTGCATTGACGTACCAGTTATTTTTTATGGAGACAGTCTTTAAGATTTTGTATGGAAATAATATTGTTTTTATGAAATTCATAAGTTGATATAAGTTGTACCTTTATTTGTCTTTTAATGCGTTACTAAAAGAAAGTATAAGATTTTAAGTTTTGATACTTCTGGGCTCAGAAACTTTGTAAAGTGTTTTAGTATTTAGAAATAACTTTAATTTTGTTTTAATGTAAATTGTTGTTTTTATTTTTTTTTTTACTTCTCTATGGGTCGACTGCTAGAGAATGCTCTATAGCGTTAAGTCCGCCTGTTGTACTTTTGCTTTATGGTACAATGAAGAATTAAATAGTTAATTAAACAAATAAATAAATAAATAAATAAAGTTCATTTATTAAGTGCTAGTGGAAAAAAAAGTGATTTTAAATATAGAAGACATTTTTTGTCCAAGTAATAATTATTTTAAAACCTCTATTGATAATACAAATGATGTATTAAAAATATTTATGTATTTTAAAGTGAAACTATTCATTACAGATGGTTTTTTAATTTTTAAAAATGAAACATATTAAAGCCTTCACGCGACCAGCGACCATGTCAGGTACAATAAAATGTAACTATACTCGTAACATTCTCAAACAAAATGCTATTTTTATGTGTAAAATTATGTAATACTGTTTAATAAAAATCATGTTTAATCAAACTAACTAATTACTTGTACAGTAAAAACAATAGCTTGATAATTTTTTAATTATCTTACCGTTGTAGTGGTAGTGGTGGTGGTAGTGGGCGTGGTGGTGGGAGGCGCGGCGGAAGAGTCCGGTCGCGGCCACGCGGACTCATCACCGTCAGTGTAATCATCGTCCTCGGCGTCATCATCGCGGGTGAGGTCTGCGTCTTCGTCTTCATCCATGTCTGAGAAGATATGAAAGTGCGCTCACACTTTTTACTTGTATCATCATTCCGTGTATTTTAGTTGATGCATTATTCGAAAAGTTTCTTTGACGCTTAATATATAATTAATATTTATTAAACTATCATCAGTAACCTTTAATAATATAAATAATTACAATTATAAATACCGTCATCAGTGTCGTCGTCATCATCGTCATCGCTGAGGTTCAAGGTGTCATCATCATCGTCCGTGAGGGTGTCCTCATCATCGAGAAGATCATCATCTCGCTCATCCATCGCAGCGGAGGCGGCCAGCATCTCCTCACCTCCGGGGCTGACCGGCACACCTACGTCCATCGGTTTGTGCATTTTGACGTTTTCTAAAATGTTATAATGAAGGTTATTTATTTTGTTTCATTTGGATTTACCTATTATTATTAATACCAAAACTTACCCTTAAAATGTTTAGGGCAGCATACAAACTCGACGCCGGAGAACAGGCTGATCCCGCACGGCAGCAGCATGGCGAAAGTGCGCAGGCGCAGACCGCGCTGCCCGCACGCGCGCCCCGCTGTCGCGTTCCAGCGAGAGAACTGCCAGCAGCGGCTCTGGTTGTGGATGTGGTCGAAGAGACAGCTCTCCGGAACTAGCAGCGCATCCGATTGGAATGGGCCTTCTGCCGCCAAATTATCTTTGTAGTTAATGGGAATATGTATGATGTGTATTTAAAGTTGTGTAGAGTTTTATGAACACACGTGTGGTGATTGTGTTTTGATAATATAAAACAGTATACACATACCAAGACAACGGAATGGCTTGACCCATCTAGTGACCTTGCACTTGGCGGCGTTGTTGGAGCCCAGCTTGCACCAGTTGCTGACCTTCACGTAGTGGGAAGCCTCGACGATATTGGTGATATCGTGACTCGGGTATACCTGGTGGGGAGAGTATGAGGGAGAAAGTTGTTAGAAATATTAAGCTTAAAGTAAGCTGAAAAATAAATTTGGTACTCATTACTACAGAATTTACGTTTTTTTTATAAAACGTATATATTCTTTAAATGATAAAGTGCAAGTAGTCCTAATGACCTCCATTAGAGTATAACAGCTAACAGTTATTTATTCATCTCGAGCAGACAATTAAAACCTAAACAAATATAACTAAAGGGTCACTTGTTTATCTTGAAACATTATCCTGGAAAAGTTGTAAGCAAGAGTTGAAGTTACAACTTCAACAGAGACTGTAATGAACTTGTTGAGTCAATAAATACATTTAACAAACATCTTCAACTGCGGCCTAGGAATCAGATGAACACAGATTTATCAAACTTTGCAGCAAATTATGAAATTTTTTGAATATACTATATTTTTTTCAATTTATTTGTAGGTACGTTTATATTGCTTATAATGACTAATTCTATAATAAACTTTTCTTTACATTTATTTCCTCTCATGCATCGCAATTTAAAGTATTGTCTTGGAAGTTTTTTCTTCTTAATCAAATCAAAGTTTCTTAAATACTATTGTTAAGCGTCATCGTCCATGAAACAGAACTTTCTATTATTAGCTAAGTTTTAAAAACTTTAGAGTTTTCAACTTCCACGTTATAGTTATATCTCAAGTTTTTGTAGGAAACTTGCTTTTATTGAAATATACAGACAATTATTTTCTCTACTTCTTAAAGTATTAAGACTTATATGTGTGTGTGTGTAGGACGCAGCTCACCTTCTTGCAATAGTCGAGAATTTCCATCTTGTCCTTCAAGCAGTTATGGGGCTTGGTGGTGAGGTCGGGGGTCCATCTCCCAGCGGCTGACATGTACTGTGGGTGGTAGGTCGCGCCAGCCTCACACAGCACCGCGACCTGCGGCTCGGCGCCGCTCGTCGCCTGTAATAAATATATAATTAGAATATAATTATATATTAGATAAATTGTTCCAGTTCTATAACCAAAAAGCCCGGTGTGGAAATTGTGCCCGGGTTATTGGTTCATCCCCTAATAAAGAAGGACAATTATTATGGTCAATTTCAGCCGAAAATTTTAGTTGCGGCCCTTAATTTACGTATTGGGCAAAAAAGTTGCCCGGAACTCAGGTGTTTTTGAATGGTTTGACTGATCATCAAACCATTCTCAGACGCTTTTTTAAAAAGTATACTTCGGAAAGATTTTTTAACATATTTCTTTATTTCGTTTATTTATTAAAGACACGTCCTCATTGCTGAATTAAAAATTCCGTTATTTATATCACACGTCAGTAAGGAAACTACTGACACTGACATTTTGGAGTCTATTAAAATGAAATCGAATGAACATGTTATTCTCGAGAAAATAAACATGAAAAGAGAAAGACCGTACAATGCTTTTAAGGTGTTTGTTCCCAAACACAAATTGTCCTTATTTTTGGATGACAATTTGTAGCCGGAGGGTATAACCTTCAGATGGTTTATTAATTTTAAAACTAGCAGAGACATCCACTTGGTGAACGAAGTTAACAATAAATTAAGCATATGGTGGTAGAACGTTCAGAAAAATTAGATTTACGACATTTAATTGTAACTATCATCAAATCGGCAGAGTGCGTGAGAAAACTATGTGAACTAATCTAAAACTATCACATTATGGCTTTGCAAGAGATTTGGCTTCCTTATGATGTGGCCTTTCTAGGGAGTCTGCATAGTGACTTCACTTCGCTGGCGAGTCCGCCGTGGACACATCTACTGGATACCTAGTTGGAAGACCGTACGGTGAAGTGGCACTGTTGTGAAGAAAGTTCATATTTCAGACGGTTACCGCAATAGTAATCGTTTGGTTGGGATAAAAAAACAATATGCCGATTGTTCTATGTTAATATTTTCCATGTATTCCGACGGATTCAGCCGATCATTTATTAGAATTTGCCTCGGGATTCGAACACTTTCACCGGCACTGCGAACGGTGCCCTTCGCTGGTTAGACCACTGCGTGGTGAATAGTGCTGCGAGACAATTAATAAGTAAAGCCTCAGTTCAGTATGCTGTATATGCATCTGATCGCATTCCCGTGTCCATAGAATATAATTTCAACGTAATAGTTCCTAGATCAACAATAAAAAATAAGAAGTGCACTAAAGTACTTTAAGGTGAGAGACATAATAATAAGATTGTTGAATATCTAAACCATTGTAATAAAAAATTCGTTGTTTTCAATTTCCGTTAGAGTTTGATATATGTTCTAATAGTTTTTGTTCTGATTCTCGCCACTTTACACTTGAAGCGATTATATAGCAACTTAATGTACTAAAAGATGCTGCTAAATTGACATACGTTGGTAGTGAAAATAGGCACAATAAAAGGAAATATGTTACGGGCTGGAATAAATACGTTCAAAGTACTCACGGGGAAGCTCGATTAAGGTATAAAAACTGGCTCTTACATAATAAACCCAGGACTAGTTATACTTACGATAACATGTGTAAATTTCGAAATATCTTAAAAATAAATTGAAATATTGTCAGAAAATTCAACAACAAATTAAATTGGATATAATAGCGAAAAGACACTCAAATAAATCATTTGGGAAGCTAACAAATAATCTTAAACCGATGTCGAGCCATCCTGTGAGTGGGCATGATCCGGTGGACATGGCACCTTGTTTCAGCACCAACTTGTTTCAGCAACATTTTAAAGTGGACTCGCCTCTGAGGCAATCTTTTCGAATGCCCGGTGCGGGATCCGTGTCGGAGGTCATTTCAGTCAGATTTACTGAAAAAGATGTTGCATTAGTTATACCAAGTATGACAAGAGGTAAGTAACTTGGCCATGATGGTCTCGGCATCGAACATATGCAACACGCAGGTAAACATCTACCTCGAATATTTTCTATGTTTTTCAACTTGTGTATGAGTCATTGTTATTTACCTGATGAACTTATATATACCGTAGTGGTGCCAATTATAAATAACAAAACGGGTGATGCATCTGATATTAACAACTATAAGCCAATATCTCTAGCGACTATCATGGCCAAGGTGTTGGACAGTCTGCTTGAAAAACAATTACTTAACAATATTAAACTGAATGATAATCAGTTCGGTATTAGACCAGGTCTATCTACAGAGAGTGCTATTTTATGCCTTAAGCAGACTGTCCAGTACTACACTTGTAGGCTGACGCTTGTTTTTGCTTGTTTTTTGGACCTCTTCAAAGCTTTTGATTTGCCAAATATGAGGTTTTGTGGCAGAAACTTCAACATGAAACCATGTTACCACGTGAAGTTATCGATTTGCTTTGTTATTGGTGCAAAAACCAACTCAACAGTGTAAAGTGGCAGGAATCCTTTTCAAATGTGTATCGGTTGGTGTGCATGGTGAGACAAGGGGCCTGAGCTCGCCTCAGCTTTTTAACCTATATATAAACCGTCTGATAGGTGCGTTCAATAACAGCGGCTCAGGGTGTCATGTGGACGGTGTTAATATTAATAACATTAGTTACGCCGACGATATGGTGTTGCTGAGCCCATCGATCAGTGCGTTGAGAAAATTAGTACTAAGGTGTGAAACATGCTGAGGCATAAGGACTCAAGTACAATGTAAAGAAAAGCGTAATCATGGTTTTTAAAGCTGGAACAAAGGGTTACCAATGAATACACAAAGTGTCGCTGTCTAAATTAACGGTGCGTAGGGTAACCAGTTTTAAGTACTTGGGTCATTGGCTAGGAGAGAACTTGTGTGACAATAAGGACATCGGTAGGGAGCGGAGGTCGCTATCAGTTCGCTGCATCGTACATGGTGCAAATCATGTTTTGCACGATGTACTGAACATGTGAAAATAACGCTATTTAAGACCTATTTCCAATCATTTGACACGTGCAACCTGTGGACAGATTAAAGCTTGAGTGCTTATAAAGACCTGCGCATACAATATAATAATACAGTCAAGATACTGTTTTGGCTGCCGTGCCGTGGCGCTGCGGTGCCTCGCTGATGTTCGCGGAAAGACGCATTATGACTTCAAAGCTATTATGCGTAAGAGAAGCGCGTCGTTAGTAAAGTGTTTTCGCAGCAGCCGTAATAATATTTTGAAAATATTCTTTGATAGATAGGAGAGGCAAATGCTGCAACATTGGATTAAACTACATGTCTAAATAGCTGGCTTAATTTTAAATTATTATTTGTTACTTGTTTTGATTTATAATACTGACACTAGTCTTTAAGAATAATTGTTACTAACAAAATTTGGCCTTGTCCCGAAATAAATGTTTATTCTTATTATTATTATTGTTTATTTTTAATTGTATTAATATTTAATAATCAATGTTAACTGTTAATTATTAAGAGCACAGCGGACGATATTTGCTCAATTAATTTGATTCGCTTCTCAATTGCATTTCGACAGCGGCGCGAAGAGCCGACTGTACGATATAATTATGTTTATTAATTTATCATATAATAAATCTAATTTATAATTCCATCTCGGTTCATATTTTTATAATCGTTTATATGAACTAATATTATTATAGTACTGTAATGGAAATAGTGTTTACCGATGATATTTGTACGTAATATTCGTGTAGAATGTCTAGACGTCTGAATCGCTACTTTTAATATTCAGAAAATATATGAGTTCACTGAACTTACAATAATTTTATTTTATTTTGAAGATAAAATAATGTTTTTTTTGTTTCTTTATTGAGAATTGTAAGTTTTATATATTATATTTTCGGCTGTAATTAGTTACTTTATGAGAACAATGACAATAGCTGCGGCTAAAAATATTAAATGACTACTATCGCCTAAATTAAATATCTTTAGAAATTGTAAAACAATGGACCATAAAATCTTTTGTCGGTTATAAATACAAAGAGCTGGAACAATTATATTATATTATATATTTAAAAGCCACAATTTTCGTATTATATTTATGGATTCAAAATTCTATCACTTAGTATAAACATTATTTTACTGTTACATATTAAACTAAAACACTCAAAGACTGATATTTAAAAATGTATCATTACAGAACTATTTATTTAGGTTTCTATCCCGGATTGATCCTTTCCAAGCCATCTTATCTTTAAAATGTTTGATCCGTGTCATTCTTATACTTCGAAACAGAGCATTGTATCAAGCAGCTGTTGCTTGTGTAAAACGATTTTTTTTATTTATTTGCCATAATTGATCAGATCATACAGAAATACATAGAGCTTTGATCTCTTCTTTAATTCTTTTATCTCCGTGTATAAGTATCCTCGTAATCGATCGTGCCGTTCTCGTGATTGTTCTGAATAAAAATGCGCTTTCTTTTAAATGGCTGCTCTTGTTTGGAACTACTGAATGGATGTTTAATGAACACTTTAAACAAAAACTCATTGTTTTTTAAATATCGCTTCATTCATGTTATGTATAAATACTTTTAAAATCGGTTTATTTCGTACGTATAATTAAAATATCAAGGTATGCAGTAAAGATAAATTAACTCTTTGAGAATTCTACGTCATAGTAAAGTTAAAATAACTTTTAGTGTCAGTTAAAAGTTCTATTTACATACAATTTCCGTTGTAATTATTAATAGGAAAATGTTACAAAACTTTACAAACGAACTAGACGTGACTCGTGTCTCGACTTCAGACTTCACTTAATTATAAACTTGGCGTCGTTACTTCCTTCACTTCTTTTATATAATTAAATAAAATGAACTAAATATTAATGTTTTCATATTATTAAAGGTTTACGCTGCAACGGTTTATTCTCTTTTATATTAAAATTATAATATAATAGCGATGTTATCGCTTGATAATTATTTAAAGCAATTAAGATAACTCTGCTCAGATTAAACCTATCGTCGAGCTGAATTTAATCCGTTCAAATCTATTGTAGATTCATGCCCATATCACTCAAGCCTGTAAGGAGATTTCAACCCGTCTGTCAGCTGATCAACTTGACGTGGGTAGCAGCCGGAGCAGCCGGAGTGGCTCATTTATAATATTAAACTCTCTCGTTATAACAATGCATTATTCAATAAAGTTTACGTATACGTATATATACATATTCACACACACATACATATATTATGGTCAGAGATAACAGTTCATTTTTCATTTTGTCTGTGGTTGTACACCGATTTTCTTTTTTTTCTATTGTCATCATTAAAAAATGTTTAATTAGTTTTTAATTTCATTGTATAGTATTTATCTATTTATATAGTTACAGAGAAGAAAAAAATAATAATTGTAAATTTACTGAATTTGTATTTTAATTAAATTCGTAATAATGTTAGATTTCTAATAAATCGATTACTTCGCGAGCGATGGTTCTTTATTAAATTTTCCAAACCAATAATTAAATCAAACCGCTGAAGCATATACACAGAAATCAATATCGGTCTTGACGTCTAATGAACAGCACTTGAAGCGCTCTTATATTTTAGATCATTTAAGTTCGTGTTAGACAATTATTGTTAGTATTCATAGTTAGATAGTTCTGCGGCGGAGAAGCACGTTCTTGTACAACTTGCCTTGTTAGTGGCTGACGAGCTCACCGCGCTCATCTCGCTCATCTCCTTTACTTTGATCAATGGTATCGATTATTGTTACATCTTGGTAGAGTTGTGTGTGCAATCAACACACGACAAAAGCTTCACAGAATAGTCTACTACAGTGGGATTAACAGGATAATAATAAAAAATTTTATTTTTATATTTTGGCCAAATTCAATTATTACATGACATTTATTACAAATAAATATCTCTGTTGTTTTTATTGACTCTTTAACATTATTAATAGCAACATACACTAAGTGTTAGTTTCTTTATCGTTCAGATTTGAGTTTCATCGAATTTCTAAAGACAACCATACTGAAGATACTCTAAAATATTATAATGAAGCACTACGAGCATGTAATGAGCAAACAATGTTAATAAGTATTATTACATATATTTAAGCACACACACTCACACACACACACACACGCACACAAACTGATCTATCCGTGGTTTCTTCGTACCTACAATGTGTACAGAAGCGAAGGTCAACTCTCCTGTTACTGATATTTTGAGAGCTTTGATTGATTTATGTAATAAATATTTATTTCTTGCAATTTTTTCTTATAAATTAAGAAACTCAGTAACATTGTTCAAATGCACTTCCGTAATATATTGTTAAACTATACTTAATGTTACAATATATACTATTTAAACACGGAGTTACTATCGCAGACACATTCCCAGTGATATGTGGGGTTTATTCAACGTCCCCTGTGGGGGGGGGGGCGGGGGGAGGTGGGGGTAGTTAAGTGCAAACTCTAGTAGTAACGGGAAAGTTCTAGTTATCTATGCTATATAATCTTTATGCAATAAGTAGACATTATTTTATATGTAGCAGTAATGTGTACAATGCCTCTCAACCTGTACCCCTACAAGTAGTAAGTAGTAAGTAGTTACAGTAGGTAGTAAACTGTTAAGAGGCCTCTTTAGGGCCAGTTTATAGTTAATGGTCAATCGTAGTAAGTGTCCGACACTAATTAATTCATCCCTGGATCAGTTAATATATACTACTTACGAAGACTATAACACTATCTTTACAGGACAGGAAATTAGATAAAAAACAGCAGCGACATCTTGTGTCAAGTGTCCAGAAAAAGAGTTCAAGTGATATTAATTAATGACAGTAATCTGTTATCTAATGTCGTTTGTCAAAATTATTAATTGATCCTGATCCGTTATTAATTGAAATTATAATCCGTTGTCTGAGTTAATGATTTTTATCGATCGGTAGTTTTAGAGACTTTAGACTGTTTCAAAAAAGAGCAATTTAAAGTATATAGTAGAAATTTATTTGAAACAATATTGTTTTTTATATATTTTGGTTGGAAAAGAAAAAGTAATGTTATTGTAATATTAATTTAAGAGGTGATGACAAAGCCTTAGTAGATAGCTTTGTTAATAACAAACATTTTATAAAAGGCCCATCTAATAAATTATACAACAATATATTGAAGATTTACATGATGTAAGTGATACACACAAACAAACAAAATCATGAAGGGCACTGAGTGCTGACAGTGCTGTATGACAACTTAAAATATATTTACATATAGCTTTCTTTGGCATATTGTAGTACATTTGATAATATTGAACTTTATAAAAAAAAAGAAAAGTGAATATTTTTTGATACTTTATTCAAAAAGGATATTTCAATTTAATAAAGTATATTGCAAATATTTATTAATTTTGAGAGATTACAAAAATTAAATGAATATTATTATATATATATTTTTGAAACTGCAAGAATTGCTATTTTTGAACTGAGGGAATTGTTATATCTAAAACCAAATCCTTAAATATTTATTATATTTACCAATGTTATAATTAGTAGGTATAAATGTTACTCGATAACAAAAAGATCAAGGGGGAGGGGGGAGGGGGCTAAATGATTCTAGCGAACATCGATATCGACTATTATCACGAACTTTATATTCAGTCTTTTATTCATTGGCCGCTGTCTGTGTGTTTGTTTTTTTATGTATCTGAAACTTATCGATTCGATATTATTCGGTGACAAATTAATTCTTTTATTCTTTTTAGAGTTATTTCGTAGACGCGACAAGTTTACGAATTACGAAATATACATCGGTGTTACCTAGAGATATAAAAATATCTCGATAATTTAACTTTTATGGCAACTTCATTGTTTTATAAAAACTAATTAAACTCATCGTTATTATAAAACTAATTATAAATTCACGCTTATTTTCCTTAAATTAAAAGTAGACGTAATGAAACTACTCACATTGTATTCAAGAATAAAGTTTTTAGTGTATTTTTAAAGCAGATTTCGAAGAAAATTAAAAAAATTATCATCAATAAGTTTAAATATATTTAATATTTGAAGTCACGTTTAGAAATAACTTGACCTCTATCAATAGACTTCCATTTAAATTGATAAATATTCATAGTATACTCTTCCTTACAATACAATAAATCGTTTTTTATGACTTACATGACATAGCCGTGACACCGCACTGACATTTCTTACTTTCATACTATTTCACTAACAATGAGTCAATAGGGACGTTGGAAGTGTTAAAAATTACTAATGTACATACTTACTTTTAATCATACAGAAACTTTATACCATAGAATTATTTTAAACTAAAATATATTTGAAGTCTAATCATAATTATTTGTAAAGCAAACGTATAATCTATACTAATAATATTATTAAGTGGAAAAGTTTGTTTGTTTAAACGTTTAATAATCGAAACTACAAGATTTGAAAAATTCTTTCTGGTTATGACAATCAGGTTTATGAGGAAGATTATAGGTCACTACAACTCTTCGATATTTTAATAGTAAATAAAATGGTTGGTCGACCGACCGCGGGTAACAGCTAGTTATTGATAAAGTTGTATATAAATAATAAGTAACATTATTTATTTAGAGAGTTCTCTGTAAGTTTGTTCAAACAGACGGGACGTAATAAATATATATCTCAAGTCTCAAAGCTAAAGTAATTTTCTCACAAGTTAAAGCGCAAGCAAGTCAAAGCTAGTTTCTATGTAAATAAATGTAAATTTTTGAAGCGACATTAAACGGTACCACTTGTAAGAGTTATAAAGATATTTCAGTTGCAGAGGAAGTCTATATGAATAATTGCCTCATGTCATGTATTTACTAGTTAAAGATATCTCTTATCTGTCAGGTCTCTGACAAGAGAACTGAACACAAACTGGTCATGATTTCTTCCTCTTTATATAGCATTTCTTTTGTTTTGTATTTTGTGGTTACATATTTTTAATGTGCTTTTCTTATGTACACCAAAATAAAATATGTCTTGATACAGATGGTCATATACGGAATGCTAAATTCATCATAGATATCAGCGAGCCGTTAAGAGAGCGCTAGAATAGCTAGTAGAGCGATGGGACCGCTATCCAGAGGTTGAGGTTTGGAATCTTGCTCATAATTCTATATTTATTAAAACAAGATTTGTATTTACTTATTTCAACGAACAAAGTTGTATAAATAAGTAAACTTCAATAAAAAAAATAATTTATAACTTTTTTAATATGATTACAATATATATTAATAAAATGAAATTTACTAGAAGTGTATTGATGAGTAGTGTGATGTCAAAGTTTGTTCTAAACTAGAGTATAAGAGGGCTCACGGACTCCATCATGCAAATGTATGGAAATTCCAGTTGAGCAAACTACTTGAAGATCTCAAACTGAAGCAGCACTATGGCGGGCGCCGAGAACTAAGTTACGAGTCACTTTGTATTTTATTTCTATACATTATTATTCGTTTCGTAATATCGCTTGTGATCGTATTCTTTTCTCTTTGAGACAGATTCCTGAATACAAGTGGTTATTAAGTCGATAAAATATCTTTGATAAGGCAATGCATATAAACATATAATTTAAATTATTAGATACCAAACCTGCATAGTAATAGTACCGAACACGACCCACTGGTTGATATTCAGTTTTCATTTTGAACAAACGAAAACTGCACAAAGGAAATTCATGAAAACTTTAGTGCCATTTATTTAAAGCTAACACTCGAAAGGCGTGGCTATCGGCTTTGTTTGGAAAATAATCTGTGACCTCTACAGTATATCATACAAAATGGCGGCGGCTGTAAACATGATAAATAACTTGAAGCAGAACCATTAGTCTTTGAAGGAAATCCAAAAAAAGTCGCTTCTATTTACATAATACAAGGATCTTCACACGACCGCTGCTGCCGGAGACGGAAAACGTGGCTAATGTAATTTTGAAAGGCTCATCCACATCCATGGATTTCGCTGAGTGTTTCCCGAACACAGCTCTGATGCGTCTAGACAATGTTATCTAAAACACCCTTATATTTTTGTCTGACGTCAAAAGCTTTTCAAACGATGTTTGAAGGTTCCTTTCAACATGTTTAATGGTCATAATGTGGTTATAAAAACCGTTTTAAGCTAAAAAGAAGGTATTTATAATAGAATGATGTATATTCTATAGAGAGTAAGTATATTGTAACATATAACACATGAAGCCTTCGTCAGTTATTGATTGTTCGTCTCCCTCGGAAACCTTACAAGTCTTTATAACTCAGCACTTCGCGCAATTTTGACGTGAACGAGGTCTGTGTAATGAAATTTGTGCACCGCTCTGTCGTCTATCTGTTTGTATTGTTATATATATATATAATTGTTAGGAAATTATTCCTTTAATAATAAGCATTATGGTTTGAATATCACCAATAACTGTCAACTTCCAGGATCTGGCGCCTGGACCGGTAGTTCTATTCTCTATGTCTGGGTCTGTATTGAACGGGGTTGATTTTTGCACCTATTAAGCTTACATGGAGAATATCAAACTATTGCCAAAATAACCTTCAACTACAAAATATATGCATGAAAAATGATTTTGTGATGATTTGCATGCATATTGTTTTTGTAGTTGTATTACAATTGTTGAAATAATAATAGAGTACGAACTAAACCTATTTGTTGTTGCCGTGACTATAGCCAATAAAAGAATAAGTATCTTAATCGAATCATATAAATATATTTAGAAACCTTAAGGAATCCACTACAATTCTAAAGTGTTTGTTGGACGCGAAAATAAATTGATTTCTATGCATTTTTCAATATCTATTTAAATGGTAGAAAATGAAATGTCAGTCCGTCTCACTTCGACCAAACTACGACGCACTGACAAACATTTTATATATCTTTTAATGTATGTGTAAACTAAAAAATATACCGCAAAGAGTCCTAAACATATTTATTATAACTGCAGTTTAAAGCTACACTAGGTACTGAGACCAGGACAACATTTTAAATAAATTATTATAAGCTCATACCAAATAGTTCACTATACAGTCACAATAAAGGTTTACCGCTGAGTTGTTGTGTGTTTTTCTGTGAGAGCAAGACACGCTTGGCGCTCTCGTAGGTTTAAATTGGAGAGTGTCTTATCAGAAGGGCTTATTTGGATCAGTATGGTATCAACACAAACCCTCCTGATACTTCATTGTATGTACACAAGTGATCAACATTGATTGTAAATGGAGTAGATATAAATATATAGGTTTATACAATAATTACCAAAACGTACAAGATCGCTATGAATGAGATAGTGTTTGGGGGCTGTTATCTCCCACCCTACATCTTGGTGTCTAAGATATCTCTTGCTCATACATTATGCACCCGATACGTCTGCTATATATAAATATGCTGTTGATGGCACCGAACTTATCCAATTTTCTCGACTTCACAGAACTGAGGGTTCGATTTAATTCACACATGTTCTTAGAGGGTAACAGTGAAACATTACCTTCATAAAAATAAACGAATAATAAAAATAGAATCACAATATAAACGAATATTTTAAATATATATTATTTAAGTATTATTTTGTTATTTGACGTCTTCAGATAGCTAATGTAACTTTTATAATTTTAATCACGTCCCACGAGGGCTCGCGAATTAATTGGATTTTGCGAGATACCTTCTAATAAGAGCACTTGATATGAATGACAATGTGTGCTTGATTGTTTTATACTGGGAATAATATTATGATACTTACTGATATCTGATTACACGTTTATTGAACGAATTATCCGTTTGAATGAGACTTTTAAGAGGAGTAGGAGATTGCGAAACACATTCCTTTTAACATTAAAATAAAAAATATAATTGAATGGCTTTTTTTAATATTGAACATTATTTTTATGGCAATCTATATTGGTTATTACTGAATTTTGTAAATTTTAATTATATTTATTTAGTAAAGATATACAAATTACTATATTTATTATATAACAGACTCCATCTGTTAAAGTAAAACTCATTATTTTTAATTAATATAAATTCAATTCAAAAACAGTTTTTACAAACCATTTACAAAGAGAATTATTAAAAAAAAATTCAGTTAAAAATAAGTTAAAATATAGCACAGTAATATTTAGAACAAAGAACACCGTAATGGAAAACGTAGAAGTGACTTTTTCAATTTGCAGCAACACCTTGCTATAAAAGCCTATTCAAATGTTCTGTAACGAATTCAAGTCGGAGTGAAATTTTGCAAATCTTAATGCTATATTAATTAATCATAGCAAAATGTATAGTGATGTATCTATAGCGCAATATCGACAAACATCGATAATGTAAGCACACTTTTATAAATCTATTAGCCAACATTGAATTTAAATTACAGGCAGATACGAAGATAATTGGATTCTACGGATCGAGTCGTCCGGATTTATAACATACATTTTAAAAATATTATTTATTCAGAAAAATATGAAACCTGCAAAATATTAAATTTATTGAAAAGACAATTACTAAATAGTGTTCATAAAATGAGCTTACAATATTATATAGTTCAACTTTAAATATTATGTCAAATATCGATAGACTGTCCCTGACAGCCCTATTTCAGCCATATATTTGTGCGTAACATTAAGCGTATTGATTTTAAATGCGCGCGCAACCCTAGCAGCGCCTAGGGGTGGGGGAAGGACAAGGGTGAGCGACGATTCGATTCGAACCTTTTTATAGGGGTCCTGAATCCCTAAGGTTAATTCTACGATACGTTAGATACAAGAAATTCACATTATGATCGACTTAAGTATGTTAAGTACTTTTAGGAAAGTCAATTTGAAATAATTCTTTTTCTTCTCTTACATTTTCACCGGATCTTTCGAGATCGTTATGTGACAGTTTATGTATAAGCTAGGTGTTCTTATATTTTAAATGTTTATGTATAGACTAGGTGTTCTTATATTTTAAATGTTAATATATAGGGTAGATATACTATTTTATATTCAATGTTAAGACTGCAAGGAAATTGTTCATTAAAAGTTTTCAATCTTGTGCTTTGTTTCCAAACACAGCACAATGTTATCTCGTGACGTTATCGGTGATGGAGTCTCTGGAGGATAACAATGGACGTAAAGAAAGAACGTTTTAAAATACTAAAAATATTTTATTTAGTTTCATTTAACCCAACAAGAACATTGAAATATTGTTTATATATTTTGAACTAAAATGTATTTTTAGTAAATATAAGAAAAAAATATTTAAAAAAAAATTATTCATAAACTTTTAAATACAGACTGACAAACAATTGATCGCCTTTTGTAACGTACATTATTATACCTATATAATATGTTTGGTACATATACTAAAATACAATTATAATTATTTTAGTTTATGGCCGAAATGAATAATCGATCTGCAATCCGAGATAGAGTACAACAACCTTATATCTTAAACACAGACACACCAGTCTGTTATTGAAACTGAACACTGGATATACGTATTGTATAAAAATGGATTGGGATCGATTGTCAATATCGGCCCTGAATCAAAAAAGATATAATAATTTTGTTTAATCTTCCCGTTATTCTACAAGAAATTGTTGTTTTTTAAATACAGCAAAGAAAAATGCTAAAAAGTCTTAATATTTATTTATTTATAAATATAAATTTTAAGATATAAAATATGTATTGTAACAAGTTTACCTCAAACAGTATTTGTATTTATTAATTAGAATTTGCAATTATTTTGGTATATATTTTTGTGTTTAATGTGTTTAATTTAAATTTTAAATTCATCTTATTGATTTGAGGTTTAAAAATATTTCAGAAATTATACGGATATTTTCATATATCTATAAAAAACAATTTTAAGTTGGTTATCAACTCTCTAGTAATAAATAGTGTTATTTGAAGGCGAATTGGAAATGGCTGTAGGTTTATTTCATGGCTCGGAAATATTTTACAAAACAACGGATCTACAGTTTTGAATCTCAATTTAATTTTATTTCTTATCTTTTTCTTTAATCATTATATCTTAATTTTCTTTTTTCTCTAATAAATTTTTTTAACTGTCATCTTTATTTCTCTTTTCTTTAATGTTTTATCTTTATTGTTCTTATCTTTTATGTTTACGAATTTAATTTACTTTTTCATATTTTAAAATTAAATCAAACAAACCTTTGGTTTGTCATGAAATGTTAATAAATTCGCTTCATTTTACATCTTTTTGTAATTAGAGTATAGATCTTAGTCATTTGTAGTACTTCGTTAATATTTGTTTAAAATGTATGAAATGTATTCTATAGACTACAGAGCGGCTGATTACTAGCTGTTCGATTGCCTTGCGGCCTAATTGGACAGCTCCCGGATCTGAACAAACTGTATAGTTTATTGAGCGATTACTCAAAAACGAAATATTAATAAAATAGAAAAAACTAAGTATGTATTATATGTTGCAAAAGGTATAGAAGCAGGAAATTGTCAATTTGTATGAAGGGACCCGCCGCCTCGTCCACTGCCAGGGAAGTGTCAGCGCCGCCACCGACAGTGAAGCGCCTATTGAAATAGATTGCAATTTAAATTGCGTTGCGTGAAGGAGCATGCGCTGTAACGAACTTATCAGATGATTGTGGCTTACTTTTTGATTGAATCACAAAAGCTGAATATGTACTATAATAGAGTGATTATAAAATAATAATTATTTTATATATTACTAGCTGTTCCTCGCGGTTCCGACCGCTTATCTTTTACTTATTATTGAGATTACTAGGAGCAGTGTCTTAAAGAATAGATATCCTCATGAAACTGCCTATCTTTAAAAAGAAAACAAACAAACTTTTCCGCTTTATATTATTAGTATAGGTAATCTTTCTAATATTTAAAGATTTTTAAATGTATGTTTGTTTAGATTTTTCACTAGAGTATCATCTTCATTATTTTATTTTTCTTAGTAGCATTAAATACCTCAGTATAGTCGTCATTATCTAGAAGTCAATCACCAAAGTAAACTGTAACGAAGATATAAAATATTCCATTATCAGAATTCATTAATCCCATAAAATGAAAATAGGAGCCACTTTATGGAAAGTTTGAAATCTAATTATTCAGCGAACTACCTGGAGCTGAGACAGCTCAGCCTTTTACTACTGAAGTATAGATTACTATTATTATAATAAAAAACTTGTAATATTAGCTTTATGGTAATATTATTACTCAATATGTCTTGGAACATTTTTATTATATTCGGAAAATACACGGAGCAGTTATTATTGCTTCAAATAAAATGAATCTTAAATACGGTTAAGGACATTTTATATAAGTATTATATATATGGATACCCTAGGTTTCTAATATAATATATCAATACGGCGACATGTCTGCACTGCGGAAATACAAAATCCATTTAAAATTGGCGCGAGACTGCCATCATGTCATCATTACGAAATGGACAATACTGCCAACATTTAGAAACTCAAACTTGACCCACTCCTATTTAATTAAAAAACATTATCTTTAAGACACGTTTACTTTATTTTTTCAATTTAATATAATGTATGGATACTTATTATAAAGCTTATATGTCGCTAATATTTTTATTAAGCGTCTGCTTCATAAGTGAATATCAACTCTCATGTTAAATCTAGTATTAAACGAGGACTTCATAATGGAAGTGTTCTCTCTGAGGATGAAAAACGTACATCGTAACTCATCGTCTGGACCTGGATAGAACATTAATTAAATCTAAAACTCTCTGATTTAATCCCAGAAGAATGAACACAGAGCTTTGAGATAGAAGGATAGTAAATGACACGAGATAACCAAGATTTAAATCATTTTAAAGATCACAACTGCACACAGTCGCTGATTCACTTGTGGTTCTATGATGAAACGATTCATTTTGAATTACAGCAAATTTAAATATCATTTAAAATGAAAGTGATAGAAAACTTCTGTCGTAGCAGTCAGTAGCAGTGGCTATGAACATTTTTATTTATTTTTTGTACTTCAAAATTTGTAATTAAAATCAAATTTAAAAATTACTGTAAAATCCAAGTTGCTGTATGCGATTATTATATTTTATTAGTAAGTTAGTTCTTATAATATTACTGTTACGCACATGTGATTTTTAAGCTGTCATCAAAATGCCATTGTTATAAAGCAAAATTGTGTAGAAAATTGCCTGTGATAATGGAAGTTACGGATTGCATATACAGCGCTTAATATCTCAAAATTGTCTTTACAAATTGTGTCAGTGGATAATGACAGGACGACACAATAAGCTTTTTCTAAAAATTTTTTTAATGAACATAAGAGATAAGAAGAAACGAGTGCTCTGAGATCTCATTATATAAATTATTTATGTAAGAAAACGTGCCTTTAATAATTTTATTTACGAAAGACACGATAAGTTTACATCGGACATAATTTTATTAAAAATCTGTTTATTCTATCAGTATTATTTTTTATAATTTAATGATTTTATTATAGTTTAATCTACACCCCATTTCTAAGTACATTATATTTTGCTTTGACATCGATATCAAGACGCCACTTTATAGTTCTGTTTGCAAAAAAAAAAAATTGAACAATAGCAATTTATTTTGATAAAATTGTATTAAAACGCTTCGCTATCAATTTCTCAATTAATTCTGAGCGGCTCCACTCTCTCATCCTCAGTGTACCATCACAAGGCGGACGCTAATCGCATTACCTTCACGATCATACCATGTATGAAATGTAATTAACACCGTCTATTTTTATACAGGCTTACTTATATTGCTCTTTATTTAAAACTTTGCAGCTGAAAATAACAGGTAATTAAGGCTTAAAAGTTTAAAGCTTTATTTTAATATAATATTAAGAGAAATTAAAATGTTATACACCCCTGACTATGAAAAGACTTCACTGCGATAACCTTGACGCACCAACTGAGACACGTGTCGCATTGCGTCTAAATTTTATAGATTAATATTATTAAAAGTACTTCAATATATAAAAGTTTGTTTAAAACATACGTTAGTAGTGTTACATAAAGGCTGAATAGAATATGTTTCATATACACTCACGTTATATACTCACAAAGCGTAATCTTTATTTGACCAAAATAATCCAATAAGCCAACAATGGCTATCGATTAGTTCGGCCGCAGTAATTATTGGCTGTACGTATTTCTAGCGCATGATCGCTTCACTGGACAAAATATATTGTCCGCGTATCATGATGCAATCTCATATAGATATTACACTAATTACATATTTAATTGGATGTCATTTTTGTACAACTATCATATGAACAAATGAATGAATGAATGAATGAATGAATGAATGAATGAATGAATGAATGAATGAGTGATAAGTTAGTTCGTGAACGAAATGGGTAATGGTGAACAAACAAAGTCCCATAAATCGTCAGTTCTGTAGTTAATGTGTCCAGGGGGCTGAGTCAGCGAATTATTAGTAATACTGAATCATCGATCGATCACGGTCGTCTAGACTTTAGACTCCACGCTGTTCACAACAGCTGTTATATAACGAATAGACTGGCGTTTTGTTATTTTATATAATATTAATTTGCATATTTTATTTACACTTACTGAAAAAGAAGCAGTAAAATCGGCTTGTATATAACAAATCAGTTTAATAATGTTATCAAATGTCATTTAATCTACTAAATGATGATATTTCATTAGTCTCTTTAGGTTTAATCAGTGGTATGAATACGTTATTAACAGTTACGATTCTTGGTTTGTTAATGAAATATAATTGAGCATAACGACATACACTTTGTTACAGTTCAGTTATTTATTGGAATATTATTTAATAAACGAATCTGAATCATTTTCTTTCTCCCTCCTCCCTATATCTCTCTCTCATTCTCTAAAGGTTTGTCGTTTTTAATACTGTTTGTTTGTCATAAATATTTAAATTACAAAGTGACTAAAAATAACATCAACCATAAAACATTATTTCACCCGCCGCTGACATAAATACTCTCCTCGTTAATAAATCTACCCGCATCGTGAACAGTTTAAACAAAATATCATACAAACGAGCCCTCACAAAAAATACCCAGCTGTATAATGGAAGTGAAACATCACACACTTTTTAAAACGCAATAGACCAAGCAATTAGTGACAAAGTGTGATGCAAAAGAAATAAGAGTCATGCAAACAAAGATACGCATTGAACGAATGAACGATTGAATGATTGAACGAATGAAAGTGCTCGAAAATGAAGCGTCAAGAATGATCGAGAGTTAATAGTGAAAAGCATTCGAAATTTTAAATTCATCTCCATGACTGATGCTGTTAATTACGTGCAGAGAGATTATTGAAATGAAGTGCTTATTAAAAATTATACAAATATTAAGCAATACGGAGTGTATTATAAATATGATGTTCATTAATTAACCACGCGGAGCGTGACCCCTCCTATAAAGAACTCAATATCTAAGTAATTACCAATATATAAATCCTTAGTTAATTGTAATTATAATATATTTTTATTTTTTAAATTAAATTCTAAACGTAAATAAATGGATTTTTTATAGCAACTACTATTCATAATAATCCGTTTCATATATTTCCTTAGAAAACTTTATGTATATGTTGAGTAACATTTGTATGTTACTAGGTAAACTAGTTTTTTCATTAAGCCAGATAATATTAAAAAGACGATTCTTTTGAGTTCTGTCTTAACTTATAAACAAAATCTTTATTGTAAGCAAGTTCAATTATAAAACTTACAAAATTAATTCATTACTGGAATGTCTAATGGAGGTGTAGATAACTATCAGCCCCCCCACAGCTCTCACTGATAACGCAGCCTCTGATCTGCAGTCAAATGTACAATACTGTAATGGCCTGTATTTCACAAACCGTACAATAAAATGCTGAATTTATACCACACGAGCAGCTTCCTACAGCTTTAAACTGACATTCACCACAGCTTATTAAAATAATACGTATTACATTGTTTATTATATTATTGAATAATAATTATAATATCAAATTAATTAATTTATTTATTTATTAATAAAAGTGCTCGCTCGTGTACGTCTTATGTGCTTATTTTATTTAATTAGTCCTAAAATTACAAGAGATGAGCGTGTCTCCTGTGTTGATATTATTTGTAACGTTATTATTATTATTATTATTAATATAATATAAATTTATTTATTAGTTATATTTAATACCTAAATACCATTTCAGAAGAGGTAAAACTGTTTTTTACGTATTATTAATTTATTATTTTGGGTAAATTGTATTTTAAAAAGGTCCTGTTTGTAAACAACTGATCAATATAAATGTGGAGTCGACCTCACGAAGCACAGGGTAGATTGAATTGTCAGTTATTCTGATTGGTTCTGAAGTACTTGGAGACGGGGCAGACTTACCACTCGATGGAAGGTTTGATAATTAATTTAATTTTAAAAACCCTGCAATAATAAAAAGGCACATAGATATACATACAAAACAAAGAAATAACGAACGACGAAAAGAAAAAATTAAATCTATCAGCAAAAAATGAGAAACTAAAAGATTATTCCCAATCTTTCTAAAACGGTATTTTCCTCGAACTCATTCAGATGAAACAGCGCGAGGCTTTTTTTTACAAAACGCATCTACGGCCTGATTGGAGTCTAGATCGATTATTGATTGCCGCCGTGCTGTGGAGTCGGGCGTATCTGTGGCACAAATATCGCCCGGGTTAATATAGATTTAATCACCCGGGCTAATCTGAGTTTTAACTGATTCATTTTTCAATAAACGTTGACTTTTTATGAAACTAAAACTACTAGTTTTTTTCCTCATAACTTCTTGGGAAAATAATGACTCGCCATAAGTGTTAGTTTTTTAAATTAAATATTGAATTCCGCATCGATTGATATATAGATATATTTTTTGAAGTTAAAAATTGTTATATAATAGTTTTATTACTAGTTTAATTAGTCTTATATTTGTTTCTTTGATATGATATAATAAAAACATTCAACTTATATATAATAAACCTATACATTTCCGAGATATGTCAAAGTTCTGAATACCTCTTAAAAAAATTACTTGAAAATAAAGTTTCTTAAATTTTTATAAATATATTATATAAGAGAACTTATTTATATATAATAGATCAAAAGCGTTTTCCGTTAAACTTTTTAATTTTTTTAATTAAATAAAAAACACTTAAGAAATGTTTTGTTTAAAACTCAGCGACAGACTTCAGCAAAATGACAAATTAATTCCTCAGAGCGTTTTTTCTTCATCTGTTCTCGTCAATCACCGACGAGGAGCTCTCAATTATTTTGAAGTTAATTGTTTTTATTTTATAATCAAAAGACAATTAGTACTTTGATTTCGTTTGGTTCTAATTGGAAATTCAGAAAACTGTTTATTTCTAAATATAATTGTAAAAAATGTATTAAATATAATAATAATAATTTATACACAATCGGTTTCGTAAAATCTTACAGTAGTTCTTTCCGAAAATATGAAATATTCTCTTCCAGCCGTGGACCGACGTGACGCGACTTGACGCGACGTGCACAACGGGATCAAGTCCTTTTATATAAGATCATTCACCATAAAATTGACTCACCATATTTAGTTTCTAACTTCAATTTTAAATGTAATAATAAGTCTATACATATAATCACCTTTGACGTCCAAGCCATTAAAAATAATTTTGCTAAAAATTCATTTATTAACAGAAGTTTTGCCCAGTACAACAAATTATTTATTAATTTTGACAAATTTTATCTCTCTCTTAATAAATTTAAATTGAATGTCAAGAATAAGTCGTTGAATTGCAATTGTGATTGATTAATTTTATTTTTATTTAGTAGTTCTAGTCTTTCCATTCTCTAATTATATTATTATTATGTATATTCAATATTTACCTACCAATTGTTTGTTTTCATTATTATTTATTCTCAAATTATTGTTAACGCTGTGTATCTTTTCTCCTAATTTTATTATATATTTTATTGTAATATTGGAAATTATTTTTGGTCAAGTGTTTTAATGTTTGTTAATAACAAACGTTATTTTATTTTGTTATAATAACGTTTGTTTCCAAAAAAATAAATAAAAATAAATAACATGTCGTGTATAACAATTGCATAATTATGTCTGTAGAGCGTGTTTTTTTAAATAATTGTATAATTTTTGTTTGCGTGTCTTAGCCTTATAATTATATATAATTACACAGCACCGTACGTGTGAGTCATAATACCTGTACCTGCCTGTGGCCACCAATGTATAGGCTGCAGTTTAACTAAAGTCAATAATCAATACTAAGATTATGAAGCGTAAATGTTTGTTTATTTAAACGCAATAATCTTTTAAATAAGATATCCTTACTGCTTATAATAGGCAGGTTCAAGTCTATCTATTATGACGCTGTTCTTTCTCGTTAATGTCCGCGGCCGGTGGCGAGCGACAACTCGGCATATCTATAATGCAAAATAAATCAAAATGCTTTTTACCTTTATCATTAAATTAGTATTGTTTATTTAATAAAATGTGATAGCGAGTTATCGTGAGTTATTAATTCGATTGTAATTCGATGCTCCCTGTACCTCATGGCAGGAGGGTAAGCGCACCCCTCGGCGCGCCCCTCCCCGCTCACTTACCGAACGAAACGACAATACGTCATGTGGCACCTTCATTACTCTATACAAGATGTACTTTAATAATAAACTTATATAAATATCATTTCATGTTGTACAATATTATTAGAATTTTTCCTTTCTGTGTGTGTATAAATACGCGAAGGTCGTTGATAAAACACTAGTATACAAAGGAGCGCTCAATACCGCTGTGACCTTCAAGTATACACACCCTTTAGCACCTAACAACAACACTTCAATGCTCGCAGATCATAGCTTAACATTTTTAATAAAAAATAATACATTTAAAAGGCTTATTGATTTAAAGTACAGTATATATATGTATATAATAATTAAACACTGTGGTGAGGGAGTACGGTTCTATGGCTGTATCAGGGAAGTACGCGCCAGTGCAGACTTTGTGTACGTCAGGCTGCAACACGTGTCACTGCTTTTATAATTATTCAGAGCTGGAATTATTTATATTTATATTGTTAAATATAATACAAGCAATAATATGCAAGAGGTAGTTTATAGTATCGATTATAAGTATTGAGAGGTTATAAAATACGTTGTATATTCTCGTCGTGACAGCTTAAAGAATTATCTTTAAATAACAATTGTTCATGTACATATATAAGAGGAATGAAAATTATGTAATGAGAGGAGCTCTAAGTACGAATACAGTTATGAGAGAAGAGGGCGAAGAATATGGCGTGTGTGAAAATAATAGGATACAAAATAATTGTGATGATTGAAGGTGTACGATGATTTGAATTACAAATTAAAAAATAAAATCCTGGTACAGAGGATGAGAGGATAAGGCGTAAAACTATTAAAAAAATGTTAGTGGAATAATAAAATAAATTTTAAAAGCCTCCAAATCCAATACAAAACAAATAAATCTATAAAAGTGTGTGTCATTTTCACTCTCAACACTGAAAAGAGCGAAGTGTGGCAACATCAAAGAAAAGCGCATGTTCTGAAAATATAGGCAGAACGTAAAGCCTCCAAATGAGGCTACGCTTACGTGGAAATTCTCGAGCAAATGAATTCAAAAATCTCTCACTATTAAACACTTGTCAGTCTTTGTGCAACGATTTTTAGGTAAAGTTGATAGAAGTTTTTCTATTTAACGCTGCAATCTGTTCTTGAACGAGTTTTTAATGTTCTCGTCCAGTTCATTCATTTTTCATTTAAATATATCATCCATCCTCAGAAGTGTCGCTAACTGTGCGATGTTCTCTTGAGGTCGTTTTAAAGAATATTCCTGTGAGCTGCGAGCGGCGACGCGACTTTAGATTCAAGTAATACCGTTATTCATAACTTGGGAACTAATTCAACCAAAAGCGTTTTTAATGCGACTCATAAATCTCACGTGTTTTAACAAAACTCGTTCTAAATCCTGTTCAAATGATAGAACTTATTATCTCTATCATTTCGAAGTTCTACATTAAATGTTCTCTTTTGTATTTAAATCATGATTACTGATATATATAACTATGACACTACTCATGAAGTTTGAGCGTGGCGTGAAAACTGAAACTTGTTTTGCAAAATCCGGTAATTTTTAGGTAATTTATTATTTCATAATTTATAATTCCAATAATATTAAGTATCTTTACCTAAAGTCGATATTTTATAATACTTAATATTAATATTCTTATGTTATGTTATAGTTAAAGCGTAATCAAAACGAATTCAAATATAGTATATAACTAATATGATATGGCGGAAAAGTTTGTTTGTTTTAACGCGCTAATCTCAAAAATAAACGATGGATTTGAAAATTTATTTCCTATTTTGATAGGACTCATAAGAAACGTTAAGGCCATCTAGCACTCGTTAGTAGTTTTAATTAACTGAATACTTAATAAAAGCCGGTCTTCGCGAGTAACAACCAGTTACAAATATTTTGAACTATTTGAACGACTCATCTAAATGTATTCGTGAATAATTTATAACTGAAGAAAACATCTCAGTAGCTAGTACAGAGAAGTACTTCTGTCAACTAGAAGCTTTGAATGTTCTGGCAATTAAAACCTCAATACAATGGCATTCTTGATACAAAGCCCGTCTTTGACGAAACCTGTGACCTCGATCTGGTCGACCAATACCAGCTTGCTGGTACCAGAACAAGAGTATCTGTAATTAACTTAAACTCAAAAATATTATAACGACAGAAAAACATTGAACTGTGAAACAAAAATAAAATAAAATTAAGTGACACATATCATTTCATATTCAGACTTACGATTAAAACCGCATTCAAAAGTTTGTTTTAGTTTATAAAAAACAGAAATGAAGAAAATTTAAATTTTTTGTAAGTATTTCAAACTAGTTGTTACTCTCGGCTTCACTCGCGGACGAAGGAATATCTTAAGTATTAAGTTAACTAAGAGCGGTAACATAACGCGACATAGCAAAGCCTTCCTCGTGGACCTGCCTGTCATGATCACAAAAAATATATAAGTTTGGTAGTTTATACGACTACAGTGTATAAAAAAAAAATTCCGCTTTATAATAATATACATAATATTCAGTGCGAAATATGTTTAAAAACAAAATAATATGAAGTTATAATCCAACACTAGACACATTAACATAACAAAGCATTAATTAATCCTCCACCGAGCGAACAAACAAACGAGTAATTTAATTATACTAACCCATTGAATATCACGGACGGATTACACCACACTGCGCTACATACATTATTGTATTGAAATTATTTGATTTGGACCGAAACTGATAGGATTGTATAAACATTATTAATATATAATTTAAATAATAATATTCCTAAGACTTAGAATGACAAGAGTCACTTTAATTAACCTAAAATATTTAATATATTAAATGCTGCACGAGGGGTTCGAACGAGTGGGGTGCTAATTATACATTTACTTAAAACTAGATTCCAGCCGGCTTCGCCCGTGTGATGTGTTGAAAGTACCCTATGTGCTCCGAGGCTATCTATATCAATCAACAACTCAACAGAAATTACATGAGTAAAGATTTCATCAAAATTGGTCTAACAGTTTAGCGATTATAGAAAATGCCTTAAAGAAAACTCCGACGAGCTCACAATCGTCACGCAATCGAACTTCGCGTGAAGTCGAAGTCTCTGAGGCGAGTGGCTCAGCGATGCGTTCACAGTTAGCTGCTAATCGAACTTCGCGCTGACTCGAAGTTTCAGAAGCGCGTGATACAGCGTGAGGCAGCGTGAGACAGCGGTGCGCTCGCGAACATCAGCTCAGCGATCTTCACGCTCCTCATCTTCTTGAGATCGCAGCAATCCTAGTCTTTTAGCATTTCTTGAAGACAGAATGGTTCGTTTTCTAGACGGAATATGAGGTCATCTGTTCGAATTTTCTGTCTAGTCTTCTTGAATGATATAATCTTCAAAAGCAAAAAACAATAATTAAAACTACCTAAACTGAGTCGCAAAGCAACATCCGCACTCCATATTCGTAAATCCGTAATACAATTTTTTAGTCCGTAATGATTTGTAGCCGAAATTCAAACACCAAATATTGAAAGTGATCGAATTTTGAATCTCTCAGGGAAATCGTAACGAAGTATTTCCTTATATAGTTTATAAAAAATATCACAATGCGTCCACTGTATATTTTAATATAATTAAGTGGTATAACTGGTATTTCGTTTTTATTCTTAGGAATTAGACATTTTCCTGCAGTTAAAGTTATCTTAAATATTGTCCAGAATTCAGCCGTCACTATACCACAGTTCCTTCCTCTGCGTAGGTTTGCGCGATGCGCTCACAAACCTACACACAGACTGAAAGACGGACAAAATGGATTACCTATCACACCCCCTTAAAAGTTTAAATAACATATTTAAAATATATTTCATGTACAGAAACAGATTATTTACAGTTTTATTATATGTATATTTATTTCATTAAGTATAACCTGTCCATAAATAATTTAAATTAAACAATAATGTATGATTAAAGTCTTAACCAGGCGTTATCTATTTAGTGTTAAATGCTCTGCAACATCCAGCATTTCGTTACGCCCCTACATTTCGTAAGGCAACTGAGGGAGCAAACAAACAAACATGTCAGCATCAGCACAGCCGTATCTCGAGGCAGCAATTAGTAAAACCAATTAAATGCCTGCACCGGCGCGGCGCGGCGTCACTTCTGTTATTATATTCAAAAACAAAGGCATATTTATAAAAACTGCAATTATTATATTATTTGAATGGCTCCTGGCTATGAAACAATTAGTTTTGTTACGATTAATTTTATAGTCTGGAAGAAATGTCGTATCAAATTTAATAAAGTTATATGTGGAATTAATTTTGATTAAGTGTACATTTGTTTGTTTGGAGGCAAAGGAATAAACTGAACATGAGAGTAATAAAGGGTGAGGAGGCTAGTAAGATAACGTATCATGTAATTACAAGTGTCATGTGCCTGCACTTTCTCTCTGTGTTCATTCGCTAAGAATATATTTATCAAAGCAGGAGTGATGCGCGTGACGTCAACTAATTACAAAGCAATTTACTAGGCTCTTTCTTAGTTTACTTTTGACACATGTCAAAATATACAGTACGTCATAATGCCGTCATAACTATAATATTAAAAACTAATAAGACTTCTTTTATTAAATTATTTTAAAAAACAATGATATTATTATTTTGCATCTCAAGATAAGTCTTACAGTTGTTTTTAAATACAATTTTTCCTTCTAAATCTAAATCATCTATAGTATATAAACAAGAATCAAGAAGAACCGTTTGTATGACGCTGAAATAAATTGTTTAGGCTAGATGTGTTTTTTAGATTAATTAATAAAGTTGATACGTTGACTTTATTATTCTAAAAATATAATATTTTAATAGACTGAAAAAGTATTTACAAGGATACTTTTTCAGATCCTCGTCTCAGCGCAGGAGGACACAAACAAACAGAGACAGAAACTATATTCATATAGTATTGATTATTTACTTATCTACATAAAAAAAAACCATTCTGATTTGTAGAATTGACATAATAACTAACAGTGATTGAAACAAGTTACTAACGAAGTAACAGAACATTTGTGCCTGTTATTATAATATAAAAAAAACATTAATAACATTTATGTGCAAATAAATCTGTGTGACGAACTGTGACGTCATTGAGCTGTGACGTCATTGAATAACAGCGAACGAAAAACGAAATAAAAATATTAGAAATTTAAATATGATATTTGATAATATTTTTTTTATTTTTTTTATTTTTTTAAACCAAAAAGTATCTATTTAATGTTTGATAACTTCAGTATTCCAGAACAGTAAAGTAAACGAACCGCTCAAGTTGTAGTTCTTTCTCAACGCCTCCGATAGTTTTCTATATTCATTATCGAATAGCAAACAGAGTAGTAAAAAGTTTCATTAGTGGGAGAGCCAATGTTTTCAGGTTCCTTTGTCGTCAACTCGGAAAAAGATAAAAGACAAGAATACGCTCCAGTTTCTTTCTTTTTAGCTGAAAAAAGGAAGGGATGTCTGAAAATGAAGCGGCGCCCTTTGGAATATTGTCTTCTCTGTGCTTCGACTGATTTGAAAAAAAAAAACACCTTACTGTCACTGAGATATGTCAGAGAACATTGTAAGATATGAAATATTCCATAGTTAACTATTTAACGAGAATATATGAATTTTAGGTTATTCAATGCTATCAATAATATCATTGTATAAATAGAGAAGGCATACATTATGCAGACACCGAGGTGGATATTTGAGTTGGTTTCATCAACTTAAAAGGGTCTGGACGGCGAGCTGGTCCGATATGACGACGCATTGACTATGTATGACTGTTTAGACCGAGTGGTACGTGAAGAACCAGATCTTATTCACTTAACGTAAAGGTTATATTGGCGTGCATTTAGAGGATTATATCTGTGCTCCATATTTTGTTTATTCCATGTTTGTTTACAATCGTAATTAAAGGACACGTTCAAACGCGGGTACAGGTCTACCTTTTAATTATACAAAGTAAATTTGGATTTAAATTAATATTATTTCATTAAGTGAAATAGTTTAATCCTGAAGAGGCGGTGATTTAACATTATATACAGTGAGTGAGAAGCGCTGTAGAACGAGAGCAAAAAGTCTACAAATACGTACTAACGACCAATGAGGCTAGTAACAGACGTCGTGATGGTTGCCAAATGTACAACAAGCACAGAGATTGGTGCCAATGTTGGTGCCAACAATGGACATAAAGAGCAAATCTATGTACATTTATATAACCAACTAATATTGGACTACACGTGGACCAATTTTCCTGTTTAGTTTAAATATGTAAAAGCGACTATTGATTTCTGAGGTAATTACACTAATAATATCATCATAAAGGGTCAGATAGTTTTTGTCCTACTTTAGCCCCGCGTCGGGTAAATTACGTAAAATATTTATATGTTATAGGTAGAACACGCAATGCGGATTTTGTTCTCGTACGTACGAATGTTGAAAGAAAAATAGTTGAATTATTTTTTATTTAAACTATATCTAGAATATTTACTTTCTTCCAGTTATTTTTGAGTTCATCAAAACGCACATTAAATATTGAATTTGCTTATAACATATAACTAACTAAATTGTTTACAAATACTTCATGTTAGAAGGGGATAAGTAAATATTATTACAAAAATACAGAGCCTATTTTACATTCGAGCAAACACTTCGAGAATATTCTGTAAAAAAATATTTTGAACGTCATTCCATACTTAAAAGATGATACAAAGCCGTTTTGGAGTGTTCGAGTAAATATAATAATCTCAGCTCAAGAACGCTCGAGGCGCCCTTTTTAAAAATACGTCACATCCGTGTATTCTCGGGTTAAATTCATATTTTCAGTTAAGTTGCCTTTATTGCGTTACGAGCACTTTTATATATCAAACACTCGTGTTCGTACAAAATAAATATTACAATAATAACAATATAATATGATTTTCTATTTTATAAACTCCATTTTATTTTTGGTAAATAATAAGAAATAAATATGTAAAATAATTTAAATCATCCTTCAAAAAGAAATTTAAACCTCAAATCATATTGTGCGCTGAGTACAAATGAAGTGGCCTTTGTATTCATTTACCTTACACTTCCTGTGCCTCCCGACACTGGACGGTTTAATATTAACTTTATTCCAAAACAACCCTTATTTTTATTATAGGAAGGCCCAATAATAACGGCAATGTGCTCTGAGGGGTCCGTAATAGTTCCCTCAGGACTCTCCGCTTGTTTGAAATCAAAGACAACAAGAAAACCCACCCCTTAATCACTTTTGCTTTGATCGCACTGACTTCAAAATTTGTTTTCAAGAAAAAATATAACAGCAATTTGGGGAAGTTAAATTTGTTTTGAATATTGGTATTGTCGAGGTTGCGGGAGGTCTTATTGCTTTAAACTTAAAAATAATATCTTAAATGTTTGAACCTGCCCATCAAAATTAGAAAGTGTTTCAAATTCTTTCCTTTAAAGATTAACGTGTTCGAACAATAAACTTTTCCGTTATATATAGTAAGTAGTATTAGTATAGAAAAAATAGTGTAAATTACTTTTAGACAATAGGTTTATTATAACATAAATTTCAACCGTGGGCTCCCAGGGGTCCTATAAACCCTTAGATAAGCCCAAACCGCTCTGAAAGTTTAATCCACGATAGTTATAGAGTTGTAGAGTCGTGACAATATCGATAGACTCTCTCTACGATGTGACATAGCTTCGCAAATTCGAAGGAAGTTTAAGTATGTCATATTATATTATACGAGCTGTTACTAGCAGCAGATAAATGCAAGAAATAGAGTGATGTTAGATAGATTATGAGTCTGCCTCTAATAATCAAAGAGAGTTGTTGAAGTCCATACGAGTAGTTACAAAGAATAGTGTTTTTAACTAAACAAAGTGTTCCGTTTTATAATATTAGTATGTATCACGTTTAATTATTTCATAAAGGAAATAAAAAATATATCTGTAATGAAAATGGATACTCAAAAGGGCAATAAGGCGACCTAATATTTAGAATAAACTGTAAAAAGTTTACGTCCATCATAAAACGGACAAATGGGCACCAAAATCAGTCGTGTCAGGGACTCGAGGAGTAAAGAGGAAAAGTTATTTAACTCTATAAAAACAATTTTATTAAACACTAGCTGTTATTCTTAGTTCCACTCGCGGACGAACGATGTTATTTAATATTAGAATAACTTCATTCGGGCAGGTGCCTCATGATCGGAACGAATCTTTCAAATCCATCAGCTCCTTTTAAAGTTTATCAGGTTTAAATAAATGTTTATAAAATTAGTACAGAGAATATAAATAGAGAGATATTTTCAGATATAAAGTCCTACGTTAGAACTAGACCCTAGACCTCAAGTAGAAGACTAAATAGGCTTAACATTCACTACGACAATACGAGGTCATCGATCCAACCGGACCTCACAGTCTGAGGTCTTTGTTTGCTTGTTAGTCCATTAACACTAGCCGTCATTTACACAACCATCGAGCACCTCTGTCCTCTAATGTATGTGTTTGTTCGCTCGGCTCACTGCTACCAGAATCCCATCAATGTACACCTCACCTTTCAATTAGGCGAAAAACAATCGTATTAGACACAAAATAGGGTTCCATTTTCTTCAATACGAGGTTTTTTCTACTTTGTCACGTTAATTCGAATGCGGCTTCAGCGATTTGTTTTATTTATTCCATCTGTAGCGTACAGAGGCTCCTATTTCATTGCTAATGGCTTAATAAACCCTGGGGTCGTTCAACTCTTTATAGATGTTTTAATGCATACAGTGCAATAAATGTGTATATTGTCCACCCACGCCTCCCTCTTATATTTCTTACGCCCACAGTTTACACTAACATAGATTTATTGAGCCCACGATAGAATATCTCTGAGGTCTTAGAAAGAAACTTCCTATTTTAGAAGCTATATACAATATTATTTGTATAGTTGAATGTTTTCACCGACATATCTCAAGAGCTACAGTAAAATGTAAAAATCGTAAGAGTAGAACGTTTCACAGTTGATTTTCTCATATCTACCATAAGCACGTAATCTCCTCGGGACCAATTTGCAGCTTCCGACATCATAAAAACCGTAACATCACATAAAAACTGAATATGTACGTACATTCGTACTCTTGAATTTTTCATTCTACAAGCATTGTTGCCAACATGCAAATTATTTGTTTATATTTTCATGTAAAGACAGCCTCCTGTCTGTTTATTTCGATAGATACATATAACTAAGTTTCTGTGCTACGAAATAATAAAACGACACAGAGCAAGTCAGTGTACACAACGGAAGATAATTAAATTATAATTAAACTTTTCTTTCGTTTATCTATTTAATTAATAATTTATTAACAAAAAAAGTAACGAGAGCCTTCCGTGTAACGCTTAGAGGATAACATAAAAATAAAATTTAAAATTCTACTTAAAATTCAGACTTGGAAGCAAAACAGATATTTCAAAGATTGGATGAAAACCGATAACGAGAGGAACTTTTCGTTGAATTGTTTCAAATTGTTCTTACGGTTTTAATTATTAATCCTTAGGTTCGAGGCATCTTTACCTGAGACAAAAAATAAAAGATTAGATATTTAGACAGAAGGAGTCGTTCCTAAAACTAATGAGTTTTACACAACAAAAGTAAACACAAAATCACAATAGGCAAGTTCATGAGGACTGCTATAGGCTGTAATAGGATTACAAGCGAGTGAAACTACGAGAAGCAGCTAGTATTATATACGTCTGAAAAGTACACCAAATTAATACTGATGTTTATTGTATGCTGTCTTCGAGGTAAGATGTGCAGTGAGTATCAACTACCTTCAATCTTTCCTTAGTTACGTAAGAAGATATGGTTTTATTTGAATGTGTATCCTATAATGCAAACGTAAAATAAAACTATTTAGTTGCTTGAAAAATAACTGAAAATAGGTCATGCAAAGATAAACAAAACAACAAAGCTTCAAAATTCAGCCGCTTCAGCGTTCAAATATTGAACATAGCGATATTGAGTTTATTTTGTAAAATCTAATAAAATGGCTCGTTTTTATTGCACTGGGACCTAGTTTCACTACATCCAGGAATACGTTTGAAGGAACTTGAAATAGAAATAATTTATTCCGAAGAACCGAAGTTCATCATCGATCAAAACTAAGCCAATTGCTGACGGGAATGACTTACCAGAGCAGGCAATTCGACCAATCGTATTTCGCTCTATCTTCATTCAACCGATCGTATTTCCATACAAAATGGAAGCCCGGTACGAAATACGGTACGAAGTATTCTACATTGTGATAAATTAAACGAGAGCAGAACGAAAATGAGTTTATAATGCCGTGAAATTGCGAAGTTGGCCGGCTTTTACGTTTTGTTCCTACGTGAATGACATTGTTGTACAATTCAAAATGAACCTTATAATTTTTTAAATAGGGTTTTAAATGCAATTACCGAGGTACTGCAATTTTATAATAAAGGAAAATATTGAAGTAATTTTCTCGTTTAAGTTTTAATAAATAGTTAGAGTTATTATACTTGAAGAACAGACGTTTATTAATATAAAAGCTTTCTTTTTTATATATACATTGTTTGTTCTATAATTTTATTTCCATCCTATAATATACTTGTTATTATAAGAGCCTGCTCAATACGTCCCCACAGATCATACTCGATACAAACAAAGACATTACAACAAAATAAAGTCCATCTCGTTGTTTACACGCAGCAGACATTCTCATCTTCCCCTTCCAGGTCGGAGACGGACCGTACACCTGGGACATGCGTTTATTACAACCAGCACTACAAAGAAATGTTAAACCTTCTAATATATGTACGAGGTTATGAATAAAACTAGTTCTATTGTGTTTAATTTTCAAGCAACACATAACACATGCAGGGTCGTATAATTATAAAAAACTACATTACTTATTATAAAGTTGAAATACAATTTAAATAAGGTATTATTTGTGCTAATATTATAATATGAAAGTTTTGTTTCAACTCCTTAACCTTCTAGAGTACTGGATGCATTTGACAAACTCTTTATGGTGACTACAGACAGGTTCATGAGGAACGCTATTTTCTATTGAGCATTAGCTGTTAGTTCTCGTTATGGTAAAAAAACGTTCGTCCGCAGACGGAGCCACGACTAACGACTAGTATATCTAAGTCAAATATACATAAACGTCAAATATTTTGTTTAGCTGAAGTTAAACTTTAGTGTTTCATTTACCGGAATGAAAACGGGAAGTTAGAATTGTGTAAAACGTTACTGAAAACTTTGTGACAATTATAAAGAATATTGGATAAAGATTTCAAAATGTAACTTATACAGCTTTATATTACATCTTAATATATTGTTAAATAATATTATTTATTTATATAAATATGTCCTTTCTCAATCCTGAATAATGTTAATTATCTTATTTAATTTCAGTCGTTACTGTTGTTAAATAATATATATTTACAAAACACAAGTTATATTTTGTTTTGTCGACGTCGATGGATATTAATTGAGCGAAGTTCTCTATGAGAAACTGTTCTTCATCCTCTGTGCAAGCCACAATAAAGAGCAGTATATTCCAAAATTGCCGAATGTTGCACAATGATTGACATCAGTCTGCACTGCATCAGTTTTTCACAATGATAGGTAGGTAGTTTTAAAAAATAATAATAATAATGTCTCTCATTTTGAAAAATAGTTATTACATAGGACAGAATGCGTCGATGTTTTGTAAATTCAATTCAAAATTTGACACTATTTGCACCTCGCTTCGCTCAATATGCTGACACATACCGTAGAGAGGTCTGGTTCGCGCTCTTAGAAATGATATCAAGGCAAGAGAATAATGATACTGTCAAAGCTGTTCTCCGTGACTTCTTATGCGTATGAGTATTTCCATGATTGCCTCTCAGATGCAATAATATATTCGACGACAGTTCTGTAAGCTTAACTAAGCTAGCGCTTTCTAACCAGGAAACAAAACTGCAGCTTATTATTACGTTAATATAATATTTCTTGGTAAATCTTTCTTTTCAGATTAAACAATGAATAAATACCTAGAAAGTATAAAAAATTCTTTAATTAATTAAGAGTTCACCTAATTTTGTTTGAACAGGACTCAAAGAGTTTCTATTTGTCGTTAGATTTTCTTTTATTTCTTATAAATTACATTACTCTCTGTAACATTATATAAATCCATGGACACAATAGAAAGCATTACTTTAAATATACATTTATGGTACGAGAATAGGTTACGTAATATAAACCTTATTACTATTCACATAAAGTTCATCAAGTTCTATAAGCGACCCCTTTATTGAGATCTATAGTATGCCATACAACATCCTACACAGTATGGTTATATGACGTGATCGGTTCAATGGTTGCATTGTGAACTTAATTGCGATAGCTCAAGGTTTACTTTACATTGTTCGACTGTCATTATTTAGTGTCAAACTAAATTGAACTTTATCGCTTTACACATAAGGTATAGTTGACAATATTTGATTGAAATAAGGCTTCTGTGCTTCCGAAGGTCGTTTACAAACTTTATCGCTGAGTCTTTATTAGTCTTAGTAATTTTATGTTACTCGAGATAACATTTTAGAATTTATTTCGTTGACTCATAATATCATTAAAAAAAAAATTTCGCGTGAGAAAAAGCTTTTTACAATATTGTACTAATAATTATTGTGACCTCGAACAGAGTCATAATTCTTAAGTTGCCTCGTGCCGGCTGTACAGTTCAGTGTGAACATTACAGTTTATACGGAATACAAGATAATAGTTTATTTAATCATACATTACAAACAAAATCATGAGGTTAAAGAGAGGCAAAAGATTTAATATTAAATATAATACACTGTGTGTTTAGGACAAATGATCTTAAAAACTTGGTAAATGTTTGTCCCTTGCTCCCAGAAACGCGTAAAGTTAAGGATAACTTGGCTTAGGAGTCAGAGAGTCCACAACGAGTCTCGTCCGACCTAAAAACTTTACAAGGACCCGCCCAAACTCATTATGGAGAGACCACTTTTTATCACTTACGTTAACTTTCCAGGGAGTGTTACTTGGGAGGTTTTTTCAAATCTATTCCTCATTTCTTTACCACAAAAAACACCATAATAATTATAAAAACCTATATATAAGCCAATTCCAATTCTTTTCTCCTCTTGAGGTATGTAAGTATTTTAATGTAATACAAAAGAAACAAACCTAATGGATCGTTATAACTTCTTGTGGTAACTTTAATGTATTAATGTTTATAACGTCCGTGTAACAATTTTTATTGCTCCTAGAATATAACTCTAGGAGCAATGAAGCAACTGTATTGTAATATCGAAAAATTTTGATATCTATATTAAAATCTACTTCTCAACTGTCTAACACTTAACAAATCACACAAATATAGACGGTATTGCTTTGTTGTGTGTTTGATAATTCTCTGCAAATTTAATGTACTAAATACTTTCAGTTTCGTACTAACTTTGTGAGGAAGTCGATAGACGTCAATTCAAGAAAGAAGATAATGGACCCTTTTCATATCGAGAGCTCTTAAATGCCTTTTCAAGATGTGTCGGTCAGTGCTTCCGGTCAATAGACGTGAGGCTGATGACGTAACAGACTGTCACTGGCATAGGCCTCAAGTAAATATACAAGTACCGATAAAAATTAATTTAGATCTTTTAAAATATTAATTAAATACAAACTCATTTTTAAGCACTCCTTTGATCACTCTGACATCCATTTCATTAGAGTTGTAACGCTCCAGTGGCTGCTCAGCGACGCGGCCTACTACTGGTACTGCTACCCTCATACTGCTATTTTTGTAATAAAAAACAGGTTTTTAGAAACAATTGCGTCTCCTTTGTTGTACTTAATTATTTGAAGCTACAAGTTACTTCTTTTAAAAAATACTTTATAAGAATGTACTTGCAATATTTTTGGGTCGCGCTGACGTCAATTCACGGCATATTTTCTTAGCAATCATATGTTCTTTTTAAAACAATAAAAACACAGCATCTTGACCATAGTTATTTTAAAGTTATTTTAAATTGTAATCATAAATAATAAAGTTTATTAATAAGTGACCAAGCAATCCTGTGCTCATTAGGGCGGAAGGGCTCCGGTGAGCTGCCGCGCCCCGTCTCATGTTTTAATATGACGTCATATGTTAACACTGATTATATTAATTGCATTTTATTATTCTACAGAGGTCGAGATGGAATTGTACAGTCAAATAAATCTTCATTTTAAAAAAGCAGCTCCCACACTACAGTCATTTCTGTATTTGTGATTAGTTTCACAAACAGAAATATGGGACACAAATAACACTTTAAACATTAATTCGTGGAATCCAGAAATAACTGTCCCGTGTGGGAATCGAACCCACGACTTTTGGATCAGAACCTAACACTAACTACGAGACCAAATGGTGGCCTGTAAGAGACTATTGTATGTAATATGTGTCATGTTAACTATTCTCAATGCTCTTTAAAATAAAAATGTCTTAGATAAAGGCACAAAGCCTGAAGGACGTCATATTACGTGAAGCTGGTCACGTGACTGTAGCACGAGAAGCTTTTCAACTACATTCCGTTGACGGTTGTAGCGGTGTCATTGTGACGAGTATACACACACACACATACACACACGGAAATATATCAAATTATTTTCCTTTACCTACTTAAAATAAAAATATATATACTTATATATTTTTGGTAGCAAAAATATTATAAAATTGGGTATGTATGTATGCATGTATGCATGTATGCATGTATGTATGCATGTATGTATGCATGTATGTATGCATGTATGTATGCATGTATGTATGCATGTATGTATGCATGTATGTATGCATGTATGTATGCATGTATGTATGCATGTATGTATGCATGTATGTATGCATGTATGTATGCATGTATGTATGCATGTATGTATGCATGTATGTATGCATGTATGTATGCATGTATGTATGCATGTATGTATGCATGTATGTATGCATGTATGTATGCATGTATGTATGCATGTATGTATGCATGTATGTATGCATGTATGTATGCATGTATGTATGCATGTATGTATGCATGTATGTATGCATGTATGTATGCATGTATGTATGCATGTATGTATGCATGTATGTATGCATGTATGTATGCATGTATGTATGCATGTATGTATGCATGTATGTATGCATGTATGTATGCATGTATGTATGCATGTATGTATGCATGTATGTATGCATGTATGTATGCATGTATGTATGCATGTATGTATGCATGTATGTATGCATGTATGTATGCATGTATGTATGCATGTATGTATGCATGTATGTATGCATGTATGTATGCATGTATGTATGCATGTATGTATGCATGTATGTATGCATGTATGTATGCATGTATGTATGCATGTATGTATGCATGTATGTATGCATGTATGTATGCATGTATGTATGCATGTATGTATGCATGTATGTATGCATGTATGTATGCATGTATGTATGCATGTATGTATGCATGTATGTATGCATGTATGTATGCATGTATGTATGCATGTATGTATGCATGTATGTATGCATGTATGTATGCATGTATGTATGCATGTATGTATGCATGTATGTATGCATGTATGTATGCATGTATGTATGCATGTATGTATGCATGTATGTATGCATGTATGTATGCATGTATGTATGCATGTATGTATGCATGTATGTATGCATGTATGTATGCATGTATGTATGCATGTATGTATGCATGTATGTATGCATGTATGTATGCATGTATGTATGCATGTATGTATGCATGTATGTATGCATGTATGTATGCATGTATGTATGCATGTATGTATGCATGTATGTATGCATGTATGTATGCATGTATGTATGCATGTATGTATGCATGTATGTATGCATGTATGTATGCATGTATGTATGCATGTATGTATGCATGTATGTATGCATGTATGTATGCATGTATGTATGCATGTATGTATGCATGTATGTATGCATGTATGTATGCATGTATGTATGCATGTATGTATGCATGTATGTATGCATGTATGTATGCATGTATGTATGCATGTATGTATGTATGTATGTATGTATGTATGTATGTATGTATGTATGTATGTATGTATGTATGTATGTATGTATGTATGTATGTATGTATGTATGTATGTATGTATGTATGTATGTATGTATGTATGTATGTATGTATGTATGTATGTATGTATGTATGTATGTATGTATGTATGTATGTATGTATGTATGTATGTATGTATGTATGTATGTATGTATGTATGTATGTATGTATGTATGTATGTATGTATGTATGTATGTATGTATGTATGTATGTATGTATGTATGTATGTATGTATGTATGTATGTATGTATGTATGTATGTATGTATGTATGTATGTATGTATGTATGTATGTATGTATGTATGTATGTATGTATGTATGTATGTATGTATGTATGTATGTATGTATGTATGTATGTATGTATGTATGTATGTATGTATGTATGTATGTATGTATGTATGTATGTATGTATGTATGTATGTATGTATGTATGTATGTATGTATGTATGTATGTATGTATGTATGTATGTATGTATGTATGTACGTATGTATATATGTATGTATGAATGTGGACCCGACAGATTTTTCTGCTCCATATTGAAATTATTAAAACTTAAAATCTAAACTTCTGAAAGAAATGTCTTTAAACGAACTGACAGACTCTAGCCAAAAAAACTATATTAATTATATGTATTGGGTATTACAATTTCCTAATTCAAATTTATTCAACCAACGCTGTCTAAAAGACAATCGCAATATTAGTATAAATACATATAAAAAAAGACTGTTACTCGGAAATAATCTTGTTTTATAATGGTGTAAAAGAAATAAAATCGGTCTTATAGTACATTTTATTTTATTCGTTACAAACATACAAAAACAGAAAATCTTAATATAAGCATCAGTTTATTACGAAAACCCAAAGTAACCTTAATTATGTTATTAAGTAAATGAACGTGAATTATACGTTTATTAAACCCTCTGACTGTGGGGGTGGTGTTTATACTAACAAATTATACTTCGAATAATGACATAATGTTTATTCAAACATATCTTATAAATAATATAAGATATATGACGGGACCGACTCGTAAAATATTCAAACTCATTGACTTCTCGATATAAATATAGATCGAAAGCGATCCATTTATTTTATTGACGCAAATCTCTAACCCACAATAAACAGTGTCGCTGGTATATCCCTATAAATATATCCGCGGTGCCTTATCCCATATGATTTATATTGATGTCCCCTAACTGAAGGGACAGGATCGATTGTTAAGGTCTAACTTCTGTCCGTTTCTGACATTTTGCCTTTTGAAGGCCGTTTTATTAACATTGATGAGTGTCCGAGTCGGGTGTAATATTGTTCAAACATCTCTTTGTGCTCCATTTAACATGACGTCTTTATATATAAATATTATTTATTATTTCCATAAAACTATAACTATAGTAAGTTTATTTAATTTGAAGAAATGAAAGAGATTTGCTTATAAATGTCATCTACATCAAAAAACCTAATTAACCAGGTCGAGTACGATAGAATGAGAAGAACAACAAAGCAGCTGGTTCGACATCTGCTCACGTTCATGAATTACATTCCAGTCTGAAAAATATAATCGAAACGAAAAATAATGTATGTATAAAACGAATACTCAATCCATAGCAATAACTTACTTACATTGAAGGTCCGTCAGTCTTGCAGCAGTAAATACATTTATTTGTAAGAAGCAAGTTCACTAATCCTCATTTACATATTCAATGCTACATTTCTGTTGCGACCAAGACTTTGAGAAGTTGACATCTTACAAGAGCAAGGTCACACCGGCCATTATTGTCCTTATGCTCAAGCTATTAGTTGTAGGACCATTCAACAGCTTAGTTTCTATATATAGCTTAGGTATATAGTAATGTATGATTTTAACACTATTTTATTCATTTTTCCATTAAGATACTGAAATGTATGTAATTCATGCATTTGCATTCAGACCTCGATTCTAATATATATATATATATATATCTGGTCTATACCAAATTGAAACGTGTGGATATATTCTGTAATATGTTATCGGGAGATGCAAATCATGCAAGTATTCATCATCAGGGGAATATTTTAAACTCCCTGAATATGCCTTTCCTCAGCTGCTTGAAATCCTTGATATAACTTTGTTACAGACTGGGCTTTGAGCAATATTGAGAAACCTAATATTACGGTATGTTCAGAAAAGTGGGACAAACAACTTTATGAAAATTCTCTTCAATCTAATAAATAATATGTTATAAATTTATATAATATATTATAGAGGGTTCTCGAATCTAACTATGAGAGGACCTCTCCTCAAAAATGTACTATTAATTCATATTAAAAGAACTATTTTGACAGACATTCGAGAGCAAAATACAAAACAACTAATTTGGTGTTTTGTATTAATGTAATGACAATAAAAATATGTTTTATTTTTCAAGATATAATTTGAATTTATTTATTCTAGTAGGATAATATCATATCTAATAAGGTAATTCCAGACCGATAAGTTCTTATTTTGTTCTTGCGATCATGAAAGCTAGCGGTGTTAAGTAAAAATTGCTTATCAATACCAGTTCAACGTGGCTCTAATTTTCCGACGCATCGTGTAGCATCAAAACCAAGATAGACGAGTGAACTTATTACGATATAATCTAACTGAAACCTTTAATATATTCATTTATAACTTCTACTCCTAAGGTAATTGAAATTATACAAGTTAAAGTTCACATACATATATACTTAATTATATATTTATTTAATTATCAACATAATATATAAATCATATTCAATGACATCAATAATCCTATTATAGATTTATCATCAAATAACCCTCATATTAGGACAATATACGTTACACAATCCTACAACACGCCTCGGGCTCCTGACCCGCGCTTCCGTTATTGCCGAAGAGAGATCTTCACTATTTGTCTTTATCAGATAGAACATCACTTAATACCGTGCTGATATGCTGTCAACCACGACGCTATTGAGGAGTCCGTTCTTATTTTCACTAGTTCAACTCATCCGAGTAATCATATATTCATATGTTAGTAATCGACTTCCAACAAACAACGAAGTAGTTCATCGTTCAAATAATCCTCTGCTGAATTTCTAAACTAAAATCTATTCAAATCAATATTGGTTCCGTCTGAATACAAACATTTGTTCAAACAAATCACATTATCAGCATATTGACTGGACTCGGACAGAGCCCAAGCGAATGGACCGGACGATCTATTCGTCTTAGTCTTCAATATTGAGATATCCAACGAAGACGTGATTCTATCGTATCTGCATTCCGTATTTGTGTCACGAACAGATATTCGATCAGGTATTTTATAATATCCTCTATATATTTATTTGCATAATATTCCGTGAATAAAAAAGGGCTGGTATTATATTTTGTATTTATGGAAAGGAATTTTATTTTATGAGAATTTCTTTAAGTAATTCTCTAAAAACTGCATAATTCAACAAATTAAAGTGAAAATATTAAATCAGCAAAATACTAAATAGACGTTCCACGAAGGGTTATTTAGAAATATAGTCGACCATTGAAGTAAATCGGGAACATTAAGAGTATTATGAGACTTTAAAATAATTAAGACTTGATGAAGCTGAGAGAAAAATTCAAGAGACTTATAATTCCAAGGTATATAGATGAGTATTATTGAGAAAATATCTATTTACGGAAAATATTGAGCAAAAGATGACGATGTTAAGAAAGACGAAAATGTTAGAGATAAATATTATAAATGTATGTCAAGGTAATAAGATATATTAATTTCGTTAGAGATTTATAATTCGTATGTTCTGTAATTTAATTTACTTTAAAAATTAAAACCTAAAACGACGTGCGAAAAACGAAATAATGAGACTAAAAAATGTCGACAAAACCAATAAAAACTGTTAAACTAGTCTAAGGGATTTTTTTGCGAAAATATCTATAAAAAGTGCAGGAACATTAAAGCTAGAAGCTCGGGAATTTGTCATTTAGTGCGAAACTATGAGTCGCTCGACACGCGGGAGGAGGCTCGGGGTTTGTTGAAGGCGCGCTTTGAAATAATGCTGCTTGCGAAAGTCATATCAGTTTGTGACTTAATTGAAGATTTTTCGTTCATGAAATATTGTTTCAGGTGTTTTTCGGTAATTTTAGTTTTTATTAAAGTTAAACTACTTAGATTAGGTTTCCGAAAAAAATGGCTAAATCCATGATTTATTACAACAAAACGAACTTTAAAACAAACTCAAAACCTTAAAGTCATGATATAACAGTAATAAAAGAATAAACGTTATTATTTTGAGAAGACTCCCATAAGGAGTGGTGGCGAGATAAAATATGTTTCTTATTACAAAAATTAATATTTTACATCATTCTTTATTAATAATTTTAAACGAACTAGAAAATTCAATTCAATTTCAATCAATTCAAAACTAGAAAGTCCAAGAAGGTTTTATTATTTCCATAAAGAACGGAATCCAGAGCCAAGGAATGTGAGAGTGCAGAGTAGTTGGTGTGAAGCGAAGTGAGATTTATTAGTTCACTAGTAGTTTAAGTTTCCTACTAACTCACTATTTAAGTTCTACGAACAGCACTTTATTTCCTAAATTCTTTTTGTTAATCTTTCATTAAAGCTACAGTTTAACGTTCAGTTGAGTTGTGATTGTGCAGAAAATAACAAATACATAATAACAATATTTACTATTTCTTCTTTTTTCAAACTAACATCAATTTTTAAACAATTTTTTTTAAATAAAAGGTGGAAGGTAAAAGATATATTTATTGTTACGTTTAAATTGAGTATCACAAGGAAGACCAACTTTACGAAGTAAGTTGAAGAAGAACTGCCCATCATTTATTATTATTATTATTAGTCCGTACCAATTCAGTCAACCGTAGTCAGTGACCAAATTAAAGGATATATATTGACTGTAATATGCAAAGGCAGAGTAATTAAAAATATTGTTTTAAAACCAATAAGAAAGTCATTAATGTTAGTTTTACAACAAACACACAGAATCCATACTAGTATTTGCAAAATGTTAGTTACAAAAATACATCAGCAAGGCCGCACTCCATCGCTAGATGTAACAGGCGACAGTTTTTTAAATGACCTGAAGAAGGTAGACGATCAATCCATTAGTAACATCAACAACTGGGATATATGACGACTATCTCACGCCACGTCCGATCGTGATGATCTTAAAACAAACTTTTTGTCAAAATTAGATGCTAAAGATATCGTGGCTTGGGTTAGGTCGTTCAGCGGACTATTTAACTGTATTTAAAGAACGAAATCATTTTGGCGTGAAATTAAAAGTTAGCAAAAGATATATTTTCGGAAAATAACATGATATAAAAATATTTTTTCCACGAAAAAAATGCATAAGGGCTCGAGTGACGACTTAAATTCTATAAACAGTTTCCGATAGATGCTGAAACAAATAAAGTAAGATTAGAATAGCGTTGTAAAGTACAGGTTTGGACTTGATAAAATCATTGATTCGGCGAGGCCAAGTGTAAGTAACGCACGAGTTAAAACTACAAAACATTAGTTCTGAGATGGCGGATTAGGAACCGGATCTGGAAAAAATAATGAAGTAAGCCAGCAAGTCTCCAGCGTGTTGAAAAACTGTTTAAAACGCATTTGAAATGACTATCTCAGATGAAAGTAATTTAATAAGATGGTAGAAAGCCACGGAAAAGTCTTGCACCATCTGTAGAGAGGCTACTGCCTCTAAACACTGGCTAGTATTGTTAGTAGGGTGTAGGGTACTGTCAGGTAAAGGCGCTTAGTAACTAGAGCACAAAAGTGTATGACAAACCCCAAACGACCTCCACACAGAGTCATACAGAGTCATACAGAGTCAAACAGAGTCATACAAAGTCATACAGAGTCATACTCTGTCACAGAAAGCTCTTTTCAACCTTACTTTATCTTAGAAGCGGTTCCTGAGATGACTCTCATGATGGATACTTATGAGAAACAATTTAAAATCCCTCAGGATATTGGTGTTTCGTTATCTTGAGCTGATATATGCTTATACTCTTTCTCTAGACCGTTAAGCTCGTAATACTGTTTCTTTGGAAACAAGAGACCCCAAAGATCACTCATTTAAAATAAGTAAGTATTACGAACTGATTAGGAATAAGTAGATAGTTCATTTATAAGTAGTAGAATTGGTGAGAATAGAAGTGAGGTACGATAGAGAAATCTCTCTGTGATATTAAGATAATTTTACCTTTGAGACCTTTGAGTTCTCAGTAACAGAGCCTGACCAGAAAGTGATCCGCTAAAATAACAGAAATAATATGGTCGTATAAATGTTTTTATAGTAGAATATTGTTAAATATTTTTTTTCTAGAGAAGGTCGAAGGCTGTATTTATTTTGAACTTTGTCCTTGGCTCCATTACATGTTAAAAATCCATACACGTAAATATATCCCCATTAACACTAACCACAACGGAAAATGTAAATTACAGGCTTCACTTTGGACAGCCCACAGTTACAATAGATTTATGTGACAGCAGTGAGTGATGGAACGAGAGGGCGTTACTGAGTGTCGGCCATTCATACGAACGGTCTGCGGGCTGTTGATGACAGATAATGACTTTTTGGCTTATAAAAGTTTTGCCAAATTACTATAAATTTTATTTATGAAATAATTTTCCAAAAACTATATCGCAAACGTAAAAACAGTCCCGCAATTCTCACAAAGCTCACATGATATATTAATTTGAGTGTAAGTCATACCAGTCTAGACAGAAACAGACGAACAGTTATTATTTAGAACAAGACACCACTCACCGACCTGTTGAATAAAATGAAATGGATATCAATTTGAAAGTAGCGCTCGCTAAAATAAATTAATTTTATTGCAATTTTGTTCCTTTTATTGGTGATGACTTTTTTTTATATTTCATAGACAAAAAATATTTTCATCCGTTCGTTTGGTATTCGTAGATATTTATAAAATTTTACAAACACAAAATATATATTTTTTATTTATTTGTTTATTTATATCTTTTTCACTTTTAATCCATATCAGTGATCACTTGTGTACGTGAATTTGGAGAGTGAGGAGGGTTCATATTGATACCATACTTGTCGAAATAAGCCGATCTGGAATTGTCCAGATTTTATAGAAGAGTGCTCCGAACTAAGAGCTACGAAATTTAAAGTAAAAATATCAGTTTTCAAAATAATGCAATTAAAGGTGCATTATGCTTAAAACACGTAACATTTCAAAAGAACTGTAATTAATAACAGCAACAAAAGAGAAACGTTATTTTTACATTTAGATATTATTAAAACATTCAGGGACGACTCAAATAAAGAACGGGTGGCGAGATAAAATATATTGTTTAAAATATTTGTGAAAATAGAATATTTTACTGTTATACTTTACATTTACATGTTTAAAGAATATTAAATGTAATGTTTCAGGATTTTAAAATGCCCAGTCAACTGCTAAATTTTACTCTAAATCCTTGTTTTATAATATTAAGTATTTAAGTATTTTATAATGACTACTATAATAGCACAATATACTATACTAGGTTTGAATACAATAATGAGTTGGTGCGTTCATGTTAAACAAGAGACGGCACCGATTACTCTATTTGTTATCAGTTCGTTGAGACAGGAGGCAGGGTCGAGAGTGAGTAGCCATCATTAAGACTGAGGGCTCTTTGTTAACCCTCAGATTGCAGTTGTAACTAATCATTTACGAGTTGTTTGTCTACTTAATATAGATTTTAGTTTTATATGCGATGCTCTGAAACGGACAAAACAAGAAAAGAGACATATTTTACAAAGACAATAAACAAAATAAATATATAAATATATATTCCCAATTATTTATGGCTAGGTTATTTTATCGTAATAGATATAATGTAAATAGCTTGAACTTATATGTCTTGTCGTGACACTGCACTGAAAGTGTGAAATAGAAAACAAGTTGATTATGCCGAGAGTGAGGGCAGCGGCGTGTAAAATTTTAAAAGTTATGAAGTACCAACACTTCCGAAGATAAACTTGGAAGGAAGGCGAGAGAGTCCTCGAGATAAGTCTCGAAAAGGCGGCATAATGAAAGTGTGGCAAGCGGCATAATAATTTCGCAGCCATGACCGGATAAAAAATGAATGTAATTTCTCGCCAAACTTTTTGCTGCTGTAATGAGAAAAGAACAAATTTATAATTCTAAGTGGGTAGATCACGTTTTTATAATATCCAAATAGAAAATGCAGGGATAAACCTCGGGCTCTCTAATCTCTAAGGTCTGCACTTAAGATGAGATTAATCATATAACTACGTTGTTAATCTATCCGTCTGTTTACGACGCGACGTGGAATCGATTTATGGCTAGAAGTGACGTCATAAAGTCCCTTATTAATCTCCGCTCAGATAAGAGTAATCGTTACAATGACATACCAATGTGTCTATTAGGCAATGTTTCGTTTTGATATATAGAAACTTATTTTAGTTAAAAAAATTATAAATATGGGTTTTTGGAGTGAAGTTCTTATCAAAAATAACGTAACTGAAAATCGCTATGGAACTGACTTCGTATAAACAGCACTGTTCTTAAAATGTTAGAAAAAACAGTTTGTTAACAAAAGGCAATAAATATAATCCCAGCCGCCGACGTTAAGTGTTCTTTTGCTCTAATTAATATAATTACATCAACTTGAAAGAAATTAATTTGATATTGATATTACTTAGACACTTTGTCTACGCAAAATATTACTTATTTTCAAATATCTTCTTTTTTATTGAAATTAATTATTAATATTAATTCTTTTGTAGGAAGATTGCCGGAACCCGATGGATGAGGGCTACCTGGAACCCGTCCCTGTGTCTCTAAATGTCCAGCAGTGAACAATTCTCGGCTGAATGATGATGATGATGACTTCTTTTTGACAGCTGTCGAAAAAGTTATCACAATTGCCCGTAGCAATATGAGCTATATATTCACTTTATGAGTGTTTCTAATTTATATCAAGTTTTAAAATTTGGCTGTGACTTTCCAGAATGAATAGCAATATATTTGTTATTTCATAACAGATGATACAACAGATAATAAAACAGGTGATACAACAGACGATACAACAGATGATACAACAGATGATACAACAGATGATACAACAGATGATACAACAGATGATACAACAGATGATACAACAGATGATACAACAGATGATACAACAGATGATACAACAGATGATACAACAGATGATACAACAGATGATACAACAGATGATACAACAGATGATACAACAGATGATACAACAGATGATACAACAGACCATACAACAGATGATACAACAGATGATACAACAGATGATACAACAGATGATACAACAGATGATACAACAGATGATACAACAGATGATACAACAGATGATACAACAGATGATACAACAGATGATACAACAGATGATACAACAGATGATACAACAGATGATACAACAGATGATACAACAGATGATACAACAGATGATACAACAGATGATACAACAGATGATACAACAGACCATACAACAAATGATACAACAGATGATACAACAGATGATACAACAGATGATACAACAGATGATACAACAGATGATACAACGGATGATACAACAGACCATACAACAAATGATACAACAGATGATACAACAGATGATACAACAGATGATACAACAGACGATACAAACAAACGGGTCACGTCAATAGCAAAAAATAACTAAAGTAAATTGGTGCAGTCATTTTTAATTAAAACCTTTTTCGTTGATGAAAACAAGTTTATGAAAACGGAAAATATTGGATAGCATTTATTAAATTTGTACGTCGTAGTAATTATATAGCATTGGAGGTAACGAGAGAGATATTAAATATTCTGAGTATTAAAGCAATGTGGCCTCTTTCTGAGGTGTCTTTTGAAATGAAAGTCTTTGATACTACAGTTCGGTTATTCCCCTGAGTCAGGGCTGTCACTTAAGAAATTATATGAAATAATATATTTTAATCTATGGTTTTGTAATGTTATTATATAGATTAATTAATATGTTACATAAATTTTATAACAAATTGTTATGATTTAAATACAGAAATATATCACTGAATATACATTTTAGTAATGAAAAGAAATTGAAGTAATAGTTTTATTTGAATGTTCAAGTAAGTCGGGAGCAGCAACCTTAGCCAGGGACGAGATACGATCACAGTACTGGTCATGAAAGCTTAATAATAAGAAATGCCAGCAGTTTTAACTGTATAAGTGAATTTACTGAATAAACTTCCCTGAAACTTTCAAAATATAGAGGTTAGTTGGCTTTATTTAGTAAGAACTGGGGCATAAGTTATAAGAAGGTTACGAGGTGTTCTTAGAATTTGCGTCAACTCTTTTAACTCTACGCTTATAAGATTTACTGAATTTATCGTCTTTTTTTTAGTTAGTCTAATTAGAGCATAAATATCCTAAAAAAATGTAGTTTTATATTTAAGTTCTAACATTAAAGAGACATGTTTCTAGTGACTTGTTCAATGCAAAATAATATATCATTTTATTTAAGAACATAATGATTTTGAGTTGAAAGTTTACACATTCGTTAACTAGGTCGTACAGAGGTTGAAGTTTTAATGAGGAGACGACGAGTCATCACAAATAAGTAGAGGATAATCCTCGAATAATTGATCGGGGGATTACAGGATCATGTGAGAACAACACCTTTTATATATATATATATGTGTGTGTGTGTGGGTGTGTCAAAAATAATATGTAAGACAATTATTTACCTATTATGATTTAAACACTTTTTAATATTATTTATTTAAAGAAAATTTTAAACTTAAAAATAGAAAATAATTAAAAGTGATCCCAGCACGAGTCCTCCAAAAACACTAACCTTAAACTCAGAGGAAAAGTTAAATTGGATATCTCCTCCATCTCTCAGTATACAATATAAAGTTTAACGCGGTCGCGCCAGACCTCGAGTTTGAAAGTAAATAAAGAAATAACAACTCATCGTGTAGACGCGACTTATAAAAATATTATTATTATAACTATATCTATATTATGTCTAGATTCTAGACAGATCTAGAATTAAGTTCTATTAAAGATTATGTTAATAGTGTAAAGTGAAAAAGTTGGTTTGTTTGTTTGTTTGTTTGTTTGACCACACTAAATTAAAGTAAACTCACTAGCGGATGTTCAAATCCATCCGCTAGTGAGTTCTGATTATGATCTATGATGGAGTAAATAAAACTGTCCCTCCGCCGGAGGTAACGCGAGTGGAACAGATAGTAACAGATAGTAACAGATATAACCGCACTCAAGAGCTGTGTTCTAAGTCTTGAATAAAGTCTCACATATTATTATGAATAATAATATTAAATTTTAGTTCCATAGTGATCAAAATTCTTAAAAATGAATAAAACAACTACATAGCATCGTGGCTGCACGGGCGAACACTTCGCAATTATAATCAAACAATTTCGAAATGAATGACCGAGTGCGAGTAACACTGAACAAATATGGTCATTAAATGGTGCAGGTTTAAATCTCGTGTTCCTGAAATTCTGGCTCGAGCTTCCCATCTTTCTCTAGAATTATTAAACAGAATTTATTCTGCAAAGAGAACGTTCCATTTATTTTACATTATTATAGTTTCTTTTGAGTCATTGTTACTTTATTCTGTGGATTGAAGAGCTAATTTATAATTGAAATTCTTTTACATTGAATATGTTAATGTAAAAGAACTTTAAAAAGAATCTGTACCGTTCTACTTAAAACAATACAATTCAAATCTAAATAAGATTTAAAAGTCATCTAGAAATTGAACGTTTTTGTAACGAGGTCCTATTGTTTAAAGCGCAAAGACGAACCAATGGGCCGGCACACGTGCGACGCCTGACAACAGCCCCTCGACTAACAAATGGGGCCTATTCCGTACACGCAGGCTTTATTTCACGTTAAATGACCTGCCTCATTCAGATCGGTGAGTATTATGGATGTTAGACATTGAGATAACTTGTTCCTTCGTTAGGAATATCATTTTTATATATTATAAGGAATTCGAGTTCCCAAATGAAATACTTCTTGTTCATGCTCCCTTGTTTTCGATTAAAAATTACTTACAAGGATATTGTTTATACTTTTCCTTGTATGAAAAACAAACAAACGAATTTGTACACTTTTACAATATAATAAATTGTTTCGTTCGGCGTTGTTAGTAATAAAAACGTCGGACAATGGCCGAGTGGACGGTTTTCTGTTTCATATTGCACGCGATACAATTTCCCTTTGAATTCAGTTTGAAATCCTCAACTCAGATTAGATTTAAGGGTTCATATTTGCATTTTACATACTAAATGGATTTTAAAATGTTTGTTTGATAAACTGGTGGGATTTCGTGTGAATTGTATTTTAATTTAAATCTTATAAACATTCATTTATATATAAATTTTTATAATAAATCTCTAAAACAATTTTTTCCCAAGATTTTGTTTAATTGGACCATTATATTTGAATATTATGTTCAAACTGTTATATAATTTTTATAATCATAAATTAATCATATATTATACCGACACAGATCATACTACGAACCGTCATGGAAAAGCTATATTACATAGAAAAATCACCCAAGTTGCGCGAATCCAAAATAGTTGAATAGAACAGAAGTATCAAGAAAGCCATAAGTACTCTTTTAACTTACTACTTAATAACCAATACTCATCATGGTATCTAGAGATCTAAACCCAAATGCACACGCGGTAATATAGATATTTTTGTTCATATGTTATATAATTCAATTTACAGAAATGTATCTGTTAAATATAAAGGCGCTAACTCACGAGCATTGATATCCGGTTCCCATCAGTACGTAATATCCGGAGAGATAACCCGCCCGTGAGCAGGTGAAGGAAATTAGATTTTATTTCATCCCACTATTAATTCAGTCCGACTTCAGCTATATAAATATATGCTTGAGTATAGGACTTGTTTATAATTCTATATTGATTCTTATATTTATAGCATACAGACAGAATGATAAATATACATTATTTATTCTTAAGAAGGATATTCTTTACTTTATTATAACCAATTTCTCTCTTTCTCAACACCCTCTAGCTTAAACGTCATCAATTGAGAAAATTGCTGCAGAAGACCATAAATCCTGAGATTGTTATTCAAGCGAGGTTTCTAAGGTCACGCCTCGGCTTTATGGGCACAATAAAAACAAAAACAACGCACCCATCTGTCAGATGAGATCTAGAATTACCATTCAGAGAATATCATGGCCGCAAGACTTTAACTCATAATTTATATAAGTATTTGCAATTTGGGTTTTCAATTAAGTAAGTTGTATAAGTGTCTGAGTCCTGTGTATAAGTGTCTGAGTCCTGTGTATAAGTGTCTGAGTCCTGTGGCAGGCGTGCTTCATTACAAGACCAAAAGCACTTTTAAAACGTACATTATTTATTTAGTGACTAATATTTGCGCACACGAGTGTTAAAAAGCAAATGACATCCCAAATTTAGAAACGGTATAATAAAATTACATAGAATGAATTAAGGACAAAGGGTCGTTCGATCTAATCCTTATGAAATTCGTCAGATGAGCTTTAAATGGAAAACCAAAAACCCAAAGCATTTAGTTGAAGCGTCCACTTTGAAATGACAATCATCGCTCAGACCGACAGAACTCGACAGAATTCCCAAACAGTACTCGAATTATTATCCGATGCTGTCATTTTCGACAACCCTTTCCCTCCCTGTCCATTATGTGATTATATCAAATCACCAAATTATTATTAATTCGTCAAACACCCACTCATTTATAAAAAAAAACAATTAATATAAGTAAGTAACAATTTCACTAAATCACTATATCTCACTCTGCTAATTAAAAAGCTTAATAAAGAATTTTCTTTGAACGCGTCGTTTTCGTTTCAAACGAAGTCCTTATTCCATATTCAGTGTGATTTTGTAAAAGCATTTTCAGTGCAAAAGATAACTTTGTAGGAACGTAGCTTACGGCACTGAGGCTACACAAATAAATGAAGCGAACGGCGTGACTTTGCACGAACGTTTCCTATCGTTTATTTCCATAGAGTGCTAGAACAAATGATATGAAAATGAATATTTATTTCTCTTTTCTCGTTCGAAGACCAGCTGAAGCAGAGCTCGCTATCTTAACTAAAATAAATCTGACTTTCTACACAACCTCACTACCATTTACTGTCACCTTTTAAATCTAAGAAAATGTTCTATTGGATTCAGGTAAAAGCTTTTTATAAAACTGAGATACTTTTAAAATATATTTATTTCGTAGATACTATTTTTAACTATCTTAAATAAATAATATATAAGTACAGGTCAAAAGAATATAATTAAGATACTAGAGGTGTAAGTTGGCAAGAAATATATTTAATGAGAGACTGAGGCTGTTATGTTAGAACTTCATGTCCTACATATGTTGTTGCCAACAAGCCTGGAGGGATGCCAGGATCTCATAGTCTCTTGTACCACTAGCGACTCACATAAAATCAACCCCAATTCTGTAATGGAAATCTGAGCTTTAATTTTGTTTATATTCAAATAAAGGTTATTCTGCAGCTGACTTTAAGAAAAAAGTATCATTTTTTATAAAAACAAATGATATTTAAAGAAACGAAAAGGAAATACAAAATTAAGATCTTAAATGCCGAGACATTTCTGAATATAATTTTTCAGTGCTTATTGGCCGGCTGAGCTTCCGTCGACAGTCAGGAAATGAGTTTCCCCCCCACAGCCCCCTCAGAGGACAAGCAAACCAACCTCATTATTAGCTTTTGGAATACCTTTACTTATCAAGAAATTATATTCCTCGATGCTTATTTCTAACAAAATTTGTATAAAACTCTTTTTTACGTTACAATTATTTTCTGAAAGAAAAAATATTGATAATCTCCCGTTTGTAATAAATGCGGTCGCCAGTTAATACAATCAAAAGATATAATAACAAACAATAAATTGCAATTATAGTACTTTTACTAGAGTTATGGTTATTTACAATGTTCATCACTCCCCGCGCAGTCGTAAACATTGCGCAAAGAAAGAGATTCTTATAAAACTAAATTTATTAATTCAGAATGCGGACACCACCAATAAATGTCTCACAACAATATTCGGAGAAGGCGCTTTAATTACTTAATTACACTAGAAACGTAATAAAAACCTAAAATTATATAAAAGGAAAAGAACGAATAAAAGCGTGTGTTTAGTTTACTTTTTGACTTTACAAATATTTGCAGGTCACATGAGCGAGGGTTGCTGACAGTTTATCTTGGACAGGCGCCGGCTGCGCGCTGGATCTGATATATATATAATATTCATATTTTTATATTACACTGCTCTTTACTTTATTAATTGACACGAAAGTAGAAAGTTTTTTCCATTAAGAGGCAAAAGGATGAAGTGAAATACGGCACCGAGCGTGTTTAAATTAATCGACTGGGCGGGTACCGGCGCACACCGAGCGGTAGTAGATACGGCAAAGAGAAGATGCACAAAACGCTAGTGCGCCACGAGCCCTCGAGTCGCGTGCCACTGAGGGCCGGCAGTGATTACAGCGCGCTAACAAAGCTTTGAGAGCCCTTAACCTACATGCTCCGTTTCACAGCAGCGCCGGTGACACTTCTAGCGACCGCTGCGAGCCCGGTACTGAGCGTCTCAAGGAAGGCTCATCCTTTCCGTGCGTTGTAGTTTCTTAAATATTAAACCGAAAGCTTCATAGGCATATTTCATTCGCACTCTCTCTTCGCGAAAGAGGAACTTCAATGGAAATTCAATAATATCGAGGTGATGTTTAAATTAACTCAGAATACCAAAATTGTCTTGTGGGCTCCGTACAGACGCCACAGTTATATAAATTAAAAGTCCGCTCGGGACTCTAACGAGTGTTCATAAAATTGTAGATACAATAAATAACAGCAGACAATGTAGCAGAACTGGAGCTTTAGGTCTTCTTGATAAAACGTTCAAACTGGCGCCACGAAATAATTGACTTTTATTTAACAGAAGTAGTAGTCAGAGTACTTTACGGCTTCAGGAATGATAATAAAACAACGTTTAATGGAAAGACTCTTGGAAATGTTTTGTTGAGTTCAAATTTTAAGACAAATTATGCTCGATGCTGTGAGTCGTGCTCGAATATTTGTATTGATTTTTAGAAATACACAAGTTCTGGCAAAGTGACAAGTTATAAAGCGGTTATCTATGCTCGTTCACGCCAAAACGGAACTGTTATATGGTTTGTATATTGAAGTAAAATGGTGTAGCTCGGAGGGGCCATTAGGGCAAATGCCACGGTAATTACGCGCGAACTTGGGAGGTGCGAGGAACTGTGTGTCCCTAATTTGTGCCTCAACTTGCTTAATATTCCCCTTGACAAGATAAATTTATTAAATGTGCCGGTGACGGATACCTCGCAGGGAGGCACTTGAACACGTCTCTTGTAAATGTATTAGAATGTTGTCCATCACACTTATTAGATTAGATACAATTTAATCAATGCGACGTTTATCCAATTTGACATATTCTTTGATTTTACAAAAACTCTTTAAGTTCCAATAGATTAACTGTCTAATTTCGGTTAATGTACAAGGTTTATTAAACCTACAATCAAAGTCAATTGGGGAAGTTTGTGACGGCAAACCAAATCTCGAGCAAACCCTTCTATTGGGCGCTCCTGCAGATTATCTGCTATCACTTAACGGAATGGAATCCATCAGAGCGATCCCGTACGGAATCCCATTAAACTTTTATAATACCATTTAGAGCGCGACGGTGAAGGAGCGCGTCATAGGCGTCCTGAGAACCGAGGTGATGATAGGTCTATAATGGAAACACTTCACACTGACACCGAAATGCTTCTATTTAATAGACCATTATATTTATATGCACTTTGTATTTATATATTACTTTTAAACAGTGATAGACACGCTATAAATACTAGAAATAAAAATAAACTTTCAACGCAGATATTTCGTCTGCAAAAAGTTAAAAAATCGTTCATGGGCACGAGTGTTCGCATATATAATAAGCTTCCACAAGATATCTTAGACCTTCCTTTACTTGCTTTTAAATCTAAAATTAAAAGTATACTGTTAAATAAAGCTTATTATAGCATACGAGAGTTCTTAGTTGATCGTATTTCGATCAAGTAAAAGGTTAGGTTGTGGAGCTTTGGTTGTTGACTCATTTGCAGCATATTCTAATCTGTACATCAAACATTGATCACTTATTTTTTTAAAAGAGAAACTGTTGAGTTTCTGGCCAGCTCTTCTCAACAGAACAGCATTCCGAGCCGGTGATAGCTTAAGGACGGGCTGACTATACTGATATTTTTATAATGTAATAATTGACGATACAAAAGTGCGTGTAAATGCCTATTTGAATAAAGATATTTAGAAATTGAATTTGAATTTGAAAATTTAAGCAAATTTTGATAAAAAAAATAGATAGTAAACTATAGTTTTTTCGATTATTGTCTCTTTAATGCCAGACGTAAATTGACTTCATTTACAGTCTTTTGTATAGTAATTGTTTGCATCGCTAGTTAAATACAAAATCAATATAATATCGACTAGACGAGAGCCAAACACACTGCCTGCGCCGTTGCGAGCGCACTTAAATAAGCTTTCAGAACTTAACGGCGCTCGTAAAATATTACCGCGGACATAGAAATCGTCGATTTGCAGTTTATGATTGAAATGATTTGCAATTCAATTTTATGAATCCGAAAAATGATGATCGCGTCGATAGAATTGTGAAACATATTTTAAGTAGGTTAGTAGGTATTTATCGATACCTTGAAGTAGTTTACAAATTTATATTTTTATAATTAGGTACTTAAATAATAAGTATATAAAAAATAATAGTATATAGTGGTACAACAAGAATACTTCACTACATTTTTAAACTTACAGGAACTTGGAAAAGCAAAAACGTCTTTAGTTATGTCTTTACAACTTGGAAAAAACTTAAAATACAAGAATTTCCTTTACACAGGAAAAGCTAAAGTTCGGAAAGGTCGTTAGGAAAATACGATACAAGTTAACTGAATAAAAATTAAAGAAATCTGTGTCGAGGAAAATATCACGAGTAACAAACACTACAACAATATAAGAATAGAAACTTTAGTTTATTAAATGTTTTTAACGAAGTGGAACACGCGTGGTCGTAGATTATAAATGATTATTGTAGTTTTATAATAAACTTTTTTATAATTGTATTACCTTTTTTTAATTCCTTGAAATTATCTCATAAAGAAAAGCCAGGAAATAAGGAGCTAAAAATATTTGCATTATAAAATATCTTAAATATCCGTTAAGTGAATTAATAATTTAAAATCATTACGTATGCTTTCAACGTTATGAGCCGCATGCCCGATGAATGGCAGCCTCGTATTAATTGGTGAGCTAATTCAGAATCGCTGACTAACACACGTGAACCTCTCAGTTCTCGGCAATTTGCCGCACTAATTGAATTGCGTAATTACGATGAGGCCTCCTGTATATTGGTCAATATTATGTGAGTAGAGCTTTTATTAAAACCTGTAATGATTTCCACGTTACATTTTAATATGTTTCAATATATCTATTGATTGAAGTTTACGTAATTATAAAATCTATTTTATTAATTAGTATCCGCCATTTTGTTCCTTATTTTATGGATGCAGAAATCCTAATTCAAATTTCAACGGTATACAACTAGTTAAATCTAGTTGTAGTAAATCTATTGTAGTACGACAAATCGTATACTCGTGTACAATGTATCTTAGAATACACTCGACCGCTACATAAAGCTGCATAGTCTGTATTAGCCAAATAGACGTCCTGGGATGTCTGTGTGGAGAGCAAATACAATCTTAGTTCTCGGGATTGGAACGTCTATAGCTGTCTACAAGTACGAATAGCCTCGTGTACTGCTGTTGTATGGTGTACACACATTATCTACACGACTATCATCTATAGTTCATCTAGTAGGGAGTGCAATGTTTGTCGTTTTATTTTTTTTTATTAACAAGAAGATTTTGTCACGTGATACAGAGCAGAAACGGTAGAGGTCTGTCATGTTGAGATGTAACTGTCACGTTGAAGAAACGTAACAATGGACTTGAACAATGAATTAGACGACGTACCTATTATATTCAAATTTAAAAAAAAACATACAATTAAATTAAAAAGTTGAATTTCATAAGAAATAAGGATGGCGGGCGTGAAATAAGCACATAATAAGACGCAGAAAGTAAATTATTCCCGGTCAATTTAGCTCGAAGCATCGACCGCAAGATTCTGAATAAAATTTGAGGATTAGATCGTGCTGGGTCTCAGTGTTAGGTGAAATAGAGCACGAGGCCCTATTTGCCGCTCCATTGACTATTTTGTGGACGCCTGACTCAATTAACCAGGGCGTATTATGTACAACAAGGCTACCCCGAGTGGGTTGGACCTGGACGTCTTTGATTTAAAGGCAATTTAGTTTGACTACGCTTCAGAATTCCAGCGTAGGCGTCGCTTGAGAGCTTAGAGAACTTATATATGTTATCGGCACTACCATTAATCAATGTAGAATAAATAGTAAGTAATAATTTCTAAATAATTAGTCAAAAATGTTAGTACTTATCATAATTTGGAATATTTGAGATGTTACACACAGTTGTTGACTAGTTTTTTATGATGTTGGTGATATGTCAGTATTTATATTTTTATATATAAAACCATCTTTAGTTAACACTACGTTCATTTTATGAGATATCTAAAAAAATGCAAAAAACGTAAAGATATATTTAAATACAATCTAAAGTCTACAAAGGACAGGTTCCACAGGTGATAGCCGTACACAAGCCTGGGAACTACAAAAAAAAACATCTCATACCACATTTTATCACCTGAGATACCGTGCCATGGAAAACTGGATGTAGAACAAGATGTAGTTCTGCAAAACTAAGAACATAAATAGACCTTATTTGTATAACATCTTGTACATTACGAAACTGTTTATTGTATTTTATCCTTATTTCTGTAAGAACTATAAGGTTGCTTTCAGAGTGTACATATGTTTTAATAGTTTCAAAGGGTCCTTGAGCACTACCGATTCCTTCTGCGTTGAACATTTGTGAATATTTGTGTTATTACGAATACAATATTAATATACTTGATTATATTATATTTTTATATTAGGTATAATATAACATTATTATCATGATGGTTTAATTTAAAATTATTAAAATATAAATTTAAAATGCTTAAGACTTTTTAACTAAACTTCGAGGCTGTCACAAAGAACACAATTTTCAACAAGAATATTAAAATGTATGAGTATTAGAGCCGGAATCAGCCCGGAACCAACACGTGCTAAAATGATGGTGAAAAATCCTTTATAACGCGAAGAAAGTTGTAATCCTCTCAGATCACAATAGTCGCCTACATCTGAAGAATTATATAAAATGTCTTTGGAATCAAATATTACATTTACTATAGAATTTTCATATTAGTGGTCTATTGAATGAACATAGATATAAATCTTATAATAACTAAAATAACATTTTCGTAATGAATATAAGTAAATTGTGTTATTTGCAACTGTTAAACGAATTCAAACCTTTTAAAACTAAAAATAAGATAGAAAATGCAATGAAATATATAAAGAAAGGCAATTACGCCGGTGCTAGAGTATTTGAATAGCAGACAGTAAAATGTGATATAGTACCTACAATGGAGCTCAAAGTTCTTCTCGGATCTAACTGCATTCCTACGTATCTTTCACGAGAGCATACTTTGTGAACAAAAGACTACATGAAAACTGCTGTAAAGTTTCCCTGAATACGTCTGAAGAGAGTCGGCCACGAAACAAGCGACTCTGAGTATTGTTATATACTGCGACCTAAATGTACTTGTTTAATAATACCTTTTTATATATTTTGTAAAGATGAGCTCGAAAACTATAATTCCTTTTACCTATTCGGTCTTTATTCAATACTAAACTATAAGTTAAAATTTATTTTTTGAAACTATAAGTTAAAATTTATTTTACTCCGACTTCCTGGATACGTACATATAATAGCAGTCTTATGTACTCATAAAGTCGCTCGCGTCGCTGAACATCACGTATAATATTCGTTTGGAGAGTTCTCAGATATAGGAGGGAAAACCGCCAATTCCAAGGCCTCACGAGTCTCAAGGCTTAAGTTTAGCGCAGCTCGGAGATTCTCGTGAACGTGGTTTAAACTTCAAAGAGCGTCCTATTTTTCAATGCGTCGTACTCGTACATCTATTAAATATAATGATAGCTACATGAAAGTGTTTGACATTCCATAGCCTAAACGTTTCATGTTCCTCTTTGATGCTGTAAATAGTATATAATACTATTGTAACAATATCGATTACTATAAATTGTATAATAACTGATATAAAGAACTACTGAACAGCTGTTTTCTGAGCCAAAAGTGATGGGTGCTATTCCCACGCGGAAGAGTTGTTTGTGCGATCCAGAGATTGATGTTTCGAGCCTGGGTTTTTGTGTGTTTGTAAAACTCGCGGCGACACAGAGATCATGTCTCCAGTGTTGTTTTACAAATAAAATTGTATTTAAATTATTAATACTTATCCAGTTATTATAATAAATTACGTATAATTTATATATGAGTGTTTACATTAGTTAATGCAGTTAATCTTGAAGCTCATCTCGGCAAGAGGTCAAATTAAGCGCATTGCAGGTGCACAAAACGAACAGGGGCTAGTTTATAAAGAAAAAACCTTCGAGTTTTATCGACGTTACAGAATACTAAACAGTGCTCTTATAGCTTGCTTTTATGTTATATTAAAAAGAAGTCAATTTATGATCTATTTCTGATGTCTCTACGATATATATAAGATACTTTTAATGAAAGTTGTTAGAATGTGTTTGAATATTTTTACATAACTATTAAAAAGAATTAAAATGAACAAAGGTCATTTCAATAGATGAAGAAACAATTAAAGAGGTTTTAATTTGTCTACTTCATGACCGCGAAAAATTAAACAAAAGAAATTTAATGTAGAAATGTAATGTCAAATTCAACAAATTCTTTATCCAATACAAAACAAAAACCGTCCGAAGAATTAAAAACAATTCTTCAAAGGTAATGACATTTCGAGCCTTCGTAAGCCTCTACATCCTTACAAAGTAACACCAGCATGAAATCGTTTCCAGACTCCTCCCGTGAGTTCCCTCAAAAATCACGACATTATATTTTAAAAAGAACATTTTTACATCGAGCTTGGCTTTAGCAGGTAATATTGTTGCAATGAATTGTTCCAATACTAATAAATTGGTTTTTGTTGTTTAAATTTCAGACAAAGCCTTTTTAAATCTATTTAGTATTGGCGGTACGTCAGTTTTGCATTTGGGAATATGTTCGTACCGAGTTAAATTTTGAAGTACCTGTAACAAGAGGCAGCCTCATGTAACATTTCAAATACTAATACTTTATATTTAATTTATCACTTTATAGTATATTTATATTATTTATTAACTTTATTAGTGGTTTATGTGAAGTTCTCTGTGTGGCTTCCGATGTTACTGTCTCAGTTTTTATTAAGCAACAATTATGCTAATTTTTGAAGAAATACGTTTACTAAAAACATGTAATAACTTTGAATAATTTTTCTATCTTTATACTATCCCACTTCGCGAGTCGGCAGAAAACGGACGTCTCCTCCACTCACCTATATTATTTCTCATCTCATTGCTCGCTCCTCGTCTCGGCGAATTATCTTTTATACAATACATACTTTATTAGATTTCTTCTCTTCACCGTCCACATTCATACGAAGTATCTTTTTGCTATATTACATTCATCCCTTCACATTACACGCTCTTATCAAGCCACCATATGCCTCTTAACTTCTCCGTCAGCGAAACAACTTTTAGGCTTTCTCTTACATATTCATTCTTATTCATCCTTACTTATTACTCGTACACTCAAAATTAAAAATTATCTTCAAAATAATTACGTCTAAAAATATATCATTACTCGTTATTTTATATTGACATTAATTTGTTACCTTTTAACTTTTATTAGTTTATTTATAAAAGACACTTGTTTTATGAAAAATAAAATCAATTTGTGTTCTACAAAGAACCGTCTCACCGACGTCCTCAGTATTACGCACTTGACGAACGACTATGAATTAATAATTACATAGCTTTGAATATATTATGTTATATATTTGTTATCTTACTTGGCAACGACACTTTAGTTATGTCAAGTTTACATCACTACGACACAAATTGAAAGGTTAGTTACTCTTATTTTACAAACAGTTTTCTAATAATCTATTTTATACGTAGTTTTAGTTCTTAAAGTAATCACGTAAATGTTTCATTCAAAAGGTAGAAAACTAACTGAAACTAAAATATTTTAAGATAATATTTAAGAACTTTCAGAACGAGAATAATAAAGTAGATATAATATAGTTATTGGGAAGTCGATGTGCTCTAAAATCGCAGGTTCGTTATTATTTTTTTGTTCGGATGGCTAAAAGAATATTGATATTAAGCAAACATAACTACTACATACAACTTTTGAAAGATTTCTATAAACTTAAAAGTAATTCAAACTGATGATGTACTGAATTGAAATACCAATTACATCTGACGAAGTTCTACAAACATTGAAACTAATATTATTTTAGTATCATCATTTAAAAGTAATCGGTTTAATTTAAATTTATTTTATTCCTTATTTCGTAAGTTAATTATTGTTCACTTTTTGAACGCTCTTTATTTAATGCGAGGTTGGTTTTTATTGGTTTCAATCAACAATCTGCTTCCAATTGTCGGCCAATCTGATGACAGAGGCGGAGGACTGAGGCGTGAGTAGCCCCCTTGAGATGAACCTCTCTTAATTGGTCGATCATGAAGAATATTCTAATAAAATAAATCAAAAGGTTAATAAAACAGTAATAAATATTATTACATATTTTATAATGAGTTGTTCGTAGACGTCGTGACCATTTCTATTCTTTAAAACATATTTACTGTAAGAAGCCATGTCACTTTTTAATTCAAATAATTATTTTTTATAAAGAAGCAACTCCCTCAGAAAAATAAACTCGGTGTCGTGGGAGGTTTCACAATCATAGAAATAGCGGACACAATAAATACCCAAACTCTAAATAGAACTCTAGTTAACACAAAATCTGTTTTTTAAATCAAACCCAGTCTTTGGGTCTGCAGTCGTGGCTGCTGCTCATTAACCACTAGCCACCATTAACCAATCTGAGGTCAAATGTATTTTGTTTTATATGTACTAGCTGTCGCGCAATTAATAATTAAAATAAAACAATTTTTTACGGATTAAAACTCGCGTAAAATTTGGTTACTTTTTTATTTTAACCCGATGTTTCGAATGTTTTGCAGCAATCGTGTTCACGGGTAGTCGAGATGTAAGTGTAATTAATAATTAATAATTAAATATAACAAAAAAATAAGAAATCCGTCTCTTCGCTTTTGAGATTAAAAAAACACACAGACAAAACTTAAAACTATTGTAGAGTTATCGGTATTATTTAATATGTAAATACATAATTATGTAAGCAATGTTAATATTGGTCCTTACTCTTGTTACATAATATAATAATTTATCGAATGTAACCATTAGCCTATATTATAGAACACGAGCGACGCCACGGCATGAAGCTAGTTAAGTATAAATCAATTTCTTCCCCCGTATGTTAGTAAAAGCTCTCTAAACTAAAAGCTTCTGCGCTCGCTGTGACAACGCTTTTCAAACTACTTCAATATTGAATTATGATATACAATATATTGATAATATTAATGTATATTTAACTTTGAAAAGGATTTCATAAAAAACGTAATATTCTCTTGATTTTATTAATTTTATTAACAAATATGTATGAGCTGTTAATGTTTTTTCATAAAAACAAAAAATGAAATATTATATTTATAAAATGTATATAATATATTAAATTGACTGCCATTAATATTCTCAAAGAGTAAACTAAATATAAATAAAATTAAAGCACATTAACCGAATATTAATAAACTCAAAGAAATTATACATTCTCTCAATTAAGAAGATATATGTATAAATTATAAATGAGTAGACTATTAAATAATATTAAATAATATTAAATAATATTAAATAATATTAAATAATATTAAATAATATTTCTTCATATTTTTTATGATTATTATTAAATATGATTATCAAATTGTAATCACGAAGTTACTATTTAAATTTGTTCTCGTTTGGAACCTATTCAGATCTTTATCCAATCGACGAGCGCGAAACATGTGCGAGGTCGCGGCGTGAACTGGTAAAGATAGTTGTTAGGTGAGTACTCAAGGAGCTGAACAATATAATTCTTTATAATTGGAATAAAAATAATCATGAACCGTTATTTTAATAAGTAAACATTTGATTTGATGAAACAAGTTTCATAGGAGCAATATATAAATATTTAATGAATAATGTTGACATATGCGAGCGAATTAAAACTTATTATTATATTTACGAAACTCAATATACTACTGTCTACTCGCGGCTCCACCCGCATACGAATGACTCTATTTTCTAATCCTAGAAAGCCTTCCTCATAGACCTGACCATCTTCATTAGAAAGGTTTTTTCAAATCTATTATTTTCAAATATAAGCGCGTTTAAATAAAGAAACTGTTTTCTTGTAATAGTCGTATAGATAAAATAATTTAAGGTTAATTTTATTGCATTAAAGTATAAAAAGGGTTTGTATTTGTTGTATTTTCTGTGTATATTTAGTTAGAGCTCCAGTAATGAGTGCTTCTGATAATAATCAGTTTCGTTAGTAAATGTACGGTTCGTTCGCTTCACTATAATACGATTAGCTCGAACCCAACACGCGACCTGAAGGACTGAATGAACACACCCTTCTCTATTTAACCGACTTTGATTAAAGGAGGTCTCGCTTTTTATTTGTTGACGCATGCTACTGGGAAATTCCATTTTACCACCCTTTTTTTCAGGGCGGATTAGAATCTGTTGGTATATTTTTAGAGTACCTTATTCCTTAAAAATTTCTCTCTATTAATAATCTAATCAGTTTATAATTGAACAGATTTTATAATAATACTTATACATTTAGAAGTTAAAGTTTATATTTATTTATTTAAACATAGATATGTTTTTTTACGTTCTTTTTGAATTTTATCTGCAGAAAAAAAAATATCTTTAATAAATATTAATTTATGTATATATACTTTATTTTGCTGTCTTAGGCATCTATTTGTTTTTTCTATAAATCTAAATATATAGATAGTTTAGATTCTCGTAATCATTCAATTATTTAATACTAATTTTCATTTTCATCACTTTTGTGTAAACTACCTACTTATTACATAATCAAAATATTTTCACATTTTTTACTATACTCTATGTTGTTTTTAATATACAAGAGCCCTTCTTAAACATTATTGATATTTTATAAATATAATTTACCCTAATTCTTACTCTTAAATATTAAAACAGCTACTTTATACCTCTTCATCTTACTCAGTTACAATTTACTTCTTAAATAACTTGAACTTTATTTTTTAGCAGTTACAGTTGATTACGCAATAGCTGCAACACGTATTTTATAAAAAACGCCGAATGAAGTTGGAGTTAAAACTTTTACGGCGTCCGGCGCTGAAAACAGACGGTTATGCTATTTAACGCCGGCTTCAAAACAGTTCTAACTGCTGCAATCGATTTAAGACTTACTGGCCTCGGCTCCACGCGGCTGCTCTTCAAACGATAATAAACCTTAAAACAATGCGAATAAATACTAAGCTTACCTGGCTAGCTTGCAGGGCTTCCAAAAATATGGTAAAAACACTAATAAAAAGCACGGCTCGCGACATGTTTGCGGCCGCAGTGATGCGCTCCGGATCCCGTCTGACTACTGACGTCTATGCAGGACGCCAGGAACCTGCGTACTAGTTGGTCGGTACGAGACTGTACGCGTACCTAGCGTCATATATATCGACCCTCCCGGGAGCGAGAGGGACGGTGCGAGATTACTAGGGGATAGAAAGAGAGCAACGGAGGAGGACGACGCATGCGCAGAGCTGTTAAAACGCAATGCAAGAGGACTTCTATAACGAAGCGAATCACGAATGCTGTCTTCGTCTACCCCTGTCTGGGCTTCCCGATGATGAGGCATCAGTTTTTTAATAAGCTGTTACACAATTTTCATCCTTAATAAGCTAGCAATAGTAGCTAAGTAAACTAACCCTCCGAAACGCAAGATTTACAGTGTAACCAAATTCTTGGGACGTCCCTAATTTCGAAAGGGCACGCGCTAAATTAGTCACCGTTACAAGTTTGAATTTTAATTAAGAAAGTAATAACTGAAAACTCAAAGGTATTATCGATTTAATCTTGTCGCCGCAATAAGGGAAAGATCTTCAATTCTGAAATTCAATTTTTAGGAGACTTGTGGAATAATTTAAGTTATGGGGTGACGCTGGCAGCTTTTATTTTCTCATATGGCTATTAGACAAAAGAGCACGGAAAAGTCTTATAAAGAGCTAGAAATTGACTCCGGAAGGCTGTATACACAAAGGCTAAGGAACGTTAAAGGAATCTAGTCACCGCAATCTCCTTGCCTTTGTTCACCCTTTGTATCCTTGTAGCGACGACGGGTCATTTACTTTGAAATTAAACCCATTATCTAGAATGTTCTATGGAAGTTTGATCGTTACATAATAGTCTTACAGATACAGCCTGTATCAATAATCAACCATATTGTTTCAAGAAAGGTCTAAAATCTTTTTTTTTTAATTTATAACTTCACTCGGAGAAGGTCTTAAGAATAAGTTTTACTATAAACAAAATCAAATATAAAATAAATGAAACTTTTTGGTACGACTTCATTTTATTTAAATGTATTTTGCTTAAGTTTATTTCGGTTGTAAATTTATTAGTTAGACTTTCATTATTACAACCACTATCGTTGTTATCACGAATATAAAAATAAATATACTTACATAAGTTTTATTATTATTTCAATATCTACTTACATAAAAATAATAATTTATTTATTGGGAACGGTGTCAAAGTATGTTATATAAAAGTAATTGTGAATGGGAGACGGTACCACTCAAAAAGATGATAAAGCTATTTAACAATTAGAACTGTCAAATAATTTAATAAATTTGTTTTCATCTATTGAGAGATGAAAAGGTACACTTTATTACATAGCTCTGTGTCATGGTGCATCGATCGTCAAGTAATGCGCGCCCACACACACACACACATACACACATACACACACACACACACACACAAATCTCTTACACAAAAATAACCCAGGACCTGTTTGTAGCACAGTACAAGAAAAAATTTATAACACATAATAACTAAAAAATAAAAATTACAGAAAATTTAATCATATATAAATGTATATTAAAAGTTAATAAATGAAGTTCCCATATAGGTAACTAGGAGCGCGAACCAGGACAATTTTGACTCAATGCGCTCGAAAAACCTCGGTATGTAATAGCACCGAAGTTGTATTTACAAAACGTCGACGCTGTCTGTCTATCCTAAAGTATTTTTCAATATGAGACAAATTATTACATTTTTATATCTTTTTAAAAAAAAAGATTTTTTAAAACCACTATAAGAGTATAGACATCAGTGTGCAAAATTTTGAAGTTTTCAGATATACCGTTTTTTATTGATACAGAAAAGGATTAAAGATGAAGACTAAAGGATGAAAAGTCTATTATAGAGAGCTTCGCTCAATAAAAATAATAGCAGAATTCTCAATTCAAAGCAGCTGTCACAGGTTTTTTTAATCGAGTCTATCTGACACATGACACATGTCTAATAAACAAGTAAATCAACAAGTGAGTGTCTGTCGGTTTGTAAAGCGAACAAATACCCATTTGTAATTAATTAACGAGGGCAGTTTAATTGTAGCGTTAATGATGTTATCAATAAACATTACATTGTAATTAACTGATCGAGATTTTATTTAATTCAATAAGATATGATTGTAATTCATATCTATACTAATATTATAAAGATGAAGAGTGTGTTTGTTTATTTGTTTGGATGGATTTCAAAAATTATTTCTGTTTACGATCGACCAGTTCACGAAGCCAACATGATGTATAGCACTATATTAATTATACAGTATCTTGACGGTATCTCAGGGGCAACAGTTTCGAATCCTGTCTGTATTTACATATTTTTGTAAGGGTATATCATAATTGTTGAAATATGTTAGATAAGCATAATGTGACTAACAGGTTTATAGAAAATGTTTAAAACTGCAGTTTTAATTTTTAGATCTTTAATAAGTGTTAACCATTAAAGGTAATTTGTTATAATTCATATTATTTAAAACAGCACTAAATATGTATCTTCTATATACTAAACCAACATGGCGATATTCGTTAAGGAAACAGGAAATAGAATCGGCTTTGACAAAAGCTAGAATTACAAAATATATACTTTAGTATATATTTATATGGTTTTAATAAATGATGATCATTTCAAAGATCACATTTAATACTGTTAAACAGTAACAGTATTAAATGTGTCTTCATTAATTAGGTTCTATTATATGTAATTATAAATAAATCATTTAACATTAGAATCATCATTTATGAGATATTTATCGCTAATACCGATTTTATTATTATAAAAAATTTATAAAAAACAAAAAGAAAACATAATAATAAATTTTAAAATTTTTAATTATGATATGATATTATTTAAATATTATAACGCAATGTAAAGTGATTATATTCATAAACAATGTAATCCTCTGTCCATTAAGGTGTATCTAAATGCGTTCTTATTTATTCCGCTGCTGCTCGGCTCAGTGACTCCGTTTAATTAAATTATTTATAAACTTTATTAGCGAAGACGAAATAATATTTTTATTAATATATATTCCTGCGCCTTCTTATATCTACATTTACCATTTATAATGTTTTGGAAAAATGTGTGAGAGAGATGGAAGTACAATTCGCAGTATTCACTGCTCTCTTTCATTCTCTCCTATTCTTTATGGATCGATTGATTTTAACTTGTTTGTGTATGGGTGATAGGTCTATGAATGAATATCATCATAGACAATCTTACCAACTTTAATAAATTATTTTTATTAACAGTTCTAAGTTTTATAGTAGTTTTAAAGAGGCCATTATAAAAGGAGATACATTTATTTTTGAGGTTAGTCCGCTCATAGCACTCGCAACACTGGCACTATGCCCGCATCTTTTCCTACTTTATTGCGGAAACAATAAATCGAAGTCAATGATATAACCACAAAAACCATCAAGTATAAGCCTCACAGAGATCTCACGAGACGTTCCTAATCCAATAAACCACCAGAAATCCCCAAATCAAAAGGCAGAGGGTTTAAAATATAACCTTTTATCTTTAAAATCACAACGAACAAGATAAATCTATTTGTTTTAGAGAATACTTCGGAGTTGGTTTCGTCAAATAAATTTAAATATATATATATATAAAATAAAAAAATATATTGACAACTGATATACAAAGAATCCTTTTTTTCTGGAGTCTAGTTACTAGCATATTACATAACGAAACTACAAACTGTCCGACGATAGACAATACCATATCTGATCTCAGAATTATTCAACCCCAGATGAAACAGCTAAAATACTAGCGAATCCGCGGGTGAAGATAGTATTAAGTTAATCTGAGTTAAGCTGATCAATACGGTGTGGCAGCGGAGCGGCAGTCCTCTATTTGACGTTACACATATATGACCCAAATTAATATTGCACCAAAACCTACACACAAACATAACAACTAAAATTTCCTGTATTTAACCAAAAAAAATTGATAATAAATAAATTATTTAATATAATAAGAAGAGAAAGTGTCGAAGGGCATTAGAAGGATGTTAAATTAACTTTAAAATAATGGTCGTCGAGTACATTTAATCTTCGCCGACAATAAGAAAAGCATTCGGTCTAGTCTAGACGGTACAATGCATGGAACTGTAGGTAGGTAGTGATCGGTTCCTTCTACAGAACTCGGATCAGACGCCTCACGTACAGACCCTCAGTAATAAAGAACTTGGAACAGAAGCAGACATCAGACACACGTCGCTTATTTGTTATTTTAATAAATAAAATGAATGAGAATCACAGCGTACAAATTAAACGAAATGTTAGTTTTTTTAATAATTCCAAAAATATAATATATATGACAATGTAAAGAGTTTATTTTTTTACAAGTATTAACAAACAAAAAAATAATTTTAATATCATAAGTATTGGTATTTTTTTAAAATATTTCAAATGTTGGTGGCCTGGCTGGGGGAGTACGACGCGTTTAATAAAAATCTCATTATTTATAATATAGGTAGGTAGGTATTAAAAATACCTCTATATATAAATAGATAATTGGACAAGTTTGTGCCTCCTCGACGAGCAGTCGTTCGTGTAGGACTGCGTGACGTCATATATGCAAATATCTAGAACATTCTACACGAGTCTGCGTACATCTAGCTGCAGTCGATACTGATGGAAACATACGGAAACAAAGTATTTTAATCAGCTTATTTATTAATTCAATTCTATAACAAATAATTAACGAAATTCTTGGTCAATAAAAAAAAAAATTAATTAAAAATAAAAACACATTTTATATTCTAACTGTTTCAGAAACAAATAAGCAATATTAAAACTTATTTTTTTCATGTAATGAATATTCCCTTCAACTGCTATTTTATTTTTTAATAATTACGATTATTTAATTAAGAGTGTCTGAAACCGTTCTAAATGAAATCAAATATTCGAGAATAGCACTAGATACGTATGTATCGTGCTTGACGACCCGACTTGGCTCGCTCCTGACAGCCCTGGTTTGGACAATAATTTCATAGACATATAGTGCTAATACAAAAAGCCTGTAACCTATTTGTTTATTGTTGAAAAATGTTCCTATTTTAATTTGCATACAACGTGTCATTCAGTATTTTTAATAAATAAATTCATTTAGGGTACCGCTGCTCCGGCTCCGGAACTTTAAGTTATGGTGTATATTCTTGTTGGTGATGTGATGCCAATAAAAATAAATATATATTCTGGTCTTGAATGTAAAGACATGTCATAAATGTAAATATTTACCAAGAATATACACCAAACCTTAAAGTTAGACATATTTATAATCCAACGCCTCAACCAGAGACAATATACTCCATTTTTATTGATATAATGGCGGCAATATTTATGTCAGAAATTAATATTCTATTTTTCGTATCTTTACAAGAGTTGCTATATTTATATATTTATATATAGCTAACTGTTGTAAAAATACGAAAAATAGGACACATTTGGATATATATGGGATTTAAAATCTCCCTGGACGTTTTATCTTTTAAATTGTTACCTAACGTACCTTGGCAAGCTGCAGCGTACCTACAGCGATGGCCGTGACACACTTTTAATATACGGAAGGACGCTCAAACTCTTTGAGTGCAGCGTACATATGAAAGTCGGGAGGTAATCTATTATTAAAAGCCTGCAGACTGCGTGTTAATAAAACATAATATTATTTGTGCAAACAAATATTAGTCAATTTAGGGTGAGTGAGTGTATGCATGACTGTAGGCATGAGTCACACAATCAATAAGTCTGCTCTGGACTTCACTAGCGTCTGAATTATATTTAAGTGACATTACGATCAATGAAAGTAACAAACTATATTGTACACTCTTTTTTTATATATTTTTTATAAATCGATTATTTATACCACTTATCTGAAAAATAATGTGTTTACGGCGACCTGTTTACCATTTCGTTTACGTAACCGTATGCTAAACTTATAAGTTCCCATTTATAAGCACAATTAATATTACAGTTTTATATTTTTTGTCAAACGTCAAATGTAAGGTAATATTACCCGTGTGTATCTAATATTATTATTAATAATATATTTATTAATTTGTTCCTTCTTATAATTACATTGTTCCATAATAACAATACTTAATATTATATAATATAAAGTTTGTTAGTTATTCCTCAATCAATCTAAACTCATCCGATGTTTATAAAACTTTGTAATCCTAACTCTACATAAACCGAGTCGTGATGAAATTTTAATAATATATTAATAATTCTCCACAAAATATAATAAGCAGAACAATGAAAGTTATATACAATAACATCCTTGCACACTTTAATATTCACATAACGCTATATTACATACTTTGCGCTAATTTCATATCTCGACGTCATTCGCTTCACTAACGATTATTTTACATTTAGTAATATAATTTCTACTAAATTAACAATATAAATATAATTACCAAAAGGCAGCTTATTATAATATGATGTAATTTATTATTTTCTACTTTAATAACCTTCATATACTTTACTCTAATGAGATTTTCCTCCTGGGAATTGTCCTTGGCATTTCCTCGAGCTAAATTAAGCGATCCTGGTATCAGAGGCAGCGAATGTGAACTAAAAGAATTAAATTATACTGCACAGTGTACATGTTGCTTAGAATGTTACTCTTTATTTTGAATGTTTGTTTTTTATGTGTGTATATTGTGTCAAAAATAATTAAAATACATTAATTAAAAATATTTTATGTGCACTTTCTATTATGAAATATTAATCATGATACACCGCCACGTTTTATTTCTTAAATTTCAAATCTTTTTTAAAGGAATATTGAAAAAAAGTTTATTTTCTCATACTTTAAGATGTAAAACAGATAATCTCTTCAGCGTGTCGACATCCCCAAAATACCATTTAAAAGTAGATAACAATAATAATGAAAGCTTCTAAAAATATACATTTTAACAAAACAATTAGTCATTATGTTTTTCATATGTTGATATATTTATATATATGTTTAACATTTTCGTCATAATTAAAGTCTATTCTCTTGAGCTGATTAAATTTGAATATTATCAATTAGGACATATTATTTGTTTTATTATGTTTTTTATATAAGATATATTGTTCAATAAATACTTTATAAATATGTTAAAATATAAAAAAAGCACAAACTTACAAAGTAGTAACTTCTAGTCCTAAATGTACACTAAGAGAAGTTTCGCCTAAAACTAATATCAGAGGCCGAGCTGAGTGCTAGTAGTACAGAACTAACGAGCGCTCAAGGCAGCCATTAATAATTCTGTCTTTGTTTCCACCAGTGTTAATACCGCGGCCCTGAGACTCCCTCGTTCCCCGAGGACGTGACTTCTCCTTGGCAAAATGTCAAAACTTATAAAACTTGTGACCTTAAAAAGTTTACAAAAATATACATACTATTATATTATACAGAGTAACTTATATTTGATTTACATTATAGATATAAAAAAAGAATAGGCTACAAAATAATAATAGTTATTTGGTAATATATTTTTATAAGCTTATTTTTTAAACACAGCAAGTAATGTCGACCAGCATTAAACTTGGAGAAAAAATATTTTATTTGCCATATAATATAGATTCTCTTAAATGTATGCTCTGTCTCGCGACGTATCAACACCAAATTTCATTCTTTGTCAACTCCAAGCTGCACAAAATACCTACATTTGGTTTGATTTGATTAGAAATATAACAAAGTCAACACGGATTGCTCAACTGCCTAGTACAGGTTTTTTAAGTAATTTGACCCAGTTTGGGTAACTTCGATTTGTATAAAATACGAAAAGTTCCATCTAGTGGAAGTTACTGCAACTTCAAAATAAAATGGTCGAATTGTAAATATTTTTTTCCTCGTTTTCAAAATTTCTAGACTTGACAAGATATGGGATCTACTTCAATAAAGAAAATGTCTCATACACATGAAGATATGTGATAGCCTTTGATGTTGATGTCTTTGATCAACATAATATGATTACTTATAGAAGGTCATAACACATAATTATGACCTGACAAAATCTCTATTTTACTACTGATCTGTAAGGAAATTATCATTAATTTAATTTAAGTTAAATTAATAAAGATTTCTTCATAAAACTAAGGTAATAATTTCTATTAAAAACAGATTCCAAATTTATATTCTTTAAACCTATTCATTTTTAGTTTATTAAGGCTAAATTGTCTGCAACAACTTTTGATAATAAACATCATTTTACGGAAGGAATTAATGCAAAATGAACTAAGTGTGTCTGTAAAATAAAGCACTTTAAAACGATAAAATCCTTTATTCTTATATTTACTGTTCGCACAGTGGTAATTAGGAGACAACTTGATACTCGAGTATCCCAGTGAGGCAGCTCATTTGGCTCTCGTTCGGTACTCATTAGCACAGCTCATCATTCTAGGGAACTTAAATGCCTATCATCAAGACTGGTTGTTACCGTACCAGAAGACCTACCACGCTGAAAGGTTTAAAAATTTTGCGTTGTCCTTCGAACTCTTGCAGCTGGTTAGGCGAGCGATAAAGGTGTCTGATGTTGATTGTCATACAGCTGTCCGTGGCGACAGTTCTGATTTTCCTCCAGCCGTCCAGATGCGCGGATGCTATAACCGATGTGGTTTCTCATGCAATGGAGTTTTTCGATACTTTTGCTGACGTATCCATCGACGACAAATCTCACCCTTGTTCTATTCTGAATGTGTCAATGATGAAAAGCGAAAACATTTAGCATTCCTTTATTGGGTATACTGAATATCTCGAGACCGCAAAGCTCCGGATTTAAGTTCTAAAAAGAGGGTCTTTAACCAAACTACCAAGTCCTCTAAAAATTCATTACGTAAGGCTTACGATCGCATCACTAAGAATGGAGAAAAGCTCTAACAGACCAACTTGTAGTCAAACAATTTGATTCTTTTCATATGGGCTCGAGTCCCAACTTCCGTCAACCCTCTCTGTCTCCTTTGTTTAAGCTTGATGGGTCCTTAGCAAATGCAACGAATAAGAAAGAAAATCTATATACTTCTAAAGGTATGAAGATCTTTATGTAGGCTGGATGTGGCGTCTGATTGTCTTGATTGTATACCAGCACTTGCACTTAAGACCTGTACAGCTAAGTTACCTACTTTACTGACACGTCTTTATACTCTCTTTTAAGACTAAATAGTGCCTAAATTCTGAAGGCTTGCTAACATGCAACCTACGTCCAAGTAAGGCAGCCGTGCCGACCATGCCAATTGAGTAAAGATCTTCTCTGTGACCAATAGTATAGGCTTCTTCTCAAGGATCCGTTCTTTCTACAGACTTAAAAGTGAGTCTATAAGAGTTACAACTCATTTTCTGCTGCATTTTAACTATCAGTTCAAACCTGTTATCTATGGTTACACAGACTATAGCACAGTTGTAGAAAGATATCTGCCGTATGGCTCGGGCCAATAGGGATCATGAGTTTGTACTTGATCCTTAAGAAAAAAGTGAGTAAGAGAAGTCATGGTGCGTTTGAGTGATAAACTTCAAGCAGTCTCTGCATTGGGCAATGACAATCTTATTAAATTCAACGTCACAAAAAGGCAGTTGTTTCTACAACCCATTTATCTTCTATGTTACAAATTGTATTTTAAGAATACAGGAACCGCCTTCAGTTGTTAGAAATAGAGATTTCCTCAAACCTCAACTTTGGATGGTACATAGAGTCAAGAATAAAAGTGGCTGCAAGAAAGCATTGCATTCTTGCAAAAGTCCTAGAGTACTTCACACCGGGTCGTTACATAGCACAGATCTGGGTCTTGCGTGGAGGACTGCAGTCACATCTTGGTGTTCTATTATCTATCTGTGTTGGAAGGTAATAACTCTTCCGTCCGAGCGTTTCGTCATATTTAATTCGCACAGCGAGGGACTCAGTCAGTTTGCCTATACCTATATATATATATATAAATTTAGGTACTGCCTGTATCATAATCTACATTTGTGTAAATTCATACACATACACATCATAATCTATATTTGTGTAAATTCACTTCAGGATCAAATAATAATAATAATTAATAAATGTAACAAACAACAAAATCTTTATTATAGAAGTTTAATATATTATCAATTTCCTTAAACCTATTATTTTATTATATGATACATCATTTTTAGTCACAACTATATATAAATGTATATATCAGTTATTTAATAAATTATTTAAATAAAATATATTAAACCTACACTATAATTACGTATGTATAGCAATTAAAATTTAAGGCACAGTAGATTTCGTATTGACAAACTAACTTTATTAGTTCTATTACTATTATAATGAAACAATATTTTAAACAGAACAAGCCCAAATTAATACGACTTTGTCAGTTTTGCAAAGTTAATAATTACATATATTTCATTATATATTTGCACATTTAATTTTAATCCCGTTTATTTTGATTAGGTATCAGATACTATACTTAATATTAATACAATCCACAAACTCTATTTGCTGGAACAGCTTTATCTGTAACAAAATAAAATATTTATACATGAACATATTGTATATTATGTATATTACAATATTATGCATACTAATATTATAAAGGGGAAAAGTTTATTTATTTGCTTGTTTAAACGCTAATCTTCGTAACTGCCGTATGGTTTTGAAAAATTCATTCTTATTATAACAGAGGTTCCTAAAGCTGGATATCCATCATTACGCTACTGCTCTTAGTTAACCTAACAGTAAATAAAGTCTTCATACGCGGGTGTAGTTTAAAAAGCGTTACTGGCTTCGTAAAAAAAACAAAAATAAGGGCATTTGTCACATTTTTATAAAACATTATCATTACTTTGAAAAATAATAACAGTTCACTAAAACATTTGTAAGTGTTGAAGTGATTTTGTAAATAGGAATTGCAGAGATAGCACGTTCATATCTATCTTCTATTCTATCTGTGTTCTTCTCTTCTCTCTGTTTTCTAGTTAGTCATTTGTCATCTACAAACTGTTAATTACTATGTTATATATAAAAATTAATAAATATATTTTTAAAGGAATGGTAGTTACAAATATTTAAGGCTTTAAATATATTTTACAAAAAGAGTTAAATTCAAATAACCAGACATTTGAACAAGATGCAAAAGAATTTCTAGTCTCCTGTTCAATCGACACCAGAGTAATGTTATGTGCTATGACGTCAGAGACGCCCAGCTTACCAATCATCTTGGGGTAGGGCAGGTTCAAGTTGTCCATGATCTGAACGAACTCCTCCAGCGGTCTGGTGAGCCGCGGGTTGTGTCTCCTCTCCTCCCCCACAGAGGTCGCTGTGTGTCCTCTGTAGTCGTGCGCCGGGTACAAGGTGTAATGTTCCGGTAGTGTGAAGATTCTTTCGTGAACCGATCTGTATAATGTTTGCGGTGATCCCTCTTGGAAGTCTGTTCGTCCGCAGCCTCTGATGAGGAGCGTGTCTCCCGTGAACGCAATGCCCTGAAATAATGTGTTGTTATAATGATAATTTTATGTTTGGCTAAAATCTTTAGCAAGCATTACTTATTTAGGGTTCCTTGTATATTTTAACTAGCAAAGAACCCCGGATTTACTCGGGTTGATTTTACTATTGTATTGTATTGTTTTTATTTACATAGATAAGAGTTTTGTTACATGTTTTGTTACAATATGTACTATCTGTTATCTAATAGTAAACTAATATCTGAAGCATTTGATATAAAAATATATTTATTATGTTTTGTTAATTATTTTTCTGTCACCTTAATGTCAGTTTACTCAACTCTAACACTATAACATACCTGCTGATGGCAGATATACGTCAAACAGCCGTTGGTATGTCCGGGCGTGGCCGCAGCGAGGAGTTCATGAGACCCAAACTTGACCAGTTCTCCATCAACTAAATGAACGTCGGCCTGCGCCCCCGACGCCTTCCCGATGACGCTCCTCGTCCCCGGGAGGAGGGACTTCAACCTGCCCGTGCCGGTGATGTGGTCGGCGTGCATGTGCGTGTTTACTGTACACATTATGAGTTTATTATGTATAAATATAAATAGTACACATATCCAAACCTATTTCTATGTTACATGCAGTTCTCAATATGGTTATATCATATTTTAATTAAATTCAAAACGTGAGTTTAATACTCAAATTACAGTTTATATGTTACTCCTCATAGACTGTTTTTATTGAATTTACCTAATTGTGGGTACTTTATTATTTGTGCTCTGAAGGTGAGAGTCTTTTAAATATTTCCTGACTTAATATTTCACAAAATCCATTGACTATTATACCAACAGTCATTATTGTTGTTATACACTATAATAATATAAAAATATAAAAATAATCTACTTATTTTTTTAAAATAATAGAAAAGTGAATTTTACTGAAAATAATCTAAGTTATATCCATTTTAAGAAGTGACAGTGCTAAAATAGAAAACATTTTAGTCCTTTTAATTTTATTTAATTAACTTTTTATAGTTTTTTCTTTTTGTCTTATACGATTTTTAGTAGACTTACTATAGTTACTACTGGCTATAGTTACTACTGGCTATAGTTACTACGATTACTACTATTAGTTTTCTTGAACACAATTTACGACCAATTTATTGACCACACCTATTGTGAAATTGTTATACTAATTACAAAATACCTTTATTTGTACATATAAAACAAACAAAACACTAATAATTAATAATATTCATACTTCTTTGAACCATATTAATAATATTCATATTTCTTTGTTATATTACTCATAATTTGGTTACAGTTATGTTATAAAAATAAACCTTAATTTAAATGTAAAAGGTAATATACGTAACCAGTAAATCAGGACTCACATGCATATAGCAGATTATAGCCGAGCTCCTTGACAAGCTTTGCATCTCTCTCTGCGTGCTCTAGAACAGGGTCTATGAGCACTGCATCACCAGTGTGCATGTCAGCCAACAGATATGTGTATGTACTGCTCACTGTGTCAAATATCTGAAATATGCATGATCAATATATCTTTGAAACAAACAATAATTTTAAATGTCTTGAGAACCAAGTTCAAACAAATGGTTGTAAATCATCAAGTATCATTGTTTAAATTTATATTATAACAATAAAGTCACCTTTTTTATTATAAGTAATGAAGTAAAGTAATAAATAAAGTAAAAACTTCTCTTAATTATCTATTCATTATTTTTGGTATATATTTATCTATTGACCAAACTATGAACAATCTTTATATACTGATATTAATAATTAATAATAAACCGACATAATCTTACCTGTCTAAAAAAAAAATTGGAATTCTTCATCGCAGTAGACATCCACCTCTTACCACTGTTCAGAGCTACCACCTTTGTGATGTTCAATGAAGTCAATGATATCTTGGCAATCATTCTGCAAGATAAGTTTTATTTCACAATAATGCCTGTTATTACAATACTTATCACCATTGAAAGTTGAGACAAATATCTGCTTGTTCTTTATATAAATAGTCAACTACAGGTGTTCTTAATCTTTGTTTCCTTTTCATTAATTATTTCTTAGCAGTGTATGAATCACTATGTATCACTTTGGTATTCCACAGTATAGGATAGAAAAAAAACATATATACATATGTATTATTACATACAAGTTAATAAAATTTTTATTTTTTTTAATAAAAAGGATTGTTGTAGTTGTATACAATATACAGAGCAAAAAGCATTGCAAATGACAAAAAATAATCCAAAAACTAAAAAAAAATATATAAAACTTAATAAAGTCACTTTAAAAGAGTAATAATGCAGCAGCCCATAGCAATATAGATTTGACCAGCCCTGTATTGATATAGATGACATAGAACAGTCATTAAGCATTTATTAGTGTTTGAACACCACAAGCAACAAGTGTATTGTGTGAACATTAAATATTATACAATTACTAGAATTACCACCTCAGCTCTAAGGTTATTTTTCCTATATATGACATGTTAATTTTTAAATATACCCTTTTTTTTTTATATGTAAACTAAAAATAAACATAAAGAGATTTACCACCACCTTTATTTATAAATAATAATAATAACATTCAAACATAAAGGATAATTATGTAATATTGACTTGCAAATTAAAATAGAGGTCGGTTGTATGTTAACTGATGTTTATATAATTATTAAAATCTTTCAAACATACCTTAATATATGTCTATATTGCCACTTCTGATAAATAAAATGAATTGTTTTAAAAGTTTCTTTTGATGACTATTATCTTATCTAATAACAATTATCCACTTTATTCGATATGATATTTTCACTTAGCGACGATTGTTTATCAAAATATATATAAAAATTCATGACCTCGAACAGAATTCAGCGAAAAATAAAATATACATAGCTTATAACGTTTTAAATTTAATCGTTTTTAACAGTAAATCAAAAACATTTTTATATACTTTAAATCATTTTAAATATATAGATTTTTAAATGTTTCGTTGTCCCGTGTCATATCCATGAAAGTCATGTTTGACAGTCTGTCATTTTTTGCAAAAGTTCATGGAGGGTAGCGATAAGGAGTATCAATTTATAGCGAAGATAAATTAAAGGGTAATAATTTAGTCCTAAACAACGATTCAAGAATCACAATTCACTGTCGTTCATAAGTCTCGCTACTTAAAATTTTACATTTATAAATCCGTCTGACCCGTTACGTAGTTATTCTAATTTACATTTTCTGCAACCTAAGGTTACAGAAAAATGAATTTAATAAATATCTGAAATCCGAGATTTTTGGAAATTTAAATATTAGAAGAGTAGTGGCTACTTTATAAATTTATTGCTTGTATAAAATTTCGTTCACACGCAGACGAATGCAAGAGTAGTAAATAGTAATTAAAAATTTTAAAACTCGACTATTAATTAAATTATTTAACGAAAATAATTTAGAAAACTTTCCAGTCCAACAGTTAATATTATTTATATATCACTATTACATTTATTTTTTAAAGTTGGTTAATAATTTCATCGTTAATTAATTTCCCTTTTAACAGAGATAGTACTACTTATCTCTACCTTGCTTACCAAGAAAGAAAATTACTAATTTACATCACATTCTTTTAATAATTATAATAGTTAAAAAAGTGTAATTTAATTTAAAATTATAATGTCTAAATATTATGTAATTGTTTATTTTCAAAATTAGGCATCTGAATATTTCGCAAATGAAACAATACTCCTTCAATACAAAAAAAACTTAAGTTATACTTTGACAACAGCCATTGTTACTTTTAAGTATTCAACTGAAAATTAAAATGTAAAAATTGATTACATTTCATAAATAAAATAATGTAATTAATCAAATTTTTAGTAATACTCATTGAGAAAAAGTAAAAGATTTATAAATTATAGATGGTAAGAGTTCATGTCATAATATAAGATCCTTTTTGAAATTAGACAATATTCGTTTGAAATTACTAGATAGATTTTATATTAATATTTAGTTATTATAAAAACTTTATATTATTTCCTAGATTCTTAATTTTCCAACTGATATAGTATATCTATCTCATTTTTTCTCTCTTTCAACCTCATGTAACGTCATTGACCTCGACAAACCTCATCCCTACCACTAGTCGATACTGTGCTAGGCACACTAGAAGAGTTAGTGTGTGTGTAAAACTGGTATATTGCGTCTGTGCAATGTATTGATGTGAATTGTAAACATTCCCTTGTCATTTGGTTTCAGAGCGTTTAGAGAAGCGTATGGGAATCTTTTGAAACGCATCTGTAAAACATGTAAACAGCTGATACATATATAATAAGAACAATCTTATTTTTTTTATTGTGCTAGTGCTCATATCCTGAGATTTTTAAAATTGGAAGTGCCATAATTTTCTTTGTTTATAGTGTCCTACTTTCAGTTCTGAATTATTTTATATCAGTTTTTCCACACAGAAACTATAATACAAATGTGAAGATTAAATCAAGTTTATTTTTATTTTATTGGATATTTTTTTAAAAATAAATGAATATATCACTGCGCTAAGGATATCAAGAGTAAGTACAAAAACTACTGTTTATTCATGTAAATCTAGGTTTTTTGTTGCCATAATATAGGTAAAGATATAAAATAAGATAAGATAGATATCTTGTTACTTTGTCTATTTATTATCTTAAGAAGGTATACATCGCAGTTAAGTGACTTCTTTAAGCTATGGCAATACTAATGGTTTTTTATATTTAAACGTGACTACATTATTATAGTTTATCTTATTACGTGTTTCATATTTAATTTATTATAATTTATAATTATCAGTTAGCAATACTTCTGATAAGCTTAACTATGTACAAAAGAATCATATTTTTATATTTTATTTTCTATGATTTTTCAAACTAATTGATAAAATGAAATCAAATTAACTCATATATTTATTAATTTTATTTATTTTTATCTTTTCCACTTTGAATCCATAGCAGTGATCACTTGTGTACATCAATTTGAAAAGTCAGGAGAGCTCATATTGACACCATTCTGAAAATTACAAACAATTTAAAAATAATAATAATAATAATAAATAAGATCACGAGCTATAGAAGTAGTGACCGTGACCCAAATAATAATTACAACATATAAATCTAAATGTGTCAGTTATTATTTTTTTTATAAACACTTAAAATATTTTGGCTCCACTGTCCCAAAAGAACGCTTTTATTTTTTTAGAAACATGAAGCGTAAAATTCCCGCGCATTTCCCAACACTCGTTCAGAAATAGAGAGCCGTCCTTGCCAGTCGTTCCGAGCGAAACTACACCGTTCAATACTTAATCGTTTATGATCTCATTGTTATATTTCATTTTCAGCTCATATTTCTAGTTATTATAAGCAATAAAACATAATTAATAAGAATTGTAGTTATTTTCATAAATAAGACGAAGTAGTTTATTGTTTTCCTAACATAGCTACGTTTAAACAAAGCAAAACAACAAAATTAAATAAATGTGTACGCATTGGCATTAAGAATGTAAACAATGTATCTACATCACACCGCCATTAGTTTCATGGACACGCTGCAATGACTTTATGGATTTTGTTAAGTTATTTTGTAGTTAAAATACAACCATTATTTTTATTTATATTACTAGTGTTACTTGCAGTTCCATCCGCAGAGTTTTTTTTTTACTAATAGTAGCGCAGGGCTATTTGAACCTGTATAACAAAAAGAATTTTTGAAATCCATCCAGTAATACCCGAGACGTAAACTTTTCCATTTTGTAATACAAGTATGGATTAAATTTATAAAATGCTTTTGATATATATACGTTTTGACATAAATCTTCAATAACAAATGACATACAACGCAATAATATTATACGCATTTCGCAGTTTTTGTTGATACGCGTGAAGGACGTTCGGTTGATTGGGTCCCGCGGCGCCTCAGTTGAGCTGAGGTGAGCACGTGCGTTGCTGTTTTGTACTTGTACTCCAGGGGAGAGTGTATTATGATTTAATCAAAAGATGATTGTTACTTTTTAACTATATTTGGTGAAATAAAAGCGCCCATCGAGCACTGTCCAACATATTCAGCTCTCATTAGAATTAATGAATGGCTGCGAATTCAGATTGAAAATGTTTAATTTTAAAATATAATAATAGACTAGCGACAGCGACTTTTTACAACTCTGCAGCTGTATTAAAAAAATTAATTTGGTTGCTTATTTAATATAAAAAATATTGTTTATTCATCTAAGTCGTCTAACGAGATGACTTTCAAATATGAAATGATATAAACTGTTGAATAATTGATATATAGTTTAGATCCAAGAACAAAAGTCCAGACGTGTAAGTTCGGTGCCCTCTGTCTCGCCGAGTGCTCCCTCGTCCCGGGCCTCTGAGTGCTCTGACAAAGTACTCACACCATTAGAATCATCCCATGGGGTTGTGTTTCGTGTATAAAATGAAACACCGTATTATTGTAAAGTGAAATATGTTTATTATGATATGATTTAAATTGCTTAATATTTCCTAATTAGAAGTTTCCGTTAAGCAAATTATGAAGTTGCAATGGGGCCTTGTTAGTAACAACATTAACTTTCTAAGGTCAGTCTTTACGACTAAAGTTTAAATATTTTTTGTCCTTAATAAATTAATATTTATGTGAAGAGGTGTTAGATTGTACTGAGTAGAATACTTCAGCAATGTTAGACTCGAGATGAATGTATTTCTGCTTTGGTGTCTGTTTGTGTCAACATACCTCAGAAACATATAACAATATTAATATCTTCTCTTTTAAAAGCGGCTTGTTTTATAATAATACAAATATATATATATATATACATAATTTTAAGTAATCTTATACAATTGTGATGGCATAGTTAATAACATTCACGCATAGGAAGACGTTACTAAGAATTCTATTTAACGGTTAGTTAATTAAGTGTAGTCATTGTGAGACGTATCTAGAGATAACATAAAAATATACATGAATTATAGCTCTTATATATATAGCAATAAAGTCATATATCGCATATCATAATACACAGGTTACTTTTATTTTCTATGTGATTTAATTGCGGTTTCATAAAGTAATTAATTTCGTAATGTCATTATACAGCACGATACGAGATATATACACTGTGATACAAACAAGGACTTTGTTTTGTTAGACATCACGGTGACTTTATTAATAGAAAAATGCCACAACTATTGCAGAGACACAACTATTGTAAAATAGGTAGACTATTTCATTATTATTTACATGCTCACAAATATAATATAATATTATAAAGCAGAACAGTTTGATTAAAAGCTCTAATTTTTTAAACGAGGGAACGGAATATAAAATTTGTTTCTGATCATTACAGGCAGGTTCGTGAGGAAGGTTAAATATATCATTACAGTACTGCTCTTAAATAAAGTCTTTATCCGCGAGTAACGACTTGTACTTTAATAATATAAATAAATATGTCCTCTCTAAACATATTTTAGTATAATAAAAATAGTATATGAAGATCTGAAAACAGCCGCTAATTGATTATTATCTCTAAGTTAAGGAGAGTATATGTTAGCCAATTCATTGTTTAGTTGTTGAATGAATTAACTACATGTTATATACTTCTTAAATATAATATATGGGTTAACCATTCATTACAATATACAATTTGCTACTGAAGTCTATTTGATGCCGAAAAATGTGTTAGAAACTACAATATATGACAGTCCTCACTACAGTGTGTTATTGTAGTAGTTATACATTAAGGTGTAGGCAAAGGCATAGTCGAGGCAAAGAGCTAGATATCTAGTTGAAATGTTCGGTTTTTGAAACTTTTAATGAACACAAAAATAAATTAATAGTTTGTATTATGTTTATTAAAAACTAAATGATAGTAATGTGTTAGTTTATTTAAAATGTCAAATATTATATGTTTGGAACTACAGCAGCATTTTTCGATTTTATTCGTGTGTTAACTTCATTAGGGGTGAACAATTTTAATCCTGTTTTAATAATTATATAGGTGCGTACTGCTAGCAAGAAGGTTCGTTTGTATGTTGTTACAACAGGATAATTCAAAAAATACAACTTTTTTAATTTTAGTTAATTATAACAGTATTATTGCGTATATATAAGTAAGCGAACAATGTTTTTGATATGAAACTTTTTATAACCGAGCCTTGTAGCTTTAATATAAATAACTAGCTCTTACTCCTGCTTCTACCCGAGGAGGTACAATTGTATTTAATATTAGGATAACAAAGACAACTAACGCGATGATGGATGAACCTGCATCTCTGTCAGTTATAATATTTTAATAATAATTATTAACCTCGCCTAGTCTCGATGACTTCAAATCAAGTATAATGATATATTTAATTAATAAATATAATACTCGTGGTGAGTATCTGCAGTTTAATTTGATAACATTTATAATTATTAATTTACGTCATACCGCTTTTATTAATCATATAAATTATAAACACTTGTTAGTTATAAATATATTGTTTTTATTTGTGGTCTATATATTATTATTGTTTATAGCTACAATTTTGTTTATCAATTAATTAAAAATATTAATTTCGTTAGTTAAAATTGTTGTAAATGAACTAGCTACGTCTATATAATAAAACTGTAAAGAAGTTTTTTCTCTTATGAATTTTAATAAAATTTGGTATGGTTATAGCTGAATGTCCTGGTCGATATTTAAGATAATTTATACTGCAGGAAAATGTCTACTTTCTACAATAATGCGTACAGAAAATAAATAAGTTTTGCTTTCCAAAGCTAGGTGGTGCTACAGGGTTTTTAAAACTCGCTACTGTTTTGCTTTTTCAAAACTATAAAAGAAACGATTTGAATCGCATTTTCTGTTAAACATATGATATTCGTACATAATACTTGCTATCGATAAGAAATGACTGAGGACTGCGATACATGCCAGTAACTAAATCGCTCAGTATAGGTTATAAAGTTTCTCGTGACGGGTTTGCTCACGCTGAATTCAGCATGAAATGTTGCGCAGTTTGTAAAAATGAAAACCATCAACAATAAATATAACAAAGTAAGGGCTAGGACTTGTGGGAGTTTCTTGCGGCTTCTTCTTCAAGCGCAAATACTTTCATAGTCCACACTTTAGCCCTTCCACTTTCAAACAGAATTCTAGACAGTTTCTATTTTGAAATAAATTATTTTGGGTTTGAGTGATTTTGTAGAGTTTACTTATAACCTCTTTGAAATTAGTACGAGCGCCGCCTTTTAATTTGTAGAAGTACAACACAATAAAGTAAATTTTTAAGTAAAAATGCTCTCAAACAAATAAAAATTATTTTGTCAACTTCTTACCGCCCTTAAAGCAATGAGTCGCACGAACGACGTCGCGGGCACAGCTAGTTAGTAATTATAATTTTATAAACCCCTAACAATCTAACCATTGCTCAAATCAAATATTTATTATGTTGAGCAACAGTTAGGTGTTCAATTTGTCATTATCATTAGATATAATATCTATTACAAAATAATACAATCATACCATAATTTCCTCCATCGAGTGACGAAACAGGCACTTTAAAAAAATAATTTCCAAACAGACAATAAATAGTACCAACACAGGCAATAGGTGTCATCTCAAGGTCAGTGGTCAGTTGTATACTTAAATGTCTCTAAGTGCTATATTTTATGACCTTTTATAGCACTAAAAATTTGGCCTTGATATTTGATAGACATTTCATAAGGTGCCCTTGCTCTTTGACCCGACAAATTAGATTAATAGTAGGTACCTAAATGTCATTATAACATTGACATTACTTTTGATTACAATTATTTGAAAGGGAACATTTTTATACATTAATTACGGAAGTTATATTAATTTAATATCGTAATATAGTTATTAAGTTTATTATATATCTTTCACAGACGAAATATTTAGCACTTTTTTTTGTTTTTAAAGTCGAGTGTCTTTTAACTGTCAACAGATAAAAATGCCGTCTCTGCTGGAAGCCCTCGAGCGGAAATACGGGGCAAAGGGCGAGGTAAATCCTCCTATAGATGACATGCCAGTTGCCATATTTGTTCCCAAACGATCGCCCAGGCTCAGTGTGCCCACGCTGCTGGTGCTGAACGACTGTGACATAGACTGCGCGGGAGACGCTTGCGGCTTAGCTGACAAATGTGCAGATGTGGTGGAACTGGATCTGGCCAATAATAAATTGACAGATTGGAAAGAGGTAAAATTGTTTTTGTAACTGATTTATATATTCCTGACACGGACTAATGCTCTTGAAATAAGAAATTATAAACATTCCTGTTGTCCTTTTTATTTCCAATCTTGAAATACATAACACAAAATACGTTTTCATGAGAAATTTGTCACTCACAGGTATTTGCGGTGTTGGAGCAGACGCCTCGCGTGCGTTTTCTTAATTTAAGCTTCAACAGACTGTCGGCCCAAATACAAGCGGCTCAGACCCTCCGCCGCCGCTGGGATTCACTGAGCAATCTCGTACTGAACTCGACTTACGTCGGATGGCAAAGTGTGCTTGGACTCCTTAAAGCTCTACCGGCTCTTGAAGAGTTGCATTTGAGCCTTAACGAGTATTCCTATGTAAATTTGAGTGGCGAAGAGGTAGATGAAAAAGATGTCTGCGACGGTTGTTCTCGTCTCAACATAGACGCTACTAAACCGGTCCACGAACAGTTGAAGAAACTCCATTTCTCCGGCAACCCTATAAGTAGTTGGCGAGAAATATCCAAATTGGGTTATGCCTTCCCGAATTTGGAAACCCTCATGGTCAACGATTGTCCTTTAAGTACACTGGAGCCAGACCCGTGCGAGAAATGCGATGACGACAATGGCAACAAGAAATGCCACGACGCTTTTCAGTGAGTCATTACATTTAAATTTGAAACAATAATTCCTTCCTCATTGATTAATAATAGTTTTAGTAACTTGTCTCAAGTGACATTGAAGTTATGTTATACTGAATGTAGGGTATTTATATTTTGAGGTAGAAATTATTGTTTCCAGTTCAAAATAAAAAATGAGAAGGAACGAGATGTCTAGAATATCTTTGAGGTATGTTTTAGGCATCTCCGGTTCTTGAATTTAAACAACACCGGCCTGGCCACGTGGGACGAAGTCGACCGCCTTGCGAGGTTTCCTGCTCTGAAGAGTTTACGAGTGCAAGTAAGTTTTTATTGCTTTTTAATAAACCATACATTTATAGTATCTTTGATTTTCTTCTGATTGATTTTTTACAATAAAGAAATTAACGAACTGATGTAATCTCTGCATTAAGTTAACATTAAATTAGTGTTTTTTGTTATCTGTTATCTTAGTATCATTACCAATAACTGATCTCTGAGAATAAGATTAAATGTAGGAAGACATTAAATGTGGAAATTAAATCTTGTGTATTGAAAATGGATTTTAAAATGTTTTGATGTATTTATATAGACGGATAAATATATGTGATATAAAAAACATGATAATCATATACTTATCGATTTTATTTCAAACCTTTATCACATTTACTTCATAAGTTATAGTTGACTAATAATTATTTATTTCTATTCATTGTAACATGGTATATAACTACGGTATAGGTACTTACTTCTGTATGTATGTTTGCACGCGCCAATCATTACATCACCTCTCTATTACGAGCTCAGTACATCAGCGTACAGTCACGGTTATCATTTTATTATATGTTATTTACTATATGCGCCCCGCGGTTTCTCTCGCCTATAATCTTACTACTTTGTCTATAAAGTTCCTCATGAACGGGCCAGAAATATATTTTTGAACACCATCCGGTAGTTTCAAAGATTATAAATAATGTTATAATATGTAGTATAGATTATAATAGAAAAATATTGACATTTTTTATTTCTAAACGTCAGAAACAAATAACAGCGTTCTTGCCGCGAGGCGAATGTTTCTATTACACTATACAATTTACTAAGATCTACTTGATCCAAAAAAAAAAGTGTGAATGAAAAAATATATATTAGCACTAACAGAATTATCACAATTCATTATTAGTATGGACGAGAAGCAAATAATATTTTAATGTATTTTTAATATATATATAACTTAAATATATATAACTTAAGCTGCTTACAATCTATCTCAATAAACTTCAACTATACGAAATTCTACATTTACTATAAACGCATAAATATTATTGTTATAACTATCTTCTAAAGTGATACAAACAGATTTTTATTAATTATTATTATTACTATATTATATAAACAAAATAAAACAAAATTTCTTGCTGACTGTACTAACTGCGTATCAAGATGTAAACGGGTCCCTTGGGAGCGATAAAATGGGTGAAGGTCTCCCAGTTTTAGAGACGCCCCACTTCAATCGACGCTTGCGCAACTTACAGCGTGGATTTGCACGTAGTTTCATCATAGTAACGTGAGATCGAAACGCTTATGAATAGCTTTGTTTTATTATTATTGAATACCGTCACTGAACTTTAATTTAACATTGTTTTAAGACAATTGAAGTTTTTTAATAACTTGGCGCCTGTCACCCTTCATCTTATAATATCGTCTCTTGAACCTGTCATTTTAAAACCTTGGGTAATAATTGTCCTTTAGCCTTTGTGCTATTTTGATAATTATTATAATTTCAACTCTAATAATCAGTCAATAAAACTAAATTTTGTCCATATCGTAATGGTCACGCTACGGGTTACATAAAAGAGTTGGCACACATTTGTTTGAATGATATATTACAAAATAACAATTTTATTTGAACGTATGAGGTAATGTCTAATTTTGACCGACTTTTTAATATACATTTACTTCAAAGTTGCAGATTAAAACAGTCAAAACATTTACAATATAGTTGTATTGACCCTGGTCCAAAGTGTTGGTCCAAAGTATGAGAGACCTATGTGCATCCCTTATGCAAGCATCGATAAAAAACGGTATATCCAAAAATTTTTAAATTATGCCATCTGATAAATATCAGTCTGGTGGTGGATTTAAAAACAAAATTTTTCAAGTATTCGATGTCGTTGAGGAACAATCACGGAAAAACTAAAATCCCATAGACTTCAATGAGAAAAATTTTTCGCGCGAACATTTAGCTTTACAATGACATGCGCGTGCCGAATCTTTTAACAGATTTTAGAATTTTTTTATTTAGTTTTTTTTTTTAATCTTGAAATATAGTTGAGGACAGAATGCGTCGACGTTTTGTAAATGCAACTTCGGTGCTGTTTGCACCTCGCTTCGCTCAATATGCTAAGACATACCGAGATTTTTCGAGCGAAGTGAGTCAAAATTGAGGTTCGCGCTCCTAGCTACTAATTAAATAGTTTAAAATCCGTTTTTTGAGTTATCAGTTCCGATATTGAGCAGTTTTTAGAAAGCGATCGAAGCGAAGATTAAATTGCAGATCGATTATTAATTTCGGTCGGTAAAATGGCGGCAACAATGAGGAAGGGAGTTCCCGTGATTCAACATATAATGAGTCATATGCAGTTCGTAGCCATAGCAACATATTTAATCCACTTCTTAACCTTCGGGCTCCTTTCACATCCCATCTGACTGTACGCTCACTTGCATTATGTTGACGAGTACTGTGCCGGATCTACTTCTAAATTAGTGGATGATATCTTTAGTATATATATGTACGTTTGCTTCACGTTGTATTTCTGCAATCAAACTGTATTCAATATAGAAATTAACATTCAGTCTAGTTGTTTCTTATACCAAAACATTTGTTTTGGTGAATAATATTGAATTGAATTGAGTAAAAATGATACTGAATTTTTAAGTCTTCCAAGACTTAAAAATTCAGTATGAACAGAGTGGTAGAAATGTTAATAGACAGACTCAAACCATTTCATTATCACTTGCATGAACCGCTTGAAACTTTAAATGAATACAATAAAAAAATATATAATATCACGATTTCAAAAATGTCTTAAGTAAAAACTAAAAACTAATTTTCAATATTTTAATTCTGAATAATTCTTTTAAGCTTACATTTATGTTTATCGTTTATCAAAATTTTTATAGTTCTTATTCGACACACTGTCATAGAAGTTAAAATAACCAAGAATTACTCACTTTGTATTTCCATTAAGAAAATAACTGCAAGATATTTGAATAGGATCGTACAAAAATATATAAAATTGATAGTCTTATAAGACATCGGTAGCTGGAACGATTAAGATTATTTCACCCAAAGGAATCCTTGAGTTTGTTTTTAAACAGCATTCTTGGTTTCATTTCAAAATTGCAATTATCTAATAATGGCAATTTCCTGCAACTACAGCAAGTCTCAATGATATCATTGTGACGTAATAGATAATTTAAATAGTCTTATTATTTTAATTGCATAATACATTGCATACTATATATAAATGGTGCTTTGGACGATGTTCTAGAAGTCGAATCTCCGTCATTCATTAAAAGCCTGAGCTATTGACTGTGAGCGAGAGAGCTTACTACAAACATCATGTTAGTTATCCTGTGCCAAGGTCACTTCCATGAACTGATGTCATTAAATATATGTAACATGATATATATCAGGAACTATAGTCTCTTTTGTAATCAAATTACAGTTCACTGATTTATTTTATACAAGATATATCATAAGAGAAGAAAATCTTTTAGTCGGTCTTAAGATTTATATCAAAGATTTTTATATAACAAAGTTTTCGAAATCCCAAAACTCGAATAAAAATCCTAGAACCGCCGTCATGCTCTGATTGATATTACGTACACATAATTGTTCCTCGCTACCAACGAGATTAAAAAGAATTACAACTCAACAAGGAGGAAACATTAAAAACTAAAGTTATTCAAATGAGAACAAACAAATTGTACTGTTGTCGTTCTTAAATATAAGATACGTTTGTGCAAATTGAAAGATTACATGGTGTAAGAGTCCCTCCTGAGTCACATTAGCGTCTCAAAATTTAACGGCCGTTGCATCCACTCTGCCCACGTTGAGATACGTGCATACAAGTTCTTTTGTTTGTTTGTTAAATATTTGACGGAGTCAAATATTGACCGCAGTGATTCATATTTCATGCTACATGAAACAGTAACAAAGTTTAAAAAAATAAGAATCGAACGGTCAATCGTTATAGAATATATTTTAATAATATATAATATGTACCTTCCTATGTATTTAAGTGTAAATACATTTTGTTCACACTTATAAATATGTCATAGAACTTCCTTTAAACGTAATTATTATGATGTAATTAAACTTACAACTTTCTTTTAAGCGTTTGAAAATCTTATAACGTTGCGTCTAAAAGTTTAAATAACATGATTTCAGTATTATCTATCAACGTTTTAGAGCTTATAGATTTATTTATTTTTAAATGTGGCAATTCACTCAACATCTATAATACAGTAAAACTAGTCAGTCAACACCTACGGGGAATTATGCATTATACCCTGACTACACTCGCGATCCTTTGTCTCAACGTTAATGTTAATGAACATACGTGTAAAGGTTCAAGAGAAGAAACTGAACTGTACTTTTGTACACTACTTATGATTCATAAATAGTTCTTTTCCTTTTCCATATCTTGAAATTTGGGAGTCTCCTATATTAATTACACATATCCGAATATTTTTTAAATATTTTACCTTTAATTGAGAAAAAAGAAGAAGTAAAATTAAATGAACTTTGTCCTTTAAAATATTAAAGAATAATGATAAAATAAAACATATATTTTATGTAACCATATATATATAATTATATATTTTGACTTGGTTATAATTTCATTACCAATAAAACTCAGATTTAAAGAAACATTATATTAAAAGAGCGAGCAGAGCCGGAAGCAAAAAGCTAGTGTTATCACAAAGTTAGTTGAGTTAACTGAAGAAAAGAAAGTTGAATTAGTCCCGTAGATATTCACAGAGTAAGAAAGTACATTATAGAAGGCTAACACCGGCTTTCTGACGACAGGCCGACCGCGTGACCTATGCTTATATATTAATTATATTGCAGGCCGGTCGGTCGTTGTTAGTACCTACCATTCAACCTTCGAACTTACATTTACCTAAGATTCAGAAAAAAAAATAAAAAAGTGGATCAAACTCTGCCGTCCCTTTTCACTTTTTATCATATCGGTCAATCATTAAGACAGTTTTCCTATTTATATATTTAAATCATTTGAATAAGACTGTGACATCACATATTAAATATTGTACCCAGCGTTGTGTTGATATATAATCAACACAACCGCATATATAATGTGGGAGTTTGTTACTTTGATTATTTTGTTAAAAAGTCCAATTGAAATAATATAAACGAACATTTTATTAATCGATAAAGCAGTTAATGATTCAGAACGGTTCCGTTACAGATTGATATGTTATTTAAAAATGATATTTGGTGTATTTCCCCCATATCACGGAACTATAATAAATTACAGTTCGCCCCGCGTGTGTGTGCGCACCCCGGAACATACAAATGTTTGGGAACTAATGACTGCAGATGTTTTCACTAAATTTTTATTATACTTACTTTCCCAACTTGTCAGTTTTAAACTGAACTGTCTATTTTGTCATTTACATACGTTTACTGCCTTTCTAGGAATATTTATTCAAAGACCATACTAGTGTTGTGTTCCTGCAATAAAATCTGCATATATGCATCTGCGTGATGATTACTATTTTTATGTAAGTATAATATGTACTAGTTTTGTGTATTGCAGTTGTTTTACACGCTGATGGAGTCAGCCGTGCTGATAAAGCTAACATCTAATCTACTGGCAATATTGTTAGATTTATCACATCATTTCTTTTTTCCACAATTTTTAATTTATCAAGCATTTTGAGAGTCATTGTAATTAGAAGTCGCAATTACCGCATCCTTACGATAAATGTTGCTATTTTAATTAAGTTTTTATTATACAATTATCTTTATTCCGCAGTGTTCTTGCTATAGATACATTTTCCGCGTTCCATTTCTGGCAAAACGGCTCACTGGCAAGGTTGAATGCGCCTCGTTAGAAAACAAAGAGAGATGATATTATAACTCTTTGGTTACGTGATTGCGGTCGCCCTTAATGTCGTATCTGATAAACATTACACTATAATAGGATTACAATATATTTTAAGGACCTGACAATAAAGAAATAATAAACTTAATAATTCCTTTCCTGTCATTGTTTTCTAACAAGAAACATCCAAATCTTTTAAATCGTTTCTTTAAAAGGAATCTTCAACTACTGACAAAACCTTGAAGCACAAAATATCAATATGTTATAATTCAAAGTCATGAACTTTTTAATTTCAAGATCACATATTTTTTTTCATTCCCTAAAAGGGGACGACCAAAATCTAATATAATACTAGCATTTAAGATCATATGTACATTATTATTTATTTAGAAATACAACTGGATAGTTTTTAATTAAAAACATAACTATAATAATTCTAGGGCTGGCCGTTGTGGGAAAGGGTGGAATCAACGGAGCATGAGCGGCGGTTGCTGCTGGTGGCTCGATTGCCTCACGTGAGAACTTTAAACGGAGGAGGCACCGTCCCTGCGGAGGAGCGGGACGCCGCGGAGCGAGCCTTCATCAGATATTACATGGAGAAACCGGAATCGGATCGACCTGATAGGTTGCTGTCTTGTTTTGTTTTAGTTAAGGGTTTCTAGTTTTATATGTTGTGTTGTTTGTTTATTCTTATAGAACCGTTACGCGATAAACAATAACCAACTTTTGGTTAGATTGTTTTGTACAACATATCTTTGACCTCGCCTTTTACTAATATGACTTCTTTAACTGGAAAGTGTGACTGATATAAATATATAAGGAATGAGTGTGAAATGGTGTGTGAAGACGATAACGATTGGTAAATTAACCTAATTTTGATCAAAGTTAAATGGCAATTATAAAAGTTTTAAGCGGTGTAGTAACGTTATTACATTTATTAAAAAATAAAGACTTTAATTAGTTTCTCTATTCTACTTTTAAGTATAAAAAATGTTAATATATTTCAGGTACTGGGAGCTAGTGGGGGTTCACGGGAAGCTCGATCCCTTAGTATCAGTCGACTTGAGGCCAGAAAAGCGCGTTCAAATCACATTCACCTGTGGCGACGCCAGTGAAGTGCGGACCATCGACGTTTACAGGTAGTTGGAGTAAAAGTCTCGTTAGTACAAACTACATAGAATAATGTTTTGAAATGTCAAGTACTAGTGCAAAGTATTTGTTACAGAACTGTGTCAGATCTCAAATCGCGCTTGGAGAGGCTCGCGGGCTTCCCAGCCTCCAAGATGAGACTGTTCTACGTCGATCAGGAACTAAGGGATTCACAAGTATGATAATATTTCATTCTTTTATGTCTATAAGTCTTTATGATATATTCGTTCATTAATACGGTGCCGTTGGTTTTATCCATATTAAGATTTTTAATTTTTTTCTTGAAGGGTCCAGAGGAAATGAAATACCCAACAAAGCAGCTGTACTCGTACAACATACGATCAGGGGATGAGATCATCATAGATTCAAAATTAAAACACTCAGTTTCAGCAAATTCCACATGAGCCTACTTCTACGTAAAACTACCGTCATTTTACTAAAATTTAAAAAAATCCTAAATACCTATATCAGTGTTATATAAAATTTCCAATTTAGAAAATGCAGTAATGCAGTTTTAAATATTTGCACGCTATGATACATTTGTGCCAAAATATTTACTGGCACAATTTAAATTTTTTATTTTTTATAATTTAAGAAAAAACAAAACTTTTGTATTTAATATATGAGGTTCGATTTTATATCTTAAAATAAGATTTTTTTGTGAAATAGTATTGCCAAAGTTTGTCTCAATGACGGTAGGTAGAAAATAAAAAAAAAAGGTTTTAAGACTTATGACAGGACCTACTAACATTTAGTCATTAAAGAAAGATTTCTGTGTTATAAATGTCATGTCACATCACCAGCTCGTCGATCATAAGCTTAATGTTTTTCCTTTGTTTGTCACCAAAATGGTTTTTAAACTTGTTTTATTTAGGTCAAAGGCTTGCTACAATTCGTGTCAGCGCAGATTTAATTATTTTACGTAATAAGCATCTGTGATAGTAAAATTAGATAAATGATTGAATAATCGGGGATGGAATTAATAATTTCAGTGTATTTTATTATAAATATATATTTACTTTTGACAAATCAGAGTGAGATGTGCTTATTATTAACACCTACAACTGCCATTTTTGCGAAACTTTTATGAAAACAAAATGTTTTGTGTTTTTATGAAAGTGGAATAATTGATTTCTTATATTATAAATTAGTGAAATAACCAATGTGAAATATTTACAAGACAAGATGTTAGAAACATTAAAAAATATTTGAAATATATTATTTTATTTATGTTCCCAATGAAAGCAGATTAACATCTTTGCTAGTTAATCATCGCTGATTAATAACATCTTTCCATAAACAGCTATCATAGCATTCTGCACTTTTTCAATAACGAATTCCTTGACTTCATTCCACGTATCATCATTAATATCACGTATTTTTCTTATTATAAAATTTAATAAAATATATAACTTTTCCAAGTTCTTATTAGTAACCATTTCACTTAAATAAGTAGCAATTAAATTAATATCACAGAATTTAGGAGTCAGACCACTGTCAAACCAAGCTCTGAGCAACTCTCTGACTTGATGCCATTCTAATTGAAGCAATCCATGGGCTTCAGATTTTATGACTTTATTAATTGTATTTTTTGGATCCTCAGTTTTAATAATAATATCTTTGTTGCGACTGCCTTCATTAGTTATATTCGATCCGTGAAGAAACTTACTTAATGGCTGCAGAGCGGCTAGAGGTTTAGATTGTCTACCTAGACGACCACCTGGTTGTCCTCTCCTTTTTATTTTAGGAGATTTTGAAATAGCTAGTATAGGAGATTTCTTTGTTGTTGTCGTATTTTTTTTCGGTGTTGAAGGTACCTTGACTTTTAAATCTATTTCACTAATATTCTCATTGGATTTGTTGACAGTTTCTTTAATTAGTGATTGAGCTGTCTTTACAGATTTTACTACACTATTAACAGTAGAAGTAGTAGTCAAAAATTTGTTAATTGCTCCCTTCAGTGGCTTGGAATTTATTGGCTCTAGTTTAGTAATTTGTATTCCGATACCTCTCAGTTCTCTTGAATCAATATTTTGTTTTTTACACATAGAAATAACTTCTTTTGTTATTATTTCAACATCATTGGTAGCATTTTGCAATGTTGTAGATTTGTTTATAACATCACAATAACCGTGACCCATGAACTTAGCTGTTTGAACAGGAGCATTTTGAGCTCTAATCATTAGTTTTAATGTGATGCACTTGCCATACACTTTAAACTGTTGCATTCTATTATGCACCTCAGCAGATAATTGTTTTAAAAAATCATTGCATTGATCATTATTCTCAAAACGGATACCATAATTGACTTCTGCTGAGACAGATTTTCTAACTGTATTAAATGACAATGGATTTGAATCATGACCACGGCACTGATCATACAATTGTGCCCCAGTCTTTTTGCCTAAATGTTGTTGAAGGCTTGTTAATGACAGGCTCTGAAGAGATCCACAAGTTTTATGTCCTAAACATTCCAATTTTTGTGATGTTTGGTATCCAACTCCAGGTAATTCACTAAGTTTGATATTATACATAAAATCATAAACAATATCAGAAGTAAGAAAGAACTGTCCATCGGGTTTAGCCTTTTTTGTAGCCATTCTGGCTTGTAATCTATTACCACCAAATCCAGTAGAACATGGACAGTCAGTTTTACTTTTTATCTCATCTCTCAGAACAGTAGCAAAATCACATACATTAACATTCATTGATTTTAGCAATTTAGTACAATCAACATACATTTCATCACATGACACCGCTTCTATATCTAAAGTATACTGAGATATTGTATTGTACAAAGTAAAAGCTACTTCTTTGTAACCATCAAAATCATAAGGAATTGTTTTTAATTCAGGACAAAGTTTCAGTGCCTTCCCCATAAACATGCCATTTCTGATTCCTTTTGCCCTTGCTTCATAAGAACAAGAAGCTATTTCACTCATGGAGCCAAAATCTGACAACTCTTCTTCATTACCACTTTCAACTGATTGCACTTCGACATCATGTTCAGGAATTCCCATTGCAAGACAAAATTTCTTGTTTTGTTTTTCTCTATGCAAATTTGATTCAGTCACTCTGTCTACACAGGACCTTTTGGGCGCAGAATGGCCCCCTTTTGAATGTGTAACGGCCACTGGCTTGCCTCTAAGTTCCGGTCGTGTACGCAGGCCCACAGAAACAAAGAAACAATCCATATCAATATGCATAATAGTTTTACCAGTTTGGAAATCTAAGTGAGGCCATTTTGTAATTTCAGAATTTAATGCACTAATTTTACTTTTAATTTGTTCTTGTGCTGGAAAAATAAAAGTGCTGTTTTTCCTCATATCATTAACATATTGTTTAAAACAAGCACCAAGTTGGGAAATATGGTGCAGTCTTGAATTGTTGTAAAATTCTGAAATAAAATTAGGGTCAGCGGCTGTTTTAGGTAAATTATCAACCATTTTATAGTCAGTCTGTAAATTTGAAAATTTAACTGTATTTATATGACATTTAGTAGAAGCAACATTTAAAGTATTTTCATTTTCTATCTTGGGAATATATTGGCAAGTTTTTAATGTTCCAAAGTTTATTGTATTTTCTGTTTTAGCGGTGTAGTTAAAAGGTAATACAGACTGTGTTTTAGAGAACCTGTAGAGCAAATAATCTTTATAGTTTAATAATTTTTTTGCTTTTATACTATCAGTGATCCATTCTGGTTTAACTACTTTTGTCAAAGACATTTTCTTTACTTTGGTGTCTGGTAAATTAGAAGCTATTATAAAATCGTCAGTTTTCTGGTAAGTGTGATAAACTCCACCATGTCTACCCATTAATTCTTTTAACTCGTCGGCTGAAGGATCTGTAAAGCCATTAACATATATACTGACTCCGTTAAATATGTCTGATAATTTGTCTTCATTTCCAATTCCTGTTGAGAATTGCTCCTCCAGTTTTGCTATTTTTGCATGCATATATCCACCCCAAGCTTCAAAACCATTATCAGGATATTTTTCATCTCTACGGCTCATAATGAAAAAGTGAGATTTATCTTTAATAATATGTTACTACAATAATTAATTACAGTCCTTATACCATTGCAATTCTTCATTGCATTTCTTAGCAAGACGAAACTACAATCACACTTAGCTACAATCACAGAGTACTATAAAATTACAACTACAATTATTATTATACTAAAAACAAAAAAAAACAAGTTAGTATTATAATTAATAAGTTTAAAGTTACATATTTTATTTGGCCGCCTGATAGTGACCAAACGGCAAACGCCAAATTTTGTCTTTAGTCTTTACTTTAAAATGGACTATATATATTTTTTTTATCTCTTCTAAATTTTAAAGAACAGATTTTAACAACGAATTTCTTATGTAATTCAATTTAAGTCTAGAAAATATTTCTTAAAAATACCATAGGGCTTATATATATAAACAGAAACTTTCTTATATTTTTTTAAAGTTATGAAACTAATATGTTGTATGGCTGTATGATAATTTGAAATATTGAATGCCAATATTTATTAAGAGTCAACACTCAAAAAAATTTTGAAGAAATTTGTCAATGTCATTACTTTAAATCTTGTTAAATGCCAACTGCCGTCTGCTTTGCATTATTATTTTGAAATTATATAGGTTTACGGAATACGAATTAAAATTGAATTGAAAACCTAAAGCCTATCAAAATACTTAATTATGTCCACAATTGAAGAAGATTTCATTATAGTGCCATGGGTAGGGTCCAGTAGTTGTAAAAACAGTTTAACCGTAGCAGTTTTATCTTCAAATAGTGATATTATAGAAATTGTTTCGGAATCCCTGATTGACGTGCATGCGAAAAATGATTTCAGATGGAAGCTTGTAGTTTTGCGTTCTCTTAGTTTAGAAGATGTTCTTAGGCAATCTGATTTAACGGGTAAGCTTGCCATAGATTTCGTTATACTTGCAGTCGACACAAGTAGAATTTTCTGTGTAGAATGGGCAAGAAAAATACTTGAACAAGTACATCCAGATCTTCGTATCCGTCGAGTTGTGCTATTAAACACTAGTGGTTTACCCATAAATGCAATGGCTGTAAATGCAAGTGAAATAATGTCATTTTGTTCAGAAAATAGACTCGATATGTTAAATGCCAATGTATCAAAGCCAGAAGATGTGACATTTTTGGCTAATAGACTATTAAAATACCTTGAAGTTTCTATTGGAGTTAAAACTGGTATACCCAATCTTAATATTTAATTAGTTATAAATATTGTTTGTTTAATTAATCTGTATATTATTCTGATTGTTAAAATCAAAATATATAGTTTGGTAATAAAACAACGAAATGCACATTTCCAAATCATTTATTATACTTTAATTGTACTACAAAATAATAGGAAGTTTTCTACTGTTACAATTATATATTACATAAATAATAGACCATTACAGCAATTTTCTTACATGTGTATCAATCTCATTCAAAATCAAGCTTTTCTCTCTAACCAGAAATTAAACATAGTTCAGTTACTAAAACATTCAATAAAAAATACCTTAAACTATATGAAATACTGTTCATTTATTATACTTTGTGTAAAACTATAAATAACACATAGTAAGCATAAAATCTAAGAAATTGTAAAAAAATCAACATTCAAAATGTCCTATTTATTAAAAAAATCTAACAGTTTAAAATGAAATGCTACATTTTTATCTGTTACACTGGTATATTATACTTATTATTCTAAATCATATAACTATTATAATTGCTGAATCTAAAATTACAGTCACTATTATGACTCAATAAAATAAACGTATACAAAAATTTAAGATTAGGCAATATCACAACTAAAACACCTGAGAGCCAGGTCAATAAATAAAGTAATTCAATTATCTGTTAACAAAACATAAATTACAACTATATAAATTGCTAAGGATAGTATGAGAAATGTTACATTAAGAAACAATGTACTTCAAATACATAATATTTTTGGAATGATAATTTAATATTTTATTAAGTGAAAAAATATAATAAAGTTTATTCCAAAATGAGGCCCTATAATCATGATCAATAGTAGTTATACATTTTATACAATATGAAATGTAATAAAGAGAGCTTTGACAACTAAATAATTAAGTAAATAACAATATCTTGTTAAGATGTCAAATAAGAATGCTTATACTAAAATGTAAAACATTAGCTTTTTGTTGTAGGCATAGTTTTTATTAATTGTGAGTAGGAAGAATGTAACCACTCAAATATATCAATTTTTGCAGAATTTGAAGGTCTTTTATTCCTAGATCTGAATTTCCATTAAAAGTAATTTTTTTTTCATTCAATTTTATTTTCCATATTTTTGTATAAAAGTAGACTCATCTGTGTAACCCATGGTAAGAAAAATGATGTACTGGCTGACCCATTGCTTCTAATATTATAAATGTACCCGCAATAGAAGTTATTGGATATAGAGACATTTAATGTTATATTAGTTTTGTCACATTCATATTACATTTCTAAAATTCTATGCAATGCTTGTTGTGGATGTTAGATGAATATTAAGATTATTTTAATAACATTAATATTTGGGATGGTTTACACAAGTTTACTATCTACTGCCATATAACATAGCTTAACTCTAATTTCCTGTACTGAGAAATATATAAAATAGTCAAGCCGACACTTTAAAGCATCCCCAAGACAAAAGATAATAATCAATCAATAATCTTTTAGTCAGGTAATGCATTACGTTACTTTTAAGTGAATAACACTAACACAAAAATATTTTTATTATAATTTTATTTGTAAAATAAAAAAGTAAATTATAAATTCTTATTTAATATATATGTACATGGCCTATGTTTGTTATACAATTCTTAATGTTGCGTGTTATATTGTTATTCACCTAAAGCTACTACACTAACTATTATGTATTATTTTACTAGGTATAGCTCTGAAATTCAAAAAATTCTATTCATCAAGTAGCCGTAGAATTATTTACTTTGAGCATATATCTACTACCCATTGAACATTAAAATTTGATGCTTGTGCGAATAGGAAAAGGTCGGTAGGCTGCTCGGTTATTATGTTGATATGTTATCGCAACCGTTTAACATGAAAAATATCTTGTGTTTATTTAGCCCCAGGTAGAGTTAAGGAATATTGAGATTCGTGATATGTGGCGAACAAGCCGAGAGGTGACAAATATATATAACATTCAATAATTAAACCGCTCACAGGTTGATTAAATATTGTGGTCGTACACCAGGAATCCATTCAAATCGACGCCGCACAAACGTTCAAGCCCACCTCCTCGCCGTGAATCGTAGCACCTTAATGTTCACTGTACACTTTACTTTACACCAATCTGTAACCAAAAATATATCATATAACAGATTAAAACGATTATAACAAATTCGAGGGTAGCGCGTGTCCCCTATATAAAAATTAAATTTAGATTTTACCGTGTGCCGTTATTTACGAAAAGGGAGCGAAAATATAACCGTTCCAGTATAGGGCTGCGAGCTAACCAGTCTAATCCGAGTCCAGGTTGACGACGTCGGTGGCGGTGGTCGTGTGCGCGAGCAGTCCGTGCGGCAGTGCGCTGGCGGCGGCTCGGCCGGGCGGACGTCCCCGGGGCCGCGCGCGCTCGCCCAGCATAAGCTCCCGCGCGCGCTGCTGCTGCAGCGCCATGGCCATCGGGTCGCGGCTGCCGAGCCCCCCTGCGTAGTACTTTGCACCCATCTGTTCGGTTATTATTTTAGTCGCGAACTTAGTTACGTTAAATTTTTTTAAATTTGATCAGACTCCTCGTTATCGGAGGCGCTTACGTTCTGCTGTTGCATGAGTTGTTGCATACGCATTTGCTGCTGGCGCTGCCAGGGCGGTTCGTACTGCAGTCCGCTGCTGCCGCCCACGCCCATGCCGCCGCCTGAGCGATAATATTCATATTAATTAAAAACGAAAATGCTTCTATTGTGGATAAAACGTATTACGTATCTTTTTCTTTACTTTGAAATTATAATAACACCAAAAAGTGTATATGTTTCACCTGAATTTACCATCCCTGGGTTCATCATTCTTTGATTCATCATCGCCGGCTGGGCGTATTTGTATATTTCACCCATCAACTGTATAAAAAAAATAAAACATTTTTAACGTATCAAAAACATAATTGTATATGAAAAATGTGTTAGGGATATAATGTGTATAGTGCCAAAATACCACATGCTTCAAAGAAAATACAGATATGGCGCAGCGGAAAAACAAAAGTAGCTACACAAATATCGACAGTAACTTACGCCGTAGTCATATCCACCGAATATCTGAACAGATAAATTTGGTTTAAATAAAAATGTAGTTTTGCGTATTTCTAGTTATTAAGATTGTTGGAATGACAGGCTTCTACTTAAACCTTCTTCGGACGGGACGTCGACAAGATAATAAAATAAGATAAAATCGTATTGACACCATATTACCATAATTTCGAATGTACCGGTTTATGGAAAATAATAAAGTTAAATAACAAATTACCTACACATTTCTGTATTTATATAACTATTTAATAATGAGTACTGTACTCACGGCGGCGGAGTTTGAGTTATATAGGAGTGTCTGCATATCTCGTATCTGGCTGTCGGTGATATTTGGAGTTTCTTTTCGAAGCATGGCCGCTATAGTGGCATACTGCTGAGCGAAAAGACCTTGCACTGTGAAGAATATTGTAATATGTATTAAATAACACTTAATTTCAACTGATATACTTACATATCTGGATACATTATATGAACATGCGTCTCAAATCAAATAATTATTAAGCCAACAAGTAACATACTCATTCCATTATGCATGTTATAGTTGAAGGGAGCCGGCGGGGGGCGCGTCTTCTCGTTCTCGAAGTCCTCCCACGCTGCTTTGCGTTCCTCTTCAGTTAAAGTTTCTTCTTCCTTGTTTTCTAGCAGCGAATCGTGCTCGTGGTACTTGTAGATCTAGAATCATAATATTTATTTATTTATTTTCCACTTTGGATCAATACCAGTGGTCACTCGTGTACGTGAAATGAAAGTGACGGAAGGGTCTATTACGACACCATACTTATCGAAATAGGCCCTTCTTTTGAGACACTTTCCAACCTAAGGCTACGAGAGTTCAAAACTAACTCTGGTCGGATAAGAACCACACAACAAACTTAGCCGGGGATATTTTAGTGTGATCACTGTTTCATAAACGTAAAAATATTTAAAAAATAATTTGCGAACAGCTCGACTGAAAAGCTCAGCAACCTCAAGATCAGATGAAATATATTTATTGCTATATTTGACTTGAAGTCTATCCTTAGAGATTTAGCTCTTCCAATGTTCTCATTAATGAAGTCCCGAAGTAGTTTTAAATTTATAAAGTACTAGCCTCTCTAGCGACAGTGTTGGCTCGTCGTAACTGTTGCTTTTTTCAGATTCAGTATAAAATTCCGTATATCGATTGATATACAACATGTGACATAAAAGTCAAACATCAATTTTCATATTTTTAATTTGTAGTTTTCTTTCATAACTTCAGGGAAATTTTTGGCTCGTCACGAGTGTCGGGTTTTTTAGATTCAGTAAAAAATTCCATATCTATTGGTATAAAGATTTTTTTTTAGGTCTCTAATACTATAAACTGTATAAAATTTTTATACTAACAAATTCAGATTTTGCTAATTTTCACTCTTATTCAGTATCAATATTACATCACGTCTAAACTCTTCAATGGTATTGAATGTCTCTTTTCATATAAACCGATCAAAAAAGTCTAAGCGACAAGCATAATTTACAGAAACTATGTTTTACTATCTTTAGAAGGTTGATATACAAATTTTTTTGTTCTTACAAACATATACTGGCTTCGTTTAGAAGAAGGCACACACCGATTGTGTTTTGTTTTCTACAAAAAATAATACCGTGTCGTGTTTTACCGATTTCATATGATTTCTTGGTTTATGTTTATCACTTATAAGTATACTTTAAATACACTTATTGAATGAATTTTTTGGACTGTTACGTTATGGAGCGACGACGCCATTTGACTGAACATGAACTGCAGAGAGTATTAGGAATGCTGTCAAAAAAGTCGTGGTTTAATTTTGTAACAATATAAAAATTTCAATAAAACTGTTTTACGGATATAACTCACGTCGTATGCGGACTTGTCTAAAACCATTTAACGGGCAATTTCATATTTTTATTTAAGAAGCCAGTAGTCGTAATTTATTTATTTGAAATCGAAAAACATGAATGAATCCCACCTGCGTCTCGTGTTCCTTGAGCATCTCGGCGAACAGCCTGTCCTTGGGCAGCGGCGGTATCTCGCGGGGTGGCGGGCTCGGCTCGAACTTGTACAGCTCGGCGAGGTCGTTCTCCGCGTAGTGGCGGTCGATCTGCTGCTCGTCGATCACGCGCTTGGATATCGCCTGCTTGGTCACTTGACGCTCGTAGATCTTTTCTTCCATCGTACCCTGGGTCAACAGAAAATTTTATTTAAAAGAAAAGGTTTTTAATAAATTAAAAAAAAAACTGTTACATACCATGGCCAAAAACCTATATATATAGCACGGTTTCTTCTGTCCAAAGCGATATACTCTGAATATGCTCTGCACGTCGTGTGAAGGATTCCAGGAGACGTCGAATATAACTACGCGGTTAGCGGCCACCAGGTTGATGCCGAGCCCTCCCGCCCGAGTCGATATTAGAAACAGTCTGGGGAAATTTTAATTATTGTTTCTTGAATTATATGACCTAAGTTACTGTAGTATTAGTGTACGATCTATGTATCGAACATTATAATTTCGATACAATCACATAATATTCCTCGAGTGGCAAAATTCTTGTTGACTTATAAGGTTACCTGGCTCTAGGATTGTCTTCTCTATTGAAATTTTTGCACCAGATAGAACGATTTTCGCAAGACGTAGAACCGTCTAGTCTAAAGTAATCCAATCCGGGTGACCAAGTTCCTAAAACACAAAACATTTAATCGATATAAACACATCAAATAGTTTTTAATAAATCCCATTCTTGAACACGGAAGTGAGTTTTCTTATTGCTGAAAATAATAAATTATATGTGGTGACATACGAAAGAAAACCACAGAGCCCTATTAATTATGTGCTAATATTTTAAATTTAAATCTTAGTACTGTCGTAAACTGTTCCGACTCGCACCACACAGGTCACTCACCGACATGTCCATTGAGTTTTTCGTCGACTCTGCCCTCCTGCGTCGCGTCGTCCACTTTACTCAGAAAATGTTCAATAAGATCCAATGAATATAGAGATTGGGAGAATACCAGTCTGAAAATAAAATAAAATTTTATAAACCCATTTAAACATATAGATATGAACGTAGTCGACACCCACAGCTTGTCCCCGATGGCCTCGCACTGCCGCAGTATGTCGAACAGTAGCACCAGCTTGTGCGAGTGTCGCAGGTCGTCCAGCTCGTCCTCGCTCACGAGCGCCATCCACCACTCCGTGGGGTTCTCCGCCTTCAGGTCGCGCGTCTCCAGCGCCACCACCTCCTCGTCGGCCATTTCTACTGGAATGGCGGAAAAAAATATAACGATCCAGGAACAGAATATAGGACTTGAGAATCAGAAAAGCCATTATAAATAAATAAAACGATGTACTATTGATATTGTATTTACGATATTTTTTTTTTAAAAGTGCATATTTAAACTCAAATTCCAGTCGCATATAATACATATTGTATCGACGAAATATTAAGGCATTAAACTCGAAATAGTCATTAGCAATAATGCCGAATGACCACTTGCTCCCACAAAAGTTTTGAAAACAAGAATAAAAACTTTTGTGAGAGGTGAAGTTAAGTATAAAATTCAAAGATACTTTTAAGAGAAACATACGCAATTTAGTGATTCATTGTTTAACTTAAACGACGTCAGGGATACGAGAATGTTAAATTCTAACAAACACTTTGCAGTAGGTGAGGAAACAATACTCTATAACGTATGAACTAATAGTAGGTAGTTATATGATTAAAATATGCACCTGGATTAGCTCGAGTCCCTCGTCGAGTGGTCACCTTGCTGTCCTTCCCTTTACTCTTCTTTGACGATTTCTTCTTCTTGCTCTTCTTCCGGCTGTCGTCACTCATGTCAGACAAACTGTCTGAAGATTCTTCTGTTGAAGATTCCTGTAATATAATTTTTGTTTTCAATTATCTAATATAATTTTTGAATCATAAATACAAAAATGTGGCACCGTATTTATATGTTTTGACTTACATCAGGCGTGGAGTCATCGTCAATGAAATCAGCTAAGGAACCTTCGGAATCTTCTTCCTCCCGTTCCCTCTGAAATAAAAATAACGATTATGAAATTTTATCTGTTTTCTGAATTAGGTTACAGCAGGTTTCAACTTTGAAACCACATTACTTTCTTTTGCTGCATGATTTCGTATCTCTCAGAGTTGTATTTAAGTACAAGAGGATGAGTCCATATCCTCTGCAAAGACTGGAAATCAGGGAAGAGGAAACCTGACGACTTGCCGGCAAGAGGCCTGTAAAAGAAATAGTAGAATAAACCCAGATTATTTTACGATTTTTCTTTTAATTGTTATATAATAAGAGTTCTCTCACATAACGAGATTTAACTCTATACATAATTTTATTTACCAATGTTTAATAACTACCTTCTAGAATAGTTGTCGAGGTAGTGCTGATACAGTTTTATCTGAACCTCAGTAAGCGTGATGAACAATACGTATTCGTGCTTCGGGGGTAGGAAGGGCGCCAGCACCCCGTAATCTCGCCTCTGGAAAAAAAAACGACAGAGTTTTGTGATAATAAAACTATGTACAAAAAACGGTTGAAGTCTGTGAAGTTATATTTGAAAATGTTTAAGTAATTTAAAAAAAAAACAAACCTGAACAGCCCCGTCCAACATTTTATGCAAGACGTGAGACCGCCTCTTCATGATGCGTATGTCGTGCTCGGTGGAGTCCGTGTACTGGCCGTTAGTGATGGGGTTCACGAAGCGGTTGAGGTACTCGTTGTACTTGCCCAGCAGGTTCGGTTTCACGAACTGGACCATGCAGTAGTCTACACAAACATTAGCTCTCGTAACATCACTCTACAGTCAATAGACAGACATCGCACTCGGTAATTGGTATACGTTGTATGAAATGTACGATTGCAAAGGACCCATGGAGAAAGTAAAAACTGTCAAGAAACTATAAATTAGTATTTAAACAAAGGATGGGTATCTTTGTCGGCATATTGCTACGTAAACACCTAACACCGATGTATTCATATAAGTTTCTAGTCCTGTGAGGCGATAGATTTGTGTCAATACGAAGGTTATTTTACTGTAAGGCCGTTGCGTCTGTTCGTTTAAGTGTTTTGATGTGTGAAAGTGTTCGTGTGTGTGTACTCACACTCCTTGAGGTTGTTTTGCAGAGGAGTGCCCGTCAGCACGATGCGTCGCAGCGTCCTTACGCGATTCATAGCTTGCGACAAACTAGTTTTCTCATTTTTCAGAAGATGGCCCTCGTCACACACCACTAAGTCGGGACCTAATATGTAGCAGGTTTATTTTACTTTAGTCATATTATTGGTACTCATTCAAAACTATGTAATATGCCACTTCATAAACAAACATACCAGGCTCGACGAGACTCTCCTGGAAGCTCTTCATCATCTTCTTCTTTAATTTCTTGTTGCTGTCGGAGGACAGGTTGCGGAACATCTCGTAGCCCAGCACGCACACGCCGCCGCCAGAGAACCATTGGGACAGCTGATACGAGCGCTCCGAGTTTTGCTTGAATCTATACATCATAAACATTTAGTATTCTAGACTATCCAGCATGAGTCCAGTATAGTAACAGATACGTATCAACAGCGACAAAAAAATTATTAACTAATCGTTTTACTCAAATCTTTATGAAATATCAAATCTATTCTGAGATATTATAATATCGAAGATTTAGTCGAATAAAGTGTTCGATTGATGTGTAAAAACGAACATCTCCAATGTTCTTTTCTTCAGATTTTTAAGAAAATAAATTATTTCGACTGCAAATATATATTACAGTATTTTTCGATCTGGAAGACGAGTTCTATATTTTCGTCATGCTAAACTATACATGCATTTACAAGGTAATTAAATTAACTATAATTATTAATATACCCGGAACTACAAATATACATTATGGAATATAGGCTGATTCTATTTCAAATTATACTTTAGATGATAATTTACGAATAATAAGTTTATCATTATGACAATGAAACGATGGCAGTATCCTATAAATTACCTAGATAATTCATAAACATCGACTTCATATTCATTATCGGTGTGCTTCAGCCAGATGCCGAACTCATTGACCCAGTTGAGTACAGTGGACAGCGGACACACCACCAGCACGCGGTTGACTCCCGTGAGGGCGCTGTGAGTCAGCAGCGTGTGCGTCAGAGACACCACCTGGGGACGGACGGACGGATACTAATTTATACATGTGACGTCGAGACTAATTAATGAGGGAGAGTCGTTAGCAAAGGGTAGTCTAATATATTAATGTGTCCAAGTGTTCAGTTGGATTCAAACTGACCTGTAATGTCTTTCCGAGCCCCATGCAATGAGCCAAAATACACCCAGAGCCTTTATCCTTCTTGATCCGCTTCACGCTTTCGAAGCATGCGTTCCACATGAATTTTATACCATTCGCCTAAAATATAAACGCATTGATTATAAATATTTTTTTATATTTTAAGTTTAGTAGTTTTTTATTTAAATTCAATAATTCAATGACACGGTACGTGTGTGTCGGTGAGGACGGACGGTTATAATGTTACAAAAACATTTTTTTATTTATTTAAGATAATTAAAATACCACATGTCTATATTCTATTTGTAATCTTGTAACATTACCTGATGCGGTTTCAACTTCTTAACCAGTCCTTTATCTACTTCGATCAACGGCTCTTTAGTTTCCGGATCAAAATCTAAAACAACCTTATCTAAAACCACCTCGTCAGGTTTACCAGATTCATCAAATTCCAAGTTATTGTACTGAAAATAAAGAATTGTTATAACGAAAGTTCTCTCAGTACGGTAGTACAGAGTAGTTGCCGGCGATGTTACAAGAACCCTTATATTTTATTTGAAAACTAAATGTTTCCTTGTGAATAAAATATACTACATTTTGTACGTACCAATTTCTGTCTTTCAGTTATTCGAGCAATTCTCTCTTTTTCTTCACGAGCCGCTTTTTTGGTGGCCTCTTCTAATTGATTTTTACTCATCACCTGAAATAATTATAAATAATAATTTTATTTCGTACAGTACTACAATACATACAAGTTTTTTAATTAATATTTCCTACAAACCTTCCGTATATTCTTCCTGCCATGTTTATTCCTTCCTTCAGTTTCAGTTTCTGAACCTGAACCGTCGCTCTCATCCACATTTTTTATGCGTCGTCGTTTCTTTTTGCTAATAATAAATATATAATTATAAAAATTAACTAAAATAAAATAAAAGTGTTTGAAGACATTTCTGTTTAGTATTTATTTGTTTTAAAAACAAAGGAAATAAGCTGATGTCCTTGAAAAAAAAAACAATTAAATTGGCTTACTTTTTTATATAGAAAATTGTTAAAATTACCGAAAAAAAAAAAAAAATTTTTATTAAATTTATCCAACTACTGATCTCAACATGTATTAAAATAGGTAAGAGTACCTCTCATCAACAGAGCCAGCGGAAGCGTCACTGTCGCTACCTTTCTTCTTCCTCTTGGTTTTCTTGGGCTCGGAGTCATCTTCTGAGTCCTCAAAGTCACTCAGCTTCACATCCATATCCTTCTTACGAGAGGACCCCGCTTCTGAATCCGAGGATATTGCAACTTTGCGACGGGATTTTGACTTTCCACTAGAAAATTGTCTTATATTAACAATGATAGCTAAATCTTTTATATAATTGATAGATTTTTTTAACTTACTGTCCCTCCACAGCATCAGGCTTTTTATCTTCCTGTTACAGAGAATTGGATTTCAATAAAATAATTCAATATAAAAAACAAATTTTGCTTAGCTTAAATAAGATATATACCAGAGAGCTTTTATTGTGTGAGTTGGACGAGTCGCTCTCCTCCAGCAGGTCGTCTTTCGCGAGGTGGGTGATGCCATCACCGTTCAAACCGGATAACGATACCACTGGTAACTCTCCTACTTCTATCATAGTAATAACAAAAAAGATAATAAGAAATACTGAAAACTTTTTTGGGGAAAATATTACCTAATATTATTACAAATTGTCTGTCCACGCGTTAACTATTCAATGCTTAAATAAATTCTATATAATATGATATAATATTCATTTAAAATAAATATGCTAAATTTTATGTAATTAGTTGGGTCCCAAGAGGTCCCAAGTTCAAGTTTAGAATGAATTCCCCTTATCTTTAGATAATATAAAGATATGCTGTAAAATTTTAAATCATACCGTATCCATCGTCGCTATCCCCAACCGAAGCGTTCTCTGAACTGCTCTCCGCCTTCAAGAACCCCTCATCACTGATGCACGGCTTCGGCATTCTTCTGAGTGACCTCTCTGACCTGTGAGTCGTGGTAGTCGACGTGGAGCCTCGACGTCGATGCTTCTTATTGAGCGATTTTAAGTTTGTGAGCCTGGAAGTAATTGATCTACTAATAATATAAATAAAAACGAAACATTGAATTCAGCTGCATAAATTGTAATATTTCGCCATCAAATATAATAATATGTTCCTGGAACCGAAAACCAAGAACACTTACAGTAAGTGTTCTGTATAATCATGAGCAAAAGTTAGTAGCAAATATAATAGATCAAATCACTATTCTTGATCAAGACAGACCGACGTCTCATTCATATGCATATTCGTACATCGTCCGAGGGCTGTACTTTTCATCCCTTTTCTATGAGAAAATATGTACCTAGTGATTACAGGAACAGAGACGTCATGGCACGGGTCTCCGCGCCGTGCAACTAACACGTACAGCCAGTAACTCATTCAATTTGCGTTCGATTTTTATGAATGTTTATATCTATATTGTATGTTCCAAATTCAAATCACTTTTCCGCCCGCTAAACAGTTCCTATCGGAAAAAAGCTATTTTGCTGCCGCTTAAAGAGGAACAAAACGACACTTTTCGAGTAGAAGGATGACAAATATATTGCCTCACTTTGTTTTCTCTTGTTCTTTGCATAAATTATTCATTCACACCAATAACGGCTTTTTTATTTTAAAGTATTTTTGTCTCTTTCGTACTTAAAAGAAATCAATAATGTTTAAAGTAATTTGCACACCGCATAATATGCTATCTTCAAAATAATGCATTTTCATAATAGTCTTAGAATAATAATCTATATAATGTACATTTCTTAAAATTATTGAATGTTTTAAATAAAACGTTTCATAAAATTTGCATCAAAGAGCAAAAATATCAACATTAGATTAAAACACTTGTTTCTGAAGGTACGATTAATTTCCATATATTATATTGCAACCTCTTCACTATTTTTTTTTGTGTATTTATTATACTGAATAAATAGAATTATTAAATTTCCTGACGGTTGCTCCATTTTATACATGAAATTCACAAAAAAAAAACTAAATAGGGGAATTAACGATCTCTTCTTCCTCTCTGTAGTCAAGTTAAAATATATTTAAAATCTTTAGAAACCGACTTTTAATTATTTCTTATGAAACCAATACCCGAACATACTTATAATAGAACTGTAACAATCACATATTTTTAAATAAATAGAAAAAGTTTCGAATGTAATTTTAAATCTTGTCTATCTTTCTGTTTGTAGAAATGTTCGCGTATCACGTAAATTTCAATTGTAAGATATTATAATAACATTTTTCCTTTTTAGAAGAGTTAAAACCGGGAACATATAATTATGTATTTTATACCTAAATCTTAAAGTTAAAGATGAGCTTAAACTATTACGCCTAAAATTTTGTACAAACGTTGTAAAGTCAAATCTATAATATGTTGTATTTGTAGTTATAGATTTCCCGTTATTTGTTTTTTGGTATTTTTAAATTTTTATCGATTTTACCATTTACGACGAGTGTTGTAAAGCAAATTGCTATTTACCTGCATATAAAGAAAACACTGGGCACTAAACAAAACTTAGTAACTAAATTGTTTAGGGAACACATGGCACCACCGTTCTGTATTAAACAAATGAATACATAGAATATGCATCGTATTCATCAAAATGACCATCCCGTTGGCGTCAAAACTCGAGTCGAGTTATATTATTTAGCAGTCAAAAGTTTCCCAGAACTTCAAACAGTATTTTGTCCATGGATAACAAGATATTTTTTTATGCAGCACTTTTTGCAATTTCTTCTGTTTAAATCAAACCAGGTTCATACATGAAAATATCATCAAAAATGGCTTTTTGATGACATAAACTTGACATATATTCACATGTTTTACATACATCATAGCAACGGGAACAAGGAAAGAATGTGGGTATATATTATTCTCATGCAAAGTGTTTATTACTTTTCATGTATAATGTATAATTTCTTTTTATAATATATTTATTTACATTTTCATATGAAACATTTGTACTATATGTCATAATGAGGCAGGTTATATTATATTTAATTCCCTTGCCCACAACAAATATTTATTTGTGATTATGCCATTTTCCTCAAAAATATTTACCCATCAATTTCTTTGTCATAGGTATCCTGAGAATCTGAATTGTGACTGCTGCTACCTGGGTTAGATTTAGAGGGCTCCATCTGTAATAATTGTAACTATGTGTTTGAATTTATTAAATTTACTTGTACTCCTACAGCCCTAGTTAAACCTGTCCTACTCCTAAGCCTATATAAGTGTAGATACAAATGAAAGACAATACTAAGAATTAAGATTTAATATCAGAATCACTATATGAGAACATCAGTTACAATATTTGCACACCACTACAACAAAAGAATAACGGACGTAAACTTGGAATTATATATTATCATTAATACCATTTAATTACAACAATACATTTTATTTTACTTACTATTTACATATACAACAAAATGATGCCTTATTTCGTATAAGCAAAATAATTATTTTTTAGCTTCCAATTACACTTTTATAGCTAAAACTAATGAATATAGTAAATAATCACCCTCTCCTAACCTTTTTAGAACTGGATGTTGACTTTTCATCAATATTATCTTCTGTTTGGCTCAATGTTTTCTTTGTGGACGATTCACTTTCAGAGGCTCTCTTCTCTTTAGAGGTTTCATCATGAGAGGAAACACTTCCACTTCCTGAATGTTTTCTTTTAAGACAAATGGAACTTGCATCAGATTCTGATGGATCTTTTATAGTATTATCTTCCTTTTTTTCATCATCAGAAGAATTTCCCTTCAACAAATAATCCCTTATTTGTTTTAAAGCATCTTTTAACTCCTCATCATCTGTGTCAGAACTGGATGAGTATGTTAGCAACATCTTTTTAGCATGCATACTCTCCATTATGTGTTTTCTTTTAGATGGTGGAGAACAACTATCACTGTCATGTTTATTCTTTTTGTTTGGTGAGTTTTCGTCTGTCGAATCATTTAATAAAGAACATTTAATTTGATCATTTTGTGGTGATTTAAAGACTTCATCCTTCTTGTGACAGTTGTTTATAGGTTCAGGGGTTTTACTTTCACTTCTTAATTTTAAACTATTATTTTCTTTATTATCATTAGTGTTTTGTACATTAAAAGAATTTCTTTCAGACTCATTAATAAGATTAAGATTATCGGTCACACTTTTTAAATTTTCACCATCGGAGTTGGAATCATTTAACAATGAATTTTTAACATTTAATGTGGTAGTAGTAGTAGAAGTAGTAGAAGTTGAGGGAGGATTTTTGTCACACACAATTTTATCTTTTTCATTCCTATCATGAGCTGGTTCTACAAGTTTGCAAACAACAAAACCATTTTGAATTATCTTCTTTAAATTGTGTTTATATAAATATTCCTGAGATAGTACGGGCAACCTCATGACATTTATTAAAAATTGTTTTGCCTCAAATTTTTTCACTTCATCCCTTTTTAATTTCCAATAATCTTCATCATCACTTGTTTTTGTATCTTTGACACTTTTAAATTTTTTACCTAGTTTTAAATGCTTCCTCTTAATATGATTAGGTTGGTCTTTTTTTTTCTTTGTGTTTACGTTGTGCTGTTTACTTTTAGCAGACAATGTCTCGTCACTATCACTTTCAATAACTTCAATATTTATATTATCTTTTAACAATTTATTTATATTTACACATTTAATAAAAGGCTTACTATCTGATGAACTGTGGCTAATTTCATTTTTTTCTACATTTTGTTTACTTAATGTCTCTTCTTCTATATTTCTATCATTTGAATTAACATTATCAATATCATCTAAATTACTGTATTTTTTAATATCTGTGCATGTTATCACTTTTTTATTTTTTTCTACACCGTCTTTAACCGCACCATTAGAATCTAATGTTTTAGATAAATTATTACTATCATTATTAAATATATTGCTTTGCTTGTCTTCAGGGCACATATCAAGATCTTTATCTGAATAAATGCTACTATTCTCATTGATGCTATATATATTCTCAGGGTTCTTAATGCTAGTTGTTATATTTTCTGGAATATCTTTGTCTACAGTTTTTATTTTAGGACTGCTATGATCTTTGTGAGAAGTTTCACATTCTATTTGATTGTCAGATAAAACTATCTCAGAACTTTTTTCTATTTCTTTTTCACTATCAGAACTATCATTAAAACATCTTATATGTTTATATTTTTTCGTTTTCTTTTCTTTCTTCGTTTCGTTTTCAGAAAATTTATCCTTATCATTGCATTTTATTTCATTTTTAGTAACTGTCACTAAAGTAGATGAAATTTCATTACTTTTATCTTCAGCATCCAAGACTTCATCCTGTTTTCCATCTCTTGAAACTTCACTAATTTCAGTGACTGATGTATTATTGTCAGGCTCTTTTGGTTCAATCAATGTAATGTCATTACTAAAGTCATCAGTATCATTTTTTTTTTTCCTTTTCCAATATAATTTACAATCATAATACACTGGGTATTTTTCTTGGATTTCTATGGGCAATACTTCGGCTACCACTTTAACTGATGTAAAATGCTCTAAATTAACTTTGTTCCGAATTTTTAACTGTCGGGACTTGTAATCGAAATATTCATATTTAATGTCATTATCGACAATCGAAGACTTGCGACTTGTAATTTTCCCGCCATCACTTACAGATGCTTGAGTTGCAACAATTTGGGTCAATATTTTCTTTACGCCGGTTTCCACATTCTCTATAGATTTTTTTGACAATTCACAAATCATAAGAACTTTGCTTGCCGCTTTTTGCACAGCATGAGAATTTCTTAACTTGTCTTTTCCTAACCTCTTTTCCTTTAAATTTTCGGATCGAACTCGTAAATTCGATCCCAGTTTTGACAAGTATTCCATAGCTTCGCTTAGAACATCGCAAACGGGAACGGTGTCCGCCATTTCGCTATAACTCACACTTACTAATGTATCAGTCTATATAGTTACTCAGTAGTATTTTTAATGTATTTTACATTACATTGCACTTACACTGCATCCAGAATAGTAAAAAAAACTACTCTGAATTTTATAAGAAAATTTATCGCGCTAGAAACCAGTACGCCAAAAAATAGAAATAAAACCACAGAGTGCAAAATGTTTTTTTTAATAAGGCAGACTATAGACACTTCTTTCACTGACTGCTGCTTACGAATTGGAACATTTCAAACAGATTTTAATTTATAACGAAAATAATTATATACTAAGCAAAATGTATTGATTTTGAACTCATTGTTAAGTTTACTAAACTCAACCTCCGATAAATACGGTTGTCACTCATTAATCTCAATAAGAACAAAGCTCTGTCTAAATGCGTCTTGCATGAATCGGAACGCTCTTCAAAGTCCTATCAAATTTGGTAGGATTATATGAGTAACTATACAAATATATCACAAAATAGCGGCAATGGTATACATATGATTAATAGTATATGTAGACGATGTGTGCATAATTTCTCGCAATATTCTAGTAACATAAACATATACGATATATTTTCCCTTTTAATTGATAAGCAAAAGCCTTATCTTAGCTATAGGGGTAAAACTTTTACTATTATACCAAAACAAAAAATATTGAGGCACTAATTTTTTGTACTTACTTTTCATGTAAATGGCTGATCTAGCGTTTTACAATATAATATTACAAAAACAACACTTAACTATAATCCGAGCACATTCTTGTACTTTATAGTACAGAAGAATCATTAAATCATAAACATTTTTCACTCTTATTCCGAAAAATCGGCGAAATAAGCAAGGTAGATAAACTATCCAAAACAGTCGTGAAAAAGAACCATAGACTAAGCAGACAACTTTGCAAAAGCGAGAGCCTTGAATTGTGGAAAAGGAAGGCAAGCAATATGCAATGCTTAGATGCTAATGTTTTATATTAATAATTATTAAATAAAGTCTTGAACTTAATTAAATTACAGTTTGAACAATATTATTTGTAAATTAAAAAAAATCAAAAAATTAATGTATTTTTTTTTGTTTTATTTAAATATTTCCTTTTTTCCTCAATTAATAATAAAAATTATTAAAATTAAAAATATTTTATTATCATTTAAAAAAAAACACATTTAATTGGATATTGGCAAGAAATTGTTAGGTATTTGGCTTTTTTTAAATTGTCTTTAGACTTTAGTTTTGACATCTATTTATTTTTCCACAGAGTATTGGTTGTGTAATAATTAATAGAAAAATAAAAATCTAATATGATATCGAGATCAGCAGTTTTTTCTCGCCGTATTTTAAATATTACTCCTAGATTTTTAAGTGACGGACAGAACCAAGGTCCCAGTTCCTCTTCAGCATTGTCGCCACCATCATCGGTCAATGCGAACGTTCCTGGCCTAAGTAGTAACGTTGTGCATAATGCAACAGAACCTCTCGGTCCAGGAGTTGAGCCCAACAAGAGCGGAGCTTATAAAGTACCAGAATACTTTTGCTATGATAATATGAGCTATTTTGAAGCTGAAATAGAAATGTCTAAATTTAGGTGTCCTCAACCCTCGTCTGTGAAGAAGTAAATTTCTTCTGGTTTTAGTCTGTGTAATAATACAGAGAAAATATAGAGTTCATTATTTTAATTATAATAAAGTTATTGGTACGCTAAATATTGTGTTATTTATATTGCCAGTTTAAGTTTGTGACATTTGCATATGATGTGATTTTTGTTTAATAAAGTAATAAATTTTTATTAAAATATAATTATTATTATAGAAAGAGTTATTGTAAACATGTTTGAATTAGAAACTAAGACTTGTTTTAATTTTACAGTGAAATAATTCAGCAAGTTTCTGATATCTGTGTCATAAATCCACATTATAAATACTTGAAAATAAAATGGGAATAGGCTGGCTATGTTACCCCTCTGTCTTACAACTAAAAACACTGAAATGTAAATATTTTAGATGTATGTAAAGCTAGATAAATATCAGATTTTACCATATAATTAAACCACAAAACTTAAGAGATAAAATTATAACACTATAATTTCAATATTATCTATTTTTATACTGAACCAATTTACAAAATATTGTAGAGAAGGCAAGCTTGGTAATGGTAACCATTTTCAGCCTGCCAACTTTTACAGAAGAGTTATTGTAGGTGTGAAAAAAAAATAAAAGAAAAATGTTTAGAAATAAATTCAGACTAACTAAATAATATAGGTGATAAAAATGAGTAATTCTGAAACTGTTTAAGAATTTTATTGTAATCCTTGATTTTCATAAACACTATCCTACAACTAAGTAACATAAAATGCAATATATCATGAATACATAGAAATACATGTTCTTATTTTTAATTAACACTTCCAAATGCTAAACAGACAAATGCTAAATTGCAACTGAAGCAGCCCCACTTAAAATTACAACAGTTTCATCATCAGAAAGAGTAGAAGGCTCCAGGCTCATTGAGTACTCTTTCACAACCTCATGTTACTTCTTTTTAGTGAGTTTCTCTGATAAATCATCAAAGGAGGGATCCTGAAGGTTTATCATAAGGCTGTTACCTGGAAGGAACACTCTGTTCTGAGATTGTGCAATCATTCTAGATATACTTTGGGCAGCCCTAATTTTACGTAATTTTAAGTAACCAGGGTTCATTCCCATTGCTTTTCCTAACATCTCTGCAGCTTCAGCTTCTCCTTCAGCTTGTACAATCTTTTGCTGACGCTCCTGCTTAGCTCTTTCAACTACAAAAGCAGCACGCTGAGCCTCCTGTTGAGCTACTTGTTTAGCTTCAACAGCAGCTGTATATTCCTTGCCAAAACTCAATTCAGTTAGTGAGACATCATCTAAAATTATGTTAAAGTCAGCAGCTCTTTCAACTAACTCCCTTCTAATTAACAGAGACACCTGCTGTCTTTGGGTAATAAGCTGAGAGGCATTAAATTTGGCAACAACCGATTTTAACACTTCGTTGCAAATGGATGGCAAAACCTTCTCATCATAATCAGTACCAAGCTGTCGATACATGGTAGAAAGGTGATTCGAGTCAGGACGGGACAGTACTCTAAGAGAAATATTTACCATTTGCAAATCTTTTGAACCGGTTGGTGAAGAAATCTTCCGAGGTCGTGACCTGATATCATAAATGATAGGATATTGGAACCAAGGAATCCGGAAATGGAGACCCTCAGTCATTACGTGCTGTTGTACTCCGCCTATTCTGTTGAACATAATTGCTCGATGTCCACCCTCAACCGTAAATAAAGACTGTGAAATGCCGTAGGCCGCCGCACCGACAACGGCAGCTACTTTTAATCCAATACCAAGACCGGGTGGGCCACCCTTTGCAAATTTTCCTGCCATGTCGTTTAACTTACTTTGCGCCATTGTTTTTAATTAAATGAATATATTTTAGACGAATAAAACACCAACAATAAAAAAATAACCTATTCGATAATGCAAAGAATTGTGCAATATTCTAAAGGGATAGAATGAATGAATATGAATTATTTAGTACTCTGTGATATGAATGATCAATATGTAAAAGTGATTGGGTTGAGAACGTCACAGATTAAAGAGCCCTATAAGAACATAAACTATAGACAATTGAATGGATACATTATTTGTTATTTTTTTTTTACAGGACTTTAATACAAGTTGTACATGGTAGTACTATCGTTTAAACGTTTATAATATTTTTAATACTAATTAGACTTCAATATTTACAGTAAATAATTAACTTATATAGTATAACGATAAATTGATACAGAAACCATGTAACTCGTTCGACCATTGTGCAAGTCTGTCCATTAAGCTTTTAATATAATACTTACACAAAATACTAGCCGGCACTGAGTTCGGTTCTGCCAAAATACAATTGAAAACACCTAAAGCAATAATCTTCAACAATGACAAAACCTGATTTCTCAAAATATTATTCTGAACACATTTCATTAACAAATGGTTCAAATCTTTAGACTTACTCTGCTTTGGAGTCTGCCTTTTTCATTACAGCACCTCTGCAGCGAGAGGCGCATCGAGTTAAATCAACAGCCACCATTGAATTACTAGAATTTATCTTAAATTCTAGTAATTCAATGATGTAAATTTTTTTGCAAAGCATTGTGTGCAAAACAAAACAGGAGAAAATTGTATTATCGAAATTTATCGAGGTTTACAGAAAAAATAAGCTAGTAATAAAATTTATGACACTATGTATAATATAAAATAAGTTTGAAAAGATACATATGACATATAAGCTAAATACGGCAAAATAATATATAAAAATTAATTATGAATGGTAAATACTAAGAATTCTAGTAATAATAATTTATTTTTTTCAGAATTAAACATTTTTATGTCGTTAATAAAATCTGTAAGCAATTTGTAAATACATATTTAATTTTGTATAAAATATAGGTTTCGGATATTGTGATTGTAACGAGGATATGAGAAAAAAAAATATATATAGTCAGTTTTGTCGGTGATTGCGTTTCAGCAATTCCATTTAAGTGTTGTTTTTATAGTTGTGTTGCCATAAGTAAGGGATAATTATAAATTTTAAATCAGTGATTAAACAGAGACAACGTTGGCCGGTAAACTAGAGTTGGATTTGGTATCCAGCACATCCAACAGATGATAAAGGCATAAAATTGTTTAAAATATCATCAAGTGAAATTTTAGTCTTTAGTTTAGTTCTAGGAAAAATGTACAGCTCAACAGACAAAGAAATAAGGCAAGTACATACACATTTTGGTAAGATTTTACCCTCAAAATAAACAACAACTGATTGACTAGGTTTCCGCACTTGAGACCCTTCAATAAATATTTTTAAGAATATTTATTTTACTACCACAACAAAAATGCATTTGCATTAGTACTAATTATAAGAAACAAGAAAGAGAAATTCTGTTTCTTCCTTTACTTTTTAAAACTTCCTTTTAATTGTTTCAAAATTTTGCCAAAACTTATGGCGTGTTAGGCTTCATTATATGGTGACGATTAGAGTCTTTGTATATGAATTATTAAGTTATTATGATTAAAAAGTCGTTTATCTGATGGTTTGGATGTTGAAGTATTACTTGTTACTGGTATTTGTTTAAGTGTGACTGCTTGAGAGGGTTTGATGTCTCGAGTATTATTTTCCTCTTTACAACAAATACCCTTTTAGTTAACTAAATTCTTGCGTTTTATAATTTTAGATCGATTACAAATTTTATGAGAAACATAACGTTTTCTCGATTTGTTGAAATAACAGAATTTTTAGTCCGCATGTTGGTCTCGTCGTTTTCTATTAGGATGAACTTTACAGCTGGAGGGACAGCGCCGCCAGGGTCCTGTTGTGCATACATTTAAAAAATAATAATATCAAAATACTTACCTACTTAAAGAGAAAAAATTTATTAAACACATAAATACTTTTTAGTTAAAAAAAGCGCACTTTTTCGAAGTCTCCCGCCGTTTTTTTCCAATTATCATAGTTGTCCATATGTCTAAGGATATTATTTCTATAAGAACGGAGGAAGATTGGTTCATTTTTTAATGTAGTATAAATTAAGTTTGTGTAACTTATCTAGTAGTGATAATGTATCTTTACTTCTTAAACACTATACTTGTAAACAATATTTTATTTCAAAATATTTTTTTCTAACACATAAAGGAGGCAATTTCGGATTCCATGACATGTATTGGAGTACTTCATTCTTTTAAAAATGCTCATTGTGCGCAATGTTTGGTTTTGTAATATTAACATTGGCACTATTATCAAATAAAAAGCTTCAGAAATCTAGTCTACTTCTTACTGTGGAATAATGTAAACCAACCAGGAGTTCGAAAATGTTCAAGAATTTTCAACATTCTTCAGTTTTCATCATTAATACATCATTAATATGACTGCGTCAGCGCAGCGAAGTTCTTCATTATCGTCACTTTGGGATTGGTATCGTTTGCTGGGTTCCTTGATATTCCCAATATAATCCTTGCGGCTGTTGTGAAGGCCTTCATGAAGGATTGTTGAGTGAGGCTTGATTTTGTAGTGGAAGTGGTTGTGGCTTGATGATGTGATTTTACCTTCTCTTGTGGTTGTTCTGAACCACTCTTAGATTTTTGCTGTGTTTCCTCAGTTCTCTGTGGAATTGGTTAGTTTTGACGTGTGACGTGACCTTAGATATTGAAGGTTTTCCGCTCGATTTTTGTACACGACAATCTGGTGGAGACTAGAGGCTTTTAGGTAACCAATTCTGGCCGATAGTTCAGCCTTTTCATATTCTAGTATCAAGCCATCCCCGCTGATTGTTTAGGAGGTGATGGTTTCCGTTAGTGACGGTTCTGCGAATTTTGAAAACCAAGAGTTAGCTTGAACGTATGGAAGTTTCGAGTTCTTCCGCTAGATGAGTACGATGATTTTGTTACTTTTTCGTAATAATTGGCATTCGAGACCTGCCATACTCGTTATTGGTAGTGCTTCGTAGAATTTGCGCTTCATGGGCTTTTTCTATCTTGACGTGCGCCAATCCCTAAGCTTAAGCTTAAGCTAAGGATGTTAATTCATTATTTAAAATCCTGTGGTCTTTCTCACGCCACAAATAAATATAATATTCCAACAAATCGTGTTCTAAAAAATTAAAAACAATCATCTAAACCTTGAATTTTGTTCGTTGTAAATTTTTTGATAATTAAACTAAAAATCCAAAGCAGCTGTGTTTGGAAATCAAACACAATTGTGACATAGTATTTTCTTATATTTTCACGAGTACACATTTGATATAAAACAAATTTTTAAGGATTAAACTCGCGTATAATTTTGACTACATTTACATTTTAACCGAACGTTTCGAAAGCTTTGCAGCAATCGTGTTGACGGGTAGACGAAATATAAGTGTCAACCCTTGAATCCGTAAAAATAGTTTTATTTACAATTGTGACAGCTGTGAAATGTTTTCTTATCTTTGAATCATGATTTTGAATTTTGACATTAGACGTAAATTTACATTTATGGATTCAGAATTGTGGAATAAATATTTATTTTAAAGGGAGTCGCATTCATATTGTATTTTTAACTTTCAGTTTAAATAGTAGTTCTTATACAACTATTTCAATACTTACCAGTACATATATTTTTCATACTAAAATGGATTCTTGTTTGGGAGTTGAACAAGATTTAGACAAAGCAACAGCAAAATTTACAGCATTGAATAATAACACAAATAAAATATTAGAAGGTGTGATTAAACAAATTGAAGAATTGAAAAAAGAAATTTGCAAGCGTAAGTGCTTCTAGACTTGAATCTGACTCTTATGCGTCGTGATAATGATTTAGTAATTTAGTATTACTTTCGTCTTTCTTTGACTTTCTCTTCTTACGTTTTTAAATTACATGAACGTTAAATTAAATATGTTATTGTTATAATTATATTCTACACTTAAATTTGTATGAACCGATCCATAAATGAAATACTTTTACCGTGAAACATTGACCTCTATTTCTCTGATTTGTATTTGTTTAAATAAATGCCGTTTCTTGAGCTAGTACTAATCGTTTGTGATTGTAATATTACAAAAAAAAATATTTTTTTTTTATTTCACACCCCATAAGAAAATAAAATAAGCACTGCTGTCACTGTGTCTATATTAGTTGTGACCTCTTTTCTCATGAACATGCCAAGGTTTTTATTTAAATTACTTATATCAATAGTCTTATAGATTCATGTCAAAATGATGTAGTGCCTTGGACTTATTAATGAGATCATTGCAAAAAAAAAAAAATGTTTATTAGATACATTTTGGCATCAGCAAGTTATTCATAAGAATTAGGAGTTTTGAAACACATGTCAGATAATGTTGATAAACTAAATCTTTTCGATGCCAACACCTAAGTGTTGGCCTCGAAAAGAAACCTCCTTAAAAGAAATATAACTCCTTTGCTAACAAAGGAGTTATATTTAACAATTAGTTAAAAATAAAGCTCAAGCGATTGTTTGTTTTATTATGTACTGAAATAAACCTATATACATATATATTTTTACAGAAGCATCAAATACAACTCTGTCCCAGTCTCAAGCAAAGATTGTAAATGATTTGACTTCATCAGTCAAGCAGACAGTATTTCAACTGTCAACTGGTATGTTTATTTAATATATAAGATTTTGAAATGATTTAAAATTACTTAAACAATATTATTTTCTGGGATTTTCATGAGTACTACACATTTGAATTAAACTATTTTACAGATTTAACTTGCATTTATTATTATATTTATTATTTATTGAAATTTGTGTTTATAATATTTTGTAATGACAGTTGAGGTTTGATGAAAAATAAATGAGTTTTGCATCTTGAACCAAAGGTATAGTATCTTTTATTGGCTGTGGAAAATAATTGTAATGAATGCAAAAATTAACAGAAAATTTCAAATTTTGTGTTTCCGGGAAACAATTTAAACCCAAAACTGACAAGTGATGTGATTATAAAGAACAGTTATTATGTGTGCTTGAAGTGGCAGGGGTTGCAAATGACGACATCAAGTCACGGACTTTGTTTCTGTCGCAGTGCGGAAAAGACACTTATTCACTTATATCATCACTCGTGGTAACAGTGTACCAACCGATACTAGTTTTGAAGAGGTAATTAGTTCTTTGTATCAATTCTATGTACCGATAGTTAGTGAAATTTTACATGCGGGAAAGAGCAAAAAAATACCACAGGCAATCGTGCAAGATCATGTTAACTTCGTAGATCTTAGAGACCGATTAGTGCTTCGATTACGCGACGAACGCTTGCGCAGGGATTTGTTAAAGACAGCGGACCTTACTTATGAGATGGCCGTACGGTATTGTCATAACTATCAGCTACTTTCTCAGATTTATATCCAGAGATAAGTACATTTAAGAAACTCCACTAAATATGAGCCAATGGATATTGAAAAAATTATATCCGTTGAATATAAACATTGTACAAGGCTCAGAACCAGAATGAACGATGCCTATTCGCTAAAGCGCAGTGTTTTTATTGTAAAAGTTTTGGTATTATTGCGTTGGTTTGTACTAAAAAGCAAGTGAAAGTGCACCAAATCGGAAACAGGGGAGCCCACTGTTCGTGCATTTCTCCGTCAGAGAATATGTATGGTTTTTATAAATGTTCTGAACCGTATCATGTTTTCCATAAATAGTTATAGAGGGAGCTAATTTATGAGCTAGTTATGGAAATTGCTTCAGACGCTTCAAGAACTATCATACCCGAGGATACTTTTAAGACTTTGTGGTCTACACCTCCTCCGATGAACTTCGTCGTTTGGTCAATGATGGCGTTTTAACACTTATCATGTATTCAGAGTGTGCCACGCCATTAAGAATTGTAAAAAAGCACGATGGTAGTCTGCGAATTTGTGGCGATTGTCGTTCTACTGTTAATGCGTCAATAGATATTGATTCAAAAAGTTATATTTAAAGTTCTTCATGAATGGGCAAGAGTTAATGACCACCTCGAACTTCAGTCTTTCTGGATCCCAAAAAACGCCCTTTCCCATGATAAAGAGTGTTTATTGTTGTGCAATAGGGTCGTTATACCTGCCTCGCGTCAACAAAAGGTACTTAAGTTATTAGGTAAACCACGTGCAGGTATCGTACAAACGAGAGCATATGCAAGAGGATACGTTTGGTGGGTTGGCATGGACAAAGATTGAAAGCTGCGTGTAAAGACTGTCAGTCAATGAGAAACAACCGATCGATTTTGCTGGTCCATTTCAAAGAAAAACCTATTTACTTGTCATTGACGCTTACAGCAAGTGGTTGGAAACAGAAATCGTATCATCAATGAGCTCTGACAAACAGTAATGAGACGAATATTTGCTTCCCAAGGTCTCCCTGATGTCTCTGTTTCGGACAATGGCAGAATATTCACTTTCGAAGAATTTAAAACATTTGTGAATAAAAATAGAACTAGACATTTTTTTACTCCACCTTACCACCCAGCACATAATGGTTAGATAGTCGTGCAAACTTGTTTGTAAAAGTTTGCACGGCTATCTGACTAAAGAAAATGGATAATTGTAGACTGCCATGGAGTGAAAAATTGGCAAAGGCTTTGTATTCCTTGCGCAAGTTTCCACCCAGCTCCAACGATAAAACCCCAGCGGAGTAGTTGAACGGGCGCAAGTATAGGACAGTCGTTTCCACTCTGCATCCAGATAGTGCGCTGAGCTACGCTCAGAAACAATTGCAGCGCTCGGCACAGCGACCGCGGTCACGCGATAAAAAATAAATGAGTTTTGCTTCTTGAATCAAACGTGTAGTATCTTTTAATATTTTTAAATATAACCCTACCTTTCAGATGCCCTGCAACAAGTGTGTCAGGTTCTGTCATCTGAGAAATTAAATGTCCGGTTATAATTAAAAATGTAATAATACCAACCACTATTGTTATTTCAGATCATAGAGAGCTCCATGCGACCGTATCGAGAGTGGGCAAGTCTATTGACCGGCACTTCATCGCAGACTATGCCGCAGTGGCACCTAAAGCGGAATCCTTCTGTTCCGACACCAACAGACCTATCATGGAACAGGCGATAGCCCAACATTTATATAGACAGGTTTTTATTTAAAAATAATTCATCGTGTTATTTTCTGTTCACAATTTTTGTCATCTTTTATGGAAAACCAATTCTCAAATTTGATTTATTACTGAATAAATTTATGTACAATACTTAAGGGTGCTAATAATAAGCTAATAATTTTATACCTTACAACCGAACGGTCACAGGCAAAAATATTATTTTCATCCCTTCTATTTGAAAAGTGTGGCTTTGTTCCTGTTTGAGCGGGAGCAAAAAAAGCTCTTTTCCGACAGGAACCGTTTAGTGGGCGGAAAAGCGATTTGAATTTGGAATATATATCCATTCATAGAAATCAAACGCAAATCTTAAGAATCACTGGCCGTACGCGTCGGCCGCACGGCGCGGGGAACCGCACTAATTAAAAAAAACAAAAGCGTGCAAATGACATCCGTTCTTATAATAAGTAGGTTCATATTTTCTCATAGAATGGGGATGAAAAGTAGAGTTAAATCGCTCTTCCGCCCGCTAAAAAGTTACTATCGGAATAGTGCTATTTTGCTCCCGTTTAAAGAGGAACAAAGCTACACTTTTCGAATAGAAGGGATGAAAGAATATTTATTCGAGTAGGAGAATGAGGAAAAAAGTGTCGTTTGAAAAACGTTCGAACGCGTCAGGGGCTGGAGGAGGTGGGCGACACGCTGGTGGCGGAGGCGCGCGTGGCGGAGGCGGAGCGCGGCAGCACGTTCGCGGCGCTGCAGCGCTGCGCGGGCGCGCTGCAGGCCGGCGACCCCGCGCCCGCGCTGGCCTGGGCCGCCGCGCGCGCCGACGACCTCGCGCACTCGCCGCTGCCCTTCGTGCTGCACAGGATGCAGGCGCTCAAGGTGCGGCCGGGGCCCAGTATTTATCGCTCGAGATCGATAATATTAATCATGCGATTGTCTCTCCCCAGCTGGCGCGCGAGGAGGGCGTGGCGGCGGCCATAGCGTACGCCCGCGAGCAGTTTCCGGCGCACGCCGCGCGCCACGAGCGCCAGCTGCAGGCGGCGGTGTGCGCGCTGGCGTGGTGCACGCCCGCCGCGCCGCCGCCGCCGCCGCACTACGCGCACCTGCTGGACCCGCGCGCGCTCGGTACGGTGTTATTGTACGGCTAGGTGGCGCCACTAGGTGTGCGCGCTGGCGTGGTGCACGCCGCCGCCGCACTACGCGCACCTGCTGGACCCGCGCGCGCTCGGTACGGTGTTATTGTACGGCTAGGTGGCGCCACGAGGTGTGCGCGCTGGCGTGGTGCACGCCGCCGCCGCACTACGCGCACCTGCTGGACCCGCGCGCGCTCGGTACGGTGTTATTGTACGGCTAGGTGGCGCCACTAGGTGTGCGCGCTGGCGTGGTGCACGCCGCCGCCGCACTACGCGCACCTGCTGGACCCGCGCGCGCTCGGTACGGTGTTATTGTACGGCTAGGTGGCGCCACGAGGTGTGCGCGCTGGCGTGGTGCACGCCGCCGCCGCACTACGCGCACCTGCTGGACCCGCGCGCGCTCGGTACGGTGTTATTGTACGGCTATGTGGCGCCACGAGGTGTGCGCGCTGGCGTGGTGCACGCCGCCGCCGCACTACGCGCACCTGCTGGACCCGCGCGCGCTCGGTACGGTGTTATTGTACGGCTAGGTGGCGCCACGAGGTGTGCGCGCTGGCGTGGTGCACGCCGCCGCCGCACTACGCGCACCTGCTGGACCCGCGCGCGCTCGGTACGGTGTTATTGTACGGCTAGGTGGCGCCACGAGGTGTGCGCGCTGGCGTGGTGCACGCCCGCCGCGCCGCCGCCGCCGCCGCACTACGCGCACCTGCTGGACCCGCGCGCGCTCGGTACGGTGTTATTGTACGGCTAGGTGGCGCCACTAGGTGTGCGCGCTGGCGTGGTGCACGCCGCCGCCGCACTACGCGCACCTGCTGGACCCGCGCGCGCTCGGTACGGTGTTATTGTACGGCTAGGTGGCGCCACGAGGTGTGCGCGCTGGCGTGGTGCACGCCGCCGCCGCACTACGCGCACCTGCTGGACCCGCGCGCGCTCGGTACGGTGTTATTGTACGGCTAGGTGGCGCCACGAGGTGTGCGCGCTGGCGTGGTGCACGCCGCCGCCGCACTACGCGCACCTGCTGGACCCGCGCGCGCTCGGTACGGTGTTATTGTACGGCTAGGTGGCGCCACGAGGTGTGCGCGCTGGCGTGGTGCACGCCGCCGCCGCACTACGCGCACCTGCTGGACCCGCGCGCGCTCGGTACGGTGTTATTGTACGGCTATGTGGCGCCACGAGGTGTGCGCGCTGGCGTGGTGCACGCCGCCGCCGCACTACGCGCACCTGCTGGACCCGCGCGCGCTCGGTACGGTGTTATTGTACGGCTAGGTGGCGCCACGAGGTGTGCGCGCTGGCGTGGTGCACGCCGCCGCCGCACTACGCGCACCTGCTGGACCCGCGCGCGCTCGGTACGGTGTTATTGTACGGCTAGGTGGCGCCACGAGGTGTGCGCGCTGGCGTGGTGCACGCCCGCCGCGCCGCCGCCGCCGCCGCACTACGCGCACCTGCTGGACCCGCGCGCGCTCGGTACGGTGTTATTGTACGGCTAGGTGGCGCCACTAGGTGTGCGCGCTGGCGTGGTGCACGCCGCCGCCGCACTACGCGCACCTGCTGGACCCGCGCGCGCTCGGTACGGTGTTATTGTACGGCTAGGTGGCGCCACGAGGTGTGCGCGCTGGCGTGGTGCACGCCGCCGCCGCACTACGCGCACCTGCTGGACCCGCGCGCGCTCGGTACGGTGTTATTGTACGGCTATGTGGCGCCACGAGGTGTGCGCGCTGGCGTGGTGCACGCCGCCGCCGCACTACGCGCACCTGCTGGACCCGCGCGCGCTCGGTACGGTGTTATTGTACGGCTAGGTGGCGCCACGAGGTGTGCGCGCTGGCGTGGTGCACGCCGCCGCCGCACTACGCGCACCTGCTGGACCCGCGCGCGCTCGGTACGGTGTTATTGTACGGCTAGGTGGCGCCACGAGGTGTGCGCGCTGGCGTGGTGCACGCCCGCCGCGCCGCCGCCGCCGCCGCACTACGCGCACCTGCTGGACCCGCGCGCGCTCGGTACGGTGTTATTGTACGGCTAGGTGGCGCCACGAGGTGTGCGCGCTGGCGTGGTGCACGCCGCCGCCGCACTACGCGCACCTGCTGGACCCGCGCGCGCTCGGTACGGTGTTATTGTACGGCTAGGTGGCGCCACGAGGTGTGCGCGCTGGCGTGGTGCACGCCGCCGCCGCACTACGCGCACCTGCTGGACCCGCGCGCGCTCGGTACGGTGTTATTGTACGGCTAGGTGGCGCCACGAGGTGTGCGCGCTGGCGTGGTGCACGCCGCCGCCGCACTACGCGCACCTGCTGGACCCGCGCGCGCTCGGTACGGTGTTATTGTACGGCTAGGTGGCGCCACGAGGTGTGCGCGCTGGCGTGGTGCACGCCGCCGCCGCACTACGCGCACCTGCTGGACCCGCGCGCGCTCGGTACGGTGTTATTGTACGGCTAGGTGGCGCCACGAGGTGTGCGCGCTGGCGTGGTGCACGCCCGCCGCGCCGCCGCCGCCGCCGCACTACGCGCACCTGCTGGACCCGCGCGCGCTCGGTACGGTGTTATTGTACGGCTAGGTGGCGCCACGAGGTGTGCGCGCTGGCGTGGTGCACGCCCGCCGCGCCGCCGCCGCCGCCGCACTACGCGCACCTGCTGGACCCGCGCGCGCTCGGTACGGTGTTATTGTACGGCTAGGTGGCGCCACGAGGTGTGCGCGCTGGCGTGGTGCACGCCCGCCGCGCCGCCGCCGCCGCCGCACTACGCGCACCTGCTGGACCCGCGCGCGCTCGGTACGGTGTTATTGTACGGCTAGGTGGCGCCACGAGGTGTGCGCGCTGGCGTGGTGCACGCCCGCCGCGCCGCCGCCGCCGCCGCACTACGCGCACCTGCTGGACCCGCGCGCGCTCGGTACGGTGTTATTGTACGGCTAGGTGGCGCCACGAGGTGTGCGCGCTGGCGTGGTGCACGCCGCCGCCGCACTACGCGCACCTGCTGGACCCGCGCGCGCTCGGTACGGTGTTATTGTACGGCTAGGTGGCGCCACGAGGTGTGCGCGCTGGCGTGGTGCACGCCGCCGCCGCACTACGCGCACCTGCTGGACCCGCGCGCGCTCGGTACGGTGTTATTGTACGGCTAGGTGGCGCCACGAGGTGTGCGCGCTGGCGTGGTGCACGCCGCCGCCGCACTACGCGCACCTGCTGGACCCGCGCGCGCTCGGTACGGTGTTATTGTACGGCTAGGTGGCGCCACGAGGTGTGCGCGCTGGCGTGGTGCACGCCGCCGCCGCACTACGCGCACCTGCTGGACCCGCGCGCGCTCGGTACGGTGTTATTGTACGGCTAGGTGGCGCCACGAGGTGTGCGCGCTGGCGTGGTGCACGCCGCCGCCGCACTACGCGCACCTGCTGGACCCGCGCGCGCTCGGTACGGTGTTATTGTACGGCTAGGTGGCGCCACGAGGTGTGCGCGCTGGCGTGGTGCACGCCCGCCGCGCCGCCGCCGCCGCCGCACTACGCGCACCTGCTGGACCCGCGCGCGCTCGGTACGGTGTTATTGTACGGCTAGGTGGCGCCACGAGGTGTGCGCGCTGGCGTGGTGCACGCCCGCCGCGCCGCCGCCGCCGCCGCACTACGCGCACCTGCTGGACCCGCGCGCGCTCGGTACGGTGTTATTGTACGGCTAGGTGGCGCCACGAGGTGTGCGCGCTGGCGTGGTGCACGCCCGCCGCGCCGCCGCCGCCGCCGCACTACGCGCACCTGCTGGACCCGCGCGCGCTCGGTACGGTGTTATTGTACGGCTAGGTGGCGCCACGAGGTGTGCGCGCTGGCGTGGTGCACGCCCGCCGCGCCGCCGCCGCCGCCGCACTACGCGCACCTGCTGGACCCGCGCGCGCTCGGTACGGTGTTATTGTACGGCTAGGTGGCGCCACGAGGTGTGCGCGCTGGCGTGGTGCACGCCGCCGCCGCACTACGCGCACCTGCTGGACCCGCGCGCGCTCGGTACGGTGTTATTGTACGGCTAGGTGGCGCCACGAGGTGTGCGCGCTGGCGTGGTGCACGCCGCCGCCGCACTACGCGCACCTGCTGGACCCGCGCGCGCTCGGTACGGTGTTATTGTACGGCTAGGTGGCGCCACGAGGTGTGCGCGCTGGCGTGGTGCACGCCCGCCGCGCCGCCGCCGCCGCCGCACTACGCGCACCTGCTGGACCCGCGCGCGCTCGGTACGGTGTTATTGTACGGCTAGGTGGCGCCACGAGGTGTGCGCGCTGGCGTGGTGCACGCCGCCGCCGCACTACGCGCACCTGCTGGACCCGCGCGCGCTCGGTACGGTGTTATTGTACGGCTAGGTGGCGCCACGAGGTGTGCGCGCTGGCGTGGTGCACGCCGCCGCCGCACTACGCGCACCTGCTGGACCCGCGCGCGCTCGGTACGGTGTTATTGTACGGCTAGGTGGCGCCACGAGGTGTGCGCGCTGGCGTGGTGCACGCCGCCGCCGCACTACGCGCACCTGCTGGACCCGCGCGCGCTCGGTACGGTGTTATTGTACGGCTAGGTGGCGCCACGAGGTATGCGCGCTGGCGCGTCGTTCATCATAGTGACGTCCCGTCAGTAGTACGAGCCTCACCCGCTCCCCTGCGCAGGCGGCGAGGCGGCGGAGGTGTTCGTGCGCGAGGCCTGTTCGCTGCTGCGCGTGGCGCCCCAGTCGCCGCTGGCGGGCGCCGTGCTGGCTGGCGCGCGCGTGCTGCCCGCGCTGCACGACATCCGCGCCAAGATGTCTCACCCGCACGTGCTGGCCGCGTGGGCCGACGACGAGCTGCCGCTGGAGGTGGAGCTGGGCGAGGAGGCCGGCTTCGGCGGCTACCATTCCGTCTTCGCGTGCCCCATCCTGCGTCAGCAGGCCTCCGACCACAACCCACCCATGCGCCTGCTGTGCGGACACGTCATCTCCAGGGACGCTCTCAACAAACTCGCTATGGGCCTCAAGTAAAATTTCTATCTTATAAATTTGTGTAGAAGCGCGCACGACAGACGTACATACTAAATAATATTATAAAAACGCACGAGTTGCAAGGAGAATATGTCGAACACACTTTAAATGTGTGTAGTTATTTGCATAGAAATTACGTGTATTTAATAACGTTATTTACGTGCATCACTCGATACACAATTTTATACCTAAAAGTCTCAAAAGACGATAGCAAAGTGATGATACAGGGGCGTGTTACCGTTTGTTTTGTTCATTCGTTCGTTCGTTCGTTACGGAACCACAATCTCAATACAATGTCAATTCTATGACACACTATCTCCGACCTCGCTAAAGAAACCGACAAACCACCCCCAAATAAGTGAACGTTGCTCTATCGATACTTCTTTTTTTGTAATTTGGGAAGCCTCGTTACGAATCCTGCCAGTGTCCAGTGGTCATGAGAGTATCGGTTTAAATTTCGACCAATTATTTTATATATACTATTTAGATTCCTAAAACAACACAAAATGTTAAACCATATCTATTGTTAGAATAGATAATTAGAAATAGAATTTTAATTTATTATATTATTTTTAATAAAGTAACACAAAATTATAATAAAAGGAGTAAAAGAAAAGACAAGAAGGAATTTTAAGTTAGAGGTACAAAATAGTGAGAAAACAATTGGGGCAGTTCTAAAAAGAAATGTACTAGCAAGATGCTACCTTCTTATAAAAAATTGAGGTTCTGAACATTCTAATTGCATAGCGTTTATTGGAGATAACTTCATTGCCCCACATATAATGAGCAGCTATTTTGCTTGAATTTTATTCCCAATTACAAAAGCAGATTTTAATTCAAAGGAACCCTAATCAAACTGACTCCTTATGATTGCATTGTATAAGAGCTTTTGGCAATATGGGTGGGAGCCCCACGCAAACTTCAGAAAGGGTACGCATAATGTTGATATTCTTTTCACAATTTTTTGTAACATAAGACAGATGTGGAATACCAGATAATATCGTCACTATACTGGGGTATATTGCTATAAGTATTAACAAAGTTAATTTACCGTATATAAATTATAGAGAATAGGTCTGAACACAGATCCTTGAGGGACACCCTTCCAAATCAAAGTAGAGGACGACTTACAATTACCACTGCGTTAGCTGATAGACCTAGTTTTGCAAATAAGTTAACATACATTTACTTAGTTATCCAAGGAGGAATGCTGAAGTTGAGCATTTTTTCTTTTAGGACTGGAAGTAAAACACTTTCCGTAGAAATATCGAGGAAGACACCTCACACAGATTTATTTTTAGATGTTTGCATATTAATAATATAACACGTTTGTAAAGCTTTAAGAAGAGGTTAATTAAAAAGAATATAAGGATTTTAAAAATATTATTAACAGGATTTTCATTGGAAAGTGCACTACCATTGTGAAAGGAGGAGTTATATTCTTTAAAATTTTCCTTGTGTGCATAACCAGGACTTATATTGCCTTTTCAGATATATAAGATATATAAGTAGTTTTAGTGCAACTGGAGGAAACCGTAGGGAACTGATAGGAGGAATGATTATCACGAGATTGACTCTTTGGAGCAACTTCTTTATAAGGCTTTTTTACTGTAGAAAATCTCTGGGTTGCCTCAGAATAGGAAATATTATCTTGTCACATAATTACTTTAATTGGCCGTTGACGTAAATGTTCAGAGCAATGATCTTATTTGCCTGGTGATTTTCGCGGCACAACAAACAATTAGAGGTTTGGACAGCACAAGATTTTCCAGTATGTTCCTGGAAACACTAGTAACGGCGTATCCGGTTTTTTTTGTTTATCTTATTTAATAATTGTAATTTCTGTAAACTTTTAATTATGTTACAAAATATGATGATCTCCAGCCTTCGAAAAAGTTAAAAACTATTTTGCAATGAGAACGCCCTCATTAATATATTGCGATCGTATTGGTTGTTTAAAAAAAGTAATTATAACATGCTAGTGTTGTGTACGTGCAAGTAAGGAGTAAGTGTGTGTGCGTCCTCTGACCGCGTGAGTCGGAACCCAACTTTTATTTTGCGGTTCAAGCGATTCGCCTTGATGATTTCATCAGCAGGTTGATGATGACAACAGCAGATTCCACACACAGCATACGGGAGTACGCTACGCTATAATATTTGTAAAAATTCTCATACTATTTATTTATTACGAATTACTCAAGCAAATATTTGAGAAATTCAGAGGGGGTGGTGTGTATAAAATTATTTTCACCTTTACATGTCAAAAATTGTACAGATACACGACTTTTATTAATGTTTTTAACACCTCTCTTCATTAAGTTTTGAAGTTTCAAATATAAAAGGGACCTTTGTCAACATTATTGTAAATTCTTTTACACTCTGCAGGATATAGTGTGTATATATGTTAATATGAGGATGCAGGGGAGGAGTCCCCTGGGATTTTAGTTTAGACTTGTCTATATTATCAACAGCTTTACATTTTGAGCTTACTATGTTGGTAGAACTTGTTGATGTCATAACGTAGTCGTAGTCTATAGGATTGGGATTTAGGGAATTCTGGGAAATATCGGAAGATCTGTATACGCCTCCATAATTATAGATATAAACAATAGCAATTACATAGAATACAAACAAAAATAATTAAATATGTTAATAAGACTTACCAAGACAATAAAAACAAATTATTTAACAAAAGATAAACGTACAACACAAATAAACACGATTTAAGAAAATATGTAAAAATTTTCAATAATAATATCTAAATAGATCGTGAAAAGCTGCCTCCTATCTGTCCCTATTCATAATAACAACAACGACTGTCCACGTGCCATTATAAATCAGCTGACAGAGCACTGCTTTTGCTCCACTAGTATTCCTTTGACGAATTTTAATTTTATTTATTTATTTAAATTGTACAGAAACTTAATTATTATATAACAAATTATTACGACCTCAAGCCTGCGAAAGTTAAAAACTGTGTTGCAATGAGAACGTCCTCATTAATATATTACAATACTATTTGCGTTAAGTTGGAGTACATTTAACCTTAATAAAATTACTAAGATTTAAAACAAAATAAAAAATAAAAGCAAAAAGACAAAAACTACATATAACATGCAAGTGTTGTTACGTGCAAGTAAAGGAGGAGGAAGTGTCTGCATGTGAGTGTATGTGTGTGTGGATGTGTGTAATAGTACTGTGTGTTGTGTGAGCGTGAGTAGGTGATAAAATCAAACTTTGCATTTCATTAACAATTCGGTTTCCAAGTATGAGAGATTAACTAGCCAAGAGAAAAGTTTAATTTTACATTTGGGCAGGGTTAGATGGTAGATCTTTATCTCCTTATTTGCGGCATTGTAGAGACTCGCGCTTATAAATTTGTAGTGTCGCCTTGAAGCCACAGTCTTATGTCGTAGTATTTGGCAAACTTTGTCTGATCTCCTTCAACGAACGAGACCAGGATCATAGGGGAGCTCAGAGTGTTTTCGAAGAATAGTGAGTTGAATGTAGACGGCGAACTGATAAGACATTACATAAAGAGAACAGTTTATCAGTGGGATATCTGAAAGTTTTCGACGTCATAACCTTCATAGCCTTCCTTCTCTGAGCTCGCTCAACTTTCGACATGTGGGTTTTAGCAGATGCACCTTAATTAGTGATGCAGTATGTCATTATTTTAATTTAAAACAATGTTGTTATCCACGACTTATATATATTCATCTAAAATTACTAATATATAAAGGCAAATTTTTTATTTGTATACTATATATATGACGGGGGTAGGTCAGGAATATCCTCCGAGCCTTTGACTTCTGTATTCATTTTCTTGCGGGTAGAAATTAAACACAGCTCATATTTATAATCAATCTTATAATTTCTAAGAATCACAATCAGTTGGAATATAATTGTACAAGAACTATATTGTTTTAAATACAAGACGACGCACATGCGGTCCGTCCGCCTTCCCAAGTACGACTACCTCGATGCCGCGCTCGCGCCGATTACATCCGACCGTAGACGAGTCCACCCGAGCGGTTCGCAACTATCGCCGTTCCTTCACTCCAACATATATATTTTAATATATTTTATTATAAATTTATTTTATTAATTTCAGGTTAAAGTGTCCCTACTGTCCCATGGAGCAATCGCTGTCTGAAGCCCGGCAAATATACTTCTCTTGAAAAAAGAAACCTTAATGTTTCATAACATTAAGTTTCATGTATAACGAGGCATTGTGCTAACATAACGAATAAACTTATTTATATATATTTCGATTTCATTTTCGGATACTACATATTTTTATTAACATTTCATACTTCTAGTCAATAATATATTATGAAGATACCAACCCTCTTCAAAACTAATGTAATACATTGATTGAATATGATTTATCTGTCAAGATGACAAGTTGTCAAGAGTTCTGATTGGTGGCTGTTACAACAACTAATCAGAAAGGGTAATTCGAAATATCAACGCCAATTAGTTACATAATTTAATAAACTTTCAAAAAAGTTTAATAGGTTTTTTATAACATCCTCAAGATTTGAGAACTTTAACTTTACATGATTTTGAAAAATTTTTTTATTTTAATATATCCACAAGTATTCTAATCTGCATTAAATATATTTATCAGACTATTTAAATCTAAAGACCAAATTTGTAAACCCACTGTTTTATATTTTGTTATATTTATATTTTGTTATATTTTTATTTTTATACTTATTTAGAATTACATAGAACATTTAAATATAATAAATAACTGTAACAAAACTTAAAATAGAAAGCAATAGCAATTTAGTTCTACATAGCATTTGAATTAATCGAAAAATATTTGGAATTATTTGTAATGTATAGTGACAATTAGTATGTTCTAGTAGTTATTTATATAATAGTAAATATAGATTTCTATTCATATTTCTTTGATACAATGAAAATTATTTCGTATAAAAAAATAATAAATACTTTCTTTGTATTTCAACTTTGTGATCATTGATAACTATTATATATAATAATCCGACTGTATTGAAGTAAAGACTAACATCATTTGACGACCACAGATTCTTTGATAATGTTTGACGACTTTATAATTTCAAATCCATTTGGGGCCATTTTTCATGAGCTCGGAGCACGGCGGAATCTTGCCGTCAACAGATAGTTTTTTTACATAAGTAAAGACGGATAATTATTTATTATAAAAACGTCTACTATTTCGTAACAAGAGGCTTGTAATTTTGGGATTTATTAATAATTTATTTTTATATCTTAAAATAAAGTCTACATCAGTATCAAATTGAGTCTTGTGTTTATATTTTATTAGTTTTGGTCTTAAAAATGTATTAATAAGTAACAATTTCATACACTGTTGAATTTGTGACTGTCATTAACGGATTGTTTTTGTTAAATGTACTTATTTTTAAGATTGGATAAATTAAGTAGATGTAAATAGAAATAAATAAGACGAGTTCTAGATGATTCAATAAAATTATTGAAAATTCTTTTGTGAAACTGTTAGTGAGGAAAAATTGTAATTGTTTATGTAATTTTTTTTAATAAATTAGATTTTATACTCTTTTTTTACTATGATTTTAAAGTGGTTTAATTTAATAAATATGTTACTCAACTTGATATACACCGCATGCACTAAATAGCACTACCTCGATTGTACAAATAATGTGCCGCTTAAGGACGTATTTATAAATTGTCGAGTGTTAGTTTTAGGTATTTCGGTCAACTACTACATACGCATCACTTACGCACACAGCAGCCTTTTATAGTCGTGAAAACAAAAAAAGATAAAGATGGAGAAAAACCCCCCTTTTGAACCTCCCCTCCCCTTTAATATGGGAAAAGATAAAAAATACATATTATATATATAAATAAGTGCCTTGACAAACTTTTTGCTTTATAAATCTTTTATTTGTTTAATCCTTTACGGTCAGTGTCTAGTATAGTGTCGGTATATTAAGCACAACAATTAAGTTTCAACAAATGTTTTAATATCCACTTTAAATCCTGTACGGAATATTAACTGCCAAACGCTAGATTTGCTCCGACCTTCTGGCACTACCAAAAGCGATACGTATGGACGATGAAGTAAACCAATCAAAAAAGTCTAAGCAAAACCATAAATTACAGAAACTTGAAGTTTTAACAATAACTATCTTAAGAAGGTTGATTGATTTACAAACTTTTTTGTTCTTACAAACATATGCTGGCTTTGTTTAAATGAAGAAAAGTACCGATTGTGATTTGATAGGTTGTGTGTGTGTGTGTGTGTGTAGAGAGCGCGCCACATGGACCCAGGAGCAATGGAACGTTATGTATACGTATGTTTTGCGACGAGTCTAGGTTCGGTTTCAAACCCGATACCAGAAGAGTAAGGGGTTACTTACTCTTCTGTCGTCCTGGAAATACTGGAAGGCTGAGATGCGTGTAGGAAGTTACAGCAGCTCCACTGGGCGGGTATAATAAAGAACACGAACTGGGCTCGTTTTTATAGATGGCAGTATGAATGCCGAAATTTACGTAGTAGATGTTCTTAGACTTCATGTCACATTCGCACAAAGTCGAGACACAGATTTCAGTCTGATGCATGACAATGCACGTCCCCATACGGCTTGGAGGACCAGAGAGTACTTGGCAACAGACAACATCCGGTATTTTGTAGAAAGAGCTAACTTTGCTTTTTAAATATTATGAAAATCAGAAATATAAATTACTTAAAAGAAAGGAATCTAACGAGAATTACAATTTATTTATTTTTAACAGAATTATGAAATAAATGCAATAAAGCTAGAAAATTAAATTAACAATAAATCAAAAAACAAACTAGAACTCAACTAAAATATAAACGTAACGATTACTTTCGAAACTCGATGAGCAAAAATGGCTTCCGTGACCGTTACACTAATACCGAAACCACTGAATGATTACGTCCGTTCGATTCGAGAACAAGCCGGCAAACGAACGTAAATATGAATGACACGTTCTATTTATAGCTGTTTTACAGAAAAAAATAGTTAAACTACATATAAATATTAGGATTTTAACCAAAAATAAAATAAAACTCAAAATGATCTTCAGTACATAATTTATTTAATGGATATGTACAGAGACAAAATTTTAGGTCAAATAAAAATTTTGGCAATAACTCTCAACTAGCGTAAGGTGTAATTCACAAGCCGGAGAAAATATTAACAACAACAATAATTTAATCCTTATAGTTCGGAAATACCAACGTATACCTAAAAGCGAAGTGACGTCACCGTTGCAATACACCAAGCTTCAGATGACAAATTCATTTAATGAACAGCTGTAGCAATGTTTACAAGGACGCCATTAATTATAATACGATTTTCTCAAAACAAACCCATACCCTACGTTATTTAAGAGAATCGTTTTACAATTCAATACTAAAAAAATCAATAACAACTTAATTACTAATTAAAAATAAATTAATTCATAAATTATTTCAAAGTATGAGCCGCAACAATTTTAATATCATATCGATATAACTTCCAACGTAATTTTGATTACATAAACATTTCTACAAAAATTTTGTATTAAGACTTTCGTGATGATTATTGTTATATATAAAACTAACTATCCGGCTGTATATAAATATAATTCTGAAATTTAGTGACACCGTGTCACTAAATTTCAGAATTATATTTAGCTCGGAAACGCGGCGTGTCAGTGACGCTTATGAAAGGGCACGAGCTCGTGTACGAAACCAGTTGGCTAAATTCCGTTAAAATTAACGTGAATAAAACCGGATAGATAGTTGTATATAATTTGTAGTTGTAGAAAATGATAATCCAAACGTGTCATTATATCTAAGATATCACTATAGACGACACAATTATAATATATTGAAATACATTGGAGTGTTTTCAAATAACCTAACAGCATGTATCACAATGTACATAGCTAATGCCAACGAACTCCCTACTTTAGGTACTAATTATTGCTGTAAAATTTCATCTACATTACTTATACCGAAAGAAAGGCTAGTGAGTAACAGTCGCGTAAAAAATACCCGTTATATATTATATTTAATAAAAAAAAAACTTACTACTTAGATTTAATTCAACTACAATGAATAACATGTTTTTTTCGCGACTGTTCAATTATCTAATAGAATCAATGAAAGATGGAAGACGCGTCTAAATACAGCAAAAATGTATGTATTTAATTTAGCATTAATTTACTATAATATCACTTATCACCTAATCTAATTGTTATATTTTCTGATATATATTTCTTGTACATATTTATTTGGATTTGCTCGTATATGGTATATACATTTGTAATTTGGCACGTAAACATCATAGATGGAATACAAACAACAAACAGTTTGTTACAATGTAATATAGTTTGCTATTTTCTTAAAACATTAATATACTTCTCTATAACTGCTCTGACAACAGAAGATAACGTGATCAGCTTTCTATATTGCATATCAATAAAACGCAAATTTTAATTTACTAATAAATAATATTGCTTCACAAGTCAGTCGTGGCTCAGTCTAGTATGATTCTACGAGTACCATCACATCGAACTAACATTTCAATAGTCTCAATAGATATCTTTGGAAATAAGCGATAGATGTTATATTTAAATAAATAAAATTGCCTTTTATTTTAAAATGTGACATTTGTATACAATACAATTCATTATAAAACAAAATTAACTGTGGCGGACTTTTTTCTTTAATTTCAAATTAATAAAATCGGTAAAGTAAATATTTACATAATGACACATCACTACATAAAACTGATTTATATTTTGAATCAGTAAACCAAAGAATCCTAGTCAAGAATTATTAGATAACATGACAATGAACACAAAATACAGCTTAGAACTAAATATGCATCAAATGTTTTGAGTATTTCTCATGCAATATATAATCTGTACCCGTCGTGTGTGTGTGTGTGTATGTGTGTGTGTTTGTGTGTGTATCAAGTACTTGGTACTATCGATGTAATTGATTAACACACACGTCAGGATGAAAAGACATTTTGATATAATTTTTTTGCAATATTTGTTGTTCAGATCAAGATTGTTTCGAAAGTTGATGAGTTGCTTTTAATATTAAAACAGAGTAAGAGAAATAAATAATCTTAACCTAAGGTACTACTTCCGTCGCTGTCTCTATTGATTGCGCGATGGCGCTTTGAAACTTACTGGCAATAAACGGCATTATTTATTTGACGGAAATAATAACACTTTTCCTTATTATAATATTAGTTTCCTATAATATTAATTATTATGGATGTTCGTCTAAAGATAAGAGAGGGAACCTAAATGCAGGAATCTATATAACTATTATTCATTCTTTTAATTAATAAATATGTTTTATCACATCTATCACTATTTCTACATATTTTTTATATTTATTAAACATTATATAGCCAATTAAGATGGAAGAGGGAATTCGACGAAACTTTTATTATACATTTCAAAGTTATAACTATTGATAAAATTTTATTAGCCATTAGATGATATTGTGATGACGTTCAGTCGAAGATTACAAAGCGGCCACCGTTAAGAGAACCTTATATTAAATAGCGCGATATCTCATAATTGAATAATTTATTTAAATACGCATCACTGAAGCTTGAATTGTCTTTATTGGACTAGATAATGGTAAACGTTCGCGTTCGAGGAGACCACGGACAAATCTTATAGAATTTGTCGACTTAACCTCGAACCTTTTTCGTTCTTAGAACTTATATGTCGAGGATCACCGTGCGGGGCTTGGCCCAGCGGAAACCGAATTTCACTACAAAATATATATATATATATATTACATAACTTAGAATTATCTTTTTAAAGTTAAAGAACGTTTGAGCGGTGCACTCGGCGACAGTATAGAATATCAAATTATAATATTAAAATAATTTCAACCGGCGGTCGTCGATAGGTCATCGACGGTCAGTTTGAAGATAGATCGAAACTTGCAATTACATAAATCACTTAAATAGTTCGAATAACATCTCGGCAAAACAAATTCTCCTCGGCGGACGGTCGGACGTCGAATTAAAAACGACGGCGCTACGTAGGAAGACTCACACTCGACGTCGCCGTCCCGCTCGCGCGGCCGACGCGCCTCGGCGGGCTCGGCCGGAGGCGTCGCCGGCCGGGAGGCGGCTGCAACACACGAGATTCGGCGTACGGTCAATGGCCCCGGGACGCGAGAACCGAGAGTCGCGTCGGGGCGTCGCAGCTCACCGCGGGGGGTCGCTAGCTGGGCGCGTGCGGGCGCACCCCGGCCAGGTTGAGGAGCGCCTCGGCCGTCCGGCGCTCCTCGCCGCCGCTGTAGGAGTGCTCGTCGCGGGCGCAGCGCGAGATGACGAGGTGCGCCTCGGGCGGCAGCTGCTCCATGACGGCGGGCCCGTACTTGAAGGCCAGCACGGTGGCGGCGGCGAGGTACTCGTCGGCGCCGGGCGGGGCGCGCGCCGCCACCAGCCGCCGCGCCAGGTGCGGGAACAGCTGCGGGTCCGGCGCGTTCCTGCCGGGGGCCGAGGGGGCCGCGGGGGGCGAGGGGGCCGCGGGGGCCTCCGCCGCCTCCGCGGGGGGCACGGGCTGCCGTCCGAACGCCTGCAATAGTGACGAGCGATGCTGCGGGTCGACCGTCCACAGCGACCCCTTCCCCAGCCCGGGAGCCGCTGCGACCTATCGGTGTAAAGATATCGATGTGATTTTTTTCTATGATTGAAAATTATCTTCATTCTTCCGTTTATATCGAACTCTAAAATTAACGTTATCTATTAAAAGGTTCTTCGAAAATTGGTTAGATTCGACTCAAAATGTAATAGCTCCGTTAGTAAAACGCGGCATTCTAGGTACGAAAGATAGTAATGAAATCTTACACACCTTATGGAAGCACTTGTTCAGCGACAGATTGTGCCTCACGCTGTTCTTCCATCCCTGAGGAGCGTGTTTGAAGTAGGGGAAATGTCGCACGATCCAAGCGTATATCTCCTTAACGGGTAATGCTCTAGCGGGAGCCGCCTCTATCGCCATGAAGATTAGACAGGAGAACGAGTAGGGGGGCTTGGTGTGCGCGTTTGCCGCGGGAGGGGAGGGGGGCGCCTTGCAGGGGGTGCGAGGAGGGGAGGGCGCGCGGGCCGAGGGGGGAGGAGTTTTAGAAGGATCTGTCTGAAATTATACTATATGTTAATACGGACCCGTTAATGTGTGATTTTTGTACGTGCGTCGTGTACTCGTGAAGCCACGTGATGTTTACTAACTTATATAAATAAATGTATGTAAATACGACAGCACTATGATTTTCTTAAAATACATATTTCTTATCAAACTTAACGTCCAACAAAGTCTGTGTTAGAAAAAATCAGAAAAAAATACGCTAAATCCAATATTGAATGAAATAATAAATACTAAACAGAAAAGTCCACATTTTTTAAGATAACTAGTTCACTCTTACGTAATACCCAGTTTTAAATAGTGTTAACAAATTACTTGTACAAATTAATATAACTATGACGCCGTTATACTCATTAAAGTTATTTTTTTCTATTTTTCAAGTAATTAATTCTGTGTAAAATTATTTACGAGACAATATGATAATAAAATCTTTAATTCGAGTACCTTTAGGGTGCTCAATAATATAATTCACTCATTCTTCTGTCACGTCCAAACAAAGAAAATGTCTTCAACGTCTAATTTAGTATTATATATAAATATCCGCCTGTACTGTACGTTAATTTTGTCGGGATTTGTCGCTAATTCTACTACTCAATTCTAGTTCCGTTGGAGTCCTTATACAAGAGCTCTTAGCGTAACGGATCAATTATAATTTTAACTAAAAGAAGAACAATTCTGGCACTTGAGAAATACTAATAATCTGTGTCGCGGGGGGTTTAAAAAGTAAAAATAATTTACATAAATAACACCCAGACTTAAAACAGCATTTTGTGGATCACACTAATAACTGTCCCGTGTCCCGGTCCGTGGAAATCGAACCCACGAACTTTATGTTCGGAGGCAGTCAGGGCCACTAACCAATAAGCCAATAGGTCGTCTGTACGCCGAGATAGTTATATGTAATAGCAATCATGAATCACAAATGTCTAAACACCATCTTGGAATGTACCAGGTATCTTCTAAGTAACATTAGTGATATAGACTATTCTTAAACATTACAATTTTGTAACATATTTGTGTTTTTTTAAACATAAATAAATGTTATATTTTCATAGACACCTACTTTGACTATTACTTGGCTGCTTATCAATTTGCTATCCTCCATGTCGCCTTTTGTGAGATTTATACCTGAAAATGTCAGACACAGATGCGTTGCATATAATTGAAAACTAGACAAATACATTTACTTTAAATTGCTATCAGTATATACCATCTTTGAAATATAAAACGACACAAGAGAAGGTCGTCCGGAATCCGTACTATGTATAGTGACCACATAGTTGTATGTATTAGGTAACATTTAATATAGTTCAACGAATTAGAATGTTTCTTTTAATTAGTGCCTATTTTATTTAAATATTAAGACAAAACTTTTTTTTCTAGTATTGATTATATATTTTTAATATTTGTTTCATTGGTCTGTACATCAGTGTTTTTACAAACGCAAGTAGCAGTTATAATCAAATCGATGCAAAGGCGGGTTTAATACTACCATATAAGTTAATTGAAATCCAAATAGAGATTGAGTAATTTAACTATAAACAATTTCCATTACAGTTAATTTTGCGTCAGCACGAGCATTACGAGTTCCAAGCAGCAATTATAACGAAATCACAATTATAGTTTTACTATCATTTACTAGATGGCGCCAGTTTCTTAAATATAGATAACTTAGGGTCTGTTTCGAAAAATCTTTATTGTAATCGATAGTCTTGTGATATTTATATAAACATATTTTATATATTCATAAGAACCTATGTTCCTGCTTAAAAAACTCAAATTAGGTAGTTTTTTAACGTGCCTGAGTCGAGTAATACGAGACCCCTAAGTCATTATCGACCGACGGACTGATCTTAATCAAAAGTAATGATAAAAGATATAGCGTTCATCACGTAACTTACCGCTAAGTAAATTTTTGTCCTGCAACCAGCTGAGACTCGTCAGATCGTCGTCATGGTCAGCGGGCGGTAAGTTTCCTGAATTGCCGCCACAGGCCACCCTGAGGGCGAAACGTACAATATAGAGGAAGTATCATTAAGGTTCCGCGACATACTATGTACTGTACATAAATCATTTTTATCTTGTACATGAAAATAGGTTACAAATCCTAAGTTGTTTCTACTATCAGGCGTACTTGCTATCGAGGTTCCGTCTTACCCGGTCACCTAAAGATGATAATGTCTTATCAGCGAGCCGACTTGCGATTGATTGATGACAGAACCACGAAATAGTATAAAATAATTAGATAAAATTACACGGCTTACCTCATATTTCTCATTTGTTTTATTATATGTAGAGTTGAACCGTTTTTTATCCTTGAAATTATTCTAAAGAGTGATATATCTTTTATTATGTTTTAAACAAACAATAAGCAATCGACGATGTGAAGTATTTTCCTGTCAATTATACTCACGGTGAGGTTTCCACGTCGGAGTCATCGGAGCCGTCGTGTATGTCGTCGAAGTTGTCGATGACGCGGCCGGACACCTCCAGGCGTCGCAGCGAGCGGCCGCTGGAGGCGACGTGTCTCGCGATCTGTCTGATGAGGCGCCGCGGGAGGGGCAGCGACGCGCGCGCGCCTCGGGCCGGCGAGCCGCCGCGTTCGCCGCGCATCGGCGCCATCTTGCATACGGAAATATATTATCTATTATATTACAAATAAAGTTACGTGTCATTTGTATTGGTAAACGTTGTATTTCATAGTGGACAATCTGAGAGAAACATTTCCTTATGTAAAGATTGAAAGCGAAGTTTTAACGCGGAACTTATCGAAATTAAATTCACCTGTTATCTGAGTTTCGTAGTGATAAACGAATTCTTTGCAAGCACGCGGTTACAACGTTCAGTCGCATAGCGAAGCGCATGTTACCTGACCTTGCTTCGGTGGGTTGAAGTAAATCAATGAAAAACTAAATATAGGCAGCACAATGGATCGTTTCAGATAGAAATATTATGTTTTCTTGTCTATATTTACGACTCACTGACCGACTAACTGACATTCCTTGTACTTGGCACGGATAGTAGCAACGCATCTACAAAATAATTTCAATATAAGCCTGGATGCGTGTTATTATGGTTGTTAGTAATCATTTTTACCTTTACATTATCTATGAAATGAAATAGAAATGAAAATGAAAATTTATATTGAAAATAAGTTTTTAAAAAAATAATTTTTTCATAGTTAAAGCTACCACCGGCTCGAAAAGATAATTGCCTCAGTCCTGAGAAGAGTCCGCGACGGAAACTCAGAGAGCCACCATCTTATAAACTATTACAATTTATTATACACTTGAAATATAATAATAAAATATATAGGGAGGGTCTCATTTTCGGGAAACGTTATGATCTAAATATTCGGACAAATAATATTCGTTAACACATAAATTTTCTTAATTTTTTTTTAAATTTTTATATTTTAAAAATTTTTTCGTTTTCTGGAACTTTGTTGTAAAAATTTATACATTGACCCAATAAAAGAGTTACTCACTTTTTCAGTCGAATAAGAGGCAGAGTATATTTGTTTGTTCCTAGTATTAAAATCATGTCTCTAATTATGCTTAACAAATTTGTCGATATTTTTACAAACATATAGATCATATATACAATAATAAATCTTTTCCTATAAAATGAATTATCAAAATATGTTATAACTACTTATATCATAGAGAATAATACATTTTTCAACAGTTCATTATTTTCAAGTAATTGTCATGTCGCTGGTTTGTTCTAATGAAAAGAATCGATACGCATCATACGAATTAACAATTACTTTAACAGGGTTTGAAAAATAGAACTTCGTTAATTCCAAACTCGGGCAGTGTGTGCGAGGGCTGTACCTATGCAATGCGCGTAGTGATAATGAGAAAAATTCCTACATTCATACACTTGGAAGCTTCAGTAAAACTGAGAATTCTAATAAAAATAATAATTATTATTATTACTGTTCTTTGCTTATAAACGATTAATAAAGAATAAGAGTTGCCAAGATTGTTACCTTATAAAGTGTTGTTTATTTGTAAATAATTTAAAACATCAGCTTGTTGCTACGCAAGTATGAGTTGTTACATTTATTTAAGTACTTACTTATTGTCCTATAAATGTAAGTGAAAAAGTGTAAAAAGATAAAAAAGATATTAATTTAAACTGTTATAAATTGATTGAAAATAAACTTTCCAGCTATTTATAATATTCTCCTTCGGTAAACCTGCAAGTCATGCATTTACTAAAAACCTTATACGACGCACGACAGAGGGTATCATAATAACGTAATAAGACCCAAAGAAGATACTTAATAACACACAATATATGATAAGCAATGTTCTTTCATTGAAACCACCGTATGACTTTAAAATTACATCATCATTATGTCAATTGAAGCTCACGGATCTTTACATTACATCACTATCTGTGTGAAGATGAGCTGAAGATAAACACGTGACAAAGTAGCTCGTATGTGTTGACAATTATAAGTGGCATTACAATAAAAAATTATCTAATTTGGAACATATTTATAAACAAAACATTACGAATTTATATAACGTGTTCGTGAACCTTTATCGCTAATGTATATACATTCGTATTGTACTCACAAAAATAGTACGGAGCACGGCGGAATCACGGCGTGAGTTCACGGTGCGACTAACAATAAAGTAATAATATTAATACTTGTTTACTTTAATGATGGAGCCAGTTTTAAGCGGTTTTGACATTATAATATGTAGGTTTTTAAAATTAAATAATACACTATAAAAAGTAATAGCTGTTTCCAATTCCTATTCCAATTTTCGAGCGAAGAAGTGTGAATAGTGAATCTCTATTACCGCGCAAATACATTTAACGAAAACATTAGTATTTTAACATTGTTAATAAGTGTATTTCCTCATAAAATGCTATATATTACATATCCCTTTATAACTAAAAATATACGTTAATCAAGATACTTAATTTACAAGAAAATATAACTAATTAACGTGCTTGAGGTGGAGATACTTATATATTACTTTGAATTTTCATGTAGAAATTGTTAAATTGTAGAATTTATAATTGAAAGTGGCACTGTTCCAACAGCAGACGATCTTGTACCGCATGGCACATACATGTCACCGTTGACACAACTATCGATACACTATATATCTATAAAGTCCTCATACACAATGTACAGTAAATTCTTTAAAAGTTAGAATTGTGCAATTTATATAGCATTCAAAGCAGTATAAAACGCGGTCAATCAGATAGCGTCAATCAGACGAATTGCTAAGTTTCTGTGCTATAAAAGTAAATAGAATTAGAATTACTTTATGATTATTATTAATGGAATGAAGCAATGTTTTTGAATTCGTAATTGCAATTTTTTCTACTAAAATTAATAAATTTAAAATTATAATGAGTTAGGTGCAATAAAATTTTTCGCCCCTAAACTTTAAAAATGCATTTTGTTCTGATTTGTAAATACACAGCCGAATATCTATACATTAATAAAATATGAGTAGCCGACATAACTGCGTTATTTTCGCAATGTATCGTGTAGTATTATGTATGTGTGTATCTTGAGCTATCGATTAAACCATTAGCCCATTCCTATTTACAAAATTAATACACATTCTACGAATTGCAATCGAAATGTTTGCTACGCGAAACTAAATTGTTTTCTCAGTGTGTAATCTTACTTAAATATATGATTTATAAATATCGACCAAATTGCCTATTCAGTTAAACTTGTAAGTGGTGTCTAGTCTGTGCTTGATAAAATTAAAACTTACTCATTAGATAGAGATATTGACTATGATACATTATTTAAAAACATCAAAATTCATTTATTTTTCTATTACAATCAAGTATTTCCTTCCTCATGTGTGAACTGATTCACATTTCTGCAGTTGTTAAAGCCAATTACAAATAACCATGTCATTTTTCATTATTGTTTCCTGCCTTTAATTATATTAATATTGTTAATTACTACCATGAAGATTTAATATTGTTTCACAATTTGTTGAAATAAACTAAAAAAAATAAGAGACATAAATAAACAACTGCTGTGGTTTGTTTGTTATATAAGTTGTTGTTACTAATAAGTTTCCGTGTTCCCTCAATTATGCTGAAATGTTATTTTTAAAAGAAAATATCATTCTTAATTTTATTTTATCATAACTTAATTGCGAGTTACACAAACATTTTCATGAGTCACTGCAAAATATTTTAATCAATTACTGTTCTTTTTGATTGAAAATAGTTAGGGAGTAAATTTAGTAATTAATAAAAATATTTAGGAATAATTTTAGTAAATTAAATTATTATCTTATTATAAAAAAAAAACAGTAAGTTCACATCAATACTTGTAAAAGGGGAAACTTCTAGATGAGATGATACTTTCAAAACAATAATCTAAAGCCATAAATAAATTAAAACACATAAGATAGAATATAGTTAATTTGGATCACAAACCCTACTGATATACATTTTCCTTATTTATAACACTTAATAGTATTTATATCAAAATATATCTACCTAATAATAACTATTATGTAATTCTAGCAATACCAGAAATAATAATATAATTATAAATGTTCATATAAAAATAAAAATTATAATAAACAACATTAGAAAATATTATATTAAAAACACCTAAAGCAAAAAGTTAATTAAATTATAATGTTTAGATACCTAACACACCATTTTATTTGATCTCAAACAAAATAATCTAAGAGTGTTGTCAATTTTATAATAAATATTTTTTTATATTAACAATTTACATATGAAAGTTATCATTCGACAAGATTATGTGGCCTTGGTTTTACTGATATTGATATATGAAGTCAAGTGAATTAGGTATTGATAGATGATATAGATAGGCTCAAAATATTTTCGCTAAGACAATTGTACACCTCAATTTCAAAATAGAGCTTTTTCCGGGTGATACCTATTTTTAGAACAAAATGTGATATGTGAAATAAGAACTAGGTCAAACTGAGGTCTACCTGTTAATAGTTTTTACTTTCTCATTTATTGTATTAATGAATATTTTAATACTGAATATAGGTTCAATAGTAAAAGAATAAAATTGTAGAGGTCAAGGTACAACAAAATTATTAACTATTGCTTAAGTACTTACCAGACAAAAAATGCTAAATGAATAAATTTCCGTAACAAACACTATCAATTCAAGTTGATATTTATTATAACGTTTTGATAAAAATACCTAGCGACGTAACACGCAAAAATACTGACGCGTGGTTGAAGTGATGTAACAATAATTACCATGTGTTTTTGTATTCATTGGGTCAGCAGTGGCGTCAACAGCGTGTTGCTAGGAAACTGGGTTTCAGAGTTCTACCGCGTGCGCGTTGCGCGTTCAACCTTCTACGTGGACTGCCGCGTGCACCGCCGTATGCACGTGCTAATGTTCACTCCAAGGGCCATTACATAACTAGGGGACAGTGGGCAGCTCCTATGACACGAGTATGTAGCTAATACAAATCGACTGACACTATTTCCATATTTAGATGGGGCGCCTGCTTCTCTAAATTCCTCTTGCGTCCCGTCACATTTTTAGAACCGCATGTAAATGATACCGTACGTATACGTTACGATTTAATAAGCTAATGTAATATGATAGTTGTTTTTATTATACATTTACTAAAATGCGCAGATGTGAGTGCGTTGTCTCTATTACGAATTATATTTAAAATTTCGACGTAATCCAAAATAATTGTAAATAAATGAAATCAAAGATAGTTATAACATAGGCAATTTACTAACCTTTTGTATTAGATGTTTAATTTTCTCGCAATTTAGAAATTAATAACAAATAAACAGCATTCCGCAGTCTCCGTTCTAAAAATCAACACTCAACAAACACCTCAACACCCAATCAAATCATAAACTAAAGAGCAACCTACATAAATAAACATATGATCTATACTTGTCTTTACTATGATTTTATGACAGGTCATGTGTTAAAGCTCCTATACACGAGACTATTTAACAGTCAACTATAAGCAAACAATGTTTAAGAGCGTTAACTCCAATTTGAAATTATTAATTCACTTTGTTTATTAACTGGATTTATGATCTAGGATAGAATTGAGAATAATAACAATAGGTACTATTTAAAGTAGTAGAAGGAAGAATGTACAATGTTGCTATGTATCCAATTTGGTTTGAATATCTTGTAGTTAAATGTGTCACATATATAATAATTCTAAAAGATTTAATTAATTGTTCACGAATAAAATGAGAAATTTAAATGGCTTTTATTATTTCTGAACGTTATTTAAACGAAAACTCTGGCAACAACGTCATCAACCAAAAAGAAGAAAACACGTTAAACTTGACGTGGACTAAAGTAGCTGGCCGACTTTGCCTAGTATAATAATGTACTAGATATTGTAATTAATATAACATTAAAAGAAAAAGAATAGCTTAGTTTAAGAGATTGGATGTGAGATTTAAACAAAAAATGGCTTTATATACCGTAAGTCCATATATTTTAACAAAACATAATACCGCACTACTTGATTTTTCTGGAGTAGATAGATTCTAGTAGTTCAATTTCAGTGAGCTTTCTTTTTTTGTTACAGAAAATGTATAGTTTAGTGTGTTTAATATTCCTACCGATACTACTTAATCAAAATGTGGATGCGGCAGCCGTTATATCTATCGATCTAGGGTCTGAATGGATGAAGATTGGCATCGTGTCACCCGGTGTGCCTATGGAGATAGTTCTCAATAAGGAATCAAAACGGAAAACACCAGCGGTTGTGGCCTTTAGAAATGGAGAGAGGACATTTGGAGAAGACGCTGTTACCGTTAGTGCTCGATTCCCGAAAAATTCTTATAAATATTTTTTGGATCTCCTTGGAAAGCCATATGATCATCCTTTAGTTCAAGAATTTAAGTAAGTAATTTATTAAATAATACACAAACACAAATAATTTCATTTTGATTGATTTTTGCACAAAGGATGCAGAAGTGTCTCATAGAAAGCTTTGCTTATGTTATGTATAGTTTTGAGTATTTCTTACTTGTTTCTTAAATAATAGATCTAGAAATAGAAAATATTTTAGTATAATATTTTGGTTGAAGTTTTTAGAAAATAGTTCTGTTTTTGTAGTTTTTCAATAAATAAAAATATTATGTCATGTAATATATGTGAAAAAAGATTTCTTTTATTCCCAACATGTGGCATTGTGTTTGGACATTGTTTATAACAGGGAAAAAATAAAAATGCCCTATAGTTGACTTAATATTTATACAAAAGTTATTGATATTTGCTTTTATATTTAGATAACATTGATTTAAATAATAATTTATTAAGACACTCAGTTTAGTGAACTTATGAAATTGTGGTGCAACATAGACTGAAAGAGGGGTTAAAAACATTTTATAGATGGTAACTAGATATTGTAGAAATATTAATAATACAATTTTTTTAGTTACTTATATAAGAATTTAATTTCTATAGCTTTTTAAATATTTTAGTTAAATATTCTCATGTTCATAGTCTGTCAAATTAAAAAAAAAATAGTTTATTAGTTATCTCAAGAAAGCTCACTGAAACGATATAATTAGGCTGTGACGTTGCTTAATGTTTTGAGAATTGAATTATGCCAGCTTGAGGGTACTCATAATTCCCTTAAAGTGTAATTGAAAATGTATATCATTTTGTGATCTAATTAGTTTACTTAATTTACAAATTGTTATATTTATAGCATACTCAATGAATATTATTTGAAAGTAGCTATCATTCATTTCAATTTCAACAGCTGAATGTTGTTTATCAATCAATTTAATACACTTGTTTGTTACAATTAAACTATTTTACAGATATAACTTGCATTTATTATTACGTTTCAAATGCTTTACAGCAAGTGTGTTTGGTAAGACAAGACGTTGGTATCTGACTTTAAGTCAGTCAGTTTATTTGAAAGTTTACAGGCATAGAGGTCAAGCTAAGTGTGTGTATGGATCTGGTATTATGTTCACAGACGTGGGTCTTAATACTTTTCATGAGAGAATCTCAGGTGTTTGTAGATTCTAATCATCTTCTCTATTAAAATTAGGATGTTTATTAATTTCAATAATTTATGAATGTGTTCATAAGCAAAGGTCTTTGGTTTATCAAATTGAAGAAAGTGGTTGGGCTTGCCTATTGTAAAATAGTTTTATTGAAATGTGTGGTACTCATGTAAATTTTAGAAGATAAGTGTCACTTTTCTAAATTGATAGATTAAGCATTTCTTTTGTTTTTTCCTATTTTCCCACATATGTTTTGACTAATGGTGTGCATAATAATAATAATATTTCTTTGCCAGATTCCATTACATAGTTGATCTCAACACTAATTGTTTTTTAGCATATTTGGATTTCAATGTTGTGACCTTGTTGAATATTTTAATTGGAAGCACATTTGAATCTGAGCCTTTGAATTATTATTATTTTTGAAAAAAATTAATTTCTTCTGCACTCACTTCCCCAACAGTTCAAAAGTTTTTCAAAACAGTTTTTCAACTTGCCCTGTTCCAACTATTGGAGTTGATATGCCTATTGTCTGCTTGTATCTTGTGAGCTGTGCATATTTTTGTACTTGTCCATTGTCAGTGACACCTAAAGTTTTCATAAAATGTAGTAACATCTTAAATAATAATCTTTTATAAGTATTTACCTCAAGTAAGCTACTACTGAGTTTAGCTGTGCCGAAGTTCCTTTCTATTGTTGAATACTGTTAATTACAATATAAGGTTAATTACATATTTCTATCAAAATCAAAAGTTCTTAACAACCACTATATTTTCAGGACCAAATTCCCTTACTATGAGATAGTAGAATCAGAGAGGGGAACACCAGAGTTTGTTCATGATGAGAATACAAGATACTCTCCCGAGGAGCTGGTAGCACAGCTACTGGGTAAAGCTAAGGACTTCTCTGAGATGAGTCATGGTAGGAAAAATTATGTAATACAGTATAAAAGTGTCTGGAGTGGCAGAAATATTGAATGGTAATTGTTTGGTATATGTGTGGAGAAGTCATGAGGAAAGTTATGTGTAAAGACTGTAGAAAATATAAATGGAATGTTTGGAAGATATGATTTTAACAGATTTGTATGTGAGCACATAAACTATGGTTTGCATCAGGTGTAAGGAAGAAGTTAATATGATGAGCTGAACCTAGATAATTACGGCGGCTGTGATGATGATGAATATATATTTTTTTGTTAATAAGTATGTAGCATGGATAAAATTATACATCTTTATAATTATTATTAATCTGAAAGTAGCCAAATAGTTTGTGTTCACTTTTATTATTGAACCATAGCCATTTGCCTGGATTAAATTCATGAAGTTTTTTTTAACTAGCTTTAAATTCTTTGAGAAAGTTATTTAAATTACTTTTCATCAAATTGAACTTTTGGTAAGAAATTAGAAATAAATGAACTCCATAATAATTATTCTATAGCGAATTCTCTATAAGAATTTTTATAAAGTGAGCAATACTTCCTTCCCCAGGTCAACCAATCACTGAATGCGTGATCACGATCCCGGGGTACTTCAACCAGGCGGAGCGTCGCGCCATGAAGGAGGCCGCCTCCCTCGCTGGACTGAACGTGCTGCAGCTCATCAATGATTACACCGCTATAGCTATTAATTATGGAATATTCAGGAGAAAGGTATTCTTCACTATTATATGTAATTAATTCGACCGACTAGTTTGGAACCCATTCTTTCATTCGGGTTCTTTATTCATGAGTTCTGAGAATGGCAAAATCGCGACGTGAACTTCATATTGGTTAATTAGTCAATAATTTACATATAAATAGGCAACTCACATAGTTGAATTAAATATTGATTACAAAAAAAAAACATTTAAAAATTTATACTACAACCTACAATGGTCTAATGATTAACCAGACTAGAATAAAAATAAAGAAACTACATAAGATCTCGTCATCTAGGAAATCAACGACACAGCCTGGTATGCACTGTTCTTTGACATGGGCGCAATGTCCACGAAGGCGGCGCTGGTGGAGTACAAGACCGTCAAGATAAAGGACAAGGGTTACGTGGAAACGGTGCCTCAGCTGCAAGTTATCGGAGTCGGTTATGATAGGTGAGATTTATTAAATGTTATATCGAATGTTTTTTGAACACGCTTATATTTCGCTATAGATAATTAAAATCGCAATATGACCCTTATGATCTAAAAACTTTTACAACCTAAAATTATAGTGTTTGAAAATTACTAATATATGTCGTTAACTATCGGAAAAGGCTAAATGTGGCAAATATGAATAACCGATTTTCGAATACGAACACGTAACGCGCTCCCCCAGTCCACGAGGACGCGATTCTCTCGCTACTCGCAGTCGACCGTCCGTCGGTATATTCATATATACCGGTGGTAATAAATTTGTTTCACCGGCATAAGAGAGGTCGCATCGAGCGGCGACAAGTTAAATATCGTCGGGGACGGAGACGCGGGGGACGAATCGACGCTAACATTCAATATAGCACTAGACTCCGTTCGATCCATCGGACGGATCGAAATATGATCTCCTTCGAGGTCGCACGGGCGAGCATAACACCCGTCTCCGCTCAGAACCCTCGGGGGCCTAGAGGTGACCCTCCGCCTGCGGGAGCACCTCATCCGGGCGTGGGAGGCGAGCGGCGGCGGCGACGTCCGGGCCTCCCCGCGAGCCATGGAGAAGCTGCTGCTGGAGGCGGAGCGACTCAAGATAGTGCTGTCCGCCAACACCGAGCACCACGCGCAGATCGAGAGCTTACTGGACGACAGGGACTTCAAGCACCAGGTCGGTAGAGTACGGACCGGGCGGCACGGTGCAGTGCGGCACGGTGCGGCACGGTGCAGTATCGCTCGTCTCAGGTGTCCCGCGCGGAGCTGGAGGCGCTGTGCTCCGACCTGTGGCCTCGTGTGGCGAGCGTGGTGTCCCGCGCGGCGGCGGCGGCGGGCGGCGCGGGCGCGGGCGCGCGGCTCGTGGTGGCGGGCGGCGCCTCGCGCGCGCCGCGCGTGCAGGAGCAGCTCAGGAGCTTCGTGGGCCTCGAGCCCTCGCGCTCCATCAACGCGGACGAGGCGGCCGCCATGGGCGCCGTCTACAGGTAGGCCTCGAGCGGGGCGCTCGCGGCTCCCGTTCGCTCGTGTGACGCTCGCGCTGTCCCGCAGGGCTGCCTCGCTGGCGTCGGGCTACAAGGTGGCGCCGCTGAGCGTGCGCGACGCCGTGCTGCTGCCCGTGCAGGTGCTGTTCGCGAGACGCGTCGACGGACGCGACAAGCCGGTGAGCCATTTTCTATCGCGACGTAGTCGGTCGTCGATCGACACGCCGAAGGTTCAAAGCGCTTCTAGTGTGCGAGGTCGTCGTCGATCCGTGTCGAAACAGATCTACGATAATTTCGGGACCGAGGACGTTAAACTGAAAAAGTCTATTTTGGGAGATATTTTTACATGATCTCGTAATTTTATTTTTAATATGCCCCCGATGAGGTCGAGCTTTTTTAATTTTTTTTTTCAGATAAGGAGAACCCTCTTCGGACCCATGAATACTTATCCGCAGAAGAAGGTCATCACATTCAACAAACACACGGACGACTTTTCTTTCAACGTTAATTACGCCGAATTAGATCATATACCGTCGAATGAGCTAAATAATATCGGTTCTCTCAACTTGAGTAAGGTCGCCCTGTCCGGAGTTAGCGAAGCGCTCGGTAAAAATTCCGGTGAGAATGTCGAACATAAAGGAATAAAAGCGCATTTTAATCTCGACGACTCGGGTATTCTAAATTTAGTTAATGTCGAATTTGTCACTGAAAAAACTGTTACGGAAGACGAAGACGAGGACAGTACTCTGTCCAAAATCGGAAGCACTATCAGTAAATTGTTCGGATCGGATTCAGAATCACCTGACAGAGTAGAAGAAAAGCGAGAGGAAAAAGCACCAGAACCCGATAGTAAAGACAGCGGCAAAGTAAACGAAACCACAGCTGAGAAACAGAATGCCACCGACACTGAAAGTAAACAAAAACCGAAGATAGTTGTATTGAAAGAACCCATAAAAACTGAAGAAGAAATTCTTAACTTGCAACCCATGACTCCTGAACAGTTTAAGAGCTCCAAAAGTAAAATAGCCAAGTTAAACAATGTTGACAAAAAGCGCATTGAAAGAGAAACAGCTTTAAACAACTTGGAAGCCTTTGTCGTTGATGTACAAATGAAGGTCGATATGGAAGAATTTGCCGAGTGTGGTACGGCGGAACTAATTGAGGAAATAAGAAAAATATGCTCTGAAACGTCAGAATGGTTATATGATGATGGGTATGAGGCGCCTACAGAAATGTATGAAGAGAAATTGAACCTACTTAAAGAAAAAACGAATCCAATCTTCTACAAACACTGGGAACACAGGGAAAGGCCGGACGCTGTGGTCGCTATCAGCAATTTACTGAACAGCTCGAAGGAATTCCTAAATATGTCTAAAAACTTTACTAAAGAAGCGAACTCCGACAGAGACGTCTTTACCGAGGTCGAAATTGCAGTACTAGAAAAGAAAATTGAAGAAACCGACGATTGGCTTCAAAAATCAATTGAAGAACAAAAAGGGTTGAAAAAGAACGAAGATATTAAACTTTCGGTGGATAGTATCAGGGAGAAAATGGCAAACCTCGATAGGGAGGTGAAATATCTGTTAAACAAGATGAAAATATGGAAACCGAAAAAACCGGCAAAGAAGGAAAGTGAAAATAAAACAGAAACTGTCGTAGAATCGAAGGAAGAAGAGAAAATTGCAGAACCAAACGGTGAAGAACAACCGGAAAAACCAGAAGTGGAAGTGGAGGAGTCGACGGACGAAACTGAAATACCACAAATAGGTGATAACAATGATGATAATGCTGAACATTCCGAATTATAATAGTAATGTGTGAGGAAAGTTAATTTATTTAGTCTAATTTATTTTTTACTGTTCAAGATGGGGTGTTCTCTTTTTGTACTGAATTAACTGGCGGCACAATTTTAAATAGTGGTTCAATGAGGTTCTTGATAAGGCTTAATTTAACTCATAGATTTTATTACAGTGTAACTTTGTATGTGTGTATGTTCTTACTATATTAGATTATCCTTCGCTCTCACTTAAGTATACTATAATTATCGAATTACCTAATTTGAGGTATAAATTGGTGCAAAAAGCGAACGCGTCAAGATATTCATTATATCTAATCTCAATTTGAGATGGCTGCGATTGTTTTTCCTATACAACTATTGCTTAAACCTAAATAATTGTGATGTTGACAGTTTGCGATCTTAGACTAACAGATAAAAGAATGAAATATCCGTGAAATACGCATAAAAGAGTGTCACGAAATCAAAATAAGGGTTGGTCCTACCGTATGGTGAACGAAACATCTAGGTAGGGGGCGCCACCTCAGCGAAATATAATAAAATATTTACAAATATTTGCTTAAACTGTCAACATCATGGGGCAACCAAACTAGCAAATGACATACAATGCCTTGGTTATTAATTAAATTGAAAATAATACCATTAATCACAAAACTTATTACATATATTTGGGAATCGTATTGATTACAAATATGAAAAGTATCTACGGAAAAGTTTGATTTAACTCGACATATATAATTAAATTAACACATTGTTATATTGTTTTCAAGATGGAAAGTAACAAAACGTCTGTACTTTTTAACTTATATTTTTACTATTTCTATGATCTGTATTTATAAAACATGTTGTATAAAATTGCGTCTTTTTTTAAACAATGCATCGACCCGTAATGTACGATATTACTATGAACTATAGTAAATGTAATGTGATATATAAATTTGAGGTTGGGTGTGTTCTGGTACTTGGTGCAATGAATATTAAAAAATAAAAAATAAATAAAAGTGTGTTCGTAAAGGTAATGTTTCATTATAGTATTAATAATCTGTTGTACCAGAAATAGTCTGTTTAAGTGAGAAATGTTCAATACCCAGTCGCAAATAATGAAAATAAAATATTAAATTACAATATTATGCTTTAGTTTTATTTTTAATAAATTTATGATAACTTTATAACTGGAGAAATAAACTGTCAGCAATTCTATAGAAATGGTAAAAACAAATCAATAACAGTTTAAAACTCGCGTATAATTTGGTTACATTTTAATTTTAACTCGACGTTTCAAATATTTTGCAGTAATCGTATTCACGGGTAGACAAGATGTGTCACTTACATAGGGTTAAAATTAAAATGTAACCAAATTATACGCGACTTTTAATTCTTAAAAATAGTTTTATTTCAAATGTGTACTCGTGAAAATCTAAGAAAATACTAAATCAGTAACATTTTGGATTTTTTTTTAAACCACGAAAGGTAAGCGTTTGACTACAACCCGCTTGATGTTAAGTATAGGCTCAGGCTCAGGTGGCACGCTTACCTAATAAATACCTATTAATTTTCGATTCGAAGATCCCTAGATTGTAACAATCAGGAATCACCGACTCCGGCAGAGAATTCCAAATTTTCGCCGTCCGCACAAGGAATGTGGAAGCGAAACGCTTTGTACGGGACTTTGGGACCTCTACCGTAAATCGGTGCTTCCTGTTTGAGCTTCTCGTCGTTCGGTGACTAAAAGAGCTGGGTGTATCAAGTTGTGCATCTCTGTAGCACACTCTTCGAAATGTATCCGATGAAAGACCGACAAACTAGCCACCTTGCGGCGATGTTCCAAACTTGGGAGTTTTGCCTTGGCTAAGGTGGTTTCACCTACGAGCCTCCTAGCTCGTCTCTCAATTGATTCCAACGCCTCTAGCTGGTATTTGGCCGATCCATCCCACAGATGCGAGCAGTACTCGATGCACGACAGAACTTGTGCTTTATAAAGGGTGAGCAACTGTTCCGGCTTGTAGTACCGACGCACCGCCTTAAATTTACAATTAAAGGCAGTTTATACCTACATTTAATAAATTATATATATTATAAAACAAAAGAATCTTCATATTCAGAAACAGGTTCATAGTACATTAGTTTAATTCAGATATTATTCTCTTCATAATTATACCTTTACTTTGCAGTTTGTTTTATAACTGGTGGATTTGAAAACATATTTCTACAATAAATATATCAATACAAAATAATTATTTAAATTCATTGAAATTAGTGCGAGTTCCGCCACTTAACAAAAGTTCAACACAATAAAGAAAAATTATAAGAAAAATAGTTTTAATGAAACAAACAGAAAGTATTTCATCAACTTTTTAACGGCCTTAAACCAATAAACGACGTCGTGAGCAGAGATAGTATTGGATAACATCGTAACTCCGCGGGTGGAGCTGCGAGTAACAGCTAGAGATTAATGTTTAAATTATGTTAGTGCACATAAATAAAAGCTCGTATATACAACAATCTTTAGAAAAAATATTGCATTCATAAATTGTCTCAAAAACGCTAATACTTCGCTTTTACAAAAAAATAAAAATGGCGGATAAACCATTGCAAGGTTAGATAACAAATATATATATTTGTACGTTAATTTAATTCCTATTATTTCCAACAAATTTATAAGGATATAGAGATAGGCCTTTGATCCATAAAGCCGCATAGCTTTGAAGTTGGAATGTTGCGGATGAATGATCTATCATTCAGTAGCTTGTTCAAACAAGAAGTAACAAATATGAAAGTATCATATAACTTGTAAAAATGCAGTTTGTATTAAAATTTGTGTGTATTAAAATTCGTATTCGTTTTTTTATTTAGAAAGAATTAACGTCTATAAGATAAACACAAATAAAGAAATCGTGGGATTCATGTCAAGAGCTTTTGATTTGTGTAATTCATTGACTAACAACATACAAATAATAATTAACTAATAAAAAATATAGAATTTTATTTTTGAGCTGAAAAGATTTCTGAGTCGTTTTCTTGTTTTTAAGATACATAAACGGAAACTTCCTTACACAATTGTAGTTTTCTAGATTTTATTGAGTGAACGAGTTAGACTAGTAGTGTAATAAGTTAATTTAAGGCTTACTTCATACATGTGTAGTTAACAGTTGTTTTACAAAGATTTGAAAGCTATCTAAAGATCTAAAAAATATATTGATGATTCTCTCTTTATAATGGGATACCTTTAAAGGAATAACTTATCTAATGAGATACGCGGTGGCAGCAATATCATTGGTCATTACCGAGGACTGACGACAGTTCTTTGACTAAGTGTTTATATAAGGTGCATTTTTTGCTATGACTTGATGGTACAGATCATATGAAAGCTTAATGACTTCCCAAGAAAAATATGATTGTGATTGTATGAGTAGGCGTCAAGTGTAATTCGGTGCAAGTGCAGTTTTCAAAAATAATTGTTGTAAATGAAAGTGATTAGTATATGAAATATGCTTTGTTCGGATGCAAGCATCCATATGTAATGTGGAAGATATACAGACGTCCTCAAAAGGTGGCGAATGTAGAAGAGGTAACGTTACTATCAGGCGCATCTTTATGAGTGGGCAATTTGAGCGAGTTCCAGGTCCCAGACTATAAACTGATGAATATTTATTACCGATAAAGATGATTTAATATAAAAATACACACCATGCTAATTAAAACATAATAACAATTAATTATTTTTGGTATTATCATCATCGACATCCTTTTGCTTTTAATAGAATTTTTCGCCTTACATTGAGGCGAGAAAGCGCCTTAAAATTTTAAAGAATAAAAAGAATGTTGGCAAGAAGGTACAATAACTTTTTAATATTCTCTTTGAAGATAGTTTCAAGCTAGTTTGACCAGAGGTTCTACCAGAAGAATAAAGTTTAAACGTTAATAATATCGTGTTAATATTACAATACTTTTGAGAACTTGAGTTTATAGAAGAAGTGTAATCAACTAATCAATTCTTCAAAGTAAAAAAACTGAAGTTCTTAAATTAGAATAATATATTATTATTGAGTATATTACAGGTAACCTTTTATAATAAGTCGGTATTAAGTAACGTAATTCTAGAAAAGGAAAATATGACTAGAATTTAAATGACTGAATTATAAATTAAATATATATATATTGTTTTAGTTTTTTGATGACGATAAAGAATAGTAAGTATACTTAAAGTCCGTATCACGGATATTCACCCTTTTGTATTATTACGTTTAGGAGGTTTCGTGTTAATATTCATATATTATTTTATTGATCTGTACTCTACATCCGGATAAAGAGTTGTGTGTTTGTTCAAATTTTTTATTAAATTAACACACTGTCTTTTTTTTGTTTTTTTTTATTTTATGTAAATAAGAATCGTCGTTTTAAGTGAACATTATAAATTCAATATAAAAAATGTTATAAATTTAAACCCCAGTTTTAAAAGCACAAAAGGAATTTCTTAAACTACTGAAACTTGTAGTAGATATATATTTTTAATTATTTATTACGTGCACAATGTTATGTTGTTAAACTAGTTACAGCACCTGAGGCGTCAATCTACTCGACAGTTTAGAACTTGTTTCAATAGAGCTTTTGTTTTGTTGAATCCCATCCCGGAGGAAGATGTCGGCGCCCGAGCAGAGCATTGGCGCCTTTCTCTTCGCGAGCGAGATAGTATTTAATTCTACATACGCTAGAGAGAGATAGAACAATAGCATTCCGCGTCCGACAGCCCGAAGCCCGAAGCCCAAATGAATCCAGTTTGCTTGTTATATACCGGTCACTTGGTCGTGTATTTTGGAAGTTAAATTTATTTCGGTAGTGATGTAAAACAAAGGGTAAATATTTCGTGTCACTGTAAACGGTTCTGAGAACATCTTATAAATATGTGTTAAGTGTTTTAAGTGTTGTTTATGTGGATAAAGTGTGATAAAAGGTAAGAATAGTAAGAATGCAACCCAATCCCTCTCCCGTCCCTCTTTCAAGAATGCAGTGCACCGCGATCGTCTCGGGCGCACCTTGTGTTTATAACTTACCGAAACTACAGAATCAATACAATTTACTATTCGATAATCGATTGTTGTGTAACAAAGTAACTCGAGGTCAGGAGTCGGGTTATGTTACGACCGGCGTCGTGAAACTATTATATGTTTTAAATAAATGTATGTAGGTTTGGCTCACGTTTCTATACTATTAAGACCGATTGAATTTATCGTCACTTTAACATATACTATGTATATAAAATAAATAGCTTAGAACTTTATTTAAAATTAGGTTTGTTAAATTTGTAGCATATAATATGTGTTATATGTATTATAATATAACTCTATTTTATATTCTATTTAAGTATTATTTGTCTTGATAGTATTAAACTAAAGTAGAACAAGGGTTCTGTTCATGTATGCCCTATACAAAAAACAATCGCACATACAACGAAACAAATCAACGTCTAATATTTTGCAAGTTATTGACTTCCTGAGGCTGCGTAGACTTTGTGAATGACATAAGTTTTATATAAATGAGCTTTATCTTCAGATTTCAAGTATTTTCGATTTGCTAATTGAAAATATATATAATAGTATATAGTCGTATACGTAGTAACGTGGGGTTATAATAAACAATTATTAACAATTATTAACAAATAATTATAGTTTCAAATATAACTACTTCTACTTACTAAGTTTATTATTTCTTGTACTTATTTATTAATTTTTAAATTATAACCACACGTTTCAAATGATTGACAGCAATCAATCCTGTTCTAGATAAGATTAAATTAAATTTGCCTCATCGAAACAAATCATGCCATCATATTACTTTTATACAAATAATAAATGGAACCTCCAAATGTTTCAGATCGAATATTCATCGAAACAGTAAAATACAAGTAAATATAATAAAAGCTTGTTAATAAGTTTACAAAGTATAAAACTAAATGTACATAAGTATATGTATGTAAGTCTACCTCTCACTTTATAAGCACTATTGTCACGTTACATACACAATATTTGTGTTGTGATAAGTCTCAGTGGAACTTCCTCTGTTACACGAATTATTAAGTGTCAAGTTCGAGCACAACATCTTACAACGTACACATCATACAGTCTTTGTACAGGTGTTTGTAGGGTGTGTACGTAACGTAACGTACGTGTAACGTAAAAGATCCTATCAAATATTACTTGTTACTCTTCCTCTGTTATGTCAGCGGTTATTCTTTGTGTCACAGTGTGAAGTTGATTTAAACGCCTAAAGCTGTCTCACATGGCTGTACTTGCCGAGCTCATTATAATCGTTATTTTGCCAATGTCGTAGTTATACAGAACTTAACATTATTTTTAATAACAAAGCAACAATGTTCTTGAAAGATTTACACATGACAATAATACATATTTAACTTTTTACATAGAATAATATTTGGGGATGGAATATTAATCTTCTTATAAGGCGGCCAAATGCTTTAAACACGACAACTTTTTAATGTAAATTCTCTAGAACCAATTTAGATTTAACAGCCCCGTTAAATAGAATTGTCAAATTATATAATTGTATATATAGGAATGCAGATATTGATATTTTTAATGATTATTTAAGAACTTTTTAAGTTTAAAATTAAAACATATCTTAATAATCAACTTAAATAAGTAAATTTGCTTAAATATTCATATTTTTATGTATATTTATACATATGATACAATTGATCTTACAATTGATATTAGTTTAATTTTTGATTTCGTTTAGTTTTATTTTTGCTTTCTTTTTTATTAACAAAAGCATTTTATTTCTTTTTTAAAACTGTTATTTCATTTTTGTTATTATTATTTTTGTATGATTAAAGTAAATAATTTGAGTTTTAAATTTATGTTTTACTGTATTTTTTTAATTAGGCATATTTTAACATATCTCATTTATATGCATCCTACCCTACTATTGCATGTTAAGTTAGCCTTTAAAAGGGATATACTTTGTCACTTTTATTCAACCAAATGTTATAATATGTTTTTTTCATTGTATATAACGTTGGCTTCCTATTAAATAAATAAATAAATAAGTACACTTTTTGAGAAAGCATTAGTTAACTTATTTGTCATTTCACATAACTTTATTTTAAACACAGTTTTTAATAAAGCTTTAAAAGCAAAATACAACTCGGAACAAACAGTTGTTCCAATTCCTCGAAAATCATCTTTTAATTGATTATAAATTGTGGAATATGTAATGGAACGCCGTCATCATCCGGCTATTCTTTGTTTTAAAACCATTATAGGTACGCGTCAACGCGATAAACAACCAGGCGTCAACAAACATTTCACTACTGTTAATCCCTGCATCCCTTTATAGACTCTCTTGTTTAATAAACATTGTCGAGAGTTGCGTGAATTAATTTGACACAGACATCATAACATTCAGGGAGTAGGAGTACTGTATAGCGTGAGAAATTTCTGTTAATTCTGCGTAATTGAAAGAAAAGTAGTTGAAAATGTAAATTTTGAAGTAATATGTCGTAATAATTTAACAAAGCATTGAGTTTTGCAATTGTGGTTTATATTAAAAAAATATACCTTTTTGTTTTTTTAATGGAAACAAAAAATATATTAAATTAATTAGCAGAATATTATTATGTTGTTTAAATGACAAAAAAAAGAACAGAGTGTGGCTCTATTTTAAGGTTATTGGATTGCTTTAGAAATATGCGTATGGATACGTATGGATACGTATGGATACGGGACAAGGTTTTGGAACAAACAGTTCATTGAGACGAGTGAGTTGTCTTTTGGGTTTAATATTTGTTTTGAGGTCAAGTCGTCGGTATCGAGCTCGGTATGAACTATCTTCGTAACCTCAAAATTATTAATTGTATATAAATTGATTAATCGGTTACATTCTTAAAAAAATATTGCAAACATTTCTTTGAGACTAAATAAATATAAACGAAGATCATGCAGTACTTCTGTTTTACAAATATTATATTACGATGGAATTAAGCGCAGAAATAGATTTTTATGTAACTATGTGTGTAGTACTTATTATAATATGTTTAAAGATAATTTATGACATACAAAGGCGATAAGAAGATGCGTACGTGATTTGCGGCATAGTGGCTTCTTGGCAAAATGTGTCTTTAACAGAACTAATAAAAATTTATTGTTGACAATAAATACATCATTAAATAACAGTAACTTAGTATGTAATGTATATTGTTTAGACATTAGAAGTACTACGTATATACGTCTCACATACTTCGGAGGAAAAGTCACAGGTAATGTTATGACTTTATTCACTTGACGACATAAATTTTTCTACAACTTGAAGGGCACCGACTACTTGTGACCTACATATGACCCTCCTATGACTCCTGTTTTATTTACAATTTATTAATTTTCAAAGTTAAGTTTTAAATTTATTAGAAAATCCATTTAGAAAAGCGTTTCTTCCGTCATCTTTCGTCTTGTTCATCCAGTCCATGCCGTACGTTGTGTTTATCTTATTTATTCATATCCTGAAGATATCCGATGACACATGATCCAGAAATAACAGTTAAGATTTTTTTTGATGTCTTAAAGCATCGATGATATTTGTTTTTTTTTTATTATCGGTATTTTTATTATATTTTTAGATAAAATATTTATAGTTTCATTGGTTTATGCGATACATTTATTTTGTGCATGCTGTATTAATAATTTATTTTTTTCAGACTTTTTTTAGAGGTACTCTAATTGTAAGTTATAGGTGTAAAGTATTTTTAAATAATATTTTTATTAAGATATTTTCGTCACACCATTCCTGTCTGACTTTTTTGTACATTTTTCTTTCAAAACTTTAAATATCAATTGTCTGAAATAACTCAATGTTTTTATAAAAAGTATGCCACAAATAAAAACAGCTTTCCCGTTTAGGCAATATTCTCGTAAATTTTCAAAATTTGAGAATAATTGTTTTATGGCTGTCACCAAAAACACAAAAATTTTATTGATTTGATTTTTGGGGCTCGTCATAAAGGTAAATATACACAGTATAAGTGGACCCAATGTCTCTTAATAAAATTTATCTACAAGAGTTAAAGGAATTCCCTTTATATATTAATTAGTAAAATAACATAAATTAATTAAAATTAATATATTACGCATCAATCCAAATACACATATCGTGAAGGCCATGGGTTTCTAGCGTTTAACCTCAACTATTCACATACTGCTGAGGTCATCGTAGCACTTATATAAAATAAGGGTTGGAGATCACTCATTGTGCGAATAAGGATCAGATGAAGGACCGACACGTGTACTTTTTTCTTATCTCCTCCTCTTCTTCTCCCTTCTCTCCTAACGGAGGCACTTAACAACTTTATGATTATTTTTTAACTAACATACCTGGTCCCTGAAATGTAGAAAGATTTTTGAATCTTGTTTCTAATCTATGATCAAAATATAAACATTGATATAAGTAAATTTATAAATTTATTCTGTACAAAAAAATATAAAAAATGAACGTATGAAAGACTTAAGAAGTTAAATAACAATAATATCCATATGAATATCCTTTGATATCTATTATTTAAATTCACGTAATAAAAATCATCCACTTATACTTCGAGTACGCTTGGTGATCGCGACATATTGCGCAAATGTCACACATGAGATTCTATATTTTTATACCATGCTTAAAAGTAAGTAAATAGAAAAGTAACTGAAGAATTTATTTTTCTACTAAATCGCCTTACCTTTTATTTATGTCTGGAATACATAAATAAAAGATGACTCTATCATAAACCATTGCAACAATGGACATATAAAAAGCGAAGCGAAAGTTTTTGAACTGACAAGTAAAACATTTTATCGATGTGTTTGTATTCAAGGTAATTCATAAAATGTGTGCAGCTAATTTCAATTAATCTGGTAAAAACCAGTTATTACCAGATTAATTGAAATTAAATGCTGCTCCCGAGAGCAACCGATAGATTACGGGAGGTATTCCCTGTATCCTGTACACCTGCGGGAAACTTTAAAGCGTACATTTAAATTAAAAATTTTATGACCATTCAGTTTTATAGACACATTTTACATTGCTTACAATGTACTGTTGTACTATTATTTGTTACTAAAGCAAGCGACTTCTCTACACGTGTGGAACGTTAATTCAGTATTACTGACCGGACCCAAGAGTTGTAAATTTTAATTTTCCTGTATACATATGTTTACATATAGGTATGTAATTATTGGCTATCAAATGTAAATAGAAGCTCAATTCTCACTACGACCAGAAATCACCAAACAAACAAAAAAAAATTTTTCTCAGCTGTATAATGTTATAGTACTTTAGGTGGTACAGCTTAGCTGTAGTCATCTGACTACAGCTCGTGTTGGGCTGGCTCGTCTGGGGAAGGACCACCCTCTCACAAAAGATCGGCGTGAAGTAACCAAACTTATTTGGTTATATTCCGTGCGGTGAGTGAGAGCTTCCGGAAGCCCAACTCCCCCCCCTCCCCTCCCCTCCGCCAAAACATGAATGCGGTTCACTCTCCGATTTTGCTCGGGCAGCCCGTCGTATCTGGGGCGGGCAAAGTATCGCATTTTGTGTTTACAGAGGGCAAACAACGAGGAAACAGAGCGGCACCCCGCTCCACTATAAATGTGGATTTTTGCAACATCCGGGGACTTCACTCTAACCTAAACGCCATCCACTACCACCTTGAGACGGCGTAGCCGGCCTTGTTGTTTTTGACGGAGACGCAGATATCTCAACCTAGCGACACAGCGTACCTTTCATACCCCGTGTATAAACTTGAACATCATTTTATACCACACGCCGGGGTATCTGTGTTCGTGAGGGAGGATATCTGCTACCGTCGCCTCCAGATTTTTGAAGGTCGGGTTCTGTCTTTACTTTGGCTGCGCGTGGACATGGACGATCATGTCAGAGTCTACGCGTGCCTCTACAGGTCCCACAGTGGTAATGCAGAAACGGAGCAACTCTTGGGCCATGTTCAGGCGAAGATTGACGAACTGCTTTCACAGACTCCCTCAGCTGAAGTCATAGTCCTCGGGGACTTCAACGCGCACAATGCCGAGCGGCTAGGGTCGCGTTCCACTGACTACGCGGGGAGATCTGTGTTTAACTTTGCTCTGGCAAATGGTCTGTCCCAGTTGGTTAAGACGCACACTCGTCTACCGGACGTGGACAGCCACATGCCCTCTTTGTTGGATCTTCTGCTGACTACACATCCCAGAAAGTACCAGGTTAATGTTGAGGTTCCCCTTGGGTCCTCCGATCATTGCCTGGTACGGAGTGTAGTGCCACTTCAACGTCCGGCTCGCACAACACCTGCCACCCGTGGCGTTTGGTACTACAACTCAGCAGATTGGGATGGAATGCGGTCTTTCTTTGCATCCTACCCATGGGGGCCGATTTGCTTCCCTTTCAATGATACCAGTGACTGCGCTGCGGCTGTAGCTGATGTGATACTACAGGGCATGGAACTATTCGTACCAAGCTCTGTGGTACCACTTGGTGGCAGATCGCGGCCTTGGTTTGATGCGTCTGTCAGGGCTGCAGCAGCCGGCAAACGGCAGGCGTACCAGGCTTGGGCTAACTTGGGTTCTCTACTTTCCTTGGATGTTCATAAGTCGAGCGGGTCGGATGGTATTTCCCCATTGGTGCTACCAACGTGTGCCCCTGAGTTGACTCCAGTGCTAACGCGTTTATTTCGGCACTCCTATCTCAAAGGCGTAGTCCCGGTCTCGTGGAAGTGTGCCTTTGTCCATCCGATCCCTAGAAAAGGTGATAGCTCGGATCCGGCTAACTACAGACCTATCGCCATCACCTCTCTTCTCTCCAAAATAATGGAGAATATCATAAACCGTCAGCTCCTCGCGTACCTCGAGGATCACCAGTTCATCAATGACCGGCAATATGGCTTTCGCCATGGTCGATCGGCTGGTGATCTTCTGTTATATCTCACACACCGTTGGGCTGCGGTTATTGAAAGCAAGGGAGAGGGTCTGGCAGTTAGTCTGGATATGGCGAAAGCCTTCGATCGTGTATGGCACAAGGGGCTTCTTTCGAAGCTTCCTTCCTATGGGCTGCCCGAGAGTTTATGCAAGTGGATCACCAGCTTTCTCACTGGGCGGAGCATACAGGTAGGTCTCGACGGTTTTTGCTGGGATCCCAAGCCCGTGAACGCACGTGTGCCCAAAGCTGTGTGCTATCCCCAACCCTGTTTCTCCTGCACATCAATGATATGTTGGATATTTCCAACATACATTGTTATGCGGATGACAGCACTGGGGATGCGGTATATACCGGCCGTGCAGGTCTCTCTCGGGAAAACGTTGACGAGTGTCGAAAGAAACTAGTGTCTTCTATAGAGACCTCCCTGGGGATGGTCTCAGAACGGGGTGAACTGAACCTCGTTCAGTTTAATCTCCAAAAGACACAAGTTTGCGCGTTTATCACCAAGAAAACCCCATTTGTCGTATCGCCACTCTTCGAGAGCACACCCCTCACCGCCTCGCCAAGTATCAGAATACTGGGACTCGATATTTCGAGCGACTATCGGTTTCGTGGTCATTTGGAGAGCAAGGCCAAGTTGGCCTCGATGAAATTGGGTGTGATCAACAGAGCGAGGCAGTATTTCAATGCTGGCCAAAGACTGGCGCTCTATAAGGTGCAGGTCCGGCCACATATAGAGTACTGTTCTCATCTCTGGTCCGGATCACCCCAATATCAGCTTCTACCTTTTGACCGCGTACAACGGAGGGCCGTACGGATTGTCGGGGACCCGGTGCTCTGTGAACGGCTGGACTTTTTGGCATTGCGTAGAGACGTGGCTTCCTTGTGCGTCTTCTATCGCATTTACAACGGGGAGTGTTCCGAAGACCTATTTAATCTGATGCCTGCCGCCGAATTTCATCACCGCACAGCACGTCACCGCCTTCATTACCATCCTTACCACCTGGATGCATGGCGTTCTTCTATTGTGCGGTTTGCAAGAACCTTTCTTCCACGTGTCACAAAGATGTGGAATGAGCTTCCTTCGGCGGTGTTTCCATATCGATACGACATGGGTACCTTCAAAAAAGGCGTTTATTCCTATCTCCAAGGCCGGCAACGCTCTTGTGATTCTTCGGATGTTGCAAGAGTTCATGGGCGGCGGTGAACACATTTTATCAGTGACCCGCATGCTCGTTTGCCCTCCTTTTCCATAAAAAAAAAAAAAGTAGCCTAGGTTAAATTGCCAGTCCATACGTGTTCTAGTTTACAACTCAATACTCGTGTTAGCGGTATTTTATTTTCCTTGAGCTTTCAATAGCATAAAGTTATTCCCTTTTGACTTTACCTGTTCCATTTAGAAGAAACTTTTACTATAATTTTTTGCAGAAACTGCCAAAGTTCTACGTATGACCATTTAAATGTGGTCGACTTAGACCATTGCTGTCATTACTGCCATTGTATTAGTCTTTGAAAATGTCTTGAGATAATGATTACAGCAAGGTTTATCAGACAATATTATAATATAACTTTATATAATAGAAAACTATATACTTATCAGTATCTCAGAAGATCGCATCTGGAACATTTCACTGCACAAATACAAAGCCAATGATTGGTGATTAATGAGAAGAGCGCCAGGACCCACGGCTATCTATACTGTTTATCTAAATCCATTAGCTACACTCAGTACAGCACGAAGCACACCATAGCCCGACTTTGAATTTTCAGTATTAAAGTTATATTATTATATTTAAACAAATTGCAATTTGTATTTCGCAGATCACTTCTCCAACACTAGTTACGTCAGTGTTTTCAAAAGCTGCCAGCACGTGTGGGTGACACTTAAAAAGCACGAGCTACGAAAAAATGCTACTCTAATATTAGAACCGGTAATGCATTTTCAACTCTAACACCGATACGCAAAGATTTTTGGTACTTTCTATTTCAGGGTGGTCTGGACCGGGAAAGTCTAGTGTTGTGTAGATCTTCTAACTGTGAAGAGAATACGTGAAGTATGTACTGAGGGGATACACCGTGGTAGGTCGGGAAGTGATCAAAACAATTGATTAGGTTTTTTTTTGTGGAATATTAACATAATTTTTTAAACTAATAAAATAATATAAGCGTGATGATAATATGTCGTTAAACTTATATATCAACATAAATATTATGTTGTTTAAAATGTTAGTTTACAATTATTAGGTCACGTAGGCAAAGCAATATAGTGATTTAGGTTCGTCCTAATGTGTTTTTAAAAACGAATTAAAATTATTTTAAAATTAAATTAAACTACGTGTTGCCGATTTGGAGGCTTTATTCTAACTGTTCTTCTAATACAAAAGAAATTTTAATGCTAAGCTTATGACTATGGGAACGAATGTAATATCATCCCTTGATATCTTAAATGCTAAAACAGTATTATTATCCTTCGTTTAACTTTAAAATGTGATTGGTAATTATAAAGTTCACATCTTATAGTTTCTTTAATAAAAAAAACATGTCAGTATTGTACAGAAGTTGAAGGGACAAGTATTGTGTTCTAATTGCTAGCGAGTATTTTTCATCAATTTATTCTTTTTTCTTGTTAAAAGAAAACAAGCAAAAGCTCTATTTTGTGTTGGTTTATATACTATTACATAAGCGACGTGAACATTTTAATTAAAGCGCAGATAACCGCGACTTGATTCTATCCCATAAAAGACTGACTCATAAGAATGTATTCAGAACAAAGAACATTTATAAGATGAATATTGTACTAAAACTCATAATATTGTACTATTTAGGATGCAAGTACTGTAATGTACAAACGTCATTATCCCTTCACGGATTGTAGTCTAAATACAAAATTGTTGACATTTGAATAAATTCAAACAATATTCAATTAAAAGTAATCTATATGTTTTGTGGCGTCTCGGTAAAGTCATAGTTTAAAGTGTTTTATGCAAATAAATTAGTAAATTATTTTACTGTTTAAGTCTGTGGCAAATGTTTAATATATAAATATTTTAAAAAGCTTTCTCACATCAAATACATCATTCACAAATGGAAAAAAATAGGAATACATTTAGATATTGTTCTAATGTTCATATTTATGTACCTAAAATAATTGTAATTAACTTTTCTAACCTTATACCGATGTAGTTCTTATTTGCTTCGCAGAAGTATTTATCTATTATCTATTTAGGTACAGCATGTGGAGGCTGTAAGAAGATACTGTAGAGATTATTGTAGTTTGACGAGATGTAAGTTCATTCAATGACACAGCTCTACTCAATATAAATTTATAAAATTATAGTCTACAGATAAAGTGGTATATCTATGGAGATAAAATATCAATGTATTTATTTAGAACATTGAAATATTATTATTAGCCTAAGTATTATCACTTAGGTGTGGACTTTTGAAGAGCCATGACCCCTTTCATTCTTTTTAAAGTTTTTAAATTTTATTTACTATCAGGTTTATTTATTATGATAAATAAAAGTTATACCATATTTTTAGTAGCTGCCTAACTAGTTATGTAGCTGAAACTTAATAGTAATACATAAATAAACTTTTCCTTCGTCAATATTGAATTCAAATAGCGCAAAAGCTACTGAACTAAACTTTAAACACTAAGACCGAAACAAAACACGTCAGAGGCACGTTCCCTTCACGATGTTGTGACATAATATATGTTATATGTCGTTGTAATAATAGTTATAAGCCATGTAAATACCGTTACTTATGAGGGATTGTATTTCTAAGTATGAGGTATTAAAGTTCTGCGTTTAAACTTTAAACTGAAAACTGCATCGTTGAATACATTACCTAGTTAATTAGTAAATTTTTGTAAACATAATTCGATTTAGTTATTTTATTTATTTTGCTCTAAAGGAGAACGCAATATAAAACATATTAAATGTAATGAAATTAATGGTCGACGTCACCTTTGTGACTAACGCTCCACAACCATTAGTATAAAGCACTCTCCCATCAATATATACAACTTACAGACTACTACTTCTATTTACAAACTCTGCAATTTAGATTGAAGCAAGTTGATTTGATCAAATCAATTGTAAGCGACGTAGACATTGTACATATCAGCCATGTCGCCGCAATAACCGCTTGTTAACAATCATGTCTGTTCTTTATTGATTAGTAGACACTTAACTTTATATGTAAACTAGGAGCGCGAACCAGACCTCAGTTTTGACTCGCTACGCTCGCAAAAACTCGGTAAGTGTTACCATATTGAGCGAAGCGAGGTGCAAACAGCACCGAAGTTGAATTTACAAAACGTCGACGTATTTTGTCCTCAAGTATATTTCAAGATGAAACACGTTATTACATTTTATTTATATATTTTTTATTATTTTTTTAAAACACTGATATTTATCAGTGTAATGTTTTTTTTTAATTTTCGGATATACCGTTTTTGATTAATGCTTGAACAAAGGATGCAGAAAAATCTTTCATAAAGAGATTCGCTCACTCTACTCGCTTCGCTCAATTATTAATTTAAAATTTCCTTATACACAAATGAACCTTTTCTTAGATTTTCACGAGTATTCATTTGAAATAAAACTATTTTTACCGATTAAAACTCGCGTATAATTTGGTTACATTTTTGATTTTAACCCGACGTTTCGAATACTTTGCAGTAATCGTGTTCACGGGTAGACGACATGTGTCTGTCAGAAAGTCAGTTAATTAATCATCTACCTCCAACGGTTCCTTAGTTTGTGGGCATAGAGTTCCGGATGTAGACAAAGCGCACTAACCAGACTTCAGGATACAGTTAGCGCTCTTATTTTTGTGTGTCTTATCTTGCCTATTTTCTTGACCTCAAGCATACTTCTCTCCATGCCTCTTTAGCAGGTGGTGATTTTGTGCTTAGCTTTTGCAGTGAACTTCCAAGTCTGGCATCCGTATGTCAAGTATGGGTAGAGGCTCGCGTTCATTACATTTGATTTTACATTGTTTTTACAAGACGTTGATTCATTGCTTTTAAATATATCTTTTAGGCAGTACATGTTCAAAGTTTGCGGTACCCTTCTTCCAATTTCTATGTCGTTATTTGCTTTATCAAAACTGATAGTTTTTCCCAAATATATGTACTTGTCTGTGTATTCTACTGAGTTGCCTCTTATTTTTATTTGTTTTTTAAAGCTGTTTATCATAATTTTGGTGTTGCTTATATTGATTTCTAGTTCAGCTCCGGTACTGGCTGCCTTTAGTGTCTCATTCATATATTGCAGTTGCGAACTTAACTCGGAGAGTATTATTATGTCGTCGGCGAATCTCAAATCACTTAAGAAGGCTCCTTGTATGTTTATTCCTAGCTTGCCCCAGCATAGCTTGTTGATGAAGGTTTCTAGAATCGCAATGAAAATTTGTCTATCTTACACCTCTCTTTATGGGGAAACATGGGCCTTGAGTTTCATGTTTTATTCTGCATTTGTTATTTTTGTATATGTTCCTGATGACCTTTATGTACTCTTTGTTTACTCCCTGTTCTATCAAGTTCTGCCATACGTTGTCATGGGTTACCGTATCAAAGGCCTTTTGATAATCAATAAAAGCGAGGTATAGCGGTCTCCGTTGTTCTAGGAATTTTTCAATAATTAACTCAAGTGTATGTATATGGTCACCGTAGAGAAACCTTTCCTGAAACCCGCCTGTTCTACAGGCTGAAGAGAATCGATCAAAGGGTTGATTCTCGAGTTTAAGATTGTGGAGAACAGCTTATATGAACTCGGCAGCAGGCTTATATTTCAAGATGAAATGCATTGCACAACGTGGCCGCTTTTATAGAGAAAGAGTCCATATACTTTTTGGAATAACTTCATTATTGGAATTTTAAGTTTTCCTCGTTTGTATTTTATTATTTTCACGTCGGTTGCAACCACCCAGGTTATAACAGCTCCATCAGAACCTTTAGAAACGTGATGCGGGCTCAAACAATGACTTAAGACGCCTTTATAAAACTTTTATCACACACAGACTTTCATGAGATAAAAAACGATTAAAATATGATTGTGGTGTAATAAAGTTTAACGATACCAGTTTTTTTTTATGAAGTTTAAAATATCTAAGAATATAAGAACGTTGAATGTATTCAACAATATATAAATATAAAATAATGTAATACAAAATCTTAATTTGATTTTTTTTACTTTTAACTAAACTTTGTTTGTTATTTATTAGAACATATTGTGTAAATAGTATACCGAATCATTAACAGATTAGTAGCACTATTGTTAGTTGTATATTATAATTTATTTTCCTGACATTGTACCTTACCATATAAAGAGCACTCATGCTTTGTGTATGTAAACTATGCTATGCTTATTAATCAATCAGCATAACCTAATTCAATTAATACAACTATAGTGAACCTTATATAATTTTCTCGCATACGATTTAGTTGAAATATCAAAATTATCTTTGGAATAGTGATCGGAAACCTCCATTCCTAAGTACTGAAGTACTGAAGTACTTAGGAATGGAGGTTTCCTCGAACGTCAACTTTGGTCGGTTCATTGAGACCGAAGTTAGTGAAGCTGCAAGAAAGCTTTGCACTGATCCGACAGTACTTTACACTGCCACAGCTTCTAACATAATACAAAGCACAGATGTGCCCTTCGTGTGTGGAGTATTACGGCCGCATTTTTGTCATTGCTGCAAAATTTGATCGCGCTAGATCAAGATTTCATTAAGAAGCCAGCAAAGAGGCTAATTTATAAACATATAACACAATAATCATCCTCACACCCACGAACATAGAAGTAGAATTGCCAGTCTGCGAGTGTCTATAGGATACATTGTGAGTGTTCGCAGAACTCAGGTATACGAGCTAATTATTGCATCTCTCAACCAATGACGGAAGTATCGGACGTTCCAACATACGGCGAGTATACACACTTAGGTCGAAAACATCCCTTAAATACGAAGAAAGCTTCTCCTTATTTTCGCATTCGCATGGCGAAGGATTCACACGGCTTACCTGCATCGTTGTTTCGGCCTGAGCGTAATATGGGTGTCTTTAAAGAAAGAGTAAATAGGCCTCCTCACCACCTTCGACTACATTTTCATTTCAAATCAATGTGTTAGCTTAGACACTGTAAAAAATAAATAAATAAAAAGCTGACAATTAAAAACACCCGATTCCAGTATAAAATATTCAGATTTTTTAAAACTCATTTTTAAATCAATTTCAAGTATGTATTAAATTCAATCATAAAGTATATAAATAAGAATAAACTGTTAAGATTAGCAAGGATACGTCAATATACGTTATGTCCCGTCGTTGTCGTGCCGGGAATAACAAATCACCTAATTACAGACCGACGACGGTTACTGAATAATAAATATTGAAATCCCGTTCCTATTATGTTTTTATGGTTCTTTGCATATATCCATGTAGATACAATTAGCTTGATGGTATTTCAATCAACCTTACTTGACGATGTCATTTTATTGTTTTTCAATTAACATTTTCAGTCTTTAAGCCACGATGGATTTTATCGAATGTTCAATACAGTCTGAACTTGAATTCACCTTTAGTATTTGAAATTAGCTAATAGCCTTGCAGTGATTTTGCTTTTACTCAATTACACTTTAATATTTTTCGAAATTATTATATATATTGATGATTTGGTTTATTTGTTTCAGGTTTCAGTCACCATGGGGCTAAGAATACTGCTAAGGATACTGCACGTTGTGGGAGTCATCGTATCGGTTCTCGCAGGTTTGTTACTTTATCTAAATAGTGTAATTAGTAATAACATGTTATTGTAACAAATTATTATAAAATAAACAACGATATTTAAAAGAATGAGTGAAAGTTGACGAGTAAAATTTTAGGAAATGTTTAATAAATTTTATTACCTCAGAGAAGTTTTAACAAGCGAGCAGCTTTATTGCAATTACTATTCAAGTATGATTGATAGTCTCAATCAATTTAAGAAATCTTAACGCCTTCCCGCTATGTATAGTCTATAATATGAACTTTTTATTAAGGTAATTTAGTATGAACTCTTAATTATTTTTTACTTCCCACAGAAATGTATGGTTTAAAGTTTGACTTTGTTTAAGAAAAAAACACATGTTTTACGAGTTACATATACTAAATATAATTAAAAATGTAATATGAAAAATGCAGTTTTATACTAGTTTTATAGTCCATATTTAAGATTACTGACGAACCGACAAGCTCTATAAAGGAAGGTCTGTAATTAGTTTGAAATAAATCTTGATACATTTATCCCAATTAAAACGTTTTTTCTTTTGGAAGGGAGCGGCTTATTAAAATGTTTCTATGAATGTTACTTCTGATTATGTAAATACGTAGTACCTGTTATGTTATTGGACAGACCTCGATGCATTTGCTCAATAAAATGAATTGCTTACAAAACTATCAACTGCTGCTATAATCTTCAAAAAATAGATGGGTTTGAAGTGGAACATTGTACTAGATATCTATATCTGAAGTGAAATCAAATCATACGCTATCCATTGTCGCGTCATCTCGCAAACATACCGCCTTATTAGTACTGGAGCGGTATTGTGTAGGATGGATGTGGTAAATTTGTTGTAGTTTGTATTTTCTTCATTGGTCCGTAACGCTGGGCCCCGGCGGATGCGGCAGGTAGCCACACACACATTGACAGACTGAATATTGTCAGCAAATAAAAAATAATAGCTTCAGGAGCGGGTTCTGTAGGTATAAACGAAGATAGTTATCAAATGAAAATTTTGAATAATCACATATCATTAACATAATAGAAATAGAATGGTAGATATCTTTTGTGATGTAAGAAGTCGTTGGGAGTTAGGACATCAAGATTAAGGTGTATGTAACACAAGAAATAAAAGCCGGCATAATAGATTTCGCGTTGTTGGAAACGAGGGTATAGATTTTTATGAAACTAGAATGTATCTTGTATTTTTAAACCCTTGACATTTTTATCGGTGTATGCCAAGTCCACATATTTGCTAACGATTACAATTAAATATTTGACTTTCTTTGATGTCTTCATTGCAAAATATATTAATCAAATAAAATAAATTATTAGATTTCAATAAAAATAATTTCTGTCGATGTAAATAGACGACTATTCACAATTCTTCAACAAAGAATTATGTAAGTATTCTACAGATATTGTCTTGCTACTCTGCAATTTCACAAATGCAGTCGCGGCAATAGTTCCTTTTAAATTTTTCCTAATTGGAGCGCTATTCGTAAACCCAATGTTCTTTATAAGCTTATAAAAAAGGGATTACTTGTTAAGATGCTTACGGAACTCGGAAAACCGGTCAAAGCGTGCAACCGAGGTTCTAAACCTCTGGATGTGTGTGTTCACTGCAATTTCACGGTAACTCATTGTGTTGTCTGTTTTATTAGTGAGACCATATTAGGTAGGCCTGTGAAAAATGTATTACGAATAAGCCAGATACATATTTATCAAGCAAGCTATAATATGTTAATTTATTTAACAATAAAAATAAAGAAAAACCAAAATTTATTACTAATAAGCTCCAATTCAATAGTTTGGAGTAATGTCTTTAATAGAGATGATATAATTTTATATAAGCGTCATAAAAGCAGGTTTAAATTTGTCTCTGGGTTCTTTTATTATAAATAAAGCTTATTTTCGCATCTGCTAGATTTTGTCACTCGAGTCTAACTCGACTCCATAATACGTATTTAAGATGTGTTGATATAAATATACTTGTTGTACTTTGTAATGCTAATTGAAATTAATTTAATTTATCTATAACAAGATACAGACAAAAAAAAAAACAACAACTCTGTCTCAGTTTGTTTGATAATAAAGTATACGGTAATACAGCTAAGTAAAGTTTTTGTTGCGAATATATTCTTTAATATTATTCAAAACGGATTGCGTGCGTGGCGCATATTTCCAGATCATAACGTCTGGGTCATTCTTCAAGGACGCCGAGATTTACTTTTTAGTGGCTATAGCAAGCTGAGGAATAAAAATAAAAAGCCTGATGGCATCTTTTTACCGGTTATTTAATTTAGATATATATAATTATTTAGAAAACAAAATTCTTTCCTTATATTATTTTATTAATATATTGTTATAAAATGGTTACAGAAATTGAAATGGAGTTTACTAAACATCCAGAGTCGATAGCGGCTCCAGTTGGCGACGAGGTTAGTTTCGAATGTTCAGTCCGAGTTCCTGGGGAGAGGCTTGCATGGCGGTGGAGACCAGATGACGACCAGGAGTGGAAGGACTGGACTGAAGTTAACGGCATCAATGATAAAGAAAGCATCTCTACTCGTCTGATAGTTCAAGTTGGTGAAGATACTCCTACTGCTTTATACCAGGTAAGAATAACTGATAAAATGTAATGTTGTTGCTAATTTTTTATGTTGTTTTGATTACATTTTTATTATTTTTTTTATAACATATTAATGGAATATATGAGTGAATAATTTCTGTAAGTTATGTGGTCATTACGTAAAAATGTAACATAATCTTCATTTAAAAAGTAGTTTTTCAAAAAACTAATCAGATGTACATAAAAAGTTAATGTTTGAAGTCCATTTATGAATTCTCTTTTAATGTTTGAGCGGAAACCGATCTACTTGCCAAAATCGATTAATCGACAAATTCGAGGAATTGGTCCCTGACATAATACGCTTAAGAATGCGGTTTACAAAACGAACTCGGGTTTCGAGAAAAACTCTACTAAGGAATCCTTAGAAATGAAAACAAAGTTCCGAAATTGCTATATAACAGTAATTAAACGTTTTATTTTTAGTAATTGCTAATTAATTATCAGCTAGTTTACATTATTAATCTTAAAAGTAATTGTAATAAAGTCTATTTGCAAAATTTTAGAATATATACATAACTTTAAAAGCGGAGTTCAAACTAATAATTATAAGCCAAATAAAAACCCGCCAGAAATTGAAATCAAATACTCATTATACACAAGATACGAATCGCATGGTTTAAATATCATATTATTGAATTAAAATAATGTTTATATTTTTAGTGTGTGGTATGGTACGGAGCAATCAGTTTGGTATCAAATCCTGCTCGTCTTTCCATTGCTAAAGTGGATCTTAGCAAGAACAAGCAAGATAGGAGAGTTATAATTGCGCCACTATATAATACCATAGTGCTGCATTGTAGAGAGCCTCTATCGGAACCGCCAGCTAGACTTAGCTGGTGGAAAGAAACTTCCAAGGTAAGGTGGCAATCAAAACAACGATTATTAGTATTTATTTAATGTTACCTTTGTGTTATTCAATGGAAGCTTTATATGATAGTTAGTGTAAAATTTTAAATTATGTTCGAATTTCTACAGGGTTCGAGAAAGTCAATAGATACTGCCTTTGGAGTGCTAGTGATAAACAACGCGACTGTTGAAGACAGTGGTACATATGGGTGTACGGCGACCAATGATATAAGTGACCAAACTATTGACCTTCCTGAGAGGACTTATTTAAAGATTCAAGACGAAGAAAACGGAAGATATAGGTTTGTTTATATGGACGACTAAATAATATTCGTAAAAAATTCGACTTCGTAATAAAAATATTACTTGAAAAATAAAGGAGTTTCATCCTTCATTCCATTAAAGTTTAAAATAACTAAAGATGAAACTCTTAACATTTAATGGTTCACCGTGCCGTGTCGGTGCCGGCGCTCGACCCGTCACGTTGCAGGGAAAGGTGTGAAACAGGGGAGTTGCGAACCAGGTGTATGTTGAAGGGGCCTCTTTAAAATGACCTTACACGCTTACCATCTCTATAAACGCTTTTTTCTCGAGATTTTTGAATGATATGTCTTTTAGTTAAGCTAAGGTGTATATCAAAATGCTAAAAAGAAGGTGTATATCAAAATGTTTCGGTCGCTAAAAAAGTTGACACTCGCATTTAAATTTTAAAAAAGGTTTTATCGGGATCATATCTGCAAAAGTCCAGATTACACGTGGCGTTAAATAATTTTCATATAACCGGGCAGTTTCGATGTTAGTAATCGATCGATTCTTTAGATATTTAACGAGCTCTCAACTTTTACATCCGACGAAGAAATGTGTAGTCGAGTCATTTAACATAAAAATATTGTATTATAAATGACAACGCATAAATATATTATACATTATATTTGTGCGTCGAAACCCCGATTTCAGCCGGAGTGCTTTAACTCCATCAATCGTGTACTTTCAAAGTGAATTGTTTATAATATTGACGATGCTAAGACGCCTCCACACAATAATGGACTCGTTATAGTTATCGTTCGATGGCTTATGGGATATATATATTTTTATATAGTTTTTGTCTCGATGAGCGTCCAGGTCTTAAGAAAATTAAAAAGAAACAGCTAAAATGTAATGATCGCTAAATTATAAGTATGTAATTTAGCGATCTATTTCGTCATCCGAGGAAAGAGATCCCGGGTTATAATATTAAAAAAACTTAAATTTCGCTCTGCAATAATAAACACTTTTTTATTTTCACTAGAATATGTATTTACCGTGCGGTATTTCGTCACGTCGTACCGTTTTATATTATCGATGTAGTCCATCACGAGTTTTAAAAACTTAATGATATATATCGATTTATTACCGAATTAATAATTTCCCAGTTACATACTCACAGATTTTTAGAATCGGAAGATTACGTAGGCACAGTAGAGGAGGGCGTGCTGACGCGCGCGGTGCCGGCGGGCGGCGCGCTGCGGCTGTGGTGCGGCGCCGTGGGGCGGCCGGCGCCCGCCGCCGTCTGGAGCGCGCCCGCCGCCGTCTGGAGCGCGCCCGCCGCCGTCTGGAGCGCGCCCGCCGCCGTCTGGAGCGCGCCCGCCGCCGTCTGGAGCGAGCCCGCCGGGGGGGCGCCGGGGCAACTACTGCTCGTCGAACAGTTTTCGGTCCAGCACGAGGTTCGACAATGACTATGTTTTTAGTTCGGCTGTGGTTGCGGGTTTTGCATGTGCGGACTGAATTCGTATCGTTTTTAGGGAGTGTACTCCTGCTCGGCGAACGGTATTCGTCGATCTTGGAAGGTCGTAGCTCTTCGATCGCCTCGCTGGGAGGGCGCCGCGGCCAGCGTCAACGTCAGCGAAGGTTCGCTCGCCGTTATTTCTTGTGGAATCCCTCACGGGGAACCCCGGCCTAGGGTGCATTGGCTGCTCAATGCCGAAACTATCAAAACGGGAAAAGGAGTGGTAGCCACGGGTAGGTAAAATATAGATATGTACGAAAGTATTTTAATATTTCTTATATACACTTTACTATCAATTACGTAAATTATAATTACAATAAATCTAAATCTTTTATGGTTAAATAAATAAATGAATTTTATGTTGATAGAATGAATAGAGGTACGACAACAAAAGGCTTTAACAGAGAATTCTGCTTTAATTAAAAAGTACATGTCTTTATTTACAGCAATACGGTTCTATCGCTCTAAAAGTAATTTCTGAAGAAGTAGTGAAGGACAGGCTCGAATATAGTTCCCAACTCTAATTTGGATCGATGTACATTCGAGAGTTGTTCTTGGTTTTTGTTGACGTGAACGTACTAAATAACGATAAAATCTAAATTAAATATAATATTTGGTTACTCAGTAATATTGAGTTACTTCTCTTATAAATTAATTGCATTAGCAGAAATCAATAATCACACTAGCACACCTTACGCACGCAAACGAATCTTAAAGAATAACGTTACGAACTTACATCGATGTCGTAATATATAACAGCAGGTCCCTCCTACCACTTATTTAGAAATACCCTTAACTCTAACAATATTTAACTTTATATTTATATTTCACTTTCCATGTCTACTTTAATAATAAAATAGCGACTTTAAGAATAAGAAACGACTGTTTCGTGACTGTTCGTGAAAAACGCTCTTCTCCGGTTGTCGTGGTCCTTATAAATGTCATATATGTATAATACGATCTTCGTAGTAGTTGAAGCTCGTTTTTAAGACACTTCCAATCCTCAGAGTCTTCGTTGCGCATTTCTCATGTGGAAAAGCGTCATGCCGGCATCGTGCAGTGCGCGGCGTGCTCAGGAGGTGGGAGGGGCGCGCGGGTGGAGGGGGGAGGGGGGGGCGCGTCCTGCGCGCTCGACGCTGCACTCCTCACGGTCGTGCCCGTGCAGGTCAACGACCCGGTGAGTGTAATACCACCTAATAAATGAAAGTATCATTATTATGAATATATATCTTAATTTAATTTCTTAGTTTCAATTAAATTATTACATAGATTATTCAATTCTATTCAGCAATAATTTTAATTAATGTTTTTCTTAAAATCTGTTCTCATTCTGGGTTTTTATTTATTTTCATTATTAGTGTTATATCTATCATTCGCAAAAAGAATAGTCGTTATGCACTGTTTTTAGCAAACCGGTAATGTAAAGTGGAAGTAATAGAGGTCCAAAGATGCTTTCTTGTGGTATTGCTTCTTTGGGGATTGTTCTTACACAACTATTTAAATAATTTTTTTTTTTTTAATGAACCATGACTTTCAGGATTATTCTGTTGAAGAGCCAAAGACGATGCACATTCCTTCCCAACCTCCCAAAAGACATAGCAAGAAAAATTCTAGAAAACATAAAGGTAGAACCATATTATTGAAAATTAAAATATATATATATATTTAGCACCCACACTAGCTTTAGCTCCGACATGCGTTACATTGCGTCAAATTTTATTATTAGCTTGAATCAGCGCTCTCAATAAGGTTTTGATATGGGTTTCTTCTCTTCTTCTCTCTCTTCTCGTGTTCATAAAGTTCTTATTCAGTTTTTTAAAATTGTAGTGCTTATATGAACAGATTCTATGTGTTCTGTGTAGCGGTGTTGATTCCTCCATCGCGCCCCAACGTAACTCGTCTGTCCGACGAGAGTGCCATGGTGTCATGGTCTCATGACAACCACGGACTGCCCATACAGTTCTTCAAGGTTCGATTAATAAACTAATCTTAATACTTATTTAAATAAAGTCAGAGCTCTGGGTTGCGATTTCGATATAAAAGAAACCAATAAGATTTAATTATGCAAATTATCATCAAAAAGATTTTTAAAAGTGTGGTTGGAAATGTTCAGAAACTACCAAAATACGTAGCTACTTAATAACAATAATGATTAAATAAATGTGTAACATTTTTATTCTTAATATATGTAAATGTTTGTTATTAAGGTGCAATACAAGGAGGTCACGAATTCTTCAAACGTCCAGTGGCACACCGCTAACCATGACATTCCAGCTCACATACATTCTTTTGAAATTGACGGACTAATTCCCGATAAATACTATAAGTAAGTTAAATATTGAAACTAATTAACAGAACGACTGTTTTAGTCATTCGAACTTTGTTATGTGTTTATTTCTCATCATAAAAATTATGTTATTGCTTTCCATTTTTTTTTACGTGAAAGCAACACAATACACGTATCTTTGTTTGAATACCTTTATTTAATATTTTCGTTATGTTAGTTACATCGTAGAAACGCTAAGAGCGTATATGATCTCAGTGTTGAACTTTTAAAACATTAATTGAACTGTGCTATTTAGAATACTTTTTAATAGGTATGCAAGACATTCCTGGGTTCTTGATACTACTGATTTGGCCCAAATAAGGCATCAATTATTCAAACTTATCTTCGGCCAATAACTGCATACTGCATACAGAAAGTAAAAAGAAAAACGATTTTGAATTTTAATGGTTTTCAAATTTTCGTATAACTGAACGGGATAAATAATATAAAAGTTACAATGCTGTTATAATTTACTTTTATTCAGTGAAACAATCCTGAGACTAATTTCTATTTTAATTCGTTTGATAAATTATTTTATTCTGGTACTAGAAACTTTTTTAATAAGTTTTTATTTGCTAAAAAACAGTGACATCACAAAACGTGTGACAGATGCGAAGCAGAATTTTGTGTATTTGTTAAATATAACGTTGACGGTAACTAAAAAAAAAAATCGTTTTTTTTGTCATACAAAAAAAAGCAATAAAATACCATGTTTTCTATAACCGTTGTCCGCAAGAATTCTTAATTTATGGTAAAAAATATCACACAATAAAAAAATTATGGACAACATTAAAACTATAAAGCAATTATAAAAAAACTGATAAAAATGAACATAAAATATAACTAATCTCAAACCGCTAGGAAACAGAGTATTGGGTTCAGGGAGCGACACTGAATGCTTTTGATATCTCAACTCGTTTCCAATCATTATCGTTGTTTCTAATTTCGTTACCAAAATTCTATTTGTGGTAAATATATTTTTATACGATCCAATAAATTTGGCTTATAGTTAGATAACGAGATTTTAGTATTTTATATGACGACAATTTTATATAACAATATTTCTCACATTTTTAATCTAAAATGATTTTTGAATAAAAATTTATGAGAACATTTGGAAAATATTACATTTTAAAAGTAATCGTTCAGTAAACCTAAAAAAATTCACATTCGAGCTACGTCTTAATAATTATAACTAAAATAAAATTGTTCTAAGAGGAAGATCTAAATATTTTATAATCATAAATTTCACAATTTCAGGTCGTACAAGAATAAACGTAATCCTTAACTTTCGAGTATAATGTATCGATTTCTTCGGTAGATTCCGAATAGCGGCAGTTTACTCGAATCAAGACAACAAATTGGGGCGAAGTAGCGGCAAGTTCTTCCTACAACGCGGAGGCTTCCGAGGTCCGAGGACTCCCATTTTAGAAAGAGCCACGGCGCTGTCGCCTCACAGCATCCGGCTCGATTGGACGGTACGATACGCCACACGAAGAGAGATGAATATTCCGCACTCGGTGCATATATTTGGTCGCATAGAGCGCATCGCAATAGACGATAAACGAAGTTTAAATTTTATAAGTCGAAATGAACATTTCGACGTATAAATGAATACTGCGGCAGTATTATATCCGTACGATGGTGCCCCGCAGCTGCCGGAGGGGGGCGTGTCGGCGGAGGGCTTCTACGTGTACTACCGCGCGGTGTCTCTCGCGGGCGCGTACGAGAAGGCGACGGCGGGCGGAGAGGCCCGCGCGCTCGCGCTCGCGCACCTCGCGCCCGACACCGCCTACGACCTCAAGCTGCAGGCCTACACCGCGCGCGCGCCCAGCGGCTTCAGCGCCATACTGGTGCGGCCCGCGCTCCTCGCTCCCTCTTCGCCGCACTGGTGCCATGCGCGCCGACTTCATGACACCTTTGTTTCAACCCCTAGACGGCGCGCACGCTCCGCTCGCCGAGCGCGCCCCCCCCCCGGGCGGCGCCCCCCCCCGGCCGCTCGGCGGCGGCGCCCAGCGCGCTGCTGACGGCGGGCGGCGCGGGCGCGGCCGTGCTGCTGCTGCTGCTGGCGGCCGTGCTGCTGCTGTGCCGCCGCCGCCGCCCCGCCGCCGGTGAGTGGGCATCGAACCGTGCATCGAACGGTGAATTCTTCGAATTATTCCTATCTTATAAATAGACAGTATCCGTCGACCTTCTCGTCGGTCCGACCTTTTGGAATCGTGCGACTGAAGCGCGACGTTTCATAAGTATTCAAAGAAAGATTCGTCACCTTTAACTTTGCTCTTTTTGCCTTAAGTTCGTTTACAAAGGACGAATCCTCGCCGTTTACCATATCGATATTGTATTCGGTGTATTGTATTCCGGCTAATATAAATTTTAGCCGGAATATATTTAATAAAATACGGCGAAGTCTGCTCCTCCAAAACATTTAAAAATCAAAAGTTCGGGTGGTATTTTCTGGGTAATGGTGCCACACCTTAAACTACAGTCGTGCTTAACATCGGGCGGGCCGTAGGCAAATGTTTACCCGTTCTGGTCTACAAATAAAACTTAACAAATGACCTTTATGCTATAGTGTCTATATCGGCACTCCAATTTAAGAGGCTTTCTCCAAAATACATCATATTTGTCTATTCGATTCGTAAAAAAAATTTTACTAAGTTCCCGTGAACTTCTCCAAGACTGCGTACTATTCCAAATACTGTTACTTTTAGAAAGAAAGATAGAAATCTTTACTAATATTATAAATAGGAAAGATTTGACTGTTTGTTTCTTTGTATTGCGTAGGCTATGAAAGATTACTTTCATGGCTCCATGAAAACCCATTTTGCAATATTTTTTTACTATTACAATTTTACATAATATCTGATGAATATATGTGTAAAAAGATTTTCTCAAACGTTAGAAGTCTGTATGAAGTCTTCGACAATGAAACCCAACATATCAGAAAAAAATATTAATAATAATTCTTACATGACGCAGGCTGCGGTAATTATTGACAATAGAACAAAATGACAATGTACTATAAACAGTTTCATAGAATACATCAATATCTATCTATTATATTAATGTCACGATAATTACACTTTCATGTTAAAATATGCAATGATAAGTGACGGCGATACAACAGACAACATTATTCGTACCTCCCAAGGAACCGCTCTTTAATTGTTATCCAAACAAATCACTTATATTGAGGCTACATATGTTCCTGTAAATTACTTTTTGATTAATACTCACCGACCTGTTAGCTCAACTAGTTCGTAGTCCGAGTAAACTCATGCTGCCAACGTATTTACCAAATACATTTAAATGGTTTCCATTTTCGTTAAAAATATCTAGACGTTAAATATTAACAAATCCTAAGGTCAAAAAAACCTTTCAATTAATAGGGATTAAAAAGATCTAGAAATTAAACTTCAAAGACCTGTAAAATAAACAATAATGTTTTCATACCTATCTTTTTTAAATACTATTTTACGATGTAGGAAGCAAATTAAAAAAAAATCTGTTAAAAAAAATATAATTCAAACTTTCCTGATGCATTGAAGGGTATTTCCATGTATTAAAATGTAGCCTATAATCTTTTTTTAACCTATCGAGAAAACAAATTTCGCACAAACTGAGTCGCACGAACAGTTGTCAATGATATATTGTATATTCCCAGCATTCATTTTTTATATGACTAAATCTGTATTTTGATACAATTACTGTATTGTAACTGAATCTTGTTTAGTTAACGTCTCAGAAGATACAATTTGCGTTTAACGATAAGAAAACCCCATTCCCCGTATTACCGACTATCCGAGCTCACTTACTGTGCTCTATATATATATAGACAGGACAAGTTTTGTTAGTTATCTTGAGAGAAAGGCTAAATTAGTCCAGTCACTTAGTAAAAATCGAGAATAATCAATAGCGTTATATCATTCTATCGATCACTCCCAATTATATCGAACGAGGCAGTACCTTATAATAGCGGAGCAGATGCTGCTTCTCTAAAAGAACAAGTCCGGTTATACTGTTATTATATCTAAGAGTTAAATGAGTACAGCAATGAGGCGTTCGGATTTATTTAAATTAATGTGCAATACTCTTTATAAAAAAACCCACCCAATATTACAATCGTAATTTTGCAAGATATATATTAGCCGATACAATTTAATTGTAACTCATATATTCGGGCGATACGAGACAAAAACCAGTGAGATATAAATTTAAAAAGATTCACGTTTTTAAACTCATTTCACGATTACATTTTCGATGAAATACTTATTTTCGTATTTGAATTTAATAACCTGTGAAAAGAAAGTAGATACGCGGTAAGACGAGATGATAGTGTCTCGTCTTACCGCGAACACGTTGCTGCAAAGCATCCGAAACGTCGGGTTAAATATAAAAATGTAATAATAAACGCTATATCCGAAAAATAGTTTTATTGAAATGTGTAGTACTCGTGTAAATCTTAGAAAACACTATATGCATGTTCCAAATACAAATCACTTTTCAGCCGACTAAAACTTCCTATAAGAAAAAATCAGTTTTGCTCTCTCTTAGGAAGGAAGGGAATGAAAATGAATAAACCTTTCAAAGGTTCGTAATAAATGATCGGAAAAAGGTATTTGTAATCAAGAAAGGAAGCTATAAGTCCATGATTAAACGTTAATGTATAAATGTATTAAATGTAGGCATATTTACAGAATAAATTTAGAGAAACTACATATGTTTTTATAAAAAGGATAAGGGTTGTAAAGTTAAATAAAATGTTTTGAACTTTTATAGTTATATTAAACTGGACCAACAATTGCGAGAATATCGAACTTACTAGATGTCTTTATCTAGCGTTCGAGTTATTAGTTTATAAATAAAATACCGTTAGTACAATATCAAACCGTTATTTGGTGCCAATTACTTTATATCATTTCGAATAATTGTCATAAATTCATAACAAGTATAAATATATAAATTTAATTTTTAAATTATTTAATATATATAATGATCGTAGATAATTTAAAAAAGTTCCTATGTAAGTATGATAGTTTTTGCGGTGTTTGTTTTTTTAAATTTGGAAATTATATCTTTTTGTTACTGATATGTAGCTGAACTTCTCTTGCAGAGCTGAATAAAAGTTGGATGTGTTTACCTTTCGTTCTACCAATTTCCTCCAATAAATGATTATTATGTCGGTTAAGATGTAACAGTAGGACAGACCAACATAAACTTTTATAATATTACATCGCATCTTACGAATCATTAATCATTTGTCGAGAGCACACTCCTCGCCGCCTCGCCAAGTACTGGGACTCGACATTTCAAGCGATTGTCGGTTTTGTGATCATTTGGAGAGCAAGGCCAAGTAAGACTAACTTAAAATGAAGTTGGGTGTGATCAATAGACCGAGGCAGTATTTCAATCCTGGCCGAAGACTTGCGCTCTATCTGCGCAGGTCCGGCCACATATGGAGTACTGTTTTCCTCTCTGGTCCGGATCACCCCAATATCAGCTTCTACATTTTGACCGTGCCCAACGGAGAGCCGTACGGATTGTCGGGGACCCAGTCCTCTGTGAACGGGTAGACTCTTTGGCATTGCGTAAAGACGTGGCTTCCTTGTTCGTCTTCTATCGTATTTACAACGGGGAATGTTCCGAAGAGCTATTTGATCTGCTGCCTGCCGCCGAATTTCATCACGGCACAGCACGTCACCGCCTTCATTATCATCCTTACCACCTGTATGCATGCACAGGCGTTTTTCTACTGTGCGGTTTGCAAGAACCTTTTTTCCACGTACCACAAAGATGTGGAATGAGCTTCCTTCGGCGGTGTTTCCAGATCGATATAACATGGGTACCTTCAAAAAAGGCGTTTATTCCTACCTCCAAGGCCGGCAACGCTCTTGTAAGTCTTTGGATATGGGCGATATGAGTTCATGGGCGGCGGTGATCACATTTGATCAGTGACCTGCATGCTCGTTTGCCCTCCTTTTCCACAAAAAATAAAAATTTTGCTGAAAAACTTACTTATGTGTCTAAAATCTTTCTAAAATCTTTCTAGTAGTTCTTTGGTAGGTTCGAAACTCGTTATAATTTATATTAAAGATATCATTCTTTAAAATTTCTGTTCATAATATTGAATTCTGAATAAGATAAATCAATATTTTATATTTTTCAGAAGAAAAGGGCCCAGTTCCAGAGAACCCTAACGGCTATTTGGCCGCGAAGGTCCCGATCACAATTACCGCCAACCCTATGCATGGAGAGGTATGTAGACTTTTTACCACTTGGACTAATGATGTTTATGTAAACATCCCTTGCAAGTGGTTCAATAGTCTTTATTGGAAAAACTAACAATAATAAATTAATAAATAAAAGTTTCTTATAAGTATTTCTAAAATATCTTACTTTGTAACGGTATAAGAAAAGTCAGACGTTTCTAAAGCAATGTATGCCTGTCTTTATTATTTATTTGTGTTTTGTCCTTGAAAGTTTGTATTGTTTTTTGAATTAGTATACTTTCTAATAAGTAAAAATATGTACATCTTTTATTTTTTTTACTTTTTTACACCAGAACTTATAGATACTTAGATAATACCGTTTTGTACTCTATTTTAATTGCTTTTAGAACTACATATTATCTTATATTTTATATGCGTAAAAAGTCTCTCACTGAGGCGCTTGACGCTGTTCCTTGAAATGAATGTTCGAAATATATATATATAGGGTATATATATTTATAGGGTGGGGAAGCTGGGGTAGAGATGTCTTTCCTTCATAACAACAACTGCGGCAATAACACCGACAGCGACGACGCGACGTCACGGAAAAACGGGCCATCAAGACAGTACGTGTGAGCAACCCCTTATTACGAAAGTCTACTATAAAGAAATCCCTTGTAGGGTGACGAGTGCTGCTTCCTATAGGTGGTCGGTGTAGCCAGGCATACATCCGTAGCGAGTTAGATCGAAATTGTGATAACTGTTTCGCTAAAGTGCGTAGACTCACGAGTACAAAATTATATTTATTAAAAATAGTAAGTAAGTTGTGTGGAAGTGATTCGATGCATTTACTTGCATTTGTGTTTGATGTAAGTATTAAAAGTGCTTTATAAAGCGAAAATTATGTAAAATAAACTATTAATATTTGACGGTTTTTTTCTATATATTTATTTAGAATAGAAACGCTTATTTAATGTAGAGATCTGACTTAGTTTTAAGTTGCATTCCCATAAGTTATATCACATTTTTATAATCGTTTATCTGATAATTTGTAATTATGGTTAAAATGAATTTTCACCCTCTTTATGTTTTTTAATAAGGCAATGTACTTAACTTTATATTGTGAAAATATAATTGAAATTTGACTGAAATATTGTTTTTGGTTGTGAGTATATTTTTTGTTTTAGTCTAATTGTGCATTTATTTATTACAAATTATTCATTTATTACAAATTAAACTTTGTGGAACAAATTTAATATTAAATATGATGACGTTTTGTAGTACTGTTTTTGTCATATTTGTCAAATATTAATTAAGATTTTAAATTTCTAAAATTTTAATACAAAAAATTTTTTGAATAAGATTGTTAACATATTCAACACAGACTGAATTTCTATTATAAAGACAATAAATATATAATATTATAATGTTTGGTTTTATTTGAAAACCCTAATATTGATTATCAAAGGTATGGACCATATTATCATACAAACACATTAGATTACAGACTAAACTATACAAACTACGCAAATACCGGTGATATTTGTAATACGACAGGCGTTTCATGCTTGGGTTAATTCGTTAGTCACTAAGGATTTGAACTCTAGACTTCTAAAGATTAAATACAAATGTGATTCAGATTCTTTAAACGGCAAATCGCTAGAACAAAATTCAAGTATGTCGTCGAAATTGTGGATCAGTTGGTAAGGTGCCCGGCGCGCGCAAATTCTGGGCGCTTATTAAAGCTACTCTGAGCAACTTTTGGCTGCCCTCCTTGCAGCCATTGCAAACGGGGAGTGATTCTCTGGCCTATAAGGCAAAACAGAAAGCTGATCTCCTGGGCACTCTTTTTGCCTCAAACTAGACTTTGAACGACCACGAAGAAAAACCTCCTACTAGCCACCGGTGTCAGAACTCAATGCTGGAAATAATTTTCCGGCAAAAAACCTTACGGCAGTATATATTTTATTTGGATGTTCAGTCGAGTGGGCCGGATGGTATTTTGTCAATGATGCTACGAACATGTGCCCCTGAGTTGAGTTCAGTGCCAACGCGGCTATTTCGGCACTCCCGTCTTAAATGGAAGTCTCGGTGTCGTGGAACACAAGGACACACTTCTTGTCCATCCGATCCCTAAAAGAATAAGAAAGAGATTTCCTCTAACAGCAGTAATATTCTGTTCTGTTTAAGCCAGTCGTTACACTATTGCATTCATTATTTAGTTTTTGCGAGGATTGTTTATAACCATTATATTGACTTCTTTATTTGAGCTGCGACGATATTTGTAATGTTTTTGCTTAAAGATGCTTAATAAATAAAGTCCTAAAATAAAGGTCAGTAAAGGTTTTAAAATTAATTGAACAAAACATTTTAAATTTATTCTAAACTGTGACTGTTACTTCAATTAACAAGATATTTGGAAATAAAAAAAATATATATATATTTTTTTTCTGCTACTGTCTTTTATTTAAATTTGATTACGGTTAATGTTTGTAACATAGGTAAATATATTTTTATGAAATGGCATTTAAAGATTTTAAGATTTCTGACGTTCTTAATGAGGAAAATTTTCGATTAATTTTAAATATCACTATTATACTCATGCATTTGTTTACTTGTAGTAGATACTTGGTGTCGCCAATCTGCACTATTTTGAGATTTTTTTTTATATTCCGCGCGGATAACCCAGCATTATCTACCCACAGCCTTCGCCATTACACTTTTTTAGTACTCCGCCAGTCAGCACGCGTCGACTTTGTGCGCAGTATATTATTCTAACTAAATATGGGTAAACGTACTCGTGTTGCTACAGAAGACTATGAGTCCATAGCAAGTAAAATAAAAAACTTAGAACAAGAGTTGATGCGCACACGTCGCAGAGACCGTTATCGAAAACCAACGGAGAGGAGACTATCACTTTTATCTTCATCATCGAACACATCACAATCGTCGTCTAGTTCAAGTTCAGACACGTCCCCGCCTCGCCGACGCCGGGACGGCGCCAGCGCGGCGTGCGTTCCGCCGCCTGAGACACTATGAATCGAAGGCAGTAATAATATTCATTCCATAATCCATCGCGTTATCCATAATGACGTCGGATGAGTATTTTAATTACATTATAATATAGTACTGCGGGTAGTCATAATATGAGTCTATCACTTTACTATCATTAACGTAGTCATCTAAACGTTTTGTTGCGGTCATTCTTTGGGAATGTCACTTCATACGTACGATTCTATTGTTATCAAATCAGCAAATGAAGTTGCTGTTTTATATTTTGAGGGATCATCTTGTCCGTTATAATCTAGTGCTACGGGTAGTTACTATGTATTGGGATAGTCTTAGAAGTAAAACACTAAATGATTCTTAACACTTTTAATCACTTTCATATATATAACAGTAATAACTTCTTATAAATAATTTATTTAAATTATTAATATTATCAATAAAACGCTCAAATCTCACAAGCACTCGCTTCGATGGCTTGGAACAGAATGCCCTTCTACAATTCTCTCAACTGCCCTCTCCAATACTCAGTGTTGCCAATAATTAATTTATATTTGATAAATAAAATAATTGCTATATTAATATAGGTGGCAACACTTAATAAAAGCTGTATAAATTATGTTGCTTACAATTGATAGGTTTTTAGAGGCAGTAATACTTAATTAAGGCTTTATACATTATGTTGCTTACAGCTCGGCCATCCTGTTTAAAACGAGTCCTCGAGTTAAAATAATTGATATGACATTTCACTAAGAAAACATTTTCTTATAATGATAAGTAATTAAAACAAATAAAAGAACATTTACTAGCAAACATTTAAAATTTGCACAATATTAACAACACAAAAATATAAATAAAACAAAAAGAAAAAAAAATAAAAAAATAAATTATAGTAATATAAACTTACAAATATTTGATTAAACATTATGATTAAACTTATCATTAACTTGCATAGTTTTGAATTCTATATATTTAAATTCATTGATTGCTGTCAGAGCTACATTCTTCTTCATTTATTTCTTCATCACGACTATAAACTAACCATGGATGTATCCTATCTACAGCGACTACATTTTTATAAGGTCTACCTTTTTTTCGCGTTAGAGGGGTATCCTCGACAAGGTACCTATCGTTTGGTAGCACTTTTACTATACGGTATGGTCCTTGAAATTTGTTCACTAATTTTTGGGATTTACCATCGTGGGGTACTTGCCTCTCTACCCGTACCAAGTCACCCTCTTTATAAATAATAGCGATTTTCCTTCTCTTATTAAAACGTTCAGAATCTTTAAGTTGCTGGGCTTTTATTCTCTCACTCACGCGGCCTCTATTATTAATGACAGTTTCCGGTGTATCTCTTACTGTAGTTGTATTTATTATGTCACTTAAAATTCCTTGTGATCGACTGATGATATTAAATCCGAAAACGAGTTCCGATGGACTTTTCTGTGTAGTTTTATGGGTATTTGTATTAAGGCCTACTTGAATATCATAAATACAATTATCCCAATTTCTTTCATCATCACCATGACTAGTGGTAGACAATGCATCGAGGATGGTTCGATTAAAACGTTCTACCTGTCCGTTAGCACGCGGGGTAGATACTGCATTCTCTACGTGTTTTATACCGTATGACAATACAAAATCTTTAAATGCTTTGCTGGTAAAAGTCGATCCCTTGTCTGTGATAAGTAAAGTCGGTACGCCAAAGTAACTAATATGTTCTCTAATAGATTTTACTGTGGTACTCGTTTTTGTATTTTTAACTGGAGTTATATTGACGTATTTGGTAAAACCGTCTACTATTACGAGCAGATAACAATGACCTCTTCTACTCTTAATAAATGGTCCTAAATGGTCGACATGAATTGTATGGAAGGGGATGTTAGTTTTCTCTATCGGATGAAGCTCACCTTGTTTTTTTCCACCAGGTATTTTGTGATGAGCGCATTCTAGGCATGAAGATACATATTTTTTTACGAATCTTCGCATTTTGGCAAACCAATAATGTCTTTGGATACGTTGGAGAGTTTTGTCAAATCCACAGTGACCCACATCGTCATGGTTTCTTTTCACTATTTGCCATCGCACTCCTTTAGGCACTAACCATTTAAGATTATCACCGACAATACGATACACCTTATCGTTTTTGCATTTGTATTTGGTGCAATAATCTGATGTAGGATGTGAAGTTGGATCGTCAAGAATTTCCTTTATTCTTTTAACTTCATCATCCGCACACTGCACAGTAGTGATCCAATCTTGGTCATTATTTTCTAGCGTTAGTACATCAAGAACGTGTGATTCAACCTCAGTACTACGAATTGGGTTTCGGCTCAACGCATCAACATGAGCCATCTTTGAACCCGGCCTATATTCCACGCTACAATCAAATTCCTGGAGTTGAACCCACCATCGAGCAATTCTAGGAATGACATCTCTTTTCGTTAAAGTGAATCTTAACGCATTGCAATCTGTAAATATTTTAAATGCAATACCTACGAGATATACCCGAAAACGATTGAGAGAAGTAACCACTGCTAGGGTTTCTAACTCGTATGAATGCATTTTACTCTCCTCGGGAGTTGTTTTGCGACTAAAATATGATACCGGATGGAGGACTCCTTTAAAATCAAATTGAAGGAGAATCCCTGCAACTCCATCTTTACTAGCATCAGTATGTAACTGAGTTTCGGCTTTAGGATTATATAAAGCTAGCAATGGTCGCTCCGTCAATAAAGTTTTTATTTTGTTAAACGCCTGAATTTGTGGATTTTCCCACTTCCACTTGAAATCCTTCCGCAACAGGTTGGTTAAAGGGGATGCAACTAACGCGTAATCTTTAATAAAACGACGAAAGAAACCGGAAAGTCCTAAAAATTGTCTTAGCTCATGTTGATTACTAGGTGTACAAAATTTTGCAACAGCATCTGTTTTCCTAGATCCTGGACGGATTCCTTTAGCGCTAACCTCAAAACCGAGAAAGTCTAATTTGTTTTGAAAAAATCGACATTTACTTAATTTAAGTGTTAATCCCCCATCTCTAAGTAATCGCAACACCTCTTCTAGCCTTTGCAACCCCTGAGTTACGCTAACTGAAGGAATCAATATATCATCCATGTATACAATTGCATATTTAATTTTAGCTTCAAATAAGATTTTATTAATAGTTTTCTGGAATACAGATGGAGCGTTTACTAAGCCAAAAGGCATCCGGTTATATTCAAATTGTCCATCCGGGGTTACAAATGCTGTGCGGTGTCGCGATTCCTCTGATATAGGTATCTGATAGTAACCAGATGCTAAATCTAGGTATGTAAATAATGAGTTACCAGAAAGTTCATCTAATTGATCTTCTACCCTAGGTAAAGGATAATGAGACTTCTTGGTTTTTCGATTAAGTGCACGGTAATCAACACACAGTCGTTTTTCACCATTTTTTTTTTGAACTAGAACTATTGGGCTTGCATAAGGAGAGGACGACTCTCTTACGATACCACTCTCTAACATTTCTTGCACCATATTACGAACCAAAGAACGCTCAGCTATAGACATACGATATGGGCGGTAAGCTACCGGTTGGGTATCTTCAAGTTCTATAACCATCTCCGTTAATGTCGTAAAGCCAAGGTCGGTAAGGCCTTTAGAGAAACAACTACTATAATTAGATAATAACTGTTGTAATTGAGACCTTTCTGAACTATTTAATTCTTCGCCACTAACCATGTTTTCATCGTTAAAATTAATACTACATATATTAAAAATTTCCTTATTATTGGATACCCTGAACTCCGCTCGCGTTATAAGTACGCCTTTATCAATCACAATATCAGTATGAGATGGGTTAAGTGCTATAAGAATACTATTACCGTTTTTAATATTAAACTCTCCTGGCAATAAGTAGTAGAAATTATCTTCCGGACCTCTTAGGGATCCATTAACAATTATATACCCAGTATTATTAGAATCGGTAGTAACAGCAAGATATTTTATTTTACCCGCTGGTATAGTCATTTGTACTTTAGATTTGACGCATAGTTTATCAACATTAACTTTATTAAAAATTAATTCGCAGGGTGTTTTAGTAATTGTAATATTATGTTTTTCAGTAAATGTATGCCCTATTAAAACCGGTTGTTTTATAACGTGATCTTCTACAATTAATAAGTCAATCATTTCCTTAATACCTTGAATTTCTACTAGACAGACTGTCAACCCAATTGGTCTTATTAAATTACCACCTATACCTCTTAGTATGGGCATATTTTCAAAATTTGACAATTGTATTTTAAGGTTCTTTACTACGCTAAGTTGAATCAAAGAGCATTGGCTACCTAAGTCGACGTGACATTTAACCGAAATACCGTTAACCTTTATGTCTAATATATATTTACTATTCGTGTCATTCACAGTAAGTTCCGATACTTGCTTTTCATTAGTAATATTGTTTTGCTCCTCTTTGTCTCTGCCGTTATTAATTTTACTTTTAAAACAATGTTCTTCGCGATGTCCCAGTCTGTGACATGTACATTTAACTAAAGCTTTGTTACATTTTGAGCTACGATGCCCCATTTCGTTACAATTATAGCATATTAGGCTTGTTGATAAATTCCCTCTTGAAATCATCGGTCTTTCTGTCGTTCTTCGTTCAAAGCGATATCTTGGAATAGCGTCTCGTCGTTCTCTATTAAAACCTACTCTAACAGTTCTAAAGTATTTTAAAACTTGTTCCGGTTCGTTAAACTGACCCGCTTGAGCTCCTAATCTTAAGGCACGTTCTTCGACTCCGTAAAGAATACAATCCACCGCATTCTTACCGTATATTTTACACCGGTTTAACAAATTTATTTTGGCATAGTAGTAGTGCTCCAAAGACTCTCCGTATTTAACCTTTAACCTTTTTAGTCAACATTTCAGTTAGTAATTCGGCATAATCCTCACGAGATGGAAAAGATTCAATAATTTTATTTTTCCATTGCGTCCAAGTGTACATCAATGTGGGTAAACCTTGATACCATGATTTCGCAATTCCGGTTAATTTTGGGAGAGCATAATGAATGGTTTCCTTATCGTCCCAACCATATATTTCAGCACATTCTTCTACTTTCGTAAGCCACGTAAGTGCTGTTTGTTCTTTGCACATTGGATCAAACTCCGGGATGACGTTTGTATTAAAAGAGAGCCTAGGCTTATCTGTACTTCTCATATTATTCAATATAGACAAAAACTTATCCATCATATCAGATTCGTAATTCTTATCCTTCGTCTTAGATACATGCCGTCTCTTAGTTGGAAAGACATAGGAAGCTTGGTCAGATTCATCTGAGAGACTGTCATCTCGCGGCCGTCGTCTTAAATGCCTTCGATGTTGTGATTGTTGTTTAAAAGGCCGATCTCGATAGGATGTTCCAGGGTTCGTATCGGATGCTGGAACCGGTTGCCACATTAATTCTATATCATCAACAATACCCCGACCTTCCCGTCTGGGTGCTTCTGAATCTTCGTCATTGATACCCCGGCCCTGTCGCCTGGGCACTTCTGGGTTATCATCACCAATACCCCGGCCCTGTCGCCTGGGCACTCCTGGGCTGACATCACTAATATCCTGGCCCTGTCGCCTGGGCACTCCTGGGTTGACATCAATAATACCCTGGCCCTGTCGCCTGGGCACTCCTGGGTTATCATCATTAATACCCTGTCCCTGTCGCCTGAGCACTCCTGGGTTATCATTAATAACACCCCGGCCCTGTTGCCTGGGCACTCCTGGGTTATCATTGTTAACATCCTGGCCCTGTCGCCTGGGCACTTCTGAGTTCTCATAACGAGTTTTAACGTGTTTCTCCATATCTGTAACTTAAATTAGCGGCATTTATATCAGAAGGCCCAGCCCTGCTCCCAGGCATTAGTAAAGGATAAAGGTCTCCAGAGAATAGAGAGAAAAATCCTGTCCAAGAGCTGGCTATGTGTATGACTAGCGTCCAGAGAGTAGCCCTGGCTAGGCCGTCTGTATGTGTCAGTGTAACCTCCAGAGAGTAGCCCTGGCTAGGCCATGTGTTGGTGTATAGCCTCCAGAGAGTAGCCCTGGCTAAGCCGTCTGTATGTGTCAGTGTAGCCTCCAGAGAGTAGCCCTGGCTAGGCCGTATGTATCTGTCAGTGCAACCTCCAGAGAGTAGCCCTGGCTAGGTCATGTGTTGGTGTATAGCCTCCAGAGAGTAGCCCTGGCTAGGCCGTCTGTATGTGTCAGTGCAACCTCCAGAGAGTAGCCCTGGCTAGGTTATGTGTTTGTATATAGCCTCCAGGGAGTAGCCCTGGCTAGGCCATTGTGTATGAGTGTATGATTTGTGAAATAAACAAGAAATAATAAATAAAATAAGAAAAATAAACATAGGCATCAAAGAAAAGAAAAATCATAATTTGTATTCATAATCTATGATTTTTATCAATCATATGTTTATGTTAAAAAAAAAAAACAAAATATATTCAAGTTTAAATTATTAATTAAAATTTGAATATATATTTTTTAACAGATTACCGACATAAATATAAAGAAAAAGTTTTGTTGTTAGGAACAAAGAACAAACAAATATCACCATAAAATGAGGGTATGAAAATAAGATTGTACTTACGTTATGTAGGCGTAGATTGAGAACAAATATAGCTCTCGTTTATCCCACTTCTGAAACTATTGGGATAGTCTTAGAAGTAAAACACTAAATGATTCTTAACACTTTTAATCACTTTCATATATATAACAGTAATAACTTCTTATAAATAATTTATTTAAATTATTAATATTATCAATAAAACGCTCAAATCTCACAAGCACTCGCTTCGATGGCTTGGAACAGAATGCCCTTCTACAATTCTCTCAACTGCCCTCTCCAATTTTTTTTTTATTATTTTTATTTTATTATTGTTGTATTTTATAATATGCAATAATTGTTACTATAAGATGTAAGAGTTACTATGTTTTGTTTTAAATGTTTCATTGTAGAGTATTTGAAATTATAAATGTTAGTTTAGTAGTTTAGTATTAGTATTAGAATGTAAGACTAGGTTAAGAATGTAATGAGCGTTTCTTGCCTACAAACTCTCGAGTTTGGCAAGATATTATGTGTAATTGTTTACATTATAAAATAAATAAAAAAAAAAAAAAAAAAAAAAAAAAAAAAAAAAAAAAAATACTCAGTGTTGCCAATAATTAATTTATATTTGATAAATCAAATAATTGCTATATTAATATAGGTGGCAACACTTAATAAAAGCTGTATAAATTATGTTGCTTACAATTGATAGGTTTTTAGAGGCAGTAATACTTAATTAAGGCTTTATACATTATGTTGCTTACATATGTGAGACTATCATTTCACTATAATTAACGTTGTTAAATTCTACTAAGGACTTTCATCTAACTGGAGTATACCTACCATCCATGTTTACGATACCCAGGTGCCCAGACGCCAACGAAACGCCTACCCCCCGCTGCTGCAGTGAGCGAGCCATTACCACAGTCCTCCACCAGTGCTGTCACCGATAACGTGTTGCCATCTACCAGTGCTGAGGCTTACCCGGGTCCGTCGGGAGAACCACCTTTTGTCGAACTCCTTATGATTCTAGGCAAAGTCCTTATGATTCCCTTCTAAAGCAAAATCTTACGGTGAGGATATTCAACAAGATCTTGCAGTTTGTATTCAAAATAATATTAGAATGGGTTTAACAAAGGACGTCCGCCAGGAGATCATGGACAAACACCTTTCACCCTCTAACTGTATTCTGATTGAAGCTCTGATCCTCAATCCGGAGTTAATTGTGGCAGTTCCAGAAGCCGTAACTAAAAGAGATAAGGGTCTCAAATAACGGTAAAAACAACGAATGTCAGCTATATCTTGTGTAGTCGAAGTACTCACGCGGCTTATAGCATCGGAACCAAGGAACACCAAGGTAATTCAGAAGTTAATGGATTCTGTTAAACTGTTGTGTGATAGCCAGAATATAGATTCCAAGATAAGAAGAGGTTTCATACTCGGTATGCTTAAAAAAGATCTGAAAGTTCATTTACGGACAACTATTGCGGATAAGTTGCTCTTCAGTGAGAACCTCGATGATGTCTCATCTTCATACTATACTTATTGTCATAAGGACGGCGAAAGCAAGATCTAAGTCGGGAGCGGAATTGAAACCAGTGACAAAGCCACTATAACAATCAAAAGGCAATGTACCACAGAAACATTTAAACTGGCATGGTCCCCCCCGGCACTACAGGCCGAGGGGAGAAATAACGGACGAAAGAGCCTGTGCACTACGACGGCTCCGCCAGATTCTCGAGGCCGTCATCGCGTCGAGCGCAGCGGCACTCCAACAATCGCAGTTAGACACGGTACGATACGCTGATAGACTTTCCTACTTTTACAAGCAATGGTCACTGATTACTCGTGACAAGACCATTCTGTCTTGGGCCAATGGTTACAAAATATCTTTTGCCCGTACAGTAGTGCAAAACAACACTCCTAAGATAAGACAAATATCGAACAGATAAAACTCAATGTAAGCTGTCTATTCAGAATTTATTAGTAATAGGAACTATTACAGAGTGCCAACCCTGCCTGGGTCAATTTTTATCCTCAATATTCTTAGTACCCAAATCAAATGGCAAATACAGATTTATATTAAACTTGAAGTCCTTGAATAAATTCATTATTACTTCTCATTTTAAAATTGAAGACTTGAGAACTAAGTTAAAACTTGTAAACAAAAATTGTTTCATGAGTACGGTAGATTTAAAGGATGCCTATTTTTCAATAAGCATACATGATGATTTCAAAAAGTATCTTCACTTTGAGTTTGACAATAAGATTTGTGAAATTTAATGTTTTACCTTTTGTTTCCACCAAAATTATGAAACCTGATTAATTTACTACGATCATGTGGACATTTATCAACCATATACTTGGATGAAAATTTTTTAAAATAAGAAACATGCCGATTGTGTTTTGTTTTTTACAAAAAAAAACTATACCGAATCGTGTTTTACCTATTTGATGTGTTTTCTTGGTCTATGTTAATCACTTAATTACGTTTGCGACAGACAAAAGAATAAAAAAAACCGAAATGATTTTAAAAATTAACTTTAATTAAATTAAAACAAATTAAACCTATGAATGATGATTCCACTTTGATGTGGGAATAAGGAATGATCATTTTTACAAAATATGTTATACAATAAAACTTATGGGAAAATTACGCAAATGCTGTATCGACAAAATATAATATTAAATACAAAGTAACAGGAATTCAACTTAAGATAAATCTTTTGAGGTCATAGGTCTCAAACACATGTCATCCGCATACATAAACACCTACACCTACCTGTTGTTAGATACACTGTTTACATGCATTAGGTATCCCACCGGTCGATAAACTGATCCGGTCCGCACACCTAGAGTCACGTCCATCTCTTCACCGGTTACACCAGCAATAACGCAATGCAAACGGATGCAAAAGATGTGCTTAGGTAATTTTTGAACCATTTGTTCGTGGCACCACGAATCCCGCATTCATCCATCGCCTTAAGCAAAGTATCGTGGTTCAGCGTGTCAAAGGCCTTTTTGTAGTCAATACAAACCGTTATCACTTGCTCACCGGAATCTAAACAGCTGTTAATGTAATCAGCAAAGGCATACTCCCACAAGGGCCCGATCTCCGACCCCGGCAGCCACGTATCCCGGTCCTTTCTGGAATGGCGCGAGAGGAGGGAAGTCTGAGGAAGACCGAGTCCGCTTCGTCGACGACGCACGGGAACGCGGAGGAGGGCCTACCGGGCCCTGCTTCGCCCCCCGTGAATGGGGCCGGGGCTATAAGCCCCAAAGGCCTCAGAGGAGGTGCGCGTGGTACCACGTGTGATACCACGCGCTTTCCTAAGCCGTCACCGGGAGGCACCGGCATTGGTGCACCTCGGTCCCCGATGGAGGCCGGCGCGACTCGCAAGCGCGTCGGCCGGTGCTGGCGGAGGGGTGGAAGACTGCAAACGCGTTCCCACCCCACGCCACCACAGGCACAGTAGGAGGCGGACTTCGCAGGGGTTTTAGTGGGTATTCCGGGCGTCCATGGAGTTAGGAGGGGCGTTTCGGCGAGAAGAGTCCCACACTCGGGCGGCGGTCGGTCGGTCAGTGCGTAAAGGCATTTCCCCTGACGTGAACAAAAAAAAAAAAAAAAAAAGGTTGGGGGTTCCTACCAAAAGGCCCTTCTCAGGGCCAACCCAAAGGCCCTTCTCAGGGCCAACCCCAAGGCCCTTCTCAGTGCCAACCCCAAGGCCCTTCTCAGGGCCAACCCCAAGGCCCTTCTCAGGGCCAACTCCAAGGCCCTTCTCAGGGCCAACCTCAGTCGAGGGATGCTTCGGCATCGGAGACGAGCCGCGCGAACTCAGCGGCCAGACGTTTCAGCGACATCGGGTCGGACCTTTCCGACACGGAGTCGATTAGAAGTGAGGTGACGAATTGCGGCTCTTCAACCCGCGAGTCGCGAAAGAGGGCCTTTCTAAGGCAGGACCCCGGAGGCTCTCCGGAGTCCAAAAGGTCCGCATTAACAAAGCGGGCCATCATGCGGGCAGAATTGGAGGAGAATATCGCCTCCAAGGAGAAGCTGGCGCGGACCGCCAGAGCTAAGGCCGGCTATGGCGCTTCTAGTGTCCTCTACCGGGACCACTCCGTGGAGGAGGTGGAGCGCATGGCTCTAGAGGACAGCCAGGAGATTTTGGAGGTGGCCTCCAAGTCCTCTAATTTAAAGGGGACATTCCAGAAGGCCCTAAAATGCCGAGCGGCGAGCCTCATTGGCATTGTGAAGGAGTTGGCGCAGCGCACCACCTCCGACGAGACTCGGCAACTGCAGGGAAAGGTGGACAGCCTGCAGAAGGAGGTGTCCGCGCTGCACGCGCGCGTTGCCGAGCTCTTGGCTCGGCCTGAAGGGACCTCTGAAGGTCCAGTTGCAATGGCCCCACCCTCCAACCTTGAGGACATCATCCGGAAGGTTGTCATGGAAGAGAGGGCCTTCACGAGGGCCTGCTTCGCGGGCATAGAGGACCGGCTCCTGCCGGAGAAACGGCTCCGCCCTCCACTCGCGGCGGATAGGGCGCCCGCACGAGCTCCCGTCGCACCGGGGCCCTCAACGGCCCCAGCCCAGCCGGAGAAGGCGAAGGGCAAAGGGAAGGGGCAAGGCAAAAAGGCCGCCCCGGCCGTCCCAGCTGCCCCAGCTGCCCCATCTGCCACTACCACCCAGACGGACCCGCTCCTGCCCTCCACCACCCCTTCCAACGGGCCGTGGGTAAAGGTGGGAAGAAAAAAGAAGGGGAAGAAGTCGGCCCCCCCAGCACCTCCTGCAACTAAGTCTGCGGCTTCGGCGGACAAGAGGAGGAAGTTGGCGCCTCCTCCGAAAACCGCGGCGGTGGTGGTCACGTTGACCCCAGAGGCGGCGGAGCGGGGGGAGACATACGAGTCCGTACTGCGACGGGCTCGTACGAGTGTGGACCCTGCGCAGCTCGGACCTGGCAGAGTCACTTGTAGAAAGACCCAAACGGGGGCTCGGATTTTTGAGTTTTCGGGGGCCCAGGGCGGCACCAAGGCGGACCTCTTCGCGACGAAGCTGAAAGAAGCCGTCGCAAATACGGCCAAGGTGGTGAGGCCCATGAAGTGCGTGACCCTTGAGGTGACCGGCCTCGACGACACGGTCACCCAAGAGGAGGTGGTGGCCGCTGTTGCGGCGGTGGGGGGTTGCGCCATTGCAGCCATCAAGGGCCGGGTCATTAGGACCGGGCGCGGAGGCATGGGCACCATGAGGGTGGAGTGCCCGATCGTGGTGGCCAAGGCGGTCTTGGAGAAGGGCCACCTTCAGGTCGGATTTAGCTCGGGCGGGATCCGGGCGCTCGAGAAGATGCCGATGCGGTCCCCAAATCCATACTAACAAAGCGTGAGTCATTTTTGATGCCACCCGCAGTCGTTGCGAGTGAAGCATCACCACCGCCAGTCTCAGGCACTACGTCACTTACACCGCCCTTCACAGGCACTTTAACGTCTGGTTTGTTTAATAGAGAATCCATATAATTCCCACGAGTATGGGGGAAATAAAAGGTCCGTCCGAGCAGTGCCCCCTGTACTCGGATAAGCCTAGGCGTAACCCGCTAGAGTGTCGGCTGGTACACTAGCGGAGATGGCAGTAACGACCGAACAACCCATCGGCCACGCATCCCCTCGCGCTGCATCGCCACTTGGGATTCGGGGTGATTTTTTATTGAGGTTTTCTTCCTCGCAATCCGGGCGGTTAAGCCAAGATCCTCGGTCCCGGTCCTCGGCCGCTAGACATGATCAACGACACCGATTCCCAGGATAACGATGTTTGGGTGGTATATGTCCAGCTGCGCAGTGAAGCACCCACCGGAACCACCCCGCACCAACACTTTAAACATCGAAAACCTCTGCAAAAAATAAAATTTTAGCACATATTTATAAATATTAAAATAAAATAAACATTCAACATCATGCTGCCCCGTATAAGAGCAGCATTATCCAAAACAACAACAACAACAAACAAATATATTTAAAATCACAATACAATCTTTATTTACAAAAGAGTGGCTTATCTCCTCACCCCTAGCCTTACTAACAGAGGCAAATAAATAAAATAAAATAAAATATTTATATACAAATCCAGCCTTCACAAATGAAGCAATTAAAATATTTACAAATCCAGCCTCACCAGCAAAAGCAACAAACTTACCGTACCAACGGTTTATTGCACCGGCATTAACAATTGATCTAACTACAAACTACTGAAGCTAAAAGCAAGATTACCTATGGTCGCTTGGCCTTTCGGCAAAGCGACCGGGCCTAGAACTAAAAAAGCATGGGCAGCAGCACTATGCCCCTAATCTAACAATCGAGACCGATGCAAGCATCGACCCCGAAAGTTCGGCCGTAAGGTTCGGACCCACCGTCGCGAAAGGTCAAACTCCGTCCAAGACGGCCCCGCGAACAAAGCCGCCCCAGGGAGCATAACGGGACCTCGCATCCCGACACCCCTGAAACCGGGCACGAAAAACCCTCTAAAAAGTGTCAGGCCCCCCCACCAGCTAAGAAGTCACAACCTGTTGCCAGGAGTGACCCCAGAGCTAGCACCCTCCAGTTAGTCTCAGAAGGAGACCACCGAAAACAAGGTTTCGCCAGGCATGACCCTATAGCGGCACCCCCCGTCGGTCATGAATCAGGTACGAACCCTCATGACCGACCCCCTCAGCGCCGGGCATTAGCCAACGGCTAACGCGAACCCGAAGGAACTCATTAACCGTTGCCCAGGGAGCACCGGCCTGTACCGCTTCCGATGCCACCGGACGTATCCGACAGCAACGATAACAGACAGGCACACGAGGAGGTTCCCGACGCGTAGCCCCCCAACCTAACCTAACCTAACCTTTTTTTTTTTTTTTTTTTTTTTTTTGTCAGGAAATGCATTTACGCATACCCGGCGCGTCGGGGGGCGCAGCCTGGGGTATGTGGGACTCGACCGAGGTAATACCCACTAAAACCTGACAGTGGTCCGCCTTCGGCGGGAAGTAGGAGGGCCCGCGGAACTCCTTGCGGAACGTCACAGGGAACCTAACCTTTTTTTTTTTTTTTTTTTTTTTTTTTTTGTTCACGTCAGGGGAAATGCCTTTACGCACTGACCGGGCCGCCGCCCGAGTGTGGGACTCGTCTCGCCGAAACGCCCCTCCTAACTCCATGGACGCCCGGAATACCCACTAAAACCCCTGCGAAGTCCGCCTCCTACTGTGCCTGTGGTGGCGTGGGGTGGGAACGCGTTTGCAGTCTTCCACCCCTCCGCCAGCACCGGCCGACGCGCTTGCGAGTCGCGCCGGCCTCCATCGGGGACCGAGGTGCACCAATGCCGGTGCCTCCCGGTGACGGCTTAGGAAAGCGCGTGGTATCACACGTGGTACCACGCGCACCTCCTCTGAGGCCTTTGGGGCTTATAGCCCCGGCCCCATTCACGGGGGGCGAAGCAGGGCCCGGTAGGCCCTCCTCCGCGTTCCCGTGCGTCGTCGACGAAGCGGGTGGGGGTCACCACTTGCCTCCCTCGCCCGCTCCGCCGCCTCCTTCTGCGACATCACGTCCTCGCAGAAAGAGGTGACCGCCGTCCATAACCTTTCGCTTGAGGACATCGCACTGATGATGCTCTCAAGCGACAGGTCAGCCCCTATGGCATCGCGAAGGGCACCGCGCTGTTCCACCCAGGCCGAACAGTCGACCAGGGTGTGCTGCGCGGTGTCCTCGCTTGCCACACAGTGGTGACACTGGGTCGTCGGTTCTCTCCGGGCTATTTGACTCAGATACTTTCCGAAGCAACCGTGCCCGGAAAGAATCTGAGTCAGCCGGAATGTGAGAACCCCGTGCCGCCTGTCTAGCCAGTTGCGCAGAACCGGCCGGACAGCCTCAACGGTCGAGCGGCCGGCCGTAGGATCGGCCAGCCGCTCTGTCCACCTCCGGACCACGGACCGTCGAGCGTGGGACTTCATAGATTCCGTCACCGTCGGCGATTCGCCGCGAGACCGCAGCGCCTGACGTCGCTTGTGGAGCTTCGCCAGGGCCACGGCCTCCAAATCCCAAGGCGGCGAGCCTGCCAATACGCACGCCGCCTCCGCGGATATAGTGCGGTAACCCCTAATGGCCCTGATCGCTATCACCCTCTGCGGTTTTCGCAGGAGGGCGACGGCTTCGCGCCGGAGTTCCGGGGCCCACACTGGGGCCCCGTACAGGGCCATCGAGCGCACTACACCCATGTAGAGACGACGGCAGGCCACGCTTGGTCCCCCGAGATTCGGTAGCAGACGTCCGAGGGCGCCGGCAGCGCCTAACAGTCGGGGGGCCAAGCGACGGAAATGTTCTATGAAGTTCCACCGGCTGTCGAGGGTAAGCCCGAGATATTTCATATCGGCCTTAACCTCGATCCGGACACCGCTAATTACGACGTGAGCTCCAGGAGGAGGCGAAGTCCTAGGCCCGTGAAAACACAGGGCTTCGGACTTGTCGAGCGCCACCTGGAGGCCCAGATCGCGTATGCGGCGGACGACCATTGCCACACCGGCCGTAGCCAGGCGGGCGGACTTTCGGTAGCTCGTCCCCCGTGCGGTTACCAGGGTGTCATCCGCGTAACACGTCACCCCGAGACCGCGGGGGAGGGTGCCCCGCAACACCCAATCGTATCCGATGTTCCACAGGAGAGGTCCGAGGACAGACCCCTGTGGAACACCGCACGTCATCTCCCTCCTCTCGATGCCGTACCGCCCTTGGTACAAGACGTACCTCTGACTCAGGTAGTTACCGATCAGGCGACGGAGGTAGAGAGGCACTTGGTGGTAGATAAGTGCCTCTTTGACGCAACTCCACGGCATGGTGTTGAACGCGTTGGCGATGTCGAGCGACACCGCCATCAACACCCCGCCGCGGCCGGTCACCTCTTCCGATTCGGCCTTGACTCGACTGATCGCGTCGATCGTCGAGTGGCCGGCTCGAAACCCAAACTGGCAGTCGGCCAGATCGGGACCAACGTGAGTCAGGTGCTCGATGATGCGGGCAGCTATGATTTTTTCAAAGAGCTTGCCGGCTTCATCGAGCAGCACGATGGGACGGTAGGCAGAGGGTGACTCTGCGGGGCGCCCGTCCTTCCTGAGTAGGACCAAGCTACCGGTTTTCCACACCTCGGGAAATCGCCCCGACTCCAGGCACGCTTCAAAAAGCCCCCGGAGCCGGTCCCCTAGAACATTGAGAGCCAAGACTAGAACACGACCGTGGATACCGTCCGGTCCGGGCGCGGTGTTTTTTGCCCGGAGCCTACCCACAGCCGCGTCGAACTCACAATCTGTGAGCTCAGGCACGCCGCTAACCTCCTCCTCCATAGCGCGACCAGACTCGGTCGATCGCGCCATTTCGGGGGGGATGTGATCCGCCCGGTGTGGAAATAGGGCGGACACTATATCTCTCAGGAGTTGCTGGTCGAGAATCTGGGTCAGCGGCGGCGTCCAGGGGCGTAATTTGCCCCGGACGGACTTGTATGGACGCCCCCACGGATCGCGATCCAGAGTCTCGAGCTGCTCCTCCCGTGCCTGGTTCTTGGCTCTGCTGATAGCGAGCTGCAGGGACTTCTTCTTCTCTCTGAAGATCCCGTATAGCTCGTGCTCTGTCGTCTCGTCACGATACCGCCTCATGCGGTGTCGCCTTCTGCGATAACGGGTGTACTGGCGTCTGGCCACCACGCATTCGACACGCAGCGTGGCGATTTCGCCAGACCACCAGTACACCTGTCGACGAGCGGTTGGCGGATTGGCTCTGGGCATTGACGCGTCGGAAGCCGCAGTCAAAGACCGACGGAGCCACTCCGCTTCCTCATCCACCCGCACAGGCCCGGCCGGCTGAGAACACCAGGCCTGGACGACGAGAGCTTCCAGCAAGGCGTCTCGATCGAGACGCCCCAACGTCCACCTGGGAAGTTGTGGAAGCCTACTTCTGGGACTCGTGACGGGGGCGATCAAGGAAGCCGAGACGTCGAACCGGATGTATCGGTGATCCGACAACGTCTCCACATCCTCGATCACCCTCCAGTCGCAGACACGGTGTGCGACAGCCGGGCTGGCGAACGTCAAGTCGACGATCGACCCGCCCCTCTGCCGCACACAAGTGTACGCCGACCCCCTATTTTGGATCAGGAGGCCGATCCCCGCTGCCCAATCCTCCAACTCGGAACCTCGCGGGTCGGTCCTGGGTGACCCCCACGCCGATGATTTGGCGTTAAAGTCACCCATGACGACCACTGGGCGCGGATGAGCCCTTCGAATCTGGGTCTCAACCTCGCTCAGGAATTGCTCGAATTCGGCGAGACTGCGGTTGGGAGAGAAGTAGACTCCCACAACTGCGATCTCCCGCCATGCAACGACAATGAAGCCCCGGCCACGGGCGATCACCGAGGAGACCGGGGCTACAGCCGACGTGATGATCGCCACCAAGCCAGAAATGTCTCCTACCCATGTTTCGCGGGTAGGGACAAAATATGGCTCGGCAGCGACCGCAAGATCTATTTGCCACTGCGCCAAGGACTGCAAGAGCAAGTCTTGAGCCCCGGCGCAGTGGTTTAAGTTTGTCTGCAGGAAGCGATGGTTGTGTCCCGCTAGGGCCATTACGTTACAACCATCGCCTCCGAATCTGCTCTCGGAGCCGGAGCTCGGGGAGCAGGATTTACCGCCTTGCCCTTTCTGGGCTTGGCTGGGGTTCCTTTACAGGATGGTGCCCCAGCCCTATGATTTGCCGGCCGGCCCGCCACCTCGCACAATGAGCAGTGCGGAGCAGCGGAGCAGCCGGAGGCCTTGTGTCCCTTTTGACCGCAGCGGTAACACTCATCGCTGCGGTCAATCTGGGACTGACAGAGAGCACGGGTGTGGCCCACTTCAAGGCAGCGGAAACAACGCATACGCCTGGGGGGCAACACCCGTACTTCTGGTGACACCCAACCGACAAGAAGTCGATTGGCCGAAACTTTTTTAGCCGCTGCCACGGGGCAGCGTACGAAAATCGTACCGCTGCCCGAGGGAGCAAAGCGAACTGGCCCTGTCTTAATCGACTCGACGGGACAGCCCCCGGCCCTAGCCACAGCTGCCACTACTTCCGACTCGCTGACGGAGTCGTCCAGCCCGACAATGCGCAAATCGGCGCTTTTCACGGGCCGGGCGATATAGACGTCCTCCGCCAGCGCTACCCGTAGCTTCGCCGCCAGCTCGTCCGCCTTCTGCGAGCTTGCGACGCCGGGCACCTCTAAAATACGCGCCCCAGACGCTCCCTTCCTCATCTTCAGGGAGGAGATACCCATCTCAGCGAGAGAAATTTTCTCCTTCGCCTGAGTGAGGACGGAGGCATATGTTGCCCCTTTTTCAACAGCGCCAGGCTGCAGCGTCAGGACGACGGCTGCAGACCTGGGCGGGCGCAATTTAGGTGCCCCTTTCTTCGTTTTCTTTTCTTTAGAAGAAGGTTCCTGCACCCTCCGGTTTGGTTTACCAGACGACGCAGGAGCCTTCCTCTTTTCCTTCTTCCTCCTTCCTCCCTTTTTACTACGCTCCACCCGAGTCCATCCTTCGTCATCTCGGGACGTCGAAGCAGGCGGAGCAGTAGCGGAGGAAGAGCCAGTGGCAGCTGGTTCCGGCCGGGTTAAAGGCAGGAGAGGAGGCACTGCCAGACTAGCAGTGGGCTGAGCACTATGACCCTTGCCTTTGCCTTTAGAGGACTTGGGCTTTGGGGGTCCAGTGACGGCAGCCACCAGTGCCTTTTCAGGCACCTCCTCCCTTCTCTTATCTGACCTTAAGGTAGGCCTGATTCTCGGCTCCGGCGGAAGGAGACCCTCGAATCGGGACATCCTGGCATCTACAATGTTGCCCGCCATTGTTGCCAGGCGTCCCATCATGGCCTCCTCCCTTTCGGCCAAAGATGCCGTGATTGCAGGCTCTGGAGTCGGTGTGGCCAGGCGAGCGGTGATGCGGGCGATTTCCGCCTGCATCTCCGCCATTCTGCCCTCTTGCCTGGCGATTGTAGCGCGCAGGAGTCGCACCTCTTCCGACTCCGTACGGCTATACAGGGCCAGCACCGCCTCCTCGATGGCACCGGCAGCCTTATTGAGGGCTCCCACCATGGTCCCCTTAAGGTTGCCGGATTTTTTTGCTACGTCCCGAACGAGTTCTACGCCGACACGAGCATGCTCCGCCAGTTGATCCACCGACTTCGGTAAACCAAAGTCGGTGTTCAGGGATCTGGCCAGAGACAGTACATGCTCCTCTGCCATTGGATCCACCTCAACCCTCTTCGTTTTAAGGAAAGCCTTTTGGGCCTTTTCCATCCTTCCAGAATCTCCTGTAGTAGAGAGGGGCCTACCTCTGCCCCTCTTTGCCGACGCTGACCTTTTAGAGGTCGGCGCCATCGGCAATGCGTCTGAATCCGACCCGGACTCACTCGCGTCCGGGCCAGGCCGCTTCCGCCACATCCTCCCACGACTTAAATCGTTAGCCGACCCAGAAGCCACAGTCTTAAACGTAGCATCTGAGTCTGCATCCGATTCGGATAGTCGTACGTGCGACTTAAGCGCACACGCTTCCAACATAACAGACACCGGTCTACAAAATGTCCCCAAATCCATACTAATAAAGCGTGAGTCATTTGTGATGCCACCCGCAGTCGTTGCGAGTGAAGCATCACCACCGCCAGTCTCAGGCACTACGTCACTTACACCGCCCTTCACAGGCACTTTAACGTCTGGTTTGTTTAATAGAGAATCCATATAGTTCCCACGAGTATGGGGGAAATAAAAGGTCCGTCCGAGCAGTGCCCCCTGTACTCGGATAAGCCTAGGCGTAACCCGCTAGAGTGTCGGCTGGTACACTAGCGGAGATGGCAGTAACGACCGAACAACCCATCGGCCACGCATCCCCTCGCGCTGCATCGCCACTTGGGATTCGGGGTGATTTTTTATTGAGGTTTTCTTCCTCGCAATCCGGGCGGTTAAGCCAAGATCCTCGGTCCCGGTCCTCGGCCGCTAGACATGGTCAACGACACCGATTCCCAGGATAACGATGTTTGGGTGGTATATGTCCAGCTGCGCAGTGAAGCACCCACCGGAACCACCCCGCACCAACACTTTAAACATCGGAAACCTCTGCAAAAATAAAATTTTAGCACATATTTACATTAAAATAAAATAAGCATTCAACATCATGCTGCCCCGTATAAGAGCAGCATTATCCAAAACAACAACAACAACAAACAAATATATTTAAAATCACAATACAATCTTTATTTACAAAAGAGTGGCTTATCTCCTCACCCCTAGCCTTACCAACAGAGGCAAATAAATAAAATAAAATAAAATATTTACATACAAATCCAGCCTTCACAAATGAAGCAATTAAAATATTTACAAATCCAGCCTCACCAGCAAAAGCAACAAACTTACCGTACCAACGGTTTATTGCACCGGCATTAACAATTGATCTAACTACAAACTACTGAAGCTAAAAGCAAGATTACCTATGGTCGCTTGGCCTTTCGGCAAAGCGACCGGGCCTAGAACTAAAAAAGCATGGGCAGCAGCACTATGCCCCTAATCTAACAATCGAGACCGATGCAAGCATCGACCCCGAAAGTTCGGCCGTAAGGTTCGGACCCACCGTCGCGAAAGGTCAAACTCCGTCCGAGACGGCCCCGCGAACAAAGCCGCCCCAGGGAGCATAACGGGACCTCGCATCCCGACACCCCTGAAACCGGGCACGAAAAACCCTCTAAAAAGTGTCAGGCCCCCCCACCAGCTAAGAAGTCACAACCTGTTGCCAGGAGTGACCCCAGAGCTAGCACCCTCCGGTTAGTCTCAGAAGGAGACCACCGAACATAAGGTTTCGCCAGGCATAACCCTATAGCGGCACCCCCCGTCGGTCATGAATCAGGTACGAACCCTCATGACCGACCCCCTCAGCGCCGGGCATTAGCCAACGGCTAACGCGAACCCGAAGGAACTCATTAACCGTTGCCCAGGGAGCACCGGCCTGTACCGCTTCCGATGCCACCGGACGTATCCGACAGCAACGATAACGGACAGGCACACGAGGAGGTTCCCGACGCGTAGCCCCCCCCCCCAGGGAACCTAACCTAACCTTTTTTTTTTTTTTTTTTTTTTTTTTTTTTTGTTCACGTCAGGGGAAATGCCTTTACGCACTGACCGGGCCGCCGCCCGAGTGTGGGACTCGTCTCGCCGAAACGCCCCTCCTAACTCCATGGACGCCCGGAATACCCACTAAAACCCCTGCGAAGTCCGCCTCCTACTGTGCCTGTGGTGGCGTGGGGTGGGAACGCGTTTGCAGTCTTCCACCCCTCCGCCAGCACCGGCCGACGCGCTTGCGAGTCGCGCCGGCCTCCATCGGGGACCGAGGTGCACCAATGCCGGTGCCTCCCGGTGACGGCTTAGGAAAGCGCGTGGTATCACACGTGGTACCACGCGCACCTCCTCTGAGGCCTTTGGGGCTTATAGCCCCGGCCCCATTCACGGGGGGCGAAGCAGGGCCCGGTAGGCCCTCCTCCGCGTTCCCGTGCGTCGTCGACGAAGCGGGTGGGGGTCACCACTTGCCTCCCTCGCCCGCTCCGCCGCCTCCTTCTGCGACATCACGTCCTCGCAGAAAGAGGTGACCGCCGTCCATAACCTTTCGCTTGAGGACATCGCACTGATGATGCTCTCAAGCGACAGGTCAGCCCCTATGGCATCGCGAAGGGCACCGCGCTGTTCCACCCAGGCCGAACAGTCGACCAGGGTGTGCTGCGCGGTGTCCTCGCTTGCCGCACAGTGGTGACACTGGGTCGTCGGTTCTCTCCGGGCTATTTGACTCAGATACTTTCCGAAGCAACCGTGCCCGGAAAGAATCTGAGTCAGCCGGAATGTGAGAACCCCGTGCCGCCTGTCTAGCCAGTTGCGCAGAACCGGCCGGACAGCCTCAACGGTCGAGCGGCCGGCCGTAGGATCGGCCAGCCGCTCTGTCCACCTCCGGACCACGGACCGTCGAGCGTGGGACTTCATAGATTCCGTCACCGTCGGCGATTCGCCGCGAGACCGCAGCGCCTGACGTCGCTTGTGGAGCTTCGCCAGGGCCACGGCCTCCAAATCCCAAGGCGGCGAGCCTGCCAATACGCACGCCGCCTCCGCGGATATAGTGCGGTAACCCCTAATGGCCCTGATCGCTATCACCCTCTGCGGTTTTCGCAGGAGGGCGACGGCTTCGCGCCGGAGTTCCGGGGCCCAAACTGGGGCCCCGTACAGGGCCATCGAGCGCACTACACCCATGTAGAGACGACGGCAGGCCACGCTTGGTCCCCCGAGATTCGGCAGCAGACGTCCGAGGGCGCCGGCAGCGCCTAACAGTCGGGGGGCCAAGCGACGGAAATGTTCTATGAAGTTCCACCGGCTGTCGAGGGTAAGCCCGAGATATTTCATATCGGCCTTAACCTCGATCCGGACACCGCTAATTACGACGTGAGCTCCAGGAGGAGGCGAAGTCCTAGGCCCGTGAAAACACAGGGCTTCGGACTTGTCGAGCGCCACCTGGAGGCCCAGATCGCGTATGCGGCGGACGACCATTGCCACACCGGCCGTAGCCAGGCGGGCGGACTTTCGGTAGCTCGTCCCCCGTGCGGTCACCAGGGTGTCATCCGCGTAACACGTCACCCTGAGACCGCGGGGGAGGGTGCCCCGCAACACCCAATCGTATCCGATGTTCCACAGGAGAGGTCCGAGGACAGACCCCTGTGGAACACCGCATGTCATCTCCCTCCTCTCGATGCCGTACCGCCCTTGGTACAAGACGTACCTCTGACTCAGGTAGTTACCGATCAGGCGACGGAGGTAGAGAGGCACTTGGTGGTAGATAAGTGCCTCTTTGACGCAACTCCACGGCATGGTGTTGAACGCGTTGGCGATGTCGAGCGACACCGCCATCAACACCCCGCCGCGGCCGGTCACCTCTTCCGATTCGGCCTTGACTCGACTGATCGCGTCGATCGTCGAGCGGCCGGCTCGAAACCCAAACTGGCAGTCGGCCAGATCGGGACCAACGTGAGTCAGGTGCTCGATGATGCGGGCAGCTATGATTTTTTCAAAGAGCTTGCCGGCTTCATCGAGCAGCACGATGGGGCGGTAGGCAGAGGGTGACTCTGCGGGGCGCCCGTCCTTCCTGAGTAGGACCAAGCTACCGGTTTTCCACACCTCGGGAAATCGCCCCGACTCCAGGCACGCTTCAAAAAGCCCCCGGAGCCGGTCCCCTAGAACATTGAGAGCCAAGACTAGAACACGACCGTGGATACCGTCCGGTCCGGGCGCAGTGTTTTTTGCCCGGAGCCTACCCACAGCCGCGTCGAACTCACAATCTGTGAGCTCAGGCACGCCGCTAACCTCCTCCTCCATAGCGCGACCAGACTCGGTCGATCGCGCCATTTCGGGGGGGATGTGATCCGCCCGGTGTGGAAATAGGGCGGACACTATATCTCTCAGGAGTTGCTGGTCGAGAATCTGGGTCAACGGCGGCGTCCAGGGGCGTAATTTGCCCCGGACGGACTTGTATGGACGTCCCCACGGATCGCGATCCAGAGTCTCGAGCTGCTCCTCCCGTGCCTGGTTCTTGGCTCTGCTGATAGCGAGCTGCAGGGACTTCTTCTTCTCTCTGAAGATCCCGTACAGCTCGTGCTCCGTCGTCTCGTCACGATACCGCCTCATGCGGTGTCGCCTTCTGCGGTATCGCCTTCTGCGATAACGGGTGTACTGGCGTCTGGCCACCACGCATTCGACACGCAGCGTGGCGATTTCGCCAGACCACCAGTACACCTGTCGACGAGCGGTTGGCGGATTGGCTCTGGGCATTGACGCGTCGGAAGCCGCAGTCAAAGACCGACGGAGCCACTCCGCTTCCTCATCCACCCGCACAGGCCCGGCCGGCTGAGAACACCAGGCCTGGACGACGAGAGCTTCCAGCAAGGCGTCTCGATCGAGACGCCCCAACGTCCACCTGGGAAGTTGTGGAAGCCTACTTCTGGGACTCGTGACGGGGGCGATCAAGGAAGCGGAGACGTCGAACCGGATGTATCGGTGATCCGACAACGTCTCCACATCCTCGATTACCCTCCAGTCGCAGACACGGTGTGCGACAGCCGGGCTGGCGAACGTCAAGTCGACGATCGACCCGCCCCTCTGCCGCACACAAGTGTACGCCGACCCCCTATTTTGGATCAGGAGGCCGATCCCCGCTGCCCAATCCTCCAACTCGGAACCTCGCGGGTCGGTCCTGGGTGACCCCCACGCCGATGATTTGGCGTTAAAGTCACCCATGACGACCACTGGGCGCGGATGAGCCCTTCGAATCTGGGTCTCAACCTCGCTCAGGAATTGCTCGAATTCGGCGAGACTGCGGTTGGGAGAGAAGTAGACTCCCACAACTGCGATCTCCCGCCATGCAACAACAATGAAGCCCCGGCCACGAGCGATCACCGAGGAGACCGGGGCTACAGCCGACGTGATGATCGCCACCAAGCCAGAAATGTCTCCTACCCATGTTTCGCGGGTAGGGACAAAATATGGCTCGGCAGCGACCGCAAGATCTATTTGCCACTGTGCCAAGGACTGCAAGAGCAAGTCTTGAGCCCCGGCGCAGTGGTTTAAGTTTGTCTGCAGGAAGCGATGGTTGTGTCCCGCTAGGGCCATTACGTTACAACCATCGCCTCCGAATCTGCTCTCGGAGCCGGAACCCGGGGAGCAGGATTTACCGCCTTGCCCTTTCTGGGCTTGGCTGGGGTTCCTTTACAGGATGGTGCCCCAGCCCTATGATTTGCCGGCCGGCCCGCTACCTCGCACAATGAGCAGTGCGGAGCAGCGGAGCAGCCGGAGGCCTTGTGTCCCTTTTGACCGCAGCGGTAAAACTCATCGCTGCGGTCAATCTGGGACTGACAGAGAGCACGGGTGTGGCCCACTTCAAGGCAGCGGAAACAACGCATACGCCTGGGGGGCAACACCCGTACTTCTGGTGACACCCAACCGACAAGAAGTCGATTGGCCGAAACTTTTTTAGCCGCTGCCACGGGGCAGCGTACGAAAATCGTACCGCTGCCCGAGGGAGCAAAGCGAACTGGCCCTGTCTTAATCGACTCGACGGGACAGCCCCCGGCCCTAGCCACAGCTGCCACTACTTCCGACTCGCTGACGGAGTCGTCCAGCCCGACAATGCGCAAATCGGCGCTTTTCACGGGCCGGGCGATATAGACGTCCTCCGCCAGCGCTTCCCGTAGCTTCGCCGCCAGCTCGTCCGCCTTCTGCGAGCTTGCGACGCCGGGCACCTCTAAAATACGCGCCCCAGACGCTCCCTTCCTCATCTTCAGGGAGGAGATCCCCAACTCAGCGAGAGAAACTTTCTCCTTCGCCTGAGTGAGGACGGAGGCATATGTTGCCCCTTTTTCAACAGCGCCAGGCTGCAGCGTCAGGACGACGGCTGCAGACCTGGGCGGGCGCAATTTAGGTGCCCCTTTCTTCGTTTTCTTTTCTTTAGAAGAAGGTTCCTGCACCCTCCGGTTTGGTTTACCAGACGACGCAGGAGCCTTCCTCTTTTCCTTCTTCCTCCTTCCTCCCTTTTTACTACGCTCCACCCGAGTCCATCCTTCGTCATCTCGGGACGTCGGAGCAGGCGGAGCAGTAGCGGAGGAAGAGCCAGTGGCAGCTGGTTCCGGCCGGGTTAAAGGCAGGAGAGGAGGCACTGCCAGACTAGCAGTGGGCTGAGCACTATGACCCTTGCCTTTGCCTTTAGAGGACTTGGGCTTTGGGGGTCCAGTGACGGCAGCCACCAGTGCCTTTTCAGGCACCTCCTCCCTTCTCTTATCTGACCTTAAGGTAGGCCTGATTCTCGGCTCCGGCGGAAGGAGACCCTCGAATCGGGACATCCTGGCATCTACAATGTTGCCCGCCATTGTTGCCAGGCGTCCCATCATGGCCTCCTCCCTTTCGGCCAAAGATGCCGTGATTGCAGGCTCTGGAGTCGGTGTGGCCAGGCGAGCGGTGATGCGGGCGATTTCCGCCTGCATCTCCGCCATTCTGCCCTCTTGCCTGGCGATTGTAGCGCGCAGGAGTCGCACCTCTTCCGACTCCGTACGGCTATACAGGGCCAGCACCGCCTCCTCGATGGCACCGGCAGCCTTATTGAGGGCTCCCACCATGGTCCCCTTAAGGTTGCCGGATTTTTTTGCTACGTCCCGAACGAGTTCTACGCCGACACGAGCATACTCCGCCAGTTGATCCACCGACTTCGGTAAACCAAAGTCGGTGTTCAGGGATCTGGCCAGAGACAGTACTTGCTCCTCTGCCATTGGATCCACCTCAACCCTCTTCGTTTTAAGGAAAGCCTTTTGGGCCTTTTCCATCCCACCAGAATCTCCTGTAGTAGAGAGCCTACCTCTGCCCCTCTTTGCCGACGCTGACCTTTTAGAGGTCGGCGCCATCGGCAATGCGTCTGAATCCGACCCGGACTCACTCGCGTCCGGGCCAGGCCGCTTCCGCCACATCCTCCCACGACTTAAATCGTTAGCCGACCCAGAAGCCACAGTCTTAAACGTGGCATCTGAGTCTGCATCCGATTCGGATAGTCGTACGTGCGACTTAAGCGCACACGGTTCCAACATAACAGACACCGGTCTACAAAATGTCCTCAAATCCGTACTAACAAAGCGTGAGTCATTTGTGATGCCACCCGCAGTCGTTGCGAGTGAAGCATCACCACCGCCAGTCTCAGGCACTACGTCACTTACACCGCCCTTCACAGGCACTTTAACGTCTGGTTTGTTTAATAGAGAATCCATATAGTTCCCACGAGTATGGGGGAAATAAAAGGTCCGTCCGAGCAGTGCCCCCTGTACTCGGATAAGCCTAGGCGTAACCCGCTAGAGTGTCGGCTGGTACACTAGCGGAGATGGCAGTAACGACCGAACAACCCATCGGCCACGCATCCCCTCGCGCTGCATCGCCACTTGGGATTCGGGGTGATTTTTTATTGAGGTTTTCTTCCTCGCAATCCGGGCGGTTAAGCCAAGATCCTCGGTCCCGGTCCTCGGCCGCTAGACATGATCAACGACACCGATTCCCAGGATAACGATGTTTGGGTGGTATATGTCCAGCTGCGCAGTGAAGCACCCACCGGAACCACCCCGCACCAACACTTTAAACATCGGAAACCTCTGCAAAAAATAAAATTTTAGCACATATTTATAAATATTAAAATAAAATAAACATTCAACATCATGCTGCCCCGTATAAGAGCAGCATTATCCAAAACAACAACAACAACAAACAAATATATTTAAAATCACAATACAATCTTTATTTACAAAAGAGTGGCTTATCTCCTCACCCCTAGCCTTACTAACAGAGGCAAATAAATAAAATAAAATAAAATATTTATATACAAATCCAGCCTTCACAAATGAAGCAATTAAAATATTTACAAATCCAGCCTCACCAGCAAAAGCAACAAACTTACCGTACCAACGGTTTATTGCACCGGCATTAACAATTGATCTAACTACAAACTACTGAAGCTAAAAGCAAGATTACCTATGGTCGCTTGGCCTTTCGGCAAAGCGACCGGGCCTAGAACTAAAAAAGCATGGGCAGCAGCACTATGCCCCTAATCTAACAATCGAGACCGATGCAAGCATCGACCCCGAAAGTTCGGCCGTAAGGTTCGGACCCACCGTCGCGAAAGGTCAAACTCCGTCCAAGACGGCCCCGCGAACAAAGCCGCCCCAGGGAGCATAACGGGACCTCGCATCCCGACACCCCTGAAACCGGGCACGAAAAACCCTCTAAAAAGTGTCAGGCCCCCCCACCAGCTAAGAAGTCACAACCTGTTGCCAGGAGTGACCCCAGAGCTAGCACCCTCCAGTTAGTCTCAGAAGGAGACCACCGAACATAAGGTTTCGCCAGGCATAACCCTATAGCGGCACCCCCCGTCGGTCATGAATCAGGTACGAACCCTCATGACCGACCCCCTCAGCGCCGGGCATTAGCCAACGGCTAACGCGAACCCGAAGGAACTCATTAACCGTTGCCCAGGGAGCACCGGCCTGTACCGCTTCCGATGCCACCGGACGTATCCGACAGCAACGATAACGGACAGGCACACGAGGAGGTTCCCGACGCGTAGCCCCCCAACCTAACCTAACCTAACCTAACCTAACCTAACCTTTTTTTTTTTTTTTTTTTTTTTTTTTTTTTTTTTTTTACATGGGAATCCACACGGATACTGCTTTGCCCATTTCGGGGTCGGGCAAGCGAGTTATGTCGGCCTTTAACCGACTAAACCCCATGGTGTTCCTTCTCAGCGCTTGATTGACGGGGATGCGGGAACACTGTTCGCACACAACCGCTTCCCTGTCAGCGTTTGCCGCTAAGTGCGGCCCTTTCTCTCTATAATTGTCTTCTGACACATAGCTAGCTACTCGGAGTGGCGCACAGGAACACGAAGTGCACCACCCAGCTCAGGGAAAAACTCTACAGGTGATAAATTACCCCGTGTTTATCACCCGGAGGTCTCAATTACGGAGGCAGACGGCGATCTTGTGCGAGTCTTCGGCGCCCAACTCTCCTTCTGCGGAGCGGATCTGAAGCTTCGTTCTCTCTTATCCGTTCCGCTGCCTCCTTTTGTGCCATTACGTTTTCGCAAAAGGACGTTAGTGCTTTCCACGATCTTTTACTGGCTACGATAGTACGTATCAGGGATGGTAGGGAAAGATCGTTACCCACTATTGCTACGAGTGATGCTCGTTCTTCCGACCATTGCGGACATACCTCAAGGGTATGGCTTGCCGTATCTTCGATGCAACCACACTCGTGACACATTTCATTACGTTCCCTGCGAGCCACCCTACACAGATATCTTCCGAAACAACCATGGTTCGAGAGAATCTGTGTAAGGTGAAAGGTGAGCACGCCATGCTTTCTCTCGACCCATTTTTCTAATATTGGACGAATTGCCAAGATTGTCCTATTTCCAGCACTCGGATTCTCAAGCCTATCTTGCCATAGACTGAGAAGTTGTCTATTGGCCTCTCGCTTCCATCCTCTATTTTCGACTGATGTAGTGCGATCTCCCCGAGCTTGAGCCTCCACACGCTTCCAATATACCTCAGCCAAAACTGCGGCTTCTAAATCCCAGGGTGGAGTTCCGGCTAAGACACAAGCCGTTTCACTGGATATAGTGCGATAGCCTCTGATTAACCTAGCAGCCATGAGTCTTTGCGGTCTCCGCAGAAGACTCTGATTGCAGGATGTCAGGGCATTCACCCAGATAGGAGCTCCATATAAAGCCATCGATCGCACAACTCCTACGTACAGACGTCGGCAACCACTATGAGGGCCACCCACGTTCGGAAGAAGTCGGCCTAACGCTCTAGCAGCCGCAATGACTCTGGGAGCCAGACGCCGGAAGTGTTCTAGGAATTTCCATCGGCTGTCGAGGACGAGTCCTAGGTACTTCATCGTACGCTCGACACCGATGGTAACTCCTCCTACAACTAGATGTGACCCGACCGGAGGTGCCATCCTAGGCCCGTGAAAGCAAATCGCCTCGGATTTGTTGAGGGCTACCTCCAGTCCTAGACGTCTAATCCTTGCCACGATTTGCGCTACACCGGCGGTCGCTAACATGCGAGCCTCTCTAAACGTTCTTCCCCGAGCCATCACAAGGGTGTCGTCTGCGTAGCAAGTCACTTCGATTCCTCGCAAGTTAGCACCTCGCAACACCCAGTCGTAACCGATGTTCCACAGGAGTGGGCCGAGGACTGACCCCTGTGGAACACCGCACGACATCTCTTTCTGTTTCCATACACGAGACCCCGGGTATCTGATCTTTCTATCGGTGAAATATTCACCGACTATCCGCCGCAGGTATTTAGGAAACCCGTGGAATCGCAGTGCTTCCCTGACACAACTCCAAGGCAAAGTGTTAAAGGCATTAGCGATGTCTAATGACACCGCTAAGACCACCTCGCCTCGGGAAACGGCGTCCTCCGTCAGGGCCCTCACCCGAGAAATCGCATCGATGGTGGACCTGCCCCGACGGAAACCAAATTGAATGTCGCTCAAGTTGGGCCCAGTCCCTTCTAAATGGCGAACAAGTCGAGCTGCAATTATTCGCTCAAAAAGCTTGCTTATTTCGCTTAGAAGGACTATTGGTCGGTATGCTGATGGTGATTCTGCAGGACGTCCCTCCTTCTTGATAAGAACAAGCTTACCTTCCTTCCAAATGAGCGGAAACCGACCATGATTCAGACAAGCGCTGAAAAGAGTCCTCACGCTCATTTCAAGAGGTCCAAGGGCAAGAACCCAGGCCCGTCCGGGGATGCCGTCAAGGCCTGGAGCTGTATTTTTAGCCCGCATTCTAAGTACAGCTGCCTCCAATTCTCCCTCTGTGACATCGGGGGCGTTTGCATTGTCCTCATTGAGTTCCGACCAATTGGATGGCACCATACGTGGCGATTCTACCTCTATTCTCTCCGGAAACAGGGTTTCTACTACTCGCTCCAATAACTGAGGCTGCAGGCTTTGTGTCAAAGGAGGGGCCCGAGTTCTCAGTTTACCCCGTACTAACCTATAAGGTCTACCCCACGGGTCGCTGTTTAGAGACTCCAGCATTTCTTCTTGGGCTCGATCTTTTGCGTTGCCAATTGCTATTCGCAAAAGATCTACAGCTTTCCGATACCGAGCGTAGAGCATCTCCTCTTCATCTTCATTTCGCCGTCGCCGTCGTCTACTCCTGGTGTATTGACGTCTCTCGGCAACACATGCTTCGCGTAAATGCGTGAGTTCTCCAGACCACCAGTATATGGACCGCTTTAAGGTGTTAGTGCGGATTCGTGGCATGGCAGCATCGCAGACTTGCATCATGGCATCTTCCAACTGGACAGCACTCTCTTCTACGTCGATTATAGCTCCTGTAACCCAAGCCTGAACAATAGCCGCCTCAACGAGGATATCCTGCTCCATCCGCCTCAAGGACCACCTTGGACCACCTTCTGGAAACGATCGATTTACGCTATACTGTGCGACAGAGGACATAGAGATTTCATACCTAATATACCGATGGTCTGATAAAGTCTCGACATTCTCTATAACATTCCAGCCACTGACACGGCGCGCCAGGGCAGCATCGGCGAACGTTACGTCCACAATGGAGCCACCCCGTTGCCGCACGCATGTGTGAGTCGATCCGCGGTTGAGAACATCGAGACCGGCAACTAATGCCCATTCTTCAAGCAGCTCTCCACGTGCATCCGTTGTCGACGATCCCCACGCCACAGACTTAGCGTTGAGATCACCGGCTACAAGTATCCGACCAGGGCGGCTTCGGCTGACGAGAGAACTGAGCTCAGCAAGAAACGTCTCGAACTCTGACAAGGTCTTATTCGGCGAAAAGTAAACCCCAATGACTATCACATCTCCTACAAGCGCCGAGACGAATCCCTGTCCCCTAACAATAGACCCGAAAGCTGGTGAACCGACAGTAGTTTGGGTAATAATGGCAACCAATCCGCTATGGTCTCCGACCCAGTTATCCCTCGATGGAATATAATACGGTTCAGTGACAACCGCAACGTGTATCAACCACTCCGCCATGCTCTGACACAAGAGGTCCTGAGCTCTGGAGGAGTGGTTGATATTCGCCTGAAGGTAATTATATGCCATAACTATTCAACAGCCATCGGAACCTCCTCAGCTCGACAATTTGATGGCGAGGTGACTGACTGCGAGGGGACACGAGGGCCATCGCTGCCTATCTTCCTTCTTCCTTTCTTTCCTTTTCCACGTAGGGAAAGGCACGCCTTACCTCCCAATTTGTGGTTTGCAGGTTTGTCAGACATAGCGCACATGTTACAATGCGGTGCTGCACTACAAACACCAGCTTTGTGGCCGACTTGACCACAGCGGTAACATTCGTTACTGCGGTCGACCTCCGCCGTGCATTGTGCCCGTAGGTGCCCTAACTCCCAACACCGGAAACATCGCATGGGCCGGACGTCAAGTAGTTTGACATTGGCCGATACCCAACCAATCAAAAGTTTGCCGTTCCCAGCCAGCTTCTTAGCAGCCGCAACCGGACATCGCAGCCATATAGACCCCAGTCCGTCAGAACCCCTCGAAATGTCGCCGGCCCTCACTTGGTCGGCTGAACAATCTCCAGCTGCCGCTACAGCCGTAACTACATCGGCACTGGTCGTGGCGTCGTCTAGACCATAGATTCGGAGTTCCGCACATTTCGTCGGTCTGGAGACCCAAACGACGTCGTCTCCCAACAAGGTTCTAATCTTCTGGGCAAGAGCGTCTGCTTTATCACCGCTGTTGGCACCCGGCACCTCAAAAATGCGTGCTCCAGTAGCTGCCTTCCTGAACCGCAATCCAGTTATGCCTAGGTCAGTGAGGGCTATCCCCTGTTGCGCCTGGGCGATCACTTTGGCATAAGTGACGCCTCTCTCCTCAGCTCCGGGCTGCAGAGTAATAACCACTGCAGATGAACGTGGTTTGCGGAGCTTCTGACCCTGGATCGTTGTGGACTTCGTCTTTGACTTTGGTGTTCCTGCAGGATCAACCGTCTTTTTCTTGGAGCCTCTTCGAGCCACAACGTTCCAGCCTTCATTCAAAGACGAAGGTGCTGGCGGAAGCGGACGTGGTACCGCTACATCACCTGTAATACCTTCCTTTTTACTCTTACCTTTCTTCTTGTTTTGTTCCTTCTTCTTTTTCTTCTTTCCAGCAGCTTGGGGTGAAGAAACCTCTTTAGAGCCAGGGAGCAGCATCTCTTCTGTGAGGCTGCTTCCAGGACCCGCCGGAGGCGGAGACTTTGTCGTGGCTCCTGAACCCGCTTCCCTCTTCTTTTCCGCTGCCAAAGGAGGCCGCAGACGCTTCTTTGGTAAAAGCCTGTCATCAATAGAGGCAAGGCGAGCATTTACCATGACCCCCACCCGAGTCATTACTTTAGAGCATAGCTCCTCCATTGCCTCATTATGGGAAGGCTGCGATACCGGGGTCGCAGCATTCGTCGTATTCGAGGGAGAGGACGTTGGACAACCTTGCTTCCGCGCCCTCTCCATGTCTTCTTTAAGCAATGACAGCTCCTTGCGGAGACTGGTCATTTCGGTCTGCAAGCGGGTGTTATCCGCCTGCAACTGTCGTGTCTCGTCTGAAATAGTTCGTGAGCTGAGAAGAGACACAGCTCGTTTGATGGATGCCGCAGCGTCCTTCAACTCACGAACAAAAGTTCCTTTTAGCTTACCTGACTTTGTGGCAACTTTTGTGATGATCGCCACATCGTCTTCCACTTGTTTTTGGATCTTCGCCACGGTGTTAACAGACTCTGCAGGGTCCGTTGCCTCCATATCTGAAGAGGACTCAGATAGCCCTTTCATCCTGCGTTCCCTACTCTGTGACACACTCCGCATCAGATCTTCTTCAGCCATCAGCCGAAGTTCTTCTTTTTTGGCTGCATTTAAAGCTGCCTGAGCCTTTGCTAAACCGATATACTTACCAGATGTTGGTGGTCGTCCTCTTGCTCTGACAATCAGCGGCTCTGTCGTTGCTCTCTCATCATCGGACGGGTCCGAATCAGGTTCCGGCACTCGTCGTCGTTTGCGACCTGCCCAAAATCGGCCGCCCTCCTCTGAAGACATTGACCCTGTCCTCGTTCTGACTGTCTCTAAACTACAATCTGATGTTGCCGCCTCATCCAGCTGCATGCTGTCATACTTACTGGCAGCTCTCTTCGTCGAATCATCATCGTCTCCTACTACTCTCACCGACAACGCTACCTTCTTACCAGTCTTATCCTCACTTACACCTTCTCCTAACGCTCCCTGATCTAAACCTTCTTCACTCGTTACTCTCTTCTCCTTACTCCCCGAAACAAAATGTGCCCCCCTTGATACGATGGGGCGACTGTTCCGCCGCAGACGCGACGAAACAGCAAGGGATTCTTCTTCCACGGCGTGGTCGATACCCTCCAAGGTAGTTTTTACGTAACTGTTGTTTACCATTTTGTTTATTTAACCCCATAGACCCCCCCAAGTGACGCCCTAGTCACCGTATCCCACGGCTATACATCCCCTCGGCGGGCGCCGAACCACTAGGATTGGGGTAATTTTTTAAAGAGGTTTTCTTCCTCGCGGCTCCTCGCTCAGTGCGAGGTGCCCCCGTCTCGCTCAATGCGTCTACGGTTTGACCGACGGTGGCCGTAGCCTGTCCGGCAAATACGGATAACGTACAATACCGAACCCGTCGCTCACATAACTCCTCTTCCAGTCTTACCAACAGAGGTAAAAACTCATCATCAGTAGCATCACCGCCACCGGCAATGCTACAGCAACATCACTATCACCACTTAAGACCATTCGCCATCTGGTACGATAATAACCATCGCACGTAGGATCGGCATCGGGTCTGGGATAAACTCCCGACAGCACTGGTTACGACAGCAAGCGATGTGGGACCGTTCGCCACCGAGCACAGTAAAAAATACCGTGTTCAGCTACCGGCATCGGGTCCCCATTAAGAAGGACAAGCACTAACTACCGCTAACTACTATCTACCAAGCAATCTACAAGCCACGGCTATCCAGAACCATTTGCCACCGTGTGAGTTGAACCCAACTCACCGGCTACCGGCATCGGGTTCGGACCACCGCGTGGGAGAAACACTCTCTACTGCGTCGAGCGGTACCAAAGAGTCTTCCACAAGGTCTACTCTGCTAAAAGCAGGAGGACCGGGACAGACTCCCTAGTTAAGCTCCAGAACTACTGCAAAAGCCTCAAACTAGAACTACCTATGGTCGCTCGCGTACAAGCAAGTTGGAAAACCAACAGGGCTGCCTGCAAGCGACCGGGCCTACAAGTATAGAAGCATGGGCAGCAAAACTACGCCCCAAACCTACAACCCTCGAAAGCGACGCAAGCACCGCCTCCGAGAGACCGGCCGTAAGGTTCGGACCCACCGTCGCGAAAGGTCAGACTCCGTCCAAGACGGCCCCGCGAAAAAGGCCGCCCCAGGGAGCATAACGGGACCTCGCATCCTGACACCCCTGAAACCGGGCACGAAAAACCCTCTAAAAGGTGTCAGGCCCCCCCACCAGCTAAGAAGTCACAACCTGTTGCCAGGAGTGACCCCAGAGCTAGCACCCTCCGGCTAGTCTCAGAAGGAGACCACCGAAAACAAGGTTTCGCCAGGCATGACCCTATAGCGGCACCCCCCGTCGGTCAAAGGGAAAAGGGCAGCGGGCAACAAAGCTGGGCCCAGAGATCAGGCGGCCAAAGCCGCTCCTGTGACCGGAGGGATATCGGAGAGCATGGCTATAGATTAATGGCCCCTCTCCGATTCCTTCAGATAAATTTAAATCACTGCGCCAGGGCTCAGGACCTAATGTTCCAGAGTCTGGCGCAGTGGAGGATTGGCGTAGCCATTGTGGCTGAGCCTTATCGGGTGTCTCCTGGATGGGCAGGAGATAATGATGGTGTGGCAAGTATAATTGCTAGGCCGGCCGCGGGCTCCCCGCCACTTCACAATATAATGAAGGGTCCAGGATACGTTGCGGCCCAGGTTGGGGACATGGTCATCGTTTCGGCGTATTTCTCCCCTAATCGTCCGGCAAGTGAGTTCGGGGACTTCTTGGCTCGGCTCACGGGTCTCGTGCGGCAGAGCCATCCTCATCCCGTTGTCGTTGCAGGGGACCTCAACGCGAAGTCTGTGGCGTGGGGATCCCCTGCGACGGATCTGCGAGGCTCCATGGTTGAGCGGTGGATGCTTGAGACCGGGCTTGTTGTTCTAAACAGAGGTTCGGTCAACACGTGCGTGCGGATGCAGGGCGGCTCCATCGTGGACGTCTCGTTCGCAAGTCCTGCCGTGGCGCGCCGTGTCCAGGACTGGGGAGTGTTGGAGGTAGAGGAGACGCTTTCAGACCACCGTTACATACGTTTTAGCGTCTCTTCCCTCCCTGCGATCCCGGTTGGTTCGGAGCGGACCCTGTTGAACAACAGTCACAGGTGGCAACTCCGGAGCCTCGACCGTGAGGTTCTTCGAGAAGCGGTGATCGTAAGATCTTGGTTACCCGCTCCTCCAGGCCCGGTGGAGGTCGAAAATGAGGCAGACTGGTTCCGGGAGACGATGAGGCAGGTTTGCGACGCGTCAATGTTCCGGGCTAAAAATCGGCCTCCGAAGCCCCAGGTGTACTGGTGGTCGGCGGATATCGCGCAGTTGCGCAGAGACTGTGTCGTAGCCAGGCGCCAGTACACACGGTGCAGGCGAAGAAGGCAAAGGGATCTCAATAGAGAAGCTCTGCTCTATGGCTCATATAGGGACCTAAAGCTGCAACTACAGACAGCCATCGGTAGGGCGATAGAGGCTGCCTGGGGTGAATTCTTGGGTACTCTGGACGCGGATCCATGGGGGCGACCATACAAGTTAGTGTTGAGCAAGCTCCGCTCCTGGGCCCCCCCCGTTACAGAGACCCTATCGCCCCAGCTGCTTCGGGACGTCGTGTCATCCCTGTTCCCACATCGCGGGGATTTCTCCCCACCTGTCATGTCCCGCGACCCTCCTGTGCAGTCGCCGGAATCGTTCGCAGCGCCGTCAGTGTCTGAGGAGGAGCTCAATGCGGCGTTCAGAAAGCTGCGAGCTAAAAACACTGCTCCCGGCCCTGACGGCGTACCGTTAATCGTGCGATGCTGTCAGCATGAGTGCTAACACTGACGCTGATATGCGTTTAGGTGAATAAAATATATTTTTTCTTAGCATAGTTTTAAGAAATAATACCCCATATATGTTCTATTGTTTCATTAATATAATTAAAAATTCTTTAACAATAAAAATTGAACTATTTACGCACAATACCTTTTTTTTATTAAAAAAAACATCGACTTTATATTATAGAAATACATCCCTCCCTATATTCGTCTAGGGCGTTATGTTATACGCATAACGCTTTACTTAATTTTACTCTCTATTAGATTTTATTTGTAGACTACAACATTCTAATTGGGCTTCATTTAATTTTCTACAGTTGTAATATATTAGGAATATATTATAACGAAAATCCTAAAACATAATTTGTAAATTGCGACTGCTGTCAAGGAGACACGAAACGTTACTGACAGCATTACCCGCACCATCCTACAGCGCACAAGGTATAGATCCATTTTGTTTATAATATAAGGATTTTGTTAGAAGAAGTATGTGTTATACTGCCAGGTAGTGTAGAAAATATTTAAAATTCAATAATAATTCATTAAACAACTGTTAATTATCAATATAGGATTTTTAAAACTGAAATACAAACAGCAAAATTTTAAGATGTTCTTGTACTTCTACCCGCAAAAAAAAATATTAATTTACTCTTGTGCTTTTTAACTTTACTTAACTTAACAGTAAAAACAATTAGGAAATGTATATATATGAGTATGGTGTATTATTTGTTTAATTGTTATGTGACATTTTATATGTGAACATCATGAAGACAAGAAATATACTACTCTTTAACAAGAGAATAATGCTTATACTACAAATATGATTAAGGAGAGTGATATCGAAGCATTGACACGAAGCGGACGTGTTCATTATCATACGGGTGCGATGCTTATGGCATAGTAACTATCGTTATTATTAATCTTATGATGGGTTGGATGTGAGTAAATAAGAGACATATTGAGATAATTAAATAATTTCATTAGATTTACTGATTTGAGGTTCTGCAGATATCAGTATTAAAATCACCTAGAATTGTGTGATGTGTGTACTTCGAACAACATGATTCGAGGATATTCTCAATACTTTTTCACTTCCTATTGCAACGATTGCACAATTTCTTTCTTATTTCTTACTTCTTTTACCGTAACTTTGCTTTGTTGCGTATGTGCATAACTCATTTTATTTCAACGGCTAACTACGGCGCAAAATAGTGTCTAACTTTGATCGGTTTGATAGTTGCATGATAGTCATATAAGCAAGAGATACGATTGTTAAAAATTTCTACTTTTGAGTCTATAGTTGTAGCATTAAACCAGCTGGGCCATTCAATTTCAATATTTCTAGCATCAGAAAGTAGATTTTCCCAATTTATACCTTTGAAGTTACGCCGCAGAAAGGAGTTTAGGAGTACAGAGATTATAACGAACAAATTAAAGGTCCATGGTAGGAGAAAGAAGCAGTTAGTTGGCCATGAGTAAGCATATTATCTGATTTAGAGACTGGAATTAAGTCGCGAAAAGAAGTTTCTAAGTTAGGTGAAAAACGAGTTTCGGAAAGAGGAAGATTGGAGAAATTGTAGGAATAAAGTAAAGATTTGAGTCTATTAGATCTATAATTGTTTTAATAAGGCACGTGTTAAAATCACCCATGAAAATAATATCTTCATAAGAAGGAGAAAAGGTTTCTAATAATGAATCGAAGTAACTACAGTAGTCAATAGTGGAGGAGGTGTTATACATGACACCAAGAAGTAATTTGGAGTGATTAAGTACTAACGCAATAAAAAGATGTTCTAAGTTTGCTGAAACTAAAGGAGGTGATAAGTTGATAACTTTAAAAGAAATATGTTTTTTGAAATATATGCAAACGTCACCACCACGCTTTTCAGGGTGATCATTGCGCACCATTGTGTAATTAGGTAAACTGTAAAGGGAAGAAGAAAGAGAAGATTTCAGCCATGATTCGGAAACAAGAATACAATCGACTCGGACGTTACAAAATGTTGCGAAGAAATTGAAATAATGAGCTGGTATGCTTTGAGCATTAATATGTACAATATTAAAGATATTAGATCCCTCGGAGAAGATAGAGTGAAGTTGTAAGTCTAAGGGTAAGGAGTCATCTTCTGATGAATGGAAACTAAAATTTTTAAGTGCTACTCACTTAAAAATTCTTTAGATGAAGATGAAGTCAAGTAAATATTATTAAAATCGTTAATTAAGTCTGTCATAATAAAATATATAAGCAATATGAAAATATATAATACAATAAAAATATAATTACTTAAATCAATAGAATAAATAAAATATTATAACTTTGAACTATTAATAATAATATAAAATATAATTATTTTAATAGTAATTTAAAAAAAGAATGACAAAAAAAAAATTACTAATTAATATCCCTCACTGGCATAGTGAGAAAATATCCTTACAAACTAAAGTAAAACTTAAATAAAAATACAAATATAAAATCAGTAAATAATATTAAAAAAAAAGTTTTATTTTTATTATTTTACAAAATATTAAAAACAAAAATTATTAATTTAATTATATTTATTAATTTGTAAATGAATAGCGGTTTTCAAAAGAATGACAGTTCACAGGATACATAACTGTCAAGTCCAATAACTGTCAGTTATTGAATTGTCAGATGGTAACTAAAATACAATAACAAACTTGAACTGTTAAATTAAAACTAAATTAAAAAAGAGATTGCACAGCTGGATTTAAAAGATTAAAATTAGATAAAAACGACAGACAATAAAAATATCATCTACCGGCCGGTAACAAGAAAAGTATTTAAAACAATAAGAGAAATGATAACAACATAAAAAATAGGACAAATTGTAGCAAATTAACATTGTTAAACAACTGAAAACTCACTTAACTACTTCTTTGGGAAGACGTCGAGGTCTCATTTTATGTTCATGATCAATCTGAGGTGAAGAGAATGTAGCCATTATAGCATGCAGTTCCTTCATAGTTTGAATCCTCTTGCGGATCTTGTCTGGCAGAGAAACCATAATGACACCATCAGCAGTCCAAGAGTTTTTGACTTCAAAGTGTCTTCTCGCTTCTGCAAAAATCTCCTGTCTGGGTTTTGTTAAGAACTCAGAGATTGTAACACCAGAGACTTTTAGAGACGCTTTTGAGTTCCAAACTTCAGATCTTTTGCTTTAAGGCAGTAAGCCGTACTAGTATTGGCCTGGGTTTATGTCTCTTTACACCTAAGCGATGGCAAATATTATAATAAATTTTAAAGCAGCCCAGATTAAGTTTTTTATTACATCATTTATGCCCACCTCGACATTCTCATTAGAGGTTTCAGCTATGCCATGGAATAAAAGAACCTTTCGGCGAGACAATACCTCATGTCTGTCAAAACTAGCAGGGAGTAACTAATTGGTTGTGTAACATGGAAAGTGTCTTCCACATCAGATCTTTGAAAATTTCAATCTTTAGACAGTGCAGAAATATCAGTCAAGGAGTCAGTTTGTGATTTCTATGTATTAACAGTCAGTAACTGTAGTGTCAGTGAGTGCTTTATCAAAGGTATCCATTCTGGACTCAAACATTTCTACAATGTCATCCATGTTTTTAGTGACCTGAATGTGTTTACCTTGAGCGCTGTAGCATGGTGGGGGTGACGTCTGTCAGTGACTAGGGAGGGATGTTATGTATTAAATTTTTTTCGCTTACGATACTCGCAGTATAAATCTAGTTCTCTTTTATGTTGTTTTAAAAATTAATGCATTATTTAGTTGTGCAGTGTATCTCCGTGTATGAACTATCTTTTACTTATATAAAATAATCAAAATAGAACTAATAACTTTTTTTTTATGAAAATATTTTTACTCTATAGCGCACCAGCGCTGCGGCTATTTTGTTTAATCGTGCGATGCTGTCAGCATGAGTGCTAACACTGACGCTGATATGCGTTTAGGTGAATAAAATATATTTTTTCTTAGCATAGTTTTAAGAAATAATACCCCATATATGTTCTATTGTTTCATTAATATAATTAAAAATTCTTTAACAATAAAAATTGAACTATTTACGCACAATACCTTTTTTTTATTAAAAAAAACATCGACTTTATATTATAGAAATACATCCCTCCCTATATTCGTCTAGGGCGTTATGTTATACGCATAACGCTTTACTTAATTTTACTCTCTATTAGATTTTATTTGTAGACTACAACATTCTAATTGGGCTTCATTTAATTTTCTACAGTTGTAATATATTAGGAATATATTATAACGAAAATCCTAAAACATAATTTGTAAATTGCGACTGCTGTCAAGGAGACACGAAACGTTACTGACAGCATTACCCGCACCATCCTACAGCGCACAAGGTATAGATCCATTTTGTTTATAATATAAGGATTTTGTTAGAAGAAGTATGTGTTATACTGCCAGGTAGTGTAGAAAATATTTAAAATTCAATAATAATTCATTAAACAACTGTTAATTATCAATATAGGATTTTTAAAACTGAAATACAAACAGCAAAATTTTAAGATGTTCTTGTACTTCTACCCGCAAAAAAAAATATTAATTTACTCTTGTGCTTTTTAACTTTACTTAACTTAACAGTAAAAACAATTAGGAAATGTATATATATGAGTATGGTGTATTATTTGTTTAATTGTTATGTGACATTTTATATGTGAACATCATGAAGACAAGAAATATACTACTCTTTAACAAGAGAATAATGCTTATACTACAAATATGATTAAGGAGAGTGATATCGAAGCATTGACACGAAGCGGACGTGTTCATTATTTCACTAAATATCGTTAAATAAATTGAAAAATCATTTGATATAATTCAAGCAATAGTGATATTTAATGTCTTATAATTTATATCAGCCGTAAAGTAAATTTGGAAAATCACATTCTTAAAAAATCTGACTAATAGTTATTGTGAGTGAATTGTAAATGCGTTCGGAGCCCCCCTCACCCCCTCGGGTAAAGAGTACAGAAGCGATTTTTCAACTCTTTCGCACTGCATTCATCGAAGTGTACGCCTTAATTACCTGGTTATAAGGATGGCTACACATCAATCATCGATTAGCGGAAACATGATAAGCGTTAGCGGAAATGAAGAAACTGTATCGAATTTTCGGAGCTGTGATGACGATGATGTGCATATAGATATAAGACCCAGAAAACGGAATGAGCGGTCAATTGAGTGCGAGCTAGCCAATTTTCGAATGGAAATTATTAAACTATTTCAAGATTTTGCAAGTACACAAAACGATACATTATTTCACATACGAAAAGAGGTAACAGAAATCACTAACGAAATTAAATGTATTAAGAAAACGACTAACAATTTAAACTCACAATACGAATCATTAAAAAAAGAAATAGACATCATGAAGTCTGAGTATCAAGTGGTACAGGAACGATTAAAATTGTCTGAGCAATCTAAGGTGGCAACGCTTAATAACAGTACAAGCGATAAATCGCTTTCGCTTACTCAAGAAGATCTAATGCTTGAGCTCAAAGACCGTTACGACCGAGAAAAAATATTGTCTTGGTGGGTATAAGTGAAATATGCGATAAGAATTATAATGTCCAGCGTAAATATGATGATGGTGAAGCATTGAATATTATTACTTCTATATTTGAGCAATGTCCAAAACCAATTAAAACTATGCGCCTTGGAAAGTACAATGCGGGAAAAAATCGACCATTAAAAGTATGTTTTGAGTCAATAGTTATTGTAAAAAAAATATTACATAACAAATCAAAACTTACCGGTAACATTAGATTATATGCCGATCAAACTCCATCTCAAAAAATATTTTTAAAACATCTTTCAGAGGAGCTACGACAACGTAAAGATAATGGTGAAACCGATCTCATCATTAAGTATATTAATGGTGTACCTAAAATATTAAGGTCAAAAAACGATTAACGAATACTGTTCACAATTAATTTACAAAAAATACTACCAATAAAAATGGTGATTACGTTACGCATCACTTAATTCAAAAATATCAAGATCTACCTTCGACATCAAACACCTTAAAAATTTTCTACGCTAATTTAAGAAGTATAAGAACACAAGGCAAATTCGACGAAATTCAATGTATACTTAAAGCAATACCGTTCTAATTTTTACTGAAACTTGGCTTACTTCGGAACAAGACGCCCACCAATATTTTATACCGCATTACGTGCATATATATAATTGCAGAAAAAACAGTAAGGGTGGAGGCGTATCCATATATGTCCATGAAAATATTAAATACAACGTCACAGAAGACCTTACGGAGAACGGGAATCATTATTTGTGGATATATATACATAAATTTGCAATAAATATAGGTGGCGTTTACAAACCAGGTGAGTCGAATGTTAATAAGTTCTTAGAAAACTATTCAATACAATTAGAAAAACGACACAGAACGATTACGCTGGGTGATTTCAACCTGGATCTTTTAAATTCCAACAATAATACAATTAATTACCTGAGAATGATACAAGAAGCTGGATATGATATATTAAATAAAATCGACAAAAAATATTGTACACGTGAGACAAGCACAACACAGACTATTTTAGATCATGTATGTACTAATATAAATAATAGTAGTTTTACGCTTTCAATTATTGAGTCATCTTTATCAGATCATAAGCAGATTTACGTAGAACTATCAAAGTGTATAGTTCACACACCAAAACGAGTTCAATACACTGCTCTTGACTATGATGGACTACTGAAAAGTTGCCTAGAAACTAAACTTTTAAATACCGCCAGCGACTACATTTATTTAGAACAATATATAAGTACACAAGTAATCAACAATAAAGTAATAAAGTTTAAAACCCTTAATTTACCAAAGAATGATTGGATTACTAAAAACATAATCGACGGAATAAATAGGCGCAATATTATCTGGAAAAGCTTAAAAAAAGACAATGAAAATGAGTATATAATGCAAAAATATAATCTGGAAAAAATAAATGTACATAATATGATAAGAGATTCTAGAGAAAACTATTACAGCAATGAATTTAATAAGTGTAAAAATAAACCCAAAAAGATATGGGACCTTATCAATACTTTGGCTTTAAATAAAATAAAGATGAACTGTGCTCTTCCAAAACTCACAGTATGTAACATTGCAATTTCGGATGGTTATCAGGTTTGTCAATCTTTTAATAATTATTTTTTGACAATAGGTGTAGCATTAGCGAATAAAATACAATCAAAATATCACACGAGTTCCACACATACTCTTATGTATAAAGAAAGCGATTATCTGACAAAGTTCTAAATGAATTAAAGCCTTGCAGTGTCGAAGAAGTGAAAAAAATTATTGATAATTTAAATGTTAATTCGAGCATTGGTATTGATTACATTAGCCCAAAGGCCCTGAAGTGTATTAAAAAAATTATTTTAATGTTACAATAATTTTATTTTTGTGATTTTTGAATTTTTTAAAAGAAGAGTTATCATCTACTATACTTAAAACAATATTATGTTATAGATATCGCGGTAGAAAAAGGGAAAGTAAAACATTTGTAACATTACTTTAAGAGCCATCTTAATCCTTTTTTTTTTTTTCCGTTGGAAAAACTGTTAACGGGTACCCCATCAGCCCAGGGGGGTGACTGCCGGGGGGTGATATGGGACTACCCGTCAGCATAGAGGATGCTGCCATTTTTAAGGCTACCTACTAAAAAATCAACGGTTGCCTTCTGCGCCGTAATGGGACGTCACGGGATCTCGTTAGCACACATCGTGACGCCCCGGCAAGAGCCATCTTAATCCTACTGATTTTATAAAATCAAAAAATATAAAATATAACTTCTTAACTATTTTTCACCTAAATAAATGTCCGATTTGAAAAACTAATTGTATACTGATTAGTATTGAAGTAAATAATACTAATAATGATAATATCACTACCTATTCTACAACGAATTTCTATAATTTTTTATTTTTGACAAGTTGAAACCTTGTAAAACATAAATATTATTTACAAACATACAAATATTTTAAGTTCTTAATTTTGTGCTTTGAAAAATAAAAAAAAATACATAAGAAGAAAAAAAAACTTATTTCTGCTTACGAATAAAGTTAAATATTTGTCATGGTAATTGTAAAATTAACTAAGAAGTCAACAAATTAATATACTGTTATTTTTTAATAAAGAAATATAAAAATTTACTTCTGCATAGAAATTTCAAAATGCCGTTTTCACTTTTTACAAAAATTTATTTCTATAGGGGTTGTAATTAGAAATCAAATTTTGTTCGAAACTCAGCTAAGCTAATCGAATGTTTGGATAAATAAAATTAAATATATATTTTTTATAATCATTACAATAAGCCAATTAAATACCATGCCAATAAATGGAGAAACTAAGTCTATTGTAGAGTTGTGGGCTCATTTTAAAAAGTATATGATGAAATTAAAATAGTTTTATTTATTTTAATCTTCTTTACGGACTTTATTGGCGCATACCATTTTGAAAAGGAACTAGCGACTTATAGTTTGTTCGGCTTACAATTTTAATGAAGGCCTAATTGATTTGAATGGCACTTCGACCCATGCCTTTGTTAAACTATTTGAAAACTCTTAGTACAAAACTTACTATGATCGTGCTACATAGAAATTTAATTTTTGTAATCATTTTTTTTTTTTTTGGTAAATATTGTCATTTTTATTAACTGAGAAATCTAAAGACATGGTTAATGATTTGTAGACAGATTATTAAAAATTTTTGCATCAATCAAGCATCAGACCAAAAAAAAAATGATATTTTGGATCCTATCATGAAAAATATCAAATCCCATGTCCGTGAACAGACTGCCAAGACTGTACTCGCAAATGCAAAGATATCATCTCTAGCCGTTTGGGAATACACATAAACGTAATAAATAGAAACTCGGTCGTCAATCTTCGAAAGTAGTATAGCGTTCTGGATATACTCTTGTACGATGGTAGAATGATCTAGTTTCTGATTTAGGCAGTGTCGATGTTGGTTATAATAGCATCTCGCAAGTGAATATATCCTTTAGCACGCGTTTCTTTTGATTACATTATAAGTATCCCAGTCTTTCGATCTCTGTTTTCACGTACATATCGACCATTAATGGTTGTCAAAACTCACTTAACCCAAGAATGACTTTATCCTGAACGCGTTAAGTAATGGTGTTAACACCATATTAATAATGAATTTTGGTTTTACGAATGAAATGTCTGTTACGGAATGCCGCCGTTACTTAATGTTTCTGCAATATCTTTCTTATTCTTTCACGAACATTAGTAGATATTTAAAAGCGCCGTACGAATAGTGTGTTCCAGTAATGAACTCAACTCAACTTCTTAAAACGGTTATACCTATTTTTTAAATACGCCATATTCTATATTTCGTCTAATGCAAACGGTAAAGAACACAAGTTTGTGTTCAAAAACGTTTACTTGATTTCTTTCCTTTCCTTTAACAGCTTTGACGAGTATTTTCAACTATTCCTTTTTTTGTTTTATGTTCCCTTGTTGCATGTAATCCGTTTACCTTAAGTTCATAATCTTATATCTATATTTCCTATTATTCTCATTATATTTATTAAATTATTCTAACAAATAAAACTACACTAGGGTGCTGTAAGTTAGCAAAGCGTGTTAAAGAATTCTCCGTAACTGTAATCTTGAGACGCTTTGTTATGGCACTACTATTGTTCCTTTCAAATATCTTTCCATCTTGATAAATCACAATGGGTCGACATGAGTAAAAATGTATTCAAATGTTATTTTATTTTATTTCTCTTCGTAGTTCGGCAAGTTAAAGTACGCCACTTAGTGCAAATATGAATATAATAGTGCTATTATTTTTTTCATTTATATTTTTTCAAGGTTAGTTCTTTTAATTACTTATATTATTAATATAATTATTTTATTTAAGTAAGTTAATAAGTGATATTTTTAGTTAACTGTCAATTAGACAGTCACCACAGTTCTCTTTCAAAATTGCAAGGAGAACTTATAAGCAATGTGGAACCAGAAGAGATCAAATCAATGAAAAGTACAGTGATATCCGAAAAACAAACTGAATTAAAGACTGAGAAATCACCTGAAATAAGTGCTCCAAATAATTATCCAAGGCACAAAATTAAATATAAAAATAATAGGGGTCATATGCTAAACCAACCAACAATACATATCGATACTGAAAATTCAATTGTAGATTACGAAAGTAATGACACCATAGCGACGCAAAGGCAATTAGTTAAGATGGAATCAATAATAATAAAACAATCAAAAGCCAATACAAATTTATTGGATTCTTCACTAAGCACTGAAGATCACAAAGATAAAAGCATTGATGAGAATGCATACAACACAAGACGACTAATTGCTGACACTCACAATCTACCAACACATCGATACGATTTTGAAATGCCATATGTTAACCATGACTCGTTTCCAAATAATCGCTCAAAAATATTTAAGAATGTAAATGCTAATAGAGGCCCATTAATACCTGACGAAACTAATAACGATAAATATTATAAAAGTGAAGATATAGAGACTTCACATTCCTCACCATCAAATGTTTTGCATGCTCGAATAGACGATGGATGTGATGATACTGACGAAAATGAAATATCAGAAAAGACTGATAGTGAAGTTTTGAATAAAAATTTTGCTGAAAATACACTAACAAATGAGAATGGTGTTACTGATTTAGTTAAGTCACGTATGATGCTCTTTAATCATCCACGGGTATGCTACGCTTGTAATAGCATTATTGATCAATCTTGCTGGTCTCCGAATAGAATAACAATGGTTAAATATTGTCGCCGAGACCACCACGCCTGTTTAACGAAAGTTTACCAACCCAGAGGTATTAATAACTAACTTCGTAAAAATATTATTCATGTACTTCATTCGACTTGATTCAAGTTATTTTTTTGTATGGTTTTTGACATGTTAATAGTTTCTCATATATATCTACAATTTACAGGAAAACCGCAAGTAATAAGAGATTGTGGTGAATCTTGTTCTTCATTCTCAGAAGTTACAAGTGGTGAGGCGTATGCATCTTGCACTATATGTGAATCAGATTTATGTAACAGTGCCAGCGTACTTGCAATTCAAAATATTGTCCCTATTGTGTTCGTAGCGCTCAATACTATAGTTAAATTTTTCAAATTATCTTAATTCATTTTTTAAGTTGGTATATTACTTATATTAAAACACATTATGAAATATATAAAATAATAAACATGACTACACGAGGCACTGTTTTCGTTTGAAAGTAATAATATTGTATAATTTTATTTAAAGTTTAGAATAATCTTATCTCTTTTTTAAACATAAATTATGTACAATAAAAAAGATTTATGGATATTACAAATTTATTTCACGATTATTTCTTGTCCGATCAAACAACAGTATTTTTATTTTGAAACAGAAGTTTATATATTTCTAAAAACATTAAAAAATCTGTTCTTTTACTTCTAATATGTTGCAAATGTCAATTCTGTTTTAAGTATAGTTCATTATTTAAAGGTCTTCGTTACGGGTTCTGTCGTTTTCTTTAATATTACCTTAAAGATAAATAATTCGTGTCAATCTCAAGTTCTACATTGTTGAATTATTACTTAATCCACCTTCCTAAGAATTTCTTACTAATGCTTGTATCTCTCTGAAATGGACAATTTTGCGGCCACAAACACGACGAAAATGAGTACAATAAATAATTATAACGTTCAGTTATTCTCTAAAATTTGTTAATTGAAACTTAAAAAGTATATTAGGTAACTTTTTTGCAAAAAACTGCGATCTAGTGAATTGCAATATTACAAAGAGTATTACATCAGCCGGACTCCAATAACTTTAGTAGTTTTTAGCAAATGCACCTAAAAGGCTGACAAGGTTTTGATCGTTTTCTACATCCAATTCTTTTACATAATATGTAGGAATATAAAAAATATAAATTAAATTATTTCATAATATAATGTAATAAAAACTCAAAAGACATTTAATAATTTTATACATTTATTGTAATAAAAAGCGTAGGCTAGTATAATAATAAAATCTGTACTATTATCCTCGTATACATGTAACCATTAGTCCTAACATTAGGCAGCAATGAGGCAGAAGCCCCTATCTTGAGTTATGATGACAATAGATGGTCCAGGCTCCTTTGTTTCACTTTCTCTCTAAGAGTTCTCATAATTATTAAAACAAAAGAAATAGAAGGTATACATTATAAGAGTAATTATGTTGATTCTTTAAATCTTATGGAACTTAAGTAAAATGTTATATCATTATGTTTTTTTTAATTAATTCTATTCCATCATTAACTTTCATAAAGTTATTAAAACCACTTATAGCATTTATAGAATACTACCGACGTCGTTCGTGTAGCTTACTGATTTAACCCCAGTAAAAAGTTGACAAAATAGTTTATTTTTTTGTAATTATCGGCTTTACAAATAAATTCTATTTTTTATGGTAAAAATTATAAGACATATCTAGTATTATTTTTTTTAAACTGCTTCACCCTTCAATCCTACTTGAAAATTTGGGCAAAACCGCAACAAGAGAGAGCGAGTCAATTACTTGCGAATAGCGTTGTCCTTAGTAATTTCTTACCGATAGCAAGTAATATGTGTTCAAATTTCAAATTATGAAGGATAACGCGGGTGAAGTCATTTCGTAACAAAGTTCTGGCATTATCTAGTTTTGGAAATTAATAAACTAATTTATAGCACGTGAAAGTTATCTTAAAAGTTAATCAGGACATTCAGGTATCATCATACCAAAATGCATCAAAATCCGTTAGCGCAGGTTTTAGGTTATTCGTGCACAACTACTATACAGACAGACAGAAAAAAATGTTCAAAAATTTGTGATTTGGTATCTTTATCGATTACTTATTACGCCCTCAATTAAGTTTTCAAAATATTCAATGAGTAGAAATAGCTTATTTACAGTTCTGTTATATGTTATATGTGTAGATTTCATAAATTTATATATTAAACAATCAATTTGGTACTTATTATTTTTTACATTTTCTTATAAAACAAAGTTACCTTAATATGCATGGATTCGTACAATCATCACGATCTTATAATTAGGTATTCATTACGGGGATTTTAGTTTTTTACACTAAAAAAACTACTTGGTCGGTTTTGCTTACACACACAAGCACATACATACATACATGCATACATACAATACACACATGCACATATGCACGCACGCATGCACACACACACACACACACACACACACACACACACACACACACACACACACACACACACACACACACACACACACACACACACACACACACACACACACACACATGTTTTAAAAAGTGTCTATCTATATATTTACCATCTCGTAAATATATAACAAAATATCTAGTTTCGAAAATCGGGATGATAACAACAACTTTCTCAATCAGGAAGTTTATAATATTTCAGTTTAAAATATAATAACTTCAGTATAGAGAATTTATATTTCATAGAGACTAACAAAAATCGTATTATATTATTTAAACAAAAATATAACAACAGTATTTGACTGATCGCAGAACAGTCATCATTATATTCAGCACACAAAGAACAGGAGGAGGCGCGAGCTTTGAACAGACGATTAGTGCTTCACGCGTTTGTTGAAATATAAAAATGAACATTTTTATTTTTGAGTGTTTTTTTTTTTTTGTTGTAAAGTTTTACTGTTAAAACAGCAAATTATTATAAAAATAAATTTTGATGATTTCTTGTAAGGTTGTCGTCGTTGTAGCTTTAGCTAAGGCTTCATAGTTACAAAAGATATTTCCGTCGTGTTCATGACATCATTATTTCGGTATGAAACATGTCAGTAAAAAAGCATCTCAAAGCAAATCCCAAACAATAATTTGTTCTCACAACAGATCATTTCAGAAAATTCTTCAAATATTTTTTCTTTCACTCTGACCGACTATTCAAATTTTGTATACTAAATTGAGTGTTACGAGAAACTAGTCGGAGCCGCAACTTCGCCTGCATGGATTTCGGTAACCGTAATCATGTGTGTGAAGTGATTTATTTCTACTTGGAATATTTTTGGGACACATTTTGGGAACATTTTTTGGGCAATATTTTTTCTGACTTATATATTGTTATTAATAAACAATAATCGTAATATTTCAAACAACTTACATAAAATCATAATCAATTATACATTTTAACCTTCCCAAGGAATCACGTAATAATAGTACAAAAATAATACGTTCATACCTATTGAGTTAATCGCGTTCATACAGACGGTAGATGTGATTTTATAATTAATTGTAGTTTTAAAATTAAATAAAGTTATTATAAATTATATTATTGTTATATTGAGAATAAAAATATATATATCACTATTACACTTAATGCCATACATATTTTAATATATTATAATTAACTTCATAATTTAATAATAACTCCCTAATAAAGCCTCATATTTGTCTTTAAATAAATTTAAATTATACGTTAAAAGTAATTTGATAAAAAAATCCTATTATTGTGTAAAGGATTACATTAACGACGGTATGGCCTGGAAATGAATTCTATCTTTGGCGATTGACTGGGATCTATGTAATCTATTTGCCTTTGTTTGTTTCTCTTGTTGATCAACTGGCAGCATTACACCGCTCCCTTAGAAGTCACTACTTGCGGTAGCGTTGGGGGTCGGGTTACCCCCTTCCCTCAAATATGGCGAAGGGAGTGATGGCTAAGCCTTGCGTTATACTCGTGAACGGGTGCTGCTTGCGTTGACTGGTCGTCTTGCTGGCTCGATTTCATAATTATAGTTATATTTTATTTGCTTAATTGGTTTTTAGAATTTAGCCTCCACAACGAATTGATTGTGATGGTTCTAGCTTTTCGTAAATTGTTTACTATATATGGACGTTTGTGAAACAGTGATCACAATACAAAAAAAAAAACCCGGCTGAGTTTGTTGTGTGGTTCTTCTCAGACCAGGGCGCACTTGGAACCCTCGTTGCTTTAGTTATAAGTTGGACAGTGACTCTACAGAAGGGCTTATTTCGATATGTAAGGCATCGAAATAGGCCCTCCTGGCACTTCCATTTGACGTACACAAGTGATCATTGGTATTGATTGAAAGTGGAAAATATAAAAATAAATAAATATATGTAAATCTAGATATAACAATTTATTTTTTTATATATAAGCAAAATTTTCACTTTAACATCGTGACCAAACTACCTTGTGCTGCCAACAAAGGACTTCCGAGATACTGAAAAACCGCAAAGTATTCTTTGTGATTTATCAACCACTTGTCGTTATTAAAGCGACCAGCTCTCAATTTGTTTCCTCTGCAGTCGTATCTTTGGAAACAAACGAGTTTTCGTAAGCTTTCATTTGAGATTTTAAAATCACTTTTAGGTATGTCTAATAGTATCTACGGATTTAGGCGACGCATAAATATACTCATACATATAGACCTTTGACATCTTGTTAATAATAATTGTAAATTGAAACAGATTTTCTATAGAATAATAAAAAGGAACGGGATTGTAACTTCTTAATACAGCCTGTCTAATAACCTAATTAGGAGTAAAGAAATTCACCAATATGAAGTCCTCAAAAAAAAAAATACGTAGCCGATTATTGTTTCATACTCAATTCTTGTTCTTAATAAAGGTTTACTTTTATTATTATTATTATTATTATTATTATTATCATTATTATTATTATTTAATATCTATTATTTCTAATTAATAATAAATTTTGATATGCTTTTAAAGAAAAATTCAAAATGCTTCATACACATTTGATTTAGAACAATTTTTCAGTATATTTAATTTATCATAATTATTTCCTTATTCCTAAAACTACTAGAAGTAAGTACTTCCTTTGTAGAAAGACCACTTGGGAAATCAGATAGATCTTTTCGTTCCAAATTTCTACATTCGTAAATAGCATCCCTAAAGAGATGGCAGATAAGTTCACATACTTGGCAAGGGTTAAATATAAGATAGGTTTAACCACATAGTAAGCAACTAAATCATACAAGACCCTCGCCCCTTTAAAAATAATAATATCCATGTCAGATTTTGGCACTAATAACAGTGGTTTTACAAAAATAATACTTTTACATATCTTAAGATAGTTTTTTTATAAAACTTTGAGAACAAGACCCGTTGGTAAAGTTGAAACACGTAGAAATTTTTTAATTTCTTAAAAAGATACTGTGTTTAATGAAACACTTTTTAATTTAGTTTAAAATTGAAGCTTATACTTATTTTACTATGTATTAGTATAGTGTTACTATGGTAGGTCGGTGTTGTGGGTGGTAGTAGTATATAGAGGTATATACTAAAGCAGTGGAGATGCGGAAATGAAGTAGCAGAGATAGGAAGTAAATGAACAAGCGTTTACAGATATAAATCACTGATAGTTTATTGAACACAACACAGGACATGTCGAGAGCAGAAGGAGGAAATTAACAGATGAAGATAAATAAAGATAACAATGATAATATAAGAAAAGTTCACACGATAGTTCACAATACACATAGACGTAGGTGAGGATGGCTGATCGAAAGGCACAGGTATCACGTTTAGCTCCTATAACTCGACTGCCGGCTCGGGCAGGCCTATGTTAGGGGGAGTGCGCGGGCGCCGCGAAAACCTGTTTCGCTGCTAAAGGCTAAAGGCTTTCGAGGCTAAAGGCTCGTTCCAATGCACAGTTAGTTATTTTAATAATATAAAAATTAAATATATACTTATAATATTTATAACAAACATAGATAAAATAATGTAGGACGGCTATACTACTAATAATACTAAAAAATAAAAATAACGATCAAAAATTAAAATTTGCAAAGAACAAATTACGTTTGCGACAGCCAGAGGACTTAAAAAAAACCCGAAATGATTTTAAAATTAACTTTAATCTAATTAAAACAAACTAAACCTATGAATGATGATTCCCCTTCGAAGTGGGAATAAGGAATGGTCATTCTTACAAAATATCTTATACAATAAAACTTATGGGAACATTACGCAAATGCTGTATCGACAGAATATAATATTTAATACAAAGTAATAGGAATTCAACTTAGGCGCTTTCCATACAGTAACTTTATGTAACTCCTCCCCCCCTGGAATGGCGACTATTTCAGTACTTTTAGTGAAAATGTTGCCGGAATGGTCTCGGGTTCGCCGGATGTTGGCAGGATCTCGAGCGATGGCTGGTGCTTCTTGTCATCTTTGTTACATTTCCATAAGTAACGTCGAGTTGCTATGATAGTTCCGAGTACACTTGCACTCAATAGTATACTGTAGAATGGTATTGTAGTATGGTATAAGGCGTGTTTTGGTACTTCGTTAATTTGAATAGGAGTCTGGATCATAAGTTGGTCCTGAATATTATATAATCCTTGGAGATCAATCGATTTTAAATGGATGCGAGTCGCTTTCGTAGACTGCTTTACGGCGTCATAGGGTATTTTCATCAATTTGAGGGGTTGTCCTTTGATTTCATTATAATCATTTGCTATGGTGAATCGTTCCGATTTCAAACGACATCCAGCGGGAATTGTAGCCAGGTAACTACCTTGTAATGATGTGTAGTCCTTTCGATTACAAATTAGTTGTACTTTCGTTTGTTGAGGAAAGGACAGAGCGTAGTGTTGGTCATCGAGTTTCTCCATAGCTTCTTTAGTTAAGTTGACTGTAGTGAATTCACAGGTTTCTTGTAAGACTTGATTGGTGATCAACTCCTGAATGCAATCTGATTTGGTGCGTATCTGATGATGAATTTCTTTCTCACAGAGATACCAGTTCTTTACCTTCGGGCATTCAGCCTCCATGTACACAAATGATATCTCGATTGTTGCAAGGAAAGTAAAAGGTGGGACAAGAGCATGGTTATGTTTATTCGGTACTACTGATAACTTATAAAAGTCATAAGTTTCTTTAGAATAAATTGGAAATTTAAATATAAAGACTATTTGTTTATTCAAAAAGAATGATCCTGGTTTAATAATGTTATAAAATTCCCTAAGTTCTAAATCTAACACTTGATCTTCTGAGTAAATTGATTTTAACTTTAAAACCATAGATTCTAATACTACAATGTCTATAATAGAATGATGTGTACTAGAAGCATGGATAAACGCTAAACTATTTTCTATTCTTAATAATTCTAAAGATAAATCTTCTATATTTTCACTAACTAGTTCCAAAAGTTGAGCAAAATTTGCGTATTTTGTTAAACTTTCGTCACTTATAGTCTTATTTTGTAATATTAGTGCCAAAGTACTATTTATCCTATTCTGGTTATCTACGATCTGTCTAATAACGTTTCCGTGTTTTAACATCCACTCCTTGCTCAGACTAATATGACTGTTAAATTCAGATAATAATTTTATTTGATTATTTTCTAATACTTTAATTGCCTCATTATATTTCAACGCATCATCGTGATCTAAATTACCGGTTAAACCTTTTATCATAGAACCTAAACCGTTCATAAGACCTCTTTTTACTCTACTAGGTTCTAAAGATTGTAATTGTTTTAAAATATTGCCAAGCTTATTAGCGAGGTAGTTAATTTGAATTTCGTACAGGTTATAGGTTATATTACTCATGCGATTTTTACAGTCAAGAAGTTGAGTCTCTAATGAATGAATATTTGTCTCGATGTCATCCAATTTTATATACTGTATGAATGTATGATAGTGCGTAGTTAGTTTCATGGGTCCGAGTTTGAAAGGTAATAGTCCTGGTCCGTCATTAAGGCTCTCAAGTTTTATCTCCTGAGGTTGAGTCATTGGGAGAGTTGTTATCAAGAGGACCCTGTAACAAATTGGCTGTTTTAGGAACTCGTTTTAATCGTGATTTTGCTATGGGGCCACGTTTTTTTGAAGTGTAAATATGAATTGGTAAGTCAGCCACTACAGTATCATGAGTGTATCGTGGAGCGGTCTTTTGTCGACTAGCAAGTGGATTTCTTATAAAAACTGACTGTTGAGGTGCGTATTCCTTTTCAGGTTCACGATTTTTATTTCTTTTTTCTATTATTGCCGTACGATTTTCAAGTGAGACTGAATTGATCATATCATATACTTGTTTCATTTTATCTCTATGAGCTTGGGTGTATTGTTGCAAGAGTTGTTTCGTTATATCTATATCCGTACAATCCCTAGGGTCGAAATGTCCAGTCAATAAGTCAAAAGGGCGACATCTAGTGAAACTATGTATGGAGCTGTTATATGCTATTATAGCATAGGGTATAAGGTTGATTATTGGTTCGTCTTTAGATTTTAATTTGAGAAGTCTTAGATGCTCCAAAATGGTTGAGTGGAATCGCTCTATGTTACCATTGTCATTAGGTGAATGTGCTAATATTCGGTGGTGATTAATTTTATGAAGTCGGGTAAATTCCATAAATAACTGGTTAGTAAATTCAGTCCCATTGTCAGTAATTATAGTCATAGGTATGCCATGGTGAGTACTGTATTGTAATAAACCTTGTAGTATACTTAAAGCTGTGCCGTCACGAAGATGGTAAGCTTGACCGTATTTAGTAAAAACATCTATGAAAGTTATATACTTTTCATTTTGAATTGTGAACAAATCCATATGAACTATTTCGAATGGTTTAGTAGCGGGCGGAACAACATTAAACTGTGGTCTTAGTGGGTTTCGGTCGTATTTGGCTTGGCCACAAATAGTGCATTCGTTAATAAATTTCGTTATTTGTTCTCTCATTTTTGGCCAATAATACTTGTGAGACAAAGCTAGATAGCATTCGTTGATACCACGATGATTGGTTTTGCCATCGTGATAATGACAGATGATCTCTTGTTGACGTAAAAACTCTTTAACATTCTCTAATTCTTTCTTAGCTAGAACGAGATTAAAGGAGGAACTCTTGAATTTATCTTGCAGGATTGGGATTATTGAATACATAGCTAAAGGGGGATCTATCAAAATGGCTGTTTTAATTTTAGGACTAATATATTCTTTAACAGCATTTATCACATCCTCTTCTAGATTTGATTCGGATAATTGAATACTAATACGAGTAAGAGTGTCAAAAGGCTTAGTAACAACGGGTCGTTTCTTAACGTCACTCACAAGTTTGAAAATAATTTGTCTGTTAAATCTATTAAGTGGTTCGTCGGTTATTGGAATTTCTAAGATTGGGTTTTCTGAGCTTGTGTGAACGGTCTCCGTAGAAGAGTTAGTTTGGGGGTGAATAGTTTCTGATGGATTACCAAGTAAAGAATTAAGCTCATCTATTTCCTCTATTAAAGATAATGCTTCTTTCGTGTGAACTTCGATACGGGAAAGGGCGTCTGCATTTGAGTTTAATTTGCCCTTTTTATACATAACGGTAAAGTCGTATTCACTCAGTTTAAGTTTCCAACGTGTCAGACGGGAGTTTGGTTCTTTCATAGACATTAACCATTGTAAAGGTTTGTGGTCAGTGTAAATTTTGAATTTTTGTCCGAATAAGTAAGGTCTAAAATACTTGGTTGCCCATACTATTGCTAGAAGTTCTTTTTCTGTAGTACTATAGTTTAACTCATTGTCATTTAAAGTTCTTGAAGCGTAACAGATTGGCTTATCGGAGCCTATAGGGCCTTGAGAAAGAACGGCGCCTATGGCTACGTTTGAAGCATCAGTGGTCAAGACAAAGTCTCTTGTGAAGTCTGGGTATTGTAATATAGGGTCGTTAGTCAGTAAAGTCTTACATTTTTCGAAACAGTTAGTATATTCAGAGTCTAATATAATTTTACTGGATTTCTTTAAACATTTAGTCATGGGTTTCGTTAGTCGTGCAAAGTCGGGGATGAATTTCCTATAATAACCTATGAGTCCTAAAAATTGTTTAATCTCTTTACTAGTTTTGGGTAATGGATAATTTTCGATGGCTTTGATCTTATCAGGATTCGGTTTAATACCGTCTTTACTTATTATATGACCAAGATAGGCCGTTTCTAATTTTAAAAATTCTGATTTATCCATTTGAATTTTGAAGTTGGATTCTCGTAATCTATTAAAAACCTTTTCGAGATTAACTACATGTTCCTGAAGCGATGTACTGAATACTATAATATCATCAAGATATACTAAACATATTTCGTTTTGAAGGCCGCGGAGTACGTTATCCATTACGCGTTGAAACGTTGATGGAGAATTTTTTAAGCCCATGGGCATACGAAGAAATTCGAAATGCCCATGTTCGATATTAAATGCTGTTTTTGATGTATCATTGGGGTCCATCTCTACTTGATAAAAGCCACTGGCTAAATCAAGGGTGGTAAAATATTGACACTTCCCCAATTTATCAAGAACATCATTAATGTTGGGGATAGGATACTTATCGTCTAACGTTTTCTCATTAAGTTTTCGGAAGTCTACTACTAAACGCCATTTTTGTTTTCCGGAAGCATCTATCTTCTTAGGTACCACCCATATAGGTGAGCTCCAAGCAGATTCGGAAGGTTTTATAATGCCCTGATCTAACATCTTTTCTATTTGGGATTTTACTTCCTGTCGGTGTATAAAGGGATATCGGTAGTTCTTAGCGTGTACAGGTACTTCATCGGTAGTTCTTATTCGGTGTTTTATTTTATTTGTGAACGTTAATCTTTCACCATCAATGTAAAATATGTCAGAAAAACGAGAACAAAGAGCTATGAGATTAGCCTTTTCCTCTGGGTTAAGGTGGTCCGTACGTAAACGTGAAATAACGTCTTGTGTGCGAGTCTTTAGTTGTTGAGTACTCGTGCACTCAGCGTTAAATAAATCCGCGTGAGCCGGACGATCGAGCGAGAATATAATATCGTTTGATGTTGGATTTTCGATCTCTAAATAGCAACGATTATGTTTTACAGAAGTAATGCATTCGTGAATAATGCAATTACAAAGTATTTGTTCTCTAATATAAACGTCGCCTTCTTCAATATTAACGGGAATACGGATAATTTTAGAAGTTTCCGCGGGGATGATGTCTTCGTATAAATTAACATTACACGATTTATACATTCGAATAGGGTTTGACGCATTTTTTGTAAATAGTTTTTGTTCTTTTAAATCTATACGAGCTTCCCAGTTACTTAATAAATCTAAACCTATAAGTCCGTCAAAGTATTCATGAAACCGGTATACGAATAACTTAATACCATTAACATCGTTAAATTCTGCGAAACACGGCAAGCTAATAGAGTAATTGTTCCTACTTGTCGCGTGTATGTTGGTTACTTCAAAAGGATCAAATTTCAAGGGATAGTGAGCGAAATATTTCTCGACGGCTTCGGGACTAATAAAGGATTGATTAGCACCGGTATCTAATAAAAATTTTAATGGAGGATTCTCTATTTGTATATACGGAAGCTGTCTTTGCGTCTGAACATTTATTTCTATCTTGGTTTTTGTGATTTCGTAATCTCCTGAAAATCCTGTTGATGTTCTAATTGTGTTTGAGAGTCAAAAGAATTATTATCAGAAATCACATTTAAATTATTATTTAATTCATGAGAAAATCCGGGCGCAAACTCAGTATCGTAATAGTCAGTATAGTAATTGTACTCCGGCTCGTAACAATGGTCGTAATATGAGTCGTCATATGTCGCACATTCATTAACATTCATTTCTCTTGATTTAAAATTATTTAATTGCGAATTATAATTATTTAAAGGTAAAATTTTGGGTGAAAAGGGTTGGACACCACTCATGGGTTGATGGCCTTGAGATGGGTTATTTCGGGGTGGTAATCTAAAAATGTTACTGTGAGGGTTGTAATTTGGTGGAGGTGCAGCGAACATTCTTTGTGTATTAGTAGGCATGCGTGGTTGATTATGTCCATTTACCGGGAATTTAAAAGGTTGCGGTGGGGGTCCCATAGGGCGCTGATTTAACGGGGCTCGCCAGTTAGGTACAGGAGTGTTATAAGGTCTTGTAGGAGTAAATACTACTGGTTGTAACGCAGGGGTTGGTTTAGGGGTTGTTTGGACTTTAAGGGAGTCACGTTGTTGCAAATACATGACATTAAGCTCTTCTTGAACGAACTCAAGAGCTTTCTCAATCGTATCCGGGCGCATGCATCGTATACGGGATCCTAAGGGTTCTTTTAAACCACGTACATATGCCTGCATCGTAACTTTTTTGTAAAGCTCTCGTTTCGCTTGGACTGTGGTAGGTATGGTCTCATGCAAGGTCACATAAGTCATAATTGTGCTAAATAAAGTTTGGCAATGATTATAAAATTCCTGCGGTGTTCGATTGCACTGTGTTGCTATAGAGAGGTCATTATATAGAGCTGTCTCATCACGTTGATCTGAGAAATTATTAATGAGGGCTGTTCGAATGCCTAGCCAACTTTCTGGTATACCGTTTGAATTTATAGTGCATGCAGCGGTCCCTGTTATTTTATTTAAAATTCCGTTTATTAGACAAATATTAGAAAACTCGCTATCAGGGTTACTACTAAGATATTGCGTAGCTAAGGAATCGCAAATTTTAATGAAACGAGTAAGGACGTTAGGGTTACCATCAAATTCCGGGACTAAACGAAGGGCTTTAAAAATTTCGTCTGGGTTATACGGCGTCATTATTACTTTTTTTAACTTAAAGATTTCTAACTCTAAATTATCTAATCCTATGATATCTCTATTATTATCTGCTAATTGTCTGCGGGCCTGGCGCGATTCAGGCTCCCGCGAACTAAATGCTCTGGGATGATAAATCTTGAGGTTTAAGATTCAAAGGAGCAACACGAGAATAATTCAGGTGTACTTACAAATATATCATTTCTTGGTTTTCTCCGTGAATCGATTTTTGGATTCTTCCTCTGGTCTGCAGCAGGTCCGTAGATTCAGGATATCCGGAACGGTGCTTGATAGCCAACCCGGGTGACTCGCGACGCGATTATCGATGTGAGATGTGGTCTTGAAGTCTCCCGCGAATATCCTACCGACTGCGCCAATTACGTTTGCGACAGCCAGAGGACTTAAAAAAAACCCGAAATGATTTTAAAATTAACTTTAATCTAATTAAAACAAACTAAACCTATGAATGATGATTCCCCTTCGAAGTGGGAATAAGGAATGGTCATTCTTACAAAATATCTTATACAATAAAACTTATGGGAACATTACGCAAATGCTGTATCGACAGAATATAATATTTAATACAAAGTAATAGGAATTCAACTTAGGCGCTTTCCATACAGTAACTTTATGTAACTAACATAATAATATTTAGTATAATATGATGTTTTGTAACATTTTTAAGGGTAATTAATATACATTTGCATATTTTTAATCTTAATACCCATTTGTTGATTTTTTTTTCTTAACCCGCAGTTTCGAATACTTTGTACTATCAGTTTGTTGGTTTTTAGGCACTACTTTAAACGTGGAGTGTTCTATTTTGAGTACCACCCACCACAACTTTCAAGATTGCTATTATACCATACTTGTAATTGTTATATATTATATTAATAAACATTTATTGCAATAAAGACATGCGCTTAAAATAATGAAACAGATAGATCATATACTGCTTACAAATATTTTATACTAATTTTGAATCATATTGAGTTAATAAAATTGTATTTAAGTTATATACTTTTAATGGTTTTTTGTAAGTCGTCGGATTACAAATATTTGAAGTACATATAATTATTGACGCAAATGTTAAATCCACAGAAGAAAGCGTTAATGCAATAGATATTTAACAAAAGTCCTTAGTAGCCAGCGACGTTTGTGCAAAATTAAAAGATATGCACATATTTTCACTTAAATTTAACAATGTACCGATTCCGTTCGTTACGTTTGTTCCGTTCCGTGCTGTAACAAATCAACATTTTTCATTTAAATTATAAATCCGTCCATAAATATTTTTTTTATAGTATTAAGTATTAATCAATCGTATGTATGGCATATATCATGTCAATTGTAAGTATTTGTTACATTATTTTATTATTCTGTGTATTTTATTTTTATAATTTAATAATATATTTTTTTATGTATTTAAGTATATATGAGTACCTGTATGTGTTTGTTAACACATTATATATTTGCAAAAATAATTTAATTATAAATTACTACAGTACAAAATTACTTTTTCGGATAGAATAATAATTACCAATACTATGTATTTCTTATTTATAACACTATTTATTTCAATACTTACATCACTCATTGTATCATTGGTTACATCATCATTTACATTTTCATTTAAAACATCGTTCACAGATTCACTATCGGATAAGTGCTCATTATCTGAGGACATCCGTTGGGTATATAGATAAATAACTCCAAAACCTCTTTGGGTTTATCTGGACAAGTTGTCGTTCACAAACATGGTGCCACTTATATTTATAATCAAATAATTACATACTAAAAACAGAAAAAAAGAACACATATTTAATATTAATATTTTAACACTTAAAATATTAGTAATTGGATATTGTAATAATCTTGTTCCCTAAAAATTGTTACTTTTAGGACAACAAACAAACAAAACAAAGCAGAACTTTCAATATTTCTTAAATTATTCGGCCTTTGATTTTTTATTACAAATGAAGTTTCATTAACTTCGCTTAAAATTTGGTCACTGAGTCTGTCATAAATATTCATGACATGGCAGTATTTAAATATTAGATTATCATTATTTTTAAATTTAGTTTTATTTTTTTTGTTTTTGTTAGATGTATAGATCATGTCACTAAACGTGTTTGCTATTTTTACTGTTGTGAATCTGTTGTTGTGATAGTTCTTTAATAAATTTAAACGAGGACCTTGTATGCCATTTCATTCTGATTTATAATGTGATTTACATATAAAAAACCCTGCTGAAATCAATGAGTAAAACTAAAACATGGTGTTAATTGTTGAGTGAACTATTAATTTCATCCATAGACGCACGCAATAATTGTGTTTTATTTTTCTGTAATCCAAATCGTTTGTTGTGAATAATTTTATGTGATATTAAAAAAACATTAATTTGATTACACAGAAAACGATCTATAATTTTATCTATACAAGATAGTATATTTATAGGCCGATAATTATTATAATCAACTCGATTACCTTTTTTAAATATAGGTCTTATGACCCCTTTCTTAAGGGAATCGGGGTAAATACACGTTCTTATACATGAGTTTATTAAGTGTGTTATGACAGGAGTTAAGTTCTCTTTCAATTTTTTTTTTCATTTCTCCCTTTTTTTCATATCTCTACCTTTTTTTTTTATTTCTTTTATTTTTTTCATTTTTCTCTTTTTCATGTCTCATTTTTTTTCACTTTTGTCTTTTTTTTTCTCCTCTTATTTTTTTTTTTTTACTTTTAATTATTGTGTCGGACAATGGCAGCAGTTACAACCTCAATTGGACCAGGTCACCGATGATTAATCCCCCAAACAATCGTCATTAGCGCTCAAGGTACGTGTACCAGTCGGCCCAATGCTACCATCAATAGATACAGTGTCGCTATCAGAAAATTCATCCTTAGCGCTCTATCAATCACAGCTAAACTAGGACTACTACGATCAGCTTCATGAAGATCATTCTCTAACTTACTTCCGCCGTAACGTCATTCTGACATCATATAATTTTCTTCTTTGGTCAATTTTAGTTTTGGGGTAGGTAGTAATAAAATACACTTTCATCATATATTACAGCGGTTACAGACAAGTTCTCGAGGAACGTGCTGTCACCACTAAATTCAGAAGTTAACTGCCTCTAATCGGTCCGAACCTTCGAGATCATGTCCAGGCAAATTGACTAGCTTTTGACCTGTGTATCCACTTCCTCTATTCAATTTTATTTTAAAAATCAAATCACGTACTAATTGGTCAAATCAGATACTAATTAGATATTAAGAGTCAAATGACATTCTTTATTTTGATTGAATTTGACACAGCAGCGCCATCTGTTTCCGACACGGCCATTCCGATGTTTATCCATCCTCAGGTGAAAGATCTGTAAAAAACATGAAAAACCTAACCTAAACCTACCTAGCAAATTCAAAGATTATTATTATTATTTATTATTAAGCTTTATTTCCCGTATAAAAAATTCATAAGTATGTATGTAGTGGTACCAGATATTTTATTATTTAGCTTTTGTTTTTAATTATACGGTCCCTTTTAGGTAAAAGCGTCCTGCATCATGAACCATCTGTTTCTATCTGTGGCGACATTTATCCATTCTTTTCCTGCCGCCTGTATCATCATCATCAGCCCATCTTTTTCTTTGTCTACCAACGCTTCTTTTTCCTGGCGGTTCTTGCCATTTGGTAACTTGTTTGATCCATCTGTTGTCATTGTATCTTGCCACATGCCCTGCCTATTTCCATTTTTGTCTCAGGGTGTATTGTAGTGCATCTGTCAGCTTAGTTTTCTTGCGAATATCTATATTTCTCGTTTTATATTTTCTTCTCAGCTTCAAGCTGATTTGTTTTAATTTGAAGTACTTCGTATTGTAGATTCAAATTTTAATAGTTGTTTTTTAGATCCATACATTGATTATATATAATTTTCATGTTTTTTTCATAGAATTTGATTTTGTTCTCGTACTCGTCGATTTTATCTGAATAATACTTTACGTGCTATGTAGTCCTGTTTAATTTTTCTTTCACTACCTGTCTTATAGGTGCGAAGTTTCATGGGTCTGGCTATTTGTAGTTGTTCCACAGTTTTTCTGCACTAAAAAAGTTTACATCTCCATCATCGTCGGGTACGATGCACGAAGAACGGCGTTTAGAACCTTCCATGCAGACTTTACATTTCCAATCTACGGAGTCCGTTGCAGATAGGAATGTTAAGTGTTCATTGGATATGTTTGCACATACACCATGCAGCCGTTTACTACACTTTCCACATTGTATTCCTGGCGACTTTTTGTTAATTCACTTAGCACATGTAAAACATTTAACCATAGTCATATTTTTACGTGCGGGTAGACATGAGAAATACGAGTGAGAAAAGTATGCGTACCACACGGCACTGATGCTTGCAATCGAACGATATATTTTATGGCGGACACACTCCAGACATGAAGTTACATACTTTTTATAATAAGCGTCTCATTTTGGAAAACCAGTACGCTACTCAGCTACGAGCAAGCTATTTTTCAAGACCAAAATAAAATTTATATCGTCATGGTTACATTCGTATCTGCCACCTTGCACCATTTGGAATCACCCAATACACGGAAGACTACACCATTCTTTGTACTATAACGTCTCCTAAACCTTCGTCATTACAGTATTCATAAAAGTAAATAATACTTTAATTTATGTGTTTTATTAGACGCTTTAACATAAACTTTCTCCGAATATCAGTCGCTACTAGAAATTGGAATAGTCTTCATGTCTCCAGCTGGAATAGTAATGTCTGTTATACAATTAAGTAAACATTTATATATTTGAAAATAGTAGACAATATTTTGTATGAATATCCATATATATTTACTGAAGTAGTTTTTATGTAAAATAAAACGCAAAATCGAACAACTAAATCTATTTTCTTTAGTAATACTTGTACACAGAGGATAATATTAGTTATAATAATGAAACTCTATTATCATAGTAAAATTTTATTTCATTGGTCATCATAAATATTATTTTTAAAGAAACAATAGCAAAATATACTTATAATTATACAGCGCCACCAGTAGGCGATCCGATCTCCCTTACTGGCTCTGTGTTAGCGAAACATGGTTTTATAGGTCTTAAGCCACTCCAAATATTAACTTTTATTTTTATTACTTTTTAAGTTTTAAAAAAGATAATTTATAAATTTGTATCTTTTATATAAAGCCAAAATAATGGCAATTAATATTGTACATTATGTAAATAAATATTATTTAATAATCAATTAAAAAAAATAATAGTACTTTAATATTTTTAGTATGAACAGAACACTTTAATGAGTCTTACCCTCAATATTAGGTATTCCACTTTTAAGTTAAAATATGATTCTTTATTTATTTAAATACATATAATGAGATAACAGCGATTCATCGTCTTATAAATTATTATAGCTAATAGTATCTTTTAAAATTGTTTCAAACACGTCCTTTAAGCTTTAGTTTCTACTTACTTTATCAAGATAATAACGATGAAAACCCCTGATACTATAATTTTGCTACCCCTGAAAGTTTAGGCAGAGCATAGTGAACGATAACGATGGCAACCCCTGGTACTATAATTTTATTAGAATCTCACAATCACATGTAATATTACTCTGCAAAATTGTTCACAAAGAATACTTAATTCAAAAGCAAAAAAGTTGGAAAAAACTTTTTTGGTATGATTGCGACTGAATTACACATGACATAATTCCGGTACGTAAAGAATTAAACCGTTTACTCCTGATGGTGACAACTTTTCTTCATCTATAGTATCTTCTTTTCTGTAATAATAGGACGTGACGGACCCGACACAAGCGACAAGAGTTTTTGTATTAAAAATATAAAGACAAAGTAATTTTATTTATTTCTGAAAGGCTTTATCTAAGACAATAAACGCTTTTGCGTGTAAATAGTTTTACTACTTGTGTCTATTATTCAATTTGGTTAAATTATTACATTCAATATATTGCATTTAATATAATTATATTATCATCAAAATATAACCAGTTAGAAAAGAAACCCATATTCTATTGTTAATTTCCTGTTGTTCTTTTTTACATAACCTACAAAAAGTTTTTTCAACACAATTTTGTTTTAAAAGTTATTCATGACAAAAATAATATGCTATTCTTAAAAAGTAAACAAAAATACGTTAAAAACAACATAAATAGTTAGTTGACTACATCTATTAAAACAATCATTTGACAGGTTTTTCAATGTATGGAAAGTGGGCATGATTCTTGGATATTGGTTTTTTCTTGGATACAGTTATTTTTCATGAAAAAAAAGGGAAGAAGCGAAAAGGCATAAAAGGAGCATGGAGGCTCCTTAGATTCAGTGAGGAATTTGCTCTCGACAAATGTCACCTACGGCCTTGCTTGCACTCTGACTGCGCTCTACAAATTGATCGAGGACTGGGTCGCGTAGTACATATTTTGAACCGACCTCGTTTATTGCTGCTGCCGAGTTCGGTTGTCCTACCAGCGCAACTTAACTAGTCTTGGGATAGCGTTTGGATTACCACCACTAAACTGCCCATCTTCTACTAGCGCGAGCTCTGAGATCAGCTTTTCCTGGCCTTGCTCACGCTCCACCGGCATGGACTATAACAGCGTGATCTATGACATGGTAACGTGATCTAAATTATTGGTAGTTTTATTTTTTTTTATTTCTATGCCGGATTTCATAGTGAACTTTTAGTTTAAAACTTAATACGGTGAATTTTTAGTACTTTATCTCTTTTAGTTGTCCCCTTCTTGACCCCAGATTTCCTCCTTTAACTATTTTAATTTGTGGCACTGCCCTTCTCACCCTACCTTACTGAGAGCAAGGCATTTCGTTATTTTTTTTATGGAAAAGGAGGGCGAACGAGCATGCGGTTCACTGATCAAATGTAATCACCGCCGCCGAACCGAAGCCACTTCTCTACGCAATGCCAAAAAGTCCAACCGTTTATAGAACACTGGGTTCCTGACAATCCAAACGGCTCTCCGTTGTACGCGGTCAAAGGGTAGAAGCTAATATTGGGGTGATCCGGACTAGAGACGAGAACAGTACTCCATATGTGGCCGGACCTGCGCTTTACTGAGCGCAAGTATTTGGCCAGGATTGAAATAATGATTGATCACACCCAATTTCATCGAGGCCAACTTGGCCTTGCTCTCAAAATGACCACAAAACTGACAGTCGTTTGAAATGTCAAGTCCTAGTACTCTGACACTTGGCGAGGCGTTGAGAGGTATGCTCTCGAGAAAGTGGCGAAACGACAAAAACGTTTTTTTTAGTGATAAACGCTCAAACTTGTGTCTTTTGGGGATTAAACTGAACGAGGTTCAGTTCACTCCATTCAGAGACCATCACCAGGGAGGTCTCTATAGAAGTCACAAGTTTAATTCGGCACTCGTTGAAGTTTTTCCGAAAGAGACCTGCACGGCCAGAATATACCGCATCCCCAGTTCTGTCATCCGCATAACAATGTATGTTGGAAATATCAAACATATCATTGATGTTCAGGAGAAACAGGGTTGGGGATAGTACGCAGCCTTGGGGTACACCAGCGTTCACGGGTTTAGAGTTCGAAAAAAGATCGTCGAGAAAGACCTGTATGCTTCGCCCAGTGAGGAAGCTGGTCCACTTGTATAAACTGTAGGGAAGCCCATAGGAAGGAAGCATCGAAAGAAGCCCCTTGTACCAACACGATTGAAGGCTTTCGGCTATATTCAGACTAGCCATTCGCATAACAATGTATGTTGGAAATATCCAGCATATGATTGATGTGCAAGAGGAACAGGGTTGGGGATAGCGCACGGCCTTGGGGTACACCAGCATTCTCGGGCCTGGGGTCTGAGCAAAAACCGTCGAGAACGACCTGTATGCTACGCCCAGTCATATATGTGATACTAAAAAAATGGAAATTCATATTATTATGCATATATTAATATATAGTAGATTTGATAAAAAAGCAATATTTTAATATTTTTGTTAAGGAATTAAATATAAATTCAAAATATACATTTTTGTTATAGATAATGAAACGAAGGTCACGTTTCATTATCAGTTTCATTTATATATATATAATAACCAATTACACGATTCATGGTCACTAAATATAATGATAATAACGAGATAATAATTGAGATCTTTCTATCTTTCCGTCCTAAATTACAGTAAGCATTACGCAAAGTTTAATCGATGCCGGCCTCTTTTTTACTCAATTCAAGATAATGGTCCACTTAGCACGTTTCCGACTGCTTCCGTGACGAATGTTCATCGGTCCACTTGAAATGAACGGGAAATTTTTATTTCACTTTATATTTAATAAAAACCTTTGTTGTTGTAAATATTTACATTTATTGAATTTTTAAAGGATCTTGCAGCGAATTCTTAATACTGTATACCATGTGCATATTTTCACGAGAAAACATAAAAGCTGAAGGAAGATAATTAATTGTTATTAATTTTGGCCTTTTTTAAGATCGTGTGTTTTTTAAATAAAGAGCACGCGAGAACGATATGAAATTATTTTGATATGATATAAGGAAATGTTTACCAAAAGTAAAGAATGACTTAAAAGTACTTAAGTAGATTAATTTGCATTTCTTAAGTTTACTTTTATTTATTTTTTTATTTATTTATGCAAAAAGGAAAATGGTGGACTTAATGCCTAAGGCATTCTCCGCCAGTCGACCAAGGGTGATGCAGAGATAAAAGAAGTAGATGCATGAGGAGGAAAACAAAAGAAAAGATAAAATAACAAAGTTATATAATAAACCTTTAAAAGTTAACAATAGTTATAATTCAAATAATTATAATATATGGACACTAAATAGGTACATAATATATCGTTTATTGTTGAGACTGACTATATAATATATCATTTACTGTTGAGATGAATCCACTATCAAATTAAACAAAAGTTCCCTTACCTTCATTCTAGATACACAACGACTTCTAGACTTTCTGACTTCTAAAAGGAACGCATTTCATAATAGAATAGATTGAACGACAAAACAAGAACCAACAAATCCAGACGAATGGGGCGGACATGATAGTAGAAGGTTGTTAATTGAACGTATGTTTCTATTATTATTATCACAAAAGAATTGAAAATAGGCGGTTGAGTAGATGGAGATGAGAGAGAGTTAAGAATAGTAAAGAGAGTAATAAGTACACGTATGTTGCGTCGCTGACGAATAGGAAGCCACTTCAATTGATGACGGTAAGAAGCCACATGATCAAATTTGCGAAGATTAAAGACGAACCGAATATAGTTATTAAGAAGATCTAGCTTGTTGAGAAGGTCTGCATTCAGGTCGAAATAGCAAACGTCACCATAGTCAATTAGAGGAAAATTTGGGGTTTGTACAAGAGCAGTCTTTGTCCTGGTAGGAAGGAAATTCTTGAAGCGATAAAGCACTTGGAAGCACAAAACTCAAACAAAATATAAAGGAGCATACTCTTTTTAATTATTTAATATTAAAACAATGAAGTAATAATGTTAATAATAGTATAAAACGGAACTTCTTTAGTTTGTTTCCTATTTATAGTTAAAAATTCAACTACAAATGATAAGTAAGGTCGTCATATTTTTTTACCATCTTTTGGCTACACATACGTGTAATCCAAACGGATTCTGTTACTAGGTGATCCTTTTCCAATTGAGTCCTCCCTTTTGCCAGTTGCTGTCAACACCTAGGCCCTACTATCATAAAGTTTTTTTTTTATAATAAATATATCAAATAATGATTCCATCACTTTTATTTTTTTATAACTTAGTTACAAATTTATACATAATTATATTATTAAATATCATTACATCACTTTTATTTTTTTTTACTTAGTTAAAAATTTATACATAATTATAAATGTTAAAATTAGAATACGAACAAACAAGTAGGTCATGCAACTGAGGTTATTTTTATCGCGTCAATTAAAAAGTAAATAATAGTGTTTATTATTTACCATTTCTAAAGCCAACTTCATGTTACAACTGAAATTTTTATCCTGGTTATAAATAACAATATATGTATATTGATAATATATAGAAACAAAGAACAACAAAAGGGATTTGTTTATAAAAACAACTATATAAAAAGCACACGAAGCGAACTAAACTATGTAAACTCGTAACATAACGAGGGTCGCAGAAAATCTCCTTTACGGGCGTCCTCTTTCCAACATAAGCTCGTTAAAATTAATATTTAATATCTTCACGTTTACTTTTATTCCTTAAATGAAATAATCCTCCACTTTATTTCAATTAAGTATTGAAATCTCGCATTTAAGAGTTTCCATTAAACTACTCACAAAAGTAAAAATTGTGGCATTTCGCTAATATATCGTATCCTGTTTTAATAAGATGAAGTGAGGTAGTTTGAAAATATATACAGTTATATATAAAGTTATATTAAAATTACCCGACGCCTATGATCTTACTTAACTTACAGGATGCTTGTCACTGCGAAAGACTTTCTCATTGCCACCGTATAACACAGTCAGTTTAGATTTAAATACAGTAGAACAAGAACAAATATTCTATACTGTGTTTAGGGAATTTTGTATAGTAACTTAGACAATTTTTTATTTGATCTATTTGGCAGGGGTTGCCAACAACACCGGGCAGAAGCCTTGGCAACGGGGGTAAGGCCCGAGGCGGCGCGAATCAGAGCTCTAGCTCACCGAGCCCTGATGCGACGGTGGAACAGGGACTTGGAGTCCCCTGCCGCCGGTATGATCACAGTGGGGGCGGTCTGCCCTCACTTTAACTGCTGGATCAATCGGCGGCACGGAACGCTAACCTTCCGTCTTGTGCAGGTGCTGACCGGGCATGGTTGCTTCGGTGTGTACCTGCACAGGATAGCACGAAGGGAGGCGATCCCCTCCTGCCATCACTGTGACGAGTCCGTCGAGTCGGCTCGTCAAACCTTGGTGGAGTGCGCCGCCTAGGACCACCAGCACACTGAACTGGTGGGCGTGATTGGCAGGGACCTCTCGCTGCCAAGCATTATCAGCACAATGGTCAGCAGCGAACGGTGCTGGGTCGCAATGGCCTCCTTCTGCGAGCAAGTTATCGCCGCAAAGGAGGCCTCGGAGCGAGACAGAAAGTCAGCCTCGTCCGCTGACCCGCTCCGTAGGGGGAGACTGGGTAGAAGGAGGCGAGAAAACGCCCTTCGCTTCCTTCCCCAATTGTTGGTCTGGTGAGGAGGGAGGGTGACCCCACTTACCTAACATAGGCCTACGGTGAGAGGGTGCTCTACGTTGCTCGGGGCACCCTCGCCGGGGCGTCACGGCCGACGGGGTACCCGTAACGGGTTTGTTCAACGGAAAAAAGAAAGAGGGGTTGCCAACTTGTTTATAGCCAAGATGTACTGTTTACTTATTAGTTATTGAGCGTTGCTTTTGAACATCTCTCAGTGGATTAGCAAAATCAGGTTTATACCTGTAGTTGGAATTTACAAATTTTAAGAAATATGAGTTTTATGTATGAGCTTTTGTCAGGTGAGAATGATGTTTATGTTTTATTTGTTTTACGTAGAGAAATGTTGACCCGTGTAAATATATTAAACCAAATGCAATTTTTCTATAAATTTCTTCAATTTTTTATATTTCTCGTTGCAATCCAATTCTCATAATTGTGGATCTGAGTATGGTTTGCTTTTAGAAATATGTTGCAGAACAGAAAAAATTTTTCGTTTTCAAGTATTATGAGGTTGATTTCAAATGCATCTATCTGCAAAGGACCATGCCCATTTTCAACCTGGGAACTTCATACCACATCCAGTGATATGAAATGTTTCAAAAATTGCAAATTTTTTGTTATTTTCATATCATTATTATCAAAAAAAGATATTGTTTTTATTTAATTACGCTATAACACATGTAAATAGTCGTTTTAACATTAAGTAATCTGTAGTAAATATGATTAAAACATTCTATTTTGTAATCATTCCTTATGGCAAATAATATTTTTATAGTTTCACCATTGAAACATTTTATATTAGTTTGGTTTTTTGTTGAAATATTCAAAATTATTAAAATTAAAAGTGACAAAAACGTTAAGTATGCGTAGACTTCATTATTCATAGATGATATACTTCCTGTCACCTGTTCTGTCATACTCGATTCATTTGACACTTGACAAATAAAAAACTTATCAAACATTATTGCAAAATATAATCTCAATTAAAAACAATCCTATTACGGAAATATAACATCAAATATCATGAATATTGCACTCCTTTATCTAGAATTAATTGAACTAATACTACTAATAAGTTCAAAAGGAACTGTTGTGGTGAGGCTTCCAAAAATTTAAAATATTCAGTTGTCTTTGTGTCTAAAATATAACTTGAGGTGTTTAGGTGTGTTAACAATAAAATCAATAAATAGTTTTTCTGCTTGTGTCTATAATTCAATATTAAATTGTAACAATTTAGTTAAATTATTACAGCACAATATTGTATTTAACATACAAATTTCAACAAGTTAGTTATGTCGTCCCAAAAACTTGACTTAGCACCTAGTATTGTCCGCCGTCAGGCTATATTCTAAGAATAAGGCAATAGCGGCACCTCCTTTGGGTGGTCCGATTTAATTGTAATTATTCATTAAATAATTATTAAGATCAGTCTGTTTAAGGTAGCTTAAGCGAATACTTGTACAACAAATATAATTTTTAATTAAAAGAAATCTTTTTTTTAAAAAGTCCTTCGCCGTGCACAGAACTTGATTAGTTAGTAAAGGTAAGTACTCCACATCCACAATCCTATCGTTATGTTGGTCATAACCTCCAAAAAGTTTTTTGAGCATAATTTTTATTTAAGAATGAGAATTAATGAAAAAATAAGATGTTATTTTTAAAAAGTAAACAACAATACATGTAAAACAACACTAGTGGTTAGTAGACGATATCTATTAAAAAATCTTTTGTAGTCAGTTCATAGATATCACTATAAATAATGGATTTTTAATGATCCTTGATATTCATTGTTTATTTTTGATGTTAACTTTCATAGACGCTGTTTGAATTTGAGATACCGCAATAAAACTCATTATTTATGTTATGGTTTTATTCTTGCCTTGTAGTTCAGAATTAAATATGTGTGAAAGGACTTACAGTCAGGATGGTGCCATTTAAATTAATTAAACGAATGAGCAGAAATAAGTAAAAGAGATTGATAATTACTTATTTTATATGATAACAATAATTAAATATAAGTTATTATATTACATAACAACAATTAGATATTAACTCCACAATTCATTCAATTCTAACTATGAAGTGAGGCTGTATACGCTGGACCGGAAATTGATAACATATGCTTAGTCTTTCAATAAAATCCGCTAAAAATGCTAAAGCTCACTTTAAGTAATGCAATTTCTAATAATTATCACCCCACTCTTTAAGACATTTTTTAATTTCGTCCAATAGATCTCGGGCGGTCTAAGGTATATAGGCAGCTCGATAGAAAGGTGTGGAAGTTCCTGCGGTACGACATTTTGTCTTTACTTACTTTTACGGAGTCAGCTCAATATCATATTGACAACAAACAAAGTATTTTTCGTGTATATTTTACTCAAAAGCTTACCCAAATTATTACTATTTCTTATTATCATTATTATTATTATTATTTTATTATTAATACTGACAACATTATTTTGCATACGTTGCGATTTAGTTAGTTAATTTATTTTAATTATAAAATTACTTTGTCAAGTTATTTCAATTTATGGGGGGAACCCCATCTCCTATCCTCCTCTACTCCCGTGTTTGTTGGCGCTATGAGGAGATGCTGGATTGGGCACTTGGTTGGTGTGTAGAGATTAACAGTGTGGCACTTATGCGCCTGTCCCGCAAACCAGCTTAAAATCTCGCTACGCAGTATCTTCTCCTATCGGGGGTGGGGGGACGGGGACTAGGCCCTCTCACACCCATAGGCTTTGTGCCAATGAAGCCGTATACTCCACCAACATCTTGAGACGATTTGCGTACCATTGCTTTTATATTCGCTTAATATTAGCGTATGATTTAAAGCAGCAAAGTGGACAAGATCATGATACAACTGTGGTTAGCGGTAAGTTTTCTATATAAATTAAATACAGTTTAACTGATTTCAGGTATTCGTTTTACCATTACATCTAAGAATGGTAAGATAGCCTAGCGTATCTTTATTCTAAAAAAATTGTAGTTAAATTATGTTAGTTGTTAAGATAATACTCTAAGTTTTGAACCTTGTCTCTGGATACTATGGCGAAAATGTTATCTTCATAGCGCCACTAGTATCGATGTCTAAGCGGGTGATTAAAAATAAGGGTCTCTCAAACAGGTTTTTGAGGCAACCTTTGAATAGAGTGACATTGATATATTTGATATTATCGGAGCAATCGAGATCTCGAATGGCGACCCGGATTTCCAAAAACATAAACCCATCGCTATATAAATAAGTACTTTTTCTAACAAAACTGTATAAGTGAAATTAAAGCTTTATTAAATTATAAGATGATTTTCATTTCTCTGGTTTTCAAATCAAATCAATTAAAAAAACTTTATTTAAACGTCATAAAATTTACATTATATAAATAAAAAAAAAACGAAATACAAAAAACAAAACAAAAATGGAAATAAAAAAATAATAAATTAATTGTGACGTCCTAAGCGTTCGACCACTCAGCTATTACTGAAATATATCACTCCAGCACTGGTTTTCAGTGACTGCTGTTCCATGGCTTAACCAACACTAGTGACAGTTATAAATGTATAATTGCGTTTAAAAATAAACATAATGTAAAATATTAATTATAGTTACAATGATAATAAAGAGGAGACGTAATGAATCGCTAATATAAGTAAGTACATTTATAAGTAAGTACAAAACCATATACTAAGGATAACCCAGGTGATTGTTTAAGATTTTTGTATTATTTTCAAGGGCTATTAAATAGAAAAAAATAATAAATACAATTGGGAATGCAATTATTATAAGGGAATAAACAATTTTTATTATACATTACAGAATTTAATTAAAATTGAATAATTTCATAGAATAATTAAAAATGCCTAGATAACCGGTATTCTTTGTTAGAGACATTAATTGCTTTTTATTTGATACTAGTCGGTTGTTTTGTTGGTTTTTGTTGTTTTTTTTTGTCTATTTTTTATTATTTAGTGTTGTTGACTAACAAGCATATAAATTTTAAAGGATTTTTGCAAATGTATACTTCATTGAAATTATATTATTTAAAGATCATTTGAATCGTATAGTACATATTATATTAAGTTCTTATAATTTCGAGCAACTGTATAATTTAAAATTATGTACAGTTAGGTGTGTAGTAAGTTAAAAGTCTTCACAAAACTAAACGAAAACTTAATTTTAAAACTTTATTTCATTAATAAACTTTGAAAGTATGACGAATATTATAATATTATATAACAATCATTGTTTAAACAAAAAACCGGCACAAGTGTGAGTTGGACTCGTACATCGAGTATTGTGTATAAACCTGTAGGTATATAAGTAAAAACACTCTGATAGTGTAAGAAAAAGTAAAAAAAAAAATACATAAAAAAGTGAAGTTTTTTGGACTTTTTTCTATATATGTGCCATAAAACATTACTTCACGCCAAATTTCAAGATTCTAGGTCTTAATAATCTTTTATATATTTTATTATGGAACCAAAAGATAAATTTAAAACTTACTTAGTTTGTAACTACATCACTTTACATCACTTAATAAAAATTGGAGAAAGGGTTTTCAATAAATCTGCAATAAAAGGAGTCGTTGTCGGCGGATACAAGAGAAATATAAAAGTGTATTCCGTAATGGAATGTCTTCCAAAAAAAATATGCATCTTTTTATCCATGGTGGAAACCTAGGCAAAATTAAAAATTTAATATAATTTATATTAGATTTAACCAATAATTTCGTTTTGACGTAGACATCTACTCTATGAAAGCCTATTCTAATAAAATGATTTTTTAAAATGATAGTCGTTCAAAATGATTAGGCGTTGAAAGTTATTCAATATTATACAATTTTCAAACAACGTGCTACTAACATTTAGGCCGCTTCAATCTAAATTGTGTAACAATAGGTCGCTGAGCCAGTTCATGACAATGGCTTTGCTTTGGATGGGATTATAAATTTCTGTCATTATAATATAAATATTTATAGATTTGTGTTTATGAAACGCATACGAAACTGGGCCAATTCTTGAAACCACTTTAAAGTAATATTCTCAGGCAATGTGTGTATGTGTGTCGGTGTATATAAAATTTGATTATGATTGTATCTTACATCTGTGAAACAGAGAGGAGTATCGGTACTAGAATCAGGGAACACATCTCAAATGTGAAAAATAGGAGTAAGTCAAAATCGGAAGTGAGTGAAAATACAATAGACAAGACCAAACAGTTTCTCCGACGTGATAAACCAAAAATCCTCTCATAAATACAGTTATTCTTAATATTGATAGAGAAGATGGTTGGAATCTCTCGAGTACCGGGGATCGTTTTATGAAAAGTATTGAATACCACGTCTATGAACACAACGCCAGACTTCTGTGGGACACATTTTGTGCATTTTGTGTATCTCTTGAACTCTAAGCTCGTAAACTTAGAAGCTATTGGACTTACATCTTGTCTTTCCGCGAATACGTTTGCTGCAAAGCTTTCGAATCATCGGCTTATAATTAAAAATGTAATAATAAATACGAGTTGAACAAGTAAAATAGTTTTATACAAATGTTTGCTATTCTAAAATCTAAGAAAATATTAAATAACCATTTACTATTTAAATAGAAGCTTTAAAAACTTTTTATTATTAAGTTTATACATCAAAAGCCCATCAATACGGCTTTGATTTAGGGTAAAAATATCTTTCGCGTAAACTATTCAGAAGTCCCAAATTTTCGAATTAATAAGGATTGATCTATGAAAAGAATGCTGAGGGCAAATTGTATGTTGACCTTTTTCGGGTCAGAACTCCTGATAATCAATTGATTTTGATGCCATATTTAAAAGCCAAATTCAAATATTTAAATATTTTTTAAATATCCGTGCAAAGCCGGGTCGGGCCACTAGTACTATAATATTAACTGTTATTGTTTCAGTAGCTTGGTTAATTTTCAAATTTACGACCTTCGCTCCTTATTTGATGAGCCAGTATGCTACTTTATCTAATGATATTGTTGCTTTATGTATATTTTATTATCTCATAAAATTTTCACTATCCCGAATTCATTAGTAATTTACACATTGATATGTCTTTAAAATAAGTTACTATTGTTTTGTTATACATTTATTTTCTTTTCCCCTTTGAATCAATATCAGTCACTTATTTACGTCATAAGGGAAGTGTCAGGAGGACCTACTATGATATCATATTTATCGATATAACCTCTTATATTTAATTTTGAAATGATTATGGTACGAATATATTATTTCTATTATTTGAATTGATATTATGAAAATACTACTAGGATAAATGTTTTAAATTATAACTTCGTTAAAAATATAACATAATAAAAAGTTAATTTTAAGGAAATTATTAGCTAACCTTCGTTGAATGAATTTTAAAATTTGGAATATTATTCTTATGCGGCTTTTAAATTAAATTGAAATGTACGAAAACAGGATAATCACAGAAGGGTCCATTTTGAAAAGGTTTATATTTAATAAATTATGAATATACTTAGAACATATTTGTTAAACGAGATGCATCTAAAAGGAAAAAAATATTATTTTAAAGTTGTCATCTCAACAACTGATTAGTTCTGAACCCTGACAATACATTAGGATACACTGTTTATAGGAAACCCACACATACAGATAGATATCCAATGGTAAATCCCGCCTAGTTAGCTACCGTTGGCAAATCTTTGCTTCAGAGAACCCATCACATCTGCGATGCTGAACACCTAGAGGGGGAGCTCCAGCATGTAAAGCATGCCTTACTTCACAACCACTTGCTTGTCCCTCGCCAGCGTCGCAGAAGCCACATTAAGCCACTCATATTCGAAAGACAACCGGTCCTACTTCCATATGTTAAGGGAGTGACTCACAGAATTGGTAATATCTTAAAAAAAGTTTCTATTAAAACTATTTACCAACCTCATAGAAAAGTGAGCCAATTCTTGAGACCTATTAAAAGTAATATTCCTTTACAATGTGCCGGGGTTTATAAACTTGATTGTGATTGTGTTTTGTCATACATTGGTCAAACGAAGAGGAGAATCGGTACAAGAGTTAGGGAACATATATTGGATATCAAAAATAGGCGTACATCGAAGTCTGCAGGGTGTGAACATACCATAGACAACCCCAACGAGGATTTGTGGTTTATCAAATCTAATATAATGATATTAGATTTGATAAACCACAAATCCTCGCTAAGGAACCCCACTACACACCAAGAATGATTCACGAGACTATTGAAATGAAAAAATATCCTAATTTCAATAGAGAAGATGGTTGGAGCCTCTCCCACCCCTGAGACCCACTCGTAAATACTGTAATTTCTCACGTCTGTGAACGCACTGTCAGACCTCAGGATACAGTTAGTGCGTTTTGTCTACATCCGGAACTCTATGCCCGCAACCTAAGGAGCCGTTGGAGGTAGATGATAAATTAACTGATTTACTGACAGACACTTCCTACACATGTCGTCTACGCGCGAATACGATTGCTGCAAAGCATTCGAAACGTCGGGCTAATATAAAAATGTAACCAAATTATACGCGAGTTTTAATCCGTAAAAAATATTTTTATTTCAAATGTGTACTCATGAAAATCTAAGACAATACTATATTGTTAGAGAAAAGAAGTTTTTCAGTAAAACATCTATAAATGGAACGTTTCAATCATATTTACATTCATTTGCTGGCTTGTTCTCGAATCGAACGGACGTTATCGTTTAGTGGTTTAGGTATTAGGGTAACGGTCACGTATTCCATTTTTGCTTATCGAATTACGAAACTAATCGTTACGCTTATATTTTAGTTGAGTTCTTATAATATCATAATTTTTTACTATTGTACATCAGTATATTTACTAATTTGCAACATTAACATTTAAAGTTCTTATTAAGTAATTTTTTTGTGTTCCAAATGTATGTCATAATATTTATTAGTAAATTGCGACGGTCACCACCGGAAGATCCAAAATAATATGAATTGCGAACTTAAATTTAAATTATTACTCACTTGTAAAGCCACGTAACATTTGCTCAAACTTGAGGACCAGATTGGATGCGATAAAGGCAATTAAATTTAAAAGAATTACAGAAAAGCTAGTTAAACAAGTAAGAGTTTCAGTTATCCTGACATTAGACTTTAGGATTCTAAAGGATTTATGTTGGGTGTGCTTGATAAATTGCATCGTCGTGTTATCGTCTTATCAGGGACACCAAGATACATAGGAATATACAAACAGTCCTTTTATCGATTACATAATATATAGAATTGTAGAAGTATGTTCATTCGCTTTTCATTGTATGTTTGTACAATAACAACAACGACACTCACTATAATATAAATATATAGTAATGACATCTAAGTCGTTTGGCGGTTTAAGATTGGCTATGGTCATAAAAATACATTCTTAAGACTTTTACATTCCCAGAGGTATTATTAAATTTATAGGTAGGTTGTAGTGTGCGTGGTGGTGCAGATGCGGAAGTAAAGCAGTAGCTAGGATATGAATAAAGCGTTCACAGATATAAAGCACTGATAATTTATTGAGCACAGTATGGGAAATGTTTAGAATAGAAGGAAAAACTAGCAGAAAAAGACAAATGAAGATGGAAATGATAGTATAAGTTCACAATAAACGTATACGTTAGCGAGGATAGCTAGATGAACGGCACGGGTATCACTTTGGGCTCATAAAACTCTACTGATGGCTCATGGCAGGCCTACGCTAGAGGAAAGCGGTGAGATGCGCGGGCGCCGCGGAACCTGTTTCGCCACCCGTCAAGACAAGGCTAAAGACTCGTTCCAATGCAAAATTCTAATAAATTAAGTATATACTTATAATAACTATAATAAAAATAAATAAAATAATGTAGGACGGCTACAGATTAGTAGTATATTAATTAATGTAGAAAATCTATTCGTAACTCCCCCAACCTTCACCTCCAGCCAGTTATTACCAGCGTTGTTAAAAATTTCGTAACCAACTTAAAATTAATAAAAAAAAAAAAGTGTTTTTAAATTATCTATTTGTGGGTTTTTTAGTTTTTTTTATTACGATATAGACATATCACAGATGAGTCGTCCGGGCCCTTTGATTTATTAAGTTCCTTAAAAACTATTTTAGTAAGTACTTTTCTCACAGTTGAGTCATATATAAAGTTTATTTTTCTTTTTCTTTTTTCTTTTTTATATATTTTAATTAAAATATCGAAATAGTTCGACGCCATGTAATAATTTTTTAATTTATTGATCTATCTTGGATTAGGCAAGGATACCACAACGGTGGAGTTTTTGTATCTAATGGCCATACCCTAAAATGTTATAGGGTGTTGCCTTCATCGCTCGCCTGATGAATCTTCTTGTCGTGTCGTTTTTGCTGTCGGTGAAGTAAACACAGGTCTTCGTTTGAGGCGGCACTGCTACAATTGCATGGGGAACGCTCGTACAATTCCATTTCACTCCTAATATTCATTATAATAATGGAACCGAAGGTGAGTCATTGTGTTTCGTGTATAGTAAGAATTTGTGACCTTCAACTGATCCATAACGCTTGTTATTTATTTATATCTTTTCTACTTTGAATCAATATCAGTGATCATTTGTGTACGTCAACCGGAGGGTAACCCGAATCCCAACGCTACCGCAAGTAATGACTTCTAAGGAAGCGGTCTGAATCTGCTAGTTGTTTTAAGTGTAATAAAAACTTCAAACAAAATGCGTAGGTTACTAATTATTTACTAGAATTAAATTAATTCCCAGGCCATATCGTCGTTAATATAATCCTTTAGACTATAATACGTTTTTTTACATATAATTTAAAATTATTAATTTAAAGGTTTTAGGCTTTACTGGGGACTCTATTATAACGTGTACAATTAATCTTGAACGAGTTGCCTATTTTATAAAACTTAGTTGCTGGCATTTTTAATTCGAGTCTGGATTTGATGTATATCGCATTTTTTCTTGAATTCAGTAATATTTTTATGAAAATAAATTAAATATATTGTTTATATGCTTATTTATTATATATAAATTGTGGTATATATATATGTAACACTTATAATATGTAACAATTGTCGTAGCTTCACGTTGTAGCCCTACGATACGATGCTATGAAAATAATCTAGCAGTTTCACAATTTGTCAATCGGCGTATTCCATGAATTGCGGATGTGGCAGAACTTAACTTAGTTTGATAAATTGCAAAAATAAATTACAAGCCTACGATCTTAAATTCAACTTCATAAGTAAAAAACAGTAGAATTGACCAAATACCGTTTCGTATTATTTAATTGTATCTCAGTTTCTACCTTTGTGATGTTTGGTTTGGTAAAAATTGTACATTTTCTCTTCTTTTCGTTGAGCAACGAATAATTAGCGTTATGCAATCGTACAACTTCTGAAAGCACATTGTTTACATCTTCAATAACAAATTGTCTATTAAAGTCAGGGCTTCTCCCATTCCGCCAATATTTTATGTGTTTTAAAGAGATTGAATGATATCACGATGTCTAACTTTGACTATTGTGAGTTTATAAGAGAAGGTAAACTTTTGCTATTCTTTAATTTGGCCTGGAAAGGTTGGCCTCCCAGATCTTCTGTGCGAAGGCTCGTTGGAACGCATCGAGTTCTTTTTGTATCATTTGAAGCTTAGTTGCTTCCGTACTATTTTACTATTAATGGTATTATTTATGCGTATTATTTAGATGAGTTTAGACAAGAGAAAGTCTAGGTGGTTTTTGAACGTTACCGGTAAATTCTGAGAGGTAGAGAAAAGATCAAAATGGTCTCTTTTTGGAAGATAACATATACGCTTTGTTCCAATTTCCATAAAACTTAACCAGGTTGGCATTAATCCAATCTGAGCCTGCCTGGAAAAATTCGGTGATATCTGATGAAAATGTGAGCCAAAAATGAGTAATTTACACAATTTTCCTTGTTATAGACCCATTCTAATATCTTTCTTTTCCACAGTCCCTTGTCCACAGTACCCTCATCCACAGTTAACTTTTATTATATATTTTCAGACATGACGTTATTAATCTCCACTACTCTGTTTTTTGCTTCGGACACACCACTTATCAAAATCTGCGACGATATATTTATAAAAAAATTATTACAGCATTGCTAGACTTTACAAATCTTTAAACACCGCAGATTTTGATCTCCTTTTGGCAACTCTGAAGTCAACTAATATTTTACCTCATACTATTAATTGGTGTCGTTTCCTTTATTAGTGATTGCAGGCAAATCATTTCGAACGGATGATAAATACTCGCTAACTTACCATCTCAAAAGAGTGTTACTAGACGAGGAAAGCGCTTTCAGAGCAGTAATACGAAAAGTGAGGTATTACCAGTAAACGCGAATTTTAATGATTTCTTTTATTAATTCACAGTATTTAATTGAATTTATCCAATTCTGAAAACCACCGTGAAAATTATAAATATAACTACTCAGAAAAAAATACAAAGAATATAATGTCCAAAATATTTATTTATTTTTTTATTTATAAAATTTTTATTGTCCTAAATCTTTATTGTAATTCACAATTAAAACTAAAATTGAAAACTAAAAATATAAGTTATCAGAAAAAAATACAAGTTTATTGTCTCCAGTCCCGCTGAAAAGAATATCCAAAATATTTAATTAATTATTTATTTATTTATTTTATTTATTGAATCTTTATCGGCCCAAAAAGGATTTAATGACCTGCAAGTTAAGCAACAAAAAACAGAGTAAAATAATCAAAATAAAGCAGATATTATTGATATACAGAAGAAGCAGTGTAAGGGATGGCATGCATCCTCGGGAAAGTTGTTCTCGGAAATGATGCCCGAGCAAAAACCGCCGAGGACGACTCATACACTAGAAGACAGTCAGCTGAATGACGATATTCAAAATAGGCCATAACCTGGCAGTTTATAAGACTTTTCGTTATTTTGGAGAGCCAGGGGGTAATATATGCCATCCGGCCGCTAAACTTTTGCCCTCGCGGTCGGACAACTGTTCGCTACCGCGAGAGCCCAGCTTCGTTCCCTTTGATAATCTTCCCGTATCGAAAACCGTTCGGAATCCCTTAGGCTTGTCAGGGTCTTTAGCAGAAGAGCCGACCAACGGGGTCGACTCCTCCGCATCAACAAAATCCATTCCGTAAGCAAAATCGATGTCAGCTGTTCGAATGCTAGGGTCGTGGTCACGAAGGCCGGCGGACTGGAGACCTACGAAACGATTTGTGCCCCCCCCCCCAGAGTACGTGGGGCAGCCGACGTCCGAAGATGCCGGGAGGGATTGCCCAGCTTGGCTGGCACCCTCCTGGGTAGTCCTATTCAAATGACTTTGGTCCATGGTCGTTAAGGCTCATTTTCGGGTGAGCTCCCCCGCCTTCTCAGCGGTTACCGGTTAACCCTACGCCGCAGCATGCTAGACTACGGTTTCGGGGTGATTTTTTTATAGAGGTTTCCTTCCTCGCAGCACATCACGTGTGGTGTACCCACGGTCCCGACCTTAGTGCAATGGCCGGGTTACGGTATGATTTTGTGTCTTGCTGCTTTAGACTGATTGCACCGGTTTTCCGGTGGGCGATGGTGTCGTCACATACCTACGTCTGGATTGGCTGCTTTTAGTCTGGCCCCTCACCCTAAACCTCCCGGTATGAGTAACTCTGCCTATAGCTTCAGGGATCATTGGGACACGCAAGCCCCCCCACCACGCCAAGGTGGCAGCCTCGGGGGGGAAACTTTTAACCGTCCTAGAAAAATACTACCGGACACAATATCTTATCTTTCTATAACATCGTTCGATCGATCTATCTAGTGGACCTGCCTACAGTTTTTAAATACAAACATATTATTTTTCTATAACTACTAATTTAGTCATCTCAGGATCGAACATCCAGCAATAAAAAAGCTATACTTTTTATACTACGAGTATATAAAGCTTTATCTTAAACTTTAAGATAATTATTAGTTAGTATTCATACACGACTTGCCTTTGCGTTAGAAATTTATTGTAAACAATGACTGCTCTGTGTTCAAAGAGCATAAGCGCTTTTGTATTTTTAGTTAGTCGATAAAAGAACCTTACAAGAGCCTAACTGTGTCATTTAGTAATTTTTTAAAGTAAAAAAATTCACACGGATGTACCAGCTGAGGTTTATCAAATGAGCCTAAAAAATTCGCAAAGCGATCGCAGTCATTCAATTTTAAAATAGCCACAATTGTCAATAAAGTCACCAACATATATACCAGACTAAAAAAACAACAGAATGTCGAAGAAAGTTTAGAGGATTACTTTTGAGTATTTTCTCTTTTTTTTAGTGATGAAGACTTTAAAGAGTTTGTTAGTTTTTCAAAAAAATATTCATCATTGTAGAACGACGTAGACGTGAAGCAATAAGAACTTTATTTTTATAGCATTATTTAGTCTAAGCTTACGTAACGGGCTCCGAGTGCATTACAAGCCATTATGTTATAAATCTTTTGTTGAGAGTAAGTGTACGAAAATTTTCAAGACTTGTATTTTGTATTGGGTTGGTGGATTGCAAAAAAATGTACTTTATATTTTTGTTAAATATTTATTTGTTTTTTCATAATTTATTGTTTTTTTGCAAATGAAATCCTTTCATTTGATACCTATATTGCATGGTTTGTACATGTTTGTATATGTACTTTGTTATTTTGTTGTGTCGATCATTTTGGATTATAATGATATTTATGATATGTATTTGCATTGTCAACGGAACTTAAGATTAGTTTTAAATTTCAGCCTAATCAGTCGAGGTGAACTGGTTCAAAATTTAGTTCAATAATTATTTCCTCACTTACAAACTAAAAAAGGTGAAGTTGAATAACAGCTTATTAATACATATCTGTGACGTGTTCAGTCGAAGAGATTTATTTTGAAGACTGATGTTTTTTTTAATCTGTAATAAATTTTGAATTCTATTTATTCCAAACCAAATTTATATTTGATTACAATGTGGGTGTCTTAAAAACGAGAATGAATAGGCTATTACTAAATTAGTACGATTTTCTACCTGCGGCCACATTATCAATTACCATCAGGTGGAATGTAGTCATAAATTTAGGCTAAATAAGAAAAAATCTCTAAATCAACTTATTCCGTTGACTTGCATTAAATAATATTCTTTTTGTGTTTTCAAAACTAAGGGACAACACTGTAAAAATCTATTTACGTCCAGTCTTGTATCATTATCCACATTTATATATATATCAAATCAAAAGCGGCTAGGCGATTAAACATACTAGAGACGTGAGGCGTCGCTGACGTGTGTTTGTTCATGTTTCTTATCTTGATCTATAATAAAAACAAAATATGAGTTTACACACTTTTTATTGTTTGGTACATCTATAATGGTCCACGGAAGTGGTATCACGGCTAGCGAGTATAGCCTCGGCTCCAGTAATAACTTCACAATCTCTATTCGTAATTTACAATGTCGTCCTTCGATACTAGCTGGATCGTCCGCCATAGAAATAACATGAAGTTATCTACGCAACAAATGCAGTAGTGTTTATTTTTTAGTGTTATTTCCTTAGATTACAACTGTAATTATTCCACAATGCATTGATAATAATTTAAAAATAAATAATAATAATAATAATAAATAAATAATAAATAATAATAATAATAATAATAATAATAATAATAATAATAATATAATTAATATCTTTATAGTTTGATTGCATTTAATAAAAAATATTATAAGATTTCTTGTACGGTTAGTGGTCTCCATAAGTTGAGATGACGCAGTGTATAGACTATGAACGTTATTAGAACTTCAAATAATATTTTTTTATCGAAATCATTACGAAGCACATCTCCTTTTCGAATATACATATATTTGTACATTGTACATGTACTTTTAATCTTTAATTTCAATTCATTTCAATGTGCAGAAAATATTACGTTCTATTATCATTTTATAAGTAATTCAACATAGGATTTTTTTTTACTACGTTATTTTTTCTTAGTTATTGAATATATATTAAAACTTAAAAAATAAGTAATTGATCGTTTGGACACAATAAGCCTTTAAAAGAATATTAGTATATCGATATTTAAATATATCGATTTTCTGTATAATTCGTACAATATATAATATAATTGAAACATTATATAAATGTTGATGAAGCTTGCTTTTAAAATCATTTCTCAGGAGACTGATAAAGTAATCTAATACATTTTGTAGTTGTTGAAATTTTTGTTTATTTAAATGTTCTTCTGTTTTAGTAATAATTATGTAAGTATTGTTTTCAGCTTATTTTCTAAGCCTTAATATATAGTTGTGTCTCTTAACGAAAAACCATAAATGTTACGGAAATCCCCAAAATTTGATTTGATCGTACGAAACTTGTATAGGTAAAAAGCTTAGTGAAGACTCCTGGTATATGTATGAGTATCGAGTTTGAACAGATATTCCATTTTTAAATTTGAAATATAGTGAAAGATTTACAAACTCATTATAATTTCCATGATAAGATATAAATAGGTGTTAATGTCAAGTATAAATATAATAATTATTATTTTCACACCTTTGTGTCGCTCTTGTAAACGATTCGGCACTCGTTGACATTTTCCCGAGAGAGACCTGCACGGCCGGAATACATCGCATCCCCGGTGCTGTCATACGCATAACAACGTGTTGGAAATACCCAAAATTTTTTGTTGCTTTCAGTGATATTTGCGGATTTTTACACATAATATACACACTATAATATTTTTTCAAAGAAAGTTCCTAGTGAAACTCGTTTAGTTATAGGCGTTGAAAATTTAATTATAAGTTTTTAAGAGTTGTGTTTTAATAATTTTTAACCAGTGGCAAAATATTTTATTATATTATTGCACGATAATTATATTTTTATTTAGATTTTTTAATTTTTGTATTTGAGATTTCTATTATCTCTATTCACTAGATGTAAGAAGAGTTCCTAAAAAACAAAGATCTCATAACTTTATTAAAGTATTGGTGTTGATTGTATGTAACTCAGTCTGAGATATTTTATACTTAAAATAATTTTGTTTCTGTTTTCAAAACATTGCTATTAAAAAAAGTAAAAAAAAATAATTCCTGTCATAATAACACATTTTCAACTTTGGTATCCCATCATTATATATTTATATTAAAAAAATAGACCCATACTTGAAAACGCAATAAAATTCATAATGTTTTAAAAACGAAAATGGCGTAACGCTTAAACTTTTACTTTTAGGACATTTATTTCGGACTAAAAGAGACGTAACTCCCAATCCGTTATATTTTTATCAATTTTATCAGTCTGAAAATGACTGTTAATATAAAATATCTTTTTTTCTATATTACTCTTTTTAATTATAAAGTTAATTTATTGCATTATAATAGCCGAATAACTTATTTACAATTTGCAGCACTAACATAGGCTCTAACGTCAATATTTCAGCAATCATAAACGAAAGATTGCGCAAGAGTCAACATTTTAAAACTTGTTTTGCTTTTTCCCGAAAGTTGCTTTTTCGAGTTGAGTCGTTTTAATCCTACGGGTGTGATATCATTGATGTACAGGAGGAACAGGGTTGGGAATAGCCGCAAGCCGCAAGCTAGAATAGCCACAACCCATCGGTGTGTAAGATATAACCGAAAATCACCAGCCGATCGACCACGGCGAAAGCCATATTGCCGGTCATTGATCAATTGGCGATCCTCAAGTTACACACTAGGAGCGGCCCGTTAATGAAGAGATCGGATCGACTCGGATAGGGATCGGATGGACAAAGGCACACTTGTACGAGAGTGGGACTACGCCTTTGAAATAGGAATGCCGAAATAGATTCGTTAGCACTGGAGTCAACTCAGGGGCACACGTTCGTAGCATCATTGTAGCCATCCGGCCCACTCGATTTATGAACATCCAAGGAAAGTAAAGACCGTCGAATTGTTTTTTGCCTGAAAATTATTTCCGGCATTGAGTTTGGATACCGCTTGATGGTCGGCTGTGTTTTCCCTTTCCAAGGTCGAGTTTTAAGCAAAAAGAGTGCCCAAGAGATCTGCTTTCTCTGCTTTAAACACAGATATCCCCGTCTGGTCAGTGGAACGTAACCCTAGTCAATCGGCATTGTGCGCGTTGAAGTCTTCGAGGACTAGAACTTCAGTGGAGAGTCTGTGAAAGCAGGTCGTCAATCAGTGCCTGGACATATCCAGGCCATAGCCCAAGAATTGCTCCGTTTTTGCGTTACCGCTAGGGGACTTGTAGAGTCACACGTAGACTCTGACATTATTGTCCATGTCCATGCGCAGCCAGTGTAGAGACAGACCCGACCTTCAAAAAACTTCGCCTTCACTTTTTGTTAGCAGATATCCTTACGAACATAGGTATCCCGAAGTGTGGTATAAAATGATTTTCAAATTTATACTCGCGGTATGAGAGGGAAGCTGTGTTGCTGGGTTAAAATATCTGCGTCTCCGTCAAAAAGAACAAGGCCGGCTGCACCGTCTGAAGGTGGTAGTGTACGACGTAATCAAACAGTGAATTCTAATGTGTCGCCACGGCTACTTTTTCGGACCACCTTGAGCGTAACCAGGGCCTATGTACTAAGAATGACTTTCTCTAACTCTAAAAGGTACATGAATTCGTTGATTATAAAAGCAGCTACTTCACAGTATAGTGCCAATTCATATAAGATATTGCAGGGAGGTATTTAAAATGTATAAAAGCTGTTGCAAAAAGTTATTTGGGTAAAATTTTAAAGAGGCAAATACAATCTTGAAAGTTGCGATAATCATCCAGTGAAAATTTAAGCATATCATAAGTGTTAAAGCAACATTTATTACCTACCGACGAATGAGCATGTCGTTTTTATTTTTATTAAAAAGTATAGGTAGTTTCCTCTATACTTTACAAATACTATAGTAAACATAATTTAGAATTTAAAAATGGTTCATCCTTTTCGTTTACCGAAAGTTGAGTTCTTTGTTATAAATATAAATATAAAAAATATTATTCCATTATGATATTACAGCTTTTTATCTAAAGCACATTAAAAAATATTATCGAGAGCATTTTAGTTGGTGTCCAACTGTTAATTGCAGCTTGATAATGAATGAAAATACAGATTGGTATAAGTTACACGAAAATTGTATTTTCTTTAAGTTTATGGATATTGGTTTTGTTAAAGGGCCATTGTTAGATGTCTCTTGACCTGAACTAATAAAAACTGAAGAAGCGGACGTGACGTCACATAATACTTTCCCTTTTTCTTTGGGATTTTCAGTAGACTAGTATATTTTTTAGTAAATATTAATAAATTTAATTTGATAGAATAATATTCGAGTTGCGAAGTGTTCACAGTAAAAAAATATAACGGACATAATTATTATATGTATATAATAATTAAGTGAATATTACAACTTTATATCTTTATATAAGTTCTTAGTGATTAAATTAGCCTCGGAATAAAACGAAATAAATAATTTTCAAAAGTAAAAATATATATATATTGTTGAATAGATATTATAAAAATGGATTGTTATGAAGCACTACATGCACAATAACACAATGAATCAGTCTAAAATACAGTATATAAAATAAAAGTCAAAACGAAAGTGTCAAAACTCATCGCCCCTCTTTCGTTCTTAAACCTCACGACCTAAAAGTGCTCCAAAAAGTTGTTTTTTCCGTGATCGTTGCGTCTGTTCACAAAAACTTATCAAAGTTTTTTTTTATATTCAGTCTTTTAATCATATAAATTATGGCGCTTGTTTGGTAAAAAGTTGGTTAATATAGTCTACATCATTAGATAAATATATGTAAACTGTATTTTTAGGTAAAATATAATTTTAAGCCATAAGCCTTCTTCGATATAGTATTTACACAGATGTTTAAATATAATATTAGCTTGGATTAGATGAATAAAAAAATACTTTTTACATTTTATAACTTATACAAATAAAATATTTCATAAGAAATAAAACATAAAAAATTTATGTGTTACCTTTCATATTTGAGTTCTGTATTTTTCTCGCGTTTTATAAAATAGGGAGGACAATATATAATAACGGATAATATGTGGTTTGCACAACTCAACCCTTGACCATTTCTGACCATTTGCAATTAGTAGTACTCTACTAATATTGCTGCATTTACTCTACTGAGTAAATACGGCTGCCTAGTTAAAGCTGTTATTGTGTAATAACTAAAACATTGTAGGGTTGTAAAATTATCCCCCCCGAGGCTGCCACCTTGGCGTGGTGGGGGGGCTTGCGTGTCCCAATGATCCCTGAAGCTATACCGGCAGAGTTACTCATACCGGGAGGTTTAGGGTGAGGGGCCAGACTAAGAGCAGCCACTCCAGGCGTAGGTATGTGACGACACCATCGCCCACCGGAAAACCGGTGCAATCAGTCGGAAGCCGCAAGGCACAAAATCATACCGTAACCCGGCCATTGCACTTCGGTCGGGACCGGGGGCACAACACACGTTATGTGCTGCGAGGAAGGAAACCTCTATAAAAAAATCACCCCGAAACCGTAGTCTAGCATGCTGCGGCGTAGGGTTAACCGGTAAGCGCTGAGAAGGCGGGGGAGCTCACCCGAAAATGAGCCTTAACGACCATGGACCAAAGTGATTTGTATAGGACTACCCAGGAGGGTGCCAGCCAAGCTGGGCAATCCCTCCCGGCGTCTTCGGACTTCGGCTGCCCCACGTACTCTGGGGGGGGGCACAAATCGCTTCGTAGGTCGGCAGTCCGCCGGCCTCCGTGAACACGACCCTAGCATTCGAACAGCTGACATCGATTTTGCTTACGAAATGGATTTTGTTGATGTGGATGCGGAGGAGTCGACCCCGTTGGTCGGCTCTTCTGCTAAGGACCCTGGCAAGCCTAAGGGATTCCGAACGGTTTTTGATACGGAAATATTATCAAAGGGAACGAAGCTGGGCTCTCGCGGTAGCGAACAGTTGTCCGCCCGCGAGGGCAATAGTCGGCGTAAGAGGCCTCTCTCCGAGGTCGCTCCGACTCTTAGTGACGCGTCCAGTAGCGACTCGGAGCGTGGTGCTGCATCTGCTAAATGCAGTGCCGCTCGTCGTGGACGCGGCACTACTAGGAGTGGGCTCGCTCAGGCGAAGGCTGAGCTGCGAGCCCTCAGAATGGAGGCGGAGGAGGCCGAGTTCGAGCGCCAACTGAGCTCTCGGGCCTTCCGAAAATAGCCTGCTGCTGCGGTTGAGTGTAGGCCGGGACCCGAGGAAGACTTGTCCTTGGAGTCGCATCCGGAATACACTCCCGCACACTTGGAAGTGGAGGAGCTGAGGGCGGTCGCTGGGCGACATGCTGCCTCTATAAAAAATAAATAAATAAAACTCATTTATTTCGACCTCAAAGATCATATTTTGTTAGTAATACAATATATAAGAAATCACTACTCTAATGTTAGTAAACTTAATAACTACCTTAATCTAAGCCTTATATCTAAGACAGCCCTGATTTGTCAGTACGTGCACCATACGGCAGTGGTTCAGGTACTGACAATCCAGCCTGTCAGCAAATGCCCTCAGGACGCCACTGGGACTATCTCTAACCCTGCGCACCAGAGATGTGCACCGCTTGCGCATAATTGAGTAAAAACAATCAACATGTGCACCGGTGAACATACCTGACGCACTGCAGTATCGAGGCAGTCCCATTAACATCCTGAAAGCATTATTGTATTGTATGCGCAGGGCATTGTATTGTTTCTGCGTGAAATCAATCCACAGGCTGCTTGTGTAAAATGAAGTACAGTAAGCTCTAAAGAGCGTTACTTTAACCGGGGTAGAACAACGAGCAAACCTGCGAGCGATCATGTTGGCCCTAATGGACAATGCCCTGCGCTCTCTCTCGATATCAGCATCGTCTTTCAGGTCAAAGGTTACCACATGACCTAGATATTTAAATTGCGACACCCTTTTTAATGGAGTACCATATAATTTAATGGGTGGTACAGATGATGGCAATGCTTTTCCCTTGGCCTGAAAGACCATACATTCGCTTTTTTTAACATTGTACACTAAGCCGTGACTGTGAGCATAGTTTTCACATATGCTCAACAGTTTCGCTAAGCCACAGACAGAAGCACTCAGCAACACCATGTCATCAGCGTAACTAATATTGCTAAGACATACTCCGTCAATGTGACAACCGACATGTGTGCCACTGAGGGCCTCTACGAGGGCATTGACATACAGGTTGAAGAGCTTAGGGGAGGTTAAGCCTCCCTGTCTAACTCCGCACTCCAACCTATATGGCTGCGAATAGGTTTCAGACCATCGCACAACATTGACCTGATTACGGTACCAGTATTTGAAGATGATGGTTACTTCTTCAGGCAGTCCAGTATTTTTCAATTTCTGCCATAGGATATCGTAACTAACCAGGTCAAACGCCTTACTAAGGTCGAGGAAACAGGCATATACAGGTGTACTTCTAACCGAATAGTACTTAACAGTTTGCTTTAGACATAATATGGCCGACTCAGTTGACAAACCCGGCCTGAAACCAAACTGATTATCATGTAAAGTTATATGTTTATCAAGATGGATGCCAAGCAAACTGTCAAGAACCTTCGCAACTATCGTGGCCAGTGAAATAGGCCTGTAATTGAACCTATCAGACACATCCCCAGTTTTATTCTTCACAATTGGCACCACCACAGTTTTCATCAGCGCTGAAGGCAAATACGAGTGTGACATACACAAGTTATAAAACATTGCAAGCACTCCGGGCAAATGAGGACCTGCATACTTCAGGTGTTCAATACTCAGACCGTCGTGGCCAGGAGACTTGCCGCGGGACATAGAGGCTATAGCATTATTGACATCCCTTGCTGTAAATCGGATTCTAATCTCCCGACCACCCCTACATTCATCTATTCCAAACTGTGACGGTCCCAATGGCGAAGTCACCGCAAAATGATCCCTGAACATGTCCGCTATGCGACTCTGATCGTTAAAACCGTCAACGCTCACTGGTAAGCCAGGTCTACCATTTAATTTATTAGTAGATTTCCAAAAGTTCTTAAAGTCATTGTTTGAATGCTGCGTAGCTGCGATGTCCATTTTAATTTGCTCGCTGCGGTTTTGACACCAGCGTAAACATGATTTAAATAAGTTGCGACTACGCCGCATGTCCTCATACACTTTACCGCGTTCTGGCTTACCCCACCACACCCACATTAAAAATTTAGATCTGGCCTCCCCGTGAGCATCGCGCACGTATTTGTTCCACCCAACCACTGGCCGCTTCCTATCACGTAATCTTACAGTGTTGGATTCCGTTGCGGCCACCGTCAAAATATCTATAATTTCGCTATATAGTTTATCGATAAGTAATTTGTGATCGGTAGACTCGCAAGCAAAATCACCACAGGAACGAAATTCTTTAGGGAAATTGATTGTTCTTAATTTTTCATGACATAATTTCGTAAATAAAGATATCTCCTCCGATTTTCTATTTCCCCATAGAATCCCGCTAAACAACATTACCTGTACAAGTATACTTCGGTTTAACAATATCCAAATTGCATTCAATTATTAAAGGGTAATGGTCAGACCACAACACATCGTACTGTACATAAACATTTAATATTGACGATACCGCAGATTCCGTGGTTATACAATGATCTAGCCACCTTCTCGACCCGTGGGCTTCACTAACAAATGTATATGTGCCAGCGTTTACACCTAAAAACTGTACATCTATACATGACCAGTTTTGTTCGTCACAGAAACATGTCAACTCTTCATAAAAGCGTTCGCTAGGATGCGCATTAAAGTCACCGAGGATATAGACACATTCTATGTTCATATTGTCAATAATAGCACTCACCGAGCTGAGGCAGTCCGTAAACTCCGTTAGGTTTAACATTGTATCCGTCGGCATATACACACTAAACACTAATATAGACCTATCACCCAGCACTATTTTTATCGCACATATACGAGGATTATCACAGTTTATTACTGACACGTTTTGAAATACACTTTTATTCCACAATAACGCTACACCTCCATATGGTCGGCCGCAGACCATGCCCGACGCCGTGTCTATCGCAGAGGTGCCCGCGCTGCCGAAACGGTCATCAATTTCGCCAAGATACTGAATATCATGTGGGAATAACCACGTTTCTTGAAGCGCAATAACATCCGATGACTGACACAACTGCCTCACATAGTCAGCTGATCGTTTAATACTTTTGCAATTGAAGCTGACTAAACGATATGGGAGACCTTTATCCATTAACAATATGGGTAGTGCCGTTCACGGTATTCACTACACCGTTCGTGCTAGAACTACGGTTCCGCTTAAAGTTGACGAATCGTCTGAAGATCACACCCTGGGGCCAGAGCGTTTTATTTAAAAATATTTCTATCTTTCGCTCTGATACAAAAAATTTGTAAGCGTTGTAGTCCTTGTTTTGTCTACTAAAGAAAATCTTTTCAAGTGTTATCTTTTCTTGCGTTTTATTGTAAACATATTCCATAATATCGTTTTCCGTCGTGTCCCTATGAACCATCGTTATAAACATGGGTACTTTTCGGTCTGCCGCTTTAAAATTACTCTCTTCATTGGAGACACCGGCGGCTCCCATATAACGGTATCTCTTCGGTTTCTGTCCTCGTCGCACCATTCTCCATTGCCCCTCCGCGATCGCCACCTCGGCGGATGACTGTGCAGTTGCACCCGCTGCCTGATTCGAAGATGCCCCCGAGCTGGCTGGCGGGCTGGCTCGCGGCTCAGTCAGCGCGGGCGTCGGCGATGACGCAATACTCGGCCGATCCGCACCCGCAACCGCGCCGTTAACCTGTTTCGCGACGCACGCTCCTTCACCACTTGAGACACCGTTGCCGACCGTTCTCAGAGATGTATAACTACCCTCCATAAAGTTTATTTTTCTGTAGTTTAAATTATAATCTTTCGGAGGTGACGGTTCAACGTTATGATGTTGACTGTGATTCGTGATAATCGTATCATCGAGTTGCGACAATCCAATGGGCCCACTGTCCCGATATGCCCCTCTTCGCATGTTCACCTTTACCGCCGAGAAGGGCGGTGACATATGCTTAAAATTTTGGAACTCGCTTTTAACCTTGTCCAGCTGCTCGACGGTAACGTATGAAGCCTTGATGTTTTTAATGTCAGCCTGCACAACAGCCAGGTCCTTCAATAGTTTTGATACGTCGAGGTGATCAAAGGTAATCGGAGGTAATTTATCTAAATCTCTCGCCACGAAAATTGGCAAAACATCAGGGTCAGTGACCTTAAAAAGGCCGATTATATCGTTCAAAGTGCGGTTTTCTTTGCCTTTTCCCTTCCTCGAAGTTTTGCGCTGATCTGCAGGTAGGGAATTTACGAGCAAGTTTTTTGCTTCCTCAATCTGTTCCGTTGAGAACGTTGAAGCACATATTCTAATAATGCTGTCCTCATCTGCTACAGACAGCTTGTTTTGCACGTATGCTAATAACTCGTTAATAACTATATTACAACTATTACACTTTAACGTCATTTTCGAAAAATTGCAATGCCGCCGCCGTAACGGTTTCACTGCACTCACACGTAACACAAGCGGCTCGCAACGCAGCGCGCGCGCGACTATAGTAGAGGTGAGCAAAAAGTCCCTGAATGTCAAGGGGACTATGCTATGGTCAAGGCCCTGAGGGAGGCTTCGAGCGGCATGCTCGAAGTCGTGCAGGCCTTGGCCAGCCGCAGCGAGCCGGAGGAGACGCGCCGCATTCGTGCAGACAATGCGCGTCTCCACAGGGAGGTGGAGGCCCTCAAGGGTGAGCTGAAGGCTCACCGGAAGGAGTTCTCCGAGATGAGGGCATCTGCGGCCAAAGTCGTGGCTCCTGAGATGCCCTCCCGCAACTCGGAGACCTTGGAGGAGTTGAGGCGATCTCTTATTACCTCGGTGGGCGTTATGCTAAACGCCCGCCTTGCAGGTATCGAAGATCGCCTCCTCCCTGCGAAGAACCTTCGGCCACCCCTAGCGGCAGACCGCAAAAGGGAGGCAGCTGCAGCAGCTGCCCGGAAGCCCGCTGGAAGTGGGCGATCAGGCTCGCCCATTCTAGTGGCGAGGCCTGTGGTGCCACGGCCTCCTCCGGTTCCTGTACAAACGGTAGCCGTTACAGAGGAGGCCTGGACCACAGTCCAGACAGGGGCAGACGCAAGAAGAGTGCTCCCCGCCTGCCGGCCTCGGCTCCAGCGGTCAAACCCGCAGCCCGCCAGGCAGCTCCTGAGCCTTCGCAGCCGTCGAAGAAAGGCAGAGGCTGCAAAAGGCGGAAGGCCAGGGCGAGAAAGCGCAAGGGCCGCTCCCGGCCGAAGCCAAAGTTGCCGCCGCCTCAGTCACCTGCAATTATCATCAGGCTGCATGACGAGGCGGCTTCTAATGGCGTAACTTATGCCCACGTCCTCGAGCGCGCCGCCGAGAAAATTGATCTCGGCGAGATCGGGCTCGAGGGCGGTCTTGTGATACGGCGATCGGCCACGGGAGCTAGGCTCCTGGAGCTGCCGAAGACGGCATCTGACAAGGCGGGGGTGCTGGAGGCGAGCCTTCGCACCGCCTTGGATGGGGTTGCAGACGTCGCCCAGGCCCAGAAGAGGGTAAGCCTCAGGATCAAGGGCTTGGACGACTCTGCAACCAAAGAGAAGGTGGCAGCCGCAGTCTGCCGCATCAACGGGTGCTCCAGGGAGTCTCTCCATGTTGGGGAGATTCGCTGGGGCTCCATGCACAGGGGCGCCACCTTTGCCCGGTGCACGGTCGATGCGGCGAGGATCCTGCTGGGGGCGGAGCGGCTGCTCGTCGGCTGGAGTCCGGCCAAAGTGGAGCTCCTGGAGGAGCGACCGCTGCGGTGCTTCGGGTGTATGGAGCTCGGGCACACGCGTGCGGTTTGCCCCTCCAGCATCGACCTCCAGCAAGATCTGCTTCCGGTGCGGCTTGGTGGGTCACGAACTTGCCAGCTGCACCGGAGTGCTGCGGTGCGCGGTCTGCGCAGAGCGAGGCCTGCCAGCGGGACACGAGCTGGGGAGCCGGGCATGTAAGGCTCCGTCCAAAGGACGCAAAGCAGCCCGCCCCTCTCCGCCGGCTCCCAAGGACGTACGCCCCCAGGCGCCTGTTGAGGCCATGTTGCAATGAACAGTCTGCGACATGGCTTCCTTCAGGCGAACCTCAACCACTCCCCCACGGCTCAGGACCTTTTCCTGCAGGCCATGGCGGAGTGGGAGGTAGATATCGCGGTGGCCTGTGAGCCCTACTATGTCCCCCCATTCCCAATTGGTCGGGGGACATAAACGGCTCCGTGGCGTTGGTTGTGGGATCTAGTCCCGGTCCCCCTCTCTCCACCCTGGAGACTGGCCCGGGTTTAGTAGTGGCGCGGTGGGGGGAGTACGTGGTTGTTGGCACGTACTTCTCTCCCAATCGCAGCCTGGCGGAGTTTGAGATCTTCCTGGACTCCGTCAGGGAGGCGATCAGCAGACAGGCGTCGGGGAAAACAATCGCCTGGCCTGGGGGAACCACGTCACGGACGCTAGGGGTAGGGCTGTTCAGATCTGGTCGCTCCTCTCCGGTCTGTCCCTCCTCAATAGGGGGACCGAACCGACCTGCGTGCGGCCGCAAGAGAGTTCCGTGGTGGACGTCTCGTTCGCCACCCCAGCTGTCGCACGTTTGGTCCACGACTGGAGAGTCGAGAAGGAGGTGGAGACTCTATCGGATCACCAATACATCCGGTTTGAGATCTCCACAACCCGACCGGATCTGGCCGGGCCACCGCGGGGAGGAAGTTGATTTCCTCGCTGGGCAGTCCAGCGGCTGGATCGGGAAATGGCTGCAGAGGCAGCCATCGTACAGGGCTGGGCTTTTTCTGATCCACCCAGCGAGGAAACCGATGTGGAGGCGATGGCGGGCCGCATGCGCTAAGCCCTCTCTCGGGTTTGTGATGCGGCCATGCCGAGGGTGGGGTCTAGGCCCCGGCGGCGTAGAGGTGTCTATTGGTGGTCGCCCGAAATAGCCGAACTTCGGGCGGCCTGCTGCAGGGCTCGTAGGGCCTTCGTCCGGTGTCGCCGACGTCACGGCTTTGACCCGGATCTGGAGGCCCAGCTGCGGAGCTGTTACCGTGATGCGAGAACAGCTCTGCGCTTGGCGATTCGAAAGGCGAAGGACCTGGCTCGGGAGGAAATCCTGGCAGGTCTCGACAGGGATCCATGGGGGCGAACGTATCGCACGGCGCGGAATAAACTCCGCACTGCGTGCGCCCCGGTCATGGAGTCCCTGGAGCCGGATTTCCTCGAAAGGCTGGTGGGGGAACTTTTCCCAGAGTCCACCGGCCACTCGCCTCCTGTGATGGCTCCCCCTTTTCATAGTGGGGGGGTTGGCTCTGTCCCAGAAATCACGGAGGCCGAGCTGGAGGTCGCATCGAATCGCCTGCGAGCCCGCAGCACTGCGCCGGGGCCAGACGGTATTCCAGGGCGAGTGCTGTTCATCGCTCTGGAATATTTGGGTGGCAGGCTTGGGGAACTGTTCAACCTCTGCTTGCACACTGGACAGTTCCCGAAAGCCTGGAAGGAGGGCAGGTTGTGCCTGTTGCGGAAACAGGGTCGTTCTGCCGTCTCTGCATCCGCATACAGGCCGATCGTGCTGCTGGATGAGACGGGCAAACTTTTCGAGAGAATCCTCTCTGCCCGTCTCATCCGTCACCTCGAGGAGGTGGGTCCGGATCTCTCAGAGGTTCAGTTCGGCTTCAGGGTGGGTCGTTCTACGATAGATGCCCTGAGAGCTCTGAGAGATGTGACCCAAGAGGCTGTTCGCGAGGGGGACGTCGTTTTGGCGGTTTCACTGGACGTCGCTAACGCCTTCAACAGTCTTCCGTTCGAGACATTGGTCGAGGCGCTCCGGTTCCATGGAGTGCCTCCCTGTCTCCGGAGACTGTTGGGGGCCTACCTGCAGGATAGAGAGGTCCTGTGGGAGCGCGACGACCAGCGAATGTACCGACGTGCCGTGAGCCGAGGGGTTCCACAGGGGTCCGTTTTGGGACCGGTCCTGTGGAACCTGGGCTATGACTGGCTGCTGCACTGTCCTCTCCTTCCCCGGATGAGGGTGTTTTGTTACGCTGATGACACCCTCGCCACAGCACGGGGAGGGAGCTTTGCGGAAGCGGCCCGTCTTGCTACCGTCGGTGCAACGCTCGTTGCGGACCGCATAGGGCTGCTGGGTTTGGAGGTCTCTGTCACTAAAACGGAGGCCATCCATTTCCACGGCCCTCGGCGAGGTCCCCCTCGTCGAGCGTCCATCTCCGTCCAGGGTTCGAAGGTGGTGGTGAAGGCCCAGATGAAGTATCTGGGCTTCACCCTGGACGGAGGGTGGAACTTCGGGGCGCACTTCTCCCTTCTCGCCCCGAAGTTGGTTTCCACCGCAGCTGCCTTGGGAAGGCTTCTGCCCAACGTCGGTGGGCCGCAAGCTCCATGCCGGCGCCTATATGCCGGCATCGTGAGGAGCATGGCCCTATACGGTGCTCCCATATGGTCGGGGTCCCTCACCGCTGTCTCAAGGACCCTGTTGCGAAGAACGCAAAGGGTCCTAGCGGTGAGGATGATCAGGGGGTACCGTACGGTGTCCTTCACGGCGGCTACACTTCTGGCGAGCGATCCGCCCTGGGAGCTACGGGCGGAGGTGCTCGCAGCCGTGTACTGGCACCGGGCAGAAGCCTTGGCCACGGGGGTAAGGCCCGAGGCAGCGCGAATCAGGGCTCTAGCTCACCGAGCCCTGATGCGACGGTGGAACAGGGACTTGGAGTCCCCTGCCGCTGGTATGATCACAGTGGGGGCGGTTCGCCCTCACTTCGACCACTGGATCAATCGGCGGCACGGAACGCTTACGTTCCGTCTTGTGCAGTTGTTGAACGGGCATGGTTGTTTCGGTGAGTACCTGCACAGGATAGCACGAAGGGAGGCGACCCCCTCCTGCCATCACTGTGACGACTCCGTCGACTCGGCTCGTCACACCTTGGCGGAGTGCGCCGCCTGGGACCACCAGCGCACTGAGCTGGTGGGCGTGATTGGCAGGGACCTCTCGCTGCCGCGCGTTATCAGCGCGATGGTCAGCAGCGAGAGGTGCTGGGTCGCAATGGCCTCCTTCTGCGAGCAAGTCATCGCCGCAAAGGAGGCCGCGGAGCGGGTCAGGGAGTCAGTCTCGTCCGCTGACCCGCTCCGTTGAGGGAGACTGGGTAGAAGGAGGCGAGAATACGCCCGTCGCTTCCTTCCTCAGTTGTAGGCCTGGTGAGGGGGGAAGGGTGACCCCTCTTACCTAACATAGGCCTACGATGGGAGGGTGCTCTACGTTGCTCGGGGCACCCTCATTCGGGGGGTCTCGCCGGGGCGTCACGGTGTGTGCTAACGCGATCCCGTGGCGTCCCACTAGTGCGAAGAGGGCAACCGTTGGTTTTTTAGTGGTAGCCTTAAAAATGGCAGCATCCTCTATGCTGCCAGGTAGTCCCACATAACCCCCCGGCCGTCACCCCCCTGGGCCGACGGGGTACCCGTAACGGGATTTTCCAACGGAAAAAAAAAAAAAAAAAAAAAAAAAAAAAAGGGTTGTAATATTATAAACTGAATTTATTTATTTATTTTTATTTATTTTATTTTTATAAGGCATAACTACAGGAGTAAAATTAAAATTTAAGATTACATATTTATAATTATGAATATAGATACATGTTAAATTTCAACCCCGATGACAGCTACGCACAGCGTGCAATAATTATATAAAAATAATGTGCCAGAGGTTTAACATCGACTTAAATGACAGAAAGTGCACACTTAAACATTAAAAACATTAATAATCTAATACATCTGTACCATAAGTCAGTTACACTCGCACCTAGCTTAGTAACTGCTAGCTAGGTATTTCATCATTATTAGGGTCATACGTAGTTACCAACGGACACGAAGCAGATCGCTGACGCAGCAGGCTGTTGCAATACATCCAGTGCCATCGATTGACCCCGGGCGTATTGCCTACGCTGCATACCACCACCACCACCGAACACCGGACGTGACCGATGTTTCTTTCGTTAATTAAATAATTAAGTAAATCACTTTTCGTTCATTCTTCGAACAATTGTCAACTCCTAGTAATAATTAATATATTGTAATAATTTAATTAAATATAATTAAAAGTAATCTTGGTTTTTTTTGCATTCTTCGGCTGTGACTTTCATAATTGGCACAGTCGGTAGGATAACTGTAAAAATTAGAGTCAGTGCATCAAGCAAGGACCGCAGCAGTTATCAAGAATCTACAATCGCAGCCAAGAAGTATCCAGACATCGATACACGCAGAGAAACCAATTATGCATATGTGAGTATCTAGATCTATCTAGACTTGCTATTCCTTTGTTTTAATTTATTTCCTTATAATTAATATCCAAAATTTTCCATCCAAGGCAATTGCGGACCCCTAGGTTAGCTAGAAAATCTAGATTTTCGCATTTAGATTCCAATAGAAACTTAAATATAACTTTAGAAAGTAACGAATTAGATTATTCGAAGATGTGTGACGCCTTAGTAGATAGTATCTTCAAAGCGCTTAGATTAGTACCGGAGTTCGACGGTAACCCGAACGTTTTAACGCGTTTTATTCATCTTTGCGACCAATTAGTTGAGCAGTATATTAGAAACGACCCTGCTTACGGATTAAGCAATTTAGCTTTATTAAATGGTATATTAAATAAAATCACTGGGCCCGCGGCGCGTACAATAAATTCCAATGGCATCCCAGAGACCTGGGACGGCATTCGTAGTGAACCCGTCGTTAATCTGATGCCTTATGCGTTATTAGCGTACAATAGTACAATCCATAGTTTTACTAAATGCAGACCCCTAGATATTATAACAGGACATTTTGATCCACGAGACCCGTTAGATATTGACATGACTCAACACCTCTTACAACAATACTCCCAAGACCATAAGACACGAATGAACTACGTTTACGATCTAATTAACGAGACTGCCTTACACGACCGAACTCAACTGACGGAAAATAGGAACAAAAATAGAGAACCCGAGAAAGATTACACTCCCGACCAACAAGTATTCGTGCGTAATCCTATGGCTACCCGACAGAAACTAGCCCCACGATATACTCAGGATACGGTTCTGGCTGACCTGCCCATCCACATATATACTAAAAAGAAACGTGGACCTATAGCCAAATCACGCCTGAAGCGCAGCCCTAAAGACCCTACATTGTTACAGGACAATACTGCTGACGCTGTTACTTCACTGGACGTTAGGACAAGACGTGACAATTGACTTACTAGCTAATGGACCCGGATTACTTCCCTTTAAATTAGGACCATCTAAGTTAATTTCCCATTATCACTCTTTCCTAAATTTTATCGACCTAAATGTCATTCATCTCCGAGTTAAGTTAGTTAAACAACAAATTTTAGACTTTTGGTCCCTATTAAATAATAAAACTTTATCATATTTTGACCCCCATTTAAAACACCTTACCACAAAACTTAGTGAAATTTCTGATCAGTTACGGATGCTAGAACCAAAACGTTATAAAAGAGGTCTAATTAATGGACTTGGCTCCGTGATTAAAACCATTTCTGGCAATCTAGATTATTCTGATGCCATTAAGTACGATAATGCCATAAAGAACCTTCAGAATAACGAACAAATATTAGAAAACGAGTTGAATAATCATGTAACTTTAAATAAAGAATGGACCACTGAAAGTACTAAAATTTTAGATAGATTAATGTTTAATCAGAGTAGGATTTATAGAATGGTCAATTTAGTTATGGAAAGTAATAGCAAAAGGGAAATATACTTAGTTAAATACGCTCATTTAACCCAGTATCTTTTAATCTTAGAAGATAATATTGAAAATTTGGCTAACGAGCTTAGAAAATTAGAAAATAATTTAGCTTTTATTCGTGCATCGAGCACATCCTATACTATAGTTAATTTTAAATGAAGTAAAAAATATATTATTTAAGATGAAGACTTTATATTTAAAAGATGAAGTCTTAGATTTAGATTATAGAAATTTTTTTGAGGTAATCAAATTAGGATACTTTTACGTAGAGAAACAAATCGTCATAGTTATCAAAGTTCCCATTGCCAATCCGAACAAATATAACCTTTATAAACTATCCATAGTTCCCAATAAACATAACGAAGTCCTAATACCTACCTCACCCTATATAGCAATCTCTGGAAATGACTCTAGATACATGGAGACTGAATGTCCAAAGATAAATTCATGGTTTCTCTGTGAGTCTAAGCCATATTACAGCATCCAGGGTAGACCTGACTGCGTGCAACTGCTTATCACCCAGCAGGAAATAAGCAGCTTCTGTAACCTAACTCCAGTCGTTTTTAAAAATACAGCCATTGAAGAACTCGACGACATGCATTACACAATTAATTTTCCCGTCCCGACGAAAATCAAGATAACCTGTAGACAAGAACGATATCAAACTCTCCAGGGCAGTTATTTAGCTGTGATACCAACCAACTGTGGATTAAGGACATCTGAACTGTCAATTTTTAATTCAGATAACCGCATAAAAGGACGTGTAGTGAGAATTATGGAAATGCCACACTATAGCGAATTTAGACGCAGTAACCGCACATCTATCATTCTGAACTCAGCCAATTTAGAAAATCTGCATAACCTACATACCAAGATATCAATTGAACAACCTATACATCTTAGACGAGATATTGACCAATCTATGTACCACACCACGATCCCTGTCTATAGTCTATTACTAGGCGCAAGTGCAATCATACTTAGTGCACTAATGTACAGGAAGCTACGAGCCGGAGGTACCAGCGAATCAAATCAAGCCGAAGAAACTAAGATTGAAATGTCTGAAATAATGTATGCCGCCCCAACTTCAAAGATCACCAGTCCCAGGCACATAAAGGTAGACCATGGAAAAATCTCAGCGACCATCTCAAACAATGTTCTCGATTAGTCGCTGATCTTCGGGGGGAGGAGTTACACTCGCACCTAGCTTAGTAACTGCTAGCTAGGTATTTCATCATTATTAGGGTCATACGTAGTTACCAACGGACACGAAGCAGATCGCTGACGCAGCAGGCTGTTGCAATACATCCAGTGCCATCGATTGACCCCGGGCGTATTGCCTACGCTGCATACCACCACCACCACCGAACACCGGACGTGACCGATGTTTCTTTCGTAATTAAATAATTAAGTAAATCACTTTTCGTTCATTCTTCGAACAATTGTCAACTCCTAGTAATAATTAATATATTGTAATAATTTAATTAAATATAATTAAAAGTAATCTTGGTTTTTTTTGCATTCTTCGGCTGTGACTTTCATAATTAGTCTATTAATAATAATAATAATAACAATAATAAAAAAGAAAACAATAATATAAAATTAAATTTACAGAATACGGAAGTATCTATGTTTTAAGTCGCATTACATTTAGTTAAATAAAGAGGCAGACTGTGCGTTGATGTCCAAATTCTTACATATTTCATTATGAGCTCGACACATTCTGTATGTATGTATGTATCCGACCGGTTTCGGCCATGGCGACCGCTTCTGCACGTAATCTGTTTAGCGCTGATGTACACGGAGATGGCATATATAGCCAATTTTAATACAAACTCCCGTGCGCAGTGTGGGCATGTTAGTTTGCCTCTAACATAGTTATAATTAATGGCAACGGATGGACGGGACTTTAACTCATCACGCTTGGAGTCGAGGTCTGCTTTACGCTGCTTCTCAAATTCCTCAACGTGGCTCCGTACAGTTTGGCGCCATTCGAGCCGGTGTGCTGCCAAACCCTCCCATCGAGAGGGCTCGATTTTGCATCTTTTCATATGCCGCTTCTGAACATCTTTGTATCTGAGGAGTTGTCCGCCATGCTTTCGCTTGCCTTCCTCTAGTTCAGAATAAAAGATGCGCTTCGCCACTCTTTTCTCATCCATCCGTAAAACGTGACCGCACCATCGAAGTTGCCGACGCATTAAATATGCCTCAATGCCACCGACATGGGCTCGTCTCAAAACATCGGTATTACGCACTCGGTCGGACCATTTGATCTTCATGATGGTACGAAGGCATTTCAGGTGGAAACGGTCTAGACTGCGTATATGGTGACGGTACACACACCACGTCTCGGAGGAGTAAAGAAGGTTCGGCATGACAATTGCCATGTATATTGAAATCTTAGTAGCCAGTTTAAGGTTGTGCGAGTGGAATACCTTGGAACACAACTTTCCAAATGCTGCCGCCGCAGCACTTATCCTGCTGTTGATCTCAGCATCAAGGTCACACTTAGATGTTATAGTGTTCCCCAGATAACGGAACTTAACGACCTGCTTTAGCACATCCTCACCAACTTTAATGGCCAACGTCTCACGACCATGTGTGTCGAGACACATTACCTCCGTCTTTTTGACACTGACCTTCAGGCCGAACTTGCAGCATGCTTGGTGGAAAGCGGACATTATCTGCTGCAGGCCATCCGGGGATTCTGCCAAAAAGCATAGGTCATCAGCATACATGATGTCTGAAATCAATGCATGTGAGACCTTAGTGCGCGCCTTAAGTCTAGCTAAGTTAAACAGACTGCCATCTGTGTGAAAGCGAATGCGGACACCTTCGGAAACAGTTTGCAGGACCTCCCTAACTACTGCCGCAAAGTATAAAGCAAAAAGCGTGGGCGCTAAGACGCAACCTTGTTTCACTCCACAAGTAACGGAGAAGAAATTTGACTGTTCGCCATCTACAGAGACGCAGCATTGCATATCGTCATGCAGGAGTCGTAGAAGTCTCACAAACTTTTCCGTACACCCTAGCTTGCCTAGCACTATCCAAAGGGCTTCACGCGGCACACTGTCAAATGCTTTCTCTAAATCGACAAAGCAGAGAAACAACTGACGGCCTTGTTCTCTACTTTTTTCCTGCAGTTGACGCAATGAGAAAATTGCTTCACATGTGCCACGGTCAGGTCTGAAGCCAAACTGAGTTTCTGGCAGAGTCTTTTCTGATAAATCTGTGAGACGGTTCAATAGACCTCTTGCAAAAACTTTTCCAGGAGCTGACAGCAGGGAAATACCGCGATAAGAGTCGCAGTCAGATCGGTCACCTTTATTCTTGTAGAGGATACATTCACGACACATTCTAAACACTGGATCATTATAAGAAACGTTATTGCGACAAAAAGGTACATGAAATAGATGTTGAGTGCGAGTGCTTCCTATTTTTAGTGAAAAATGACTCAGTAACTCATTAGTGTCCCATTTGGCATTGATGATTTTGTGAAGTGTAGCAAAATCTTGATTCCTACGTCATTCCTACGTCATTCCTACGTCATTCCATGAACACGATTACTGCAAAGTATTCGAAACGTCGGGTTAAAATAAATTATACGCGAGTAAAACTCGCGTATAATCCGTAAAAACAGTTTTATTTCAAATGTGTACTCGTGAAAATCTAAGAAAATACTAAGTGAATTGTGGTTATAATGTGGACGTAAATTAAAACCCTCTCGAGTCACATTATTTTAAAATCTACGAGTAGTTACTATGACATAATATATTTTCTGAATTATCATTGATTAGACTAAATACATTTTTTGTTGTTTTAATGTTCTTATAGCACTTCGAAATACGATGCAGTGAGTGTAACATGTAACCAACAAAAGCAACAAAAGTCTGGGGCAGTGGAATGGCTTTTAAATGTGAGTGGGTTAATGTTATTAAGTGTTTTTAAGTAACATTAGTACAGGTAAATCACTTTCGAGACGTTTTTGCATTTGTAGTAGTATTTTTATATTTACAGGGAGTCTAAATTTGATTTAATTTGATTTTTTAAATTTGATTGTACAGTCTGAAAAAAAGTTCATCATATTTTGAAAAAGAAAATATATATGAGGGATAGTGGGAAACTACGCAGCCAAAAAAAATGACACAATGACTTGAGTTCCATAATGATATAAGCTGAGGAAAAATTTAATAGCATAACTGTAGAGGAATACTGTAGAGGAACTGTAGAGTTAACACATTTGTGTTAACTATGTTTGATTCATCGGATGAAGGTGAGTAATTGAGTGAGTGCGAAATGTCTGGAGTTGAAGAAGATTAGAATTAAATGGTATGTTTAATACTGTATATAAAATTAATAATAGTCATTATTATCTCTTTATGTTTTGGTACAAGCTCTGTGTAAGACTATGAAATACTATCAATACAGGTTGAAGAAGAATCAGTTATATCATTTTAACAATCTTCATCCAATAGTGGTTGAGGAATTATCTAATAAATGTAAGTTAAAATCACCACACACAATAACATTTTAATTAGACGCAGAACAGATTTAATAAAACATTTTCTAAGCTACTATTAATTCGGCTTTACTCACGTTATTACTATCAGAATTTGCTCGACTAGTTTCGAACCCATTCGGTACTTATTAACTAAAACAATTGTTTTCTTAAATAGTTTCATAATATTTTGGTGCACCAGGTTTATTAAATTATTAACATTATTATTTTATTCAAAATGGCTCCGTGATTTACTATTATTATTGGTAATGTTTTTTATTGACAGAAAATGTCTCTTGTCTCATTTTTAATTCGAAATTAATAACCTTGAGTTCATAATTGTTATTATTATTATTAGATGTCATATTAATGTTTTATTGAAACATGTCATATTATTATTAAATCGCTCAATAACCAAATAATTGGCTCATTTAAAATGTAAAATGTTTTGTTGAGTTGAATTTAAAATTCACTGAAATTAGTAAGAGCTCCATCTCTCGGTAAAGAAATAAATTTAATTATATCTAATCTACTAAATAGTTCTAATAGAAACAGAGTTAAGAAAATATATTCTACCAATTTGACCTACTCAACTGATAGAGATTGTTTTTTATTTTTACCTGTATGTGAGTCATATGTTAAAACAATCAATTAAGTCAGTCACTGCAATTCAGACTGCAATTCAGAGTCCTGCTATATTTATATTAAATATAAAGAGAGCGTTTCCATACTTTTCAAATTTATAAATTTCATATATTTGACAGATAACTTGTAAGTTACTTTTCATCAAACTTGTAACACATTACTTAACATGTGTAGGATAAAAAAAGTTAAACAAGAATCCATTTTGAAATATTCAGGATAAAATTATTTAAATAAATGTACTTCAATACGATTACTTAGTGTGGAAAGCGAGAAAATACGAATTTTATTTGTACGAATTCACCGATAACACGTATATATTATATATTATATTAGCACAGGATAGATATACTATTTGGTGTGTTTGCTCCGACCTCAGGTGTGTGAGTCGCTCCTGCTTATTTCGCGTGTCAGGGGAAAAGCAATTGTGAAGCATTAAGCTTGCTACAAATAATGATGTTCATTTTCAATTATTTATAACATTTTCATATAAAATAATAAATAGTGTTTTTTTCAGTAATGATAGTTACATTTTATTTTCGAACTTTATTTGTTAATTACGAACATTAATACTTTAATTTTGTTTCCTTAGTAACAGCAACAAAAGTAGTTTGTAAAAATGTTATTTTTTATTTTATTCGTTCTTTTTTTCATTAAATAGGAAATGAGAAATAGATTTATTAAATATGTTATTAAATATTAAGACATGTATTACGTATTAGAAAACATATTATTACTTCGTTCTTTTGAATACGTAATGTAGATCGTATGCATAAAAGACAAGCTCTACAACGGTTGAGAAATTTAATAAGTATACATCCTTCTCTATAGCGCTCACCAAAAGGCACAAGATGTTCGGAATCTCTTCTTCTCCCAGGAAGCACATTTCACTCTATGACAATAGTTTTGCAAACTTTTCAAACTCAAAGTCAAATTCAACATTTTTTTATTTATATTGAACTTACGAAATATGTTACTCTAGCTGATCGGTTTTAAAGGGAGAAATCCGACAAGTAACTCTACGGATACTCTTTTTACTTTTTTATAAAATAACATTGAATATAAGTAAATTTTATAAAATTACATTTGAGTCATAATTATTCTTGATCCTTAAGTATCAATTAGGCATGTTATTGCCAGACGTCTCAAACTTATTTTATAGTTTTATTGTTGCAAACTGTGTATAAATATGATTAACAATTACTATATATTATTATAAAGTAATGAAATGATAAAATTAATGATGAAGAACTCTGAAATAGGATAATGACAAAAATAATGAAACTAAATGTTTGCTCATCGTGTCTCAACTTTTCTGTTTCTTTTCTTTTTCACCTTCTTTGTGAAGCTTAATTATACACACACATACACACATTTAAATACACTTTATGACTATACTGCCGCTATTCCTTACAAACAAAATCATTCTTGACAAAAAATATGTTAATATTTTTATAATTTTATTATAAAACGTTGGTAGATGTTTCTTTATTTTTATCTGATATTAAGTTTTACTAAAAACTGATGTAAAGAAAATTGATAATATGTTTTTAGCATTAAAAATATAATTCTATCATTTTATTTTTATTTTTCGATGCTTAATTTACGTTAGTCGAAAAACCACTTTCATCACACATAATATCGTATTTATTAGTACGAATAGTCATTGCATTCACTCTACGAATTAACTTCAATAACTTTCTATATCTCGTATTAAAAATACTAAAAATAAAATATTACGGAACTCTTCAAAATCTTGAAAAAGTCAAATTTGTATTAAAAAGTTTTTACCATTTACCAAAATCACCACTCAAGCTTTGTTCATGGCTTACAACTTAATTTAAGAAAATGCTAAACAAAAAAAAAAATTCTGAAGCGATTATTATTTAACAAATTGCTGTGATGCTACTTGCATTGATGCTAACTCAGCGGTGCATCAGTTGAGGCAAAACACTAATTAAAAATTATTACTATTAAAAGTAAAAGGTTAAATGGTTCGCCGCCAGAGCGGTCCTAACAGTACCAACTAATTAATTTAAAATAAACCTAACACTAGAGTAAAAAAAGTACTTACACAACAAACAATATAGTAAACTACTTAATGTAAGGAATAAATAAAACTATTATTATTACTATTATTATTAAAAGTTTTTTTTTTGTTATATTCTTAGCCAATGCATTAAAAGCGACACTAAGAACACTAATTACTAGAACACTCACCGAAGACTAATTATAAAATGACAGTAGATATTTTATAATTTAATACTGATTACTAAACAAATGTAATAAATTGATTTCTATATTTTAATATAGAAATTATTAATAATCATCAATCGTCCGGACATACTAGAAACATAATTTTGAGATCAAATCTGTCTGCGTGTGTGTTACGACTATCTTTTTAAATTACTGAACCGATCTTGCTAAAATTTGGTATAAACATAGATAGGACGTTGACAAAGAACGTAGGTTACTTTTTACCGCGGTAAAATATCTCATAATCAAAGATAAGTAAATTCCGAAGGAAAGCACCGCGGCGAGACAGTGGTGGTGCGGTGAATTAATACTACAGAAAATGTCCTTTCAGCAGATCTCAATAAAAGTCCGCGACGATGTAGGTTATATAGATATAGGTGAATTTAAACTTCTGATACGAATGACAACTGACTCTTAAATAATATTCATCAGAATGTTACCATAGAATAAATTATAAGTTTCTAATATACAAGTACAAAACAGTGTATATATTTATTACACATTATGTAATGTCACCGAGTAATTTAATTAGCTATCAAAAGATAATTAATTAAATTAATTGGTTTAGAGCCGAGAACATACGGCTAAAATATTAAAATGATGACACAAATGAAATTTTTATAAAATATACTTAAACCTCAAGGTCACAGATGATTATTAAAAGATTAATAAGATTTTTTTGTTTTGTTGCTTTTTAATGAATTATTTGAATAAAATTGTTTTCTTAATTTTACTTTATTTAATCTACTTTACATGAATTTTCTATACATGGTAATTAATTTACATGTCTTATTTTGTAATATTTTAAAAAATTGTAAATTATAATTTAATTTTTTTAATTTGTCATTTGTAAATTTTTATGACTTATTTTATTAAGTTATTGATTGTTACATATATAATATGTTAATATATAGTATTTCCAATAAAGATTTAGACCGCAATATATAAATAAATAACTATTATTCTCCTAACAGATGTCATTATACAATAAACATGAAATTGATATTTTTTATTTACTTTCGACCATTATATCTAAATCCTATTTTGTATTGAAATGTTCTTTTTTTATAAGAGAACGAATACATGTATATAAATCTATTATAATTTATCGACTAGTTTAATATATATGACATTACTCTCAAATAACCCCAGCGTCATCTAAAAGACTCCAATAACACAATTGTGTAATAGTCCACTTCCCCGTTATTTGATTGATAACACTCGGAAACACAGACCTCTAGGGACCTGTATTTTCAACACTATCCTCAATCACAGCAGCAGATTAGTCCGACCTCATGTCTATACTACAAATATATATCTAGTAGGTATAGAGTACTTAATATTATTATGAATAATGGATATAAAGCCTCATATTAACAAAGTAATAAATATACAAAATGAACTTACCTCACTGTCGTGTTAAGGGACGTCGTACCATGTTCATTGTATACATATTATAACACACGGATTTACTTATCAATTTACTTTATTGTGTTAAAATTTCATAAATTAAAAGGCAGAGCTCGAAGATACTGCTCACTATAAATTTTGAACTCAACTCTACAAATTCACTTACTCAAATTCAAAATAATTTATTTCAAAATATAAACTGTATAGAATTCTTTTTGAAAGTCGAAAGCTAAATTATAAACTTAGCAAGTTTTTGCGGTAGAAGAAGAAGCCGCAAGATACTTCTCTAGCAACACACTTTTCTTTTAACATTAGAATAACACAGTATTGTTTTTTATAAAATGCTTAACATTTTATTATTCGAGGTAAGTCTAGCGTGGGCAAATGGCAAGAAAGCTTGTAGGTATTTAATTTTTTAGTTACTTACGAGTTGCGTAGTCAGTAGTAATTAAGTGTCCATAGCAAATATTACATGCGTTCTAATTTCTTATTACTTAGAGATATACCGATAAAGTCTTTTCCTTATATAATTAAAAAAAAACAACGAAAGCCAGTTTTAAAAACCTTGTGGTTTGAAATTTTGAAAAGTAATGATTTGGTATCCATATCTATTTTTTATTACAAGTCCATTAAAAGTTTTAAAATATGATCAATATACATAAACAGGTTATTTACAGTTTTATTATATGTATAGATTATGCAATATTGCTGTAAAGGTAGTACTAGACTTTAATATGAACTTCACTTGCCTCTGAGACACCGCCAGCGTTGTCACACAAATGAAGTCCACCACTAGTCGAAGCCATCAATAGTCTAGTATGCAATAATAATAAGAAAAAAGAATAAAGATCTTTTACAAATGTATTTAACAGATGATTAAATATGATTAACATATAAACTCCAAAAAGTAATTATGTAACATGTCAAAAAACCTTTATAATTTCTTAATATTGTCTTTGAAATTACATGACATAAATTTACTGCATATAAAAGTTTAGTGAGGTTAATTTTATTTGATGAATTAAATTTGATATATTTACAGTTTTTGTGGCGGCGACAGTCATATAAATTAAAATATTGGGAGCTATCATGTTGTCATAAAGTTTTCAATTTCGAATAAAATAAAATATAATGAAATCATTTTATATTTGCAATACTATTGGTAGCTCAACCATAATCTTTTTAATTAAATATATAATAACTTACTACACAATAATTGAGAACATATCTTCTTAACGAAAAAAGGGCTTTTTTTTATCTAAAAGGAGGGCAAACCAGCGTGCGCGTCACAGTTAAAATGTGATCACCGCCGCCCACGAACTCTTGCTACATCCGAAGACTTACAAGTGCTAGTATTTTCTTAGATTTTCACGAGTATTCATTTGAAATAAAACTATTTTTATGCATTTAAATGTTTACTTATAAACTAAGTTAGTTATTGTTAGTTACATTATACAAATGTAATTAATTTTTAAAAGGCCGTCAAACCACTTCAGACCCGGCTTCGGACTCGGCTCACCGATGATGCAAGTATTGTTGTCTTATACAGTATCCAATACCTGCCTTATTCTCTCTCTGTGGGATGATGTTACAATTTTTTTCCGGATTTTAATTGCAGGGGCTACGGTCCGCCATTCGCTCTTCTTGCATGGTGACAACATGACTTTAATGGACCGACAATCAAAAGTTCTGGTATCTGAAGTGGTATAGTGATAAGATTAGTTCACATTTTGCGATATCTACACCTCCAAGAATCATAAAGGAATAAAACTTTTAAAGGTTTAGAATCTATAAACTCGAAAATATACAATATATTCTGATCTTGATCAGTTCCATTGATTTCAAATATTTCTTTGATTGCTATGTTCTAAATTAGATATAGAAGTTTATTATCAACTGTTTGATATAATATATTCGGGGAAGAACATTCAGGCGTGTTTGTTCTCTGCCAAAAAGAGGTCATTCCATCTGGCCCCGACTTTTCGAAATGTACCCGTGAAGATTGCGAACTACCTAGACATTCTTGGTGTCAGCCTAAACTCGTCTCTCAACTTTGGTTCTACATTGAGTCTTATTGGCTGCTAAAAAGTTTCGTATTCTCTGGAAGGTGCGTCGGTACAATCTGGGGGTCTTCAAGTCGAAAGTTAATAAGGTAAGGTAAGCGTGCCACACCCTAGACTGTAGTTTATGCTTAATATCAGGCGGGCTGTAGTCAAAAGCTTACATTTTGTGATTATAAAAAAGAAAAAAAAGAAAAAGGTATGGATGCTCTCTGCTTTTTTAAGAACACATCAACTGATTTTAAAATTTCAATTGACGCTGGGTGAAATCTCAAAGTAAGCTTGTCTTTGCCTAACGCAGGTGTTTGAGGAAATTAAAGCAAATTTATCTGAAAAATAATAATGCGTTTTCTATCTCGGTTTTCAGTCATCGATATGAAAATATAGATGAAAAGAGAAAAAAAATAAGTTCGAACATTATCGGTGATGAAAATTAGCTTTTATATGTAATGCGAAGTATCTTTTTGAACACTAAAAGCAAAAGCTTAACTACTAAATCACTTAATAGGATTACTAGATGCATGCAAACGGGAGATTCTGAGCGAAACTCTTTTCAATGAGACAAATAACGAAAGATACAATTTATCCATTGTCTGCAATTAATAAAGAATGATACATATGTCAGCGTTAGTAAGAATTTACCATCTGCGCTTGCAGTAAAAACATTTGAATTAAAAATAAAGTTAAGTGCAAATTTCTCTTATTTACAATTAGGATTTTTTCAAAATGTATCTATAGAAAGGTAGGCATGTTATAATCAACTGGCCCAATACTGGCCCAAGTTCGTATAACAAAATTTGATTGAGTTGACCGGTAAGGAGAGCCAGTAGGTCCTCCGATCAAAATTCTTTTTCCTTTCAACAAAAAAAGAAATGTTTTATGAAATTCAAAACCTTGGCTATATAATTTTCAAAGGAGAGCTGAGGTCAGATTCAATAAAAAATATGCAAGCACAATCAACAACAACAATATGCCAATTCTTTACCCAAAACCACGAAGCGGTAACTTTCTGGAATTAGATAGGGCATGGTTGACTCTGTGCTTTCTGATATTATTATAACATTTGTTAATGGTATATTTCTAATGATCCGTCTCAATAATGACTTAAAACAAAATCTAGAAAATTTTTGCGTAAAGGTGTCCCTTGTTGTTTAATTATTACACCACCTTGTCTTGTCTGGCCTCTGATAAACCACTTTTTAATAAAATTAAGCACTTAGGTAGGTTTTGATTAGACACTGGATAACAAGGAAATAATTAATTTGTGGTTTTAATTTTCTAAAATGGCTTATTTTTTTTAAAATATATATTTCGTCGTATATAGTTCGTAAAATATCTAAAGGTACCTCTTGGACACAAAAAAAATCAGCTTCATTTGATTACTAAAGCTTCAGTGCCAAGGTATACAGTTCATTTTCTCCTCACCTCACGGGAAACTTTCCGAAAAAAGGCATAGAAAGAAAGTATTTTTCCTTTTTAGCTGACGCGTTGATAAAATACTTGCTTCTTTAATAAACTCCTATGTTGAGTTCGTGTATCGGGTATAATGCTGTTAAAATTGTGATAAATCTTTTCATTACGACAAAACAAATAATCGCTATTACTGTAATAAGATTAAAGATGTTTTATGAAAATTCTTGAATATATTTCTTAGTTGTTAGCAATGCGTTTTAGTAGCGTTTATGGTCGAATTGAAAGGAAACTTATAAAAATATTTTCTGTCTCTGATCTAATCTATTAAAAGACGAGATAGATTATTATCTATGGAGTCGGTAAACTGAACCGTCTGGTCATACTTTAATATTAAAAAAAGGTAGGATTAACTGCAGGGTCAGTATGACCTGATCAGGAGGTGGAACTAAAGCGTCAAAAACAAAGAACACCGGAACAGTAAGTTTAACTTTAGAGATATTAAAAGTATTGTATCTCTCCAAAGAATTGAAGTTATACGCTCGAGGATAAGCGATTTGTTAGAATGACGGAATGACGGCAGCTGTCAAGTGTGACAGAAACATTGGTGTCTCTCCGCACTTCAATCCCCACTAAGCTAACATTTGCTATATTATAACATTGTAAATTACCAGCAACATGCATACCATTTGGTTGCGTCTCGATGCACGCACTACTGTACTGTACGGTATCCACCTATATCTAATTTATATAACTATTTATTAATTTGTAACAATCATTGTCTGCCATTCACTCCCTGTTGCATGGCGACAAAGAGACTTTAATTGATCTTCATTATTGTAATAAATCACGAAAGAGACTCCTGCGTCTGTACTTTTGTCTTAACCCTATTTTCCAGCATTTATGATAAGATTTAAAAATGATAATAGAAAGTTGAATAATAAATAAATATAAGTTGCCGTTATAACCTGTTTACTCCTTAATAACCACTTTATGTTAGCTTCATTATTACTTACAAATATATTAATTATCAATTAATCAATGAAATATAAAGGTTTCAATTTCTTTTACGGCTAATTATTAGTCGCTTTTTACATTTAAACTTTTCTTAATTACTTCAAGTAAGTACGTTATAATCATAGAGCTGGCAAAATATAGGCTTTCAGACTTATTGATACAATTGTATACAAAACTTTTATTATATTAGCATTAAATAATTATACAAAATACTAGTCCTACTAAATTTAAAGAACAGCACAAAACAAATTCACATAAAATTACAACAAATTATTTTGACATCTGTTTAAACTTACCCACAACATTGGAGGCTCCGTCGTTGGATAAATTCACCCCTGAGAGAGGAGTAGAATAAATTGGCTATTAAATGTCTATGAGGAAAACAGGATATTACCCGCAATAAGGAATCTTATCGAAGTTTATAAATAGTAAAATACATTTATATTTTGATGCACAACAGTTTGATATCAAAATAATCAAGTACACAATGAATTTGTGAATTCAAAATTTAAAAGTAACTAGTCAAGATTTATTTATTGGACAAATGTACAGCAACACTTTGATAAATGTACGATATATTTTTTAATTAACTAATTTACCTCAATTCATTGTATGCATATCAAGCTATAATCCACGAGAAGGAAGGTGATGAATATGTAAATGTAATTCAATCCTAACAGTAAGAGGACGTGATGGCAACGACCACTAATCGACGGTATAAGGCCACGTTTGCACGAGAGGCTTGTAATTGCTAATGGATATATCAGATTAAATATAATACTAAACATAGGTAATATCACATCTAAGAGAAGTTGCACTGAAGTAAATACAATACCTATTAGTGTACTCTTCTATATTATTACAGACACCATTAGAAAATGTTTTCTCTCGTTAATTGTAATAAATTTGCGTTATAACTTTTTAAGTAAAATATTTAGCAAAAAATTTTATTGCTACATAAAAGGGTGATAAAATTCCCAGAGAGAGAAAATAGCTGTATTTTATTCAATATTATAAATGTGATAATGTTGTCGGTTTAATATTATTTTATATCGTAAATTGTGACATTTTAAGATATTCTAAATATATTTTGATAATTATTCAAATAAACTAGATATAAAATGATAAGCATTATATTATTTATAGGCGTGGGACGGACAGGCCCTCGAGGCCGCTACCGATATGTATATCTCCGTGGTACCGATGCATTAATGGGAGCTACGTAAAATACATTAAGTACATTGAATGAAGGTACTGTCGTCAATATTAATTATAATCGATAACTACAGAAGTGAATACGATAATTTTGTATCTATACTGGTTTATACTTGTTATAGCTAATGTTATATGACAGCATAATTTATACATAAATATATGAGTTCCATATGATTATTATCCCATACAATATGTGAGTCCCATATTATCAAGCACAAATTATTATTTTGTTTATTTACAGTAAGTAATGTAGTTAGAGATATTTACCATATATTTCTTTGTTATTTTTTTTATACTGCTACAAGCTGTAGCATTATCGAGATATTGGTGAACGAATAATAAACACTAAGTATTGTGATGGTAATGAATTTATAAGATTACAATCATTCTATATAATTATTAAGTTGCACTCACATAATTACTATCGGAATTTATTCGACTAGTTTCGTGAACAGTTCACGCCGCGAATCTGCTGCATGCTCCGAGATCATGAATGAGAACCTTGAATGAGTTCGAACTAGTCGAACATTTCACGGAAGTATGAACCTAAGTACAGCCAAAAACTTAAATACATTAAAATCAAGTACCAAAATTTGGTAAATAAAATTATCAAATTCATTGAAATAATTATGAATTAAATTCGTAATAACAAAGCAAAGTTAGTTAGGCTCTTTCTCAAATCCAGTAACAAGCCTGATCACATCGTATCATTCAAAGTTTGTAAAAAAACCAAATTGTTTTTATTTCTATAGTAATTATAAAAAGTGAAAATCAGAGAAATTTTCAACGTTAAAAGTAATTTATGTTTTCTCTTTGCCTATATAAATATTTTTCTATTTGTAAAAAGGACGTTAAAATATTTTTAGTTAGTTTTGAGCGACGTCTTAACAAATAAAAAGACTAAAAGCAAAAAAAAATATTTCAATATGTATTACAAATATTTAAAAAAATATTTCAATATGTATTGTACGCATTAACATGAAAAATAATGCTTAAGGTATCTAGTTAAAGCAATGATTTAATAAATATGTAATTTAAATGTAGATATTTTTATTTATTACTATGAATTAAAGTCATTTATTAGCTTCGGGTGTTTGAAAAATGTATGTAAGCGATATTTACTACACCGTTATAAGGTGACAATAAAAGGAGAAGCCTCCCCGAAACCTTCATTTGTATAATATATTGTTTATAATTCTTTAAAATTATATTAGTGTAAATAAGAATATGATGTGTTCCGGTTTCTTACTGTGGGTAGTGTACCTCACCATCAAATGAAATGCCTCCTGATAGCCTCCGGCTAAAGTCAATAAGCCCCTAATGAAATGGCGAGTCAGTCGAAACAGCTATAGATATTTTGTTTAACGAACACATACGACTACTACTTACTCAATGTTCTGTTAAATGTACATGACAGCAACTATCATCATTTTTTTACTATTGAATTTGTAATATATTACATTTAGGACATGTAAAGGTGTGTGTGTTTATGTGTGTGAGGTAGTATAAGATAACAAATTGAGCGTTAACTATTGTTAAATGTTGATATTATTATATCACAATTTTCGTCTTTTCTTTTAGCAATAAAATATCAACCTAATATTTAAACATTTTAATATTCAGGGAAAATTAAAGGGAAGTTTAACAAGTATAATTAAAGCAAGTCACGGAGCACTGGGTTATTTACGTCTTCAATTTTAGAGCGATCTCTCTGGTTCATCCAAAAAAGATGATTACATTTACTAAACAGAGATCTAATTATACTTCATGTCATGACCGCAGTTTAATGTACTTCATGTCATTTTGAAACGACACAAACTTTTCATTGAACGAATTAGTTTAATTTGAATCCTATTAACTATAATATACTGCAACTAACAGAAATAATTACAAATATTAGCTGATTGACTTCTGATGTAAACTAGCAGGGAGAGTTAGTTTAATAGCTCATGCAACACAAACCACTCTATATTATCAAATGTTACAAGTATGAGGGACGGTCAGGAATATATGGAACTTTATTAATTTTATATTTTAATGTCTTTTTTACTTTTAGAAGTATTTTAAGGCAAAGGTTTATTTTTTAGTTGATTATTTGTAACAATTTAGAATGGCATTATTATATGAAATGATGATTTTATATAAGTGATATAGTAAGAAACAAATATTCATTAGATTTTAGCCAATAGGTATGAAGCCAGTCATTTTGAAGCTTAGAGCATTTTCGCTTCTACATTGTCAACTTTTCATATGCGGTCATAACACAGTTGACTGAAAAAGAGTTCAGCATAAGGGTAGGCGGCATAATTAAAGAAGTTTTTAAAGCCACGGAGTCACCAAAATGACTGTGAATAATATTTTTACACGTATTTTATATTTGTACTTACTCGCTTTACAGTGTTTGTTTGTTTTCATCAAATTTTAAAACGATAGAAGAACGATAAAGTAGTATTTGAATAGATTCTATCTTACATAATGGCATGATAAAAACATCTTCTGATTGTAAATGTCTACGACACATTTCCGATATTTAATTTATTCAATGCCTATTGGTTTTTTAATAATCACAATGATTCGAAAGGAAGACTTAATAATTTGAATTTAATGTTAGATGTTGGATGGAACACTATTTCAGAAATAGGTTTTGTAGCGGGTTAAGTTAGGTCTGTGACAAGGACGTGGAAAGCGGGGCGCTCGCCCGGGGCGGCTGGGTTAGTGCCGCGTTAGACGCCATCGCGAGAACATTACGAAACCGTTGGTCGTCCGCACTCGTGGCGGCCTTCCCGCTCTACTTTGAACTGCGAAATCAAGTATTCAAATATATATAGTGGATATATTCAGTGGTGACAGTGATTTGGCTATTTTATCTTCTTTTAAGAAAAGTCGTAAGTGTATCTATTGTTATTGTTAATATTATTCTAGCGAATACTTATTGCTTAGTATTTAATGCTCATATTTTTATTGTATTGAAATATTTCAATATTATAAAAATTAGATTTTTATCTTTATTAACTTATTAATAAAATTAAACAAAATGAACCCCTAAAAACTGTTAGCCAAGTCCTAGATAAGATGATCAAGTAGGTACTTGATCACCGTCCACGCCACGTCCAGACGTGTTTAATTAAACACAAGCAAGGCTGGCCTGGAGTCTGTCCAATTATCAAATTTCATTAAACTATCACAAAGGATCTTATACAAATTATATTCCAATTATACATAAATGTTAACCAGATGGCTAAAGGCGAAGTATGAACCTTAATGAAAAATAAATACAAATTCAGCTTACTTTGTAGGTTTTTTAAACATCCAGTAAAAGTGATTTTTATGCTTAGAAGCTTAGTACGAGAGCTGGAATTATTTCAAGAGATATCTTCACAGGCGTTAGGGGAGTAACACAAAATTTTATTCTGCGCTAAAAAAACATTGAAATTTTCCAATTACGACTACAGTAATTGTGTAGGGAATAAAGAACGCTTTAAAATAATAATTGGAAACTTGACTATAATATTTCACTTGCGTTAGACAAAAAATATGATTCTGAATCAAAGCAAAGAGAAATTAAAACGCAGCTTTAATAAAATACAGTGGTTTTATGTTAACAATAAATATTTAATGGAATTTATCATTTGTACTTTAAGAGAACATAAAGAGATGAATAGATCTTAAAGGCTTTGAGTTGCTGCAAGTAGAGACTTTCAATGTATTCACCTTGAGATGTTTTAGTTCAATTAACCGAATGATACGTTTCATAAAAATATATATTTATATGTTGTAACTTTCTCCCCTCTCCTGGAAGAAATTTAAATTAAACCAAACTCTTTATTATAAGTAAGTTTTTCTTAAAACATCTTTTAATTGTCAAAGCTACAATTAGTATGGAGGGATATTACCTCTGAGCTGAGAAGAACAGACGGACAGAAACGTAACGGAGTCGTTTTACATATTTATTATGCCATACTTAGACTATAAATTACATTTGTAATAAAACATTTTCCAAAACAGTAAGTTCATCTTTTGAAAAGCAAAAGCTAGGAATTGTAAGTTACGATAAATATTTCTTTAATGTAGAAACATCATGATTAATTTTGACCTTAGATTTATGAATTTTAATTGTACTGTCTGATATTAACAATTTTATTTTTATGCTACTAAAGTACTTTGATTTATTAATTAAACTACTTTACTTGCACAATTAATTTTTAATGATAAGTAGCAATATTAAAATTAATTAACGGTATCTAGTTATTGTAGCGGTGGCTTGGTAATATTATCGTCATTATATAATATAATATTGTAAACAGAAATGTTTCGATTTTCTTTGAATAATTTCATTTCTTTAAAATTTAAAACCAAAGTTATATTCCCCATGATTTGTCTTTTATTTTTCATTGCGTTCGTGTGTCAAGTTTTTTTTGTAAAAGAAAATTACTATTGTTGATATTTCTTAGGAAGCCGCGTGGTAACAATAGACAGAATGCAGAACGCAAAGAAAACCGGGTCACGAACTAAATAAGTATCGCTAATGATAAAATCGTTCTGCTTTTAACAGTACTTTAGACATTGCAAGTATTATCTTTTGAAATATAATGAAATGAAACATTTAGTTTTTATTCGACGTCAGTCCAAACATTAGTACAAATATTATGTGAGAAGTTTATATTTGAAACGTACATAGTTTAATATATGTTCAAAATTCTGTTAAATTTTATTAAAAAACTAAATTGGTCCTGATAAAAGCAATTTTCTTTTTGAGATCATTGCTTAAAAATATATTAATAAATATATATAATGTTTTCTAAGATTTACACGAGTACTACACATTTCAATATAACTATTTTACGGATATAACTCGCGTTTATTATTACATTTTTAAATTTAACCCGACGTTTCGAATGCTTTGCAAACGTGTTCGCGGTAAGACGAGATGATGGTGTCTGTCAGTCAGTCAGTTTATTTGTCACCTACCTCCAACGGTTCCTGAGTTTACGGGTATAGAGTTCAGGATGCACACAAAACGCACTAACTGTGTCTATGGGCTTGGCAGTCTGTTCACGGACACGGGATTTAATATTTTTCATGATAGGATCCCAGGTGTTCGATAGATTCCAACCTTCTTCTCTGTTAAAATAAGGATATTTTTTAATTTCAATAGCCTCGCGAATCATTCTTGGAATATATATTTTAGCCAACTTTTTACATATTTTATGTAAATAAAAGGTGAGATATAAAACTTGTAATATTTTACCTGAAACGATGAAGTTTAAAAATATCTTGATGAAATATTATCTCCATATTTTCTTTGTTTCTTTTCAAATTGAAGATTGAAACAGGTGTAATTTTTTTTTGTAATTTTGTACAAATTGAAATTGTTTAATTCTATCTATTTTACAGCTACGCTTATTTCTCATATAATTCCAGTATAAAAGTAATGAGTACTTTACTCAAGACCTTTTATATATAATACATAAAATAAAAAAAATATCCATATTAATATTTTATTAAGATAAATGCATCTTCTAATATGCGCGCACGAGCTGTAAGCGACGTACGCGAGACTATTTTATAAATAAACTTTGTAAATTCTGCCGACGTCCGCTGATAACAGTAACAACGGACTGTTATCACACTACTCGCATTTAGACTTCGACATCATCGTCTAACAGTTTTCATGAGAGTTTCATAAATATTGTCACAAAATGTTATGGAAGTATATTGTATATTACTGATTATTATTTAGTTGTCAAATAAATAATAATTATTATACACCCACTTTATTATTAGTTTCAGCAAAATAAACTGTAAGCTTGATTTGTATTGATTTTATACAAGTCATGTGAAATGATAAAGTTTGTATTGTTTGTGTTTTTAAACAACAATGTAAAAATATAACAACTAAATTGAACATGATATTAATTGAAATCAACATATATCCTTACTGCGTTATTCTTTGAAAACATAATGCATTATTCGTGAGAAAGCATCAGTGAAATTTTAAAAAATGAAGTTCAAGAGACTAAACGGTGCCAAGTTATTCATTAAACAAACCACTGGTATGTACATAATGAGCCGCCGCTTAAAAACTTAAAATGGGAGCTAAACAAGGAACCTCTCGTAAAATATAGGGTTGACACCTTTACAGTCATGTTGGTGTTAAAATATTTATAAAGATTTTTATATTTATCTAATGTAATAATTTTTAGAATATATATTATTACATTGAAGCTGAATATTAAGTCTTAACTTTACTTACATGTTATTTTTTTTTTAAATATAATAAAAATTTGAAGGTAACTCAAACAGCCAACATTTATTTAACGTGGACCTGGAGACGTCGTCTCTTTAATAATTTTGGCAACCATTGCTATTTTTCAGCCTACAGTCGACGTCGGTTCGTAAACCAAACTATGAAAAGTGCATTTTTAAATTGAGCAATAGTTTAGTAAGGGTGATCTCGAGCGTCATAGAAAACATTTTATTGTACTAAGTACTTATTATTCATTTTTAGACAAAGTTTTTAAAGAATGTTATTTGCTTACAGGGAGTGTCGTCTTAAAATATGACGGATACTCTGGAACAACAGAGGAGAAAAGAAATTGTGAAATTATACTGGCCGGGATACATTGTTATATCCCCCGGGACCGTGCATACTTTATTTTAATTATGGTTTATATTAAAAATCTATTGTTTTAAATTAACTTAAAATATATTAATCATATAATTTTGTTTTTTATTAAATATTAGGAAGTAACATTTCAGTTCACAGAAATAATATAATTACAATTTTGATATTTTGTCGGTCTGCACTCACAGCAGTTTTATTTTAGCAATGTCAACATTATTCCGATCATTTCCGAACGAGGGCCCCGGAATAGTTTGAAAGCTTCCGGGGCCCTCGTTCAGAGCCTTATTCAGGCCCAGGCAGCTGCTGTACGCCGCAATTCTGTCGTGCTCCAATCTCGTGAATAACAGACCTAGGCGGGTTCAAAACTAGTTCCGTAAGTTCGACACAACTAACGAAAATACAGAAGACTAATAGTAAGCATGGATTACAAAAGTCGGAATACAAAAACAATCTCGACAATTATAAATCTCAATAAACTGAATCAAATCAAATCAAATCAAATATTTAATCATTGTATGATTCGAATCTTAATATGAGTTTGTTTATTATAAGATCGGTTTATTTATTAAGCAAAACATCTTGCTTTTACATATTCATACCGGGACTTTCAGATTTCCCCAAAGCATTGAAAGGGTAGCTTATATCTTGTTAACATAACTTTTTAAGTTACACAAATATACCTAACAGTACCTTATTTTATAATAAATAGTGCCTTAAGTGTATCTTAGCTGTGATAATTTAAAAATCTTTTATAATGAAACGAACTTTTAAAATACGTTAACATTTCATGGGTTTAGCAACTGAATTCAATTTATGTAACCAAGTGGAATGGACGAGAACGGAAACCTTGTTGCAGGCTTTTATTCACTAAATATAAATGTGCGTCCCTTTTGAGCCTCGTGTGATGTTATTTATTATTGTAATTTATAATATTCATTGCAAGATTTGTATAAAATCTTGTTGATAGTTAAGTATAATATTAATATCATAAATAATGTATTTTGTAATGCTATCAACTACAAATAAATGTATTGAGATTACTGTAATATAAACATCCTGATACCATGTCATAGCAATGAAGTTAACAAATGTGGCCATAAATATAAAAAATATGATACTATAAGGATTTAAAAAGAAGGTAAAATGTAAATTTGAGAAAAGCATATTATTCTGTTATCATTCTTCATTCATATTCACTTCGTATCCTATGAAGTGAACTCAGACACAGCGGCGTATATATAATAGTGCTGAATAACAGATATTTCAGCCTTCATATGTAAAAACTATTTTATACGAAAGGGTTGGGAATGAGGTGCGGCGACGTCTCTCGCAACTCAAACAAGGATAAATCAGCCTCCTTGCAGCTCAGGACCGTCGCTTTGATGCTTTTTAGTTATAGCAACGAACAGTGGAAATTTAAATGTAGGATTAGTTCTTTAGAACAAACAAGCGATGACTCTCATGAAACTCAACATACTCGTATTGTTAAACACTTTTTATTCTTTGATGATATTCATGAGAGTCTGTCAGTGACGGTGGGCAGGACCTGTTTGTTCATTTAAACTCATTCCCAACTCGCAAATAGAGTCTTATTTTTTAAAACTAACTTTATATTATTTAACAGCTATATAAACGAATACACGTCTATTTTTCTGTCAGTTTTAATAAAATATAGCTTTATTTTGTTTAATGTTATTAAACAAAATAATGGTTAATACTTAAATTAACTATTTTCTTAAAATGATATGAAGAACAAGAGAGAAACACGTTTCATGCACGACTATAACTCACATAACACTAGTTGAGGAACATAATTTCAATAGATGCTTTTATTGTTTGAAATAAACTATGTTTTAATATACAATGTGTTGAAAGCATAAGCACGTATATAAATGTACTCGGGCAATTTCATTCCCACTCGTTTCATTTTGTTGATGTTCTATTATTATCCTAGCGTATGTTATTACCTACATTATATTCATCGCATTGACGTGAGTAAATTAAGAGCATTCATTAAGTCATTGTTTTAGTACTGATGTAATTTGTACTCAATCAATTACTAGTTTCGACTAAATTCTACTTCTAAATTAAATTTGAGTACTCTTGTGGGTTCTCTCCATCAAAATATAACAATGAGAATAATTTTATTTCAGATTAATATTACTTTAAATTAATACATTTTAAAATATTGTTGACTGTGAAACTAAATTATGCCTCGATGTTACTTTGTAGATAATATTATTCGTTACAAAGTTTTATTTCCGCTGGAGATGGGATTATCGGCCTAGATGGAGTGGGCGGGAGACAGGCGATGAAACGTATTGCGTGCAGAATAAATAGAAAAAGGTGTCCCACTGCGAGAGAAAATACGGGTTCTTTATAGTCTAACTGTTGGATTTACACGATGAGGTTGCGATTATATCGCGTGGATTAGAAGCTCACCCGCAGTGCGGATAGTGGGAAGCTAAATTACACTTTACACGACTTTTATACTTTTTTGCAACAGTTGTGTAATAAAGATAACCGTTGTTATTATTAACTTCTTAAACTTTGCTTTCAATAGCTTATACTTTTCTGCGTTTCTGTCTTATTGCAAATACAAAGAGAAGTATTTATAGATTATATTTTGTAAAAATATGTCATATTTATAAAAAATAACCTTTTAATTATTACTGTGAAATTTAAATAACGATAATAAAACTGGCAAAAAGTTTACTATAACGTATAATTGAAACACTTAGGTTTCAGGAAGTTTGGCGAAGTATATACGAAGTATTTACTAAAAATAAAAAAAGGACCTTATGCTACTGTATGCTTATAATAAAATAAGATATTAGTGTACCGTAATTTACTGTAATTACACAATAAGAATACACATTTTACTTTGAGGTAAAATCTTCGTTTAATGAATCTCCTAAACAGCCTCGTAGAAGTGCAGACGAGTGCGCACTACTCTTTGAACCTCGCTCGGGATAAAAGCGAAATGGTGCTTCCAAGTTTTTGTTCTCAGTAACTCGATTAAGCGGCAACACCTCAACGAAGTTGAATATATAACATTTTGCATGTGTATAAAAAATTCTTCGGTTTTTAACCATTCTGAATAAAAATTTTTTTGTAGTCGAAAATGCGTTTGTTTTTTCACAACATACTAGTCAACACAACCTACACTTATATTTTCATTCATAGCTTTTAGTTATATATGAGCGTAGTAAAACTCTAATATAACATATATTTAATTTTGATATTACTTATTTATTATATAAATTCATAAAAACTTAGTCTGGCCAGAAATATGATGCAAAAAAAAAATACATTTTCATTAGGAATCTGTCATTATTACATGAATATGTAGTGTTTTCCTATTGTCGCGCTACTCGGTGTTAAATATTTTTTTGTGATATTAAACCGGAGTGCGGTGGTAAAGAACCGAATTGCTGTGATAGCATTAAAAAGAATGGGTATGAAGACAAACGTATTTTTTTAACTCATCATTCGCTTGGTATTATTCGAATGTTTGTGTACCGTGCTATTGATCGTTGATAGAAAATCCAGTCTGGAGGCAAGAGATACGGAAATTTTCTCTCGGGTAAATAATATAGTACATTTGACCATGTTTCGTAATTTGAACGAGCCACCCAAGTGTAGATATGGGACATTATTTAAATACTGATAATTAAAAAAAAAATACGATGGTAAAATCAAAAAAACTTTTTACGCGGTTCGCAAAAGTACGTCACCGAAGAATTTATAGACGGGTCACCTAATGGTAAGTGGCCTGAAGGAGTGCGCACGCTACGTTTTTTTAAAAGATTTGAATGTCGTATAGGTGGGAAATACCGTGAGTGAAAATTTATTCCATAGATTGATGGTGTGAAGGAAGAAGCTTCTAAAGCGCACGGTGGTGGAACGCCAGCCAGTCAACTTATGGCGTTAGTCAATGAAAAGCGATAAAGTCGAAAAGAAAGAAAGAAAGAAAGGCAGTCGATGATTCGAATCGCTCTCCTTTGTATCCAGTAAAGAAGGAAAAGCTGGTACTGGGGTATCTCTACATAAAAATGAGAACAATAAGCGACGAAATCTATTTGATCGATCTTATAAAATTGAACGGGGTGGCCAAGAGAGAAATTTTGTCTCGTCTTTAGTGATGATGTAGTAGGGTGTCGGTGGGTGGTGTATTTCCCATAACTAAAGCTGATCCTTTCAGCAAGACTCAACACCGAGTTATAAAGTTCGAGTCACCCAAGTGTAGATGGAAATTAATTTTTCAAACTTCATCAGAATTGAAGACAACCGTAGTCCTGTCCGATCTCAATCCTCTGGATTATGATTAATAGTCAGATTTAGAATGTATGGCATACCCTGCAATTTGAAATTTCTAAAACAATACATATAAAGCAGTAAAGAATTTTCTTTTTGATTTAACGTTTATAAAGCTGTTTGAAAGCCAGTGGAGATCATTTTAATTCTCATTATGTTAATGTTTAAACACACATTGCAGGAATAAATGTCTTATACAATCGAAGAACAAAGATTTTTCCTGTTCCAATATTTGTGGCAAGATTAGTTATATTTTTATTTATCAATATTTATTTCTATTTTGACTTTGCATCATATGAAATGAAACTTTCTTTTCTAAGTAAGAGTTTTATAAGAAAACATAAGCTATGGAAAGCTATAAAATGATACTACTGCTCATATAAATTTGTTTTTTAGGTGGTAGAGCCTAGCTGTAGTCATCTGACTACAGCTCGTATTGGGCTGGCTCGTCCGGGGAAGGACCACCCTCTCACAAAAGATCGGCGTGAAGTAACCAAACTTATTTGGTTATGTTCCGTCCGGTGAGTGAGAGCTTCCGGAAGCCCAACTCCCCCCCTCCCCTCTTCTCCGCCAAAACATGAATGCGGTTACTAAAATAAATATACCCCAGGAGGGTACCGGCTTTCATGAAGCCGGAGAATCCCTCCCCGAGCAAAATCGGGGAAACCACTCTCCGATTTTGCTCGGGCAGCCCGTCGTATCTGGGGCGGGCAAAGTATCGCATTTTGTGTTTACAGAGGGCAAACGACAAGGAAACAGAGCGGCACCCCGCTCCACTTTAAATGTGGATTTTTGCAACATCCGGGGACTTCACTCTAACCTAAACGCCGTCCACTACCACCTTGAGACGGCGCAGCCGGCCTTGTTGTTTTTGACGGAGACGCAGATATCTCAACCGAGCGACACAGCGTACCTTTCATACCCCGGGTATAAACTAGAACATCATTTTATACCACATGCCGGGGTATCTGTGTTCGTGAGGGAGGATATCTGCTACCGTCGCCTCCAGATTTTTGAAGGTCGGGATCTGTCTTTACTTTGGCTGCGCGTGGACATGGACGATCATGTCAGAGTCTACGCGTGCCTTTACAGGTCCCACAGTGGTAGTGCAGAAACGGAGCAACTCTTGGGCCATGTTCAGGCGAAGATTGACGAACTGCTTTCACAGACTCCCTCAGCTGAAGTCATAGTCCTCGGGGACTTCAACGCGCACAATGCCGAGTGGCTAGGGTCGCGTTCCACTGACTACGCGGGGAGATCTGTGTTTAACTTTGCTCTGGCAAATGGTTTGTCCCAGTTGGTTCAGACGCACACCCGTCTACCAGACGTGGACAGCCACATGCCCTCTTTGTTGGATCTTCTGCTGACTACACATCCCGGAAAGTACCAGGTTATTGTTGAGGCCCCCCTTGGGTCCTCCGATCATTGCCTGGTACGGAGTGTAGTGCCACTTCAACGTCCGGCTCGCACAACACCTGCGACCCGTAGCGTTTGGCACTACAAGTCAGCAGATTGGGATGGAATGCGGTCTTTTTTTGCATCCTACCCATGGGGGCCGATTTGTTTCTCTTCCGATGATCCCAGTGACTGCGCTGCGGCTGTAGCTGATGTGATACTACAGGGCATGGAACTATTCGTTCCAAGCTCTGTGGTACCACTTGGTGGCAGATCGCGGCCGTGGTTTGATGCGTCTGTCAGGGCTGCAGCAGCCGGCAAACGGCAGGCGTACCGGGCTTGGGCTAAATCGATAGTCACAAGGGATCCGAACTCTAGAGTTCTGAAGAGGAAATATAATCGTGCCTCCAGATTCTTCAAACGGCAAATCGCTAGAGCAAAGTTCAAGCATGTCGTCAAAATTGGGGATCAGTTGGCAAGGTACCCACCAGGCACGCGCAAGTTCTGGGCGCTTTCTAAAGCCACTCTGGGTAACTTTTGCCAGCCGTCCCTACCGCCATTGCACACGGGGAATGATTCTCTGGCCCATACGGCAAAAGAGAAAGCCGATCTCTTGGGCACTCTTTTTGCCTCAAACTCGACTTTGAACGACCAAGGGAAAACACCGCCTACCATCCAGCGGTGTCAGAGTTCATTGCCGGAAATAATTTTCCGGCAAAAAACCATTCGTCGTTCTCTACTTTCCTTGGATGTTCATAAGTCGAGTGGGCCGGATGGTATTTCCCCATTGGTGCTACGAACGTGTGCCCCTGAGTTGACTCCAGTGCTAACGCGTTTATTTCGGCACTCCTATCTCAAAGGCGTAGTCCCGGTCTCGTGGAAGTGTGCCTTTGTCCATCCGATCCCTAAAAAAGGTGATAGCTCGGATCCGGCTAACTACAGACCTATCGCCATCACCTCTCTTCTCTCCAAAATAATGGAGAATATCATAAACCGTCAGCTCCTCGCGTACCTCGAGGATCACCAGTTGATCAATGACCGGCAATATGGCTTTCGCCATGGTCGATCGGCTGGTGATCTTCTGTTATATCTCACACACCGTTGGGCTGCGGTTATTGAAAGCAAGGGAGAGGGTCTGGCAGTTAGTCTGGATATGGCGAAAGCCTTCGATCGTGTATGGCACAAGGGGCTTCTTTCGAAGCTTCCTTCCTATGGGCTTCCCGAGAGTTTATGCAAGTGGATCACCAGCTTTCTCACTGGGCGGAGCATACAGGTCGTTCTCGACGGTTTTTGCTCGGACCCCAAGCCCGTGAACGCTGGTGTACCCCAAGGCTGTGTGCTATCCCCAACCCTGTTTCTCCTGCACATCAATGATATGTTGGATATTTACAACATACATTGTTATGCGGATGACAGCACTGGGGATGCGGTATATTCCGGCCGTGCAGGTCTCTCTCGGGAAAACGTCGACGAGTGTCGAAAGAAACTTGTGTCTTCTATAGAGACCTCCCTGGGGATGGTCTCAGAATGGGGTGAACTGAACCTCGTCCAGTTTAATCCCCAAAAGACACAGGTTTGCGCGTTTACCACCAAGAAAACCCCATTTGTCGTATCGCCACTCTTCGAGAGCACACCCCTCACCGCCTCGCCAAGTATCAGAATACTGGGACTCGACATTTCGAGCGACTGTCGGTTTCGTGGTCATTTGGAGAGCAAGGCCAAGTTGGCCTCGATGAAATTGGGTGTGATCAATAGAGCGAGGCAGTATTTCAATGCTGGCCAAAGACTTGCGCTCTATAAGGCGCAGGTCCGGCCACATATGGAGTACTGTTCTCATCTCTGGTCCGGATCACCCCAATATCAGCTTCTACCTTTTGACCGCGTACAACGGAGAGCCGTACGGATTGTCGGGGACCCGTTGCTCTGTGAACGGCTGGACTCTTTGGCACTGCGTAGAGACGTGGCTTCCTTGTGCGTCTTCTATCGCATTTACAACGGGGAGTGTTCCGAAGAGCTATTTAATCTGATGCCTGCCGCCGAATTTCATCACCGCACAGCACGTCACCGCCTTCATTACCATCCTTACCACCTGGATGCATGGCGTTCTTCTACTGTGCGGTTTGCAAGTACCTTTCTTCCACGTGTCACAAAGATGTGGAATGAGCTTCCTTCGGCGGTGTTTCCAGATCGATACGACATGGGTACCTTCAAAAAAGGCGTTTATTCCTATCTCCAGGGCCGGCAACGCTCTTGTGAGTCTTCGGATGTTGCAAGAGTCCATGGGCGGCGGTGATCACATTTTATCAGTGACCCGCATGCTCGTTTGCCCTCCTTTTCCATAAAAGAAAAAAAAAAAAAAAAAAAAAAAAAAAAAATTGTCTATTGTACAAGAAAAATAATCTAAGTTAGTATATTCACGAGTTTATATTAAAATTAAACTATTTTAACTCTCGTATAACTATCGGTTAAATTTTGAATTTAATTTTAACTCGACCGACGCGATGTTTCAAATGCTCTGCAGCAATCGAGTTCACCGTAAGTTGAGATGTAAGTACATCATCATGAACAATAGTCGTACGAGAGTTAAGTCCGTTGATTTTTATATTTATTTATATGGAAAGTTTGTTACATTTTATTAGATTTCATGTATATTTCTCTTCATTAGAAGAAATGTATTGCAATATGAGTAACAATTATTATTTTTCCTATTTTTAATGACAATATTATGAAGTATATTAAAAAGACGGCTATAAAAATGTAAATTGAGAATTAATAAAAAATGTAAAAGCGAGACCGCCAAAGGCCATTGCGTAATTAACGTTACACACGTCGGTATTTTCACGCAGAGAAATAATTAATTATGACTGAACTCTGTAACTTCACATTTTTCTTTCTTCACATCTTTTCCACTTTGCAAGTAGGTGTTAGGTTTATACAATAAATACGTGGCAAATATTAAATAATATAATAAAAAAAATATTTCGTGTATTTTAAACATTACTTTTCGAAAAAAAAATTAACGATTACTTATATCATTAAAAGTGTCATATTTTTTAATGAAAACATTATATTTTCAATAAATTATAAGACTTAAATTATTTATCGACGAAATTAGCCTCGTGTTATATATTTAAACTTCACATACCACATACCACTTGCACATTCCAAAAATCAGGCAAACTTCCAATCAGGGCGACGATATAATAGCAATCTTATAGTATGATGAAGACAACCGTCCTTCATAGAGGTTACCTAATTCTATTTATTGTCTGTTTATTTCATTGGATCGGAAATGAATTTAATCAGTATACCTTATTTAACTAGATTTTCTTTAAAATACTGAACATATTTGTTTAATTTATACATGTAATTAGAAAATTTTATATTTAAGGAACATTACACATTCCTATACCTTCAAGTAAAAATGATATATAAAATCTACTATCGAAAGGAAGTAGCTCTAGTATCGTTTTAAAAGGTATTTTATTGAATAAAACTAGTGCGTTAACTCAGATCAAATTAATGTTATGTAGTTTCGTAAGTTAGTCTATTCTTTGTATTCGTTGCTTCACACCAACAAATGGATTAAACGATTATAATAATATAATGGTTGTTAGTTCAACTTGTAGACATCAGGATATCTTTGATTTTACAGAACTGCACCGCAAAAAGAAATCTTTACGAGATTTATTATTAAAGTACAGTACAGTACAGTACATACAGTACAATACAGTACATACAGTACAGTATAGTACAGTATATACAGTAGATAAACTAACTTATCGAAAATTAAAATTAACTCACCGATTTTTTTTTTATCGTTTTAACAAATATTATATTAAAATTAACTTTTTTGCTTAACCTTATTACTTTTATCATATAGCCCGACCACTTTCTCCGATTTGATAAACCAAAGACCCTCGCTCATGAAGACAAATTCCTAGAATGATACTGGAGAATATTGAAATCAAAACATCTCTCAGGTTATAATTAAAAATTAATAATAATAGCTAGTTGAATTCGCAACTATTTTACGAATTTAGCTCGATTTTATTTAAATGTTATAAACTTATTGTTATAAATATCTTTTTAGATTTCAAAACAATTATGAGCATCTCAAAATTATCTCTTATTTTGACAGTTACATCACCAGTGCCATTTGTGCCGCGGTAGAGACCATTGTTATTGCTCTTGTTTAATTCCAGTATATTCACTTTTGTGTACAATGCTGATACGATCTAATACAAACAACTCGTTTTGCTCAAGTAAATTGCAAAATATTTTTCAAGCTTGTTTCAAGTTGCCTGAGAAAGTCAGAAAATGAATAGTGTGCAGTTAAAGTTGAAATGATTTTATATCCGAAACATCTTTGTTTGAAATTGATATTTGCTTCAATGCCAGACCGCTATAAAGATGGAATTTATCGAAACTAATTGTACTTTCAGACATTTTCAAATTGTAAAGCTATTATTATTTATATTCGACACATTTTTTAGGATTATACATAATTGAAATATTTAATAACGTTCAAGTGATTTCGAAATATGGCAGAGAAAACGAGTAGTTACTGATAAAGATAATGATATGACCACAGCTTCAGTGGAGACTGAAGGAAACTAATATATTATGCTTTATTTTAGTTTTAGATTTGTAATTCTATAATTTGAAGTAATACATTTAAAAACTATACATTACGATTGTATAATATAAAAACTTTAAATACGTTTAATTACGTAAAATGTATTTAAGAATTTTTTTAAAGCATCAAACAAAGACGTATATACAAAATATTTTCTAAGGGTTAAATATTAAAATGTAATAATAAACGCGAGTTATATCCGAAAAATGGTTTTATTGAAACATATATACAAATTTTAATAGCAGTTGTACTAAACGTGTCATTCTGCTACACTTGTAAAAGTTGTCCTTTTGGATAGTTTTCTAACTTCTTGCCTTAATTATAGCTTTACCTTCTATATCTTTATTACATTATTATTACAGATTTATCTTTTAAATCCCCGATTTCGGCTAAAAATTCTCTTACTTCAGAAAACTTTTTTTTATAACACACACTAAATCCTATTTCTTTCATCGCTCCCAACGTTCTAGGTTAAGACTTCTATGTCTAGGAACTACGAGCAGGAACTATTAATAGAAGAGAGTGGCATTATCAATAATCTTAATAATGTAAACACTGTGATTTCAATAAAAAAAAATAATTATAGCTATGTTTAATTTGAAGATATAAAAAACTGTAAAAAACGTATTTTATGAAATACATCGATTACTTTTAATATGTAAAACAACTGTTTTACAATTTGAAGATAAAGATAAAGATTATCTTGAAATTATCCTGGTTGTTTATCCAAATGAAAAATTAAAAATCTGGGCTTTTTCTGACGTTTTGTCATGGGAGGATTCTACGTGTTCATGTCAACAACATTAGGATGCGCGCGTACTTACAGTATGTGTTAGTGTGACACTTCCGGGATGATGTCTTGTGAGTTCGCTTCAGCGATATGTTGTAGACTATAATAATATGAGTGTCAAATAATATTATTTTCATCTTTACAAATAAGGAAACTATATAGTTTGTATTGAATATAAACAATATAGCTATGGCTGAAGTTACTGATGATAATAAAATGAAACTGAAAATAATGTTGTAAATTAGGTTTACGGGTTATTAGTATAATTGGTTTCTCCATTCTATAAAATAAATTTTGGTCAGATCAGATTTTAAAAAGTCGTCGCAAAATTGTAATTACGTGATCTAACGGAACAAGCGTTAATTACGTAAACAATTATCTTGACCGTAATTTATATTAAAATTTATTTTTAAAATTTTAAAATAGTTTTTTGCCAACGGCCGCCCGGGGGCTGGATTACGAAGCGAGTAGGAGACGGACCCACTCGTAAAAGGACATATTAATCGTTATTAACATTAACGTTTTTGATTTTAACCCTATTTATGAAACAAAAATGGGTTTTAACTAAAAGATTTATCACAAATACATATAACATTTATCCTTGTTATTCGGAGTGCCGATAATATGAAAATAATATTAATATTTTTAATTAATATAAAAATTTATGACATTCTAATTTTTAATTTTACAATTAGTTTGTAATCTCAAAACCGAGTTTAAAGTGTTTAGTGTCGTCGGCAGTCCACATGACTGCCTCTACTGCTTTTTTGTCATTTTCATCACTAACACATCTGTTTAATACTAAAACTTTCTTTATATTATAAACATTGATAGGGCTATATCCACTTCAATCAAATAACTGAATATAATGTAACTGAATAGTTTCGACCCATTTCGGGGTTCTAAATTGTAAGCTCAGAGTATGGCCGACCGGAGGCACTACTTAAACTGGCGTGGTGGTTTCACGGGGCCAGGTTTGTTTCGTGTTCGGGATATTCCAAAGTGCTCGAAGTTAGACCAAAACAAATAATAACTGTGAGTATAGCCGTATGAATATATAAAATAGAATAAAAGTAATATCTAATTTATTCTTTATAGGTGATGAATCTATTGTCTTAATAAGTTACATGAATTTATAAATAATTTTATTCATTAGGTACATGAATTTATAATATTATTTTAATTTTTAATAAACTTTATATTCCTATAAAAAATTTGATTACCGGCTTAAATAAAATCATAGGGAGGGCAATGACACCGCACTTCATGAAATGCGCGAACAATAATCTGAATTGTTAACCTGTATTTAGGGAATCCTATCGTTGGGCTATTATAAACTTTCTATTGTATATCCATCCCGATTGGAAGATTGCCCGAATCTGAAAATCTGTAGTCACTACTGAAGCTGTCCGTAACTTAGTGTGCGACCTAGAAATTGTATTGTATAATTGCCAAAAACAAAACATACTGTTTCCATTTTGCAATAAATATTTTAGACAAAATAATATTACCATTTCTAACATTTTCGGTTTTGTTTCCGACAGCAATAAGAAAAATATTGTATTTAATATGGATACTTGTTTATTAATTTACTAAATTCAGGTCTAAACGTTGTTCTCTAAACAACAAAATAAACTGACGCGTACGTTGAAATAAAATTAGGTTAAAAATATTACATTTCTTTTGTAAAAAAAGCAGTACGGACTTTGTAAATAACATGACATACTGTTGGGACGCGTTTTTATTTGACCAGTCTAAATAAATCGTAAATATTTTTCAAATAAATAATATTGCATTATTTGAAAAAAAATACGCTTACGATTACTGACATGCAGTTAAGTCACTTTTGAGACGTTTTTGCTTTTGTAACTGTATACGGTCAGTCATAAAGAAATAAACTATTACTTTTACACATTTTTTTTATATTTTTATAGTCAGGTACTTCTATTAAATAATTTTTAGACGTGTAAAATTTTAATATTAAACAACATTTAAATCTTCTTCAATTCCAAGACATTTCGCCCTAACCGTCATCTTCACGTACATCTTATAAATAATTTGTGTTAACTATATTTTTTTCTGATATTATATCTAAAGCCTCATCTGTGCCTTGATTTTTTTCCTTTTTAACAGCATAAAACATTTTTCCATTCCTCTACAGCTATGCTATTAAATTTTTCCACAGCTAATGTCATTAAAGTTCATTGTAATTTTTTTTTTGGCGAAGTAATATTTATGTTATAATTATTATATAAAAACGTCTCGAAATTTACCTATACATGTTTTTGAAATTTTTGAAATTTATTTATAATTTAATGAGGAATATTATCAAATGTGTACAGAAACAGAGAAGAGTAGAATACTAGGTCCACGGAGGCGGGGTTAGCCTCGCGACGCAGTCGAGCGTATCAATGTCTAGAGTTAAACATTGATATTTATTTTTGGATAAAAATTATGTTTTGTGTATTTATTTATGAATAAAAAATAAGATTGCATAAGTTTCGTAAAGAAGCATAAGTTAGCGCGCGCGAAACGAAAACGTTCTATATGTTAACTATATGGGACACATTGTATCAATTATCTCGAAAACTACAATTACGATTCGGCTGATTTCTATTATGCGCATGTGTGCAAAATTTCGTGCGTGTAGCTTGTAAATTAAAGGAGTAGGGTAACAAAGAGTTGAAAATTTGAGTAGTAAAGAGCTTCGCTTCGCTCAAGTCAATAATTTTAATTCTTATCTTTATGTTTATTAACCAGTATAAATTATGAATCTTAAACGTTTCATAATTTTTAATATAGTAGTTTACCTAAATTATTTTATTGCACTACAAACAATTTTAACTCTTTTGTAAGTACCTTAAAGTCAATGTTTTCTGTTTTCGTTCACATAGTTATAGCTTGCAATTAAGACACATCATACTCTAGTGCTCGATTTCAAAGAGTAGGGACAAGGATGATAAGAAATTCTATGAGTAAGGATGATAAGAAATTCTATGAGTAGAATTTAAAGAATATTTATTTATAAAATTACAATTAATCTTAGTATCGACTATTCGAGTTACAGTAAGAGTAGAAATAGAAAAAGAAAGCAATATAATAAATAGCAAAGTTTCAATTAATTCTGTAATTCTAACACATGTACAGATTTTTAAAAAATATAATTTTTAATTAACAGTAATTATGTTTTAAATTTATAATGCCTTAGATAAGAACATTAATAGACTAAGCATGCAAAAGAATTACCATGGAAAAACTGCAGAATTGTCAACAAATTGATAATTGCCTACATTCACATTCTTCCTTCCCCCTTCCTATTTTCAAAATACCATAGTTTTATGAGAGAACATGTTACTATAGCTTTGAATATGAGAACACATATAATATATATTATCCCTTTGTGCGGTGATAAATTTTGTCAATTTATTATAAAAACCTATTCAATTGTCAAAATATTAGTTTTAGTATGTCTGAATGTAAGATATGCCCTTTTATGACGTGTTATTAATCTACATTGAGTTTAGTGCGTTCCTATTGGTCGATGAAAAAACGTTTCTGGAATTATTTACGTTACCATTCGAGACATTATTCGTTATCTGTCGACGTGGGAGAACATTCCGGTATCAGTATATAGACCGACTCTTAAACTTCTTACCCATCCTTAAAATGAAACCTAACATTATATAAGCCTTTGAGGATATACAATTAATATGTGAAACAAAAATTAGCTTGCTGTCTAATATTACACCTAGATCTTTAACCTCCATAATCCATTCTTTCTTTCTCTCCTTGTATAGAGTTTTTCTAGAGTTCTTCTTTATAGAGTTCTTTATAGAGTTTTTCTCTCCTTGTATAGATTATTATCTTCTTACAGTAAAATTTTACAGTTAAGGAAACCAATAATATCATTAATAAACAAATTTTAACAGCAGAAGTCCAAGATTGAGAATCTTGAGGAACTCCTGACTTTACCGGTACATATTTCAAACAAAACCTCGCACTGTTACCGCCAGACTACGATCTCTCAAATACGAAATAAACTATCTCAGAATATCTCCGTGTAAACTACAAGATATAAATTTCTGAACTAACATAGTGTGACTAATTTTGTTAAATGCTTTTGAAAAGTTGATACACAACAGCAACTCTTTGTGTAAATTCACAAAGATAAGACTGTAAAACATCGAAACAATTCAAAACGAAATGTTGTTTTCTATTGGGCTAACTAAAACAACAAAGTGATGATGTGATGGTTACAGTCTCTCAAATCTTTGCTAAACATTAGCTCTCGTGGGAAAAGTTGATCGGCGTCTGCACAGATGGATGGTATCTCGTTCAGAATTTATACAACTGGAAAAGAATCTTAATATAACTGTTATGCATCTTCAAGCATTAATATTGTCTATTAAAGAAGTAAATTTCAGAAGGAAGAGTGCTTTAAAACTCGACTTTTTAAAGCGTTTCCTGAAGATTTGGGAAACAAAACGAGCATAAAACTTCATTATTTCATACAGAGGCGCGCTTATGATAATACGCTGGCAAGATTTTTCGAACTGCGCGATGATGTAACAATATTTTAAAAACCAAAATCATTTATAAAACGAATTCAAAAGTCCAAGTTGTGTCAAGCCTCTGCTTGGCTTATTTATACGATATTTATATTTCATTGAAATCTTTAAACTTTAAACTTCGGTGTGGACATTCAAATATACTTTATTATCGCGTTGTTATAAAGACATTTACTGAAAAGTTGCAGCTTTGGCAACCATAAAGTATTAACAGAGCCATTAAACTACTCTTGTTTTCCCAAATATCGTAATATTTCGAAGAAATGCATTATAAGGACGTTTTTGAAGGTTTTGCTACAAAGGACCCTGTTGCGAAGGACGCAAAGGGTCCTAGCGGTGAGGGCGATCAGGGGGTACCGTACGGTTTCCTACACTGCGGCCTCACTCCTTGCGAGCGATCCGCCTTGAGAGCTACAGGCGGAGGTGCTCGTCGCAATGTATTGGCATCGGGCGGGGGCCTTAGCCACAGGGGTAAGGCCCCAGGCAGCGCGAATCAGGGCTCTAGCTTACCGAGCCCTGATCCGACGGTGGAATCGGGATTTGGATTCCCGTGCCGCCTATTTTCATTTGAAAGTCAATATCAATAATGACAAAAATTTTATCAATAATGATAAAAGTTATAATGTACCTAAAATGCGATCAAGTAATTGCCGTGAAGGAGTCCGTGGAGCGGGACAGTGAGTCAGCCTCGTCTGCTGACCCGGACAACTCAGAAACCGTTGGAACTAGGTGACAAATAAACTGACTGATTGACAGACACCATCATCCCGTCTTACTGCGAACACGTTTGCTGCAAAGCATTCGAAACATCGTGTTTAAATTAAAAAATATAAAAATAAACGCGAGTTATTTCCGCGAAATAGTTTTATTGAAATGTGTAGTACTCGTGTAAATCTTAGAAAACATTATACTAATAGCTGCTTTCTCAATAAATTGGTTTTGTGGTAATTTATTTATTAAACAAAAATGCAGATTTGGATTTTTGTTTAGTTGGGTGCATTTATACAAAATTTTATTATAATTAAGCTACTGATACAGATATCTGGCGTCTTTTGAAATTTTTTCTTTATGGAGGTGGAATACATTCTTTAATAATACTTTTTATGCCTGACTTGCAAGGTTTATAACAATAAATGCAACAAAAGAGTAAATATTTCCAACTTTTATATATGTCTAAACTTTTTTAAACAAATTTTAACATTTATATATTTATAGCTTGTAATATTATTAATATGGACACAGTTCAATCTTCGAGTGCTCTCAATAGCCCGGTCTGGAGGCGGATATTACGTACCTACCGCTTGCGTAAGCACCGACCCAAGAACTCCTCTAGAATGAGGTCGCTGTGGCACATTTCTTTCTAATCATGGAATATCAACTTACCGGATATTAAAGAACGTCGAGAATTAATATTGATATAATGGATTTAAAGCTTTTTACATAATTCAAAAAGCAAATGGTAATACTTTTTGCCAATTATAAAAGTAAGTAAATACTTTTTTTACTCAAAAATATTTGGTAATAATTGGAGAAATAATAATGAGTTTTATTTTGACAACCTTCTTCGAGATGAATCAAATTGCTGTTCTGACCACATACATGCGAGCAAGGGCCGGAAAAATATAAGAACATCAATATGTTGGCTTTTAGCGGCGGAATAAATTACTGAATAACTTTTATCTGTTGGGCTTTTAAAAAATTTAACGATCTATTACTCGAAACATAACATCGAAGGATATAATTTATTAAGAAGAGAATGATTAAGAACCCTGATTGGGGTTGAAAGTAGGCGGGAAAGTTTTTATTAGTAATTATGTAAATATAGCCGGATAATTTTATATAATGTATAAAAGCATAAAAAATTATTAAAAAGTGAGAATATTTTTTTGCAAACACATTTTTTAAAATAAAAATCAATAAATAAACAAATCTTGACCTGAACAATCCTTAAAGATGTACGTTTCATTTTAGGTAAGTCGTATTCAGGCCAAAATAAATTTGTTAAACGTCTTGACGTATTCGTCTTAAACGGTTACCAAATTTGAGTGAACCAAAATTTTGATGCCTGTTTTTAATTATTGGTTCACTTTTTACATAGTTATAATCACTAACCATTTTATCAAGCTTATCCTGTTCAGTATTTTTATTAAATAAAAAAAAAATATCTAGAAATAAAATAGTTGCAGTTTGACTTTAGAATTACAAAACTTCTAAAGTCAAACTGCAACTTTTTTTTTCGAGTTAAACAACAATTTTTTTTCGAGTTAACTACTTTAAAATTAAAACCAAATAAAAAGAATGAAACTTCAACTAAGATAAAGAAAAAAGATGTATTAACATAATTATGAGTTTAGTATAGTCATTAGGGACAACCGAGGTGTATTTTCTTCTCTTAATTATACTCTATTAATAAGTGAGTGCAATTTTTTTCATAAGTATTTTACATAATTTTTTTCAGAAGTATTGTACATAAATTTTAAATTTTTCCATAATTTTCGATTTTATACAGTTATATTGGAATTACGGTAAGAGGAAAACTTTTTAAAGAGAATATCACAGAGGATTTAAAATTTTTGTGATGGCATTTTAAGTGTTTGATAAATTCATGGTTACTGGAGCTTGTAGGTGTTAGAGCTATCTTTAGTAAAGCACACCGCAACCGCAGCATAATATTTTACAGTCATCTTTTAGCAAAAAAAATCAACTTAGACACGTATTTGGTATTCGATATTCAATTTTTCACTACCTCTTCTAAAACACTTTTTTTTTGCACTGAAAAATTCCATTACGTATACACACCAGTCAAGGAGGTGATGACCAGAAGGTTATGTGAGACTACCCGGCAGCATAGAGGACGCTGCTATTTTTAAGGCTATCCACTAAAAATCTAACGACTGCCCTCACCGCCATAGTAGCGCGCCACGGGGTCGCTTGCGCATTCACTGCGACGCCCCGGCGGAACCCCCCAATGAGGGTGAACTAATTCTTCTAAAACACTACATAACTGTCGTAATAGCATTTTTAGCGCCACCTAGGATACTATACCGGCATGAAACATTGTATGAAAATTTTATTATTTATTTTTCTTATTTTTACAGTAGAACATTAGGAAAAAAATTTTGTAGTTACCAATTAAGTTTATAAAGTAATAGATATTAGACAAAAAGGGTTAAAAAAATGGTAACAAATACAAAAGGGCATATTCTTTTTAAATTTCCAATGTTTGTAATAAGTTTTGCCAAGTTAAAAAAAAACATATTATTAAATTTGCAGGTTTTCAACAATTAATATTTAATTAATACAACATATAAAATCTGATTCCCCCGGCCAGGCCCCATATGCTCGTTTTGCATATAATAATTTAAAAATATATAAAACTATTATTATATACAAAGGATATTAATGCATAGGTATCTACCAGGTATAGGTTGCCAGCGGAAATATAAGATAAATTTTTGCTGTTATTTATTTTCTAATGTTTTCACTACAGAATATACAAATATATTATACATTCGAAAATAAAGAACTACAAAAATAAATATTGTTTTTCCGCTGGCACACTCCAAACGTACTTTCAATTAAGATTAGCTTTCTATACACGCATAAAGACTTTCAAAGTTTCATGAGTTTTAGGAGGAAGTTATCCGAAATTCTATTCTGTGTTTTCCCGAATTCGTTTCCCTTTTATCTTTAATTCTGAATATCTTTAGAAAGATTTACCTACAGTCGAGTCATTAGTGAAGTTATTTGTGGGTTCAAAACGAAATTCTGGGTAATACATAATAAAGATCGCGTTACCTTCGCGATCTAATAAAATATGATTTATATTTGAAGTGGATTTCAGAAGCTACAAATTAACTGTTAAAATATATATAGATGTATGAATAAAGAAAGGATATATCCTTAGAGATAAGACAGACTGTCCTCTTTACCTTACATCAATTGTGACTATAGCAATAGAGTCGACGAAAGTCAAATATACTATTTTATATATTATGTATATATACATTTTACATTTCATGTCCGTTTAAACCCTTGAGTAAAAATATATGAAATTTCTTAAAACTTGTAAATATGATACTTCATTACAATTTTGTAATTATTAATTTCCTCTACCAACACTGTTGCTTCCTTACAGATTTCTCTATTGACAAATTTTACTTAGAAAATTAGCAATTAAAACGTAAAGTCCACCGCTATTGTCATTTTAATTCTTCTTCGAAGAAGAACCTAAAATTGTAAAGAAATAACTTTAGCTATGTTACTTAGTTTGCTATGAATATTTTCACAGTATTAAATATTGAGAGATTGCTCTATAAAATAAAGAAAATAAAGATTATAATAAATAATGAACCTAATTCTATTGGGGATAAGATATTATCCAGGAAAATATATAATATTTTTATAGAAATAGAATTGTTATATTTAAGTTTTTTTGGACAATTTCTAAGGAAATACATTTAAAATAGGTTTTTATAAAATTCGTTGCTGTTAATAAAACTATTTTTTTTTTATTAAATTTAAAGTTAGTTGTTTCTTATTAAATTATTTAAACATTTTAAAGTCTTATTATACAATGTCTTCCACTTAAAGTAAAATAAAGTATTAAAATATTAAAACTACTAAAAGATAAGATTATATTTTGTTAATAATATAATATTCATATATATTATTTGTTTATCAAAAACGCCTTTAATGATTTTCATATTTTTTTTGGTTTTGTGTCTGGTATTGAATACAATTAATAATTTTACTAAAATACTATTAGGAAATCTCGTCTAGAGGAGCTTACATTTTATATAATCTATAGTACAAGAGTGGTATTAATACGATAGTAACACTGTCGCTTGTACCTCAAATAAACATCTAGTTATCCACGTAGAGAAAATAGTAATAGCTAAAAATATTATTTTTTTGTGGTGTCTTTATAAAAAGTTTGCAAGCATCATTTCATAAAATATTTTAGTAATTGTTTTTGTAGCAGGTTAAAGCCATGTATTTTGAATTAAACCCACAAAAACCCACACCCACGGTTTTTTACAGTTAGGAATATAATTAACATTCATGAAATAGTTTAATTTGAAAGAGAAAATATTTAGCATAAAATAATAAAAACCTTTATTATCTAGATAGAGAATAAATCGAATTTTAACAGGAATATCGTTTCAAATTAGTAGTCGATATCGTCAATCGGCCTCTGAAGTTTAAATCTAAAATAGTTCTGGCTCCGTTAGATGACATGTTATATATCCGAACTTCAACATATGATTTTACATTTTTTCCTGTAGTTTACTGTTTCATGATATTTACTGCACTAATGAATTGGGTTCACGCATCACCAGTCTTAAGCGAAACGATGAAAAAAATAAACTGAGCGATCAAGATTACGTCCAGGCTAGTAATGTTATTGTGGCTCTTAAACAGAATTATTAGCTATAGAATATTTGTACAATTGAATGGTTTGTTTTTTATTTGTTTTAGTTTCATATTACAATCGATACAATCTCAAATATTTAACTTTATCTTAAAACAAAATAAAAAAGGCTTATTCAAAATCATCAACACCCACCTAATTAAAATCCCAAGTCAAGTGTAAAAACTGTTAGACGGTAACAATTATAAAAATAAAGACTTTGTTTTATTTCCTCTAAATTCTTTTCATCCATCCAAAACAGGACAATATTACTTACCGACTCATGACTACAATTAGCTTCTAGATTGCATTAAAATACTTATTTTAATAAAAAAAAAAGGTATTTCATATGGTATTTATTTGAAAAAGTAAAACTAAATCTAGTAAAAGCAAAGCCAATTTTAATCTTATAGGAAATAAGCGTTTAATAAATTCGGATAAGGAAGTTACATCTGCTTTTGAAAATTATTTTTAAAAAATCCAGCCTTTCCTTCTTTAATTTCTATAATGTTAGTATTTTTAATTTCTTCTCCTGTTGTCTCTAACTTTAAAAAAAAAACGTAATTTAATATAGTAAGCACAATTTAATATTAGTTTTAAATATCAATAAACGTCAACTATGATATTTTCAAATGTTTTAAGACTTTTAATATTAAGAGTACTTATGGAGAATATTTGTAAAAGTGATCAATAGCGGACCTGCTTTCGTCTTACTTAGCAACTATTTATAATGACTGTTTCTAGTGGGGTATTTCTTGAACAAACAAAACAAAGCTTTACACCTTTTAAAATCTGGTTATAATTCAAATCCCTAGAATTACAGATCAATATCGATATTACCTTCATTAAATAAAATATTTGAAAAAAAAACTTGCTTAATCAGTTTCTAGATCATTTTAATAATAATAATTTACTTGATAACAAACAATTAGCTTTTACCAGATCTCGCTCTACTACTGACGACAGTGTCTTTCACATAAGACATGTACTGAAAGGAATCTCAGGATGCTCTTGGAGTATTCTGTGATTTATCTAAAGCTTTCGATTGTGTTTAGTATGTAACATTAATTAGAAAATTGTACCATGATGACAAAGAATAACTATCGCAAAACTTCTAATTTCTTACTTCTTTTGTAGTACTTGGATATTTAAAGTAAATAGAAAGAGATTGTCTTGGGTCACAATTGATATGGAGGTCTCTCAAGGTATATCTTAGAATCATCTCACTTCCTTATTTATATAAATGATATGAAAACTTTTGTAGGCAAAGAAAATGAGACAGTGTTGTTTTATTTTCATTTTTAAAATCAATCAAGTCATCAATTAATATGACGATCTAAACAAAGCTCTCTCACAAATATATAATGCATTTGTAAAAACAATCTGTTAATTGAAAATAAAAAGACAAAACTGGTTACATATACAACTTCAAATGCAAATCAGGTTCCAACTAATGAGTTGTTAAATAGACAAGTGTTCGAAGTGGTTGATTACTCAGTTTTTCCTAAAATTACCGTAGATTCTAAATTGCAACGGGGTCCTCATATAGCTGGATTAGCTAGTAAACTTAGCTCTGTCAAATTTCTGTTAAAAATGAAGATACACTACTGACGAAACTACGTCAAAGATAAATAAAACTATTTTTACGGATTAAAACTCGCGTATAATATGGTTACATTTTTTATTTTAACCCGACGTTTCGAATACTTTGCAATAATCGTGTTCACGGGTAGACGAGATGTAAGTTTAATTATACGCAATTTTTAATCCGTAAAAATAGTTTTATTTGAAATGTGTACTCGTGAAAATCTAAGAAAATACTATACGTCAAAGTTAGTTACCCTAGAAGTAAGTTTTCTTTCTCGGAGATACTTAAAGTTGCTTTAATATAAATGAGAAATTCAAAATTCGGACTAAACACGAAAGTTTCAGTTTCGGAAAAGTTTCGCCTAAGTTTTATGAACCTGAAAATCTTTAAAACGAACATGATTACATACTTTCGATTAATTACAAACAATCAATATGAAGGAGATAAAGAAGAACTAACACAATTACTAGCTCATCCTCCATGGCATTGCTTATATCTTCCACAACCTTGAGTAAATCACTGTGGCCAGGATGAAACCCAGACTGAAAATTCCACCCACTCTACAAACGAAGAGATTTGTGTAAACATATAATACATATCATTATCGTAGGATTGGAAATTTTAGATATAGGAATAATATTAGCTTTTTTCCAAAGTGCAAAAAATATGCCAGTGGAAATATATATTTATGATATAACTCAAAATAGGAAAGATAACATCCATAAAAGTTACGATCACATATTAGAGTTCTGTCGTCTTGCCCTTTTAATTAACATACAAGGTTACGCAATGGGTTGGGTCAGATGGTGGTGAGACTGGGCATGTATGTAATAACAAGTGTGTGCGGGCTTTCTATATACCTTCGCACCCTCGTCAGGGCGCACCCAGCGAGCCGCAGCAGGCAGTTCACGCCGTTATTCTGCCAAACACAGAGCTCATCAGTGAGAACCCGAATGGCTTCGAAAATAATCTTATTAAGAGTATCATATAATAACATTATTAATAGTAATCATGGACCACGAAAGCTTACATATAAAAAAAAACCACAACATACTAAAAAATAAACATTGTATTCAAGTTTTATTTTCGTATTAAAATAATATATTTTAATGCTCATAACATAGCAATGTCTGTCGAGCTTTATGTTTGTATGTTACCTAAAAGCAAATAAACATTCTAGTTCGTAGTGTCCTCCATGACGTATCCGTCAATGGCGAACCTAGGGCTTAAGCTCGTTCATGAGCTCGGATGTGGCTTGCAAAGCCAAATTTTGTTTTAAAGGTCCTGTTGCAGGGCGCACAGTACAACTGACCGTCAGCATTGTAGGTATAGTTGTAGGAAGGCTTCGGTCGGGTCTTTCTGATGAGGCGTTTGGCATCAAGGTCTTCCACACGATGCTTTTCATACTCCGTGACAGCCTTATGAACAGAGCTGCGCCACTCTCCTCTCTGTTGCGCGAGCACTTCCCAACCTTCGCATGGAATGTTACATGCGGTGAGGTGGCGTTTCAGGACGTCTTTGTAGCGCAGGTACTGTCCGCCAGGGGTGCGCTTTCCCTCCTTCAGCTGTGAATAGAACACAGATTTCGGCAACCTGGCGTCATCCATGCGCACAAGATGCCCACACCATCTGAGCTGTCCTTGCATGAGCAACGCTTCAATGCCACTCAAATTTGTCCGTTCCAACACTTTAGAGTTTGGTACTCGGTCTTGCCACTTTAGTCGAAGTATCGATCTTAAGCACTTCATATGAAAGGCGTCCAGGCGTTTAACATCGCCCTTGTAAAGACACCAGGTCTCAGTGGCATATAATAGTACAGGCAGAATAATTGCCTTATACACAGCGATCTTAGTGTGCAATTTAAGGTCATGCGAATCCCAAACTCTTTTTCGTAGCATTCCAAACGATGCCGCTGCCTTTGCAATTCTGGAGGAAATTTCGGTAGTAAGTCGGTTGTCGTCTCGAATGAAACTACCAAGGTACCGAAAAGATGATACCTCCTCAAGTGCCATTCCGTCCAAGAGTACTGGGGTCGGATCTGGTGTAGTACCACGTGCAGGTTGTTTGAGCACTTGTGTTTTTGCGACACTGATAATCAAACCAAATCTTCGACACGAATCGTTGAGACGGTTTAGAAGAAATTGCAGGCTAGCGACATCGTGGGCCATTAGACAGATGTCATCAGCATACAGAATATCCATAATAGCGAGCTCCTGTACCGATCTTTTAGCTCTAAAGCGACTTATGTCGAAGACACTTTTATCCATTCTGACACTGAGACCGATCTGTCCTATGCCATCGCAGTAAAAATCCCTAAGTACGTAGGCAAAGTAGAGTGCAAAAAGTGTAGGAGCCATAACGCAACCCTGCTTAACACCGCTGGAAACTGGGAATGGGTCTGTGAAGCTGTTTTCATGCTGCACTCTAGCAGCCATACCATCATGAAATTGACGTACCATATGAACAAACTTCTCAGGACACCCAGCTTTAGTGAGAATGATCCATAGAGCAGATCTCGGCACGCGGTCAAATGCTTTCATCAAATCGACAAAACACATGTACAACGATCGGTGTTGTTCGAGAGACTTTTCTTGTAGTTGTTTGACGACGAAGATAGCATCGACTGTACCTCTATTAGGACGAAACCCACACTGACTTTCGGGCAAAATGCGTTCGGCCAGCTCCCCTAGCCGACGATTGATGATATGGGCCAGCACTTTACCAGCCGCACTCAGTAAAGCGATGCCTCTGTATGATCCGCAATCAGAGGTCTCACCTTTTCCTTTATATAATTTACAGATAGTGGCATCTTTCCAGGCCTTAGGAATCTGTCCACAATCCCAGGCTCGTACCACGAGTTCAAAAAGTCTTTTATGAACGTTAGGGCCTCCATACTTGTAAAGTTCAGCTGGTAGACTATCCGAACCCGCAGCTTTGCCATTTTTGAGACGATTGACCGCTGCAAGAAACTCGTCAAAAGATGGAGGTTTATCAAGCTCTGATGAAAGAGGAAGAGTTGGGAGAGAGTCTATAGAGACGAGGTCAGCACCATCACCCAATGGGTTCAACACTTCACCGAAATGCTCAGCCCACCGACTAAGTACTTCATCCGGTTCAGTGAGTCTTTTGGATCTGTCTCGGGAAAAGATGGGAGATGTTTTTTTGTAGCGAGGACCAAAAACTGTTTTAAGACATCGATAAAAGAGACCGGGTTGCTTTATGTTGGCTAGGTTTTGTAGCTCTAACGCTTTCGTTGTCCACCAATGATCTTTCAGATCTCGGACTTTGGACTTGAGCTGACGTCGGACGGTTTTACGGTGCGAATCGTTTATTTTTTTCCTCATGTCTCGCCGGGACTCTTCGACAAGGGCTATGATTTTGTCATCGCAGTCGTCAAACCAATCTTGGTTTTTCTTTTCCGGCTTGCCGACTACTTTTTGGGCTGTATCATGAAGTGATTGCGCTAGCGAGCACCAATGTTCATCAATAGAGCCACCTGTGTTCAGAGATGTTTTGTTGAACTCAGTGTTAAGGTTTTCCTGAAGCTTAGGCGAACTTACCAGTTTTGAAAAAGCCAAACGAGATGGTATTTTATGTTTTGCTCGGCGAGGAGGTTTATATCTGAGGCGAACCTTCGACCTTATTAACCGGTGATCAGTCCATCCTTCAGCGCCCCTCATAGCTCTGGTAATACAGACGTCCTTCAAGTCAGCCCTGCGCACTATGACATAGTCTATGAGATGCCAGTGTTTAGAGCGTGGGTGCATCCATGATGTTTTATACTTGTCAGCCATACGGAAGAAAGTATTGGTAATACACAGGTTATATTCTGCACATAATGAGAGGAGCAGTTCTCCATTGGTGTTACACTTCCCAACTCCATGGCTTCCAAGGACCTGTTTCCAGACATGATTCGCAGAGCCAACCCGAGCATTGAGGTCACCCATAAGGATGATTTTGTCATTGGAAGGTATACTTTTCAAAACAGTTCTCAAACCATCGTAAAACTCCTGTTTATCCTCGTCGCTATATGCCATAGTAGGCGCGTAGACACTTATTAAGTGAAGATACTTGTCGGAGCTGAGGTGAAGCCGTAGAGACATGAGTCTGTCAGAGATACCCCTAGGTGACTCTACTAAGGTCTTCGCGATATCATTTTTGATAGCAAAACCTACTCCACTCCCAGCCCGCTCGGTTGAAGGTTTGCCTATCCAGTAGTAAGTGTACCCACCGCGGTCTTCGCAGAGCTCACCGCTATCTGATAAATGGGTCTCACTTAAGGCAGCGATATCGACATTATATTTTGCTAGCTCCCTAGCAATAAGAGCGGTTTTACGCTCAGGACACAAGTTAGTCGGATTGTCCAAAAGAGTTCGGACATTCCAAGTCGCCAAATTCAGGTGTTGTGATATTCTATTATAATTTTTACGTGTCTTTCGACCGCGATTGTATCGGTGCCCGATGACCGCGGTTTGCCATCCAGGTAAAAAGGTAAGACGGACTATGTTAAGGCCACCTTTTCTAGGCCCCTCCCCTATGCAGGGGTAAGCAGAGCGATCCTAAATAGGGCTGCTTAGTCATCAGACGTGCTGCCGAACCCGACCTCCCGCCTTAGTCGAAGCCAGGAGCGACCACTCTCGTCTGATCGCCTATGTGCAGGGAAACAGCTAAGAACCGGATACACCGTGAACCGAATTCTCACCACCATCGCCCCATCGCCATAGGACTTTGTCATATTAAAATCCAAAATAACGCCAAGGTTCATCTGCGCGTGAATAGTTTGTAGTGAGTAAGCGGTTGCGCTGGTGCGAACTCACTCTCTCGTCCTATACTACCAGGACCCGATGGGCCAGTTGCCTGGTACGACCGGTGATAGAGAGGATGCAGTGGGTTGGCCGCAAGCTATACTAGATCCTAGCAAGCGCCCTTTAAGGTGTACCACATCACCTTGCTGCATTGCCGTACACGCCGGTAGCAGTTGCCTATCGACGGTGCCCGCCGTATACGCCGAAGCAGACTTTGCGTACTGTCGGGGGATCACCCGAGTAAGCTGAATTATTCAGCCCCCTCTATTAGGTTTAGCCCACGGTCCAACGTGGTTTCCAGGGTGTGGCCGCTGCCGTACGCTGCAGCTACGGGGAGCCACTAATAGAGAGATTATGGGCAGCTAGTATGCAATCAGATGGTTACTACCTCGCTGCAAGAACTAAGTTGGACAGCAACATTTGATATCAGCGCATGACGTAGCCCCCCACTACACCCCTCTAGTTCGTATTCTAGTTTACACTGTAGAAAATCTTAAAGGTCTTTAGATGTTGCGAAGTTGAACAATAAAACTACCTTTGTTAAAGCTTATTAGCCTTATTGAAAACATAATAGAAACTAGGAAGACCAACAAAAATAGGACCACTAGAATTTAGTTGTGTCTTAATTTCATAGATAACTACTTAATCGGTTTAATCAAATTTACATCGATACTCAAATCTTTAAATATTCCTGGAAAACTGTAGTAGTTAGTGTTTTTTTCTTGTTAACTTGCGGATAACGATCACAACCAACACAATAATTCTAATTTACCAAAATCGAGGGCAGGTTAAAGATAACTTTTGTTATATTTCTTTGTTTTATTTTATCAACTGACCTCTTGGAGTTTGTTTCCATGAATACGGGTTTTTTCATCAAGTATTAAAAGTAAAAGAACCCCAATTACTTACATGTTCTAAACTCTGTTGCACGATCAAACAATTTCCTAAGAAGTTATTACTTTTGCTTATCTTTTAACTATAATATTAGACCAAGTTTTTTAAAATATTTCCAGTCCGTTAGTTATTCAATAAGCAAGCAGCCATTTGAATAATTGCTATAACTTCGATAAGATTCAAAGCTATTTTCAGGATCTCATCTGTACTTTTTACAGAAATCCAAGAAATACTTCTTCTAGCAGTAATTCTCTATTACTAGTTATTATTACTAGCACCATGGTTCGTCGCATTGTTTTTTAATAGGCAATTATATTAACGTGTAATATTATATTTTATAATCGTCTCACAACCGCAACAGGAATATTTTAAGTCAAATCTGCAAAATTAGTTTCTAATGGAAATGCTTTAGTTTTTTCTTATATTTACTGAAATATTGTTTGTATTTAATTTAAAGTGAATACTATTTTCTACTATTTCTATCATTCATTATTATAATTAATGTTATTATGTATATTTAAATTTAATATAATTTAAATTTAACCTTATTATAATTGTAAACAGCTTTACTCAAACTTCTGATATCGTTATAAATGGGTCAGTGAGTTGCAATCTTTATCTTTTCGTGTAAATAGGCCGACCTAGATAAGTCTGAAACTAAGAGAGGTCTGGTTTATAAATCCACGGAAATACGAAAGAAATTATGTACTTGATTATCATTGAACAAACTTTTAAGTTCTTCCCTTTATATTTTTTGTACTTACTAAAATATATTTATTTAAAGGTTTATAAAAAAATATATGTTATCAATATTGAGATAACTTTTGGTGCATTCTTATAAGATGATTAGACTGTTTTGGAAGTAAATTGCTTCGTTGTCGTCGAATTCACTTTGCTACAAAACTACATGCAATATGAAATTATGTTAAAATGTTAGTTATGCATTAGTTTGTTGGCTTAGAAAATAAACTAAATTGCATATGAATAATATTGATTTTGTCTTTTGTATACAGTTTTTAAATATAATAATTTTCAACCTGATTTGATTGTATTATTGCTGAAATTCAGATGTATGTAAGTTAATATATATACATTATGAGTTTAGTTTATATAAATCGCTTAGAATTTATACGTATGTTTTTATGTAAATTCATATTATTGTATTTTTATACCAAAATAAAATGTAACTAATCATTATGTCCGACTCGCCTAGCTTGTCATATACTTATTTATATAATATATATTGAAGCAATATTTTTGTTTTAATTTTTAATAGGTTTCATTATTTAAAATGATTTAACAACAATTTTAAGTAACTTTTTCCTTTAAAAGACGTTAATTATAATTATTAATGAATTAATTATAAATTAATCTCTAAGGTACATGAGTTACTACCTAAAGACTACTTCTAATACACTACAGACACTCAGACTACGAACACTCCGTCTAAAACTTACAAAACATTCCAACTATTTCTTTTGTAAAGATTAATGTTCCGGACGAGTGGTCGTTACGGTCCCTCTGAGAGCTTTTTGCTCTTTTGAGACTACTACAGGAAGAGTCGTCCTATGACAATAATTTTAAACGTTACTTGATTATTCATTAGAAAATGTTTATATTTATATATATATCTCTTAGTTTTAAAAGGATACTTTTTTGTAAAAGAGCAGTTGTTTGATAAAGATTTTGAAATTAGATTTTAATTTACTGTTTATTTAAGTCTATGAGGTTTTACAAAGTTAGTAGTGAATGTACGTAAAGTGACTATAAAGTAACTAGTAGAAGTGCCTTAAGTAACAACACGGACACAGTTTGACAGAGGAAGAGCAGCTTTAATAATGTTATCATTTGGACGCTTTTATAGCAAATTGGTTCTTTGGACTTAACTAAAAAGTACATTTTACAACACACAAAGCGTTATCTCTCAGTCTGCTGTTGGTAAAATTTAATTTAGTATGTCCATTATGAAATCAAAAATGTGTCATTATATAGAGTGACAGATTCGTAGGAGTAAGAAATGCCATTGTTCGAAGATAGGAGTGGCCGAGCACGCTCTCTGTTTGAATATCTAATACAAAAGGTATACCTTTGTGTAACAAAATTTAAAAAATTGAGAAAGTTATTATTTCTGTTGGCTGATAATACGTTTCTAACGTGTTCTGTTAATACATTTATCCTTTTTCATTCTATTATTTGCTTTTTAATTATTTATAAATATTTTATTTCAATTGTTGATTGACTTTCTAACAATTACCAATATCTAACAAACACTTGAGTGGAATATTTCCTGACCTCAATAGTAGTCCTCAAACATTTACTTAACTGACCTAAATTAAAACGGTATTACTTGAGACCAACATTTATTTTGGACCTCACAGATAGATCAGGTTAAAGGGAAAACTATTTTTTTAGCCATATTACAATCGAATCGAAGATTACTCAATTTCCTTCCGGTGCCCATGACGTCATTACTAATTAAACCTCTTCTCGTACCTATTCTCTTAAATGCTAACTGACATGTGTTACTTAAATTCGAAAGAGAAGCATTTTAATAAACTTGAGGCTCCAAAATCTTTGTTTAATGTTCATATGTGGCGTAAGTCAGTATGTATCTGAATTTCATAATCAATTCAAACAAATTCGCCCGAATGCACTTATTTTAACCTGTACTGTACTTTACTGTACGCTGCCTAATTCATTTACTCCTTTATACAGATAATAACAGTTTAATTTTTTTATTAATTCGCATTCTTTTCTTTTATTTTCAGATGATAAATTATTAGTCTATTAATTTTGTTTCACGAATTCTTTCACTATATAGGCTTGTCGATTATGAAAGTCGCTTCTCATACAAGTTATAACTCAATCTCTTGCTCTGTTCTCTGTCTCTATCAAGACATATACGTATATTTTGTCCTTTCATGTTTCTATTTTCTAATATTCATCGTAAGATACATGTAAGCTTGTTACATATATTTTTACTTATAAAATATATATACATTTTGACTGAGACGTAATAGATATGGCGTCGCGGACTTTATTGTAGAAATGACAATAATGATTATAAAATAATATATAAATACTCGTTCAATTAAATGTATTTCTTATGGAAAGATTTATTAATTATTAACTAAATATATCTTTCTTATAGTGAAAGAAGTTTTATAATCGTTTTTTAGGTCCCCGAACACTCACAAACTTTCATTTTTTATATAATAAAAAATTGTGCCTATGATAATTTTATGTAAATTTATAAATTAATCTTTCAAACAAATAACACCAGTTAATGTTTGAACTGTTAACAGCGTGCCGACACATGTGCCGTTCATATTTTGGCAAGGATCCAGAGGCATTTTATTTTAAAATTAAAATATAATAATAATATGAAACAATAATGATGTCATTAATATGTTTTCTTTCTAAGATTTAATGTATGCACGGCATGCAGAAGTTACATTTAATATTTTTTATGTTAAGATATTCTAAATAAGTAATATCACATAATAATAAAATAATATACACGAGGCCTATAAACTGTAATGGGAATTCTTTTCCCCGTTTAATTAAATAGAAAGAACCGCCGACTTAATGAGAATACCTGAAGGTGCTGATCTTATTACACAATAACCTTTATCTTCTCACTTATTATGTTATATTAAAAGTGTTATATTGGTATGTTTGGATATGTTTATAGAAGTGAAATAATTAGTTGCGTTTTTTATTTTTAATTAGAAATATTGATTTTAAACAACTAAAACCGTCACTCTCGTAAATAAAACAATAAAATCTGAAAAATAAATATCTTAACCGCGTAAGAGGCTTTGGATTATTATATTTGGTAATTTACAATCTCTAAAACATAACTATGTTTCCCGCGTATTTTGATTTACGATCGCTCGGTAAGACAAATAGGCGACAGATACGTATGTACGAGTATTTATATTAGGTTTGAATAACGAGTGACTATAAAACAAGTTCTCTAATGATGTTTAAATTACAACGGGGGATATTATTATAAGGAGAAGAATAATAACTTAAGTTATAATTATTTCATAATAAAAAAAATATTGAAAGACGTTGCTTCCGCAATGTGTTGTCTGTTAGCTTTCATATTTCAAAAAAGGTAAGAAGTATTTTAGTTTAAAAGCATACATCATTGAAGTCCTGTGAGAGCTACATGCAATTGTAATAACATCATAAAACTATTAGTTTCGTGATTCTATTCTTCTTTAGTTACGTTTTAGTTAAACTCGATTTCGCAAATATGAAAGAGTCGATAGTGAATATAAGATATAAATAATAAGTAATATAAGCTAGTGTTCATGTATTCATCGTACCTCTCTATATTCTTACAACTCTTATCATTAAGAACTGAAGGTAGAGAGACGTTTCACAGTGAGGTGTGTTTGAACTAAAAGAAATAACTTCTTTACTTTTGAATCATGTTCCGTTACATGTTACGTATTACTTAATGGCTAAATGAAATAATAAATAAGGATCGCTAAAATAAAATTAAATATTTTCTTATCACGTGGCTCTATTTCTTTATTTCTTATAATTAAAACTTTTGCTCTTCTCATAAATAATTTGAAGTTTTTGATGATTTATTTCGAATATAATTGAGATAACTGACAAAAGTAAAATGCCTAATGATGATCTGATATTCTTCTAATAACAATTAAATAACTGATTAAATTATATTAAAGTAATTCCATATGGGTTATAAAACTATAATCAAATGGAAACCAATTATGAATTTATTTAATTGACAATTTATATTAAAAGAGCCATCTGTGGGTATGTTTAATGCATGCAGCTTGCTTTGTAATTCTACTTAATGGCAAGAATAAAAGATATTAGTATGTTTATTACAATTTCATGTGTTTCATACACACGCCATTATCTGATATGCAAACAGCTAAAACTGGTGTCACATCGCTCCTGAACACCACGACTGGCGTGTTGTGCGAACAAATAATAAAACATTAACATGTATCGATATACTTGGTTATATTAAGAATAATAGATAAGTCCTACTTACTAAAACATAAATGTCTTTTAGTATATTTGTCGAGAAATAAAACAAAATGGCCGGTACATTACACCAGGGCGCACATTTGTGCATATTTAATGTGTACAAAAAGTTCCCAACCATTACTTGCAATTTATTGCGGTTGCATAATGGAATAACAATGGGTAATGTTAATAAGATCCGAAAATAAGTACCCGCTAGGTCTGAGTGGATATCGTTTAAATACTCCTTTATAGAACTTCCGATATTAAGAATACAACACTGTTTAATTAACAATTAATCAACAAAATGTCTGTGACAGGGGTTTGAGCGACATAAGTATTCATTTAACATTATTCGTTCTCTGTGATCACGAATAATATTTCATATTTACTAAATATCAAAAAATAAACTAAAACATTTATGTCGATTATTTGAATCAGATGGGGATGAGTAGACCTCGGCTTTAACATTATATACTTTATATACATTATATACATAGGTCGCTTGAATTTATTTATTAAGCCTAATGTCGAGTAGGTGTCGCCACGTCAAGGTTGTCTTTCAATTTAGATCATGATTTTAAGCTTTAAACTGAAATTCTATCGTCGATTGTGATTTTATCTATTTAATGTCTGAAAATATTTTCCGTGCGACTTTACGACAGCCCTTTAGGTGTTATTTGTTTCTTTATTGTTTGCATTTGGTTTTCATCGAGTTTCACATCACAACCATTATAAAGAAATTTTACTTCAAAAATGAATATAGAACGTATTAAATATTTATTATATTATTTTTGTAAGATGTATTAAATTACTGTTCTAAACTTGTATACAACAAGTAGTCATGGGTAACAGTAGTATATCTCAGTACTGTTAGCATATGTTTAAATACACTTACCAGAAGACGATGATTAATAAATCGTTTTACTTTTTAAATTTTGTAACTTAAATAATTATAACATTTTAATACTTTTATGCCGATTGTAATTATTTCATTTCTTTGGTTTCTAATGTACAAAAATTAACATCTAGAGTAAAATTTACTTATAAGCAACCGCAGTTAATACAGTTTACAAAGATTTAACGGTCTCTTATATGTTTACAGGTACATAATGAGGGCACTCGCAGTCTTCAGGAACTGAAGTGTAAAGTGTTTATTAAAAGGTGTCTTGAGATGTTGAACAAAATGCGGCAGACCGCCACTTTGACTCATTTGTGACAACAGAAGGCTCGGATGCGGCGTGGCAGCGTGTATAGTGTGTGCGAGGGGGTGGAGAGGTGTACCTGTAATAGGTATGAAACAACACACTTCTACAACATTTTGTTAAATTTTGGAGCCGTACACCATTTAACTATGAAAGCACTAACAATCTTTTCAGTGATTTATATACAGCAATTAACGCTTTGAATAAATGGCTTTTAAAGCCCGTGTATAAGAGGAGTACAAATAATTAATTAAGTTATCAGTTACTTATTCAACCGGACGTGTCCGCTGCCAAGCTTTAAACCTGTTGCTGTATTCGCTAGAAAGCTCTGTATCGTTTTATTTGATTTAAAGTCGTGTACAAAAAGTATCATTAATGGTTTTTAGAAACTGCACGTGCCATTTTAAAACAATATCTAATATTTTGCTTCAGATTATCTTCAGCGACGAAACTTTTTTAATATCAGTTGAGTAACTAAACGTCAAGTCTTTTATGCGATGTTAAAATTTTCATATATTATTTTTTAAAAGTGTGTACAGGACTTAAGTGTGCATCGGATAACATCGGAAAACATCGGAAAACATCGGAAACATTCGTTTTAGTGCAATAACGATGAACATTACTGTTTTTTAGAACTGTGGTCTAATAAAGCGATATAACCCTCCTCTGCGAGGATAATTTATATTTTTATTACAAAATTAATAAAAATATTAATTATCCGCCTTTATATACAAAGTAATTGCAATTATATAATTATATTAATTTATAATTGAAATAATAATAATTATTATTATATTCTTATTATTGCTATTCTAGAAATAATGTATTTGTAATGCTTCACAAATATTTTACCTAAACTACTTCTGCTACTATTACAAATTGATATTTTGTAGTTGATTTTATATTGACCGTTGTTAGAGTCGATTGATTTAAATACTGTTCAGCTTCAGAAGTAATATAGAAAATATCGTTATTTAAGAAAACATAATGGTTAGTTTTTTTTTTAATAATAGCAGCTCTATATCATTAATCTGCCTAGATGTGTCGGTTATTTACAAAAACACGACGTGTGCCGATGCCCATTATTTATCTTCAAGAAGTGTACCGAGAAAACCTTTATTCGATAGAAAATATTATGATTTACTCGCTTTATTGAAAGTTTTTTTTTACGTTAAAATGGTATTTATTGTCAGGTAATTTGTTTGACTTTCATATCTTAAAGTATTGCTTTGCTTTTTATGTTTATGATAAAAATAATTTTAATATTGAGATAGTGAAAAACTTTGAAAGGGGGCGATAAAATAAATCTTTACAAATTGCCTGTTAACAAATTTTTTATAAATCTTTAAGTTTAAGGGTTCTAAATGTTGGTATATACATGTAATAAACAGCCGGGATACTTTGTCAATTTTATTTAATCCTGTGTGGTGGGAACACAACCATTGCTTTTTTATAAATTTTCTTATGAGCTTAATTTGATTATAGTTAGTTAGTTATGGTACTGTACTGTACAGGTAGCGCGGGCGCGGGCGCGGGTGCTCGTGCGGCTGCTCGTGCGGCCATGGCGCGGGCGCGCTGATGGAGGCGGGCTGGTGGTCGCCGTCGCCCTCGGCCTCGCCGCCGCCGCCGCCCCGCGTCCCGCCGCGCTGCCGCTGTCGACCGCTGTCCAGCAGCTACAACTGCTTGCCCCACTACGGTAACTTTTACTATTCTTTACTTAATATTAACAATTTAACGTAGTACTCTAGCTCTTCAATAGAGTAAGCTTTTGTTTATATATAAGTATATGAACACTCTAAAAAATATTATTGTTTTTACATAATAATCTATACGATATAGGTAAAACTAAATTCTAAAACGTGTGAAAATTTAATATTTGTCGAACCTGATACTTACATAAGAGTTTATCATCTATTCATAAATCCACATTTTTTCTTTATCTTGAAGCAGTTATGATCAATACACACACATTTTGTTTTCTTTAAGCAGTTCTAAAACCCCCGATTGTGTTCTGAAATGATTCAATAATTTCTTAAACATTTTTTATTAAAATAGATCAAGTGTATTGAGAATTTTATATATAAAACATATTTTACTAACTTTAATACAAAATTAATACATTTATACCAGATGGCTGGCCAGATGTCGAAGATGAGTCCACGGGCGGCGCGTTACGAGAACGTGAGCTGCGGTCGTTGCATCGCACCGTGCCCGCACTGCGGCGCCGGGAACTCGACACGCGGGCCATCAAACACCACTTCTATCCTGAAGGAGGATGGGGGTACGTTGAAACTATAAGTTAAATTAATTAAAACAAATATTTAGCGCTTTTTATTTGTTTTGTTGTATTACGTTATGTGTCGACTTAAAACTAAATTTACGAGGGTTTTAACTTATCCTGCACCCAGAAGGACGAACTTGTATATGGCAAATTATAGGTTATAAAAAATATCTGTAGACCATACGCATCTCTGCACATGGAAAGCTGTTTGCAAAAGCTAATTATTAATAAGTTTAAGCGTCAAAAGTTACCAAATACATACATTCAATACATATAATAGTCATGTGTACAGTTTGTAAAACAGTTCAGTCATTTGTAATTCACCTTTAAACAAGATTACTAATATTATGAATACATTAAGCTGTCAGTAGCAGTTATTATTGTTAACTAGCAATAGGTATGTACTATCACATCACTTGTTGGAAGAAATTATTGTGTTATAGCGAATTTGCCTTTATGTGAGGCAAGGATAGCAATAATGTTATTTAGGTTTGAGACTATGTTATTATAAGGGAATTTGAATCTTTTAATATTTAAATGTAATATTGATACAGGTTTTATCCGAAACAGTAACAATGATTAGAAATTTTTATTTAAAAAAAATTAAAGTTTCTGTAATTATTATCGTTAAACTTCACTCATCTACAGCCGAATTATAATTTATAAGTTAATAAATTTTGGCTAAAAAGTTTTCTGCATATCAAGTGTTCATACCCGATATATGGATCGAGTTTTTATGAAACATGGATTATATCGAATTATAGATCGATTACTAATTTCGACCACTAATATAATACGCCTATAATTAAATAAATGTTATTTATGAGAGCGGTTCCTATATGTATTCTTGATTTTCATCATATTTCATCTCGTTTTAATAACAGTTTGCCGTTATAAATAGATTAGACCTGACAATGTAACTTTAATCCTATAAGATCCCATTATTTGAATAATGCTATTTATTACAAAGCCTATGCATAATCAATATATTATTAATAAATGAGAGCTTAAGACGTTGACTTATAACTTCAGTCATTCTTCAATAATTTTAAGGAAAGGGTATTTTGGGGAACTATTATACGCGGGAAAATTATGATCCAAAGAAAGAAAAATAATGCTCCACATCAGAATTATATAATAATATATATGCCAAATACAACGTAAGTCACTTTATGATTGTGCAATTGTTTGATATTATCCTACCTTGCTGTATCTATCTCGTTAATGACTTCTTATCAGATGAACCTGTAATGCTTTCTATTTCTCTTTTAATATTTCACTCCAAAGTTCTTGGGTATAGTTAAGAAGCTACTTACAGACGTTAATTTACAGAATCACGTACTGAGGATATACCGGACACGATGGAATATGGAAAATTATCTGTATTAGTTCCTAATAATTCTTCTAACGTCTTTAATACAGTTGATTGTGATATACTGATTACTCACTTAGTTCAGTTTATCAATTCTTCCAATGAGTTGGATTTGTTTTCCTTGTATGTTATTATTGATAATACATTGTCAGAGTGGTGCGACCTGAAAACTGAAGATAATATTTTTTCTTATTCTTTTCTCTTTATTAGTTTTACCCTTTCTTATTCCTACCACCTCTACGCTGATGATATCCAGATTTATCCTCATTTCAAGCTATATTGCCCTAATTCCGCCATTTCTGACATTATCACCGACCTGCAACACATCCTTGACTGGTGTTACAAATTTGGAATCAATGTCAAAGACAGAAGTGTCATCCAATAGTTATTGGACGCAAACATGGCTTGAACAAGTTTCACGGTAGAAATGTGTCATCAGTTAAATATAACAACATTGACTACCATTTATGCCATCGCTAAAAATCATGAACTGCATTTAGATTACACATTTAGTTGAAACACCCACATAAATGAAATTTCCCGTAAAGTGATGTATTAGTTACAAACACTTAGGTTATAAATTATAGTCACCTCTTTCTAATAAAGAGACGCTTTGTGCTCAATCTTTTTTTGCTTTGTGCTGACCTTTATTAAGGTCTCAAGCGAGCAAAGAGGTTCAAAAAGTTCAGATATAAATAAAAGCTACCGTACTTTAAAAATATTCACGCTATTACGTGCCGATATAATTCTATTATGGGAGTTAACACTTCAGATAAATAATGTTTAGATAAAATATAAAGTGGGCTTGATTTTAAATTTTGCGTTAAAATGGTAGAAAGTTCATTTCAGTATTTGAGTATCAATAACCCTGTACAAATACGTTTTTAAACTTTTATTATTTGATGTTCTAATACCATCAAAATATGGAGCGCTCGGTGGGATTTAATGTCAAATATGATGAAAATATATCAAATTAAGAATAAAACAATATACAGATTAGATAGTTCATTATGTTGAGCTTTCGAGCCTGAAAAGTAATTCCATTATAATAATACCATAAATATGAACATAGATATAGCGAGTACGATATATATATTTGTCTGTGGTAATCAGAAGCAAGCTCCATATGAATTGCCTTAGTTACAAGTCAGATAAACACATATGATGTATGATTTTTGATTATTTCATATAAACGCAGAAAACATTACATAAAGTAATGTTAAGAGAACTGCAGTGATCAAAAACTGTATACGAAAATATTCAGTTCTTATTCATGAAATGAATCTAAATGTCCAATTTAGTTTATATAATTTAAAACGAAATCACATTTACGAACACCTCGATGTATAAGGTTGCCCTCCTCCCTTAAATATAGTGAGGTATGTCATGACCCTTGCGTTATGATCGAGAACGGCTTTGGTGACCGATTATCTTAATGTCAAAGTTTGAAATGTTAATTGACTAAAATTATGCGACCCTTATATCAAATTATTAGTAAATATTCTATAAAGATAGCATATAGTTTACTATATATTGACTGACTTTTCTGAAATAGTGATCACAATAAAAAATACACGGCTAAGTTTGTTATGTGAACTAAAGGATTCAAGCTTTTGTAGTGCACTTCGTCACCGACGATCCGAACAACTTTCCGATGTATGCAATTAAATGTTAGAACAATGGGGCGATCCGACCCGAAGATGGGAACGGTACACCAAATCTGGCCTATCCGGCGCCTTACTCAACGCCAGAGACTGACTCGGCGAGAAATAATATCTCGTATAATCAATAGATCATTTCCAATTTCATAAAAGATAACATGGCCTTGTACTCCAGATGACAGCGAAACCGACATTACGACACTTAGTGAGGCACTAAGTGCTTTCTTAGCGAAAAATGTACAAACTGGCCTTGCTCGATCTTTTATGGCCCAAGGCTTTCCCTCTGTATTTCAATAACCGCCGCCCACAAGTGAGATACATTATATTTGGATTTTGCTATGGCGATTTTACATTTGAAGAATCTAGTTTAAACAATTTATCTAGGAGAGAATTTTATCTTAAAAATTTTATAGTTCTGAACCATTTTATACCTTCAAAAATGCCAAGATGACTGCAGTAGATATTGTTTCTTACAAACATATATACCCCAACATACGGTATAAAGAGATAAAAACGATATATTATTGAACTATGGTAGTACGGTGTGTCGTTCGGTTAAGAAAAGTTAAGTTGTTTAAAAACAGCACAGCCGCGTGGGTAGTCCTGATATTGCATGGTAGCTGTATTGGTTGCTCCGCTTGATGCTGACATAACAACTTGCTTCTACTGTTAGTAATATGACCGTAGGCCTGGTGAGGGGGGAGGGTGACCCCTCTTACCTAACATAGGCCTACGATGAGAGGGTGCTCTACGTTGCTCGGGGCACCCTCATTCGGGGGGTCTCGCCGGGGCGTCACGATGTGTGCTAACACGATCCCGTGGCGTCCCACTAAGGCGAAGAGGGCAACCGTTGGTTTTTTAGTGGGTAGCCTTAAAAATGGCAGCATCCTCTATGCTGCCGGGTAGTCCCACATAACCCCCCGGCCGTCACCCCGCTGGGCCGACGGGGTACCCGTAACGGGTTTTTCCAACGGAAAAAAAAAATATGACCACCTCGTCTCATGTCTTAGGCATACTTAGTTTTTCAGGGATGTATGTACTTCTACCTGGGACCACAATCAAGCTTGGAAGTTGGACCATTTAATTTAAAAATTTTTAAATGCTCAATATAAGTTGAAGCTAGATCAAGTGCCTCTTTAAAATCTCAACTAATGCGATCCGTGTTCAAATGTATGAAATATGTACGAGGTAAAATTTCTGATTGTAGGTATTCAGGCTAATCTCCAATACTGATTTGATTTTTAAATTCTAGATTTTAAAGTGCTTTGGTCGGCCTTTACGTTAAATATTTATTCAATTATTAATAACGATAATCGTAATACTGTTATATTGTGTGCACTATCTCAATTGTTAGAAATAAAGAAATACAAACAAAAATAACGATTTTTTTTACTTTAAAATAATCCGCAAAATCATATATCTAATTTTGACATTACAGTTAAAAAATGATTTTTATTTTAAAAATAAAACTTCTATTTTAAAAATAAACTTTTTACAGGTAATTTTGGAAACAGGTTTCACGTGTGCTATTCAAAATTAACTTTACACAAAAAATAATAAATAAGAATAAAGATAACGTTGTACAACTTGTAAATTGTAAGTCGGTAGTGGGCGCCACTGTGCTTGTTTCCTATTTAAGATTAATTTATACACCTGTATTAAATGTAAGATAATACGTTACGAGGTAAAGTGAACGGAAGGTTATTATTTTAAAAGTGCTTGTAGATATTTTTTAATTGCGTTTTTTTAATCACGACTAGCTAAAAATACGAAAACAACTAAGTAAAATGCTAAACTTTAAGCGTTTATTTTCTATAACAATGTTGTTATATACATTTTTATTGTTCTGTTAGAAGGTATCTTAATTATTAAAAATCTCCGTTCATTGACGCCCTCTTAAAAAGTATGTATATTCTATGATATGTAAAAAATAGATATCATAGAACTTCGCAGTTCTCGATGTTTTAAGTGGGCTTTATCTTTATAAGAAAAAACAGTGTCCAAATTGTATTTGTCACATTTAGGTAAAAAAAAAATATCTCTTACAGTGTTAAATAAAAGATTTAATTTTTTTTTATACTTAACAACTTGTTTTTACATTTTACTAATAATGTTTGTTTATTTTTTTTATTGCAGACTAAACAAAAGCGTGCAAATTTTTTGAAAGATGAAAAATAAATAACGGAGTTGTATGAAATACAAAAAATAATAATACAATTAAAATATAGGGCGCTGGCCGATACAGCCGCAAATTTTTGACCCTAGTTATTTATCTAAATAACCTAATTTTATATACGAGTAGTTTGAAACAGGGCGCCGACAAGATGTCGGCGTAATTAAGCTCTTCCCTCAGGAAATATCACCATAAAGAAATAAGGTTTGATAATATTCATTTCACTTAAAACAATTATTGCACCGAAATTATTTAACTTTTAGGTTTATATCATATTAATTGTTTAATTACTCATCAGAGTAAAAAAGGAGGAGTTTGATTGGGCATTGAAATATTTATAGCGGTAATAGATGCGTTTAAATTTGAATTAATGATCTATGACAAGCTGTTAGACTCAAATAGAAGAATTGTCTCGGATAAAGTTTCTTTACTTCAAATAGACCATTAGCCAAAAGTAAGTCTACACCAGTCAATATAAATAACATTCGGCAATAATTTTATTGTCAGAGAGGACTTATGGTAACTTAAAACCCTCGTTACGTGTCTTCCTCCACACGACATAATAGATCAGCAACGATGGTTTATTTATCCATTTTGTAGAATTTAGATTAGATAAAAAAAAACAAAGTTAATATTGTCTACTGAACTTTTAAAAAAATTACAGAATACGTTTAATATTTGTCATCCTTGCTAGTTTAAAAATGTGTTAATTCTTATAGTCGTTTTAGAAAAATAACATGCGCGGCTCAGGAATTATTTTCAATTAAAACAAAATAAACTTGTCTAAATTTGGGTACATATTGCATGTGGTTATTGGTTACAAGCCTTTATTTCACTATCGACCCTCCTATATATAAATATTGTTTTGCACTCTGACATATTTAATTCTCGTCAAATGCGCGTATTGAATATAAAGTAAAGTTATTAAAACATTAAATATTCGGAAATAAATAAAATACATACTTTTCTAAAATTGATAGGTATTTAAACCACTAACGATCTTGAGAGGCGAAGCACAATTTTAACTTTGTTATTAAAATTTCGATTTTCGAAACCACTAAGCCGTAATGAAAGATGAGACCAGTTCACACCGCGACTCCGCCATGCTCCCAGCACATAATATGGATAATTATACAATAGTAATCATGGATCACAAAAGTTTTACAATAAAACTTTATAGGTTAAGAAAAGTAAGTTTCTATTTCAATTGGCAGTGATATATTACTTGCAGATGGATCGTTTGCGGCGCCGCGTTCCTCGCCCACTTACTGTCGACCGGACTGCAGCTAGCCTACGGCGCCTTGCACGTGTATGCCATCCGACACCTCGGGCCTGCTGCGGACCATGCCGGTTAGTTATATTATTTTATTGGATTAATCATGAAGACGGTGAGGAAATTATATTTTGTATGTATAAAACAAATATACAGAGTAAGAGCTCTATTTTAAAGTTAGTTTTATAGTTTTAATTAATGTTTTAATTAATTAATTTATATATTTATTTATTTAACACTTTATAGTACACCAGATACATTAAAGAACAGGCTTATGAACACATGTACAAAGGGCGAGCTTATCTCTGTAAGAGATTTCTACCAGCAAACACAGGAAGTGAGAATGCATAAAATAAATAGAATTAAACAGTACACAAGCAAAGTTATAAAACTAATTAAATTTAAACTAACTAAAACTAATATACCTAAATACAAATTAATGTGAGAAGTAATGCTCTTTTACTGACTTTTTGAAAACAGATAGCGATTCACTATGACGTATTTTTGGAGTAAGAGAGTTCCACAATTTAATTGAATTAAATGTAAATGAATGCGAGTAAGAGTTAGATTTATTTATTTATTTTATTTCTGCACAAAAGGCGGGCTTATTATTGTTCTCTTCCGGCCAACGTCAGGAAGTATAGGAAGTTTATAGGCTTATAGAAAAAGTAAAACAAAAAGAAAATAAAAATAAAGTAATAATTACTTTCTCTAAAATAATTATCTTTAATAATTTAGAAAACAAAATAATAGCGAAATATACTACCAGAAAAACATGGTTACTAAATAAAGTACGTATAAAAAACTTAATAAGTATCTTAAATATGAAACAACTAAATATTACATCATTGGAGGAACACTTCTTTGACATGGCATGTGTATGCGACACATGACGGGACCTTTCTTATTTTCTTCTGTTGTAACGGCTATTCATTCAACAGTCAAATTGCAATTAAAGCAAATGAGTAGCACGAGAGACCAGTTCGATGAAGAGGAGTATGGAGCATTAAAATGCTTTAAGAACGAAGCAATATTTAATGAGATTTGACAAGAAACTTATATTTCAGATACGCAAGAGTAAAAGCATTCAATATAAGAGCGTGAAGTTGGTACAGTATACTTTATGGGGAGCCATTTTAGTTTGAGATGTATTCGGAGACGTGGTCGAATGTACAAGGTCCGAAAATAATCCGTCTGTAGGTGAAAAGAAAGCGATCTAGAAATGTGCTTCCTTGATATCCAAATAGTCATCACCATAATCAATAATAAGTCTCAATAATAAATTTTCTAAGTTTAATTTAGAGAGGAAGGACAGAAAGTTCTACAGTTCTAATAATAGTCAAACACAACGAGCACCTTTTGATGTTATGGCTAGTAAGTATTTCTTTCCGTCGATCTCGCTAACAGGTATGAGTTAAAAAAAATATTGTCGGGCTTAGACAAGCATTGAATGGCTGACTAGAATTGAGTGTTAGACTTTATCCAGAAATAAAGCATTGGTCGAAGAAAAATTACGATTCAGGCAATTTTTGTCCACGGATGCAAAGGTTATTGAGAACCTCAGCATCCGTGGAGATGAGTGAATATAAGATGTGTAATATAGGAAAGCAGTTCTTTAAGAATCGTCTCTACTTTAGAATATTAGTTTATATTCGGAGGTCAGTAGACAACTCCAATTACCACTTTGTTCCTAATATTAATTTCAAAGAATAAAAATTCAGTACAATCAAGGACAACTTAATTGATAATATAAATGAACTATAAAAATGAATATAACTATCATAATATAACATAGCAACGTACTAGACATATGAGATTTAAAAACATTATACATTCACTATATTACGTACTACCTTTTCTTTTATTATACTTACAACTAGCAAGGAATCATAATACAAAATTAATTTATCTTGCTTTTTTAGCTAAAATAACTGATACATATTAATTGTTTAGTTAAATTGCGAGGAAAACGCGTCTAAATAATTACAACGTCATTAAACAATGTATTATAATATATATTACGGTGTAAGCCCAAACTTTTGATTGCTAAACTAACGTAACCGTATCGTAAATTATTGTAACACTTGCGTAAGTCCTCGTAAGTTGATTAGCATTGTTTGCTTTTTAAGCGTATTTTAAACACTTTATAATTAGCCCTTTACGCAGAATTACATAAATTATTTAATTATTAAAAGTATATGTCAATTAGCGGGTTTTGTATAACTTCACGGGAAAACAAGATACACGCGTGTTCATAATAGCGTTCCGTTCCTTTTTCATACTTAATGTAAGCACAGTAAATAACAAGTTTAAAAGGCATGAGAAATCAGTAATGAAAGAATATTCTAAGTTATTTATAAGAATGTAATAAGCAGATGCAATAAATATTACAAAATGAAAGGGTATAAGTATTTGAAATAAAAATTATTATAAACCTGTACAAAACGATCTTAGTTTTGAAAATTGAAAATTAACATCAAAACATACATTCATGTTTATGTTTTTTTATCGTCGGCTCGTCGATAAGCTTGTGCGACTCGGTAGCCGTGATCCTTTTTAGCGCGCGGTTTACTACAACAGAAAACAGACTTTGGTAGCGAGAGGACGCATAAAGCATAACTAGATTTATATTGCATGAACAGGTGGAACCGGGGAGGAGGGGATGAGGAGGGGGCGACCGGGATATGGGGAATGAGCGTTAGTTCGCCGAGTAAATTTTTTGTTGACATAAAATGTTGAATCTATCATACCTTCTCAAGTATTTATTTCAATCACATAGTGAATAGGCTAATTTAATTCATAATAATTTAATAACCTGCACTGAATGCCAAACTAACGAAAACACTGATTAAGTTATTTTTATCTTTTACTGAACAGAAGACAGGATCTTCGAAAATAAGTAATATTTTAAATATAGGAGTAGTTCACATTAACTAGACGTCATTGATGTTCTATTGAAGATTATATAGCCTATAATAGCCTCTTACATTACTTTAATGTATCTCTTCTGGTTCTCACATATGAAATAAATGATAAATCCTAAATGTCCAAGTTATAATTTTAATATGGTATTTAGACCAACTTTTCAATAAATATTAACGTCCCTTAAAAGTAAGGACATTCCGTAACTCAATAAGAAAATTTTGAGATTGATTTTGAGATTCGCCCTTAATCTTGAATAGGGTTGAATTATTAAATTAATTTCGTAAAATTTAAGAGCTGTTCTGAATATTAACAGGTCAACGTAACTTTTGTTATAAATTCCTTTGTCGTCCTAGGGCGGGTGAACGATTATAATTCTCTTACTTCTAAATTGGAATTGCGTCTAACAAGTTACACCTGACTTCTAAGGCTGCCTAATATATTGTAACAGCTTAAACGACTTGCTTTATCTCTGTTTTCATTGTAGTAATTCATTTTAAAAAATATACGCTCTACACATATTTTCTATATAAATACTATAAATATATATATTCGTCTTCAAGTATAATAAACGTCGATCAATCAAGAAAAAGTAATATTATCTGTAATAAAAATTTATATAAAATATACGATAATTGTAGGAAACAAGTTGTTAATACGTCTTATGCCAAGTTTAAACCATTAAGCAGTTGGCTTGGTATTTAAAATTGTGATAAATTAAAAAAATATACTTTAAATATCATTTGTATTCTGATATATATAATCTTCCTTGTATGTTTAAAAACATGCATAAATTAAGGACGATCTTACTTGACAGCGCTTTTATATTTTAAATTACATATGTTAAAATGTTTAAAAAGTTAAAGAAATATATGAAATTAAACGTTGGCAATATTTTGGCAACCATCTTTGACATTTTAAACTGAGTATTGATTTTGTCATAATGATACTAGCACCTATTGCAGTTATATTTATTTCAAACAATATTTATTCTGTTCATTTAATTGTAAAAATCGATTTTATATCTTAATAAAACTTAAATCTAGTTTCACGGAAAATAGAAGGAAACATAATCGCTACTCTAAAATTCAATTAAGTTTTTAATTACTGAGAAATGTTATTCAATTTCTACTATTTTCACTCACAATGTACTATTTAAGTTTTTAATATTTATTTATGACAAAAAGAAGACGATAAATGAAACAAAGGCTGAATGGTGTCTGTTAGTTCCTTTGTACCAATCCTTTTTTTCAATAACAAAGGGATAAATCGGATTTTGGTAATTTCATAATGAAGGTACATGTACGAGTACAGATTGTTAAATGTACAATTAAATAACGTAATAAATTTAACCTTCAATATAGTAGAAAATGTACTTGAAACACTAAAAAGCATTAACAACATTTCGAAGTAGTTTCTGTATTATGGACCCCTTAACCTTAAATTTGGAATGTGATCAAAATTTATTATTATGTAATATTTTTATATGCTATTTTTAATATTATCTATAGATATCCGGCTGAACTCACGTTCAATAATTCGGAATTTTCCCGATTCTGCCATGTTCCGAGCTCATAAATAAAAACCCCGTCCGGGTTCGAAACTACTCAGGCAAATTCCGATAAATTTAATGTGAATATAGTAGAATATCTATAGATAATAGATAACGAAATTCTTAAAAGAATACTAATTTTAATGTTATGGACATGTTATCTTGAATATATTCTATTTGCTTAGTTTGGGCTGGCGCAATTTGCGTGGGAGTATCTCGTGCTGCCGGAGCTCTTGTGGCGGGACGCAGAAAGTCACCTCGTCTTGCAGCGTTAATTGGTGGATTGCTATTACCACTTGCTTGTCTCTTCACTTCTTTTGCTACACAGCTCCACCAAACTCTGTTAAGCTACGGTACGTTATGATTTTTTTATAATAATTATTAAAATAATACTTACAAAGAGTATATAATCGGTAACATAAGTCGATGTTATTAGAACACGATTTCTGACCTGAGAGGTCCCTCCGTCTTCTTCGAAACAGTGTAAAGCGTTGCTACAGGAACTACTTTAAGTTAATCTTGTATCCTGTCCATGTGACCACTCTTATGAGCTCTCATATAGCTTGTAGTTCTCATATAGAGGCGATGTAGTCATATAGTTTTTCAGCTATATAATTACAGCGAAGCTTTTTCATTAACTTTAAAATAGTATAGGTTGTAGAAACAGTAAACAGTATAATGTAAAGTATACTTTTGTATATATTTATTAATTTTTTAAATATAATTTTACATTCTTTTAGAGATTTTTTTAGAAGTGATTAAATCCTGTAGAAATCCTTGCTAAGCAGAGAAATTTAAGTTATAAGTTCATAATAAATCTACTTTAAGATTCAAAACCTTCTTCGTGGAGCCTGAGGTTGATCATGTGTTTGAAGAGCTTTATGGTATGTCTTATAAGGCTATGACTACCACGACTTTGAACAGTGTCTCTTCTCTTAGGAGCAACGAAACTATGCTGCCATTGGTGCGGCATATTTTTAGTGTTTAAATTATTATTAAGAAGGCCATTAAGCATGAGCACACCAAATTAGCTCAACGATTTCTACGCTTAGGTTTTTACCGCTACGATTGAAATATCGCCAAGTCCTACTACTTTCCCGTTCGTCGTCAGTCGAAGCAATTACGACTTTGGTCAAGGGTCATTGCGGTAATAAGTTCGAGATGAGACAGTGGTTTGGCAGGAAGACTGCACGGATGCTGAGTATTCAGTAGCGCCTGGAAGTAGCATCTTACTAGCTCCTTCACAGAGACATAATTACAAGACGGGTCCTGAGAATCTCTGATGCAAAAAAACATTTTGCGAAGCCTTGTGTCGCTTTATCCCGTGCCCATTTGGATATGACAACTTGAAATTGTGAAGTACCAAAAACTTCACATTTTTAACTTTATTATAAAGTCATGTGAATGTAGAAACTTTCACCGCGGGCTATGGCTACAATTCTTTTGCTGCCACGTTTTACTACTTTCAACTCCTGTCTTCCTTCAGGAGATTCCCATTTCTGTTGCTTCTTCAAAGCACCTTTTTTTCACGAATTACCTCTTGGCACTTCACATTCATGTCTCCTTGTTAACGATACGTCTTCCTCTTTAAAGAGTTTCCATCTGGTACTAGTCTTTAGGGGTGCTCATAGCATTTACCTTGAAACGGTAACACTTGCTCACTGCAATTTAACCTACTAACTCTAACCTATCAACTACCAAAAACAACTGGAAAAGTATAGACAGGTACAGAAAGGAATTAGGTAAATGGAGATTCTTAAGAACTGCACTTTCATTGACAGTTTGGGGGTATGATAGTGGCGACTCAAGGATCCGGAGTTGTGTACCCGTGTGCCTTGGGAACAAAGTTCTGACATTTATTGGCCAGGAGTCTCTCTGAATACAAAACCCTTATAATAACATGATTGAAAATTAAAATTCATTTACATCTAAAATATGACAATGAATAATTATAGGATTCCTGTTTTATTACTTGTTATTTCTCTCAGGAGTAGTATTGGGGATAGGCTGTGGACTTGTAAGAGAGGCAGCTGGCCTTGTTCTTGGCACGTACTTCCGACGACGACGACAATTTGTTGAGCTTGTAGCACACGCCGGAGGCGGCGTTGGTATTGCACTATTCAGTGTTGCCTATAAAGAAGCAGTCGGGTAAGCACTTATTTAAAAGGTATATAAACCTTTGACAAACATAAATATTGTATATGGTGAGATTAAAAAATATCTAAAAATGTGTTTCGATAATATTTTTTGTCGTATAAAAAAATATTTTACCAGAATTTAATCCATTTCAATAAAATAAAGGCGTTAGTTTAACATTTCTAAATAAATTGCAGAAAGTTGGGATGGCGATTAGGATTACAGGCGGTAACCGGTGTGCTTGTATTGGCGTTTTTCCTAAGCGCAGTTTACCGAAGTGCCTCCCTCTACCACCCACAACGACGCGCAATTTTACACCTCAAAAACCAACGCCGGAAGGTTAGTTTGAATATTGAATGCCGGTCTTATATTTTATATTTGATAAAGTGAATGTTACTTTCAGATATAAATTGTATTCAAACAATCAAATATTCAGCTACTAATATTTTTACATGAAATTGTTTAATATTTAAAATCAGTCAGTCAGTGATCATTATTCGCTTCATTACAGGTTAAAGAAAAAAAAGGTTCTAAAACTTCACATTTTATCGATTTAAGCCCTCTTCACTCACGATCAGCAAAAGTCTTGTTATTAGCTGCTGGGTTAGCAGCATTCGGGCTTTATACCCCCGTATTTTTTCTCGTGAGTTAACTAAATGGTAAATTATGTAACGCCTTTATTGGGGTACTATATCTTATATTTTTACAGGCGTTACAAGGTTTTCAAGAAGGATTGGAAGAGAGTGCGTTAGTGTTACTACAAACCTTTTTAGGGTTCGCGGCAGTACTCGGTTGTGCCGGTTTTGGACTTGTACTCGTACGACCGTCAGCCCAATGTCTCGTCTCTAAGCAATATTTATGCCAAACTGCTATGTTAGGCATAGGTAAGAAACTATTCATACATTAATACCAATATCTATTTGTATAAGTTATTAATTGTGCCAATAAACTTGTTTGATTCTTAATATCCAGGTATTTCGATGCTTGCTTTAAGCAGTGTTGAAGGTTATCACGGTTACGTACTGTTTACTTGGATGTACGGTTTATGCCTTGGAGGATTTCTGTATTCAATAAAAATGCTTACAATGGAACGCATTCGCGGGCGACATTTCACGAAAGTTTGGAGTGAGTGATACAAATAGAGTCATAAGTTCTTAATACTTTGACACAATAAGTGTTAAAATGATCTAACAAACTCCAATTAACTGCTATCCCGCAGGTTATGTTCAAGGCGCAGAGGCGATACCGGTGATAGTAGGTGTGCCAATGACGGGTTATATCAATCAGCAAGCACCCAGAGCAGGATTCTATTTCTCAACAGCAGCAACACTGGCTGGGGCCTTACTATTATTTTTCGTTGGTTTCTCAAAACGGGACCCTGAACCTCCATCGGCACCAGCACGAACCATATCCGAAGCGTGCTTGTGTGTCACCCCCCCACCACGATGCGAGCCCGCTTGGTGCGCATGCAGTGCGGGCGGGGCGACCGCATACTGCGCGTGGCCCGGACCCTGTTCCACGCGCTTGCCTAAGTCTCTCTCGTATGCGGCTCCTTTGAACCGCAGTTGTTGTTCGGTTGAGCGCTACCCCGAATGTTGTCGTCGTGCTGCGTTGTTACGTCCGTCCCGCAGCGTGCCGGAGGGCCTCGCGCGTCGTGGCAGCACGTTCAGCAGATCCGCCTCCTGCAAAGCGCCATGTCACCGCCGGGAACATCACCTTATAGAACAAATCACCACATCCGTTTAATATTCCTAATTCATTTCTCATCTACAATTAGAGTGATATCTTTAATGGTTTTTAAGGTTAAGGTATTATTTACTTATAAAATGTGGGATTTATATGTAATATATATGTAAATATTTTCATTTGTAGAAGTGTTTTGTAATTACAATCAATGTGATAGTTCAATTTTAAAAGCAATAACGACAACCGATATTATAAGACATGAATAACCCCACAACATATTGTTTAGGTTACATTAGTGTCATAATAAATTAGTATTATTGTACCTATTTTTATTTTTTTATTATTTTTTAATGGCGATAATGTCATTAACATTTTGATATTTTTAATCGTTTAACAAATTTTAAATAACGAGGTTGAACTAAGACATATTGTGTTTAATTTTACTATGGGGTCCATTACAGTCCCCAAAAAATATGTATAATGTACTAGGAACAAAAATACAGCGGACAAATAAAATAAACTATTTAATCCGAGTATTTGTTATATACACCTTAAGATCCTACAATATAATTTTTTGTTTCATTATACTAGTGTTATTGATTTTTGAAACAAGTAAAAGTTAGTCGTACATTTATTCAACAACGATTGCAATTTGTAAATTTATAGTTTAGTTGTTTCAAATAAAAACTTAAGTGTCTTAGTTTAGTAAATTTACTAAAATCTATTTAAATCTATATCTTGTATATTTAAACGTCATATATTAAAAGTAATTCAATTATAAACGTAGCTATCGTATAAAATTAGATCAGTTTTCTTCATTCTTCATATAAATGGGACCTCTTAAGTTATAGATTTAATTTGGTTTTATAAAATCGTAAAAAGAAAGTAAAAAGATTTCTCGATTAATATTTAAATTTAAGAATAAATATTTTTATTAGGCATTCATAACTACTTCAATAACATGAACTTACACATTAATAAAAGAAAATATAGATATGTAGATAGAAAAATGTGTCAATTTTAGTAAATTAAATGAAAAAGTTTAAATATTATTTATTTTTTTTATTTTTAATAATACACACATGTTTTGTAAAATAGAATATTTGTTATGTATTTCTTGTTAAAAAGTTTGTTGATTTTGATGGACGCCTGTTACCTACTATTTAATTTTAAAATATTAAAGAATTAAGGATGACACTTGAGGTTTTATTAATAAACTCATTACACTTAGATACTGTGGCGTACTTGTGATTGTTCTAATAACAACATTACAATCATATGCCATTATCATTTTGCATATTACATTTAAAAATTCTTTTAATATAAATTGGGTGGTCCGGTGTTTCCTTGCGACAACGCACCGCCCACGTAAAAAGTACGCCATCACCCATTAAGAAGTACCTATATAATATATATTTTTTAAAATCTTTATTTAATAAAGAGAGTTTGATCAAACATGATTATGCCACCCCCATTGGTACACACATGAAAATACGTAATAAATTGATACGAACTATCTATACGAAATGGCTTTTTTAACAAGCCATTTCGGACAACAAGGATAAGCTAAGATGCTGTTACATACACCGAGTTCATGCAAATCAATTCCGTTTTCATTAAACAATTTGACCCTTTCGAATTTATTTCGAGCACATTTTAACAACACATGGTACAGATCTTCTAAAACACCACACTCTGTGCAATTTGGTGAACTTATTTGCCGACTAGGAAACCGAAACTGTTTAGGGGAACGTGTCCAGAACACAGTCGAAGGGCAATCACAATATCTGTTCTAGGTAAGATGGACTCATTCAACCACGGTGATCGTATGAGACAAGGCTGGATCGTTTTATACCAGATGCCTTTATTCAATGACCTCTCATCAAAATGTTCCTTCTACATCTCAGTACAATTTTTCTTTATCACATATAACTGGTCAGTGTATAAAGTCAAACATTGAAAAGGTATCCTTTCGGTGATGGCATCTTTTGCTTGTAGGTCTGCTGCTTCGTTACCTGGTATACCAATATGTGATGGTACCCATTGGATTTTTATAACTTTTTTATTAATCTGCAATTTCCGAATTGAATTTAAAATGTTGTAGGCTATCGGTGTCCCTCGAACGTTCAAGGTACAACGAGCCAGATGGTAAATAGCACTTTTAGAGTCTGTTGAAATAAAGTAAGTGTTAGAATTAATAGAATCTATATATGAGATAGCTTCAGAAATAGCGATTAAATCTGTGTACATAACATCTTTTATTTAGCATACTGGATAACGATTTTTTGGTTTGTTAACAATTTTAATATTAGTTTCTATTACACGTATCTAGCAAGAACATTTCTAATTGATGGCTATTATAAATGACTTATTATATTATACAAAGCTTTTCATGAACCCTAGCTAAAAGGTGTTTTGTTCTGTGTAACCAATAAGAATTTAGACAGTCATGGCTTAACTCATTTAATTCACAAATAATTCCGCTATCTGATAAAGGCTTACTCATCAACCAATATTTGTTTGCAAGAAAATATCAACGAATAAAAAGTGGTGGGAGGTGTAACTCAGACTCCATGACATGAATAGCGAGTGTTTTAATAAAACCTCCGATAACTCGCAAGCATTGATTTTGGATTCGGTCTAATTTACTTAAATGTGATTTACAACTATTTTTCTTCCATCTTGTAATGTATCACAAATTGAATAAAGGACAAAATCATCGGCATATTGTGAAATGTAAATATTTTGAATACTCCTACAAATGTTGATTGTAGCAATATTACATAATAAAGGTGAGAATGGATCACCTTGGGCAAGACAACGACATGTACTCCTACATATAAAAAGATTATTAATTTTAATTTTGAGGTGTTTTTTTTTTTGTAAAATTCCTATATATCTACATAATTCAGAAATGATTCCTAACTGCTGCATAGTACGTATTAAGTGAGTTATGTTTACGTTATTTTATGCGTTATCTAGATCTATAAACGAACTTAAAGTTATCTTATTTTTTGAAATACCAGTTTGTATTCGAGAGCTAGGCACATTAGATTGTATACTGCAGATCGACATCGTCTAAAGCCAGTAGTATTGGCTGAAAAAAGGTTATTCCATTCCATGTACTACTCTAATCTTTTAAGTAGAATGCTATGAAAGGTTTTACAAAGGCACGAAATCATAGATCCAGTAGTGTCAGGATCACGACCTGGTTTAGGAATCGGGAGTATAGTAACATCTCGCCATTGCGAGGGTACAAAACTAAGACTATAAAATAAATTAAATAACATTAACAATATTGATTTTCCATTATCAGGTAAATGGGTCAACATAGAATATGAAATTTCCTCACATCCGGGTGAAGTATCTTTGTGACGCATACAACGGTCTAATTCCTGGCTAGTAATTCGTACATCGTTTTAAAAAATTATGCCGTGAATAAAAAATGTCCGATATGATTTCAAAATACGTAGTTATCATAATAATGAGGTGGTCGCTACCTAAGGTTTCATTTATAGTTCTCCAGTTAAACTTTGTTGCAATGTAGATGAAGCCAGTGAGATATCAGGTAAAGATTGTTGGAGAATGTTATTAACTAATTTTATGCATGTTGGGCTATAAACATCATTCTAAATAATATATTTACTTCCCAAAAGAGCATCATGGATATGTATTCCACGTGATTCTGTTTTGTTCGACCAATGATTGATTTTATATCTACCAAATTAAACAAATTTTCCCGATCACTTTTGCTAGTACGCACAGAAGGCGCACAATATACGGATAAACTAAAATTAATATGTGGACAATTAAAAATTTTTACGATAAGGATCTCGATGCCTGGGTCAACAGCTTGGCAACTATGTAGACAACTATTAATTTAATTGTGGACAAAAAGCGCAACACCTCCGTAAGAATCTGATCGATCCTTGCGATAAATATTGTAACCGTTTACTTTAAGGAGACTGTTAGGTTCTAGCCACGTTTCATTAAGGGACGCAATATGGATTTTCTGTTTGAGTAATATTTGTTCTCAATCTAATCATTTCGAACGTAGACTTTGCGCATTCCAATGAATGATATTTAACCTCGAATGTTGTTTTCGCTCCATCAGATACCGATATTCTAATATGAATTTCAATATAGGCCAATCTGCTACATTTTCAACCAAAACTAAAATAAGCCATTCTAGGCAACACTTGATCACACAGTTTATTCTATTTTGAGTTGATATATTATTTAAAAATAAAATTTTCATACTCACTCACTTAAAATTTCGCTAAAATTCACATCTCTTTTCTTTTCTTTCTGCGGTTCTACTTGCTTATCCTCATTCCATGTTTTCGGTTCATCACAGTTAATTGGACTTTCAAACTGGTATAACGCTTCTTTGAATTGTTTCAGTCTCTGGAACGTACGAGAGGTAGTTTTATTTTTACTATTATGTTGGTGTACAGCATCTCGCGTAACTACATCCACAAAGGACGGGCCATGTTTAGGCGTTAAAGGCACATTTGTCTGGGGAAATGTTGTGGGAGATTTTTTTGGGTTTTGGTTTGGTCTAATCTTCAAAACCTTTTGATCTGTATCTCTAATTGGCATGTACATTGTAAGGGCTCGTCTATAGGTGCAATTGTATGCCGCCATTACTTGCCTAAGCTTTTTTTCCTTAATGTAAAATGGACACGAGCGTAGCATCGACTTATGTTGACCACCACAATTTACACACTTGACTATTACTATATTCAAGTGTCACAATCACCTTGATTATTACTACCCCTGGAGGCATATAATTTTTGAAGACGGGCATCTGCTAATCGTATGACCCAATTTCCAGCAACGAGAACATTGAGACACCGGAAATACATTGCCTCCACCCAAATTCTTAGGCCATCTATATTTATAAACTGTGTGGACCAGCCACTGATATTCGAGTTACGCCTCATTAGTCTACTTACAGCAAAAAGCACACCTGATTCCGGACATGTTATACTTTTGAGAATATCCTCCTCTTTAATATCAATATCCACATCCTTAATCACGCCCTAGCACAAATTGACTTCCATTACTCGTTGTATTCTCCACCCCTTGTTAATCGGTTACCTTTATAATGATCACCTGAAAATATTTCTGTAAAATGGACGCACTATTAAATTGTCCGCTACGGACCGACAGTACACGCACCCATCGGATGAACTTCCCGTACCATAACATTGCGGGTTGTGGTTGAATGGCGGGGACCTTTATAAGGTATATAAAGAAAATATATTTTTAGGAGGTCCACTTTTTCCCTAAAAATATACATGTTCACTGTTATATGATTACAAAAAACACATTAACTGAATAAATTCATATTTCTTTTACAAAGTAGGATACGTTTGACTGAGGAAGTAGTTTTGAGCAATAACTAATAGGTTTTCGTATTTTTTTATAAGTTTTAATGAATTATATAAGTATTACTCTGAAGAAAAAGTACATTAAAGTTAAGAATTGCTTAGGAAATAATGGTTATAGTTGAGGTAATATGAATACTTGTCAAGTTATTCGATTTTTGGGTCTTTTCTCCCCGTTTTATACCTCGCATCTACCTTTTTCTTATTTCTTTAAATTTTTTTGAGTATAAATATACTTGTACAAAATACTTGACAAGTTTGGTACCAAAAAAATGATATTATTGTGTTAAACGTGAAAAGTGGTAAGCGGTAATTTAGATTCAGGCAGTACAGTAAACTAACTTATTTATAGACTATTCACTCTCTCTTTACACACCACATTATAAAGTGATGGATATACCGACGCAGGCAAACTATTCCATTCCTTTTCCGTGGGAATGGAAAAAGGTCCTCTTTCTATCAAAGCGCTTCATTCGGACAAATGATATTGGAATTGAAAAATTCAGGGTCGCCTATTAGCCTCTAAGCACACCTCTCCTTTGAGTCCGAAGTTGCTAGTTAAAATTTGGCAAATTATCAAAGTTGGCCTTTTATGGGTGCATCACTACTTGGGTCCCTGACCAAGTTACTGAGGTAGGCAACCGAAAAACCATTTCTTAGAAAAAAAAATTACTGTATAACTTAGTCACTATACATATTATTGTGTCCCTTATATGGCCAAAATATTTTCTTTTAATATAAAAAACTTACCCTCTACTTCTAAGATTGTTGAACAGACTTTAGAGGCACTTGAATAAAACTAGTATTGCCAGGTTCACATGTTCATTGTAGAATTCGGCGATCTTTTCACTCCACCATTTATTTTTATTACCTCTTTTGATCACTATTTCTTATCTGCGTAACAAATAGTAATTTGTAGTGATGTGGTTAGTTTTTTTGTAAAAGATTTCTTCATTTATGTTTTTACCAAAAAGAAACTAAGCTATTGCTTCAGGCTGATGATGTTACCGGCCACATGAAGTTATGGTGTACAGAAAACGTTCAAATTTTCCAGTCAGCTTCAATATCACCAGTTTTTAATAAACGGTGTAGAACAAAGCACGGCAGTGCGTGTTTGGTCAGCTCTCCTCCGTCAGCTAAGTGTGTTTCGGTGAAAGTAGCCACATCAATATTGTAACGAAGTTTCTTGAAAACTATAGCGGTATTCTATTCAAAACAGGCAATGGTGTTGCGGTCCAAAAGAGTACATACAGTCACCTACACTCCAAAAGTCATATTAATTGTTTTAACGGTATTGCCAAACAATAACTAGACCACTATTATTGCCTTAAAGTTCTTTCTACGGTTGCCTAAGAATCTTGCCCTTAGAAACATAGTCCCGGGGTTTCCCTCCTTAGAACGGGAAAAGAATAGGTATAGTAAAAAAGAATAGTAAATGGGAAAATTAGAGAAAAGGGCTTGGACACCACTTTCATTAACTGGAAGGGGGTATGATAGTGGTAGCTGGAGGATCCGGGATCGCGTACTCGTATGCCCCGGAAAAAATAAGAAAGAGATTTTGGTCAGAGAACTCTTTGAATGAAAACTACAACCATCCTGTCTTAAGAAAATAGTCAATCTTTAGTTTTATTTTACACATCTCTTCCCATGTATATGCATGCAAAATTAACTTAGTATTTCAAATTATTGTTGATATCGATAGCGATTAATTTCGTAAATACAATTACGTCATACTTACATCATAACGAGTATAATATTAATTCTTTCAGTAACATTTTCAATTTTGATTGTAGTTTCTTCATACAGATACCTTATTTAAACAAAATAAACATTTTGTTCAAATATGACTAAGTACACTTAGGTATACCTATATTTAAACATATTTCATTAATAAACACAATACACAAACAATTATTATTATTCTTAATATCGTTATTCGCCTAGTGCCATTTATATGATTCTATTCATTTTAATTATACAGCAACACAGACATCATTTATAAAATTAGAATACTAACACAACACACTAAAAAGCAAAATTTGAGTAGAACTCAAATTTTGCAGTCCAATAATCTACTTAAGAACTTATAAATAGGTTAAAGACTTAGCTTAGATGAGGATTACCCGAAGATTACAGGGCTTATAACTATCTTCTATTTCTATGCTGGGTGCATAATCTGAGCTGAAAACTGGAATTGTGTTGGAACACGGCGTTTAAACATTCAAGACTTAGGTTAACCAAGTCATACTCTCATAATCCTACTAACCCTATTATCCTATTTATATTATAAATGCGAAAGTTTGCAGAATGTATGTATGTTTATTACTCTTTTACGCAAAAAACTACTAAATGGATTAAGATGAAAGTTTACAATTAACACAAACTACAATTAACAACAATTATGTGTAATTTATACACTAGTAATACAACGTATGAAACATAATTACTAGGTCCGCCACTGAGCACGGCGGGTGGAGCTGAGCGAAACATTGTTGCTGAATGAGTTTCGCGTATTTGTTAAATTAGTAAATAGTGTCTATAATCTTAAACCACGTATGAACTCGCGCTTGCGATTTCAAAACATTCCACATGTTAACTCTGTGGGAAACAGTTTGACCATTTAATAAATAACTACATTCACAAATGTTACCAAAAAACTTCAGGACTTATAAGTCACTAACCTCGATAGCTGTGTGCATTAAATTTTCGACATCCTACTATTGTTCGTCTAGGAGAAGTAGCATTAGTAACGAAATACTCTTTTGACCAGTACTAGGTTCGCTTCGCTCAGCACATTAACATATATAAAGTAGTAACGTATATCAAGCATCAAGTAAGTCGACATATACTGCTATATAGAAGTTTCATTTCTGTTATTATTTAAATAAATTAGTTATATATTCTAATTTTTATTGTCTATCAAATCTAAAAACTTCAGTTTAATTAATTATCTGAACTCAAAAACAATAAGTGTAGCATTATTAAATTATTGGATTTTATTTCGATCGTTTTACCTCTATTTTGTTTGACGTGTAATGTTCGTAGCAACAGCCATTGCTTATTTGCATATTTTGAATTCAATGTCGTGACCTTTTCAAGTCTTTTCTATCGGAAGCACTTCCGACTATCATTGTATAATTAGCTTTCGGTGAGTATTCTAGTAATTAGTGATACTATTATGGCTTTTACAGCGTTAATTCTTAGTCATTCGTGTATCTAATCGCAGAGCTAAATAAAAATTATGGAAAAAATTTAATTCCTAATGTCGGCACTTCTCGGACCATTTCAAAGTTTATTGAAACAATATTTAATAAGTAGTTTCATTCTTCACTAAAAATTAGTAGGTGTTTGGTTTTGTGACTTTCCTTTAATTGACCGCTTGCGAGGTTATTTTTCTCCTTATGGTATTAATATTTAAGGTTAGTTGGGGAGATAATATATATATATATATATATATATATATATATATATATATATATATTGAGGAATTAGTAGGAATATTTGTAGGTTAAAAAATTATCAGTTTCAGGAGATTTCTTGTAAATACGGGAAAAATATAATTTAATCGCGAAGACGTAAATCTTTGGGGAAACGTCCTGATTGTCCTGTTTCCTATTTCCCGACTGATGCTGATCTGAGTCCTGGCATTACATTGCCGATTACTGTTCATACACAATTTAACATATTTAATCAGTAGAAGAAACAACAAATAAATATTGTCATAAAGTATACAGTACAAACTAATAATATATATAATATATATAGTAAGTGTATATCACTACTTTCATACTCGCACGAGTATGAAATGAAAAAGACTGTAATTAATAAAGTAAGACCATTTAACAACCTCAATTCTTTTAAAAATCAACTGCGATGATCAACTTGATGCCTGTATCATCTCATCTCATACCCGCATGGACCCGAGAATATACAAGTTTATCCGAATGTAAGTACCAACGACAATTCAGGTATTTATTTCAGCCGTTTAACTTCTCCGGTCACGACGTGTTCTGACGATCTCATGATGAGATTGTTTTTGAGATGAGAATTATCAATTCTTCGTTAAAATAAAATACCTACGACAATTTTGGCTAAACTGCGTAAAACTACAACTATCATAGACTTAAATACAATTACAGCGAAACTACGTTAATATATTTATTAATCATTGTTATAATTAAACATAAATATTAATGAACAGCAATATTCAGGAAGTAATTAATTTAATTCCTCATTTTTTCCTCTGGGACTTACTGCGAGTATATACTTCATTACATTGACATAACTTGTAGTTGAACTTGTGATAATTAGTAATTGGGGGTCAAATTAAAAAAGAGTGTAAAATCATTTAGGACAATCTACATACATATTAAGTCAAACGTGACTGATATATTATAAATGAATAAAGGTTTCGTTGGGTTCTCTTGGGATTACATTCCGTAAAAGCTGAAATTGAGGGTGGAGAAACTGATTCTGTAATATGAAAATAATTAAATTTGTAAATAAAAAAAAAATGATTTTTTTTAAGTTGAAAATTTTTCTACTTTCGGGAATTATCGAACAGAAAGCTAGTATACTATTATTTATACTATAAAACTTTAAATTTATAAAGAAATTGAATTCATATTATCTATATTTTTATAGGTTATAGAAGTATATATTTTTTACTATATAATTAGAAACGCATAGTTTTCAGGTGACTTGCTAAATTTAATTTTCTAGCGTTCTAGGTAGACGGGAAGTACCCTATAGGCGTTAAGGGACTAAAAAGCTCTGCAAAGTTTATTTTTATTAAAGTTTTCAATAAATAAATAATATCTGTGCAAATCCTGGGTAAATCGCTAGTATGAAACAGTTATGAGTCTCCGCTGTTCAGAGTTTTCTTTTAATAGAACCGATTTGGGAAAATTCGAGTCTCTGGAGAATTTATAGCTATCCGCATTCTGAATTCTAAATTGATTTGAATAAGTCTCCCCAATTGACAGGATCTATCGCTCAGCAATATATATAATTTCTAATCGTTGATAATTAAAAGTAATTAATTTTGCGCTGTAAAAAAATACTTAGTAAATAAAATAATTTCTGCATTTGTTGTGGCTTGTCTATTATGCTAGCTTTTTGTTATTACTTATACTAACTAGCCTAAGCACCTTATTAACTTTTACCACAACTCACATCCCCAAACAAAAAAAAAATCATTATTATTTTTTTTATTATTTAAATGGCTTTAGAAACGATACATGCCATATTCCTAAACTGTTTCCGTAAATGTTATTTAATTTATAAACATTGTCGGATAACCGACTAGTTATTATAGCTTTCTCAAACTAAGGTGCCAGCTTAGACATGAATGTGTGCGGTGCTTTAGATAAACATTGAGTCTTCTTCCATACTGGACTCATTAAATTAATTGATATTACTTCCCATAGACCTGTGACCTCTCTGTGCAGTTCCATTTTCCCGTATTTTAATTTTTGAGAGACTTTGGTCTGAGCACATGTTTCATATTTATTTACTTCATCTAATAAATGATTCCAGTAAGATTTTTTTTTCACTTGACGCCAAAATGTCTTGAAATAGCCTTCCTATGACAGCCTTTCAAAATCTTTTCTCTCAATGATTCAGGAACAAATAATTACCGTTTATCGTAAAAAGGAAACTGTTCCATTAGCTTTTTTTAACTATTAGCCCAGTATATCCACAAGAACATAAGATTTTTTGTCGTTAGTTTTATTTATCATGATGGGATTGAGATTTTGTAAACAATTCAAATTTTCACTAACCGCGACTGCAACTCTCTATTGTTCCGTTTTAGGGTAAGCTTACTTGGCAGGATTGTTGCTTTTCTTTTCCCTCACAAGGGCGATTTAAGACCAAATTTACCACATCTGTAATAAACCAAACAATGTTTTAAAAAGCGCTATGACCTAAATAAATGTCCGGCTTCTTGTCAATTCCAACATCGTCTTTTTTTATTGACATCTACATAATTTTTTATTTCGCTAATCTGGTTATCTATTTTAGAAACTTCATAAAATTTAAACGCAACGTCTGGTTCTAATTTTTTTGAATTACATTTTGGCTCTTCGAAATTATAGCAGTTGGTTTTAGTTCTTGCAATTACACATAACACATTTACTAAATCCGTAATTGATAAAAGTCATCACGGCATATAGTTCTTTGAAAATAAGGTTACAGGTTTCTTAACATAATTCCTATTTTCCTTTCTTCCAAAACCTTCTCCGGCAATCTATCAAACATATTCTACATAATTGATACGTAAGATATAACACACTCTTTTTTACCCAGTGTCCTACCCATTGTTTCTTTTAAGTGCTTTTCCTGATAATCCTTTTAAAATAATAATATAATTTATTTTAAATAATTTATTTTATGAATAATTAATTTTGTCCATTATTTACTTACACAGAACTAGCACCACTATTACAACACAGGAAAATTGTGTTTTTCTTCGGTCACTGCGCAAATAAAACCGTGACGATGTCAATCCTTGTATCGCAGACATCATGTGGAAAACACTATTTGTGGATGGACCTTTCTAAATAAAAAAAAAAAGTTTTTGTCTAAATAAATTTCATTATAAATATCAAGGACACGCAGTAATTATGTATTTTATGTCTTCATATATTTTTACGTTCACTTATGAATTATCTTAATCCAATTGTTGTTTTTGATTGAGCAATTTGATTTTTTTTTTGCTATATTCCTCGTACATTAAAAAGAGTGAGAGATATTTGATAGTAATAACAATTTCCCTTTTTAATATCATATAGAATTCTATTTCATTTCAGAAACAGCTACTCGCCCTTCTTTTGCACGAGCGGACCAACAACTTAAAAGTGTCCGGTAGATTTAGATAAAATATGTATCGTATCTGTTACCTTCTATGATCTTTACTTCAGTAAATCGACAGACGGTCTGTATATACTCTTAAAAATACCTAATCTCTGCTACTTATAACTATTATCAGAACAGAGTATTGTGCAATGATCATTTCATAGTACAAATGTATAATTATATTCGGTTTAAGCGAAGAAAAAAATTGAAACTCAATGGAATCTGTTACTTTTTATTTTCACAATGTTTTAGTTTGTGTATATTTAGTAAGTTGTAATCAAAAAATTATTGTTTATAAATAAATATATTAAATAATAAGTTTTGTTTAATACGAGTTATAAAATATCAAAGATAAAAATACATAATTCTAAATGGTAAAAATATAATGATAATTATTACGATTTCATATCACAATATGAAACCAACACGTGCTATTAAATTATACCTTTATTATAATTAATATATTCCAATTCCCAAGAGTAAAAGTAATATAGTAATCTATAGGAATGAATGAAAAATAATTAAAGACAATAATAAATGATCGCAAGGAAAAGGATGGAAGAAAGAAGTTATTAAGAATCTTTATATTGTATTCTATGAAACTTATTTTTTAAAATAAATCTTATTTCATATTATTAACTTTATGGTTATTGTTTTATATATATGAGTTATAAATTAAATATCAATTCCACAGTACTTAGTTATTTGTTTGACTATATTTTAAACTTCTTTAACTCCTCGCATTGAGTTGAAAGTCATTCAATTTTCTAGTATTTACTAAGCCCCTGATCTTTAGTAAATTCGATCGAAACTTATGCTTGGTGTTAATTATTATATGTTGTTCGTGTTATATAAGACCGAATGACATTGACAATAGACAAGCACTTCAAGAAGATGTTTATATCTATCGAAAAAGATTATTTATAGTTCGTGACGTTCGTGACGTTCTCTTGACCGCGTACAGCGGAGAGCCGTACGGATTGTCGGGGACCCAGTGCTCTGTGAACGGCTGGACTCTTTGGCATTGCGTAGAGACGTGGCTTCCTTGTGCGTCTTCTATCGCATTTACTACCGGGAGTGTTCCGAAGATTTGATGTGATGCCTGCCGCCGAATTTCATCACCGCACAGCACGTCACCGCCTTCATTACCATCCTTACCACCTGGATGCATGGCGTTCTTCTACTGTGCGGTTTGCAAGTACCTTTCTTCCACGTATCACAACGATGTGGAATGAGCTTCCTTCGGCGGTGTTTCCAGATCGATGCGACATGGGTACCTTCAAAAGGCGTTTACTCCTTCCTCCAAGGCCGGCAACGCTCTTGTGAGTCTTGGGATGTTGCAAGAGTTCATGGGCGGCGATGACATTTGATCAGTGACCGGCATGCTCGTTTGCCCTCCTTTCACATAAAAAAAAAGGGGATGGTGCGGGTGACATCTGTCAGTACATCATGACTAGAGATGGACGATATGCATTTCATTTTTTTCGCTTACGATACTCGCAGCATAAATCTAGTTCTCTTTAAAATTATTATAAAAATTAATGTGTTATTCAGTTGTGCAGTGTAACTATAATCAAAATAGGGATAATGATTTTTTTTCGTGACTACATTTTTGACCTATCAGTGCGGCGGCCATTTTGTTTACCCGTGCGATGCTGTCAGTAAGAGCGCTAGCTCTAACTCTAATATGAGTTAAGACAATAAAATGATGTTTTTCAGTGCAAGCTTAATTAAATGAATACCCTGAATATGTTCTATTGTTTTATTAATATAATTATTAACTCTATGAAAATAAAATTTTACGATACGCACAATATACGTTTTTTATTATAAAAAACATCGACTATATATTATAGCAATACATCACTTAATACGTCTAGGGCGTTCTGTGATACACATAACACTTTGCTTAATTTTTCTTTCTCTTATATTATAAAAATTAAGTTAGTAATTATATAAAATAAAATTGAATTTAACTAATATAATTATACACAGACAAAAAGTATTTTACACTGCTTTAGTATTTTTTTAAATTTAAACCGTTATTATAATGTAGTGATACTTATTACTTAAACGTGACATGCACGTAGCAGCCTTTTATCTCACCAAGACCCTGTAAATAAAACACGCGGGAAAATACAGTCGTATCAAATTATTTTATATGAAACCATTTTGTCAGATAAATCTTATTATAATTTAAATTATACTTTTTAATACTTAAAAAGTAAATTATTTAATGAAAAAAAAATATTTAAGTTTTTAGAACTCATTGAAGTTTATTAATGTATCTTAAAATAATCAATCTTATCAATCTTATCAATCACGATCATATTATTTTTAATAAAACCCTAGTGGCTCTTGTGTAAATACAACCTCTTAGTTCTAATCCTCTATACATTCTAATTATATTGAACAAAATATCTATTTTATAAAGTTGGTAAAAAAGAATATTATTATTGTATAATTTAATGTAATAATAAAAATGTTACTCGATTATGAAGAAATGGTTAATTAAGTCATAAAAACGTTTGAATTTAACTTTTATATTTTTTAACTTACATAAAAATAATTAACATGTGTGACATTAATTTTTTATTTAAAGGCAAGACAAAACATGTATATTAAAAGCACGACTAAAACAATACTTTTCCGAAAGTTCATTTGGACCCGTAACTAGCTATATTTGGTAAATATATTTATATTTTGTTTTATATTTTCTTATATCTTATATTTTGTTTTAAAGATACACAAAGTTACACTATTCTTAATTGCTTCGACATCTTGGAGTGTGAACTGTATACTTGAAATCTTAGAATCCTATCATCAACAAATACAATCGTCATCAAAGACACCGCGGCAAATGTATGGATGTCGTAAGTGTACCGACAGTACGAATAAAATGTTACAAAATTATGAATAAAGACGACTCGTAACAGGTAAGGGTACCCTATGCTATCGTAAAAGTTTAAAAACAATAATATTTTTTCTACTAAACAATTTTCTTTATTCCCACTAGCTTGGAAAGATATTGCTACATACCTAAGAAGAGTTGGGGACGGAAAGTCGTCTGGCGTCTGTTTTACATAAATATATATTTTTAAAGCCTAAATAACATTTATATTAAAAATTAAAGTATTGTGGCAGCGGTCGTTTCATTCCCAAGGTGCATCATCATGTTAATATTCGTAAATACTGTAACACCCGCGAGCACACATCCTCAACAATTTTTTTATTTGTTAAAAAAATTGTTGAGGATCATTTGTAAAAGTAGAACTTATTAATCTGTCCTCGGAATCAAAGAGTATTTCATTTATTAATTTAGTTTTTTTAGAAATACACTAATTTTAGAAATAGTATTTTATCATGTTATTATGTTAATAAAATTGCACAAATACACTTCAACTTCCACAGGTCATTAGTAATATTTTGTTGGTATATTTTCTATTCTAAACTTTACAAAACTATTTCCACTTAAAGCAAAGTTCATGGCTTTACGGATGTTGAGAATTTATAATTGGATTTATCATCTTTTTAAATTACAAATATTATATAATATACGAAAATTCTGTCTAAAATATTTTTCGTCGCTCAGAAACATTCAATTGGAACTCGAAGGCACGTATTATGATTGTAAGGAGGTTTAATTTTCTTTGATAGTTTAGCTAAATGTTTATTTTTTAGGCAAATTAGAAACGTGTTGTCTGTTTCATCTTTTCGTAAGAAAAATAATTTTGTATTTTCTACTAGGAGCGCGAACCAGACCTAAATTTTGACTCGCTGCTCTCGAAGAATCTCAGTATGTATTAGTATATTGAGAGAAGCGAAGTGCAAAATAGCACCGAAGTTGCATTTACAAAACGTTCACGCATTCTGTCATTTTAGTTTACCGTAATTCAAATTCGTATTCAAATATTTTATTTTAAAACCACCATCAGACTGATGTCTATCAGTGTGTAAAATTTGGAAATTTTCGGATATATTTTATTTAAACAAAACAACTGTCCAAATAACTTTTAATTTGACTCTATTTAATGCTCAAAATGTCAGTTCTCTAAGTTTTCAAGTACGTTTCCACTATCTAGAATTGATAGAAAAAAATACGTACATTCAATATGAATTCACATTAATATATTAAAAATATATTTATGTGAAAATATTTAATATGATCTGTTTACCTTTAGATAATAAAATTTAAAAAAACATAAAACTTGACTAAATAAGTACACAAATTTTTACGTATTAGTTGATTTCCGACAAGAAAAAAAAGTGGTAAAATGGTAAGTTAGACCTATAATTGTTTTTAACGATACGTGTGTTTATAATACCCATGATAATAATATAAGAAGAAAAAAAAACTCTAATAATAAATGACATTAGTGTAAATTATCAACGGTGGAGGAAGTGCTGTACATGACACCAAGAACTAATTTAGAATGAAGTACTACTTCAACAAAAAGGTATTGCAAAATTACGTAATTTGAAGGAGGTAAGAAAGTAATAATTTTAATTTAATTATTATTATATATTTACCAAAGATACGAGAGCTTCATCTTTTTACTATTTGAGGAAGGAGAGGTAACCATGTATCGGAAACAAGAATACAATCGACTTGGACATTACAAAAAAATCGTAATCAAGAGCCGGTGTCCTTTGGGCACTAATATGTTACTTCCGTTAGCCTAGACGGAGTCATCATCAGATGAAGAATATTTAGGGGTTACTAAAAACTCGTCTTGTGAAGGTGAAGATGAAAACAAATAATAATATATGATAAAAAATAAATAAAATGAATAAAAAGAATTTGAAAATATTTATCGTGCTCTCTACCTCTGATGCTACCCACTACTCTGCTCGGACTACGCGCTCAAGACTACGCACAATATAATGACGTCTCAAGACTACGAGCCGGAATACAGCTAGGTCGCTTAGTTGCGAAACTTAGTGTTATGGCTGGTCACCACCATGTTGTGTGACACTTGTTTAGCACCAGCTGACAAGTACGTGTTGGGTATTTTTATGGGGTATTCTCCCACGGATCGGAGCGAACCATTCTTGAACTTATTAATAAGTTCTACTTACTTTTAAATATCATAGAATATCCGTATTGTATAATGAGTTAATTATGTAAGCAAAGTGGATTGTAAATAAACATAATAAAACATTTTGTCGATACTAGCAGGGTTCGTACCCGCGACTTTTTCATTATTATAAAAAAAAGAAAATAGAAAGATTTAAATGTGATATAAAATGTAAGTTATGTTAATAAATAAGATTTTATATGTTGTACCTTGTTATATGTTACACAGTTACTATATGTATTTTTCTTCGTTATTATTAATTAGATTAACACAATAGTTTTTCGGTCAACTGACTGTTACAAATGTATTCTTAATGTATTTATTCTTAGTAATTTTTATTTTCATTAGTCACTGTCAGGTTACATTTACAAGGGGCAAAGAATTCGGTAAATAATGTAGCCGCTTCTATGGTCCGATTGTATGAGCTCCTTTTTGATATATTATTATAGCCATAATAAGAAAAACAGACTAACGAACATTATATTGAACAATATTTTGAAACGAAATTAAATACTTCATAGGATTCAGTAAACCAGGCAAACATCTACCAGTATTGTATTTGTTTTATAGTAATATAATCCTTTAAATCTGTCTTTAAACATAATATTTCACATTTTCTTGAAATGACATTCCACTAAAAAAATAAATTATTTTGGTATCTATTATACATTACATTAAATTTAATCAGTAATTTTTCTACTTATTATTTATCAATTTTAACAAATATTGCCAAAAAAATTTGAATTAGTCCATTTTTAAATTTCAAAATTACAACTAGATGCATAAAATAAATTTTATATTTAAAGAATATAAAATGTAATTGAAATATTTATATAATCAATAATTTTTGGTTAATATACAAGGTTCTAATTTACATTATTTAAATCTTAATTCACATATACGTTGCTCAACTCTCTCTCTGTAAAATATTAAATTAAACTGGTTTTAAGCGGTAATTGATTTTAAAGATAATATTTTTAATAAATTACTGTTTTAAAGAGCTGTTGTTACATTACTTTAGTTACTAGTTTAATTGCACTTCTAAAGAAAATAATAGCCTTGGCTTTTGATATCTTACCTCTCGCGAAAAAGTATCATCAGTCTTTGCCACAATTCTGTGTCAAACCTCTAACCTAAACTTCCTCTATACTGCTTACTTATTATTTAACTGTTTTACAATCACTTACTAACATTTTGTCAGAAGAAAACTCCTCAAAGGGTATTCACGTTTGTGTGTCCTGAAACTGTTTCAGTTCATTCCTGATCCCGTAATACCTTAAACCATTGTTTTTTATTTGTGTTATGAGTATAGGGATTGTAAGTCACGAGCATTCCGATCAATTTTAAAGAGATTTTTTCTTTGAAATCCATCGTTGCTCACATAATAAACTAAGGTATTTAAAAGTAGGTAGAACTTACTAATACGTTAAAGTCTGAGTCGCAATCGTCCGTAGGAGATTATCCATTGGTGCTAAATAAACGACACAAAACAGGGTGACTGGTGACCCCCTATCAGACGAAATGGCGTCGCCACACATATAATAACAATACATACATTGAATCACAAGCATCGGGAGACTAGTCGTAGAGGGTGGCGGGATCAGAGGTATGGTGCACCGCAGTCACTGGCGGCCCAAATATAAGCTCGCGACTTTTGAAAGCTAACTCTCGAAAAATCCGAGAATCTATTGGAAACTATTTGGAATTTAAAAGTTGTGTTCAAAGTTTAAGTAAGTTAAATATAAATAAAATTATTTAGTTTTACATTATTTATAGAATAATACAAAAGTTTGCTACAGCCGAAAATAAAATTAGATATATGATTACCTTAATGATATGTCAGTAATACAACCTAACTGGATTAATTATTTTATGACTACCCTTATTACTGATAATACGGTTGGCTGTACTGTCATGGCTAGCTACCTTAAGCGTATAAAAGGACTAAACCTCGGGCCATACCGACTAAACCATCGAGCAGTGTTAAATACAGCATCTAGTACAACAGAACTCTAGAGGAGTTTATGTGTGAAAATAAAACTAGGAGTAGAAACTAAAGTGAAATAAAAGTGAAGATTCTGTGACCCAAAATTAAGAGGAGCAGTTTTGAAAATGTTGATGCAATTCACAATATGTCATGGGATCAAGTTCAAAGTACACTTTCATAAAACCCACATCAACTTTATGTTTCATGACAGGATCTTGATCTAATCTACGCTCTAGAGATAAAAATCCACACTCAGCTTATCGGTATGAATTCCCTAAGACTGCCGGTGATTTCTTAAGAGGTAAAGAAACAATGAATCTTCCGTCTGATTTGCTGTTTGCAATCTTCTTTGCTTTGAAGAAATAGATTCTAACCTCCAGCAAGGAGTAAGGCCAAAATCTATATATATGACCAAGTTACCGACAGTAACTAAACAGTAACAGTAACTAAACAGTAACAGTAAGTAACAGACAGTAACAGTAACTAGTAAATCTAAATCAAAATTTGCTAACATATATAGTCGTATTTCAAAAAAGTTGGTCTATTTTTCCCTAAATTTATTCGATTTGTTCTAATCGTGTCGAAAAATAAAAATTACAAAGTTACATTGTATTGTAAATTTCATAACAATATTTTTTTATGCTTTATTTTTTTTCTCGGGGATCAAAAAGTTATTATTTTAAAGTATTAAAAAAACTATTGAAACGTACGTAGGGACATATTTATATAGTATATTCTACTTTATTGATATCTACCTAAATTATAATATATTTATATTTATATCATTGCATATAAAATTTAAATATATGAAGAGGGTTTACCTTAATCCACCACGCTACTCTGCAGCGGTTTTGTGGGTCACATAAATTCCCCTGAGATATGCACAGACACGACATACCCGAAAAGCAACTATATTAAACTTAGGTGTGAGTTGATGTGAATATATTTCAGTATAAATAATTTTAAATATATACAAGTTAACAGTACTAACAGTAAAGACAAAAAAAATGTAATGATATGGTGGTAGTAGCAAAAAGGAAATTTTCTTTAGCTGGTCGGAAAATGTGAGTTTATCATACTATTGCCTAGGCCGGGATTTTCTTCTGTTATGTGAAGATAGGGCCTAATCGTATCTTAACCTTAAAATTCTTAACCTTAATCTCTTCTGACATCCACTAATCGACGAGTGCAATGTAGGGGATGCCGTGCTCGTAGAGGCTACCTGAGATGACATGACACTATGTCACAAATTTGGTTATCTAGTTCAGCAACATCTAAAACAGCGGATTATATTTTTTTCCGTGCAACAAATATCTGGAAGTAAACGACTAATAATATTAGCAATAATTTTATTTGAGATGAATATATAAAATGCAATATTGTTAGCGAGTTAGCAGCGAGGCTCTCAGGAACTATGTTAGCGTTATTAGTCATAACTGTCTATTTAGACTACAAATTTTTTATTACTCGATGAATTAAATTAAATAGCATTGAATATAAATGAATTAAAATAAATAATAAGTCAAATTGGATCATTTCCAGAATATGAATAATAGCTAGCGAGATTTTTATAAAAAAAGATAATACGGACGAGCATGAGCATCCTAATACAGCACAGCATATCACAGCACAGCATATCACAGCACAGCACAGCACAGCAGAGCACAGCACAGTACCCACTGATAATCAATCGATTAATATTCCATTTTAATATTAAAAGATTATTGCTGCACTGCAATTATGTTAGTTAAATTAAGACAATCTCATTTCTTTTAGGTGCTCGAAATATTTCAAAGGCTTGTTATCATAAATGTGTACTGTAATGGAAACATGTCACAATAGTGTCTCCTTCCAAGTTTACTGGTTCCAAGAGTACTGGTGTTGATTCTGCAGGTCCTATTATGTAGACGCTAGATGGCAAGATCGAGATTGCAGACTAATGAAGGCGTACATTACTTTATTTATTTTATTTTACTACAACTACGATATGCTTAGAACTTAAAACCCATACTCCATTTGAGATTACATAATAATGTATACAGTAACTTTATATTTTTCAGTTGTATAATGTTTAATTGTCATTTTGAAACGTTCTATTGACGAGAAACTTTCAAGCGAAATGATTATAATATAATTTTGTATCTTTGTATATAATCTATGTAATTGTCAAATAATGTGTAGTCGCTGTAGACTGCCGGTACATCCTTCCAACTTATTCACAATTCTCTCGAAGAGTGAGATGACAATGGACACTTTAATAAATAGGTTTGTAACAGCTGCATAACTCTATGTCGACAGCTATGTCCATCGACAGGTTTAAATTCATTTTATTAATTAACATTGTCTGAATGAAATCGCCTTAAAATGTTGAATATTATTGCTATTATTACTATTACGAGGCCCGTTTACTTAATATGTTGTCAATTGTACATGGCATATATTTTGTGCGGTTCTAGAAAAGAATTAACAGCTGCGATCACGTTGTGATACAATTTTAACATTGATTTTCCAGTCATTTTACCACGAAGTGTGATTGCTATATTGTGGTACCAGAAAAAAACTATTCAGTTAAATATATTACTATGTTTCGCTCTCCCCAACTCTTTCTCTTCCTTTCAGTTGATAACTCGCATATATTTACTCTTTTTCGCTCTGGTTATCTTCGGTCTACGGGTCTTTAGTCGAAGTGCACCTTATATTGCCAATACCATACCGTTTAATACCACCGGTACAACAACAAAGCTTAAATTTATATTATTGATAGCAAAGTGTATTTTACAGTAACTTCTTATCATAACTCCACCATTCGATCGTCTAAAGCGGCAGCATGGATGTAAAACGATACTTGGTTAAACTTATACTATTTTATATTCATATTCTCCATCTTATCATTTTTAAATCCGCTTGTCTGTATTTCGGAAACGTCTAGTATTTATGAAAATTTAACCAATTAAACCAGGATAACCAATATTGTTTTTTGAATATATTCCGAAAGATAAATAGAGGATTATTATACTTGAAGAGGTGTTTGTGTGAGTTAAATTGTAACTTTCTACTATTTTGACACATGAATTATAGCAACCTGCTTTTAAAAAAATAAATTTCTGTAATGAAAACGGAGATAAAGCTAATAGTGTTAAAGTTAGAACTGTTGAAAATGTAAAGAATAGTTTTAGCAGTTGCCTCTAGACTTTAACTTGTTAGTTGCACTCCAATGTAGGCGAAAAACTGTACTTGATAGAATTATGGTTTTCCTCCCGACCGGTAAGATAGTACATAACTAAAACTATTGACCAGTAAAAATTTCAACATCGTATAAATCTTACGAAAATAATACAATAATTCAGTCCTATTTACGATTATTATTGAAAATAAGTTTAAAATTTCCTTTAATTATTTTAGAAGGAACATTTTTGGCGAAAGATAACTATTAAAAATTCATAGATTAAATTTTTGACCAAATTTCGTTATACAAAATACACAGTTTTACTCATTTTACATCTGCTCAGTGCATTAGGTAAGTATACATATTTTATAAGGTATATTATTTTTTATTAATATCAGTGAATAATATTTTACCTAAAACTACATAATAAAATATAAATTGGTTAAAAATTAATAACAAACTTTATTACTTCCTTCAAAATTTCGCTTTCACTTTTCCGAATCCGCTTTTTTATTTTAATTTATGAATTTTAAATTTAAATCGCTATGATTCGATTTAGAATTCATTAAAATTTGCATGAACTGAACCTCACCTCATTTAGAATTATATTTCATATCCTAATTTACGAAAGTTCGATGAAAATTATGTTTTTTTTTATTTCTACCATATCTGTTTGATATTATATATAGCAACATTTTTTTTTAATAAAGAATTTAATAAAACGAGCGTACACGTTACGTGATGACAGGTAATCATCGCCGCCCACGATCTCTTATATTATCAGGGGAATCATAATAGCGTTATCGGTTTTTGAGGAAGAAGTATTTCTTTAAAAGGTTATTCATGTCTTAGCGAAACATCATCGAAGGTTGTTCATTCCACATCTTGGCGATTGTGGGAGAAGGTTCCTCGAGAACCTCACTGTTGAGTAGCGCCACGCATCTAGACGTTAGTAATGGTATAGCAAGTGGCGTGTAATGCATTATGAATGTATTATAAATCTTTTTAACTCTCCCCATTATAGTTGGGTAGAAAACTTATAAAGACGCGAAATTCTTACACAACGCCAATTAATCTAGCCTTTCATTGAGCAATTTTAACAAATATTATCTTAAAAATTGATTTAAGATTCTTTAACAATATAATACAAAGGTAATTATTTTTTAAAAAACTTCAATTTGTTATAATTAAATTATTATATTTAATAAATTTAATATAAAATTGTAATCAATTCTTTGGTTTGATCATTTTTTTTTATCCCCTGACCAAGAAGATAGTTGTCGGGACAACCACAAAAAGCTATTGAAGTGCTACAATAATCCAAGGTTACATTACAAGTGACCGACTAGATACAGTAACTTTATATATTGTTCAAAGACATCATTGTTCTTACGAATGTTGCTCGCAATTTAACTTTAAAAGAAGGAAACGTAATTTGTTCAGAATCAGCTACTAATTTCAACAAAAATAATATACTCGAGTCTCATTGACTTCCTGCTCGAAAATAAAGTAATAATATTATTTTTTTTAATTTTATTTTATTAATAAGACCCATTCCATCATTACAGATAAAGAATATTAATAACTTTAAAATTCAATAATAAATTTAATACTACTTAGTATTTAATTAAAAAAAAAAAAACAATAAACTACGAAATATATATATGTTTTTAATTATGATCACTTTTTGCTGACTGTTGATGTCATCGTATCTATTGTTACTGCAATCAAACCGATAGCGACAATAGCCTTTTATAAATGGAAAATTTGCGGTTATCAGTTTTTTGTAACTAAAAAAACCGCTTGGTTTATTTCACCGCAAAAACTAATTAGTTCTTAGTGAATATGTTTGTATAATATTTCGAATAGTAAGAAGTCAATTTCATATATACTGAGAGAAATCAATCAGACATACATACAAACACATAATTTTCTTTTACAAAAACTATAACTACAGAAACCGCAAAACGTAAAGATATTAAAAAAAACGTTATCCAAGTAAATCAATAAATTAAAAACATTGCTATGTATAATAAATAGGGAACAATAGCTTTTAAATTATCGTTTAGAAAATTAAAACTTTATTTCATATATTTCCAAGTCATTTTAAAAAAATGTAAACGTAAAATTTAAATATAAAATGCGTGCACCATTTGAAATAAATGACATAAGAAATAAAAATTGAAAAATTTATTTTTAAAACTAAGTAATTGTAACATTAAAAATTTAAAGTTCATAGTTTTTTGATTCTATAAAATCTTTAATATAATATTCCCATCTATCGGCACTTCGAGTATCAAGTATAAATATATATTTAGGTTTCGTAAATGCAGAACCATTTTTTCTAAGTAATAATATTAATACATAGTTTTATTTATAAATATAACTTTTAACGTTACTTTTCTTGTTTTAATTTTGAACACTATTTAACTTGTTTGTATTATCATCATTATTTTAAACAATACTTTGATTATTTGTCAGTCGACTTATTATACTTTAAGTCAGCTACGACAGGTGTATGGTAACTGAAATATGAGACAAAAATGTTTGATTGGTATTTATATAAACATTGTATAAAAAACCGCATCGATTGTTGTTTTATCTGATTTCAAGTCACAAAACCCTATCCATCAAGAGGCTATAGAAGTTTTCACTCCAATAAATAGTGTAAATAATATAAGATTTTTCTTAATCAGGAAGCTAACGTGATGGGGCTCTCACTTCTCACAACTTTGAGACACTAATTACCGCTTGTTAATTTTAAAAAATTCATGCCAAATTTATTCGAAAAAGTAGCAATACAATTGTTTTACAAATACCTCAATATACTTTGCAATATACATTGAGGTTTACCTTATTAGATTTGTAAAACTGAGAAAATTGAGAAATTAAATGTTTATTTTTATCATTAATTTTTGTTTTAACATAAAATAATAACATATTTAGTAAGTATTACCGTTTCTATTGCACAATGATCTGATCTGATGCAACAATTGAAATAATCAAATTAAAAGACTGCATTAATTAAGAACATCGTTAAGTTCTTATAACAATAAGTAAACACTCATCACATAAATAGTTTAATAAAGTTTTGAAGAAGCCAAATACCTCATCTGCCACAATCAAGTATACAAAATTAATTTAACACATGGAAGGATACTGTAAAAGTAGAACGACTACAACTCATGTCATATATATATATGTCATAGACAGTCACAGTTCGATCAAGATTTCTTTTCCTCTCAGTTTCAAAGAAATTTGGGCCGATCAACCTATCTTCACGAAAAGATAAAACTTACATCTCAACCCTTTTGAGTCGTTTATTGAGTTAATAAAATGTTCATGATAAATTAATGTAGAATGGAAACTGTATTTATCGCAAACGTATTAATACTTAAAATTATTAATGAAACAGTCCTTATAAAGAGGAAAAAACATTTAATAAAAAATTTTGCAGTAAAAGTATAAACTTAATTATGAATAACTATTATGACACTTTCGATGCGTTGTTACAAAATATATTAAACCCTCGGCGAGCTAAAGTTTACAGGCGGGTATATTACAGAAATTATATGCTCACTTTTTAAAAATGAAAACATTTTCCATTTCACGACTATAAGAAGTTCGCAATATTTGTTCACTTTAAATGTTTGGGATGTTAGTTACTCAAGGATGAGTGTGAAGCATTTTAACGCATATGTTCAGTTTGATTCATTATTAGAGTTCAATCAGCTCATCCTAGCTCAAATATAATTAAAATGATGTGGATTTTCTTGTTTCCAGTAAACTTGAATTGACTGGACCGTTAAAGTCACATATTTAGTTTTGTGACTTTAACGGTCTTTGTGTCTATACAAATATTATTAAGCTGAAGGGTTTGTTTGTTTGGTTGGTTGAACACTCTAAACCTTGAAATTACCTGATGGATTTGCCGAATGCTTTCTGGTTATGATAGGCAGGATCGTGAGGGAAGCTATCGAATATTACGTTACTGCTCTTAGTTATTCTAGTAGTAAATAATATCGTTCGACCTCTTATGAAACCATGACTAACAGCTACTATATATAAGATTAATTAGTTGGTCGATCGCAGGGATTTTTTATAGCAAGAGCCCAAAAATTTTACATTTTGTTTTTTTAAATGGGATGGTAACCCACCATTATACCGAAACCGTGAATTTTGAATAGTTTTGAAATGGTTTTTAGTATTATCCTCATATTCTAAATTAAAATTTTAAATTTGTAAAGGTAAAAAAACGGAGTAGTAAAAATGTTAATAGGGATTAATTAAAACGCTTCATAAAGTGTAACGTTATTTGTTTTTTAAATAAACAATAAGAAAAACCAATTTATTTCAATCGTGTTTGAAACAAACGTGTTCCATGTTTGCATAAATTATGCAGCGAGGATTTTCACAAGTAAGTCGTTAGCATATATTTGTATACAATCTGAATTTTGAGATAAAATTCTCTTTTGTCGAAATATCTCTTATATGATTTATACCCTTTTGTACAATATATGATCTTTGAATATATAATTACAATACATATCTGTAATAAATTAATAACACATTTTGAACATAATATATACATATGTTAATGTTCAAAATGTGTTATAATATATGTATATAGAAAAATATCTATTTACATTGTGAAGATGCAATCGTGCCTCTGACCTACAGTAGTCACGGGGTCACAAATATAGACAGTGTATCTATACTAGCTGGTCTAAAAAAGGTTTGCTACTTGACGGGAACTATCTAAGCCACTTAAGATTTGCTGACGACATAGTTATATTTGCTGAAACTCCAAGGGATATCGAGGAAATGATGAAAGAACTTGATTGCGAAAGCTCTCAAATTGGACTGGAAATGAATCTAAGTAAAACTAAGATACTAACTAATAGCCATAAGCGGTTCATTGTAATCAAAGGAAATAACATAGAATACGTCCAAGATTACATATATTTAGGGAAACAAGTATCATTTAATAAATCGAATAATGAAGACGAAATAACAAGGAGAATAAATGCAACATGGAGAAAATTTTGGTCCCAGAAAGAAATTTTAAAAGGAAATTATGATTTGAATCTGAAAAAAATTGTGTTTGACACATGCCTCTTACCTAGTTTGACATATGGATGTCAAACTTGGGTATTTACAAACAAAATAAAACAAAAAATAAAATGCACCCAAACAGCAATGGAGAGGAGCATGTTGAAGTTAAGCAAAATACATAAAGTGAAGAACGAACGAATAAGACAAAAAACTAAAATCACTGACGCTCTAAAGCATGCTCTTACTTTAAAGTGGAAGTGGGCAGGTCACATTTCACGACACAAGGATAAAAGGTGGACTATAGTAGCTACGCGATGGAAAGGTCCAGTGGGGAAACGAAACATAGGAAGACCAATAACAAGGTGGGCTGATGACATAATGAATAAAGCAGGAATAAACTGGACAAGCATATGTGAAGACAGAGATAAGTGGAGAAAAATGGAGGAGGCCTTTACCCAATAAGGGATCCATATTTAAATTATTGAAGATTGACTAACTGAAGTTTGACTAATCATACTAATATTAATTTAATCAATTTACTAATTTACTAATAACTTACTAACTATGACTTATATGTAATACAAAATATGGATTAAATGGCTTTATTATTATTATTATTATTATCTATACTAGATCCATAATAATCATAAACAAACGAGCGACAAATTTCATCAAAAAATTCTATCATCAATAAAATTTTTGAATTTAAATTATTTTCTAAACGAGCTAAGTGTTAGGTTACTTTTGGTTATAAATCATTGAATAAAAAAATATTACATTAACATTAAAAAAGAAGAATAAATAGAAAGATTGAGTTGTAAATAATAATTTTAAAATAAATTTTAAGAAAAATGAGACAAAAAATAATAATGTAGGGGTATGATAATAAAAACAAGAATGAAATAGATTAAATTTAAAAGGTAAAAGTAACTAGTTCACATAGTATTTTCTTAGATTTTCACGAGTACACATTTCAAATAAAACTAGCTGTAAACTAGTTATATTATGATTCCAGTTAATTTGATCGTGCTATATTATTTCGATTCCATAGTAATCATGGATCAGGAAAATACAAATTTAAATTTTGAATCATTCAGTATTAATACTATTTCTGATAGATTAAAACTTGTTCTAGATTTATGTATCGGTGCCACTTCTCCTAAAAAGTATTCATGTGAGTTTTACATTTAATTTTAGTATAACTTTTTTTATCAATGTTTGTATTCCTCCTTGTTGCCTTTTTATAGTAAAGCTTTCAACCGCAATATTTATGTGATGTATTTTATGTGTTGTTATTTCTAATTCTGTATTTGGGTATTTGAATATTCCTAAAGAGTCAGTTATTATATATTTTTATGGCTTTAAATTTGTTTCAGACATTTTAATTTTACGTCTCCCTGAAGTTTATTATGAAGTAATTCAAATTTTATTAAACATTTTCGCAAAGAACTTCCTTTTACCTCTAAAGATTGAATATTTTGTTGGTGTGGCCTAGACGGCTTTAGAGAGTGTCCTCGAATAATACTGCTTTGTTGAAGGATGTTTTTTGTTTCTGTACGGATATTCAGTACGGGGAACCATTGTTTCTTTATAAGCCGTTAAAACGTATTAAATTGTTGGTTACTTTGTAACTTGTAAAATCCAAGTAAAAGTATTTGACAGAGTACTATCTAATGCTTTCTGGTAATCTGTATAAATTATAAAGCCTGAGTCTATTATTAACTGTTCTTAATACGCTTCTTTCCTACTTTGTAACATCACTTTTGTTCTTTCAACATTATTTTGTTAACTTTAACGTGTGTATATATTGTCTGTTTTATTGCAAAATATATTTCGATGATAAGCATGACTGTAGTCTAGGTGTAGTATGTACTTTTTGACTCTACATTTAAAGATCGCTATATTGTAATTGATCGGCAACATTGACCTTGAGAGTTATTATTATTATTCTTATATTAAGAAAAATCATCTGATAAAATCTCAAAATTTTAGACAAAACCGAATAAGGTTAGTTTATTTTTCTTTACTTGTAAGTAAGGTAAGGATAAGTCTCTATAGAGATTATTTATTACAAACTATTAAAGGAGAGTTTGATTCTCTGGAGAATTGACAGCAATTTCCTTTCTGAATTCTAAATTTCTTACATACTTAAAACAAGATCAGTTATCAAGATGAACAGGAACACCTTGCAATGAACAGGAACACCTTGCAATAAATTTTAACAGATATTTATTTATGTATGTGTGTATATAAATAAAAAAATCAAACTAAAATGGAAAGACAATATTACATTTTATGAGTGTATCACTAAGAAGATATCTGTACAAGCTACCCACGAGTGAGACTAAAATGATTTTAAAGGACAGAAAAAAATCTTTACTTTATACGAAATGAAAAATTAAAAAAAAAAAATGAAAGTAAATCATACTAATAATACAAAATACAATAATAATATATAAAGACAAACGACATGTAAAATATACACAGTAATATAGATATAGAAGCTTTAATTGAAAGACGAAACAAATGGCCTATTTATAATATGGCTTGATAGCGAATTTTATAACCCTGCTGCATGTATAGTGAAGACAGTAGTGGAGTTGTAAGGAAAAACATTAAGGATTGTTTTAGTTTAACACAGGAACGTTTGGGACGGTTGCTTAGTAAGGAGAGATTTCATCTTTCGTAAAAGTGAGAAGGAAGTAAATTGTTAAGAACATTATACAGCTTCGTTCAAACATGAAATAGTCTAAGTTCAAACGTTTTCTAAAAAAGTCCAAATAACATGTCTCAGATTTCAAACACATTTTTTACCATACCAATACCATTATATGACGTTATAATATATTGGGGCGATTTCGCAAAATATGGCTCTTATTCTTGTTTTGGTGTTTGTGGGCGCTATATATATATATATTACAAATAATGTATTTATGAATTATTATCTTGTAATGGCAAGCCAATAACTAATAACTTAGAATTTGTAAATGATAAAAACTAAATATCAATGGTAAAAGTTTGTTAAACACGGTCTAATAAAAGACTGGTGATTATTTATTTCAATTCTTCTTTAATTATCAAATCAGTTTCGATGGTGTTTATAAAAATATGAGATATCATACGGACCAGCTGAAAGACACTTTTTTTTAAGTTTATAAAAAATACTTGCTTATTAATAATTATTTAAATATGGTCACCATTTCCGCTGTTACTAAAAATATACCTTCAGTTTAAGGGTTAAAAACCTTAGAAAATAAATAAATGTAATATAATTTGTCGTCTATTCTTATATTTTTATTTTTACAAACTTAAATTGCTGTTGTCACTTCATCACTATTCCAACTGAAATTCATTGTGACCAATTTTGAATTAAGAGCTTTTATTTTTATAATAAAATCCTTAAATATTATTACCAAAATATGAGAGTATGTGTGTATGTAAATATATATACACGAGATATTCCCACTTCGATTCATTTGATGTTATCTTTGCATTCTGTGACAATAGCTATCAGTTGAAGACTGAGGTGACATTCAATGATCAATATGTGCCGATAATTTAATAATGGACTAATATTGAAAAATAAAAAAAACCTATTAACTTTTAATGTTGTTACTTTTTTCAAGAATACCGTCAGTACTTCTTTTACTTCGCTTTTAGGTCTATTATTGAGATAGTGTTTGTAATACAACTTTTCTTATATAGTCATATTCATTTCAATATGAATATGCTTCATGATGATTAAAAAATAAAAACACGTGTGGTTATACAAGTCATTCACTGTCCGCAGCACACACTCAGCTACGAGTACTTCACGCTGATCGACCTACGCAACTAAAAATAACAGCTTGGTGTGAGCTTTCACACGATAATCTGATCTCAGTCAGTGCCTCTAACATGTTGTTGTATGAATTTATGATCTTTAGGTAAATATTTGTGTCGCCGATTATTATACTGTGTGCTCAAAATTAATTATAATGTATCTGAATAATTCTGTTACAAAATGATTTTTATTAGTTGCTGGTAGCTACACTCAGTGCACGCCACATCGCGTTAATTTCCTAAATTTAAAGTACTGGTCATGTTTTCAAAACTAAATATGTTTATTAATTTAGAGTAGATTTTGATTATTCTAATTTATATGTATTTTTTATGCTGTAGCTGTTTTGATTCATATTGTATAATTTAAGATTATTATGTGTTTTCTCATTTTCTGCAGTAATCTTTAAATAGAAAAGAGTAATTGTGTATCACTTACAAATTTAGTATAGCATTTGACAAGCGACCTAACCTCAATTTAAATAAGATTATTTTTGATAGGTACCTTTTAAAAAATAGTTTGAGTCACCATCCACATATTTTAATTAATAATATTTAACCTTTATCATTTAGTGACTACTTGTTTCAACGATAGATTTTGAAAAAAAATAATATTTATTATGTTAAATAAAATTCAAATTACCGAAAAATTAATAAAACTCCTTTTATATAATATAAACATACTATTTTATTATTTTTTATTTCTTGTAAGGTTTTAAGATATGTATTGCTGGTTTCAGTTTTTCCAAATAAGAATTATTCAATACTCCTTCAAATATTAATTTGTAGTTGATTTTAATAATTTCCGTAAACAAACTGGCGTAAACAAACTTGTAGACAAACTGCTGTAAAATAATCAAACTCTAATCCCAGTCGGTCAGTCGTGTGTGTCGGACTCTCGAACATTTCTTTGACAATACATTATTGAATTCCATCCAGCGGATAACCTCTGAAACAATTTTCATATTGTAAATATGATCAAAAATATTTTATCTGCAACCAAATAACGAGTAAATCAAATTAACAGACGCTATCTAAAGTTTCGGTCAGATAATACATATTTTTTATTTCACGAAATACAAAGATTTTTAATTAAACTTATGCAAATAAAAATTACAAATATATAACTTTTAATTTTCTAACTCTCTACATACACAAAGGCTCATGACGTATATACTGAGACTATTTAATTTAATTAAAGGTGTCTTTCGTACCAGAGCCATGACCTAACGAACTTATTGCATAAATATTCTAAAATCATTTAAATATAATATTTACACTAACAAACGTCATTCAATTGCCATCATCATCAAGAATTTTACAACATTTTCTTTTATTTGCATTTTTATATAAATTTCACTTGTTTATTTTTATTCTCATTTTTAATGGTAATATTCGTTCATATTATTTATTAGTTTCCATCAACTATTTTACGCGTTTTTATTAATAAAACATTATGAATGAGATCAAGACATCGACATTTCATTTTCCTACTCCGTGGTGACCGAAACTGCCATTTGAAGTATGATAATCATTACTGACACTGAATTTAAACTAAGAAATTAATAATAATTGCTATAGAACTGATTTCTTTCATCTTTCTGAGTTATGAGTTAGATGCTCTCTAACTTCATATAATATACTAATAAAATAGAATAGGATCGCAAAACTTGAATACTAAAGTGTTATGAATCACTTAGATATTTTTGTTAGAGTCTTTTCATACATTGTCAGCAGTATAATACAAATGTGACAAATACAAAATTGAACTTATTTCTACGAAGCAATACTATTTTTAATATTAAAATAAGATATGTTTATTTTTATAAGCTTTTCTATACATTTTAACCAATAAATAATATTTTCCTAATACGAAGCTTTATGATACTAAGATTTATATCGCTACAAACTTGTTCTTACTGCAATGAGCGCAGAAACACATTTATCATTTGATTTGACATTGGCGTTACGTCTGTCCTCATAAAAAATAGTATTTTCTCTAAATTCTTTCGTCTTGAAATAAATCAAAACCAATAATATATAAAGTTTCTAAATAAAATTGAAGTTTTGAATGTTTATTAAATCATTTGAAACATTACTTTTTTATATTTTTTGATATACAGTTTAAGCTCTGTTGCTGTTCAAGAGCTCATAGTATAAATATGTCCGAGATAGCGATAGGTTTAACTATGGAAAAATATTTTTTATAAACCTATTTTTATTACATTTTATTTTACGCTCCTGAGGTTGCCTTAATTTTACAGATATATTTTGTTATAACTTTTTGTTATAAAAAGCATATCGATAACATGTATTTATTTCTTTTCCACTTTGAATTACATGTAAATTCAGAGGTAATACTCTGAATGAACACTTGTGTGAGTCAAAAAGAAAATATAACCTATCCAATAAAAAATATTATACCACAATTACTGTCACTATGTAGTTCAGATAGATTGATACGTAATTCATCTTGATTTGTATAAATTTAAAACAATATTGTAAACTCAGATGCAAATAGTTTTATTAACAATTTCTAAAATAGTCATTTCTAATTAATCCCAATTTCTGAATATTTTATGACTCCTAGTAAAATTCTATTAAAAATTTCGAAGGAATAATTCGAAACAACAGCATTAAAATTATTTTATATTGCGGTATCAGTTTAAGCTGGGTATGATCAAAGTAACGAACCTTGTAATATTCCACCGACTGCAAAACTCCTCGTATGCTCGTTAACATCGCCAGTTTGTATTTCATATGAAGCCTTCATTTATGGAACGTTAATAAATTAATAAAAAAAATTAAATTAGTTAAATTTATTATATTTTTGAAATTGTTTAAATTAATTTTGTACAGGGCATTGCTTAGAATGTTTTACATCGTGTGTTTTATTAATACTATACTCAAAGTCAGAAAATCTTACATAACTTAGCATATATATTTATATTTGTGTTTAGTTTTTAGTTTTTTCTTTTTTATGTTAAAATACTCTTTGAGGATGTACAATAAAGGATATTATTATTATTATTATTATATATTTTTTGTATAATAAAAAGCAAACTCATATTAGAAAACAAAATCAAAACAAAAAACTATAGAACGTACTCGATACACAAGCCACGTATTGTGTACTAAAATATCTGTACATATATATAGTTACATATATTGATTATCTACGCTACGTAGTTTTGAGTTTCATGTATTTTCTTTCAAACAATTTTGTCAGAACTATTGTAACGTTATTGTATCTTATTAAATATATTACTTATATTTGAAAACGAACGTTTCAAATATGTTTCCCTTGCAAATAAATAGCGTTCCATAAGTCTAAGGAAACATTATAGATGTATATTCAGATTCACCTTTACTCCTGAACAGGTTGAATTTTTAAATTAATTTCATAAGATTCATGAGCCTCTCTCAATGTTAACAGGTCAACATAACTTTAGTTAAAGGTTTCTTTGTCGTTTTAGGGTGGAGCTTCATAATTCTATCGGGTATACTTTGTCGCGGGAAATTACAATAGGGGTTCCCTGAGTACCATTTTATTGATATCACGAATTGCTCTCTTTTTTTAATATAACAATAGATTCTAAATCCACCCCTGATCGGAAGTATGCAAAGTAAAAAAACGTAACAGCTGCGACATCTGTTAAATGTTTAGTTTTATTTAACTGCATCTGCTACTGAACATTTAGCTAGTGTCTTGATATGACCGCTTCATTGTCAATTAGAATCTAGAGATATAACTAAAACTACAATTTCTTTAATCAGTCTCAATACGGTGTTCATCGAGAATTAAATTAATGTTATTTAGGGAATACTAGGTACCTACTTGCTTCAAAGTAAGAAGGCTTATTCAAAAAATAAAATAAAAGCCTCTTTCTATCTTAGAATTAGTTTCAGCTTCAGATTCCATCTTCAGATTTATTAAAAAATTTGTTGAATATACTTGATATTCAACAACTTGCAGCTGGATTGAGATCTAATTAAATTCGCGACGAGCTCAACAATTTCTCATTGCCAACTGCGTCATTTCAGGGACTGCCTACCTTTGCTTTTCTGTTTTAGAAGTACGACGGTATTTAGATTTCAAAATATTTTTCAGTGGATTTTTTGACAATAACGAAACCTAATAGCATTACGATTTCGAGGCGAGGTTACTATGCCTTCAAAACCAAATATCACACTTATACTAAAACTATTCTAAAGAAATAATTAACTTACCCAACCCATCTCATCATCACTTTTTATTTTGACTGCATATTTTCAACATGGATGGTATTTTGATAATATTGATTACATACAACGGTGACGGTTTTGTCTTTTAAAACAATATTTTTTTTGTAATATTTGGTTTGTTTTGTTTAGTTTTTTTTTCCAAGAAAAAAATACTCTATATCGAATAGAGCATTTTGTTCTTTAGGACAGAGAGGAATTCATAAAATCCATGCAGTTTTATTTGAACTATAAAAGGTGTAAGAAATCCGACTTTGTTTTATTTATATACGAAGAGATGTACAGTCGTTTATATTCCTATCACGTTTTCCGCTCATTCACTCCATTGATATACCACAGTTTGAGTCTTTTGAAATATCATAATACTATTAGGAGATAATATACTTTATTTCAATAAGGTACATGTTATATTTTTATAATATTTATTTATAACAAAATATTTTACATTTTACTTTCATATATTAATAAATAAGTGGTAACATGTATGATAATGTTTATAATTTCTACGTGTATGACATTCATGTTACGATATAGATTGTGTCCGTATCCAATACGAAGCATCATTAGTCAAAACATCGGTGGCAAAATTTTCACAAAGGAATGTACATAATTTTCATAACGTCCTCAATTCAATTCAACTTTATTGGGAAAGTATTTTTTCCCGATAAACTTACAAACTAACACGATAAATTAATAAATGACTGAACTGATTCATAGAATGAAAGACCCGACTCGAGCTGCGATACTATTTCAAAACACTTAAATTTGTATATGAAATGATAAGGAAATTATTGACTAAGCGTCAAAATACAGAAGAGCATGATTCAAGCCATAAAATATTTAAATCTAAATGTGGGTTTGTAAAGTTCAACCAAATTGATTTTATTACATAGCGTTTGTGACCATGTTTCATAAATTTTGTTGTCTATTTTATAAATGTTTATTGTATATTAATATGTTCATTGTACGTTATAAATTTTGTTTTCATACTTGAAGGGAATGTTAAACCAAAACATAATAATAATAAAAAGTAAAAAAAATAATAAAAGTTTATCCTAAAATACCTTTATCCTCGTCGCAAGACTTTTTAATTGCGATTTCGCTTTCGAATTATCTAAATTTTTTAAATTATACTTAATTTTATATCTCAAACGTATATCTAACAATATCGAGACAATTGAAATTTGTAACGAGTTCATTATATACCACCAAAAACTATTTAATTCCAATTCCTAAAAATAAGTAGACTATTACAATACATATATTATAGAATATAAATATATATTACATTCTAAATTTTACTATTTTCCTTGTTTTTAGTCAAAGAAGTGCGTGTCATGAGTAGCTTAGGAAATTAATTAATATTAATCAATTAATTTCTAGATTCTAAATGGCATTACAAATAACTTATTATATACACACAAATGTATATGATATGTCTTAATAGTTTTTCTTTATTATTTGATTTTACTGAAATTACATAGTTAAGGATTATTCAATTAAATCTTTGTTCGATTATTCGTCATGAAGTTAGGCAAAGTAAGCTTATATTTAGAACGTGGTTTAAAAATATTTCGGATGCAAATATTTAGTTCGTTTGTGATTTTTAATTAAATTTTAGTTCAATTATTTATCAATAGATGGGGTATTTCGATTATTAGATTTAGATTATTATATTACGTGTTTGTTTTTTTTTGTTTGCTTTCATCGAATTAAAAATAACCACGACTATAAAGAAGTTTCACCACAAAATTACTGTTTTCTCTATTTATAGTCTAAGTATTGTCGTTATTTTAGAAAAATACAGCGCAGCATCATTATTTTGATATCAGGTCCTCCAGATCCAATTAATGATAGAGCATCGATTCGATACGTCTTTTAAAGCAGCCGCTGACATTAATAATGTTTTCTAAGATTTACAAGAGTACTACACAAATGTGTAGTACTATCCGTAAACTATTTTAAACTATTTTACGGATATAACTCGCGTTTATTATTAAATTTTTAAATTTCGACGACGTTTCCCACGTTTCGAATACTTTGCAGCATACCTGTTTGCGGTAAGACGAGATGATAGTGTCTATCAGTCAATCAGTTAACTGTTAAATAATAAACGCGAGTTATATCCGTAAAATAGTTTTATTGAAAAGCCGCTGACACTCTTCCTTAAGGCAAATATCATTGTCAAAGTTACAGTTAAAAATTTTGTTTCTAAGATCATTAGAACAAAATCAAAATATATTGCAAGAGATAAAAATAAATTGAAATACTAATAACTATTAGGTAGTAAATGGAGTAAATAATTTGACAAACATTGCGCTCGTTGGAACGTTTCCATTGAATTAAGTTTGGTTATTATTCCGCATTTAATTCGACAATATAGCTTTTATAGCATCCATGAGTAGTTCATTCAATATTAATATCATTTTATTACTATTCAATGAACTGCTCGTATACATATACTGCTACTTTAACATATATATTTAATTATAAAGTTTGGCTAATAATACAAGATTTTTAGATGTTTTAGTTTTGCCTTCCTATTCATCTTGTCTAGCATAATCAAAATAAATTTTTAAATGCATTCTTTAGTTTCGAAAATTAGCGCTTTCAAATAAACAAACAAACTTTTCCGCTCTATAACATATATAGATAGATATAATTATATGGATTGTATATAAAAATATTACCCATTTTAGAATAACTTCAACAGACATGAAAAAAAGGAAAAATATGGATTTCCGTAAAATCTGATATGAGTAAAGTATATATGGATGAGAGTAATATTCAGGAACAAGTTAAGATTCTTCAGTCGGTGGTACTTTAAACGAAAGTTTTATCGAGATTTTTAAATTTTCGATAAAAAGATGTATTTAAATCGCTCATTGTTACATGTTAGTACAGTGAGTTCACTTTTGGTGATGTAGATAGATTTCTTCAATATCTTTAATTTGTGTTCAAAATATATAATTTCAAAATTAATGGTTGCTAACTGAAATCAAAGTATATTAAATATATTATCATAAATTTGTATAATGTGTGTGATTTAGGTTGCGCCCATGACTCCCTTCATTTGTAGTCTTTTTATATTGACAGGGAGGCACAGCAGTTATCATGCTACAGCTATTTCATATTTAGAGGATTCACAAAATCATTATTGGAGTTTAAGGAACCGTCGAAGAGAATTTCTTCTATATATTAATTGTTAGTAGCTGAAAGTTTCTTTAGAACTGCAATGTTCAAGAGCTTAACCCAGCTGCGTGATACAGATAGGTTAGAAATCAGATCATAAAACACTCGCCGCGATATGTGGTAAAAACACAAACTGTACTGTCTGAATATCTCAAGCTTGCGGATATGTCACACAGTGCAATTAGCCGTTATTTTCGTCTGGGAACTTCCACTGGTAGCAAAACAAAAGCGATTCTTGTAATATTTCAGAAATTTCAGATCGGTGAATTCTAATTTGAATTGGATGGTGATATTATTATAACCCCCTATCGTTTTATTAAGAATTACTGATAATTTGTAATATATACAGACTTTGTCAATCGTGTAAATCCGCTGTTTAATTTTTTTTTGGTATATGTCAAGTGTTCGCCTTCAAAATAGAAAACATCAAAGTGTTTAGAACAAAGATCTATGTTTCGATTAGCCTTTTCCTGTACTTTAATGTTCAATTATTGAATGAAATAGAAATATACGCCGTATGTTAAATGTATTTATGCGTTTTTATTACATTTTTAAATTATACAAATTAATAAACTAATCGCATTGTGACGTCGCATTGTTACTTTGTTCAATGTCTAATAGCACGCGTCTCTCTCCAGTCTACATCTTTCGTGTGAATAAATTTATGCCGTTGCGCTGAATTTTCATTCATTTTAGGAAAATGTAAACATCAACAAAATCCTAGGCTTATCCTTTCTTAGGCAGAAGACTCTGTTATTGTCCCCGTAATCTTGACAGAAGTTGATAAGGGTGCTTCGATGCGTACATTTAAAATGTTTACTTTCTGTTGTCGTTGTTGTTTTATAACAAACCACAATATCAAACCGATACGCACTCGAATACTATCATAGAAACATAGATGCATGTAGTTCTAATGTTTGTTATAAATTTAAAAAAGCTGTAACTGTAACGTATTTAAAGTGTAAATTAGGTTATTATATCAATGTTATTAAAACTTCCTGCAAAAATAATAGCATATAAATAGAATACTTTTTTTTTCGACTTAACTTACATCCAGAGAAAAAATGTTTTCTTCTAAAACTACGCTCCTTAATAACATCTATCTTGTACGTCGAAGGGAATTACTTTATTTATTCCGTAAGCATCTTAAACACAGCTGTCAAACACGAAATGTATGAGAAATATTATAGAAGGCCAAAAAAGTGATGCGATTTGCATTATAGTGTTTTGTGTTAATTTGTACTAATTTCTGTTAATGTCGCGCGTATAGTAGCGTTCAAACATAATGTAATATATATAACTAATAAGGCTTGATTGATTGCAGAGCCTCAGCTCTAACGAAGACAGATTGTAACGTCTCGTCTTGTTAACGTCTTGTAAAATGTGTTTATTTATTCTTTGCCTTAATATTAGATTATTATGAATACTGCTGGACTTACATTTTTTGAAAAATAGAATTAAGAAATATTTTTCAAAAAAGACGCAGAAAAAATTATTATCATTCCTAAATAATAAAAAATTCTGATTGATTAGTTAGTATTACAAGTGTTGTACATCTCCTCTTCAAACCAATGGAGCGTTAAAATTTTGCTATTTTATATAATTAAATCTCATTCGAATTGGCAGACTAGTTCTGAACCGATTCAGGGTTTCTTACTTATGAGCTCGGAACACGTCGCGCCGATATGGTGGTGCGAGATAGGGATGGGATGTCTTTAAAAGTACCTTGCAGGTCTGCGCCACACCTTCACACTTGGATACACCTTCTTAATGTGTAGTATTTGAGCTTAATAGCATTAAATACCAGTGTTCAAGCCGTTTTTAAAAATAAAAATTTTAAACTAAAAATTTTGTACTAAAATTCAGTACTAAAAAATTTTGAAAACTTTTATCAAACTTCCTAATTCAAATTCGTCCTTAATCTTGGTTACACTCATCACTAGACAAAAGAAGAGTTCTTTATAATTATATTTACTTTTAATACACGCTATTTTTCTCATAAGCATATACATATTTCTTTAGTAATCAATATTGAAAAACAAAAAAGTTTTTCGTGTAGTGAGTTAGGTACATACAATTTCCACTTTGCGTGAATATTCATTTTATTAATTTTATTATAACATGTGAAAGAGATAGTATTTTATTTTTTAAATTTTAAAATATTAACTCTTTATCAGATGCCTGAAACAGTTTAGAAGAAAAAAGTATTAAATATACTTTATTTTAATAAAAGTCTCAATAGAGGTTGGCTCATTCTATTTATTGACAATCATTTAAGGCAACCTCCGTGGAGAATTGCGAGCTATTCCCTTTATGAATTTTAAATGGAATACCTCCTTCTTAGATAATTCATTCTATGAACAGGGTCAAAAAGCGTATAAAAATTAAACAAAAAAAAAACTAGTTCATTATATTTTAAAAAAGACTAAGGACTACGCTAATTAGCATAACATTATAAAATAATGTTTAGATTATTTGCTGTTCCCAAGAGTACGATAAAAATCGTAAAGAAGTGTTTTCGAGACAAAACTCAGCCAATTATGATTGAACGAAGAGAAGTGAACGACGAAAAACTAACCTGTTGTGTGTAGTGGTGTGACGCATTTTACAATTGTACACTGCTTTATGTAAATAATTGTGTAAACTCATTTATGATGAACATTATTTTAACTAAGAGCTCTAATAATATTAAATATTTATTGTATTAGTAAATGGATATGAAAGGCCTCATTTCAAATCTTAAAGGCTAATAAAGTTATTATTTAAATGTAAAATATAATTTTATGTTGCTTTTGTGATTTGTTGCTAAAAGAGTATAAAAATGGTTATATTTCTATGATTCTGATGAATAAAGTATTTTAGACGTTGTTGTTGATATAATTGTCACTGACCGTGTCTCCCTAGACAGACTACTCCTCTTTGTCGTAAAAACTTAGCCACATTTTTTTAACAAGCACAATTGGTGAAGTAAAAACCCTGTTGGTATTCAATTTACAAATGAAAGAGCTTATTACAAATGTCCTTCAGCGTCATCATATTTTTATGTGTTTTTTAAAGACTTTTAGAAAGAAAAGAAAAATTCGTTACAATGTCGTAGTCAAAGAGAAAAATATATATATATCCTTATATCTTAATATGGACAATTCTCGTGTCGCAGAGTTTGTACCCAAATTCCTCTGAAACGTGTAGACCGATTTATGATTTGACATTAAACTTAACCCTAAACCTTCACCCTTCAGTGGAAAGTAAGTAAGTAAGTAACCCCTATTTTTTTAAATAACGATATAAGTACTTTAATCACTATAAGCGTTCGATAATGGATCAGTTACTTCTCGAACAGTCGTTCGGTCCGGTGTCTGAAGCAAAACAAATAAGAAGACCGAGTCACATTTTTTTCGAAAATTGTAGGCTTATTGACAACTTTTAAATATTAATAAAATTATAAATAGAATTTTTTTATTATTGTTTTTTAGAAATTCTTACAGTTTTGTCTAAAAGGTGATAATAGTAATAGGGTTATTATTATTTTTTGCGAAAAATACTATAATACTTAAAGACCGCAACATTTTTAGGAATTACTTTCAATTAAAAGTGAAATTGATACGTATTTTATAATTGTGAAAGGTTGGTTACATGTTAAAAGAACACGGAACAGAAGAAGAATACATTATCAGTATACTGTTTTCTAACATTGATGATTTCTATCACAGATGTGAACTACTTTTAATAAAAAATTTTAAGTGATGATTATGTATTTGTGTCTTTTACAAATTGAACAATGCCTTTAAGAACCAAATCAAGATGTGTGTGTGAACATGCCGCAATTGCGTGATTCACAAGGGGCACTCTGAACAAAATCAACAAAGTCAAAGTCAAACAACAAAGCAAACAACCAACAAATAGATCTATTAAATATAAATACCCGGCTGTACTCACATTATTAGTAACGAAATTTTAACCGACTAGTTTAGAACCCATTTGGGTTTCTTAATCAGTTCACGACACGATTTCGCCCTGCACAGAGCTCATGAATATGGATCTTGAATGGCTTTGAACAAACATATAATTATATTTAATAGTAATTATAGATCATCAAAGCTTACATATAAAAAAAACAATAACATCTACTCCTGATTCATTTCGTTATTTTAGTTATAGCCGGATGTAAATTTTACACTCATTTCAAAGTGGGAATCGGTGCTATGGACAAGGAATGAGCGCATTGTAATGCGATTAAATTCAAAAGCAAGCCAATCGGAATTTGTTCCTCTTCAGAAAAGCGCAACTATCGAAAATATAAACACTACCAGAACCATTTAACGCTTTACTTATCGGAAAAATTAAATTCTGTCATTCAATTCTATTTCCAAATGACATCATATCAAGGAACAGGAATAATTTATAGTAATTACTTTTTTGGTCGGCAAAACGCTCATTGATGGACGAACCTGTAAAATGTGGGTCGAGACGAAACCAACACATGCATACTTGAGTCCATCAATATCAAGTCGTGGCCCAGACTTGTTTTTCTCAAATAATGAGCGGAAATTAAAACTAAGTATTAATAAGAAAAATTTACTAATAAACAACAACATTTTATAGACCAGGCGTTCATTTATGTTTTTTTAATAAGCTGCAAACGACTAAGCAACAAAGACCTTTACATTTACAAACCAATTCAAAATTTCTATAAAATCTTTAATAAATAATTTCCTTGGTGGCGTGGCAGCATGGCTTCAGAGTATCATTTTTGAATAAGTTACATATCAATTTATCTGGCCGCTTAAACAAGACAAAAATGGATTTTAATAAAAAATACTCTTGCATTTATTTGGCCAGTACGTTACCTTCGATTTAGCTCGAAGAAATATTGATATAATTTACGCATATTACAGAAAATTATATTCTTAGCAATTTTGATGCCAAAATAGAAACTTTGACCCAATTGATCTCGCCGCAAACCCTCCAAAATTTGTACTCGAATACCCGAGAATTTACCCGTTTCTGTAATTAGGTTTGGATTAAATGATGTTCGGCCATTCTACAAGAATTAGTTTAATATGAATTATAAACATGTTTCATTCATTTATTTATTTAATACAAGTAAAATAGTTATTTAAATATTTGAACCGATCCCACTATTTCTCTTTTTCAACAATTTAAAACTGAATTAAGCTTTCTTCAGAAAGAATAGAATTTGCTTACGAATATTATGAAGGTGGTTCATGAATCAATATTTTGAAATCTTTGATGTCATAAATGTCATTCAATCTATCGTCGTTATATCGTCTCTATCTATAATTTTATAAACTTAGATTTATTTTACAATTCCTGTAATCATTATGAAAACTGAAATGTTTTGGTGACAAAATTAGTGACAGGTTATTATTTTTTTAATCAAGTGTATATCGTATAATAGTAAATAATATTATATAATATTTGAAGTCACTCTGATAATTGTTGTTTTTAAATAAATCCAATTAAATTAAATGATGTTTTTATAATGTGATAATTTATGATTCAATATTTTTTTCATTGTTGTATGACCAACTGCTGTAAAATAATTTAATAGGTAATTGAACGTTAATCCCCATTGGTCAGTCGTGCATTTCTTTGACAATAAATAATTGAATTTCATCCATCGAAATCCTCTGGAACATTTTCCTTATGGAAAATATAATCGACAATTTTTTTATCTGCAACCAAGTTACATATTGATAATATGGCCAATTTATTTATTATTTTATTAACGGGAAATAAAGAGCGAGAAAACAGATATGTCATACCTTTTAATTGTCTGACGTTTCGACTGACATGATCATGTCGACAAACTGAATCAGTACTCGATATCTTATAAAACTGTTGCAATTATTTATATCTAAAGTAACTAAGTTAATGGACTTCAGTAAGGGACGGCGTTTAAGTTAATGTGCAATACAGTGATATGTAAGGAGTTCAACCGCGTTTGCTCTTGGAAGTGCCCATACTGAAATATTTATTATCATTTATCAAAACTTGATGATATTAAATTAAAAAAACACTTTATATATTAATATATTTTATTAAAACTCTTATTACTTTTGCTAGACTATTGATGAACATGGATGACCACACCAAGACCTAAACAACAAAATTATTAGTCATCACAAGAGAGTAATCTTAAGGTTTATTATTTTAATATTTTAGGCATTCTTAAAAATGTCCTTTCAAATAATGTCTTAAATTATTTAAGTTCATTAATTCAAAATTTAAATGCATTTTCATATCTAACACTTGCGCTTTGTATAAAAACCTATCGTTTATTGATGTGGTGACCCCAAGTTGTCATATAAGTCGACAATGATTATATAGTGAGATATAGTGACTCGTGACAAGTTATAGTTAAATTATATTCCAAATTATTTAATACCTTTGAATATAGGCTAGTTCCTTATAAATCAGAAATCTTATTAATATAATAATTCAATAATTCAATGACTAAAATTAAAATAACATGGAATATCATAAAGTGTGAATTTGATAAAGCATTCCGTAACTCCAATTTTATCTTCAAGTAAATAATCATTACATAAATTCAGATCAGGAAGTTGCTTCTGCTTTTGAAGATTATTTTAAAGAATTCCAGCTTCTACTGCTTCATCTTTAATTTCTTTTCCTGCTGTCGTTTTGTCATTACTAAAAGAAAGTTTTTAAGAATGTAATATTATTTTAAATTAAAAAAAATATATCCAATGATATAATTAAATGTTTTAAGATATTAATTACTAAGAATAACTCGAACTTATGGGATATATCTGTAACGGTGGTTCGCTCAATAGTGGACCAGCTTGTGCGTTACTTATAGGCTGTATATAATGATTATATTATTCTATGACCTGGTGAAAAACAAAACCAAAATGTAATGTCTTAATCACAAGATTTTAAAAGGATTTTACTTTTTATTTAGTAAAGTTTACACAACAGTTGATTCAATATTAAGGCATTAACTGGTCTGCGTACTTCTTGTTTTTTAAATTCGAATGTATTCAACCCCTATCTCAATTGTATGTTATTATTTTTCTAATTAAGGACGTTATTGTAATCTCTCCGATTTTTAATCGCTTTTTTTGTAATATCTTTACGTTTTGAGGTGTCCCGAGTAATTCTAGACACTTTTCAAAAACGTGCGTGCGAGTGCGTATGTATGTATATTACTATTTTTTTGGGTGCATTATTTCGCGACCTATATATCTAAATAACTTCTTTTTAGTACCAATCAGTGTGTACTTACGTAACTTAGATCTGATTAGTTTTTCATCAAAATTGACCAAACGGTTTTAAGGTAAAGAGTAAGAGATTGAAAACTCCGTATTGTGATTTCTATAACTAATTTTGTGATCAGAGTTGATTTGGTACCAATTGATTTATGTTAATGTCAGCAAAAAAGTGATTGCAATTAGAAAAAAATATCTCCTAGTTTGTTGTTTTTTAAGATTATACAAAAAACAAATAGTTTCAAAGTTATTGAAAAGGATTAAATTAAAAAATAATGATAACATTATAACATTTTTCTTAAACAAGAACTAAATGTGCACATATTACCACTTGTTTAATTATTACAATTGACTTTCAAGTATCTTGAATAACTATTTGAACTTTATAAACAAACACACAATGGAGTAAAGATACTGATGAGAATACTGTCATGTCTAACCTGACATTTTTCTTTCAGGGACGGTAGCAACAAATTTTCCACTGCGTAGACGGGAAATAAGATTTAGCATATATAATACAAATTTAGGAACACAGTATAAAGTTATGGAAATTTGGCGAAAAAGCGCTGAAGTGAAATGATTGATGAAAACAATTTATATGATAACTAGAGTGTATAGAATGACAATGGGTTGCTTAATGGAATCACTTTTTTATTTTATAAGCGTCCATTTTTTTATACGTTTTATTACAAGTATAATTTACTACTATATATAAATGTTCCTCCAGTAGTCACAAAAGTTTGATGATAATGACATGATGACATGTCGTTACCCGTGTTCAAATGACTATTGACGATGTATTATCACAGATTCCCTTCGCTGAAGTCATAGTCTTTGGGGACTTTAACACGCATCATACCGATTGTTTATTATTTATTTTTAAATTTTCTTAAAAAACAAAAAAAACACATGGATACTTTTTTCAGTTGTTACCCTGTTTTAAAGTCATGAACACGCGTCGATTGGTGTCGAAATTACCCCAATCCCACAATTAGTTTTTTAGAAATGGCGAATACGTTATTTTCTTCTTTTTTCAAGAAAGTTTAACACAACTTGGTCGATTTTGCGAAAAACGAACTAACGAGCTCTCTGTAAGTTACGCGAATACGCATCTATTGGTACAATATAACAAAGACCATTGAATAATCTGATTGCAAGAAAATATAATATTTACACATACATATACATACACACACACAAGCACAAATATTTCAAAAGAGTGTCTACGATTACCGAAAACACCTCGAAACCTTAACATATTATCAAAATAAAAACAATATATAAAATGGAGATGATTACCAGAAGTTAATGATTAAATATTATAAGTTACCAAATTTTAGTTAATGTGCTTGCAATAAAATAAAACAATGGTAACAAAGACAATGAATATAAAATAATTAAATAAAAACGACTCTTTATATTATTTACTCTATTTATTGTGTAAAAAACAATTCACAATTTTAGTAATTTCAAACATTGAGTTTAAACCGTGCACGTAACTCAGTCTATTGAGTAAGTTACGGCATGTTCCGAAGTTGTAAACGGAGGAACTTTACAAACAAGTCGAAGTAATAGTTAAACATTAAAGTCGCCTTTTACAATAAATATTTATAAAAAGTAAATAAAAATCAAAGTAGTCGTACGTCTTTTAAAGATCGATTTGGTTTTTTTACTCGTTTCTTGCAGTTATACCTTGATTGTTGTTTCTGTTTTTAAGAAATGAGTTCGATGTGAATTTAACTTTATTATTTAAATGTGACGTCATTGGGGTTTTTATAATTTATTTAATTTTCGATGTCAGCGTAAAATCAAAATTCAGAGTTTTGTACTTTTGTACCTTGTTCTTAGTCTTTTTAATAGCAGAATTAATCTAAAAATATGTATTAAAAATCTAAATGTTTAGATAAAGCAATAGTTACAAAATTATTTAGGTCTATATAATTAAAATATCATCATTACTAACCGTAGTTTTACATACAGTCTCTGTGACACACAATTATATTTGAAATCTTCATTCAACACAGAAACTTTACAGAGATTCTCTTTGGTTTTAATTGATTGAGATATTAAATACTTGGTTCTTAAACCCCTCGGAACTTACAAGTGGACTACGAATATAAACATTAATTAAACTTAAAAAATTGTAAAAATGAATTTTAATTCGAAAAGTTGTTAGTATAGAATTACAAAATTTTATTTCTTTTCAACCGACAAAGTAACGAAGACAATATTCTAGTGATATTCAGTAAAAGATAAAGGTATAGGTAGTAGTTGGTTTCTATCAAAGAGTCAGCAGATCAATTATAGTTCTGCAGTATTCATCAACAAACATATGTATATCTACAGACACGGAATCAGTTTATAGTAATAATAAGTATACATTGACGAGCATCTTATGCTTTTAATTTAAAATAATTGCCAAGTATTTGTTAAATAACAATTAATAGTTTCTAAACATATCTTTTAATCTTCACGAATTTTCGTCTTGGTTGGGCTGCCATCGCCGATTCGACGAAACGACACCATTTCTTAATAAAAGTCAAATATGAGTCATAAAATGAAAGAAACCAATAAAAATAGCAGGAAGCAATAAAATATAAAATTAATTTGGAAAATATCAGTTACAGCGTCGACAGGCGACCGCTTTATATAAAATAACTCCTAACGATATTGAATCTTAAATTATCACATGGTATAAATACATATATTTAATGCAATGCAACAAATATATATTTGAATAAAATCTAACAAATGTTTGACTTAGAAATATTTCAAATAAATACAATTATATGTATATTGAATTTACAGTTCTCTTAAAAAAACGCTATAAAATATTAAGTAAGACAAAATGATCAAACGAAAATAAAGTATTGACTAACAATAATTAAAGTTAACAACATTTTAGTAACTGCCAATGAAGAGAGGTGAACAATGCTTATTAAACAAACTTATAACTTCTAATAATGTGTATTTCAAAACTATATCTTAATATTTTAAATATGTAATATAAAAATATATATTCTGTATAATTTAACTATATACTTATTATAATATCAAATCTGAAACTGGTAGTCAAAAAAAAATTATGACGTCAGTATTGCTGACTCCATTGAGTTACATTTTGATCCATAATAACAAGAAAATATGATTTTACATCCTTCTAATTGTTTGACAGAAAAATCTATATTGTTTGATGAAAGAGGTCAGAAGCCACAGGAGTTACAGTGAGTTCAATCACTTGTCAATTTATCCTTAGTTAACAATGTCGTCTTATTATTTTCGCTGGATGGGCGGAGCCTGAATGTTATTGACAAGGATTGGGAAATCCCTGTCAATATTAAATTATCTAGAGAACAAATGTTGTACTGAATATTATTTAAGATTACAATCATATTAATCCTATAATGGATTGATAATAATTTTTAAAATTTTAACTTATAAGTTAATAGGTAGTAAACATAATGTAACATAAATCATAAAAAGAATAATAATAATCATTGAAAAAATGAAAATATCCGAATATTCGACTTAACACCGATACAACCATGCCGATGAGCAGAGCTTCCTCTGCACCTACCTTGATAGTTTTCAAAAACAATAATAATAATAATAATAATAATAATAATAAATTTATTAACACAAATTACGTTTGCGACAGACAGAGGACTTAAAAAAAACCCGAAATGATTTTAAAATTAACTTTAATCTAATTAAAACAAACTAAACCTATGAATGATGATTCCCCTTCGATGTGAGAATAAGGAATGGTCATTCTTACAAAATATCTTATACAATAAAACTTATGGGAACATTACACAAATGCTGTATCGACAGAATATAATATTAAATACAAAGTAATAGGAATTCAACTTAGGCGCTTTCCATACAGTAACGTTATGTAACACCTCCCCCCCTGGAACGATGACTATTTCAAGACGTTTAGTGAAAATGTTGCCGGAATGTTCTCGGGTTCGCCGGATGTTGGCAGGATCTCGAGCGATGGCTGGTGCTTTTTGTAATTTTTGTTACATTTCCATAAGTAACGTCGAGTTGCTATGATAGTTCCGAGTACACTTGCACTCAATAGTATACTGTAGAACGGTATTGTAGTATGGTTTAAGGCGTGTTTTGGTACTTCGTTAATTTGAATAGGAGTCTGGATCATAAGTTGGTCCTGGATATTATATAATCCTTGGAAATCAATCGATTTTAAATGGATGCGAGTCGCTTTCGTAGACTGCTTTACGGCGTCATAGGGTATTTTCATCAATTTGAGGGGTTGTCCTTTGATTTTCTTTGATTTGCTATGGTGAATCGTTACGAATTCAAACGACATCCAGCGGGAATTGTAGCCAGGTAACAACCTTGTAATGATGTGTAGTCCTTTCGATTACAAATTAGTTGTACTTTCGTTTGTTGAGGAAAGGACAGAGCGTAGTGTTGGTCATCGAGTTTCTCCATAGCTTCTTTAGTTAAGTTGACCGTAGTGAATACACAGGTTTCTTCTAAGATTTGATTGGTGATCAACTCCTGAATACAATCTGATTAGGTGCGTAACTGATGATGAATTTCTTTCTCACAGAGATACCAGTTTTTTACCTTCGGGCATTCAGCCTCCATGTACACAAATGATATCTCGATTGTTGCATGGAAAGGAAAGGGTGGAATAAGAGCATGGTTATGTTTATTTTGGTACTACTGATAACTTATAAAAATCATAAGTTTCTTTGGTTAAATTGGAAATTTAAATATAAAGACTATTTGTTTATTCAAAAAAATATGATCCTGGTTTAATAATGTTATAAAATGCCCTAAGTTCTAAATCTAACACTTAATCTTCTGAGTAAATTGATTTTAACTTTAAAACCATATATTCTAATACTACAATGTCTATAATAGAATGATGTGTACTAGAAGCATGGATAAACGCTAAACTATTTTCTATTCTTAATAATACTAAAGATAAATCTTCTATATTTTTACTAACTAGTTCCAAAAGTTGAGAAAAAATTATACTTATAGCCTTATTTTGTAATATTAATGCTAAAGTACTATTTATCCTATTCCGTGTTTTAACATCCACTCCTTGCTTAAACTAATACGACTGTTAAATTCAGATAATAATTTTATTTGATTATTTTCTAATACTTTAATTGCCTCATTACATTTCAACGCATCATCGTAATCTAAATTACCGGTTAACCTTTTTATCATAGAACCTAAACTGTTCATAAGACCTCTTCTTACTCTACTTGGTTCTAAAGATTGTAATTGTTTTAAAATATTGCCAAGCTTATTAGCGAGGTAGTTAATTTGAATTTCGTACAGGTTAAAGGTTATATTATTCATGCGATTTTTACAGTCAAGCAGTTGAGTCTCTAATGAATGAATATTTGTCTCGATGTCATCTAATTTTACATACTGTATGAATGTATGATAGTGCGTAGTTAGTTTTATGGGTCCGAGTTTGAAAAGTAATAGTCTTGGTCCGTCATTAAGGCTCTCAAGTTTTATCTCCTGTCGGTGTATAAAGGGATATCGGTAGTTCTTAGCGTGCACAGAAACTTCATCGGTAGTTATTATTCGGCGTTTAATTTTATTTGTGAACGTTAACCTTTCACCATCAATGTAAAATACGTCAGAAAAACGAGAATAAAGAGCTATGAGATTAGCCTTTTCCTCTGGGTTTAGGTAGTCCGTACGTAAGCGTGAAATAACGTCTTGTGTGCGAGTCTTTAGTTGTTGAGTACTCGTGCACTCAGCGTTAAATAAATCCGCGTGAGCCGGACGATCGAGCGAGAATATAATATCGTTTGATGTTGGCTTTTCGATATCTAAATAACAACGATTATGTTCTACAGAAGTAGGGCATTCATGTATTTTTTCTCTAATAAAAACATCGTCTTCTTTAATATTAACGGGAATATGGATAATTTTAGAAGTTTCCGCGGGGATTATATCTTCGTATAAATTAACATTACACGATTTATACATTCGAGTAGGGTTTGACGCATTTTTTGTAAATAGTTTTTGTTCTTTCAAATCTATACGAGCTTCCCAGTTACTTAACAAGTCTAAACCTATAAGTCCGTCAAAGTATTCATGAAACCGGTATACGAATAACTTAATACCATTAACATCGTTAAATTCTGCGAAACACGGCAAGCTAATAGAGTAATTATTCCTACTTGTCGTGTGTATGTTGGTTACTTCAAAAGGATCTAATTTCAAGGGATAGTGAGCGAAATATTTCTCGACGGCTTCGGGACTAATAAAAGATTGATTAGCACCGGTATCTAATAAAAATTTTAATGGAGGGTTCTCTATTTGTATATACGGAAGCTGTCTTTGCGTCTGAACATTTATTTCTATCTTGGTTTTTTGTGATTTCGAAATCTCCTGAACTTCCTGTTGATGTTGTTCTGATTGTGTTTGGGAGTCAAAAGAATTATTATCAGAAATCACATTTAAATTATTATTTAATTCATGAAAAAATCCGGGCGCAAACTCAGTATCGTAATAGTCGGTATAGTAATTGTACTCCGGCTCGTAACAATGGTCGTAATACGAGTCGTCATATGTCGCACATTCATTAACATTCATTTCTCTTGATTTAAAATTATTTAATTGCGAATTATAATTATAAAATAATAGGTGTAAAGGGCTGGACACCACTCATGGGTTGATGGCCTTGAGATGGGTTATTTCGGGGTGGTAATCTAAAAATGTTACTATGAGTGTTGTAATTTGGTGGAGGTGCAGCGAACATTCTTTGTGTATTAGTAGGCATGCGTGGTTGATTATGCTATACTATAGTAATGGCTATCTCATAAGTTATAAGTTAAATATCGTTAGTTAATTCTCATATATTGTGGTGGTATACTTTCCATCGTTAGAAGACAGTGTGAATATGGTAACCTATGCCATGATGACCTGTTAATCAGCCTTCTGCGGGCGGCTTGTGCTGACGGGGTGAACGCGCTGTAGAGAGCATTGCTTGAGTAGGAACTTCTTTAGATCTCACTTCTATTGACAAAACAGAAATCCCAAAAGTGCCCTGAAAGAGAATGACATTAGGACTGACAGCATAGCTGACGTCACTGACATTGTTATGATGATGCTGACTCATGACGGACCTTGAAACGAAACTCCTCAATATTCCTAACCGATCCACTTGTTAGCTGGTCAGCGGAATGTTTTTTCCAGGGAGCTCTGTATCGTCTGATGACCGAAGCGAGCCTTGTTCGGACAATGTAGACGTACTTATTTTGCTAATTATTGATCATTCGAGGATACAAGAATGTTGCCAGCCTTTGTGGAAGAGGTTGCGGCTTCTTTTAAATGCAAGCAATAATTATAGCCACTAACTACTTACATTTACTTTGATTATTTACATACATGCCCTTATTGAATTTGCTGATATTAACACATATTTCTAATGTAAATGTTGAAATATATAGGTTAACTTAAACCCCATACTTACCCTGTTCATCATCATCATCTTCATTTTAGCCCAAGGATGTCCACCGCTGAAGATAAGCCTCCCCCTTCAACCTCCAGAGAGACCAATCCATGGCGGTCTGCATCCAGCGGCTTTATCCCCATTACAGATTTCAATACGAGAGAAGGTATTATCACTTTGGCATTTTATAAAACATGTAACGACTTCAAATATTTTTGATTACTAACATGAATAATATATGAGGTATTTATTACTTAGAAATATTTGCACTTATTATAAGAAACATTATATAATAATATAGTTAGAGTAGATGTATTCGGTAGAATTGCTAAAGTTCATGTAACGAGCAGTATCCCGGACCTCGTCGAATCACCAAAGTTCGGCAACTTAGATCGCGTTGAGTACTTACAATGTAGCGGTCGAGTGCGAGACTGATCCCTTGACGGAGCCCCACGGAGAGCTACGGGTAGATAAGAGTAACTGTTGATTGTAAGTTTTTAAGTCCTGTGCTAGGTTCACTATAATTAATAAACAAATAATAAACCTAAAGAAATCGAAATTACTATAATTGTCGCTAAGTTTGCCGTATCCTCTATTGAAATGTAGTGAATCAAGCTTTTTTGGCTGTTGCGACTTGCGACTTAGTATTAATAATCAATAACTGTGTAGGTTATGACGCATTTGCTGATCTATAGAACCTTATCTTATACATAAGGCTATTATCCACACACTTTAAAAATATCAGAATAATGTACAATTAAATAATGAGTGAGGATTTAGTTGATTACTCTGCGGCACACGTGCTTTAAAGAATACCCTTTTTAAAAATTGTTGTAAAATCTAGATTTTCTTACTTTATTATTTTCATAGTATCATGTTACTCAGACGGTGTAATCGTTTGGGATAATGCAAAAGATATTTGATGTTGTATGTGCACTGGAGAAGAGGGCTGTTCGAGCAATCTGTAACATGAAACATGACGTTATAGTGTATAGAATAATCTAATAAGACATATTGTAACAGAAGGAAATATCTCCTCAACATACAGATTATATACAAATATAAGCTAACGACTTACTTGTGAAAATCCTCGCTTTTATGTATTTTTTCCTCGTGTCTTTTTTCTTTTAACGAGCACAGTGAATAAATTAAATACATTTATTAAATACATTACAAAAAATGTATATTTTAGATGAAAGACTGACCTAAAATTTGAAAATCATCATCAGAATATATCAAATTATTATAAATATTTTTGTTAAAACGACAATTAATTATTAATTTTTGAAAAGAAATAGAAATACTTGAAACATATGTTTAAATTTCGTCCTCTTGGTTGTTTGTTGTCTCTTCAATTTGTCTCAGTTTTATTTAAAAACTGAGACAAATTCTTTGCCGAATTAAATAAAACAAATTTTGGGAAATGAATGTTAATCTGTTTAATAAGCCAGCCATCTCTGCACACTTCAATCCGCATTAGGGCGAGGTCGCTTGAGCTCTCATTAACTAAAGTACTCTACTTTGCAGCAAATGTAATATAAAATCCTTTAAAAAAAATTAGGTCTTCTTTTATCTTTTTATTCTAAAAGATGCGTACTTCTCTTAAAATACAATTTGCTTCTAAACGTAATATTAGTTTGTCGAGGCAATTTGTTCATAAAAAGAAAAATTTAATTAAATGCAACAAAGATTATGTAACTTGAATCAAGACGGAGCCCTAGGAATTCAACATTATAGAAACTCCAATAACTTGTTAAGTTTCTTCAATGAGTTGATATACTCTAAGTTATCCCGATCAGTTCAATGGTATAGTGGGGTGACTCGGATCACTTCCTCCAAACTTAACCAATCATTATAAAGTTAAACAAACTGGTTAACTGCGATAGGGTACGAAAGATAGATATTGTAAAATGTATTAGATGTTTTTAATGAGATGGAAAATACATCAGGACAAACTAGAGCCTGCCCCACACCAACCTCTAACAATTGAAATGAAAAACACCACTTGCATTAGTACATAAAAGTAAAATGATATTAATTGTAACGGATAATAGAAGATATAACTGTCACGTTGCATATGTATAATATAATATATAATTTCGTTTTAAGGAAACCCAGAGGAAGTCACAAAAAACTAAAGTAAAACAGTATGTTCACTTTATCATAATATTTTTTCTTATTGGATATTGAAATCGTTACTTCGTGTCTTAATTAAATATCATTATATTGTATGAAATATTTAATGTTTTTACTGCTTTGTATCATAAAGTGTTAAAAATAAATGTAATATATTCATGTGTTTCATATACACTGTATTTTATTTTTAATTTGCATTGTTCTTTTAGTTCTCTTGGTTTTAATTAATTATTTTATTTTTTTGTTATTTTCTTGCCTATTTTGTAATTTTTTTATGTTGTTTAAATGAAGGTGACAGATACCATATGCTATAAATTTGTGCTTTTGTTTTTTTTTTTTTCATCACTGGTGGATATTTTAATAACGTTTTACTTATTTTTATTTTATTTTTCTTATTTAGTGTAATTTTAATACATATTGTTTAATATTACTTTTATTTATAAAACAAAATATTTATATTATTTATTTTTAATTATTGTTATTATATAATATATCTTATACTTTATTTATATTTTATATTGTTATGGAAAATAACGACGAAAATGACGAATCTCCTCTCTCTTTTTCTTCATCATCTGATGTGTTGAACAGTAGTGACAGTTTACATAGCATCCCTTCATTGAGTGACAGCCTCGTTTCTAATTTTTCAGATTGTCTGAAGAATTTTAATATAGTTCATATCAACGCCCAGAGTATTCCTGCTCATTTCCCTGACATGCTATCTACCTTTGTTAATAATAATATTCACGCAATATTAATTTCCGAATGTTGGTGAAAACCATGTTTACCTTCAGAGGCTTACTCTTTACCAGGTTATCATTTAATACGCAACGACCGCATTGGACGCGGGGGCGGGGGAGTTGCTATTTATCTACGCTCACATATCCCTTGTTCTATCGTAAATGCCTCACCAACTCAGAATGAGGGCCCAGAACATCTATTCCTTGAATTAACACTTTCACATTCCAAACTTCTACTTGGTGTCTATTATAGCCCCAACCCATTGTAACCCTTCTCTTTTAGATCTGATTTTGGTTTCATCTCCTGATCATATTGAAAAACATGGTCAATGCTCTGCACTGGCTTTCTCTTATAATGACCTTCTCTTTTTATCTTATAAGATTAAACCTCCAAAATTAAAACCTAAAACTCTCTTTCAGCGCAACTTTGGTAGAATGGACTTAACTCAATTGCGTGCCGATGCCTCTAATATTGATTGGTCTGAGGTACTTACTCCAAGTACTTTGGATGAGCAAGTGGCAATTTTAAATTCACTATTATCAAATCTCTATGACGTGCATGCTCCTATCCATCCGGTACGCATGAAGCATCTCCCTGCTCCCTGGCTGACTGATGACATTAAAAAACTTCAAATAAAAAAAGTAGCAGCCAAAGCAAAAAATAAAAGTCAACCTAATGATAAAAATAAGGCAAAATATATCAAAATCAGAAATCGCTGCAACAGGATTTGTAGAAACAATCAACGACGCCATATTTACAGATCTGTTATTGAGGAAAGGGACTCAATAAAAGTTTGGAATTTTCTTAAAACCTTAGGAGTTGGTCGAAATAAACAAAATTGTACAAATGTTTCAAATTTAAACTTAAATAATATTAATAAACATTTCTCTACATCAGCATCTGTGGATAGTGCTATTAAAACTAAAACTTTAAACCATCTTTCATCTCTTCCAACTCCTAATACTTCTCCATTTCGTTTAAGTCATTTTTCCGTATGTGATGTTAAGAAGACCATACTATCCGTGGACTCCGATGCAGTTGGGCCTGATGGTATTAGTCGTAAAATGATCATCCCTATCCTGGATATCCTAGCCCCTACTCTTACCTCCATATTTAATAACTCTATTGCATTGTGCGAATTTCCTACTTGTTGGAAAGACGCTTATATTATTCCTTTACCGAAAAAGCCTAACCCCTCTTGTCCACCTGATTTTCGACCTACATCTATCCTTCTTTTCCTATCAAAAATTATAGAGCGTCTAATTCATTTTCAATTAAGCACTTTTTTAGCTAAGAATAATCTACTTAGTAAATTCCAATCTGGTTTCCGTCCTGGTCATAGTACGACTACGGCCTTAGTAAAAATTACTGAGGACATCAGGTCAGGCATGGACAACCGCCAGGTTACAATATTGACATTACTTGACTTCAGTAATGCTTTCGGTACTGTTGACATTGACATATTACTCGCGGTTTTAGGTAATCTTAACATATCTCCATCGGCTACTGACTGTTTTCATTGTTACTTGCGTGGACGCCGGCAACGTGTACGGTTAAATGACCTGTACGCGGACTGGAGCGAGGTCAATTCCGGTGTTCCGCAAGGTGGCGTGTTGTCTCCTTTATTATTTTCAGTGTTTATAAACACTATTTGCTCTCAAATAATTTCTTTCTACCACCTGTATGCAGACGATCTTCAGATTTACCGACAATGTCCTCTTGAAAATATTACAAATACTATTTTGCAAGTGAATGAAGATTTGATAAGCATCGCAAAATGGAGTAAATGTTTTGGCCTTAAAATAAATCCTTCTAAGACGCAAACTATTATCATTGGCAGTTCTAGACTGATCCGTGAGATCAGTCTAGAACTGCCAATGATACTTTACAATATCAACTACCTCCTATTTGCTTTGAAGGGGTTATTATTCCTTACAGCAGCACAGTTAAAAACCTTGGTATTGTATTTGATCAAACGTTATCCTGGAATTCTCAAATTAGTGAGGTGAGTAGGAAAATGTTTGCTGCCGTGGGATCTTTGAGGCGATTAACTAATCTCCTTCCCATCTCTGCCAAAGCTGTTTTAGCTAAATCTCTTCTCTTTCCCATTCTAGATTATGCAGATACATGTTATCCCGATTTACGGGAGGATCAGTTAAATAAACTTGAGCGTCTTCAAAATCTTTGCATAAGATTTATATTTGGTCTTCGCAAATATGATCACATTTCTCACTTTCGTAAAAAACACAAGTTGCTTCCGATTCGCTTTCGCAGGAATATTCATATGCTTAGCCTTCTGTACTCTCTACTGTTCAATCCTTTAACTCCTCCTTATTTAAAAGAACGATTTGAGTTTCTTAGTAGCTCTCATAGCCGTTCTCTCCGTTCCATTAAAAACTTTACTCTTAAAGTTCCTTCCCATTCTTCCTCTTTTTACTCAGACTCCTTTACACTCTGTACAATCCGTCTATGGAACGAGCTTCCGTTGACTATTAAACGGGCGGAGTCATGCGATTCGTTTAAGCGAAGACTTAAAGCTCATTTTTTAAGCCTTATAGATCCCTAATAGTGAATTCGTCGTATTATATATCTATGTGAATATATGATAATATATTATATATGTATGTTTATAGTATATATAGGAGTATGTATTTATATATGTATGTAAGTAGGAGTATATGTATATATAATATGTATGTTTACCTTCCATCTATCTATGTTCTTATGTACACACACCCACACACCGTCTCATATATATTTTCTTTCTAACCTAACTGGTTGCCTGGAAGAGATCGCTCTTAAGCGATAAGGCCGCCAAATTTGTACCATTTTATTTTTGTTAACTTTTTTTAATTCCATTTGTATTTGATTCGTGTGTACAATAAAGATTATTATTGTTATTATTGTAATAGTTTATAATTATAAATTAGCTACCGTTTGAAACCATCAACAGTGTATTAATTTAAAATTGGATCCTATAATCTTTCCATTTTATAGTTGACAATAAAAACCAATAAAATACCTGTTAGCTATGTATACAACAAGTTTTCCATATAAAGTCGACACAGCACTCAAAAAATTAAATGAGCATCTTGAGCATATTTTAAAAGAGACGAAATAATATCTCTCACTCTCAATCACTTTAAACTTAATCAATTATTTTTAACTTATTAATAAAAACTCTTTATTTTAAATAAAAGTTTAGAAGTCTTAGTGTTGGAATATTTAAGAATTTTAACTTTTTAATAAGCTACAAATTGCTTAAATATTGTTTATATTATAAAAGTACTCCCACCTGTGGCTCTCTTACATTAAAACTATTTTTTTTTCAATCTGAGTGTTGTAATAACTAATAGACAAAATAATAAATGCTCAGAATATTTAGCAATTTTTTTTTTATAAAGTATTTTTTTTTTGTATATTTCATACATTCAGTTGTCCCTTAAGTATAATCTAATAATATGTAATTGAAGTCATTTATACGTTATAACATACTTGTCTTAGAGGCAATGTTTGTTTTTCAGCTCAATTGTGAGAACGATGATAACAGATTCCTATAGGTTTAAAGTTTATCTGTTGTACATAATTCAATAATGGGTATCAGTATATTATCTTAAAATACCAAAGTTTAAAGGTTTTAATTTAACCTAAAATAAATTATTTTTATGTCCAAAAATATATTTTTTTTTTCATAATTGAGTTAGAACATTAGCAACTAAAAAATACCTTAATTAAATAATACAAACATTTGTAAAGGCTTCAAAAAAAAAAAAAACTTTAACTTTGTTATAACATATTTAAGTCTTTAGAACTGTGGCTTCCCTTGTTGAGATTACGGCCTCGTACGTAAATCAAAACAAGTGGTCTGGCACAAACTTTTAATTTGTTAAACTTATGTTGGAACAACGAGAGTTACCACATTCTACATTTTATCAGATCTTTAAATATTGTTGTTCAGTTCATTAGAACTTGACTCGACTTGACTCTAAGAGTCTCGTCGTAAATTGTCGCTACTATAATACAAATGTGACGAATACAAAATTGAACTTATGCTACAAAGCAATACTAGTTTTAATATTAAAATGAGATAGTATTATTTTTATAAGCTTATCTATACATCTTCACCAATAAATAATATTTTCCTAATACGAAGCTTAGTGATACTAAGATTTATATCGCTACAAACTTGTTCTTACTGCAATGAGCGCAGAAACACATTTATCATTTGATTTGACATTGGCGTTATTTCTGTCCTCATAAAAACAATATTTTCAGATAGTTTTAGAATTTTTAATTAACAAGTTATATGTATTATGATTTTAGTCTCTATATGATTAAGAGCATACTGTTAAATAGTCTCTTACAGATTACGTCTTAATTATTATTATTTATTTCTAAATAAATTTCAATATTGTTCTTTAATTGGAATGTGAAATTTTAGTGCTAAAGGTATATTTTTTATTTTTATTTATAGTTATAGTTTTTCGTAACGATGCTATTACATCGTTTTTATCTAGGTTGCGTGTAATATTTTAAATTATTAATCCTAAGGGGTTGATTAAGCATTTTTAATTGTAGTATGTAATGAAATCTAACTTAATTATCTTTATATCTCTCAAATAGTTAACTTGAATCCTAGAATCTATAAAGTTTCATGTAAATAAGTAATCATCAACAAAATTATTGAATTGGGTATATTTCTAAAAAATATATTTTAAACTTATGTTTTTGCGAGAAATAATTTGCAGACCTTATGATAGCAAGAAGTTCTTTTTCAGAAGAAACTGTAACGAGTTTCAGAACTAATAAAACTACGGTTTGCATGGACGATCAGATTATAGCTTCCAATTGGACCTTGAGATAAGAGAGGTGAGTAGATAGAATAAAAGGCTTACTAGAATCAGAGTATTGGAGTATTGCAGTATTGGTGCTTTAATGAGAATTTCCTTGATTCTTTATAATAATTACTGATTCTTTGTATGGGCGTGTAAAGTCTAACATCGGAAAATAATCGATTTCCGATTATTATTATGTCAATGATTATTAATCTATTTGTAACAAGTTATGTTTAATACTTGGTCTTTAAATAAGTATTTGAATTGACTCTTTGCATTGTAATTGTATGTTGTTACGAAATGGTTTTAGTATTATTTAAAATATAGTTATTTAGTACTGTCTTATTAATGCTATGGCGATCCAGCGAGTATAACAAGGCGACATTGTTAATTGGGTTATAGATTGGCAAGTGGTTGCTGGAGCTGAGGTATATGCGCTAAAATCCTTGCACCGTATTACTTCTTTCGAAGAACAGTCGTCTTTTTCGTCCATTACCAAACAATAAAAAGTGTGACAGCTCATATTTTATTATTATTATCGACTTTGTAATTATTATGGATATAAGATAAGAAACATGATGTTTTTTTATCGGCTACCTGCTTCTGGTTTGTAATATATTATAAATTATATTATCAGTTATAGACAGTACTTTTTTCTCTTAAGGCGGGTTGTTGATGGTAACCCATTAGTTCTAAAAAGCTTTTAATTTCAGTCATTGTCTGGAACAAAGGTTAACTACGATGTTATATACTAGAAGTATATTTCCTTCGAATCTGAAAACCTCTGGATTGTCATTATCTGGAACAATGAGTCCGGCAGGGATCCAAAGTTAGGCTGTCCACACAATAAGAGTGAAAGCGTTAATCGATGTTTTTCTGCTGAGCTTCTCTGTTTGGTGATAGAAAGGAGTTGGGGAATCAGATTTAGCAGCTCTTTTGCACACTCTCCGAAATGTGTCCGACAGAGACCGTTGACCGTCAACATTTGAATGACCACTGAGTTTTCGAACTTTTCAACTGTCTCACTGCATATGTTTGCGGCTACACTAGAAGAACCCTAGTTGGTCGATTCAAGCGAAAATCATATTGTCAATCACTGAGGAGATTATTAATTTAACTTCTTTCAATATAATACTCAAAGCATTTTCTAGTGAAGTACACGCTTTTAAATTACTATATTCGTAACAAACCTTCCGGTATTTATATCATATATAATATAATAATTTATCAATGAAAGTAAATTGCTAAATTGTCATCAATTGTAATTTTACGTAAATCTAATCTATCTTAACAACATTCTCCATTTTTAATTATTACATTTAATTTTATCTCAATTTATATAAAATTATAATGTATTCAATATTTTAATAAAAAGGTGAGAAATATTAGTAAAATGATGATATTAGTAGTAATTACAAAAATATAAACAAAAAGCCGGATTTATGAAAATATAAGAACTGAAATATCTCTGACAAAGTCTATGCGCGACCGAAGTCTATACTGTGACGCAAGAGAGCTGATAATGTGGACAGGGTTTTTAATGTCTGATTGGCACTGGTTTTCATCATTCTCCCGGAAATGATAGGAGTATTGTAATTTCCGGCAGAATATATAGTTTATATATTAAATATTTTTCTACACTCCATCGATTTCAAAACTAGCGTTAAATAAATCTCTTAAAAACCTTTACATTTTTTTATTTTTTTACAGGTTTATGATATATGACTCTTAAGTAAGGTTGAATAGAAATTTAAGAGATGGGGATAGCTTTAAGATCTACCCATTAGATCACCCTCAGGAGTCCGAAGACAGTAAAACTTTCTTGATCGTCGCGTCAGAAGCACGCACACTATACTACTTTTTTATAATTTGGTTCGTATCCTGTAAAAAATGATAGAAAATTTTCGTCTCTTTTAATTTAATTTTTAAGGACACAGAATCCTACCGGCTGCGCCCGTTGAATTCTGTGCACGGCGAAGGGCTTTTTAAAAAGGATTTATATATAATTTATATGATATACTAGATGATATTTTGTTTAGAAATATTAACTTTGATACACTTAAGTAAGTGTCCCTATTGTTTTTAATATTAGAATATTGCTTGTTGAACAGTCTTAGGTGTTGTGTCTCAGGTGCCAGCTCAGTCATGAGGCACTTCCAAATAAATATTTTATTCATAAGTGGCATATTATAGATAGATAGAGATAAGACCAGAGATCGGTAAATAAGTGCTGTAATATATAATCTCAATTTAGCGATAGTTAATGCAATTAGATGTTATAAATGGAGCATCTCTAATTACTTTGCAAATATAAATGTGATCATCCCTTTTTAAGAACCTACAATTGACAAAGAGACCTAATTAAAGTTCGAGTTTAAAATTTAGAATTGTTACAACTGTGATATGAAATATACACATTTCATTGGCTAAATTTATTTATTTATTTAATTTGGAAACAAATGTATTATAATAATAAATAGCAGATATTACAACTAATTGACCAAAAATAGTTACCAATATTACAATGAAACACATATTTAAATTAGGAGAAAAGATGCATTATAGCTTTAACAATAATTTTATAAAAACAATATTTAAAACAAACAAATTTATTGTACTGGACACAACTTTACTAATATTCTCTATTAATATAATATAACTTCTATTAATAAAGGATTTTTTACCAGATTTAATTTAGAAACTAAATATGGTGAGTCAATTTGATGGTTAACGATCTTATATAGAAGAGCTAAATGTATATATTGATGACACATTATCGCTTAAGATTTAATATTTTAAAAATAAATTATTATTAACACGTTACCAAGAAAGAAGAAAATAAGAAAATAAGAAAGAAGTTAGAGTCATAACGCAAAGTTAATTTAGTTAATTCGCGATCTCTAGAGGTATTTGTTAGCGAGTTTTCCAAACTTTGCCTAATCGATAGCAGGAGCGCCAATAAACTGAAAGAGAACATACCGATGATATTTAGATTTGATATAAAATAAATGTCCCACAGAGTAATATTTGCAGTTTTATTTCTATACATCTTTTAAAAGTGCAAGAAATTATGGCTCATCTTCCGCGAGACACTTAACTCGTCTCATTTATTAAAATATCTAAGTTATATGCACAATAAAATACGATACGTAATTCTTTATTGGGTAAACTAATGGAAAATATAAATATAAATAGAAAAACAAATTAATTAGCACAAAAAAGCAATATTTCTAAAAAGCAATCTTTTGCAGGCAACCAACAAAGTTTTTGTTGAACGATATGAGGTATTGACGTGATTGTAGTTACTTTAAAAGACAGTAATGTCTTTTAGTAGTAGTAGTATTCGTAAGAATATACATACGTAGACAATAAAATATAGTTCAAATATAACAATACTATATGATATGTAATATAGATATTATTGATTTATATAAAATAAGATAAGAGAAAATATTAACCATATTAAACGGGTTGACATTAAGACTATTATTTTTGCACCACCTAGCTCTGATGCGAATTAATCCGACGGATAGCAATTAGGAGTTTCGTTACTAGTATGTGCATCTACTCGGAGATCCTGAACACAATTGTTACCGGAGAGCTGAACTGCTACTTTTCATCAGATGGAATGTAGTTTCTTACTCAATTATAAACTTGAAATTTATAAAAGAATATAATAAATTTGAAACTTAGTGTTTATGGAAATATTAAAGATGGCTGCAAAATGTCCGCTACGCTCGTCGAAATTTATCCTTGGAGTTTATTTTGTATAAAATCGAAACTTGTGTGAGGAAAACTCCTAAGCAGAACATTGTCCACGCTTTTCTAAGAAATTTTAAGTAATTCGTAAAACATTACTATTTGAAATAAATAAATTTTCTCTATAAATTATAAAACAAAACAAGAGTCCGGGAATTGAAGAAACATATTTTAAAGTTGTCCATTATGTGGGCGCCTTGGAATGTAAAAATCTGCCAAAAAAATGTGATATTGATTACATGAACAAAGTAATTGTTTTTAGTTTTAGACAAATTTCACTAAAACGTTTGACAGATTTCCTGCATCTTATTTAATAAATTTACTTAGTAAGTTAATATTTTAATAATATGTTTTTTGCCACAAATTTAACTTCTCTTTCCATAGTAACAGTAACAGGTAAATGAAATGTTAATTGAAGGTTCCTTTGTTGTTTCTGGGGAAGACTTAACTTCATATTGCGCATAAATTACAATAGCGTCTAACAAGTTATACTCTACATTTGATTCTAAAGCTACCCAATATATTGAAACAGCTCTAATGATTTGCTTTATCTCTATTTTCGTTTGGAAAATTCATTTAATGAAAAAAATATTACGCCTCCATTCTGAATGAAATGTATAATAGATCTCCATAATGGAATATTACACAATAACAAGTCTCCTCAAACAAACATCTCTCCTATTCAAATATAATAATCCATCATTTACGTCTTCGAGTATGATAAACGTCTGTACTTTATGACAAGGTATCAACTCATGTACACGAGTACAATGTGCTATAGTCGTTGATATCTCTTGTATCAAGTTTAACTACTTATATAAAGAGATATCTCGTAACGACGTTTTATAATTATTATGAATTCAATTGAGTTCTGGTTTTTAGTTACAAGGATAGAAATAATTATTTCGATTAGGAGGAGAGTGAATATGAACCAAAACCAAAATTCTTTATGTTAGTTATATTATAAGACCCTGAATGATGCTACCTATTAAGAGATATTCAAATTTAAGCTTAAATTTATCTGTAGAAATTTATTATAAAATTAAAGTAAGGATGTAGCCTTAGAGTCAATCAACACTAGAAATGAATTAAATTTAATATATTGTGACTGAGACCGCAGTAATAACTGTTGTATATATTATTACACCGGCCAATGGCAGCGTGCACGAGATCACCGGCCAGCGGTCGTTTACGTGTATACGTCGATAAAGTTTAAAATTATCACGAGTACTATCATACTAGTGTAGGACGAAATTAATGTCGCTTTAAATGACAAAATACAAATAAAAAGATTATTATATTGGTTTCTGAAGAGTATAATGTGTACTACATAACTTTGTATCAACATGTTTCACTAACAAAGCGATCCTTTGTAGTTATATCACGTTTACCCTCAAGCGATGAATTGACACAACTTTTGAAATATGATAACATTATGAGACGATAAAGTAATTTGAGAATAATATCATAATTGTTGTTATTACTATAATAATAACAAAAAATAAACATTTACGTGTATTAAAATATTTATAATTTCTATTATACGATATTTCTATTTATATACTATTTCTGTCCATACTTAATAAGAGAAGCGTCAATAGTCAAAAACACAGGTTGCAAAATTTTCATAAAAGTTGTGCTGCGCTTCAGGTCTATATCACGATCTCACTTATTTTGTGTTTTTCTGTTAGTCAAATTCTTTTATTTGTAAGCATAAAACCGTTTGTAACAAATAAAAATAATCCTTATCTCGGTGTAGCAACCATTTCGTAATTTTCCATATTATATCATCAGCACTACAACAAGTAGTCATATTTTCTTTCATAACATAAACTAAACAGTGAAATTAAATAATTAAGTTGTAGGAGGTACGATACTTTAGACAATTTTAGATTTTTTATTGTGATGTGTTATGTAAACTAAGTAAACCTAAGTCCTCCGTGGGAGGGGAGGGTGACCTCTCTCACGTCATATAGGCCCGTGTCGTGAGGGTGCCCTAAGTTGCTCCGAGCACCCTCAAATGGGGAGTACCACCGGGGCGTCACGGTGGGTGCTAACGCGATCCCGTGGCGTCCCACTAAGGCGATGAGGGCAACCGTTGGTTTTTTAGTGAGTAGCATTAAAAATGGCAGCGTCCTCTATGCTGCCCGGTAGTCCCACATAACCCCCCGGCCATCACCTTCTTGGCAGACGGGGTGTCCGTAACGGATTTTTCCAATGAACAAATAAAAAAAAGGTAAACCTAAATCGGGTTCAGTGTTGAAGAGTGTGTTGTTGTTGTGCTGTTGTTGTGTTGTTGTTGTGTTGTTGTGTCAGTCCTCTGGCTTTGACAGTGTGAGTAAAACAGGGTGGTTAGTTTTTAGTATCTCAAGTGAGAGGGTAACATGACGATAAATAGTGAACATGTGAACGAAATTGGTTCAAGTTTTCCAAGGAGTGGTATCACAGCGAGTACGTGAGATGAATCTTCAATTTTAGTTTATTTTACAAATAAGATTATTGTTTATATATTTACTATTATGTTTTAAATTTATAAATAGAAACCATTAGAAATGTAAGATGTTCAGAAAAAGTGATTGATGTTTAAAATAGTTTTCATAAATTACTTAGTGCATAAAACAATATAAATGACACATTATAAATATATAAATAAATATACCTAAATTTTGACTGATGTATATTGTAATTGTTACTAAAGTAATTTTTTATTATGTAAATTATTATCAAGGCGACATAAAATTGTATATAGAATTAATTTTTTTTCTTCTTTCCATACATATATCTAAATTTTGTGTATGAAAGTTGATGTAAATGAGTAAAAGATTTATGATACTGAAAACGTGTAACTTAAGGTTTACATTTTTATAAGTTTTCTTTGTGGTGATCGTAACGTGGTTTAAGAAAATATTGACAGGCGAGGTTGTTGCTATCCTACGTATTAGTGTCCACAGTACTCATCCTCTTCGAGATAGTGGGTGTGGGCATAGGTCGGAAGGATGTACCGGAAGTGCACCGGTAGGTACTACATGTTGGTTGAAACTTGTAGAGTAAAAAATGCGTATATATTTATTACTAAATATTTCTACAAAATGCGAGTATCATGTCTAATCGGGCTTACGGCTCACAACTTAGAAATCCCACAGAATAGAATTTTTAATTTCGTTTAAACAAACAGACTAAATGTCATCGATCAACTAATAATTTCCTTCTCTTAAATCCGTTCCATTTAATTGATACTTCTGTAGATTTGTTGGGACTTTTCTTTTTATTCAATTTGTACTCTCAAGGAATGCGACCCCTTTGTTAACCAAGATGTACAGCGGCCGTTATATCTTCAGAACTGAACTTACTTTTGTTTTCAGAGTTACTGGTTTCGTTTCAAGGTTAACTATTTTCATCTGTCGCTTATAATAATACTAATTATTCTTGTAAACTTTTTTATTGCATTATCGCCTAACTAACTATAGATAAGATCTCATTAATTTTTTCGATGCCCTGAACAATCAGTGGAATTTAGCAGTACTATAACTAATTATTGTTTTAAGCAACTCATAAAAAAGGAAATGGACTGAAATAAAATGGAAAGGCCGATGTGAATGTTTCATTATAAGAAAGAATTGGCCAGGTATTTATTTTCAACTAATTTGAAAGAGACTGCAACAGATAGCTCTATATTTTAGAAAATGAAAAGTATTCAAACATTTAATAAAATCAAAGAAATTGTTCCTGAATTTGGACTAATTAAATCAAAAAGTCAATTTTAGTTCATTGAATTCATTATAACAATAAATTACTAAAAACCTGTCACCGACATGTTCTGATATACTATACTATCCTTACTGTAATACTAAGGAGTTTCTTAAGATAGAAAGGTCTGGGAATAATCACTGTTGATAATTCAGCACATTATTCGTCGTTGTTATAAAAGTGTCAATTAGTGTTATTAATTAATGCATGATATAAATACTGTTAAATGTTTAAAGTAAGAACACAATAAACCCGTGTAGATGTGAGAGAAGCTCTAGAAGAGACATGCTAGTTCTTCAAGCCTACTCTTCCTATCCAAATTTATATCTATTTATATTATTATATCGACTCAAACAATCAATACCACCATTAACTGTAACATTATACATAAGTCAAAAGAGTATCCATAGAGTGCGCTGTCGGTTGGTTTCCATCCTAAACCTGCAACTAAGTAAACCATCGCTTTGGACCCGTGGAGCTCTAGAAGCTTACTTATTTTACATAAACCATGAGTGCAATATATTCTTATATAAAATACACATCCAATTAATTAAAAAAAATATTGTCTATCAATATAACTTCATACAGAAATGCATGAATTACATGTAAATTGATCATTGTGATTTCAGCATTATTTAATTTGGTTATCAATACTATTTTTAAATATGTTTAATAAAGCTCAATAAAGTTCTCCACGACAGCCCTCGCTTGTGGTTTAGAGTATGATAGATAGCTTTCTACTAGTTTTCGAGATCATTAATCACAATTCATTCTTTATCATTCTTTACAGAAGCATCGCTTTGCTCGGCCCATCGTATGACGCGACTATTCTGTAGATTTCACAAAACGAGTCCTCATTTCAAAGAGTTTGATTAATGATCTGCAATGAATTGAAAGAGAGTATTTGAAAATTAATCTCAGTATTTATTTATTTTTATAAACTTTAATATAAAATGATTTCCGTTTATTGATATTCTTGTTATGTTCCCTTGCATCGTAGAATATCGTGAATTAGACAATAGTGCAAGAAATCTAGCATGACGCATTAGAATTTTAAAATTTTAGGACGAACTATCCTAAACCTCCGTTTGTTCAACTTGTCTCCTGTGATTCTTTGAAATTATAATTTAATTTATTATTTTCCTGTTGTCTCCAACTTTGAGCAAGTGGCACGTTGCCTGTAAGTTAGTTATAATTTAATTATAACTCCAGAATTCGTATTATTTTAGATGTTCCGGTTGTGACTGTCGTCGTAATTCATTTCTACCTCTTTATATCGTTTAAATATTATATTATTGTAATTATTCAATGTATCAACCTTTTTTATCAAATATTTTAATATTCCAACTTTGTCAACAATTCATAAACACATAATTTTGAATGAGATTTAGTTAAAAAAAATATTTGCTCATTGTTTTAACGATGAAAACAATGATGTATATAGTCTTATCTTACCTCTTATGCTAAAACTATATGTAAATTTAACACAAGCCTAACTAATGTAGAAACAGCTTTATTAAATTATTAAAAACGAGCACGTTATATTAATATTTATTTTTTTATGTAATCAATTAAAAGAAACAATAAACATAATAATATATTACACAAGGAACTAAGCATCTCAAAGATCAGGACGGTGACGTCATCACGTCATGTTAATCAGGTTTTATTTTATTTATTCATTTATTTAAATTATTATGCAAAAAAATGCGTAATAGGCGGACTTAACGCTGCAAAGCATTATCTAGAAGTCATTATCTAGAAATGTAAATAGGATAGTAGCAATTGTTGTAGGATTTCGTGGGAGATATTGCTATACAAAAAAACTGCCCCGCCGAGAACAGCTTCACCTCCTTCACCTCCTTCACCTCTTTCACCTCCTTCACCTCCTTCACCTCCTTAAAGGAAAAGTTTTATTCCAACTGAATAATTAATTTATAGTTGTATAAATAAAAATAAACATGTAAAAACACAACCAGTCCAGGACATCAACATAAGCAGACATCTGAACTTGCTACAGCTCAGAAACTAAACTGCAAAAAAATAAAAAGAAATATTAATCAAAATAATAGTTTAAATTAAGGACTGAGTCGCTCTCGTGCGTGGGAGAATAGCTCACAACGATACCCCACACATGGTACTTGGCTTCCACTGCTGCTGCTGCTGCGTGTAGTCTAGTAACAGCATTATGGGGAGTCGGGTCGTAATAGTAACGTTAAGGAGTAGATACCGCAAAAGAAGTGCAGTGAACCAAAATCATCGGGAGACTAGTTAGGGAGGATAGTGGAATCCTATGCGCGGTACCCCGCTGGCAGACTGCAGTCAATTATTAATCAATTGGGATCTACAAAAGGCCGTCCCATCGATTGTCGAAAAATCTCATGAGTGCATTATCGCTCGGATGAGAGGGTGCGATGGACACTTTCGGGGCTCGCGTATCCCCGCAGCCTCAAGACTAGTCCCCCATCGGTCCCAGTGGTTATGATATGCTTCTCTGACCCTACGTCGTAAACGCCTCGCTCCACTACCGACTTATTTGAACTCACAAAAAATAATTAACGAAAAACAAGAGAACAAGAAAGTTGTTTTCATTATTTAATTGTATATTTATTACAATATTTGATTTGTTATAGTTTCTTTTAACAAACAATTCCACCGTTTAGGTATTCTCGAAGAGAACGTAATTATTGCCGTAACGGACATTGATAAAGATTAAAAACCATTGATGACAGTTTTTTTTATTTGAACCCGCAAATTTAAAGGATAATTAATATTATGCTAGAACCATATTAATCCTCATTTATACGTCGCATAAAATAAACGAGGGCTGAGATAAAAACTGAATTAGTTACAACATGAAAGTGAACAAAAAGAAATATATATAAAAGAGGCCGCGACTATTACTACCTATCATTTTGAGTTGACACTCGTTGGACAAACCCAGAGTCTACTTATTTAAAAGGTTTAAGCTTAAAAGTTACTATAAAACGTAAAAATGTTACCATTAATTTAAATCTTTTAAATTAATGGTAACATTTTTACATTAACAAAGACTAGAAACTATTTCATTAATACATTAAATTATATTATATAATTCTTTGTTCTAGTTACATCGAACTATTAGCGTCAAATAATTCTAATACTTCTCGTTTTGTCAAACATTGTATCTTGAGATCATACTTTTTACCACGTTTTAGATTATTTAAATCATTTAATCACTTTCCATCAGTGGAGATCGTCAGTGAAGCGTTAGTCCATTATAAAACTTATAGTCGCGATGACCTGTTAGCGCCGAGTTCATCGTTCTATTAAAACTTTAAAATTTTGCGTTTTGACTTACTTTTACTATATATATATCTAAGTAGTACGAGCTTACCTTACTGTATTTTCTTACAATAATAAATACAATGTATACTACGTAAAAAAGCAAGGTATCTATTTTTTCTCGTAACATCACAAGTTATCTGATGCTAATTTCCTCGAAAATGTTTCTTTTTACCTTCTATTTACCTGTTAGTGTATTTAAAAAATTCCGCAAACAAACAATTTACAATCATTACTATCAACAACAACAAGATTTTATTATCAACACTCCAGTCATATTGTTTTAACAATAATGATAACTTGGATAATAAATAAATAAAACTCATTTATTTCGACCTCAAAGATCATATTTTGTTAGTAATACAATATATAAGAAATCACTACTCTAATGTTAGTAAACTTAATAACTACCTTAATCTAAGCCTTATATCTAAGACAGCCCTGATTTGTCAGTACGTACACCATACGGCAGTGGTTCAGGTACTGACAATCCAGCCTGTCAGCAAATGCTCTCAGGACGCCACTGGGACTATCTCTAACCCTGCGCACCAGAGATGTGCACCGCTTGCGCATAATTGAGTAAAAATAATCAACATGTGCACCGGCGAACATACCCGACGCACTGCAGTATCGAGGCAGTCCCATTAACATCCTGAAAGCATTATTGTATTGTATGCGCAGGGCATTGTATTGTTTCTGCGTGAAATCAATCCACAGGCTGCTTGTGTAAAATGAAGTACAGTAAGCTCTAAAGAGCGTTACTTTAACCGGGGTGGAACAACGAGCAAACCTGCGAGCGATCATGTTGGCCCTAATGGACAATGCCCTGCGCTCTCTCTCGATATCAGCATCGTCTTTCAGGTCAAAGGTTACCACATGACCCAGATATTAAAAATGCGACACCCTTTTTAATGGAGTACCATATAATTTAATGGGTGGTACAGTTGATGGCAATGCTTTTCCCTTGGCCTGAAAGACCATACATTCGCTTTTTTTAACATTGTACACTAAGCCGTGACTGTGAGCATAGTTTTCACATATGCTCAACAGTTTCGCTAAGCCACAGACAGAAGCACTCAGCAACACCATGTCATCAGCGTAACTAATATTGCTAAGACATACTCCGTCAATGTGACAACCGACATGTGTGCTACTGAGAGCCTCTACGAGGGCATTGACATACAGGTTGAAGAGCTTAGGGGAGGTTAAGCCTCCCTGTCTAACTCCGCACTCCAACCTATATGGCTGCGAATAGGTTTCGGACCATCGCACAACATTGACCTGATTACGGTACCAGTATTTGAAGATGCTGGTTACTTCTTCAGGCAGTCCAGTATTTTTCAATTTCTGCCATAGGATATCGTAACTAACCAGGTCAAACGCCTTACTAAGGTCGAGGAAACAGGCATATACAGGTGTACTTCTAACCGAATAGTACTTAACAGTTTGCTTTAGACATAATATGGCCGACTCAAACCCGGCCTGAAACCAAACTGATTATCATGTAAAGTTATATGTTTATCAAGATGGATGCCAAGCAAACTGTCAAGAATCTTCGCAACAATCGTGGCCAGTGAAATAGGCCTGTAATTGAACCTATCAGACACATCCCCAGTTTTATTCTTCACAATTGGCACCACCACAGTTTTTATCAGCGCTGAAGGCAAATACGAGTGTGACATACACAAGCTATAAAACATTGCAAGCACTCCGGGCAAATGAGGACCTGCATACTTCAGGTGTTCAATACTCAGACCGTCGTGGCCGGGAGACTTGCCGCGGGACATAGAGGCTATAGCATTATTGACATCCCTTGCTGTAAATCGGATTCTAATCTCCCGACCACCCCTACATTCATCTATTCCAAACTGTGATGGTCCCAATGGCGAATTCACCGCAAAATGATCCCTGAACATGTCCGCTATGCGACTCTGATCGTTAAAACCGTCAACGCTCACTGGTAAGCCAGGTCTACCATTTAATTTATTAGTAGATTTCCAAAAGTTCTTAAAGTCATTGTTTGAATGCTGCGTAGCCGCGATGTCCATTCTAATTTGCTCGCTGCGGTTTTGACACCAGCGTAAACGTGATTTAAATAAGTTGCGACTACGCCGCATGTCCTCATACACTTTACCGCGTTCTGGCTTACCCCACCACACCCACATTAAAAATTTAGATCTGGCCTCCCCGTGAGCATCGCGCACGTATTTGTTCCACCCAACCACTGGCTGCTTCCTATCACGTAATCTTACAGTGTTGGATTCCGTTGCGGCCACCGTCAAAATGTCTATAATTTCGCTATATAGTTTATCGATAAGTAATTTGTGATCGGTAGACTCGCAAGCAAAATCACCACAGGAACGAAATTCTTTAGGGAAATTGATTGTTCTCAATTTTTCATGACATAATTTCGTAAATAAAGATATCTCCTCCGATTTTCTATTTCCCCATAGAATCCCGCTAACAACATTACCTGTACAAGTATACTTCGGTTTAACAATATCCAAATTGCATTCAATTATTAAAGGGTAATGGTCAGACCACAACACATCGTACTGTACATAAACATTTAATATTGACGATACCGCAGATTCCGTGGTTATACAGTGATCTAGCCACCTTCTCGACCCGTGGGCTTCACTAACAAATGTATATGTGCCAGCGTTTACCCCTAAAAACTGTACATCTATACATGACCAGTATTGTTCGTCACAGAAACATGTCAACTCTTCATAAAAGCGTTCGCTAGGATGCGCATTAAAGTCACCGAGGATATAGACACATTCTATGTTCATATTGTCAATAATAGCACTCACCGAGCTGAGGCAGTCCGTAAACTCCGTAAGGTTTAACATTGTATCCATCGGCATATACACACTAAACACTAATATAGACCTATCACCCAGCACTATTTTTATCGCACATATACGAGGATTATCACAGTTTATTACTGACACGTTTTGAAACACACTTTTATTCCACAATAACGCTACACCTCCATATGGTCGGCCGCAGACCATGCCTGACGCCGTGTCTATCGCAGAGGTGCCCGCGCTGCCGAAACGGTCATCAATCTCGCCAAGATACCATGTGGGAATAACCACGTTTCTTGAAGCGCAATAACATCCGATCACTGACACAACTGCCTTACATAGTCAGCTGATCGTTTAATACTTTTGCAATTGAAGGTGACAAAACGATATAGGAGACCTTTATCCATTAACAATATGGGTAGTGCCGTTCACGGTATTCACTACACCGTTCGTGCTAGAACTACGGTTCCGCTTAAAGTTGACGAATCGTCTGAAGATCACACCCTGGGGCCAGAGCGTTTAATGTTTGTTCGGTTCGAATGATCCTTCTTTTAGCAATGAGTGTACACGAACATACCGTCCACTTGACAGTCTCCTATAATATTAATGCCATACAACCACCAAGGAGAATGCAGTCTTCTGTCTGTTATTATGCACTGTATTAGGAAACACAGTTTCTAAAATCGTACACTTGTGATTGTTGAGGTAATATGTCTGAGTTTTATTTTGACAACAATTTCATATTATTCGAGCACAATCAATAAAATAAAATTAATTAATTAATTGTGAAAATGAAGTATTAATTTGTAAAAATGCAAAATGTTGTAGGTGGTCAGTATTATTATAAATAATAATAAATTAATGTAAAAATAAAGTAAATATCTATTATCTATTTACATTCATTTGCAAATGTTCATTAAGCAGATCCCTAGAACTAATCATGTATACTTTGCAGCAATACGTCTTCCGAGTAAAAAGATACAGCCTGAGAAGGTATTTCGTTGCAGGAGTCTAATCCTATTTAATATAAAAAGTTCAGTTTCAAGAACAAGTTTCAATAATATTAAAAATGATTTTGCATATATTCTTGTTTCTACAAGAATATATGTTTAATTACAATTGAACTTAACCGAAAAGAACTGCAAACTGCGACAACGATAATAAAAGCCATGTTCTAAAATACACGCACAATAAAATTAATAATAATGATTAGTAATGAGTCGCTATCATTAATAAATGTAGTTATTTCGTGCAGAAGATTAATTTAAACATCAAATATACGAGCTCTATTTTTCAATATTGTCGTATTTGTATATTTGATACTGTCATATTGTAGCAAGTTATTACTTTGGTGCTTCATCCTGCTACGTTATAATGTAGTGTCACAAGTTTAACATGCTCAGAAACAACTAAGAAGGAATAATTAAATAGACTAGTTAGCTAATACTGAACGACTAGATCATTATCACTTGTTTTTATTCAGGATATATAACTGATATTAGGTCCTTAGAACTTACATAATATTCATATCTTGTTTTAGTCTTTTTTGTAAAATAACAAAGAAAAGAATTGATCTGGATCGCTTAAACCCGAGTTTTAGGTAACATGATACAACCAGAATAGGGAAGGCAACAGTTTTCTGATACAAACTGTATTTCCCATATTAAATAATGTATTATATTAAAATATATATTTATAAACGTGTCAAGGGAAATGACAAACATTTAAATACAAACAAAGTAATAAGTTAGCATTTAATTATCATTTTATATAACAGGGTGTGTTTAATTTGTTTAATTAACTATTATTTTTATGAAACAGACTTCCAGTTTAATAAACATTTCAACATTACATCTAATTTTAAAAGTTCCTAACAGCTTCAAAGTAAGGAGAAATTGTATTTCCTTTATGAAAAGTAAACATTTTAATTAAACCATTAAATTAAACCATTGAAGATCTAAAACAGTTAAAATATCAATATTTACGATTACAGAGAAATACATATTATTAACTTGTTTCATTGAGATGAAACAAAGTACGCAGCGCGAGTTGACGAACTCATTGTTCCTTTCAATCAAATGTAATTTTATGACAAATATTCCTGAGCGTTTTGAAGTACTTCAGATAATTTAATATTATAATTCAGGAACGTGTTCAAGAATAAATCATAATATCTTGTCATAAAATGTCAAATATTTTAGACAAAACAAATGAAACAAAACTACACTTTTATGTAAAGTAATGCTTTTTTATTTAATTAAACTATATAATTACTATAAAAAATACAATATAAAAAAATAAACCTTATAATTTAATCTAAAATCTAAATTCAATCGTTGTTAGTAAAACCTATCTGCAGAGTCAGTTCAAGTTCTTGTCGCTTTCAACGCACTCATATCTAGAACTATTGATAGAGTCGAATGCAAGAGGAGACTAATATGAGGCGAAGGACAGCGGATGTCATATTCTTACTTTGGCAATTCTGTAAGAAATTTAATAGATATATAAGCTCTTTATTGCACATTAATAAAAAATATAACAATAAATAAAGCAAGCAGGAAAAAAAAATACGCAAAAATGAAAAAAAATATATTAAAATATCCAAAGGTGTTATTAATTAAAAGTAGTCTATGACAGACAACCTTCAGATGAAAGGATTTGAAAATAAAGTAGTAAATAGTAAGAGCGATTTAAAAAAAACAGGCGCTAGTGAGCGAATCCAATCACATCAACTTCCCAATAAGAGAAATGTTATTATTTTTTATTTATTTTTTGATCTTTTGTGTAATAAAATACAAACCACCTTCAGATTATTAAATAATATCATACTACTCATTTTATACATTTCTCATAAAAACTAAAGATAACAAGACCTTTTTTTGTTTCTAATTACGATCTTTTCCTTCTGCTCGGTGTCACAACCTCCCCGATCACGCTATTGTTTCTTTAGAAATGGCGAACATCCCGAGTTCATTTTATTTCAATAAAAACCATACGTTCGATTTCGCTATAAAAGTAATCAGCTCTTAATTACACCAATTCAAATTGATTGGTGAAACGAAATTAATTACATAATCAGGTCGTGAGAAAATGGAACCAAAAAAAAAACGCTTACATACACACACACACACACACACACACATACAACCATACGAATACACACACGCGTAACACGCACGCGCACGTTCACCCACATGAAAACGATTACAAAAAACGAGTTAATTTCAACGACGTCCTTAATTAGCATGATAGAAAATAAAAAAAAAAATACAAAAAACAAAATAATATTACTATTTATTTCAAATAAACTGTTTCCTCATGTAATGTTACACTTTATAAACTTGTAATAAAATATATATTATATAATTATCCGCCTTCACTCACGTAATTATTGTCGGTATTAGACCAACATGTCTATGACCCTTCAGGATCCTGAAGAGCTCATCAACACCGTTGTTATTTACGTGAGTACAGACCGATTATAATATTTAATAGTAATTATTGATCACAAAAATTTTATTACAAGTTCCATTTTTTTCTTCTGGGTGTATATTTAATTAGATCTCTTTAATAATATTTTTGAAACCTATAAGTTTAAACCATAAAAAAGATTTTTCACTACTAGCTTGTTTGTACAATCACAGAAAAAACACATTAATCGTGTGTTGTGTCGCTGGCGCTACGTCTGTCGCCATCGTGAGTAATGTACTCAATACATGATTGCGTCCAGTCTTTGAATAATTTCTAACACTAATAATAATTCATTATATAGGTGTTACGTGCGGCTTCACGCGTCCAAGCAAACAAACTTGGAGCCTCCACTACAACCTCCAAACGTATTAATTTCAAAAATATACAAAATGAATGTATATTTCGAAAATTACCACTTATTTTAAAACTAATATGACTGAAAAAATGTAGTCGAATTTCTTAAAAGTGTATCTCATGCAAAAAGCTCAATTTATACTACTACTATTACTATTACTACTATATTTTGTTCCTCGCATTATGTCAGTATCTGTGTTGTAGGAAGGAATACAACACTCGCCTTATAAACAAACCACCACATATATTGTATAATTATTATATAATATTATTATAATAGTATAAATAATGTCATCACTCGGGTATAATGAGGGACTACTGTGTTATATATTTCTAATAAAACATTTTTTTCTGCTTAAACAAGTTAAATAGAGTTGTTGATATTTATTTTTTTAGTTATCTTTTATTGTTAAATTAACAAAAGGCGAACTTAATGCCTAGTGGCGTTCTGTACCAGGTAACCTTTATGAAGATCAAAAATCATATTATCAATACTTATTATAAAATTAAGATTTAAATAACTTGCTAACAACTCTACACATCGATAACCAGAAAACAATCGTGTCGTTACTGAAAAAATGCGAATAGGAGATATATTCGTCATTCGAATCATTAAAAAAATACTGCATCGAATGGCCCGCGTTTCAGTTTTCTACAAAATTGTTTTATTTATTTATTTTATTGTGGAAACAAATGGTATTATTATAATAAATAAAATAGGAAACACTAAAATACTTGGCCAAAAATAGTTTCCAATATTACAATGAAACACAATAAAATTAGGCGAAAAGATGCATAGCGTTAACAATCACTTGAGAAAAAATAATAATAAAAATAGACAATTGATAGGCAAGCATTAAATAAACATAATTTAAATTAAAGAATGTAAAGACTACAGCTACTACATAACAATAAAACTTAATAATTGTACTTAGATACGCTGCACATTTATTTAGTGAATCTTTCAAAAAGTTTTTTGGCTCTGGTGTGAAGTTGCTTCTTTCGAGATATCACAAGATAACTTTTTGGTGTCGACATGTTGTCTTACTATAATCACTTCTAAAACATTACTACCTTCTGAAAGTGTTTTTTCATTATATAATATAAATTATTCAAACAGTGTAAAAAGAGTCTGGGTGACAACTGCAATGATTGGTATTTCAAATAAAATACCTTTATTGTGACTTTGGCTTTTATTTTGTTATAAAATTTAAAGGGAACATTGAAATACAATGAGCTCGTTAATTAAAACAGCAGTCACGGGATTATTGAAATCTGTTTTATTTGTATTTGTTTATGTAAAATAATCTCATGTCAATAAAATGTAAATATATAATCAATTAATATATTTACAGAGCTCATACTAAAAAGAAATTTATTATTTTCGGTAATGTGATTGTTTTTGGTAATACAGATTCTAAAAAATTATAGATCTATCTTGCTTAAAATAAACAAAAACACTTTAATTTACTATTTATTTTTATTGCTTTTTTTCTCAGAATAAATAGAATTACATTGTTATAAGAAAAAATTAAAATTCTACTAAATATATATTATAAAAGTTCAAAAGATATGTCTGTGTGTATTCGTGTGTGAGCTTGTGTGTGTAGGACGCATGAATGACATAAGGTACATTAGATTAGACTAAATGCATTAGATACAAAATATTAAGACTTTTGAATTGCATATTAAATAGCTATTTTTATCGCATTCAAAAATGCATCATATTGAGAAAAGGTCAATTACATAAAAAATAATCATGAGCAAACGTATTTATCACCAAAAGAATGTCATTTATGGCATTCGTGGCAAAAATGACATTAAAATGCTTCATTGGATATTGGATTAACACAAGAAGTTCGTTTTAAAAGAGACACTTGAATGTAAGTTATATCTTTGAACATACATCAGTAATATCATATATATCAGTTTTTTAGACTCATTGAAAAATGAATCATTGTTAAATATTTAACAATCAGTTATTTTAATTATATATAATTTAAGTGTCTACTTTTGTGTCTTGTAATATTATATCTACATAATCTTCAGATTTTCAGTTGTTTAAAAACTATTAATATGTCTAAAATCAATTATTATTACTTTATTAAACTTTTTAAAATAAAGTAATTCAGTATTTTCATTTAGGATATTCAATATTAAATATTGACAAATAGTTTGCTAGTAAGAAGGAGGACATCCATTAATCACAACTCGTCTGCTGTCATCGGGCGCTCCAACTCATCCTGACACGTTTTGTTAGTCGTTAATATTGCTTTAATGTATGAGGGACTTGAGGAAAATGAAACGGGACTGAAGCCTCTAATTAATACAGCAACAGGTCTAATGGCTGGCAATTTTACAAATTCAGTTGTCGGTCGGTACAAATTAATCATTTAATTAATTATTTAAATGAGCTCTCCCAAAGCAGTTTAAAAGTTATTTAAATTAAAGTTATAAATTATTTGCTTGAAAGATCACTGAAAAGTGATTAAGTGGATTGTGCATGATACGACATCGATTAATGAATGGATTGTATGTATGCATGTGTGTAATAGGTTTGTATGAATATGTATGACATTACAGTACTCTAGAAAGCCAAGCACTAAATATTTAAATAGTAGTTTTATTCTACTGACTTCAAAAAAATCATTTCAAAGACTTATAATAATTCACTTTAGACTTTGACAGCCCGTGTCAAAATAACTAAACTAATTCAATAGCGTATATAGAATATATGACATTATATTTCCTGTAAATTTCATATTTATCTATTTTAATATTTAATTATAAGTTATTAAATTAAATTAAATTAAATAATTAAAGCATCCTGTCAATATCACTTATCAATATTACCGTCCCCCAGCCTGTTAACTGTTCTTACCGACAAAAGAGGAACGGTTTCTTAAATACGCATGAAACCACAGTAATAATACTCATATATTATATGGGAAAATTATACAAGATGTTTTCAGAATCTGGACTGATTGCTTTACTACAACTCATTTATTTGACATCTTTTTATTGTGTCTACCAATTTTGATATGTTGGCGACAAAAATTTCAAAATTTGTGGTCGTCGAATCTGGATAATACTTCTTAAAATACATAGCTCTGTAAATATGGACCAACTATTCAAACTTTTGAAGGCAGTCTTTGTTGTTCTTTAAAACTTCTTATTGACACACAAGTCTAATAATCTATTTATTAAACTTGATATAATCGAATTATTAATAATATTTTATTATTATACACAATCAAAATACTGATTCTCTCAGTCCAAAATACTTTTATAACAATAATCATAGTAAATATTGTTAAAGTGACTTAATACACATGAATGAATCTAAGTTATTTGGTTAGATTGTTTAACTTCCTGATAATAGATTTAATCATCCCGATTCTAGAAATTCTAATTGTTCAGTACGTGTTCAGGTGTCCTGACTAATTCTAGAAACTTTTTAAAAACATGTATGTATGTGTATGCGTCTGTATGTGTGGCTGTGTATTTTCGGCTCTATTTCTCGCGACCCGATTATGCAATGGACTGTGTTTTGGTAACAATCGATACTTAACGCTGATTAGTCGCCCCGAAAACCGACCAATTATTTTTTTAGTATATTTTCAAAAACTAAATACCGTGGATAATAATATTATAATATTTTGCCTAACTAGGAAGTCAATGTTATGGATCCCGAACTCATTGCTTGCTTATAATTACAAATTTATCTAAATTTTACAGTATTGTTATCGTTATCTGTGTAATTGGAACTATTTTAATATAATATGTTAACAAATTTACAACGGACCATTTTACAACGCAAGTACGAGTACAAGTGTCATACCAAATCATATGCAGTTGCCGGACATAGGTGATGCCTAATATGAAATGACAATATCATTATAAAAGCCCTTATTATAATATCCTCTAACCTTCGGAATTCAAAATTAAGTATTTATTAAATAATAGAACCAATTAACATTTTATTTTTAAATTTTATAGGATATCATAATGATACTCTATCGAAATATTACTCTTAATTACTAATAATATATAACTTTTGTTAACGTTTGGCTAAATCTTTAAAAAATAAATAACAATTAAATTTATATTAATTACACAACACTCACTTAAAAGTGCTTTCGCCAACGTTAAAACAAACTTTCCGTCAAATAATTAGGACTTTGAGAAACAATAGGACCGACCACCGACCGCACACCCTCCAAGGTTTTGATTTAACATTCTAAATAACCCATTTAAATACAGTTAACGTAGTAATTTTAATAAATTAACAGTTAATTTAATATGATCCTTGCCTTATTACAAAGAAATCCTTTATTACTGTTTCATAAATAAAATAAGAAATGATTTTAAAAAAGATATTTCACTATGTGCTAACGTTAGTCATGAGATGACACAATCTGTTTTCGCTCAAGCTCCGTCATCTATCAATATTTTATAGTTATTGTAAGAAAATGGTTTTAATGTTGTTATTCAACCTCACGTCCTGGATATTTCTCCTATCCGAACGAAGCGCTATGCTTCGTCGAATCTTATTCCTTGAGTTGGACTTTGTTTTATTTTGATTTTTAAAAAAAAATCTCCATTTTTACTGTTCTCCACAAGTAAACGAAGCAGGACGATGTGGCTGTTATCCTTAAAGCGTTTTAAAAATTTCTTACCACTACACTACAAAAAATTTTCTTCTTAAAATCCTTGTTCTTCCTATTATTAATTATGATGATGTGTGCTTCTTTGACACAAAAGCGATCTTCTCAATAAACTTGATCGTCAAATCAATTATTCAAAACATTTCATCTTCTATCTGCGTAAGTTTGAACAAATTTTCCCTTATCGCCACAAGCTCAAATCACCCCCAATTTATGAACTTAGACGTTTTTATCATACACTAAAAAGTGCCTAATTGATCAATTTCAGCAGAACCCGTACTGTTGGTCTCTGAGGCGATGGTCACGATCTAGGTATACAAGAAGGCGCGAGATTAATACACGCTGCATAATATTGCAGAGTTTGGAGTTGTTTGAAACGGGTCTATTATGGGCAAGGTCATCACAGCTACCTTATTAGGGCATAGGATGCACTTTAGCAAGATTATAGGATTTTAGCAGTATTCCTGTATTACAAAAGAGTCTACACAGACATTTCAATACGTAGAAATACCGCAATTGGGAAAGTGTGCTGGATGGGCGTTGGCAGCGTAAGATTTAAATTACAAGCAAAAAGTGCAGCAAATAGATTTTCTTTCTCTTTCGCTGCATGGGTCAAGGAACCGTCAGGTTCGAAGTCCGTCAGGTTTTTGTTTTGATATTCGAGCGCTTTGGAGAGGGAATTAAACGACTCGTCTCGATTTTAAGATATTCGGTCAAAAACTTATAAAAAATAATAAGTGGGATCAAGGTGGCGGAGACGCTAGTAAAAGAAGTCGTTGTGCGCGTACACATAGACCCCGGCACATGAGCGCAAGTTATGCTCTAATATGTACTCGGGCCAAGCGAAAACAACGCTCAAACGTTATTTTATCTGCGTCTCTGTCAAAAAACAAATGTGGCTGCGCTGTCTCAAGATGGTGGTAGTCAACTGGAAGGTTAGAATATGAGCATTGGTTATTAGAGAGGTGCACTATGAGTGAGGACAAGTGTAATCGCTGTGAAACCTTGTTCCTTTTTATTTTCCTTTTCATATTTATAAAATATATAAATAGGACGGGAGATGGCAGTTAAAAGAGACATTATTTATTAATCCCGCCTTCGAAGCTAGTGTTATCATGCTACTGGAGATCATGAGACGGCCTGAAACCCCCTAGAGATCGCAATCGGGCCTCCAAAAAGGGTTATCGAGCAGCACAATGCACTACGTTGAGAGGCATCCTTTCATGACTGGCTGATATTTTGGCCCCAAGTACTTCCGGTCGGCCAGCAGAAACTTGTTTCTTTAGATACCGCTAGGAGGGTTCCCTAACTAAACGCTCAAAATAATAAATACTAACTCTCGCTCAACCCGGTTTTTCTACCCGAAAATAATTTACGGTAAATCTGTGCGTTTTTAACTATGATGGCGTTTAAAATAAACATTTATGTGAATAAAGTCAAAACTATAAAGAGTTGATTCGATTATTTGTCATAAAATGGGTTTTGTTGGACAAAATAACTTATATTTAGAACACAGATTTTTCTATAATTATAATGACTTTTTAATTATACCTTATTTTGACAATTCGTCACAAGACGGGTTGAAAGTAACCTTAAATTAGATGACTAAGAAACCTTGTGTTTTACTTTATTAATAGTACTCCAGGCAAAATTTTCTTTCTTTAAACCTAAAACTACCAAATATAATATTAACAGTTAACACTCAAAATAAATAACAACTACTTTAATTACAGAAAGAAATTTAAAGTTTTATCTTCCAGAAGCTCGAAAATTCACCTTAAAATAGAATTATTGAAATATAAACCTCTACTTGTAAAAACAATATTCGACTTTATAAGTGAATTCCTTTTAATATATGTTCATGATGTAAGGTTTACTTGTTTTAAGGCAATATGAAGTAACTTACTCACGTAGCTTTTAATTTGAGACATATAAACTAAAAATATATAAATATTAAAAAAAAACCATCATTTTACAGCAATCATAAAATCATATAATTTGAATTATAATATGAAACTAAAATACAACACGTTTTAATAAACCCCGGCACAAAGTTTATTCTCAGTTTATTAGACCGTGTTAACATGTGTTGTTTCAACGTGTTAAAAAGTTATGATTGTAACTGTCTGTACCACTCATTCTAAACTATCGTAAAATGTCGGCAAAAAACGCGTTTCATTGTGACCATTTTTACTAAAAAGCGAAATCTTCTAAGACATAAACCTAACATCTAAGTAGAGAGCATGAAGCTATTATAACTTTAACGCTTATATCGAGCGTGTTAATACCTGGATATTAACAAAAAAAAGTTTTCTTAAAGTACCCAAGCAAGGACGGTACATAATATTTTAATTACATTAAAATAAAACAAATGTTAGAACTATAGGATTTTAAGGTTATTTACTGGAAGGTTATTTATTTATTAATTTATTGTTAAAATTTCATTTTTAATTTTTTTTATTACTAATATTCAATGGTGTATAAAGACTTTACATCCGGCTTTCAATTATCAGGTTAATTGTTCACAATTCCGCCATGCCATTCGATCTCATGAGTAATGGCCCCGGATGCGTTCGAAGCTAATCGTGCAAATCACAACAATATTTATTTATTTCTTGACCTCACGGAATGCATTAACTAACACAACTCATTGAATAAAGCATATTTCCTAAGTTTACAAATTTAGCATTATGCGTTACTATTTATTTTTTATATTTTCTTGAACAACAATGAAACTAATATTTTGAATCGATATTAAATTTATTTCGTTGAAAGATCGGTACAATTTTTTATAAATGTGCATCGATGAATTGACCAAAACGAAGACAATTGCATAATCATGTACATATATACAATGCAATGCAATCGTTTAAACGTGTCTAGTTTAAACGTGTCTAGATTTACTGGGGACGTGTCAAAATGATATTACCCATAATCTAATTTAAAAAATCGGGGTGATCACAGTAAGTACCTTGAACAAGTTGGTAAAACAACACGGGAGTATTAAGACCAAAGCTTCCACTCAGCCACTAATCATAATAATTTTGCTGATCTTGAGTGAAGAGCGCTGAAATCGATAAAGGGGTGCGTTCTGCCTTTATTTCCTTTAACTTATAATAAAACGAACAGTGAGGGAGGGCAACATTGAAGATATTTTTATATGTAAGCAGAATTATTATTTTGTATTGATAACGCATTATTTAAATTCTATATCAAATGTATTTGATAAATTTCATATAATTGCGAGACGTCGTGGGTTCTAGAGGCACGTCATTAAACTGTGCTTAGAGAAAAAACTATAAAAACACAAACCAACCACCTAAATTAAAAAAAATAGTTATTAATATTCTACATTTCTGCAACTTATTTAACAATATTGAACTAGTTTCTATGTCGTTAAAAACGTAGTTATGTACACTTTGAACAATTCCTGATCGAATGTGGAGATTGAACTAAACGTGTTTGTCTTTGATTCGTTACTTTTGTTAAATCAAATTGCTTACTTGTTGCACTTCTTTTATTTATGAACAGATAGCGAAGACTAAAGACAGGCAAAAAACGACTGCTTCTTTTTTTAGTCCTTCAATTTAAGCAACCGCACTTAAAATAGTTATAGCAGCAGTACATAGCTACTTTAAAAATGGCCTCGAACATCAAAACTAGGAGGGAAATAGTTCAAACTACACTTATATTACTAAGCATAATGAACCTTTTTTCATCAAATATTTAATAAATCGATATGAAACTATCAACTAATCACTAATAAAATATCATGCAACGTTATGATTTACAGAGTAACAGTAGCGGGTGTTGGTTTCATTAACATAAAATCAATGCTTCTTCGAAAATGTCATATATGGCTATCAAAGTTCATCTGTTTTGAGTATGTTAAATTCTCCTCTTGCATATAATATACTTATTTTTAAGTCTTTAAAGAACTTCATAAAACGTAATGAAACGTATTACTCGAAACCGCCTTAATTATAAAATGTGCTTGTAATTAATTATATTTACAATGACATCTATACTTGAAATACATTATCTTCATTTGTCACGATTTAAATTACTGAGCCAACTGCTTAATGTTCGAAGAGATCTTAACAAGTAAAGTACATTATACTTATCAAGAAGTAATGACGTTTTATTATACTTGAAGACGTAAATGATGGATTATTGTATTTGAATGGAAGAGATATCTGTTTGAGGAAATTTTGCTATTGTATAATGTTTGGTGTAAAAGAATTATTATACATTTAAATCTGAATGGACGACTTTTTATACAATAAATTGGCAAAGATAAAACGACGATCAAGCAAGTTGTTAGAGCTGTAACAGCACAGTGTTTGTGAAGACCTCACGTCTAATATAACTTGTTAATCAAAATCCAGGTAAGTTGACAAAGTGAAGCCGATAGTGAAATAGTTATCCATCCACCCCCGGACGAATACTGAACCTATAACCACATTTATGCTGTCCTATTAATATTCGGAACAGCTCACTTTACGTTAATTAAATAATTTAATAATTCAACTCTGTTCAGGAATAGGGGTGAATTTAAAAACCAATAAAACGTACCCTGTTAAGTAATGGAATGTCATTACTTCGAATGAACTTTCTATTTATTCAAAATTCGGCTAACGGTTATACTTTATTTAATAATTATAAAACAATTTAATTAATTATAATGTTATGTTATTTTTAATTTCTCCTAATGTTAATAATAATTAACTCCTATTTAACAATGTACAGCTAGCTAGCTAGCTAAATTTGATTATAAGATATTTAAGAATATTTAGGGCATGATCATTACGATTACGATATATTTGATTTACAAATGACGGTAATTAAATAAAAGCCATACAAATTACTACTTAACCAAATCTGAAAAAAAAACCTACTAATGCTGTCTTAGAAGCACGTTTTACAAATGAATTGTTGATAGTTCTAGAGAGACAACGATCTTTAGGTGACAGAGAGGTATCGGTGTTACACCTCTCGCTCGCACTTCGTTGAAATAAACTATAAAGCTATTTTGGTCATATCGTTGGTCAGTTCGTTATACATACTTGTTTATCTTACTTAGATGTTTGATATTTAATGACACTATTATCTCAGGGCTTGTAAGTATTACGCGCTTTAGCTGTCTAGAATACAGAAATATGTACAGTCTGGATGACGAAACATCATTATTATCAGTGATTTTATATTGTTTATCATATTTTGTTTCATTTACTAAATAAAGAATAGCAATTATTAATTAATTATTTTAGATTCTTTTTTTCTTTTTTCTTATATATTTTTAAATTTGTATTATATCAAGTATCAAAGATATATAAAATGAGATTAATTAAACATTAAACAGCTTAGTATAAAATATGTACAATATATAAATACAGATGTATATATAAAGGATGACTTGTATGGTATAATGAGCTCTTGCCTGATGCAGTCTGTTATTAGAGGCACATCGCTGTGCGTATTGATGCATCCTTTGATATACTACTGAGTGTTGTCAGCCGCGACGAGACTGATTCAGTCTTAGTCTTGATTTTGCGCTCTCAGACTTGGTTTTCTTACTCCCAAAGTCTTGCTAGTCTTTAAAATACTTATGAGCCTCGTGTTATTTATTAGAAACAAAACTTTTTATTTTATAACTCAACAAATTTAGTAAATTTTAATTTCCTACTAACAAGCACTTTATAAAAGCAAACTAAATCATAAAATATTGCAAGATAAAATAAGAATAGAGTAAAATAGTTGAAGTGTAATAGTGTGAAGTAAAATAGTGAAGTGAAAGATATTTCCTTATATTGTAAAATTGAAGATATTCCATTAAATTAAATTAAAAAATGAATTTAATAAAATGTATAATATATATTTAATTATTTGAGTATATAAATAATCTATACAATAGCATTCAGTGTCTAAACAAAGTACAGTATTCAAATACTGATCGGTATTTCATCGGCATCAATATTAAATATTTCAGGAAGATGAAAATCGCTCAATTTTCAATTTGACGTAACTGCGAGACACAACATACTTGAAGGTTCAATCTTGCTCTTGCTCTTGATCAAATCTTGCTCTTGCAGGCTCAGACTCGCTAAGATAAACAGCCTGGTCGTGATCATGTGAAGAGAACATTGTAAAGAGTATTGTTACTGTGTTTGTCGTCTACAAGTCAGTCAATATAGAACAGGTTCAATCTAATACAAACTCACTTTAAACACAACAGCTATACAAACGAGTACAGAACAATGGCATTATACGACTTGAATTCCTAAATTAGAAGTATGTCTCTCTTTTTTATGTTTTCTAGGAAAAATAATATAAAACAAAAAATACACATCCAATAGTTTTCATATTTTTATTTAAAAAAAATTGTTTATAAGAGGTAAGCACAGAACGAAACTCGATAATTCACATACAATCCATATTAAAAATAAACAAAATAGTTTATAACCTGATTGTCACTTCAAAAAAGCATAATATATATTATACGATCGTGTAAAATAATATATTCCTATATTTCCATTTCTTATAATATTAATGACAGGTGACAGTCAAGAGGGGCATCGTCTGCTAAATACCGGTAACGCAGCTAAAGGTTTATGAAAAAATATCGATCTAATACGGGCCGAGAGGGCGGAATACGGCTGTTTTAAACCGACATCAAAAGAAACGAAGGTTCGGTTTCACCCGTATGTATGTATATTTGTAAAACAATTGTTATTTCTTAAACATGTAACTGCTTATGATTCTTTCGCCAAATTAATCTTCTTATTTCTTGGATAGTTTTAGTATATAATAACCTCAGATAACCCTTTTACAAACGAAATTATTAATATTAACAAGACAAGGAACTAATTTTAGAACATTTTACTTCAGATTTAAGTGATTATCTCAAAACCTTCTCGACCTATTTTGATGATTCTTTGCATACGAGACTTTAGTATGTACCTGCTTGTTACCCGACCATGCCAAGTAAATACGATTTAAGGTATTATATTTCTTTGATTTTATACATCTTATTTTATTATATATATATCTTAGAAATATTAGTTAATTGGACTTCGATTATTTATGTTGTATCAACTTTAAAAAAAGTTTACACGCATTTGTACAGTTAGCGACAAAAATAGTTGAACGATAAAAATAGATTTTAATAAACAAAAGATATTTGAAAAATGTTCATTAATAACTACAAAAAAGACCTATATTTTCTTATATTAAATGTAAATATTTTTTTAAGTCGGCACCAATAATATAAATTCAAAGCAAAATAAATGAATACAGGTTCTGAAGAACAGGGCCTGTAGCGAGCGATGTCCGTCCTCACGTGTCTCCCCTCTCAAACTACTCACTCATTAACATGGGAGACGGGACTAGCACACAACCGCATGAAATAACTGACAGGAGAAATTAACATTGATTCATTAACGTACCTACAACATTTTCTATTTTTCAGAATAGTTCTCCTAATTAATTAATTTGTGAGATGGATGTCATTTTATTGAATTGATTGGTATCGATTTTTGTAATGTAACAAAAAAATATATAAGCAATATTTAGAAACTTACAGTTCTTAATTTTTTAAGTATTTCCTTTTAGTATTCCGTAACTCAAAATGAAAAAACGGTGTTCTTATAGGATCACCTTATTATCCATGTATCTCTCGAGACTCCTATTTTCAAGAACGGATAAAAATATCAATTTAAAATAAAACATAATTTGTTTATGTCAATTATAGTAATTAGTTCAAGTCTACATTCCCTTTAAGTTGTAAAAAAATTAAAGTATTAAAAGTAATAAAAGATACGACCGCACAAAAACGCATATTTCGACACTCTTAAGAGAATTAAATTTCATTCTCATTGACTTAGAAGTATAAAATTTTGACAAGTAACATCATTTTATAGTACAAGTAGAATTATAATGTTGTAGACTGTCGAAGTTTAAGATTAAAACTACTAGTTCATGTAGAGATTATCATATGATAGCGCTTGATGTGCATATTTCAAAACATATTTCATTTATTTATTTCATTTCATAAATTATCACAAAGTCGGTTCAGCCGCGTCTATCCATCTATGCAAACTTTTTCTTTTATAATATATGTGAGATAAGTTTTAGAAGCGGAAAATTCAGGCTTGATGCCAAAATCATTTATAATAAATAAAAATAACAAATCCGTACGGAACTCATGGTGGGTGAGTCCGACTCATGGTGGGTGAGTCCGAATCCCGATTGTAACTTTTTGTTTTTCAAGAATTGTTTTAATATAATTAAACTCAATTCCTTTAGTAAACTTTTTTCTGACCTTCGTTTAGATTAACTTTGAATATTATATCTAAAATTGTTGAGAATAAAGATTCTAAGATTGTGTCTTAAATTAATTATTAAAAAAGCTGAATATTTTCCGAAGTCTAAGCTTGTGTTGATGATCATTACTAACAGGTATTATCTGAAAAAAATACAAGTAATATAAATAATATTATATAAATAATACATAAATAAAAGTTAAACAATATTTGTATTAAGAATTTCGTGATCCATGATTACTATTATACTTTCTTAAAAAGTGTCAAAGTGTTACTAAACTTACTTTTATTTTTTTAGAATAAGTCTTGGTAAGAAAAGTTGATAGTGAGAACAGAATTAGCCTTAAAATGCCAAGTAATTTATCTGCAAAGTAAGTGGCACACCAGTAAAGAGCCCTAGTCATCTAGTTCCCCGCACGTCCTTGAAAACTTCTACGTCCGCGCACTCGCGGCGCTGCCTCCTTAAGATGTAGATGAGCAAAGGAGACAGATGTATTGCCGACTTTCTACGCCATAACAGAATCCGGAGATGCTACGGTACAAACTGCAAATACTCGGCCTCACTGAAATTTGAAATGGATTCGCTGAACTGAAAACGTCAAGACGTTTCAGACTTAGAGAAGTGTGAGCTGAACTGAACACTCAGAGTAAAGACTCTGATAAAGAAGATGAAGATGACATCCGTTAGCACAGCGTAGGATTTCTCCTTAGACCTTGTTTTGAACATCATGCCAAATAAGGTAAGCCGAATATTTTTCTTTTCCGCATTAGCACATTTAGCGTTATTAAACTATGCGCGAGCTTGCCAACAAATTGTGATGTTAGCAAAGGAAATAAAATACTCCACCTCAGCAAAACAAATACTCCAATACATCTCAACAACTCCGCGGAAAATCAGAAGAGACGTAGGGTGTGCCACAAAAGATAAGTTGGCGTTTCATGGGTGGCTACTCTTCTTCTTTGGGTCTCAGCTACCTGGGATCAACAATAGAAAAACTTACATTTCGTCTACCCGTGAACACGATTACTGCAAAGTATTCGAATCGTCGGGTTAAAATCAAAAATGTAACCAAATTATACGCGAGTTTTAATCCGTAAAAATAGTTTTATTTCAAATGTAATGTAGAAAAAACGAAGAGAAAAACTGTTTCTTCGGATCCCGTTACCTTCCTCAATGAGGCGCTCATCTCACGCAAATACCAAGAAGCCCTCAAACCATTTTCATCTTCCACGTAGCAGTTCAAACTCATCTCCCAGGTACAACTTCATTGTACAATCGCTTGGCAATACGACTTTGTAGATAGATGGAAAATTTACCAGGGTAGTGGTTTGATCTCGCCGGGGCGTCACGGTGTATGCTAACGCGATCCCGTGACGTCCCTTTACGGCACAGAGGGCAACCGTTGGTTTTTTAGTGGATAGCCTTAAAAATGGCAGCATCCTCTATGCTGCCGGGTAGTCCCACATCACCTCCGGGCCGTCACCCCCCTGGGGGCCGACGGGGTGCCCGTAACGGGTTTTTCCAAAGGAAAAAAATAAATAAAAAATCAGAATAAAAAGCGCCTTAGAATACCCTCCGTGATAATTGTGTTTGAAACACATAAAAATAAGACATTTTGACTAAACGTCAAACACTAAAAGCTGATGCTTGGATAATCTTAATCACAGATATCACAGATAATTCATGTGGTCTCACCCTGTTTCTTCGAAGGTAACTTATAATTTATTGGAAATGTAATATCTTTATAGAAACGGTCATATTGTCCTATTTTCTGAGCATTTGCGTTACAAAGCCCTACTTAATAGATTTAGATGGAACTAACCAAAACTTCAAATTGTTATCCGTCGGTCTCTTTGAACACCAATCAAGATAAATTTTCTGAGGTGGTTTTGATAATTTGCTACTGCTATAATTTATATTATGGGTTACCTTTATGTAATTATCAACAATATTTTGAATTTATGACTACAGAAGCATCTGTTTTTTCAATACGTAGTAAATATTACTGTAGTTCTTTATATCGAATGTTAACTACTTTAAGTTACCATTACTGCATAAAACATCGAAGAGACCAGCGTTAGGTTTATTTAAAAGACATTAAATATTCTTATTAATATTAAGAGACTTTTACTTCAATTCAATAATTAAATATCTAATTCATACAACATACAATATATGAGGCTAGGAAAACATTTCCAATAGCAATGATGTATAAATTTGATTGAATTACGTTTATAATAATAAAGTAACGCCTATTTTGTCGCCACTTATTGTTACGGCTAAAATTTTGCAAAGATATAATGAAACAATCTTGTAACATAGATGAGGTAATTATATGTACCTGAGCGTGCATACGTGCAAGCTGGCGGGGGCGGTAGGCAATCGTGTGCGTGCGTGCATGCATCGCTGTGCAATATTCTTTCAATTTAAATTTAAATTCATGAATTTTAAAACAATGTTATCATACTTACTTTAAAATGAATATTAATAGTGATTTACAAACTTACTTTTATGTTTTTAAGATTTTTACGAGCTCTATTCATTTAAAAGAAACTTATTTACGTATTTAACTCGTGTTTATTTTAATATTATTAATTAAAATCCTCTTTCAAAGTCCTCGAAGGCTCCGTGTTTATGGGAAGACGAATTTGAAAAATTAAATTAATTATTTCGTACTTCAGCGTAGCCACGGCCACGGCACGAGGCTGTTAGGACGACGCCATCATATCGGGTTTGCTTTGTTCCAGATTGACATCACATTACATTTCAAGTTTGCGAGCCTGCCCGAGTGCTGCTCGTCCTCTCACATTGTGACACTTTATTAAAATCTATATCACATTACATTTCAAGTTTGCGAGCCTGCCCGAGTGCTGCTCGTCCCCTCACATTGTGACACTTTATTAAAATCTATATCACATTACATTTCAAGTTTGCGAGCCTGCCCGAGTGCTGCTCGTCCCCTCACATTGTGACACTTTATTAAAATCTATATCACATTACATTTCAAGTTTGCGAGCCTGCCCGAGTGCTGCTCGTCCCCTCACATTGTGACACTTTATTAAAATCTATATCACATTACATTTCAAGTTTGCGAGCCTGCCCGAGTGCTGCTCGTCCTCTCACATTGTGACACTTTATTAAAATCTATATCACATTACATTTCAAGTTTGCGAGCCTGCCCGAGTGCTGCTCGTCCCCTCACATTGTGACACTTTATTAAAATCTATATCACATTACATTTCAAGTTTGCGAGCCTGCCCGAGTGCTGCTCATCCTCTCACATTGTGACACTTTATTAAAATCTATATCACATTACATTTCAAGTTTGCGAGCCTGCCCGAGTGCTGCTCGTCCTCTCACATTGTGACACTTTATTAAAATCTATATCACATTACATTTCAAGTTTGCGAGCCTGCCCGAGTGCTGCTCGTCCCCTCACATTGTGACACTTTATTAAAATCTATATGACATTACATTTCAAGTTTGCGAGCCTGCCCGAGTGCTGCTCGTCCCCTCACATTGTGACACTTTATTAAAATCTATATCACATTACATTTCAAGTTTGCGAGCCTGCCCGAGTGCTGCTCGTCCCCTCACATTGTGACACTTTATTAAAATCTATATCACATTACATTTCAAGTTTGCGAGCCTGCCCGAGTGCTGCTCGTCCCCTCACATTGTGACACTTTATTAAAATCTATATCACATTACATTTCAAGTTTGCGAGCCTGCCCGAGTGCTGCTCGTCCTCTCACATTGTGACACTTTATTAAAATCTATATCACATTACATTTCAAGTTTGCGAGCCTGCCCGAGTGCTGCTCGTCCCCTCACATTGTGACACTTTATTAAAATCTATATCACATTACATTTCAAGTTTGCGAGCCTGCCCGAGTGCTGCTCGTCCCCTCACATTGTGACACTTTATTAAAATCTATATCACATTACATTTCAAGTTTGCGAGCCTGCCCGAGTGCTGCTCGTCCTCTCACATTGTGACACTTTATTAAAATCTATATTACATTACATTTCAAGTTTGCGAGCCTGCCCGAGTGCTGCTCGTCCCCTCACATTGTGACACTTTATTAAAATCTATATCACATTACATTTCAAGTTTGCGAGCCTGCCCGAGTGCTGCTCGTCCCCTCACATTGTGACACTTTATTAAAATCTATATCACATTACATTTCAAGTTTGCGAGCCTGCCCGAGTGCTGCTCGTCCTCTCACATTGTGACACTTTATTAAAATCTATATCACATTACATTTCAAGTTTGCGAGCCTGCCCGAGTGCTGCTCGTCCCCTCACATTGTGACACTTTATTAAAATCTATATCACATTACATTTCAAGTTTGCGAGCCTGCCCGAGTGCTGCTCGTCCCCTCACATTGTGACACTTTATTAAAATCTATATCACATTACATTTCAAGTTTGCGAGCCTGCCCGAGTGCTGCTCGTCCCCTCACATTGTGACACTTTATTAAAATCTATATCACATTACATTTCAAGTTTGCGAGCCTGCCCGAGTGCTGCTCGTCCCCTCACATTGTGACACTTTATTAAAATCTATATCACATTACATTTCAAGTTTGCGAGCCTGCCCGAGTGCTGCTCGTCCTCTCACATTGTGACACTTTATTAAAATCTATATCACATTACATTTCAAGTTTGCGAGCCTGCCCGAGTGCTGCTCGTCCCCTCACATTGTGACACTTTATTAAAATCTATATCACATTACATTTCAAGTTTGCGAGCCTGCCCGAGTGCTGCTCGTCCCCTCACATTGTGACACTTTATTAAAATCTATATCACATTACATTTCAAGTTTGCGAGCCTGCCCGAGTGCTGCTCGTCCTCTCACATTGTGACACTTTATTAAAATCTATATCACATTACATTTCAAGTTTGCGAGCCTGCCCGAGTGCTGCTCGTCCCCTCACATTGTGACACTTTATTAAAATCTATATCACATTACATTTCAAGTTTGCGAGCCTGCCCGAGTGCTGCTCGTCCCCTCACATTGTGACACTTTATTAAAATCTATATCACATTACATTTCAAGTTTGCGAGCCTGCCCGAGTGCTGCTCGTCCCCTCACATTGTGACACTTTATTAAAATCTATATCACATTACATTTCAAGTTTGCGAGCCTGCCCGAGTGCTGCTCGTCCCCTCACATTGTGACACTTTATTAAAATCTATATCACATTACATTTCAAGTTTGCGAGCCTGCCCGAGTGCTGCTCGTCCTCTCACATTGTGACACTTTATTAAAATCTATATCACATTACATTTCAAGTTTGCGAGCCTGCCCGAGTGCTGCTCGTCCCCTCACATTGTGACACTTTATTAAAATCTATATCACATTACATTTCAAGTTTGCGAGCCTGCCCGAGTGCTGCTCGTCCCCTCACATTGTGACACTTTATTAAAATCTATATCACATTACATTTCAAGTTTGCGAGCCTGCCCGAGTGCTGCTCGTCCTCTCACATTGTGACACTTTATTAAAATCTATATCACATTACATTTCAAGTTTGCGAGCCTGCCCGAGTGCTGCTCGTCCCCTCACATTGTGACACTTTATTAAAATCTATATCACATTACATTTCAAGTTTGCGAGCCTGCCCGAGTGCTGCTCGTCCCCTCACATTGTGACACTTTATTAAAATCTATATCACATTACATTTCAAGTTTGCGAGCCTGCCCGAGTGCTGCTCGTCCCCTCACATTGTGACACTTTATTAAAATCTATATCACATTACATTTCAAGTTTGCGAGCCTGCCCGAGTGCTGCTCGTCCCCTCACATTGTGACACTTTATTAAAATCTATATCACATTACATTTCAAGTTTGCGAGCCTGCCCGAGTGCTGCTCGTCCTCTCACATTGTGACACTTTATTAAAATCTATATCACATTACATTTCAAGTTTGCGAGCCTGCCCGAGTGCTGCTCGTCCCCTCACATTGTGACACTTTATTAAAATCTATATCACATTACATTTCAAGTTTGCGAGCCTGCCCGAGTGCTGCTCGTCCCCTCACATTGTGACACTTTATTAAAATCTATATTACATTACATTTCATTTCATTATATTTTTCTAGTAGGTAAATAAAAAACGATAAGCATCAGTTGTATTATAACTTTTTTCTTATATAGAATTCTTAATACATAATAGATAATAAAAATGTAAACAAGTTTTTTATTTATAATGAAAAAAAGATACAAGTTAAACTATAATTTAAATATTGTATATTTATCCGGCTGTACTCATTAATTATTTCGATATTTGAACGAATAGTTTCAAATCCGTCCAGGCCTCTTATTCTTTTCATGACTCCAGAGCATGGCGGAATCGTGGAATGAATTGTGCAACGGCTATTACAGGGCGCCGCCACGGTGTCGTGTTAACACTTCGCCGTTCACACGACATTTTACTACATCATCTAAATTGTATTCAAGTTTAATGCATCTCCTGTCTTCATTTAATAAGCGGAGAAAAAATTATGTGAGCCGACACACCTAAGTGACGAATTTAAACTAGACAGAAAGGTATTAGAAAGCAACGAATAAAATTGGCGTCAAAGTTGAAGATTAATAAATGGAAAACTGAAAATTCTATATTAGCGGCAGGGCTCTTACTATTTATTCGCCATACTTTAAAGGAGTCACTAATAAAATAGGATACTTGTTAAGACATAATTATCATATCAAAACTATTTATATATATGCTTTATTGTACACCAATAACAGTATAAATTTACAAAAAAAAACAGAACAAAAAAAAACACAGTACAATGGGCGTCCTTACCGCCTTATGCGATTTCTTCCAGGCAACCATAATAAAGGAAATAATTCTTTTGAAGGAAGGCGGTGCAAAGTTATAAATAAGCAATAGACATACATGCAAATAATTACACCCTAATACGTATAAATATACATATATACTTTATACTATAAATATATATAATAAACTAAACAATATTTTCGGTCTCATTATAAATTGTCATTTGTATTCTATTTCGCAAATATAATAAACAAATAAACTGATGTAACAAATAGAACATTTCATCACCAACAATCAATTCTGTTTTAACATTATATATTGTGTCCCTTTTCTCGTTGGACACACAAATCGATGCCTAAAAACAAAGTACTCGTCAACGGCATCTAGCGAGTAGCGCTCGTAGCTAATGCAACACACAGCGCCATCTCTCTCCACGGGTACCACCAAACCCCAGCGGCGCATCTATCAAGTATGCATATTATTAATAGTATTATCTAAACTTAAACTTCAATTAGGTATTACATCCTACTGAATAATGCATACAGGTGCATACCTGGTTACAAATACTTAAAATACAAAGGACCTGACAGGATTTCTAGATAACTGACATCATTTTTATTAGTTTGTTATTTTAAACTTGAAGAATAATTAGAGTTGTTCATTAATAATAATTCATTTAAAAATATAATAATATAGAACATGTTTTATTATATTTTTATACGAAATACAGTTAATAATACGATTAAATTGGATACTCTTTTACAATGCACATTTATATTTTTTTTATTTTATTTTAAAATCTTAAAAATTGCGAACTTAATGCTGATAGCATTAAGTTCGCAATTTTTAATTAATTTAGCAGTCAACCGACATAAAATAGGGGAGGGGACAACGTGAAAACAAAATTAAATAAATTATATCGAATATAATATTTGATGACACTTTCTAATACACGTGATAGAAAATTGTTAATAATCAAATTCTAATTAAAATTTATGAATTTCGCTGTTAGTATTGAATGTACTCGTTTAATAAACTTTGTCTTTTACAATCTAAGTAATTAAAAATTGTTAAAAGTTATGACGATAAAATTGAAGTGAACTTTGCGCCATCAAACGCCAAGTTTTAAACTCGTCAAATTTATATATTGACTATATTTCAGCACTAGCACGATGGAACTGAAAACATCGATCAATTACCTCTGTGCTTTATATTAACTCTTTTAGTTAGCGGCCGTACGCTAAAGGAAACTGTTTAACTACGGAAACCTTTTAAATAAACGTAGTAATATGCACACTAACGACTTGTTGTATAACGACTAAAGCAGTTCGTTTGTTTATTTGGGTATGTAAAAAAAGTTATATATCTTTGTTTCACGGCTTAGCCAAGTCTTTTTTCATGATATTTTATTAAAAATCTTAAGAATGCTGTTGGTACGATCGCGGTAAAAGTGAAACTGTTTTCATTCCTACGCTGGTATGGAACTCGTCCACACGAACTTCCACAATTGTTCTACTGGACGCTGCGACTTCGTGGTAATGCAAACTACATTCTGAAAGTATTTTCAAAATTCACTCATAGTGATGTAATATATCAGCCTCAGACTACTCGAATAAAACGACTCACACAATACTTTAAAAAGTGCAATTTTGACGACCTCCGCACGTCAACAAACATGTGGGCCATCAATTTACTCTTTATCGCTAAAGGTCTACTTTCGTTTGAATATCTTTTTCGTTTATTGATTCTGGTTGTCCATGAAATAATGTATCCATAAAGTAATCTTAAAAATTAATATATGCAAAGATAATAAGATGTTTGTTTCTCGTTTAAACACACACCGAAAGATTGTTATCAAAACTACCTAATAATTTTTTTCAAAGTAATTCTTTTATATTTATGTGGCCCTGGTTGCTATGTTATTACTGTCCAGTCGGCGTTGTGTGACGGAGGCGCACTTCACTTTCTATATTTATTAAGCCTCCAACAGAATAAATATTGTTGCAATATGATATATTTATTTATCTGTGGGTCTGTCTGTAGCATCAGATTATTATATTTCTTAACATTAGCAAAATTCAAATAAAAATAATTCTTGGTACAATTAGTAACTTTAAATAACAAAAAACGAAAGAAAAAGCAACTTTCCTATCATAATTAATTACTCATTAGTTAACAACATATCAAATCATCAGTTAACAACAAACACATCAAATCTGTAATTGTTGTTAACTTTTGTGATTATAACTTATCTTAGTTTTACAAACTTATCATATTCTAGTTTATAAAATAAATTATTGCAATTAACTTACAAAACTACTTTACATACATATTTGCAATGTGTTAGATAGGTTAGGTAAAGTCAACATAATATATATTATATCTTAAGTAACAGTTTTAGCATATTGTGCATTGTTCGTATTATATCTCGTTGATGATACCTTGTCAGTCTGCCTCTTACTATTGCTTGTTCTTAACAAAGTTTTAACATACCTTAACGTAGACAAAAAAATTTTTTAACTCTACAGCGCTTATTGGAATTGTTGCTAGAATTTAAAGCATAATCTTTACGTTAGCGTCACTAGTTTAGAACTATTTAACGATTAAATGAATTATTTAAGAGTGAAGGACTTTCAAACCAGTAATAAACATCTTAACCCTTGTGGATAATAAATATGAGGTGTGGTTTGTTAAGATCACGCACTGTGGTACGCTCGTCACAACACAGAGTCAGTGCGCTGTGGCCCTGTTATGTCACGTTTAAGTCATAACATTGAGTACCAGGAGCTCATACGTATAGGAGAGGTCTTTGATAACATCCCTTATGTGTAGTGAACGAAACTGCTTTTACACACACTACAAAACAGTAAAATTAAAACATTTGTATTTTAAATATAAACTCACCGTTGCACATAAGTTAGAAACGCAAATTGGGATTTTAAATATTTCATATTTGAATTGCGATTTTTACCATGAAAACCTAAGTGTTTATTTTATTAATTGTAACCTATATATATCCTGAGTGAAAGTCCTTTTAAATTCTTTTAAGCCATTCTAAAGATCACCCCCACGAACACAAAGATATAGAAAACATTTTAAAAAATAGCAACGCTATCATAAATTCACTGTAAACTAAATTTGCACTTCAAAATATATATATATATATATATATATATATATATATAATCATCTATAATAATTTTATTTGCCATTTTTCATTTCTTTATAAGTCTTTCTCTTCTTTCTGGCCGTGTTTCCCCGTATGTTCCATGAGCGGAGAGTCGATTGCGTCATACTTCCAAAACATAGCTACCAGGAAGACATAAATCAATGAAGGTAAGTTGAATGAAATGTATTAATGAAACATATTTATTTTTACCATTTTTATCTATTGGAATAAACAAATAGTTTTATATGTACCCAATTGATTTTGCATTAGAACTTTAATTATGCGGAATCTAAAATGAAAATTGAGCTTTGTATAGATTTAATAGGCATTTATTCTCTGACACTGATTATAACGCTATTAAACCCACAAATACTAATTTTGCTTGGATGTAATAGAAGCAGTACTTATTATTTAGTATGTTTAATGCATGTGTATTTACTTAGTCGTCTAAGTTTGTAACAGCGTCATCACGGTATCGTCGTACAAAGTGAACTTAGCTAATATGTAGTTATATAGATCTATTTATAATATTCACAAGCATACTATCTACACCCACAACAGAGTACATGTATTTCACATTACATAATATCTCTTCTTTCAGCGTTCTTTGTACAAATGTACTTAACATACGATATTCACTACTGCCACGAATGTCTTATAATAGAAAATACTGTGTGTACTACACACACATGTTAGTGTCTATGTTGTACTGTGTAGTACTTACTAGACACACATCTACCTAGATTTGTTGTGTATCAGTTTTCACTCTCCATAAATCAATACACTTCCGACCATTCGACTCTTATGGTCTCATATTTCCCTGGTATTATAGATCTAGTTTGAACCGACTGTAGCCGACCTCACGTCGTCTCCTACGTCACTTAAATACATACTACACTAAGTATATGACCAACTTTCGCTTTCATCCCTCTTTATAAAAAGTCTTTTAGCGATTTATGTTATCCTGCTACTTGTTTCACAAAGTCTGCCTTTACGTAATCATCGTGCGAACAAAACGAATTAAATTAATTAGCGGACAAACAAGATGACACTGACTTGTAACATTTTTATATTAATAACTAGACCAGTAAATAATGTTCCCGTGTTGTTTGAGCGCTCTATGTCATTCCAGATATGACGACAGTGTTGCTTTTAGAAATAATAAAATAACGTATGATGATCAGTCACTTTTGCAATAACTATTGAAGAAACAGGGCAAAAAATTAAAGAAATCTACTCTCAGGTTATATAAAACAATGAGTTAAATAAAATGTTAACTATTAAATAATAAATAATCTTGTTGTTGTTTGTCTTGTGATAGATAGATTGGCTTGTCACTTTTTAAAAATCATTACCTTTGAAGTTACCTGCGGAGTTAGGCTTATCATGTTTGCGCAAAAAAAAAAAATTAAAACTCACCTTGCGGGTAGAAGATGAATATTGATATTTTTTTATTTTTTTTACCAGATGACGCTGTTTATACCAACATGGGCTACCAGGCGTACATAAATGTGCTCAAAAACTAAGATTTTTTCGTTACACTCTTTCTGTGCCACAACTGAGGTTAAGTCATTGATTGACTTATGAAAATATATGATTTTTTGGTAAATTCTAGTAATTTTTTTGTAAAAGTTTAAATAGTTTTTATATAATATCCATGATAAAGATAAGATTGGTTGACAATAAAAAAAAGAAATTAAAAAAATATGATAATTTTTGACATATGAGTACATGAATACAGTATTAATGTAATATTAGTTACTTTCTAACATCGGTAATGTATTTTTTCGTTATTATTGGTATTTATTACACACACGCGTACGACTTATGTAACATAGCACACATATAGCCTGAAAGATCTGTATTTATAGTAATGACAACGCAAGTCGGTCTATAAACAATTGGGATAAGTGCTTAGTGTTAAAATATAAAAATATAATTGTGATTGTACGTCATTTTGCGTGTCTTGTTTCTTTTAAAGCTTATTGACTTCCTGTGAAACCATTTTATTTGATATAATATTTAAAACAAAAATGAATTTATTAAAAAATATAACATTGTTAATTAGTTTTTCTTTTATATGAATGAACTTTAGACATTTATGTTATCTTTTAGAAATGTTATACAATAATTTCCTTCGTCATTTGTCTGTGTTTTTTTTCTTCATTCTTATATTTCTGAATTTATATATATTTCTTTACTTTTTTATAAAAAACCAGCTAATTAATTATTACAAAATAAATTTCTTTAAAGAAATGGTACATAGATATTTTCCAATGACGACTTACTTACATTAGATACTGGTTCAGTCTTTTTAGATATTGGTTGTTGGTGTTGAAATTATTAAAACAGTTTTTATTATCCTTATCTATAATGAAAATAAAATGAACAATAAAACGCAGATGGCACGTATTGAAATTGGAATTTATATAAAGGTGTAAAAGAGTATTTTAACATTTGTACGCCCTGCCACCCCACTCTATGTCATCTGTTAAGCATCCCGCGTAGTTCCGGCCCGAGCGGGCGCTTCATCGAAGGTCAGCTGTCATTGAAGACGACAAGAACTGCGTCGACCGGAGGTGTGGTGATCATCGATTACTTACAGACTTTTGCAGGTTTCTTAAATGTTGTATACAGAAACTTGTGCTGTTTTGTTTCAGACGAAAGAAGTTTTCTGAGCGCAAAGCAGAAGGTTGTTCATTCTCATATTAATAGAAAATATAATAATAAAACCTTGTATTCAGTTTTATAACAATCAGTTACAAGTTTAGTAAAAAAATAGATCATGCATTTGTTAAGTTGTAACAACCTGTACTTAATGATAAAAAGAAAAGCACATTTACAACTCCATATGTAAACTAGGTGCAAACTTATGTACTGTTAAATAGGAAACCGACGGACGTTGTTAATGTTTAGATGCTTAATAACAATGGGGCTGTCATATAGCTGATTTCATTAGTAAACTTAGTTCTGTCATGCGATGTTAGAAAAAAGTTACCGGACTTAGAACTTACTGCCAAGTTGATTTATTATAGTTATTTTTATAGCATAATATGATATGGTGGTAATGCAGCTCTATTGTAGCGGTGCTGTTATAAGTAATGTAATCCTTCTCAAATTGCAATCCATGCAACTTAAGGTTTGGACCCTAATGATTCTTAACGTTTCAGCAGATCAATGTATCAATGGTTCTTCTTACTTACTCATGGTCGCAAGTAAGTATATTTTTTAAAAATCATATATATACTCAAAAACTATTTTGATAATTATACTGATATGTCACAAATATACGAAAAAAAAACGCAATTTCGCGTTTCCTTTTGAGCGAATTTTACCTTTTTAAAATATTTATCAAATTACGTCTAAACAATGCTATGGTAACCAAAAAAATTCACCAAGTGCTTAACACACTATGAAAATACTATATACTGTGTGTGTATATGTTTAGTAATTATTTTCACTTGCCATAAATCAATACACTTCCGACCATTTGGCTCTTACTGTCTTATATTTCCCTAGTATTACCTAGTATCTAGTTTGAACCGACTATAGCCGACCTCACGTCGTCTCCTACGTCACTTAAATACATACTACACCAAAGCATATGATTAAAACTTTCTCTTTCATCTCCTCATCAAGTCTATCAGCGATTTATGTTATCCTGTTACTTATTTCGCAAAGTCTGGCTTTACGTAATCATCGTGCAAACAAAGCGAATTAAAAAGTTATTAATTATTATTATTTACCAACTAACTAACGCCTCTCTAACTTTTAAACTATCGCGTTGCATAATGTATTATTATTTTAATCAATAATATAGCAATATACCACTTGGTTGAAGCGATAGTAATGATGGTGATGATGATGATGGTGATGATTTAATAGAATTTAACTAAAATATTATATCATAACATTAGGACAGAGGAAGATAGTTCAAAAAAGACAGACAGCATGTCAAAATATGACGGCTTATTTTAAAGGTAATTTATTGCAACATATTTCTATGCTTATCTTATACTGTTTTTGCGGAGGAACATCCGCTTAAGATTAGTAAGTAAAGTTAAGAATTTGGGCTTACAGTTTATTTTAAAAATATTTCAAATAGTGATCTAAGAAAAACTTTAAGAAGTGATTTTTAACATACCCGCTAAGCGTTATCCTTCACCTTATCACATTTACTACTACAACATACTTGAAACTGAAACCTGACCTAATTATTGAATCTATAAAAAAATCATTACCGAAACGAAATAATACACATCACGGGAACTAATGATAAATTACACCAAGTTGAAAGCCTGTCAAAACTGAACGCCACTCCACTTAGTCAAGGATCAAAATCATCTGTAGTGCCACAAAACACTTCCATTTGCAAGAACACTTAAATTATTATTTCTCGTTCGAGTTCGAGTAGTAAGTAGTTGAGGTTTGTACACAATATATATGCAATTGTAACTCAACTACCCGCATATTGTTTGTGTATTTTAACCTGTCACCTATAGCGTTGAAAATTAGTCGTGAGTATCACATTTTCTTCCATAAGGATAGAATGTTCTCTTTAATAACACACTCCTTAACTTACTTATAAAATATAAAAAGGTTATTGAATGTTTCGGTGTCTTATAAAGTAACAGTAATGTTGAAATAAGTCAATTTAGCGAAATTATAAAATACGTCGAAAATCTTCCCCACGCCCCATTATTTAAGATCTCCTCATTTGCAATGGAGTTTAGTTATTAATTGAGAAGTGTATGTAGCGACGGTTGGTATCGCTAAACATTCTCTTGCAATGATTGCGCAATTGCTTATACGTATGTAGATGTTCCTGGCTACCACTGCTTTTGTACATCTGATTATATTTATTAAGTTTTGATATTTGGTTTTTTATTACAGAGTACAGGAAAATGTTTTACACGAAACGGTCTGATGGGTGTCTGGGTATCGTAAAGGCAAGTTAAAGCTTTATTAATAGGACATTCCCTCACATTTTCGTTAATGGTATTCTCCAAACAGCCATAGACTATCAATCTTTGATGCTTATAATTTAAAGCCATCTAAAGCCAGCCTGCCCTTGAGATTTCTTCGCATTATCATTTTCTTCATAGTAAATAGATTTTCAAATGTTTAAATATGAGCAAAATAAAAAATTTAAGATGTACCACCCACAAATTTCAACCTACTTAGTGAATGAATTTTTAAAATCGTATCAGTATTACCGAAGCCCCAGAATTCCAAACTCACAAACTTTACCTCTTTATTTATATATTTTTTTAGATATAGATAATTAACGGATTAACTCTCTATTTGACTGAATTGGTCGTTGTTGTCCAATTAATCTCCCATTTTATTAAAAACATTTTATGTCCCCATATCAGGTTAATAATAAAAAAAAGGCACAATTTAATGGACAAACTTATTTTGATTAATATTTTAAAACCAGATGAATTTTTCAGTACCCTGGACAGTGAGTGAGTGAGTGAGGATTGCAAGAAGACGTGGTTCGTTCAGAGAAAAATATGTCGCAGTTAAGCTCAAACTAAAAACATCGTTACCAGGAAAACATAAAATATACGAGGTTCGAACATTCATGCAATTATTGATTTAGTGATGGTAGTAGATAGATAGCGGAAAATACCCGACCGACGACGTCATTCGATGAATGTATTTTATCAAAAAATAAAATCTATCTTGCATTTTTTAAACGGAATAGTGGTGGTATATATAACAACACAATTTTTCTTCGAATCCGGTAAATAGTTTTGGCATGATGAATGTACAAACAAAAAAATAAACTTATAACATTTTTATGGCTTCTGTTCTCTGTTTAATATATTTTTTTATTTAATTTATTTAATTTATTTAAAATACTTATTGCACATAGAAAATATACAAATGGCGAACTTAATTATAAAGCATTCTTTACCAGTCAACCGACATAAAAAACAGAGAAAGCTACAAATAAGGAGATAACATATAAAGACAAAATGCAATAAAAATTAATATCGAGCGCAACAATGACAACAAACAAACATTAAACTAATAAAATAAAAGTAATTACATTTACATATTCATAACTCATTTTTTAATATATTTAATGTATTGGTTTGACCTTGTTATTATATTTTACATACAATAAATAATTTTGTAAGAGTCACTAGAATGATTCTGAAAATAAAAAAACCATTTGGATATTGTTTTAAATTTGATTGAAATATGATACAACTAACATTCTAATTACATCGATATGTTGACTATTTAGAGAAAAGCTTCTATATATAATATATATAATATTTAGACTTTAGCTTGAATAGATTTAGATTGAATAGATTTGAAGTGGTGCCGCTATATCAACATTATCATCATTCCTTTCATTTAATTTTAATATATACATAATGAAAAGCGCCTCTGGTATAAATTTTTGCTGGTCACTCAGTTGTATAGGACATTGTCAGTCTAGTAGTAATATTAGTCAATATCAAATAAAATGTTCAGAATGTTGTCAGATGGTTGCGAAATAGCATGGATTTGTATGTAATGAATCAGGAGTCTCGCCGACAACAAAATATAATTATTACTTTTAAGTCGCCTCCGTCCCGACAGAGAACGACGACTACATGTATCCTGATGAAGAGAATTCATCAAAGCGGGTAGCTCGTAGGTAAGTGGCGGCGACAATGATAATAAAATAGACATCGGTAATTAAAAAAATATTACAAAATAAATCTTAAACAAATTAAGAAATTATCTTCAACTAATTAAAAACATTTTTATAACTTTTTCGGATGCTTATCCGAAAAAAAGGGGCTTGGTTTTTCCAACTTCTTATGTACTGCTGTTACCCTGCTATATGTAATCAAGTTTACTTCATAACATTGGGTACCAGGAGTCCATAGCCACTGCGCAACCTTACCTTGATTAATGTGTGATCTCGAGTCGACTCTATATTTATATACACCCTTCAAAAAAAACAAAGAGATGATGACACAATAAAAAAATTTATCAACCAGACTCATTATTTTAAGTTGTGTTCAGTAGGAGTCATTCATGTTGTTTCATACTTGAAATATGTATTTCAATTATGTAAAAAAAATATATATTAAAATTTTTTAAACGTCAAACTTTATACTAGCTGAAATAAAACTATTTTTACGCATTGAACTCACTTATAACTTGGTTACATTTTAATTTTAACCCGACGTTTCGAATGCTTTGCAACTATCGTGTTCACGCGTAGACGAGATGTAAGTGTTTATACTAGCTGACTCGGCTAACGTTGTTTTGACTTATAAAAGAGTAGAAATATATTAAAATACTTATATTGTTATTTCAAGTAGAGGTTGGTAGTACAACAATGGTAAAAATGGGTTTTAACATCGAATAACAAAAAAAAAAGTAATAATGGGAGCGAGCTCCATCACATTAACTTCCTGGATCAGAAAAATGTTATCATTATATTTTTTATACAATTCATTCCATCGTCATGGTATATTTCAAACCAATAATTGATACTATTTATTTTATATATTTTCTTTAAAAAAATAAACAACTACGTGATATTTTTTTTGTAATTGTAATCACATTTTGCTGACATTGTCCATCATCCATTGTTACTACAAGCACTCTGTTCGCACAATTCAAAATTTGGGGCATGAAGTTAAAAAAACTTTAAAAAATCATTTGGACGATTTTATTAAAAAATAAAACACTCCTAAGTTACGTGAATATGCATCAATTGACAGTACAGTCATTCTAATTCCGCAATTAGTTTTTTGAAATCTATTCGCGATTTAAACATAAAAACTTAAAAATATATGTGAAAAAACACTTGATCGATATAGCTATAAAATTAATAAGCTTTAATTTACACGAATACGTATCCATGGATATCAAAACGAAATCAATTGCATATTTAGCTCGCGAGGAATTGGAACCGTAAGAAATGTTTACGTAAGTAAATACACACAAACGCTCACACATATTATTTTTTTAAGTGTCTGAAATTACTCAGGACACCTTAAATCGTAAAGATAATAAAAAAAAAAAAAAAAAAAAAAAGAAATCTATTTTGGGATGGATGACACTTAAGGGTATGGAAAATAGTTAAGTCCTATTAGCAGAGCTACTGAATATACATTTTCGGCACAAAGTCTTCGGAAGCTCTAGACTCAAAGACAGATTTTATAAGAAATTATGGAAATACAGTATAATGACAACATAATACCTTTTCCATAACCTGAAAGAATCTACAATGAATTGGCATCTTCTGATAAGAGGGCTCTCTCGTAAACTTACTTGTACGCTTCTGTATTTTTATCGCACAAAGCTCGTTCTGATACTTAAAACGCAGAACAACATTTTCTGCGTTAACATCTTCATCTTACTAGCTAGTAATTACGCAGATGTCTGTTGCCTAAATTTAAATAATGAACTCATAAACGAACTAGGACGTCTTCTCAACAGTTGTGTCCGCTACATATTTTGTCTACGTAAATTAGATCACATCTCCCAATATTAAACGAAACTCAAACTCTATTCGTCAGAGGCGTAGTTCTAGGACTCTCCATCTCCTCTATTAAATTTTAAACGACCCAATCTCCCAACCCTACATCAAAGAAAAATTTCACTCACGACAGGATACTTCGTTAATCTACAAACCGTTCAATTCAATATCATACGATCGATTTCTTTCACAAATCTTTTACAATCTATACCAATTACGAAATCTGATAAGATTAGAAGAGTACCCTCAAATAGCACTTTGAAAAAAACATTTATTAAAATCATCTTTTACTTACGGTTTGGGAATTTACATTTTTAAATAAACATAATATTATTATAATATGTATGTATGTATATATATTTATTATATTAGGCATTAAGTTCTTCTTTTTGTTCATTAAAACAATAAAGTGTAAATAAATAAAATAGTTATTCTAACGTACAAGTCTTGTTAGTCAAGCATGTTTTCGACGTGAAACACCAGGTATTTATCCTTCACGAAGCTAAATGTTATTGTTAATTTGATACGAAATCTCCAGTATCCATAGTGCTTGTGAACTGGATACATGTTCAGAGGAAAACATAAAGTCTGTGAGGGTTGAACATTCCTGCAACTATAGATTTAATGTTAGTGAAGGAGGAATGTGCCACGTCTACGACTGCATTACACATTTTTTTTTCCTTTAAATAATGAAGATATGAATGTTATTTATAAATTAGGCAAATGAAAATCATTTTAATAGTAGTTAAGTTATAAGAATATATATTATTGTGATGTTCAAATTTCAAATTGATAATTAAAAAGAATAATTAATGAGAAATAAATGTGAAGCATCTCATCACAGCTATTTTTTTGTAGTGTGTATATAAATGTAGAGTCGACTCGAGATCACACATTAATCAAGGTAAGGTTGCACGTTAGCCATGGACTCCTGGTACCCAATGTTATGAAGTAAACATGGTACCAGGGCAACAGCACAATGCTTCTAATAAAGAGAATGTTGGCGGCATTAATGAACTAACTTTATTTAATATGTCATGTTAATTGACTGACATTAAATATTACAGAGTAGCATAAGATTGAATAAATGAATGAAACTTTTTTAAAAAGGGGCTAATTACATTAAAAAAAAATGAAAAAAAAAATTGCACTTGTATTTACGAGATAACATTCTTTTCTTAAATGTTGCCAGTACTTTAACTCGAAGTTAATTAGAAATTTGAAGCTAAGTTTTAATCTGATCAAAGTCTTTAAAGGTTATAAAAGTTTATGACATTCTTGCCGCTGGCCGAATACTAATTTATATGTCATAATATAAAATACAAAAAAATATGTGTAACGAATTCGTGGTTATGGCATGTTCGGCTCTTATTATTAAATCAATCGCAGCTAGAATGTTCAAAGCCCTCAGAGTGTAGATATTCCTGTTAATAATATTTTTAGGTAATATTTCCTTTGAAATACAACTACGTGGTATACTTTATCCAGTCACTAGTGGATACTAGATAGTTTGTATCTGGTTTACGCTAAGGTACGCCTCGTGAATGATGAATATCTGGTAACCTGGTAATGTGGAATATACACGTATATTATTTATTATTTTTTTAAACTGAGGATCTACTAAGAAAACGAATATTATTGTTTAATAGAACTTTTTAGTAATTAGTATTGTCAATAATTATACATTATTGAGAATTTTAATAACAAACTAACTTGCCAAATAAAATTAACACGACTCTTAAGATTTCTTTAAGTTCATAATATTCATTCTGATAAAATCTACACATACATGTAATAAAATACAACAACAAAGTCATCCAGCCTCGCAATCTATAATAGATGGGAAGTTGGATAAAAAAATGTTAGTCTAGAAATTAGTTAAATAATTAACTTTTGAATGAACAAACAAACTATTTAATTTTATTGTTACTTACTTAGTGTATTTTTTTTTATTCTTTTCCGCTTTGAATAAATATCATTCATCATTTGTTTACGTCAAATGAAAGGGTCAGCCGAATGATTTGATACCATAGATATTCGTAAAACACTCTCCTTAATAGTTAACGTTACGAGGGTTCCGCACGCGCCCTGGTCGGAGGAAACCACACAATAAATTCAGGCAGCTATTTTACGTCTTTAGAGTATCAAAAATATTTAGGTAATATGTTTTTAAAATGTAAAATGTAAAATTTTTAAAAAGCAAAATATGTAATGCGGTGTCATATTATTTTACATAAACTGTCAATTTTATACGATTTAAACAAACAAAAAGAAGAATATAATATTTATAAAAACATATTAGACGTATCGTGCAAAAAGACCACGTGGTAAAATTTAATTCCTAAAAAGATAATGTTGTCTCTTTTAGTCTTAATACAGATATACTTTGTTGGATTCTACGTTATAGCATTACTAGCGTCTATCGATTACACTGGCTGTAATGACTTACCGCCGTAATTCTGCATTTATTTCTGCATTTCAAGTATGCCTCAGTAAGACAAATTACTAGTTAAATAAGCTCAGTACGTTCTGTATTATTCCTCTGTATACACCCAGAACAAAGTATTGTAATAATAAAAAAACAGTTTAATCTCTTGAACAGTTGAACAATAATTAATTGATACATAATATTTATTTCATAATGTTTTCTAAAATTTATTAAAATGTTTATCTCGTCTGTTGATCGTAGCACACTCGTAGCACACTCGTAGCACACTCGTAGTACACTCGTAGTATGATCGTAGCACTCGTAGCTCCCTAAAGTTTGTATCTAATATGTTATAATAAATTTCACTGTCTTTTCCATATACGATGGGGAGGTGAAGTTAATGATGACTTAAAATTTTCCTCAAAAAGTAGAATTAGTATAAATCAGCATATTTTTTATATACATAATTGTTACGTAGGAAGACAATTACTTTCACAGTCACTCAATAAACAAGAAACAAGACACGCAAAATGACATACAATCACAATTATATTTTTATATTTTAACACTAAGCACTTATCCCAATTGTACTAGCGTTGTCATTACTATAAACACAGGTCTTTCAGGCTACTCGTGTGCTATGTTACATAAGTCGTGCGTGTGTGTAATAAATACCAATAATAACGAAAAAATATATTATCGTGAATAGATAGTAACTAACAATATTACATTAATAGTATATATGTACTCACGTATCAGAAATTATCATATTTTCTTACATTTTTCCTTTTTTTACTATATTATATCGGGATATCTTATGTTGGTCCCAGCTTATGCATGTATATAAAGATATGGCATTGTAATTTTACTATTATGCCAAAGGAGAACGGGAATACCTCATTTTTCATAACAGTAGCTTGAAATGCTTACTTTTAAAGACAACTTGTATATTTCTGTTCGTCTGGGAGCCTATGTTATGTAACAACGTGATACTCAGTACTGTTGTAAAGTAAAATAGTTCCGTATGTATAGACTTTTTAATAATATTTTTTTATTACATTGTGCAATAAAACCACTACCAGATAACTTAGAAACTTAACTACATTCAAAATGTATAAGATAAAGCAAACATAACAAAAAATATATAAAACAATCAATAAAATCATTCTTCAATATAGATATTTTATTAATAGTCGTCTACATTTGATTGTTTATTCTTTTTCTTGAACAGTCGTCATTACATGAAGTAGTTGTCATTAGTTCTTATAGTAAGCATATATATATTTTTAAGTAACCAACTTTCTTATCAATTTCAAGTAGAGTAAGTTGTTTTATGTTTGTTTAAAAAATATTATTATTATTTTATTTTTTTATGGAAAAGGAGGGCAAACGAGCATGCGGGTCACTGATCAAATGTGATCACCGCCGCCCATGCACTCTTGCAACATCCGAAGACTCACAAGAGCGTCGCCGGCCTTGGAATAAACGCCTTTTTTGAAGGCCTTTTTTTAACTCGCCCGATGACTACGTACAGGCAGACTAAAGGCGAAATAAGTAACAGGGTAACATAAATCGCTCAAAGACTTAATGAAGAGATGAAAGAGAAAATGTTGACTGTGCTGTATGTAGTATGTATTTAAGTGACGTAGGAGAAGGTCGTCCATAGTCGGTTCAAACTAGATCTATAATACTAGGGAAATATGAGGCAGTAAGAGTCGAATGTTTGGAAGTGTATTGATTTATGGAGAGTGACAACTAACATTCACTGCACATCTACTCCTACACATATACAGAGTACACACGACATGCACTCGCACCAAGAAAGTACATCCAAACTTAACTCGTTCTTTGAGGTATTATACAGTACCCTTAAATTTTAACTAGCATTAGTTTTATTAAACATAGTTTTTTTTGTTTTGTAGATTAGATAGATTCAGAAGATAAATCCAGGCAAAAGAACCTTCGAGTCGTAACACCGTAATTTAAACATTGACCCAAAAGTCATTTTGAATTATCGATATGACTAGACGGTTAGACTATTTTGTCGTCTTAAAATATACCTATATACATATATATTCGAATTCAAGTACATTAATAGTCGGTACACATAATAATAATATGCTTTTTATTGTACACCAATTTAATAAATATAAAAAAAAAAGTAAATTTACATTTTAAAATAAATTAGCGCATTTCATTTGTTTCTTACATTGAGATGGAACTTTAGAACGCAGTCGTAGACGGTGAATCAAAAACGAATCTGTCAAGTTGTCTCGACAAGGTAAAGTAAGCTATAACAGATACAGACCATTTCTAGATAATGAAAGGCTGTGTAAAAGGGTCCTTGATAATAAGTATTAAGTTGCCAATTTTGTAAACCTTTACTGTTAAAATAAATATTTATATACACTTAAGTCAACTGCCCTTCATTAATTTATTTTTTCCTGGTAGCTCTGTTTCGGAACTATTACGCAACGACTCCTCTCTCTGTTCATGAGTAGATTAAAAAAGATAACAAAAACAACAAGGTCGTGAAAACTTACTATCAAAGATAATTAATTAATATTATGAACCAATAAACTTTTTATCATTATGTAAAAACATGGAAAAAGAAGTGAAAATGAGCACACGCATCCCCTGATGATAAGCGATCACCGCCACCTACGATCTCTTGAAGACGATGCAGAAGACTGGCGCCAGCTTTTGAGAAATAAGTAGGCAATCTTTTTGCAGGTACCCATGTCGTATCTAGCTCGAAACACCGCCCAAAGAATTTTATTTCATGTCTTTGGGTTTTAGTAGGATGGGATCAGTAAAAGCCTTTAAACAGGTCTTTTATGCTCCGCCCGAGGAGAAAGAACACTTGAATGATGTTCACCAGTTAGTGATAGAGATCAATGTTAGTGATAGAGATCAATGTTAGTGATAGAGGTCAATGTTAGTGATAGAGATCAATGTTAGTGATAGAGATCAATGTTAGTGATAGAGGTCAATGTTAGTGATAGAGATCAATGTTAGTGATAGAGGTCAATGTTAGTGATAGAGATCAATGTTAGTGATAGAGGTCAATGTTAGTGATAGAGATCAATGTTAGTGATAGAGGTCAATGTTAGTGATAGAGATCAATGTTAGTGATAGAGGTCAATGTTAGTGATAGAGATCAATGTTAGTGATAGAGATCAATGTTAGTGATAGAGGTCAATGTTAGTGATAGAGATCAATGTTAGTGATAGAGGTCAATGTTAGTGCTTGTATAAACTTTCGGAAAGACCACATAAAAGTATCGTTTAAAAGAAGCTTTTTGTTTTTTACTTATTATTGAGTCCACAAGTGACCAGTTCTCAATTATTTTTAATAGCGGGAAGCTAGCGGCTATAGCTCTGTAGTTAGCTGAGTTTGTGCTTTAGCTTTTTTAATTATCGGAGGGACCAGAGCGGACTTCCGTGCATTTAGAATTACGTCTTTCGACATACGAGTACCGAAATAAACGCTTCACCGCAGCAAATCGACTCTTGACTGCACGGTTGAAGAACGATACATAAGTTTTAATATACATTGTCACAGTACAAGGTTGAATCGACGCCTCTGTATGTCCAACATTAAAAATTACGAAGTTTCATATAAAGTTACGACACCTGTTTCACATCTTTATGAGTGGAATTTCTAAAAATCCTGTCTTAACGGTCATCTCCGAGTACAATATACCTTCCTGCCAAATTAAATTTTTATTGGCTTAGTAGTTTTTGGGACATCGTGATGAGTGAGTGTTTTTCGCTTTTATATAAGAAGATTTGCTTATATACTATATAAGACTTATATACTACATAACACTTATAATGTACATAAAACTTATATACTACATATAATTTCACTTAATTTTTTTCATTATTCGACATGCGTTTTTGGTAGTTATTCCTTAACTGTGCCTTTTATTGATTTAATGTTAATTTCTATTAGTTTGCTTTAATCGTTTAATCAAATTAATTATATATTACTAAATACATAATTAATTTCGATAAAAACCAATATTTTTACAATGAATGCTTTTCCTATGCTGTTTTGTAGTGTGTGTAAAAGCAGTTTCGTTCACTACACATAAGGGATGTTATCAAAGACCTCTCCTATACGTATGAGCTCCTGGTACTCAATGTTATGATTTAAACGTGACATAACAGGGCCACAGCGCACTGACTCTGTGTTGTGACGAGCGTACCACAGTGCGTGATCTTAACAAACCACACCTCATATTTATTATCCACAAGGGTTAAGATGTTTATTACTCTTTGAAAGTTCTTCACTCTTAATAAATAATTCTTTTCATCGTTAAATAGTTCTAAACTAGTCTCTTACGTAATGCTGATACCAGGGTGACATAAATCACTAAAGGTCCTTACTTGAGAAAGAACTTAAAAGTTGATAAGTTAGAAGATAATAGTTAGTTATATGCATATATCGAACCAAAATGAGATTAAAGCAATATATATAATATATAACACAGACCAGATTTGACACTTTTAGAAACTGTTATAATATAATTGAAATATATTTTTAAATAGAGGTGATAAATAGTGGATATTATTTCTTAGGATCGGTTGAAGGTCATCATATTAAATAAATTAAGTAAATTAATTTCATGAAAAGACAACGAAGTCAAGTCTCTCCTTTACAGGTATTTCCTTTTTAATAATAAATTCCTTTGTTTCTATTGTTTCATGTTTGTTATATCTTTGTAATGTAACCTTAAAGTACCGAAAGATTTTTCTGAACAAAATAATTATGGAGCTGGGAAGATATTTCGAAGATATTTTTTCTAACAGACGAATTTCTTTCCAAGTAAAAGACGTTAAAACATTTAAAGCAATTTTTAACTCAACATTTTGGCAACCGTTTCGTTTGAAAAAAGTTAATAATTTTAGATTTTTTTTTCATTTATAACTATTGTTTTTATAGTTCAACTAACGATTTCGAATATATGTTAAAAAATATATATAAATATATCAACAAATGAAACCTCAATCATTATTTAATAATCAAAATACATCTTTACCAAATGAAAACTCAATCGATATTTGTTGATGAAGAAACAGCGATTGAATAAAATAAAATTATAAGAATTAGTCTCGGCTTACAAAACATTAATGTTGCACAGAATTATTATATAGGTGTTCAGTGTGAACTCTGACATACAACACACACACACATACACACATACACAAACATTACATTTACTGGTGATGTAGATATCATTTACATAATAAATTTTTATTAAACACTTGTACTGTCAACTTGAGACTGAATGATTAAAGATATTATAAAATCAATTAATTTTACTTATATTATATTGTTGTTTATCTCAGCAACTTATACATGTGCTGTATGTTTAGATATTTAAATATTCCTAATGTACTGTTTGTGAACGTAATGTTTTGTAAATTAAAGAATTGTATTTGTTCCTGATGATGAAGACCTGTGCTGCTGAAGTTAGTTTCACAAAACAAGTTTTTTCTTCGAGTGGAGGTTCGTGATCTTAAAATGTATTTTGTAAAACTAGCCTGGTCTCAAATAAATGTTGTTATTATAACTATATCCGTACGTGGAATCTTATCGTATGTGTCAATGCTATTTAAAGCTGTACATATTTCATGTTAGTTCTGGTGTTTTTCAATCACAAGTTATTTTATATATCAATCTCTCCGTTATGTTTTGACAGTTTAATGTAAATATAAGCCGGAGCAGGTCTCGCTGCGACGGCTGTTTACGTAGCTTATTTGTTTTCTAATTCAATTATATTTTTATATGCTCGTTACAATTGACATTCTTCCTGATACATTTATTATTATCGGCCGGTTCGTGACTATGACGTATATTTATATTTAAATTAAGTTATTTGCCACCCTCCTATATATTAAAAGTTCATACAACCTATTTAATTAACTCGGGAGCCTCATAAGTCGTAGTAGTTCTGTCTCCGGTGTGGTCGCAGCTCATCAGCGCTAATAGTTATATGTTATTAATAACACTTTATTTAATTACAAATTCTCCTCGACATTGACAGCTCAAGTTAATTTGTGGCTTGATTTGAGTACCAAATGCAATATTAATAAATATTAAACGAAATGTCATACAAGTATAATGTTTACTTCGAAATATACAATATGATCGATTATAAAACTAATGTTTAGTAAAACAAATAACTGAGTGAATTTCACTTCTATTTATAAAAATATCTTTTAAACCCAAAAACATCTTGTGTTAAAAATATATCCTCGTCTCGTGAGCAACTAGTCAATTTAAAAAATATATATTAATAAAGTACAAATATGCAATTATTTAATGGAACTCATTATCTGATAAGAGTCCTTCCATTATCGATATTACTATCACTTCATTGCTATGTATTCGCCGCCTCGTGTCGGTTCATCATTTACAAACGGAAAAATTACAAAGTTGTCTCTTTGTTATTTGTTTGATATTTATACTGTTATTAGGAGAATGTTCAATAAAGTAAGCTACATTACAAATTAACGAAAAAGTAATTCCTTTAATTGTTGTTCGTATTTGTGACGTTGTTATTAGAAACAGATTCATTATTATTTTCTATGAAATAATACATTATTATTATCAATAAGTTTATTTCAATGCATGTCTGTTTTATTCCATGATCTTAATTTGACAAACACATATTCCATACACTGCCGTTAATGCCGTAGTTTTCACAATTCACATTGAATGTAAAAAAAAACAACTGTTTATTTTACTAAAGTTAAAAATAAATTGGCAAATATTTAAAAAAGTTAAATATTTTAATAAACTTATATATGGGATTATATAATTATAAGACTAGGAAAGAAAATAATAATAATAACAAAAACCAATTAATAAAAATAATAATAATATGCATGAAAAACATATATTTTTCCAGAAACCACCAAGTACTACATTGTTTGAGTACAAAGTTCTTTAAGCCATATCAAGGTAAATGTATCACGTGTCGGGTCTTTATATGGACGATAGTAACTTACAATGTGCACTGACATTTACTTAACAACTCTTTACCAAGGTAATGCTTACTTCTAGAGCTGTGAAAAAAGAAATTAAAACATTTCTTTAATGTCATAGAGACACGGTCGTTCTACTCAAATGAAGGAATTGTTAGTATAATATCAATTTATAGATTCGTTCATTGTTTTAACAAAATTGAACTTCATCATGTAATTATGGAACGATATTCAATTTATTATATCGATGTGGTACTCGTAGGGAGGAAATCGAGCAGATCACGGGCTCAGTGAAGTCTGATAAATCATAATATGTAATATATATCGGTCGAGTAATTTGCGTCCTTTCATATATAAATCATATGTAAAAAATACTTAAAGCCATTTTTCCCGAGGCTAATTATCTCGGCTTTTTCTTCGCTAATGCTCGGCCATAAAAGCAATCAAACAAAAAGGAAGCAATCATTATTTCGATTAAATTATATTCTAAATAAAACATTTCATTTAAATAGTATTGTTAATGTCTCCCGTCGCTCGTCGCCAGTCGGTCCACGACTCGCCATCAATGGAATGAAATGCGAATTTAAATTGGATTTCGAGAAACATTGACATCCATTTTTTCATCCGAATTTTAAATGAAAAGCTTTATATTAATTGTCTCCGCTGCTGTTTATGTTCTAATTTAAGTTTATAAAAGTTTCAGTTACTCGCAATGTAACACGTAACTATAATATGAACAGAGCCGGAGAGCATCCGTTTATAATTTTTTTATAATTATTTAATGACTTCAAAATGCTTGGCGTTTTGATAAAACCATTTATTTGCTTTGCTTTTTTAACAATCGCACCTCCATCCAAAATTTTTTATTACAAATATTTTTTGATTTATATGAATAGTCTGCTTATTTAATTATTCGTTTTTGGTTCAAGTCCGATATCAAATTGTGATTTTGAAATGGACTTAGTTAACATTTATTTTATTTTATACCACAGAAGAAAAAACTGTATCATATCTAGGAGCATTTACATTCTTCTAGAGACCTATTCCGATTTCAGTTTTATATTCAGCGATAGGTACAGAACTAAGTCATTCTCAAAATTAAATCATCCAATTGATTATTTATTACCTTACAAAAAACTAAGATATTAAGTGTTTGTTAAATTTATATTCAAACAAAATTTGGTAGAAAATATCTTTTCTTTTTGTTGCTCATATTACTTGTGGAATTTGAGCGGCCGGATTTTTTGTTCCCACACTTGGTAACAATAAAGAAATCTCTCAAATTCTTGACACAAACACAAAGAGTATCTATTAAAAATACCGTTGCTGTGGAAAATTTACCATTATGGGATACAATTTGTCTAAAAATATTTAACATTTGTTAGTATATTAATGTTATAAAGTAGTTATGTTTCCTTATTTAATGTAGTGTAAATATTGGAAGTTATTGGTCAGAAACCAATAGTAATTTATTATTAATGCCAAAAGCCAAATTCCTTAGTAAAGTAGTCCAGAGTCCTACAAAGGTCCTATTCAATTTGTGGCCACGTTGAGTATCTTAGTTAAGAAAATTTAGGAAGTTAATTAAGACGTGAGAAGCGACTTTAGGATCTTATTATCGAAAGAAAATCAAGATGGGTGAAGTTTATAAGATACATTAAGTTGTATGAGTTCGCGAACACTGTAACAGAGTTATTGTTCAAGCAAACAAAACGACATTTTATATATACACGCTATAAATACTATTAATACTAGAAATAAAAATAAACTTTCAACGCAGATATTTCGTCTGCAAAAAGTTAAAAAATCTTTCATGGGCATGAGTGTTCGCATATATAATAAGCTTCCACAAGGTATCTTAGACCTTCCTTTTCTTGCTCTTTTAAATCTAAAATTATACTGTTAAAAGTATACTGTTAAATAAAGCTCATTATAGCATACGAGAGTTCTTAGTTGATCGTATTTCGATCAACTAAAAGGTTGGGTCGTGGAGCTTTGGTTGTTGACTCATTTGCAGGATATTCTAATCTGTACATCAAACATTGTTCACTTATTTTAACTGTTGCAACTGTTGAGTTTCTGGCCAGCTCTTCTCAACAGAACAGCATTCCGAGCTGGTGGTGGCTTAAGGACGGACTGACTATACTGACATTTTTATAATGTAATAATTGACGATTCAAAAGTGCGTCTAAATGCCTATTTGGATAAATATATTTTGAATTTGAATTTGAATTTATATACTGTCTTATAACTTTTAAATTGGACTACATATACTTGCTAAATAATACTATATTCGATCTGAGATTTGGCCTGTCTGTCAAATCTAAAGACATGAGGTTAATTAATTATCTGTTGACAACTTATTTAAAAAGACATAATAAGTCTGTGACACTCAAGGGTCCATCTTACCCAATACGAGTTTTAATCTGAAAGTCCACTCCTAACAAATCTGCTCACTCCTATCCACTTTCGTTCCAATAAACGTAAATGTGATTTTGTTGCTAAGATGAGAAAAACTAAATATGTAGGCGTCTAACTAATCATCTTTGATGACTTATAAGGGAAGTCTGAACAAGGTTGCTCTTTGAGTAATTTACTGGCTTTTATATAATCCTTGGGTAGATTCTATGGGTCGGGGACTTCGGTGCGATTGCTCAACACTCACCTATGCTACTTACGCCGCTTCTGTGCGAGTATGGTATATTGCGGTCGATCGGCCCATTCCTGGTACTGTCCTAAGACCGCATGTGGATTGGATCCAATCCTATGTGCCAAATGGACTATATTTTTTGAAGAGTTAATATGATATGGGAGGGTAAACTACATAAAACGTGAATTTCGTTACATAAAGCGTGACGGCACAATTCTGACTACCATTCCTTTCTCTTAAACATACATCAGCGGCAGGCAGACTATTCTTCTCTCACCCTAACTCAAGTAGTTCAATTTGAAACTATAAAATTCGACTTACATTAGTTTAATCTATCACTTGTGTCAGTCGTCCCGAGACGCACACTTTTTTATTATATACGAGTACATATGAATACATGCAATATACATTTAATATTTTCTTAGATTTTCACGAGCACACGTTTGAAATAAAACTATCTTTTAAGAATTAAACTACTTATAATTTGGTTACATTCAATTTTAATTTTAAGTGTCACACACTTACATTTCGTCTACCCGTGAACACGATTGCTGCAAAGCATTTGAAACGTCGTGTTAAAATTAAAATGAAACCAAATTATATGCGAGTTTTAATCCATAAAAAATAGTTTTATTTCAATATACATTTTTATAATTAACAAAAAAATATTTAAAAAAATATTTAATTAAATTTTATTATTCCTTGCTTACTATCGATTAACTACAAACTAAGTATATATAATATTGGATGGCAATGTTATTATTATATTGAAAGTCAATACATTACCGTTATTGATTTGAAAGGAGGAAGGGTAGTGCAATTAAGGTCAGTTCATATTTTCTCTTTTTACCGACATGTTGGCACCACCGACAAAAAAAAATACCTTTTTACAAATATCTAATAAAATAAAGATCGACTCCGTCTCCAAAAACTTTATTCTATTGGAAATGATATGTGGATTGTTTCGACTCCCCGTTTTAGGAGTTACAAAGAAATATTTTATTTTCACGACGTTTGGTTTAACAGTGCTGTGTAACATTTTAGTAACTTATTTTGTTTACCCATTATCTATATTCCAGTTATCACAAATATTTAATCTGATTCAGTTTCTATCTTGTACGCTCTTAGGCAATGCACTACATGGAAGGGTACTACATTTTTATACCGAAATCAATAAAATTGACAGTGATTTAAGTTTTAAAGTATCAAGCCATGTAATTTGGAAATATGTTTTTTATATTTTTCAATTTTTTTTTATGGGAATTTCATTTGGTGTTTTATTTTACTTTTTGCCTGAAGTCAAATTTAATATTATATATTTTTATCCTATGAAGCTATTGCATTATTTGGAACTAAATTATTATGGACATCTCTTCAGTCTTATAATTCCTCGTCTAAAGCTGCTTAAGGATATTATAAATGTATGTTACAATCCAGAAAAACCTAATACTGACCCTTACACCGATGCTGATTTTGGAATTTTTAAAAAAACGCAAAAAAAATGTAACGATTATGATGTTGTTTTATTAATAAATTCATACAACAATTTCATAAAAGCTTACGATTATCTTAACAGTGCAATAAAGTGGCAGGTGGGTCTATTTATATATTAATCTACTGTGTCGAACTTGATAAAAACCATAATTATACTATTAAAAATTATAAGAATGGTGAAAGTCTATTTATATTTCAGATGGTTATCACACTTATTACAATATTCATTGTAGGACTCCAATCGATGTATCATTTTGCAAAGCAATTTCTATATGGTGATGAAGTAAGTTCAATATTGCTTTTTTTAAAGTAGTTTTTATAATATGTACTGTTATGTTTGTGTTAATGCAAAAAATACAATTTTATAAATAATAATTTATAAATAAAACATGTATGATCATTGAAAAAATATTTTCAGAACTTTCCATTTTTTTATAATGACCACAACAAACGCATTTTCCGTACTCTTTGTTTTAATCATGTTTTTTGGTTGTCATGTTCGATTTGAGAAATAAAAAGTGCATAAAAGAAAAAATTGGTAACAAAAGGATTAATAACTATATCATTGATTCCTTTTTTAAAATTGAGTCACATTTATTTATATTGATGTATATTTTTTGGTTAATGTTTTTTTACAAAAAAAAACAGTTGTAAAGGTGTGCTATTTTTTGATTCATTGAACTATTTTGAGTAAGGATTTTTTATTATTATACTCTAAGATGTTATAAGATGTTTGCCTGATAAATCTCCCTTTCGCTTTGGGCGCTGTCGATGGAATAAACATAGATATGAGTATGAATGACACTGCTTCTAGTACATGGGGAATGTTGTATTACAAAAAGCACATGTAATCAGATTTCGACACTCTTTGCCTAACCTATAATCCTCGCTAGGTAATGTTGTCTGTTCCTCTTGAGTATATTCTAAGAATAGGGTAATTGATTTAATTCCCGTTTTTCAAAACCGTATTACTTACAGACTTGCATTTCTAGAGACTGCACTCGTTTTTGGATAGAGTAGATGCCGGAATAAACCTCTTCTAAGATATACACAATATCTGTAGGATGTATGTATAGTATATCCGAGCCGATGGACGTTTACCAGGGTGGGAGGACAATAATATATCATCTAAAATAGATTACCTCTGTTGCATTAGGATTAATTAGGGCAACTTATTCACTTCCTCGACGTGGTTAATTCAGTCGCGGACAGCCGCACAGTATGGCTCCAAAATTGTTCATAAGGTAGTTGTATTTTTGAATACATTTAGTCAAACAGAGGGTATAATGCATACTCGCTTTTTTGGGTTCAGAAAGATTTTTCTCTTAGATCTTTAACGGCCTCAGTAGTGGTATATAATTAAAAATTACAAGTACAAATAAATTGAAACTTACAAACGGCGGTCTTAAGGTTAGAGAAATTGCAAACAAACTGATATTTGTTGGTGATGCGATTATAATACAAATACATACTAATGACTACATACAAATTCGTACAAATAATACATTAATATCATTAATACGAATCATGTACCATTTGTACATAATTAATATCATTAATACGAATCAAGTACCACGTGTACATAATTCGTATTAATGATATTTATTTCGTAATAAATATTTAATAAATAGTAAAATTCTCCAATTTAGCGCTTCGTAGACTTTGCACTTCTTGATCTGTCCGGTGGAAATCATCACCCGACCAGACGTCTGGGAACGTAATAGCATTTTGGTTGGATTTCATATCTGTTTCCGGGAGAGGAATCTTCCTCACTGGAATACTTAATAGCTGGGTTTTACTATGAGATAAAAGTTTTTGTATTATACTTGTGCTCGGGTCTAGATTTGAAGGTTTTGATGTTTGGGTGTGTGTTGAAATCATTATTGATAGCATGAAGGGTTATCGAGAGGACTATTTCCTCACAGGTGACCTCCACGGTACACGCTATATATGATTGTATGTTTATATATTCAAGTGTTTTGTTTGCTTTCTTCTCCAGAGTGTTAGTCGAGCTCTCGAGATTATAAGCGTGAGCATCGTCAGCAAGCTTTAACATTTGACATGTGCCATTTGTTTTTAGTCGGCGAAATCATCATTGGTTTTACATATATTTTTCTTAATACTGGAATTTATACCTCTAATGGTGCCATGTTTATATGCCAACGAAGTGTGCAATGAAACTGACCAGCTAAAAGAAATTTTGACATGCAGACTATATGAAAATCGATTGGGTAACTTGTATATTCTTCCCTTATAAAATTTTGTTTATTTCTGCAATAAAACCATAAAATGATAATTTATTTTAGATAAGAAAAGCCGCAGAGCTGCTCGAGCGTTATTAGATCTCCTGAAGACCCGCCCGCTGTATTTTTCTCTGCTGCATATGTTTTATGTTGACATCGCGTTACCTTTGAAAATCCTGGGCCTGATTCTAACTTACCTCATTATATTACTACAATTTGATAAAATTATAAATCCTGACCAGGTTAGAGGTCCTATTGGTTAAAATTAAGTAAGTTAATCAGAAAGGAAGAGGTTTTAAATTTAAACTTATCTTATTTTAAGCAAAATGCCTTAGCGGCAAATCCATAAAGTCTTTATAAAACATCATATAAAAAATAATGTACGCTCGTGATAAAAAGGATAAGAAATTTATCAAAAAGGTTATTTAAAAAGTATTTAATATATTAATTTAATGTTATTTACTATAACGCTCTTATATTGTCTTTTTAAATACAATTAAAAACCATCTACAATCAGAGATTACAAATATTATATATGTATTAATGTCAATGTAGTTAAGTAAGTTTAGTATAAATTATTGACGGCAATTTAGTTATATAAATATTTGTGTAAAATAATTTAAAAATATAGATGAGTTTGAGTGGATGAAATCGCTCTTTCTATTTTAACTATATTCTGTAATTTATTATAATAAATAGATCTGAGTGTGTGAAATTTGTAATTTTTCATTATTGCATAAATACAGAATAAAAAAACACTCAACATGTGCAAGACTCAAAACCTCTAAAGACTGCTACTACTAGGTTCATAACATATAGCATTCTGTAAATAACAGATAGACGACGTAAAACAATTTATTATACACCTGTCGTTACAACTATTTAATAAACAGTTTTAAAACAAGTGAGAAAGAAGTTTTTAACAAGAAGTAACGTCAATAATACTTCTAAGGTATTAATATTGAATATAGTATATATAATATGTAGTATAGGATTCAGTGAAAATCTAAATATTAATTAACAAATTCGCGGTATTTCCATAAAAAGATAATGATTTCTTCATCCTTTGATTAACATTCAAATTGTAATTGTAACGAAAAATTTTTAATTACGATTCAAAATTTATTCTACCTTTGGTTTCTAGATGTGTGATGTTGTTACTGCTGAAGTCATTGTAATATACAGACTATAAACATATTTATTACTTTTTAAATAGAAACTGAATGTGATTTCTTTTTAGCTTTTATAAACATACGTACTATTTTAATTAAAAACTTTGGTTTGATTTTGATTTAGTAAAACTTGTGAAAGGAACAAGGTATAATATCAGTAAGAAGGTTTCAACCAAACGAGACTAGTGAAATAACACCGCATTGGTATAAAATCTTTTTCGGGTTCTTTTTTATATGAAAATAGTATTTTAGACGTTCGCTAAAATTAACTGTCCGTGACAGAGAGACAGAATACTTTTCTTTGTCAAAAAATGTTTGAGAATTTTCCTTCCTTTTTTCCTTTCACAATTTGTGAAAATGGCAAAAAACTCTTTGCTATTGAATTTGCAAACGAAAAAGCTTTTAAAAATATCATTTTGCGCCATCATTTTTCGTGCTTTGTTCTGAATTTTTTGTAAAGAGAAACTCCAAATAACGTTTTAACTATCGTATATTAAAATCACTTCTCTGTAAAAACAAAGTATTGTAACGTTTAAGAAGCTTTACAAATACTCTATCAAAAGACGTGTAATTTAGATTAAATACACATTTGTAATTGCCATTTTAAATTTTTGTCGTATTATTTAACATAAATATTACTAAATAATAGAGATGATAGTAATTATTGTAACATTTCTACAATTAGCTTTTAAAAACACGTAAGAATTTCTAATGCAGACATGTTGTGACAGTTCAACATAACATAAAGATTCCACATAAGTAAACATTAACAAAATATCTCTTGGTGATGCATAATATAATGGAAATTTGAAAATAGTAATAAAAATGTATTCTAACAACTTTAAACTTGAACTAAATTGTTTACAGTGAAGTTACTTTAACACTAAGTACGTGTCTAAGAAACTCATGGAAATTTTCGAAATTTAACCGTTATTTTTCGCAAAAACTCGAAGGTACATGAATATACTTGTGTGTGAAGGATTGTAATTAGAAAAATACTTTCACAACATCTCGGAAGCCCCACCTCAGTAGGATAATGAAAAATTTGTTAGTACTGACCTGCGACCTACCGAACAGTTCTTTGCGCTCAGCGAAATACGAGTGCCCATGTTGGTGAAGTTTTCTTTTATTGTTATTTAAATAGTTATTATAGAGATGTATTATATGTCTTAGAAAAAATAATTAATTTGAGTGTTTTTTAATCAAATGTGCTTTTTCTCGATGTAACATAATTTAAAAACATATGGAGCACATTTACTTGTACTTCCAAATTTTTAATTTGATAAATAAATTAGTCTCTTGTTAAGGAGGACTGACGAGTTACATAAAGTTACTGTATGGAAAGCGCCTAAGTTGAATTCCTATTACTTTGTATTTAATATTATATTCTGTCGATACAGCATTTGCGTAATGTTCCCATAAGTTTTATCGTATAACATATTTTGTAAGAATGACCATTCCTTATTCCCACATCGAAGGGGAATCATCATTCATAGGTTTAATTTGTTTTAATTCAATTAAAGTTAATTTTCAAATAATTTCGGTTTTTTTTTAAATCTTCTGTCTGTCGCAAACGTAATTGACGTTTGGCAGCAAAATGTTAAGTTATATTAATTTAATATTTTGGGTCGATGGACCCAGGTAATGGGTCTAAGGGCAAGTGGAAGATGAAATAGGTTCAATTTATCTACTGGATATCTTTTTGATATTGTTATAGCTGTCGCTCTAAGTATAATTCGAAATAATGTAAATAACATAGTTTATTTGTATTATATACTCTAGTTTAAAAATAACATTACTTTTGAACTAGATTTGAACATCGATAGAGGATTACTCTGGAAACTGCAGGAACGGCTGAACCCTAAAGCATTCATAGCGTTCATAGCGCTCTCTCATTCGATAGCCAAGTAGCTCAATGATGAACTTCCGAAATAAATATTCTTTGGTCTAGGAAGCCTTTCGAGAATGGCGAGCTTATAATTTCATCACCAACTGACTCAAACTGCGATTGGCAAGCGAAGCACCGTACGACGGACTCCGCTACGTGCCGCAATTACTCTCCCGATGCTTACAATTTGCTCACCAACCTTGACGTAAGCTTATCACCGGTTGTCTGTGTCGACAGTCTAGCCCGCACACTTCAACTCTTATGACTAACAAAGCTTTATACATTTATAAAAAAAAATACAATCAATCTAAAAGAGTTCATATAATATTAAGCAATTAAAACACCATTTTCATTTGATGCAAATATTATGATTTTTTTTTAAAAATTTGAACACGTAAATAATTACACAGCAAAATGAAGTTGTAATGACCAATCCCTAGATTTCTTAAATTATACGAAACTACCTTTTTCTGCCACATCCTTGTAGATAGCAACGCAAACTACGTGATAAGAATTGGTGCAAGTTCAAAAAAGATGAGTCCGTACTACGACAAGAACGTGACGAGAGTGTATAATATTGATTTAGAATGTTAAGAAAACTTGTTGGTTTAGTCTTAATCGTACTTAAGTTAAAAAATCTTATGTTTTTTAAATATAATACAGTTTTACTAAGACATATAAAAAAGCGAAAGTTTAAACGTATTCAACAAGAAACAACACGAAATTATTTAAGAAAGTGCTTGTAATATAAAAGCATATCATATGCGTAATAAAGTTTTTATTACTGTTTCCAATTCAGTAAGAAAAGTATTTGAAAAAGTATAGAAAATTGTATAGAGTAGTTGTAATTAGCTTCAACTTAATTGAAATGACTAAGTAATCAAATGTTTTTTATTTTGTGAAGTTTCATATTACATTTTTAGTTGCTCTCTTGACTGTAAATATTTATATAATTGAGGAAATGGAGTAAAAGAAACCCCTAAATATTTTTTATGATCAATTCATTAAATGTATTTATTTATTTCTATTTACAAAAAGGTTGATGTGCCGACAGGCAGCTAGTTATTGAGAAACAACATGGTTTGAAGAACTTAAATATTCGAGGGGTGTTCCAAAAGAAATGATAATTGATTATTACCAGTTAGCATAAAAATATATAAAAAACATATTTTTACCTTGCCACTATACCTACTAATTCAACTTAGTAAAATCATATAATTGCCCGTCTCTCGCCAGCGTCGCAGAAGCCACATCAAGCTGCTCACAGTCGAAAGACAACCGGTCCTACTGCCATATGTTAAAGGAGTTACTGACAGAATTGGTAATATCTTAAAAAAGATTTCTATTAAAACTATTTACAAAACTCATAGAAAAGTGAGCCAATTCTTGAGATATTAAACATAATATTCCTTTACAATGTGCCGGGGTATATAAACTTGACTGCGATTGTGGTTTGTCATACATTGGTCAAACGAAGAGGAGCATCGGTAGAAGAGTTAGGGAACACATATTTGATATCAAGAATAGGCGTACATCGAAGTCTGCAGTGTGTGAACATACTATAGACAAACCCAACCATTCTATTAAATTCGATAAACCACAAATCCTCGCTAGGGAACCCCGCTACATACCAAGAGTGATTCGCGAGGCCATTGAAATCAAAAAATATCCCAATTTCAATAGAGAAGATGGTTGGAGCCTCTTTAACACCTGGTTGGAGCCTTTTTTTTTTTTTTTTTTTCCGTTCGAAAAACCCGTTACGGGTACCCCGTCGGCCCAGGGGGTGACAGCCGGGGGGTTATGTGGGACTACCCGGCAGCATAGAGGATGCTGCCATTTTTAAGGCTACCCACTAAAAAACCAACGGTTGCCCTCTTTGCCGTAATAGGACGTCACGGGATCGCGTTAGCACACACCGTGACGCCCCGGCGAGACCCCCCGAATGAGGGTGCCCCGAGCAACGTAGAGCACCCTCCCATCGCAGGCCTATGTTAGGTAAGAGGGGTCACCCTCCCCCCTCACCAGGCCTACAACTGGGGAAGGAAGCGGCGGGCGTATTCCCGCCTCCTTCTACCCAGTCTTCCCCGACGGAGCGGGTCAGTGGACGAGGCTGACTCCCTGACCCGCTCCGCGGCCTCCTTTGCGGCTATGACTTGCTCGCAGAAGGAGGCCATTGCGACCCAGCACCTCTCACTGCTGACCATCGCGCTGATAACGCGCGGCAGCGAGAGGTCCCTGCCAATCACGCCCACCAGCTCAGTGCGCTGGTGGTCCCAGGCGGCGCACTCCGCCAAGGTGTGACGAGCCGAGTCGACGGACTCGTCACAGTGATGGCAGGAGGGGGTCGCCTCCCTTCGTGCTATCCTGTGCAGATACCCACCGAAGCAACCATGTCCGGTCAGCACCTGCACAAGACGGAACGTAAGCGTTCCGTGCCGCCGATTGATCCAGTGGTCGAAGTGAGGGCGGACCGCCCCCACTGTGATCATACCGGCGGCAGGGGACTCTAAGTCCCTGTTCCACCGTCGCATCAGGGCTCGGTGAGCTAGAGCCCTGATTCGCGCCACCTCGGGCCTTACCCCCGTGGCCAAGGCTTCTGCCCGGTGCCAGTACACGGCTGCGAGCACCTCCGCCTGTAGCTCCCAGGGCGGATCGCTCGCCAGGAATGTAGCCGCCGTGAAGGACACCGTACGGTACCCCCTGATCATCCTCACCGCTAGGACCCTTTGCGTTCTTCGCAACAGGGTCCTTGAGTCAGCGGTGAGGGACTCCGACCATATGGGAGCACCGTATAGGGCCATGCTCCTCACGATGCCGGCATATAGGCGCCGGCATGGAGCCTGCGGCCCACCGACGTTAGGCAGAAGCCTTCCCAAGGCAGCTGCGGTGGAAACCAACTTCGGGGCGAGAAGGGAGAAGTGCCCACATACTTCATCTGGGCCTTCACCACCACCTCCGAACCCTGGACGGAGATGGACGCCCGACGAGGGGGACCTCGCCGAGGGCCGTGGAACAGGATGGCCTCCGTTTTAGTGACGGAGACTTCCAAACCCAGCAGCCCTATGCGGTCCGCAACAAGCGTTGCACCGACGGTAGCAAGACGGGTCGCTTCCGCAAAGCTCCCTCCCCGTGCTGTGACGAGGGTGTCATCGGCGTAACAAAACACCCTCATCCGGGGAAGAAGAGGACAGCGGAGCAGCCAGTCATAGCCCAGGTTCCACAGGATCGGTCCCAAAACGGACCCCTGTGGAACCCCTCGGCTCACGGCACGTCGGAACATCCGCCGGTCGCCGCGCTCCCACAGCACCTCTCTGTCCTGCAGGTAGGCCCCCAACAGTCTCCGGAGACAGGGAGGCACTCCATGGAACCGGAGCGCCTCGACCAATGTCTCGAACGGAAGACTGTTGAAGGCGTTAGCGACGTCCAGCGAAACCGCCTTGACGACGTCTCCCTCGCGAACAGCCTCCTGGGTCACATCTCTCAGAGCTCTCAGGGCATCTATCGTAGAACGACCCGCCCTGAAGCCGAACTGAACTTGTGAGAGATCCGGACCCACCTCCTCGAGGTGACAGGTGAGACGGGCAGAGAGGATTCTCTCGAAGAGTTTACCCGTCTCATCCAGCAACACGATCGGCGTGTATGCGGAAGTAGAGTCGGCAGAACGACCCCCCTTCCGCAACAGGCACAACCTGCCCTCTTTCCAGGTTTTCGGGAACTGTCCCCTGTCCCCTGTCGCAGGTCGGTTCGGTCCCCCTATTGAGGAGGGACAGACCGGAGAGGAACCTGGTTGGAGCCTATTTAAACACTCATAAATAATGTTAAGTCTCAATTCCTACCCCTCAATTTCAGGGAGGTGCGTTCATTTAAACATAAACCTCCAGAGGGATAACAACAAAATTAATTAAATTGAAATTAGAGCTGTGATGAAAAATATCAACCAAGACATACATACACAAGGACTGTGACTTTTGCAAAACATTGACAGATTCTGTTCATCTATATTCTACAGTGGCACGCTGGGCCGAGGAGTTTAAACTGGGCAGAACATCAACTGAAGATAAACATTGCGAGGGATGCCCATCCACTTCTGTCACCGAAGATAACGTGAAAAAAGTTAAAGATATAGTTTTGGCAGATCGAACAATGACTATCAAGCATAAGCAATAGCTAAGATCACAGGGATCTTATTTTATAGTATTTAATAGATCTTCACGAACGAATTGCTCATGAAGAAATTCGAAAAATTTCAGGCAGACCAGGAGATTTTTTGTATCGCTTTATAATCATGGACGAGACCTGGATCCACCAATTTGATCCAGAAACAACACAAGCTCATGACCTGAAAACGAGCTTCCCCATCGATGCCAAACTTATTTAAGGTTTCAAGTTCAGCAGGGAAGGTGTGCGTCTTTTGGGATGCTAAAGGGATAATAATAGTGGAATACCTGGAAAAGGAAGCCCTGGAAGGAAGATTTGCTTCTTTGGATATGCTGTTTAGCGCCAATGAGAAGATGGTGTTATCCTGTCCCACAATGATTTTTATTAAAGGTAGCTATTTCATAGAGTGAGTGAAAGCATTTTCTTCCCATATTTCGATTTTATGTATATCCAGACTATTGGGACCTCCATGTTTTATTCTATAGGTATAAGTAAAATAAAAATGAAAATAATAATACTATAGTATGGTAACTATAGTAACCATGCTTATTTCAAGCATGTATGAAAAGGAAGTATTTTTATTTTTGTCATTATAACAAAGATAGCTTTAGCTTTCATTAAATAAAAGATGGAGGAAAATCAAAATAAAATAAATCAAAATGAGCCTGCAGAAGATATTATTTCCACTGATCTTAACATACGGCCAAGAAAATCGGCTGGATTATCAACTGCAACCTTTAGAGTTCTAAGATTTGGAAGCGTTCTACAAACTTGGACCGAAATTTCTAAAATCAATTTCATATCTGCTCTGACGTTGGAGGATATGCCAAAAGGTATGTATAATGTCCTTTTCATCAAATGGATATACATAATCAAGCAGCTAGATGTTTTCATAGGCGTTTATTGGTACTTGTCTGTTAAATACTACGTAGCAAAAAGTGTATGCGTGTTATTACGGGACGGGAAAAATTGTGTTCAATGCTTATTTCTGATTAGCTAAAAACAGAACAAGATGCAATTAAATTTTTTTTAGGAATGAAATATTTTATTTAAAAAACGAAATCTAATAATTTATCTAAAAATAGATCTTTTTATCGTTTAGAAGTTTTTATCATTTTTTTATCAGTCTCTTCCCAGGAGAGGGAGGAGCCGGTTATGTGAGACTCCCGGCATCATAAAGGATTTTTAAAGTCAACACACCACGCCGTCATACTGGAGCGCCACGGGAGGACTTCCCTGCCGCGAGGACATAAACCCGTAGCCGCTATTGGCGAAGACCAATCCGTTACAGACGCGAAATTCAACCCGGCTACGTTGGGAGCAGCAGAAAATATCCACGACTGTTTCCGAACCCTCACATACGAGTGCGCCTCAACACCACACCGGAAGCAAGCAGCCAGGCCCTCTTCTACCCCACACCACCACCACCGACGGGATACCGCCCGGCGATGTTGGATACCTGAGGAGGCACTCATGACTGTCTCTAAACCGTACCTGCGTGTACGCCCCAACACTGCACGGCGATCCCTTAGCCAACGGCTATCGCGAACCCGTAGGAACTCAATACCCCGTAACGCTAACGTAAGTATCTGAATGGCATCGTTGGGCATAAAGACATGAGGAGGTTCCCGGCACGTGGGTCTGGAAGTCGTACTTTTGACTTATGACCTTTTGTAATAAAAAAAGTGGTTATGTGATGTGGGACGCCCGGAAGCATAGAAACACGACCTTTTTTAATATACCCTCTAAACCCAAATACGCATTTTCGTAGCACTAACATTAAAAAATGAGAATTACCAGAATTTTTGCTGCGGTGGTGTTAACAGAAAAGTACCCTAATTTATATTTATTTATTTTCTTTTTACACATAATTATATATTTATAAAAACTATTTTTTTATTTATAAGTAGAGATTAAGTGTCGGTATAGTTATATTTCAAAATAATTATACCCATGTTTAAAAACTTTAAGCTACCATAAAACAACTCCGATAACGGGGTTTATAATGTCCCAAAATTATCTGACCTGTAACGGTGTCGCTGTCATTATATTCAGTATTGCTACTAATCTCGACAGTATTTAGGGAAAAAAAGTAATATTGCCCAAGTGCACAAGGACTAATCAAAATTTCAGTTTTATATTTTAATAGTTTCTTAATGACATTACGTAATAATTAATTGTAATAAAACACATTTTTAGTAAATTCTATTTTAATGCTTTAACGATGATCATGTCGATATTTGTCTGTATAAATGCAATTTTATCGAGTTTCCTTACACAATCATAGGCACAATGTTTTTTCTATTATGCAATTGATATCTTATTAAACGCGTCTGTGACTATTTGTGCTATAGCTTCTAACATTAGAATGTTATGCTCTACAACATAACGTTTTAATAAACTCCAGATCATGCCTATTGCATTTAAAGAGCGATTATAGGGAGGCAATCCAGAAACCGTATGACCACGGTCTCTTAATAAATTTTCAATTATACAATATGGTACTAAGGTGTATCTTATATTAATTCATACAGCTGAGGTTTAGTATAGCTTTCATCGACATCCATATTCATTTTAGTATGCTCTTTCTTCATATCAGCTTTATTACAATTTGTATTTGGACACTTATTAATACAAATAGTGTGGTAAAGTTAACGAAAATAATACTGCCAATGTGTAAATTAGGTAGAAGTTTTGTGATTACCCATTTTTTGAAATTAGTATTATTCAGTTCGTGATGATTATCAGCACTTTTCGTATTTGATTTAAACACAAGTAATGCATTCTGAACAAGTCCTGTTTCTCCACCTGCATGAACTATTATCCATCTGTTTGCTTTTGAAAGAGATTTCAAAACACCATTAAGGTCATTGCTCCACATTGAGTGGATGTAAGTCTCATCCAAATATATAACAATCTTTTTTTCACTACATTCATCCTGCTTAGTTGCCTGCAAATAAGTTGCAACACAGGTATGTTATTTCGGCCCATGAGAACTTTTCTGTTCGATTGCATTTCCAACAATGGCTTTAGGTTTAGGTCTTCTAATTTCTACTCCGGGAAAAAAAGAGAAAGAACATTCCTATGTTTTTTCCCGGAGTAGAAATTAGAAAATCCCTCGTTTCATGTTCATGTTCTTTTACTTTAATGTTAAACTACATATAATTATATACTTAACTACTAACTACTAAGTTACTTACTAACTACTACTGACTATAATTATACTTAGCTACCAATATTTAACTATATGTCGGATTGCCGAAGCTATTTGGACCTTGTGGATCATATATATAAATTCAAAGTGACTCATCTTACTAATATATATTAGTTTCATATCTTTTATGAAAATATTTAATGTTTTTACAAGTCTAGTCGTTGGTACAGTTTTTGTTAATAAAATGATAAAAATAATGTCAAGTCTTCAATTACAGAACAAAAAATCTTTAGTTCCAACTATTTATCGAAAACACTATTAAGTTTATTATTTGATTCACTGGACGCTAAGGGAAGAGACAGCATCACTACTGAAACTGTAAGTAATATTCTTATATTTTTTCCAGATTTAACAATTAATTATTCATTGCTCCTTAGATATATTTTTAGTTTACTGAGATTGTGAAAAGAAATCCAACTAGAACTGACATTCTCAACCTTAATTACTTTTAAATAAAGACTTTTTAAAGGATCTCATTTTAAGAACTTAACAAAGTTTCACTTGTAGTAATAATGGAGATGAATGAGAGTAATTTGTCATTTTCTTAAATCTTTAGTTTCCTATGAACTTGACATCGCTGTTAAATGAGGACCAATTATGGGGCTGCTTCTATAACTTTCCCGAGCTCTACGATGATACTTACTCCCCTGTGGTCAGAATAAGAGACATTAAAGACGTGCCAGGTCTAGAAGAAGGAGTTCTCACAAGAGACATGGTCACTGCTTGTCTCAGTTACTTGAAACGAACACCAATACTGGGAGATTTTGTATATATAAAACTAAATTTATCGTCTAAAGTAAGCTATTTTAATGAATTAAAATTATAGAAAAAAAATATATTTAAAATTGTATGTAGGATAGATTATGTCGTATTTATGTTTAATGGTGCTTAATTCATTTTATATATTAATATATGTTAATAACTGTTCCCGTTATTTAAGGTGTAAAATATCTTTGTTTTAATCCACTAAATTCAAATGTAATCTACCTGTCACATACAGATCGAAAGAGATCTGTTAGTTACGTAAATAAAAAACAAATTTAGTAGATGCATACAAATTTCAAATTAATGTAACCGACGTTTATTGAACAAGATCTAGCAATACATTTTAGTTGAAATGAGAAAAAATAATAGAATTTTTAAGAGTCTTTTACTTGTGTGTGTTTGTTTTTATATAAAATAAATACTTTACATATCAGATAGGGATTTATTGTATTAGCAATTTCAGTTTATCTGTCAGTTTTGTCACTTTTGATGACGTCATGTCACCCGTAGATTTTATCATTTTTATCTCAGCTTTTAGTGAACATCGAAGTTTTACAACATTACAAATATCTAGTGTACTTAGATCTGTCGTGTAACTTACTAACTGATCTGAAGATACTGTCGAAGCTTCCATACTTACAATACTTAAACGTCGATTTCAACAGACTCAAGTCAGTTCTAGACTACAGTCCTCGTGAGTCTTATTAAATTGAAAATGAATGGACAAGTGCCTTGCAGTAATTCATTTGGTGTTTTTTTGCTTACAGCTCAGTGGTTTTTAACTGAAGTGCATTATAAATACAATAATGTTATGGGAATTCAGGATTTAAATGTATTTTGGTCGATCACAGTTCTAGACTTATCACATAATAATATTAAAAATATCAGTGGCCTGCAAAATTTAAGGTGCCTTCATTGACTGACATGAGTTCTGGTAAATTTGATATTACTGATTTTTTAATATATAAATTTTTTTAGATATCTCCGTCACCTCGATTTATCATTTAATCACATCCAAAAACTTGAAAATTTAAATCATCTTCGACTTGTATGGCTTGACGTTTCAAATAACAATATTACAAACTTTGAGTTCGGACATGATGAGGGTCTGTGGACATTACTTCATCTTGAGTATCTAAACCTAAATGAAAATAATCTTGCTTCTATGAAATTATTTTCCGGATGTACGAGGTATTTATAATCGACTTTATCCGTCCAGAAATCTTATAATATCGTCTCTTATTACTCGTAGATCTAACCTTTTTTTATTTATGTATATTTTCTTGTATAGCCGGCTTAATAATTTATAACTTTTAAAATTTATAAAAAACAGTGAAGAAATTTTTAGTAAAGTAACAAATGTAACTAAAAGCGTTGCTTCATGTACTGAATCGTTTCCTTAATATATATAATATAATGAACGGACTTACATGTGTAACGTGAAAATAACTGACAAAAAGTTATTAAACTACCACGTTCTGAAGCATGAAATATTAAATCCTATCCAACTGATCCTACTAGTTCTTATCATACTTATTAATATTATAAATGCGAAAGTTTGTAAGTATGTATGTATGTTTGTAACTCATTCACGCAAAAACTACTAAACGGATTTTTATGGAACTTTACAGTGGCATAGCTTATATTACAGAATGTACACACCGGCCACAATTTATCAAGGTTTTTGTGTAATTTGATATTAATAGTATAACGATCAGTATTGAGTATGTCGGAGAACATTCTGCTCTCTGACAACTGCGCTGTCCAAGCCGTTGAATGTACACGATGATAATGTACCATAGGATTGTTCGTTCTAAAGGAAAACATATTTATCTAACATTTATGCGAAAGCTCCACTATAGATAGTACATGTGTGATAATCTATGTTAGCCAATTCAATTAAATTAAATACTTTTTAAAATGCAAATTTTCGAGTTTAAACGCCTCCTATCGGTAGGCGCGTCGCGACGTGAAGCGGCGCAAGTGGTGAGGAGAGGTACTACTTGTTATTTCATGAATATGAAACCACGAGTAGTAGTAGTAGGAGATAGTAGCACATGATCCAAAACATAACTTAACCTTAACTTTAAATAGAATAAAGGAGCTTCACGTCCGCAACAACCGGCTCAGTATGCTGTTGGAGCTGGCGGTGTACTTGCGCATGATGAGGCGCCTACTGCTGCTGGACCTGCGCTCCAATCCTGTGTGTAACGTCCCGGGGTATAAGGATGTAGTTATTAACACCTTCCCGGTACTACTTAATTTAGACGATGAAGACCTGGATCCAGTTGAACAGGTACGGTTTAGAATCTTCCAGCAGATGGATACTGTCACTATCCTTAAAGGCTTGTTGTATCTATGATTGCTTGAATTTTAAATTATAATGAGGTAAAAAAATACTACACTAGGGTACTTTTTGCATAAATCTATGATACGCTAAAAGTTTAGGTCATATTGTGTTATCTATAAAATGTCTTCTGTATTTATTTATTATACGTGTAATTATTTTTCCATACATCCACACTTTTCGTCATTAATAGTGCGTATCCTGTTTAACTAAATTCTATAAATGGATACTGAAATTATATCATGTATTATTATTACATATACACGTGAAGGTAGACAATGCGTGTTTCAAGTACGCGAAGCACTCTCGACATAACTTATTCTTAAATATAGAAATTATCAACAATCAAAAGGCCTTTTTTTTATTTCATTGAGTTGAACAAAAAACTTTTACTTGCATTTATTTTTTATACAGTCCTTTTCATCATTATGAATATTCCTTTACAAGTTGGCTTACACGAAAAACCTTTTATCGGTAAACAGGAAATATTTAATATGTAGGAGGTATATTGTAAGAGACGAACAATAAAATTGTTTTCTATCTTGCTCCGCATTTATAGAATGTTTCTAGACACCATTGGTTTAAAAAAAACGATATGAATATTTCTATTTGATCATAAATATGAAATTTAATTCCACGAGAAATTATTATTAACTATTATTATTTCGTAATGTACAAATATACAACCAATCAACTGTAGAACAAACAATCATAGAAGTCCATTAATGATCTACTCATATGCTACTTTGTTAGAAAACATCGAAAATGGAAATGACTCCAGATATCGAAACCTTTGCGTCTCGGCGTCTCTTACGGTTGCTATACATTGAGCAGCTGTCCAGATCTCTAGTGTCTCCATACATACCTCCGGCTGACACCACAGATGTACCTGTTGTTATACTTGTGGGATACGAAGCTGTTGGCAAAGGTTACGTAACCAAATGATCCAAATGTTATGATCCAAATATGTATTTGTATCAAAATAAAACAGTTTTTGTTTTAGTCTTTTCGCAATTTCACAATTTATTTCCATTCACAATTAGAGTTATTGTACTTCATATTATTTCCGTTCTCTTCCACCATCGAAATTTACTTTTTTCTTGCAAAAGATACTAATTAAATCCAAGAAGAAAAACGACTTCAAGAGCTAAAAGCCATCAGTTATTCTTTGCAGAACTACGTAACACCACGTGGTTAACACGAAACGGACTTGATTTGTCTGGCGATATACATTAAATTAACCAAAACAAGAAACTTTAATCGTTAACGAAGTCCCTGCCTCCTGTACATAGCTATTGCAAATGAAATATATAACAATGTTTTGTCAGTAATCATATAATATTTATAACTCACGCAGGAGCTCTAGCACGTCGTCTCGCAACGGAATGCAGTTCACACATCGAACTAGCGCTGCAACATTCAACTGCTTTCTACCACTTTTTAAACCATTATGTAGTTGTAACAAGAAAGAATTTTGATCAAATGCTTCTCGATGGCCAATTTCTTACATATAGCGAAATGGATGGCGAATCATATGGACTGAGTAATGATATCTTAATTCGAAACATAGATATAATTATTCCCTTACTTTAAACTATATTAGGGGCATTATTTTTACTCTTTACAGGCCGCGAAGAGGCATTTGTTAAAGATGGTAAAGTGAAGATCGTAACTATGGACTTAGTCGGAGCCTTGATGTTGAAACTAAGAGGTTATCGGCCTTATTTAATATTAACATTTTGTGCCGACAAACAAGCTCTTGCATTTCGTCAGCAAGAACGTAAGATGTAAGAAATATAAGAGAGTCTAAAGAAATCTTAAGTAAATATTTTATGTATTAGTAAAACGCATTTTTAATTTATACAATCTGAAACAATAGAGCTAGAAATGCCGCCTGTGAAAAACGAATGTCCATGGAACCTCCAACAGAGATGTCGACATTACAAGTTTTATTATCCGGACGAATTATAATTACAGGAATACTTAATGAAATTCTTCTGGTATGTGTTTAGCAAATAACATTAATGTACCAAAATATAAGAAATGGAATAAAGATATAAATGTAAAATCATCAAAGATTTTGTTCGTGGATATATCTTAGTCTATTCATGTTGTAAAAGTAACGTGGATGAAGTAGGATAAATATAAAATTAAGCAGAAGTATTAAACTACTGCTATGATTCTTAATGTCACCGCAAAATAGATTTAGGTACAGTATGATACATTTTTTGAGTCATAATCCTAAGATTTGTAACCAGTGAGGATGATGTTGCAAGTGACATTTTTTTTTTTCTTAAAAATCAAAATAATAATGTAAACATAGATAACAATAACCTATACGTAAGTGTACAGAATCCTTTGGAACCATTTTATATCTATAGCATTTTTAGGAAATGTGAGTAAATGTGAGCGTTGTTAAAGTATTTATTAAGAAGTGGAGAGTTAGAATAATATGTATGTATTTAAAATATTCATATAATATTTTTATAAGAAATTTGCACTACACTAATATCTTCGTATACAATGCTACAATTGTTAAAGTAGTGGTTGTGACATAAATCATTAATTATAGTTAATCTTTTATAGAATTTGTTGGATCATAAAGACTACGGCGAATTCGTAATGGACTCGCAATGTTCTCTGATGATGGAAAGCGAAGCTAGAAGACAAAAACACGAAACTAAAAATGTTAAAGGAACCCAAAGAATCGCGTTAGCTCCTTCAGTATGTACAAAAATATATTCGATTGTCGTTTGATACTCATATAAATAAAGAATGCTACATTATGTAACATCGAATTAAAGCACGATATAATTCCACTCCAAAACACTATGACTAATGACTAATACTCAATTAGGTACTCTTAATAAGTTTTAATTCTAGAGCTCCAGCTCTCTTCTTGGTAAGGATGAAGCCAATTCGAGTTCACCTAATTCTAGTATATTTTCGCTATACAAACAACCTCAAGGCATGGATGAATACGTCAGCGACGTCTACGGACAACCCTCATATCAAGAAAAACAACAATCGAAAAGGTAAATTTATTATTTAGCTTAATTAACTTTAAATACTTAAAAGGACAATCAGCTACAATGTTTAGTATTCACTAAACAGGAAGTATTTGGTACAGGGTTATACCTTTATCTTCAGATTCAATGACAATCGCTCACTACCTAATAAAGATCAAACGAGTACGCACGCTCGAAGCGACTTTACTAAATTTGCATCCTCCGCTTGGAAAGGTGAGTTGACATAGTTTTTTTTTTTAGGATATGCAACATAGGGGAAAATATGAGTGAAGTAGGTACCTAGATTTTTCTTTATTTCTATTATTAAAGAAATATTATTTAGAGCAGAGTGCCTTTTTTCCAAGATAAGATTTAGCAAAGGGATTAGTTTGATGTTTTGACAGTTTTTGTCCCTCTAGGTCTTCACATAAGATACTTGATTACTAGTTAAGAACTAAACAGATAAATATATAAACAAATATAATATGTAAATATATAAACAGTCAGAACTGCATCTTTTTTGCGTTATTTAGTTGGTAGCAGAAAGTCATCGAAGTCCGTGACTTTCACCTCTCCTGGGGTCGCTAATGAATATCTCGAAGAAGCAGAGCCTGATCCTTCTGGGATGATGGTGGAACCACAACACGAAAGAGAAAGTAAAAAAGGAAATAGTGTTACCATGAAAAATAGTATTGATGTAGTAAAACCCTTTTATATATAATTTAACATTAAATTGGAAATCGTGACAAAACCTAAGTACTAAATATAACGCACCTGATATTTTGTTAAGTTAATAAATGACCTACTCTTACTAGTATTCAAAAATAAGCTTATTAAAAATAATAATTAATATATATTTCTGAAAACCAATGACAGTTGCGAACTTGTTAATGAAGTCAATAAGCGCGAAGGTGATACGTCCCCGGCCTCAAAACTCCGACCTATGGCTCGCCTTCCTCCTGGAGAACAAGCTGTTGCAAACCAGCGATAGTAATAGTCAAGTTTGTAGGTGTTTACTGGTTCTATCTACCATTAAAAGCTTAGACCTATGTGATATACTTTAGTTCGGTTTCTTACCTGCTACTACGACTACGGAACGTTACACAGATGAACTTGTAGTCTTTGATTATATAAAAGCGCTCTCCAGACGTTCTTGATAGTATTGCGTATCCCTCTCCTACTTGAAAATAAATGAAAAATAATGTGCACTCATACAAATAAAATTACGTTTTTTACACCGTCTTGCGGTAAGCACTTTACCATCTTCTTATTTCCAGCTGATCACATACGCCGAGACACAAGAGATGATCCCATTTTTATGGTAAAACAATTAGAACACTATCAAGAGGTATGACAAACACTTACTACTTCCTAGTGTCCACTCATTCGAACACTGTTACACTAACAATTGTTAACATGTAAATCCTACACAAATATGTTCTAATAAATAAACTTTGCATATAGGAATACGTACTTATATGATGTAGAAATATCTAAACCCACCTTATATATATGTTCTAATATGAAAATTTTTGTATAAATATAATTTCAGTTGCCGTCAGAGAGCTTCACAACTAATATAAGAGATGATTATGAAGAAATACATCTTAAATGTCCGGGGCTCTTTTGGGATACTGTATGTTGTTGAGAATATTATATATATATATATCAACAAGTATTATATAATAATATTGATTATAGGTTTCTATGGACAACCCTGATAAAGCATTTAAAAAAATAAAAACAATCATTAAAGATATAGTCAATTCTCAGAAGAATTTAAAACCAATGTTTGATATAGATTTTGAAAATATGGAACATCCAGTTATTAAGAAGAAACTTGCTGATATCTGTAAAGAAATAGCTCCCCATAGATTATTTTATTAAATAAAAGTATATTAGAAAAATCGGTTTTATTGTTTAAGAGATGCCTAGTAATACACAACATAATACTAGGTTATTATTAGTAATGTGAGATGCAACAGTACACAATTCTCATTTTATTTAACCTTAACACAAATATTGTCTGAAAATCATTTGAACACCATGGTATCGAGCATTGCTCCCAGAGACTGAACAATATTGTTGGCCATCAAAACATCAACCTTTTCTTCCAAATGTCTCTTGGGGTCTTGCTTTCCCACATTCTTAATGACTAACTGTTCAGGAGTCATTTTTTCTTCATCTTCCAAGGCCTTATTATAATTTTTAGCCAACTCTAGCATATCTGTCACAGTTGTTCCATTGATTGCACAATGTTCCTTATAATCAGCAAGAGTAAGTCCATCCATCCAAGACTTCTTGTGGAGGTTTAGAAGCATTTTCTGTTCCAGTTCATTTTTTCTGTAATTAATGCTTATGGAGTAGTAGTGACGATTCAGACCATGTATCAAAGCTTGAACTGATGGTTTTTGTAAGTGTCCTAAATTGGAGGTTGTTTGTCTTGGCTCCTGTCCAAGGACCATCATATTAGGGTTAATGAGGCGAAAGGCATCAATAACCACTTTGCCTTTCACCGACTGTATGGGGTCTACTACAACAGCTACAGCTCTCTCCGATAGAGCCTCAAAAGACTGTTGTGTATTGATATCCACACCAGACAACCAACAGCCAAATCCAGGATGTGAATGATACCTACAATAAATAATATATAAAATATAGAGCTATTTAGAACCAAAACAATTATAGAAGATAATAAAATTAAATTTCCAAAAAATTAATTTGTAATTTGTGTAAATTACTCCTTAGAACTTAGGTGTAGTAACACCTCATTATTCATTCATTTTATGAATAAAATATCTTACCACCCAACAACCATCTCAGGACGTCCAGTTTGTTTTAACATATCCAACATTTTAGCTTGGAAAACAGGATCAACAGCCTCTACGGACACTCCAGTACCCGTCTGAGGCATTGCAAATACGTCGATAACACGAACAGTATAGTCATCCACAAATTCTCCTACAAATGAGAACAAATATGAAATAAAGGGAAATAAAAAGATTTTGGATATAATATAGTCAATTATTATACCTAACATTAGACCCATAACTTCCATAGGTACTCCGGCTCTACCATGTTTTAACATTTTTAAGAGAGCTAATGACGAAATATAAACTTGTTCCGCTGTATCAACTGCAGGAGCATCGCTAGGCGGAGGAGCTTGCGAGAGGCCCGCCATACCTCCTCCAAGTCGTAGGAGACGATCCATAACTGAAAGTTTTAACAAAATATCAGTGAATAAAATGCCGAATACTGTATAGTCATCATACTGGATAATGAAACATCGATATAATATGACATTAAAACGTAAAACCTTACCTGAGCGTCTTATATAGTTAAATGTTTAAGTGTGTTATAAAAACTGTATATACCAGTCAAAACTAAAGTTCAGGCACAATTTTTAACTAACTACACACAAAATGTATAACAATGTTTTAATGGTTGACATCTGAATGACTTGATTTTGATACTGACAATATAGCTGACGAATATGCAACCTCATGAGGAGTGTTACAATGAAATAAAATAAGTGTCATAAAACTTATTTGAAAATATTTACGGTCTCTTTATAAAACTAACGTGTTTTACGTTTAAAAAAATGTATATATTTTTTAAAACATATAATGTTGTAATTATTTATATATTAAGTAAGATTATTTTAAATTTAAGTACTCAGTAATATATATATATATAGATAGATATATATATATATATACACACTATAATAACATTTATTGATCAAATGGTGAAAAGTATTACAAGTAATTAGTTTTAAGGTGTCCTGCTAAACGGAAGTTTTAAAAATAATCTCTAAGAATTTACTTAACAAGCGACAACTATTAAGATAAAACGAGACCGAAATATAGCACTAATAGATGTTAGGAAAGGGAAGTGTTATTTTTTTCTATCACCGTAGCCAGTGATTTAATCTTTTCTGAACAGTAATATTTTGTTATTTATATTTATTACATTTAATTTCATTCAAAAGAAAAAATAGACCAATAGAAGTTAGTATATGTAAAGTATCATATCCTCTGTGCATATGACAATTGACATTTAACAGTTCAGACAGCTGACATGTTGCATATAATCGCAATTCCATCGTAATAACTAATAAATAACGACAAACCGTAAAAAAATTGTTGAAGTTTAATAAAAAAGAAAATTTTTAGAACAATAATGCCCGAGGCGTCAGTTTTGCCTAAAAAGTTTTCTGAAGGACCTCATGGACTAGGTATGTTACTAAAAAAATAAAGAACATGTCATTTTGAAAACACATTTCTGACTAGGATTTTAACAAAGGTTGCATTTAAATAAATAAATTCACTATTTCTTAGGAGACCCGGCAGATACAACTTTGAGGAAAGTTGAAGTTGAAGTAGTAATACCTAAACTGATACGAGAAAAAGCTAAAACTGAAAAATGTACCAAAGAAGTAGACAACTTTAATAAATGTTGTAAAGATTCCTCAGTTTTAATGGTAATCAAATGTAGAGATGAAAACTCTGCACTGAAATCTTGTCTGGCTAAGTGGTATGAAGATGAAAAATTTAAAAGCATATGTACTGAGGCATATTTACAGAGAAGAAGTGAATACAGAAAAACTGGAATAAAAGAATCAATAAGAAGAGTTTAAACACAAAAGGCATATAGTGTAAATAAAAGAAATAAATTATAGTTTAGTCTATTTCATTGTTTATTACTGGTAGCTTTCTGGATAGCACCAGCTCTCTGACACTATATTGATTCATATCTTGTGGTAATTTTAAATTATCTTTCTGAGATGTCACCTCTGCAACCATCACATCCTGAAATATGAACTTTATTTACTAATATACATCTAATATTTAGTATATGACATCTGTATTAGATCATTTTACTACTTCAAAATATTTCTTAATTAAGTTAGTTCAAAAAATCTTAGCCAATCTCATTGCATTACCTTAACAACAGTTGTAGCCATTCTGACATGGCCCAGTTGAGAAAACCAATCAAACTTTTCATGTTTAAATTTAATTACAACAATATAATCTGCATGATATATTTCAGGTCCTTCTTTATACAATACTGAAAAAAAAATAAGAATAAATTTTTGCTGTAATTGAATAAAAGTAGTTTGTATAATTTCTTACAGTAATCTCCACCATATTTAATTCCTGATTTTACAATATAGCCCTTAGATCTGAAATGATGATATACAATATATTTATCAACAAAGTGTTTATCAGTGTAGCAAAAAAGTGACCAGCATTCCTCTATATTTAATATTTGATCTTCATCCTTCACAACTTTTAGACAACCAAGTCCACAGAGCAGAAAGAATGCCTCTTCTAAAGTAAGCATAAGCTTTTCATGCAATAACACCTTATTCAGGCAGCACTTTGGTTTTAAATTTGCAAAATAATTGTCATCCTCGGAGTCACTATTGGGTACAATGACTGCTATATTTTGTTTGTTGGGTATATCTGCTGTTTGGCTTTCTAAGGTTTGAGATGCTTCACCCTCGTCATCATCTTCATCGCTTGACACCAAATCAATGACATCTTTTGTTTGCTTCTTTGTATCATGTTGAATCTTACAAATCAAATCTTCAACATCTTTAAAAAATGAATCTGAGTCTCCAGATTTCTCCTTATCTCCAAACCTCTTGTGCCAATAATTCCTTTTTAGAAATTGCCTTTTCCTCATAATAAAAGGAGTGTCTTCATTCTGGGCAGTTTTGGGTCTGGACCTAGATGTAGTGCCTTTCCCATAGCAACCCATGTGATGCAAAAGTGCCATTGCCTCAACAGACCGAACTTCTACACAAACTCCATTAAAATAACCAGTAAACAAGATGCACATAGATCTAACCAATGGAAAATGCAGAGTTGACTCTACTTCCATTGGAACTGTTGTTCTGGGCTCATTAGTTTGACTGTCCTCTTTTGATAGTATTGTAGTCATGACAAAATAAAAGAACTGGCCACTACCCAAAAATTTTATTTAGCAGAATGTGTCACAAGTTTAAGCAATTTATTAATCTGTAATATAAAAAGTCAAATTCTACACAAAATAAAATATTATGTGTATACCTACAAAATTTTAGTATATTCTCACTATTTTGTAATACATAATTTAACAAAAATGGAAATAAGACCAAAGCGCGATGCCGACGAACGATATAACCGTAAGAACAAAATTAAATCAAATAAACATCAAAACATTGATTGACATAAGCATATGTGTTATATGGTTACTAGGATTTTAATATTAACTATTAAGTTGATTAAGATAAATTATAAAGTATAAATTTAATTATATATTATATTACCTTCTTTCCCTTATATAGGTATTTATGTAAAAAATCTAAATTTACGTAAAAGAAATCCCGATAACTATTGTTTTCATTTAATACATTTATTAGCGATTTTATATTTCCGCTACAACTACTTTATTAATTAATATCAATATAGTACCATTATTTATATTATTGTATAATTTGAAATCTGTTTTGTATTATTTAAAACACAACACATAGTTATTCTTAATTGACACTTTATTTTTATGACAAGTGGAAATGGCAAGGTTATTATGGATTACCATAATAACCTTGATTATTTTTTATTTTTGAATGAGCTTGATTTTATTAAAAAAAATTAGACATATATTTCTTTTTAATAAATTAATATTGTTACTAGCGTGAAATACATATTAGTTATGTACATTTAATATCCAGTGTGCACCTTCCTATATTTGACAGAAAATAGATTTCTGATTATACCTAACCTGTTTTAAAAGCAGTGCTGACAACCGTTAACTTTATAACGCTCTCTCTTTTTGTTACAGCCAAAAAAGTGTACATTAGAGAAGGTAAGCAATATTATAGATTTTATTTAGAAAACTTCACGTCGTAAAGTCACAAGACCTCTCAGCTGAGTCTTCTGTCGCCCAATCTTCTGTTTTCGGAAGAATAATTCTCTTTAAAATATATTTCATTGTTATTGGAGGTTTTTTCATTTTATTACATAGCCAAAATGGCTAATATTGAGGAAAACGTTAGTAAATTAATTCCAACGCTTGGCGATGAAAAGATCGGTAAGTATCTACGCAATTATCTTGTATAATAAGAAATACTTATGTTTCTAGTGTTCATAAAATGTGCTAGAATCTGAAAATTAATAACTTTTATAGACATGATTGCCGCTACCAGCGTACTCCAAATAAGAGCGAGCGAAATTCGTCAATATGAAATTCATTGGCAATCATATTTGCAGTAAGTATTTATTGATTAGGTCTTTATTTGTTATTAAATGTAGCCAGTAACGAGTAACCATTTATACTCTTACCCAGGTCGCAAATGATTAGCCAACGAGATCACGACTTCATTGTTAACTTGGATAAGCGTGGTCAGAAAGATCTACCTGACAAAAGCCCTGAAACCTGTGCTGAAGTATTCCTAAATTTGATGGTTCACATCAGCAAGGATAACACCATCCAGTATGTGCTTGTTCTGATTGATGATATACTTTCGGTGAGTTTATTGTCCATATTTAATCATGTTAATGTATAATTAATAAGTCTATTAGAATTATATTCATTGTTCAATTTTATTTCATTATGAAATAAAATATTAAATTTTCTATTTAACTTACAGTTCCTCTGATTAGTATTCCAATAATATTAATTAATTGTATAACTTTGTACTCAAAATGTGTTTTTTTTTCTTTAAATACATGTCAAAGTATTTTTAAAATTATTTTCAATATGTTTAAATATTATACAAAAATATATATACAATTTACATCTTAGTAATCCTGATAATGTGAAAAACCTTTTATATCACTTATAAAGGGTATTTTAAATTTTTATACCTTTTACTGCAAAACTTTAATTTTCATTCTTATCACAAAAAGGTTTAGTTCATTTAAAAAGTTAATTTTATTGCATAATAAAAACAAGTTCAATTAAAATTTAAGGAGGATAAATCCAGAGTTAAGATATTCCGGAGTGGGCGTCAGGGGAATGTCTGGCAGCCTTTCCTCAACCTGCTGAACCGTGAAGATGAGTTTGTTCAACACATGTCAGCTCGCATCATTGCCAAGTTGGCCTGCTGGCACCCGCAATTGATGGAGAAGAGTGACCTGCATCACTACTTGTCCTGGCTCAAGGATGAACTGAAGTCAAATGTAAGTGAATTAATTTCCTTTTGGTTGGATTTATATTGCATGTTTTACTTATTCTAAAC